>OY970776.1:11192080-12688167 GCA_963853795.1 Xestia rhomboidea
GCACGAGAAAGGGAACGAAAACAAGTATGTCATATTTCGCATTTTGTTGGTATGGGTAACTATTGTTTTCTTTGTATCCAGTGCCTGTTAGTGTGTGCGTGCGCACGTGCGGTTAAATCGCCAAGTTTACTTCAACTGTTTTTGTAAAGACTTTAACTTGCTTGAAATAAGGTTCATTTTTCTTTATTTTGTATTGAATGGCGGAATTTGTTTTAATACAAATAAAACTGAACTTTTAAAAGTCTTATTGCCTTGACTTACGGTCTATTTCACTTTGTTCTGACTGTACAGGGGTAGTGTGACTATAAATTACATATTTTTAATTATTTTTGGGATAAAAAATGACCTATATTAAAAATTATAGAAATCGATTCAGTAAACGATTCTGAACAAACTATTTTCAGGAAGTGCGTTAATTATGTTACATGTTGTATACATTAAATTATTATAATTAACAACTATTAATTAAACTAAAATAAATAATTAACAACAAACTATACAAGGGCATGAAAAATTCTCCTCCACGCTGTCAGCTGGTAATGTGCCCAAGAGACTGGCGGCGTTGAAAGGGAATGAGAAATATTAAAAAGAAAACTAAAAACTTGAAAAATATTTTTTCACCTCAGCACCTCAAGCAGGTTTTGCTGTTTACAGACAGTGAGCAAAATTCGATTTTGCTGCGAGCGTGAGACAAAGTAACTTTTAATTTTTTTTTTTAAATACCGAGTACTGTGCAGGTCTAGTCACAAAATTCGAATGATTTCAACTTCACTTTGTTCTGTCACTTTCACTTCGATACGAAAAAAGCGAGAGATAGAAACAAGTCGATTCGAAATTCGATTTTCAAATTCCATATCTAGTAGGCCCAAAAAAGAAACAAACAATAAAACGTTCGGATACCGATATTGTAAATCGATAACCGTATTATTGTAAATCACGTGTTTAGGTTTTAAATGAAAAATTGTTATATTTCGAATAATCGAATTATATTTTTTATATTAAGATGAAGAATGTTGAAGGAAAGAATACGAAGTTTATCAAGTATCTACTTATTTATTTATAGTTACTTATAACAAACTTTATTATTGAGACAGAATATCTCGAGTGTAGTTTCAGAACGCATTTTTTAAAAAATTGCGGGATTTAAATTTTAATTGTTTTATTTTCTGTGCGTTCTAGCAATAATTTGGTCAGTGTACACTAGCTACAAAGTACAATAAAATTTGGATAATAAAGTAATAATAACAAATAAATAATGAGTGAGTCCAGTGACGAAGTCTGCTATTTAACACACGAAGAATAGAAGCATAATGTAAAAAATGCAGAATTAAGTTTCCTGCCTGGAAAGTCTCGCGAAAAATATCTAAAAACTTATGATATTTTTAAGCAATGGAGACTGAACTGTTACTTTTAATTTGCAAAACTACAACCATTTCACTTTTGATTTTTTTAAATTATTTAAATGTTGTCATCATCATCAGCCTATTAATGTTCCAACTGCTGGGACACGGCCTCTTCTCAATGAGAGGGAATGGGCTATAATCCACCACGCGGGCCCAGTGCGGATTGGTAGATGTCACATGTCTTCGAATTTCTGGTTCTAGGAGATGCCGGTTTTCTCATGATGTGTTCCTTCACCGTTTTGAGAGCAGAGGTGATGAAATAAATTACACAAGTCATGCGCCTGCCTAGGTTGGAACCCGCGACTTACTATTCGAAAGTCGGGGCCGCCACCACTGGGTCACCGCCGCTCTCATGTGTCTAGTCTCTTAATGTGGCGTGGTGGTTTAATTTTTACCATGTTGTTTTTTTACCTTTAGGTATATATTCTCGCTGCTGAGGTGAAAAGTTGTATGTGTTACTCGAGACCAAAGTTATTTGCATCTCGTGTCTTTGAATCCCTCGCTACGCTCAGGATTCTAACCTAGAATCACTCGCTACGCTCGTGATTCAACTATAGAATCCTTCGCTTACTCGGGATTCAAAATCAACACTCGCAGCAAAAACCCACTTTGCTCTCTTGTTGCACAAATAACTATTATGTCTTGTCAGATTGAGGAGGAAAGTGGAGTGATGACTGGTACCTAGGACCTAACGAATTATTTTTTATTTAGCTTTTTGACGGATAAAAACCTGATTAAACACCAAGTACCTGAATCTTAAAACGCAAGAAAATAAAAGAAATGAAATAAAAAAAATACAGAACCCCCACAGAACTCACACAAAAAAAAAGTATCAACGTGAAACCCTATAAAAATAAAACCTCGAAATTGTGCCCACCCATGGTCTTAGAAAACGGGAGCGAGATAATTATTTGGTGTGATCTCGCTCCCGCTACACTTACGGTCCTGCTCTCACGTTTTATGACCGCGACTGCCAAATGAATTAGGAATAGGTACATCAGTGTGAATAAAACAAAATCAGCTATAATAAATCAGGAACTTTATTTAAAAGCTATATTTACAAAAATACAATTATCTCAAAATATGTAATAATTAAACTACTAAGCATCAACAACCGAGTCAGAAATGTAACACAGCGCATGTCACTTAAATTATATCTAAAGTACTTCCACCATATTGCCAGACACAAATAGTAAATAAACATTTTTTTATTTTTACTTAGGTAACACTGAAACGCTATGATGTTAGTTAACATTTTATAGTCAGTAATGCTAATTGATGCATTTTTCAAGTCTATACGACAACGACATTTGGTTATTTTATACTACAATTCATGCCTAGCAATATGGGACAGAGTTTACAAAGTAGTTTAAAATCTAATATCAACCGATAATGTCATCGGGGAACAAACACACAATGCACGAAGCAGCCTCCAATAAATATGTAATATTCTAATGTAATATTCCTACTCAAATATATAAAGTCTTATATAGCGTGTGTTTGATCTCCGATAACTTCAAGATGTCAAAATCACTTTTATCTAAAACGAACACTAATACACAAAACATTCAGCCAAACAACATACCAACTTCACAAAATCATAGCTAAAATAATTTACTACAAAAATAGATCTCGATTTTTACTCCAATTCATCAAATTACTGGATTTTTAATACATTTTCCAATTACCTTGCGTTATAGAGTTATTTACTCAATGTTTTGGACTAGATATAAAGTTAAAATCCAGAGAAAATCAAATAATAAAATCACAATGTTTACCTACCCAAACACTGTTTTAAGCTTTCACGGTTTAAAACTAAACTTATATTGTCACTTACGGGATATCCTCCGTGATTGTTTATTATTTTGAGCTCCCGATATTTCGACGCTGTTGCAAGCAAATAATAATCAATCACGCACGGAAGATATCCCGTAAGTGACAATATAAGTTTAGTTTACCTACCCATTTAAAAAAGGCGGTTAAATTAATCAACCAATCAGTATGCGTGCCACGCTTAAAGTCTATTGGATTATAGGTGAAGCTGACACTTTCCCGCACGATAAGTTTTTGGCGTTATACATTAGGTTACAACATAATTGGGTATACAGTAGTATTAATAGTGTAAGTCACATAGAGGCCGATACTATAGAAACGTGACTACTTTAGAAATATGCATGTCGCTTTCTATCAGTTGGAATAAGAGAGTGACGGAAGATATTTTAAACTGGACATTTTAAAAACATAATAACAATAGATTCTTAAGACTGCTTATTTTTTCGTATTGAAATACGTAATCTTCCTTCGTTTTTTGAAGTTTTCATTCCTACTACAAATCGACAGCAATGTTTAAAAAATCACCTTCCTATAAATCGGCATTACACACATTTCAATTCCATAAAATGCACTTCGTTCTCCGCACAAAGGCAAATCTTACTTATTCATAAATGGTCAAAGCCTAGCCATATGCTTAAGAGAATAAATAGACAAACACGTTCACATTGGAAGGACATATTCTGTCATAGATTAACAATTAGTTATTAGAAATACATGGAAGGCAAAAAGGCAAGGGGCCGAGATCTCGTGAGATTGAATTTCATATATGAACTGCATAATTATGTTTAAGTATAAGTTTACCAGCCTTCCTCTCCTCGGTCTAAGGTACCGAAAAATTAACCAGGGATATTTTATCTTGCTCACTGGTTGATGATGAGTTGCCGTATTTGACCGATGCGCTGAACGCATGGAAAATGGCTTGTCCCAATACGTAATTGCATGATAACCTGTCCTCCCAGAGACAGTAGGACGTGCCGCTCTGCAGTATTGTACGGAATACCCCTTTAAACACGTCGAATCAATACTATGGAGCGTGCTCGTCTGCTGCCGAGGGGGACTGGGTTAAAAAATTGTTTTTACTTGTGTTGTTGTTGTGATCGCTTACCCTCATATTTGTTATTTTTTACAATGAACGTAGAATCTGTACGCTCGTAGATATTGTATTTAAATTTAGTTTCTCAGTAAGTGAATTATTGTTAATTCTTAATGAGGAATAAGAAGAAGAATAAGAATAATAAGTTCTTAAACCAGAATGGAAGTCGGGCTTGTGGCGCGCACGCACTTCCGTCATCCACCATAGGCACTATGATGGATGACGCATCGTTCCGGGTTGCTACGAGTCTACGCTTAGGCGCACCTTGCACCTTTTGAATTTCACAACATCGATAGTTAAAAACCTACGTAACTCTATATAGGATGTTCACAATATGTATTGTTTTACAAGAAATCACAACCTGTATAATCTAAACAGTTGGTTTTTATCAAGTTTAATTTTTATTAGGTCCTTTAGCATCACTAATAAAAAGCGAATATCATAAGTTATTTTTTTAATTTAAAACAGACTAAAGTAATGGTCGTATCCCTTATTAAGATGTCACCCTCCTAACAATCTATTGATTCAGTCTTCATTCTGGAAAGACGGCTATAAACAACCCCTAAGGCCGAAACAAGGCAAATTTAGATTTCTTTTATCACTCACTTATACCTTAGCAAGAAACTTTTGGACGATATTGAACTTTATGTTTAAGACAATACAGAAAATCTTGTCAACTATCCATTAAAATGTAGACAAGATTCAAAGATACTTAAATAAGAACCATATCTCTCTTTGGATAAGGTTCAATATCGAAAAATAGTATCACATTCATGCAAATTCTTTCCTTATAAGGTTTCCCTTTACTATCCATTCTAAGCCTACACGATTTCTTTGTTCCCAATCTAAAGTGTTACTAGTCCAAAAATATGAGGTTTTTTTTTTCAGGAATGTATTACAACCTATTTGAAAAAGTAAGTTATTTTTTATTATTTCGTTATTTATAGTATAACCTTTTGCGATAGCTATAATTACATTGTTCTAGTTTTGTTTCAATATTTCAATTTAAAATAATAAGATAACTTTTACAATATGGCTTTAAAAATGACCTATTTACTTTATCAAAGAATATTTTTCACTACAATCTGGCAATTACATTTGTTACAATTTTTTACTAAAATGAATTACAAGATTTACTATTACAGGCTTGGAATATATCTAGTCTATCTCATACAAAGACATTCAAATATTTACGAGCGATAGCCGGGACAATACGAAGAATATGAAGACGCTCGAGATTATTTTTTTATGTTGTTTCCAATGGCTGTTCTATAACTGTTTTAAATCTCTTTGATCCCATATAAGCAAAATAATTACGCTGGCCCACGATCTACATGGGCCACGTTCCTATTACAGCGCCATCTATGGGCTGCTAAGTAATCTTTATTAAATGATGAGAGTTTCGTCGATATAATGTAATTTGTTCTCTATCACCACAATTTTAAAGTTCACACTGGTTTACGTCTCAAAGTGTTTGTAAATGCTGGTGACGTATGCCATAACTTGCTGCCAGTCCGGTCTCTCTTGTTGGATCATGTCTTGAATGTTCTGTGGACAAAAGAAAGAATATCTATAATGAATGTGTATAATCTCAACATGAATGATGTAACCAAGATTTTGTAACAATATTTTGATTTAAAAGAGTGTCCATGGAGTTTCTTGCCCGTTCTTCTCCATAGAGATCTACGTTAGGGAATGGGCAACTACAGTACTTTCTCAAGTTATTATGCCTTGTGACTGTGACTGTAGCTTTGCTTTTATTGTATTTTCGACTTTCAAAAGTGCCGTAATGGTCTAATTGAAATAAATGATTTGAGTTTGAGTTTAAAAGGGTCAACATTTTTGCAGTGATATCAATACAGTCAATACTAAACTAATGTGTCAGTGATGGGCAAAATGTTACTGACCAGCGTGGTAGGTATACCGACGGACTCGGCCGCGGCGAAGGCGACAGAGAAGTTGGTGCGCTTGTCGTGCGGCGACAACGACGCGTACGACACGCGCCCGTCACCCAGGTACGAGTGCAGCAGAGCGCACAGCGCCATGCCGTCGTTCCACGATGAACTGAATAAAAGATCAATATATATTAGAATGCTATTCTTGTTGTATCCATACTTATATCTATACTAATATTATAAAGCTGAAGAGTTTGTTTGTTTGTTTGGTTGAACGCGCTAATCTCAGAAAGTACTGGTTGGAATTGAAAAAATATTTTTGTGTTGGACAGTCCATTTATCGAAAAAGGTTATAGGTTATATAACATCACGCTACGACCAATAGGAGCGGAGCATAAATGTAAAATATTGCAAAAACGGGAAAAATTTAATCCTTTAGTGAGGTTTTTCTCTCTTATGTGACGCAGACGAAGTTGTGACTCTGTACTAACTCTGTATGTCTTACGGTCTGTTTTCATTTCTGTCCTTAACGGCTAGCACTCGATAAAATATTACCCGTTACGTAAACGTATTTATGTACAACACACGACCGTGTCCATGACAGAGCCACACCCCATTTTTAGATGGACCATGATGGACCAGCTTTTGCTCGCGGCTACGCTCCCGATATGCACGGAAATTAATCCACGACAGCCTATGACACTCGGGTATAATGTAGCTTTTCAGATCAGTAGTTTAAAAGATTGCGCCCTACATATAAGTTACAAACAAATTTTACCTCTTTACAGTATTAGTTAAGAAGTATCGATTAATTCGATGAGGAGCTGGAAAATATAGGGCTCTAGGTTTGACAACTTTATGTGCGACCTTGTAACAAGCTTCTGATGACAGATCAAAAAACAATAAAAAAAGATTGTGGTTACTCTGGAATGTACAGACAGACCGTGCCATGAAAGATGAGACTTTGCGAGCGTCAGTAGTGGGGAGCTTGCGGGTACCCTCAAAATACTTCTTTTGACATATAGGTGTACACGTCGTAAACCATCTTCCTACTTTGTTTTCTTAATGTTTTACCTCGAAGCATAATCGAGATTTCACAAAGTTTCACTCGTATACAAGGTGCACTGGTGTGTCAAGTCTCATCTTTCGTGGCACGGTTTGTACTGTTGACACTTACCTAAAGTTAGTAATATCAATGTTGTTGTATCCCATGGTCTTCTGTTGGCACCACTTGAGCAGCGCGTTACGTTTAGAGCCGCCGTTCTTCACTTGTAACGCGTTCAACGGGTCTTTACGTTCACCTGTGGTTTGTTACAAATCTTCATTAAAATCTATAATTTTTAGTTCAGTTTCTTTAGGAGTTCGGAGAACCTTTTTATTTTTTCAGTGAATGTTAATGAACATTGTGTATTGATGTTTGTATTTGCGACATTTATCATGCACACATATAGAAGCTAAGCTTAGTACGTATTTACTTACCTAGGCAGACCTGTTGAAATCTTAAATGAGTTATAATACTTTCTCTTTAAGAACATTTTAATTTTCACATGTTAACGTCACCACACAGAGTGTAAATCAGGATCGAACAACCGCATAACCTATAGTCCCCGTCACGAGAAGCTATAATTTTTGTAAACAAAGAATTTTTACCAAGTTACGTAGCGACAATTCAACCAACAACAAAATAATCCCAAATTCAATCAACTCAAATTATCATACGTGTTTTTAAAATTAATTACAATACGAAGCTAACGAGCAATTTCACTTGGTCGAGTTATATGTTAGCGATATAAAGCACTGTCGTCTAATGTTTTGTGGTACTGGAACGCGTCTGAAGTCATGGAACGTAAACATTTGGGCCGCCATTTATAAGCAAGTTCACGCTGACGCTGTCAATGCTGTAATTTTTTTTTATTTGATCCAAAGGTTGCAAACCCGAATGTGTGTTTACAAAATTTATAGCTTCTCGTGACGGGGACTTTACACAAATATTTATAATACGTGATTATATTTGTATATTCATCATCATCTGAATATGAATAGCCTTTTCCCAACCATGTTGGCGTCGGCTTCCAGTCTAACCGGATGCAGCTGAATACCAGTATTTTACATGGAGTGACTGCCTATCTGACCTATCTGATTTGAACACAAATCACAGGATTGTTGCGATTTGTATATTACGGTTGTTCTTTTAATAAATAAATAAATAAATATTGCTGGACATTAACACACAGCACCATCTAGTGCCACACTAAGCAACGAGGCTTGTGTCGTGGACACCAGATAGTTGATATACTACATGGATACTTTTTGTTTGTAAATACATACTTATTATACATATAAACATCCATGACTCGGAAACAAATGTCCATGCTCATCACACAAACATTTGCTCCAACCGGGATTCGAACCCGGGACCCTAAGAACGTAAGGCGGCTTCACTACCGCTGCGCCATTCGGGTCGTCAAAATGAATGGTGGGAATTAATGGTCAATAAACTTGTAAACCACAGGCTGATTAAAGTTAAAGGTTGCACAAGTGAAAGAGGTGCGTAAACGCAAACGCAGACAACTAACTGTTTGGTCACCAATCTGAAAGTTCAGTCATCTAGGATGGAATGTTTGTCGTTTCTCTTCTTACACACGGTATCTTCTACCACAATAAAAAACGAGCACAAGTTCAATATAATAGTGCAGTCACTGAAGCAAAAAAAGGAGTCAACCTCGGAATGAGAGATAATATAAGCTGTAAACTCGTATACACATTCATTTTCGTGTACTAAAAGTTGTCTCTCAAAAGTTTCATAAAATTTCGTGTCTGCGTAAGTTATTCAAGGTCAAAGGTCACAAAAATCAAGATTAGTTCCATGTGATTAACCGGTTACGGTACGCAATGTTTCACACTGGTCATTTTACGAGAATTTCCAATTGTTTGTTGTTTACACTACCTACCTGTTGCAGGATACCAGTGAATAGTTGACAAAAGACTCACATATGTCTCCGTAGCTGTTCCGGCGCACGAAGCTCTCGATGGCCTTCTGCTGCAGCGTGAGCGCGCGCTGCTCGTCCGGGATGTTGGCCTGCGCCTGCGCCGCCTCTGCCCCGCCCCGTTAGGCACAACGTCAAACAAGCGCACCGCAGACGGATTTGTGATCATTTCGAATAACACTACTAGTGAAACGTGCCAAATATAGCTTATAGGTTTCGCGTGTTAGTCGAATGAAACTATAGACCCTGTCCATTATAAGTGTTTGGAGACCGGTCAAATGGTGTTAGATAAAGACCAACATCTATTTTTATAAAAGTATTAGTGGCGACATCTATACCGCCACTTACAAACTACGACTGACGTGTCCTACAACGCGCAAGTAAAGATTACCGCACAGATATATATATTTTTTTATTCTCCGCTCATTTCGGGGAAAATATCAAGATAATGCTTTATGCACAAACAATATTGTACAGAGGTATTCTTATCTAAATGCATCAGACATACACAATCTTTCTCCGTACGCAGAGGCAAGAAAATAATCTGATCCGGTTTTCTCCGCATTTTTAATTAGGCACCTACTAATTTTAATCACAAATCCGTCGATGGTGTACATGAGCGAAATATCCCCACAGTCAGCCAGTGAGGATATTTCTGAGTAGACACAAACAATGCAGAGTGGTACCGTCCCCCAATGAGTGAACTTATTATAGTCCCGTATGACCCGACTCCATAAGAATAGGGGGAAAGATGGCGGGAAAATATGTACCGACTCCATTTTGATTTTGGAATGACGGTTTTAATTTAAAATACATTATAATGTCCCATTATATTAAGTTTCCTTTGTCTAACTCAATATGTAATAATATTGTTGTTTGAAAACTGAGAAATGAAATATGATGTAACAACAATGCAGCTAATGCTTTGCAAAAAACCTCAGAGCGAACTAAAATGATAAGAAAAATATCCCAAAAATGAAACCATAACACCAGAACCAGAAAAACCGTAGTTATTGAATTAGACAAAGGAAAAGCCACACTCAAAAAATAAAAAACCCAATTTAAAGAAAAAATCCTTAATGTATAGGGTGTAAAAAAAATAAAAGTCTATTGGCATGCATCATGTAATGAACTAAGAGTTTAATAAATAAATTAGTAACGTGGCACACAACACATCGTTAATTGTAGTTAATTAGGCAAGGGTAGGCTATGCGCCGCGTTCATGCTGCCATGCTGGAAAAAATAAGCGACTTTCATGCGATTATTTATGTAGCCGGGGACGGGATTCTCGTATGTAATTTAATTGGGAGTCTTAAACTATTGTTTTATAGATTTTTATTTGGGGATATTGTAAAAATCATCCGTAATTGGCAAAATAAAATTAAGAAAATTGCGTTCCGCTATACTCTGAACAAATAAAAAAAAGCATGCTGGACTCTTTTATAATTTCTACTCTTTATACTCAAATAAATTGGTTACTTCCATGCATATAATTACCCCAAAAATAAGGAAGTTTATTCTGTACCTACACTATTATTAGACAAGGTGACAGGGCATCTAATTTGAAATTCTGAAAAACGTCAAATATGTTTTTAGCCATTTTTACTACTTTGATAATTTTGATAAGGGGCCATCTATAAATTACGTGACACGAATTTCAAGATTTTTTACCCCCCCCCCCCTCCCCTACCCGTCTTTGTCACATCTGGTCACATTTGTGAGACCCCACAAACATTTCAAAAATTTAACAAAACAAAAACGATTAATTATTTTGATTAAAGATTCAGACTTTGAAATGTGTCGTCACGAAATTTAGGACCCCTCCCACCCCATTGTCACACAATGTGACACTTCGTCGACCCCCTCCCTCCCCCTTAACGTGTGACGTAATTTATGGTTGGCCCCTAACTTACACCATGGTCCTGGGAACATACAAATTCAAAACTACATCCACCATCACCTCATCGTCGTCTTATAACTATGTACATTATAAAATGCTAAGCTAAATAAACTTCCAAACTAACCGTTGGCGATAGGTGAGGGGCGGGCGCCCCTAGCTGCGGGCGGTTTAGTGGAGAACGTGGTTCCGCCCATACCGTTGGTGGGCGCCGTGGAGTCAGCCATGCCGTTCTTTATCGTAGTTGAAGTTGTAGTAGTGACGCCTACCGTAGTTTGCTGAAAAAGGAAAATAATTTATAGAGTGATACATTGTATAAAAGTTCCGTTTATCCGTGATCATGGTGCTTGCAACAGCGCCGAAATATCAAGAACACAAAACAAACAGTAAACATTGGTGTCGAATTGTCGATTCTGTTGTTCACAAACTAAACTTAATTTAGGCTATTGCTATCTTTTTCTCTCTAATAAAACAAGAAAGAGACGGTCGTAATTTAGAGCTGCCAAATTTAATTGGAACTAATATTTCCATACAAATGAAGGGTGCACTTAAAAACATGTCGACTAAAAACACGGTGAAGCGCAAGGCATAAACTAGTTTGACATCTCTAACTTAGTTCATAGCTATAGCCGTCCTTTTCTTGCACTGCTTTTTAGTAAAAGATATAAGCAATAGCCTAAATTAAGTTTACAACAATCGACACCATTCTAAATATTCCGTTTTTAGTGTTAATAATAATAATAATGTCAGGTGTCATGTCTGTCATGGTGTAAGTAGCTATAGTTGGTGCCAGTTAAGATGAGAATAGCGGTCATTGCCCTT
The DNA here is from genome assembly GCA_963853795.1 of Xestia rhomboidea. Taxonomy (NCBI): domain Eukaryota; kingdom Metazoa; phylum Arthropoda; class Insecta; order Lepidoptera; family Noctuidae; genus Xestia; species Xestia rhomboidea. Next base: position 11,204,011 of record OY970776.1, read on the forward strand.
TCCCTAATATATCTTTGGACGAACCAAAACAAATGTAACCAAGTATCGTTTTTCATTACAAAAAATATTGAAGATCACGATAGATGACGATTCCAGACTTGAACAAGCTTATTTTTGGTGTTCAAAGTTAAGAAGTTTAATAAATGTAGGTGGGTCAATGACCGCTATTCTCATCTTAACTGGCAGCAACTATAGCTTAAACACAGGTGTGTAGAACCTAGCTGCTTACAGTCAGTCGGCCGTGGTTTTACGTTTCTATGCAAGGGGGGATTGAGCGTCGTGCATGTCAAAATATGGCGGTCAACTCGCATAAAAGTGCACTGATCGCTTTGTTTAGGAGACGGCCTGGGAGAGTCCATCATTAGGTTCTTACCTGTGGCCACTCTCCTACTGGTGTGGTTGCAGGTGACTGCTTGGCTGCCTTCGCTGCGTTTTCTATGCTCTCAATGAGAGACTTGACTGACAGACGGGAGTCTTGGCGGCTTACACCTGGGACAAATTTTATAAATATTTGTCATAAGCACATGGGCAGTAAACGTATCTACTATCGGCTTAGGGCTACCGCACACTATAGACAAGACTGTCTTTAGACAGAAAATTACCCGACTAGTTGCGAGCGAGAATACATAGTCTGTCTCGCTCGCACTAGTAGGGTAGTTGTCTGTCTAAAGACAGTCTTGTCTATAGTGTGCGGTAGCTCTTACATCTTCAATTAAGTCTTTACTGAGAACAACAGTTTTTCCGTCAAAACAGTTTATAATGGACTAGAGGAGATCCGTGGAAATACTAACATATGCTTTAAAGTCCTTAGTTAATGTCTATAGCAAATGGTTTTTGAGAACTTTGCTCATATTTACCAAAGATACGACGAGCACTTTGGTATTGGTACAGGCAATTTTTTACGTGACATTTTTTTATCGCATACTAGGTTTTCAACTGTCATTATGGAGCTGAATAGAAAAGCTCACTCGTTATATTTTAACTCTTGGCGAGCGATCGTAATATCGATTGAAAACCATTGAATGAAGTCACCCGTACGAACACGAGCTTATTAAGTTTAGGAGAACACTCTCTATCTGTCCTTTCTTGCAGTAATTAAAGGCAATTCGCAGTTCTCCTACTTTATAAACCGATTTCCAAAAGGAGGTGGTTATCAATTCGTCTGACTTTTTTTTGTGTATGTTCAGCGATATCTTCGCCAATTGTGAACCGATTTTTAACGTTCTTTTATTTTGTTTGGAAGAATATTATTTTGCGGTGATTCCGTTTAAGTTTGCTGAAGATCCGATGCTGATTTTCGGAGATATACAGGGGAACTCTAGTAGACAGCAAAAAAACGCTGTTTGAAGTCGCGTTTTTCGTACACCATACATACTTGTCAAAACCCCGTGATTACCTTTAGTCCTCCTATGCGAGGCAGCAGTGGCCATGATGTCTTGTAGCGAGGCACTGGTGAGCAGCGGCGGTGGTGGCGGAGTCTCCTCCGTGCGAGGCGGTATGGCTGGAGGTGACATAGACGTTATTGACTGTGGTATACTTGGTGAACTGGTGTTGCAAGGACTGTTGATGTTGTCTCAGTAAACGTGCTCCAAAGGCGACTGTAAACCGTAGGCGGTAAAGTTGCTTTCAGAAGCGTACTTTAAATTGTTTTAGAATAATGTTCAGGTTTCTCGGGTGAGATAATGGAGCGTTAAGGTGTACCGACTTTTTATGGGTGAAAATATATTTTTCAAAGTTATTAAATTTTAATATTCGTCTAGAACAGGGCAAATATAGTCTAGGTTCAACTTTGTCTGGTATAATTTGACTATGAAAATAAATCTAGGAATCCATCACCAGACAAATCCCAGTGCGATAAAAACTTAAGCGAAAAACCATGCTTATATCGTGACGAATAAATAAACGCATATGTTTCATGCTGTATTTTTTTCACCTTAATACCCTGAAATAAACGAATTCTGAAACTGAAGTGACAATTCCTTTTGGAAAGAACTTGCTTATACAAAATCGAATTTGTACTCCAGAATAAGTACAATGAGGCACAAAAGCATAGGTTAAGCTTCTGAACGCATCAAATGCAATTAAAGATAAAGATATCATAATATCAGATTGAATATTCAATTATAAAGTGAATTTTAGAGAAAGCAGAGATATATTTGGCAACTCTACGCTGTCCAAAAATGTATACCTACCTGAACAGACCAACGATGTGACTGTAGGAAACTTGTTAACAATTTTGCAGTAAAAACCCAACCAAAAACTACCTTCTGCCAAACTTGCATATAAAGTAACCCAGCGTTCAGAAGCTTAACATCAAAAACAAATGAAACAGACCAGCACCATGTCACCGCCACCGAATGAGACAACACAAGATTCATGTTTCCATACATTGATACAGTTATTTACATGTAATTCACACTCGAACGTTTAGGGTTTCCGGTCACAAAAGCGCTGACTTACGTAGAGGTCTTCGGGGCGGGGGATCTTTCAGTGACCTTAACGGGTGCGACACCCGTTTGTGCTCCAAAGTCCTCCAATATGGCTTTTCCCTAGGCAAGGAACCTGTATTTGTATCTATGCTTGGTGAAGTCGGATGTTGTAGAGAAAACTTTCTCGGCGCAGCTTCTGTTGGTACATCTGGGTCTGGTTTCTTTTCTAAGCTTTGAACTATTTCTACAATAGATCCAGTAGGTTTCTTTGGTAGGTCGTCTTTAGCGCTAGGCGCTTTTGATAGTGATATTATCGATTTGGTAATGCTGGCCATCTCTTTCGGTGCAGTCGTGCTCTCTACAAAATCTAACGATTTCGATTTTGTATACCTATCATTTGCCTTAGGCCTCTTGATTCGTCGAGGTACTTTTAGAAGATCTTCTCTAGGTATTGCAGCCAGTTCATCGTTTAACGATTGGTTTTTATTTGATATCTTTTCATCATCGGCTATATTTTTGTCTTTGGTTATTACTTTGGAAGTCACAGGCCCTATTTCTTCGTAAACATTTTCCTGTTCGGAATACCTTCTTTGTCCAACTTGTGCTGAAAAAGGATTCGTTGGCGCTATGTTTGCATTGTCTTTACTGGTTTCCACTGGCTGAGGTTTTAAAGAATGTGTAGAATTTATGACGAACGGTACGCTTGCTACTGGCTGATAATATTTGTTGTCGATCAAATATTGAGGAGTCTTCGATAACTTGCCAACAGTTGTGGTTACTTCTGTTGGTTTTGCTGCAACTTTTGGCACAACGCCTACAGTTTTTGGTGGGTCTAAAGGCTTTATTGGAGTTTTAGCAAAATTGTGTGCAGTTTTTGATATTTCCAAAGGTGAAGGTGAAGGTTTAGCGATATTTTTACTTGGCGAAGGGGTTTTCCTTTCGGGTAAGTTTTCGTTTGAACCGAAAGTTTTCCATGACAGAAAAGGCAATTGCTTCGCTTTAACATTCTTTTGATAAAGGCCTTTTCTTTTGGTACTGTCCTCATGGTTCTTCACCTCAGTCACTTTGGTATCTTTTTTGTTATCTGTATCAACTTGATCGATATCACTATAGTAAACAGTACTTTTGTTAGCCTCTTGCTTTTGTTCTATTGGGACCTCTTGGAGTGCAAGAGGTTTGAAAAACACTGGCTGTATCAATACAGGGCTTATTATTATCGGAGATGTCGGTGCAATATTACCGCTACCTAGTTGAATTGGAGCCAAGAAAGTTCTAAAAGTATTTGCAGCCCTATTAATATTAGCATTAGGATTACTTTGTACTGGAGCTGTCTTTGGTATATCATCACCTAAGTCTGTGGTATTTATTGTTAGATGATAGCTTACATTATCATCAATAGGAACTGGTGTTTTAGGTTCAGGAGGAATAGTATCATTTATAGGTTCTATGCAAGATTTGTTACTTTCTTCTTTTGGAGTACTGGGTATATTTACATTATTGGTAATTAAACTATTATTTTCTTTGGTATCTACAACTTTTGGTTTTGAATCGCGTCGAGGTTCGATCTCTGGTAACTTTGGATCACTGGGTGGAGAAATCTTTCTAGAGCTATTAGTATTATCTATTTCATCTTGAGTAACAGGAACAGGTTCAGAAGTACTTTCCTCATCATTTTCTTTCAATACCTTTGTGCAAGGAGAACCTCTTTTAGCTCTGTTATTACCAATAATTCTGTCTATTGCAGCTTTGAATGTGAGTTTTAGTTCCTCATTGACCATTTTAAGTTGTTTTTCAACTTTATCATCAATAGGAATATTTCTCAGTATATCTTTATTGGGCTGAATCAAATCAACTACTGGGCCTTTTTTAATATCACCTGGGTATGGAAAAGGGAGCATTTCTTCAGCCTTTACAACACGTATATCTTGTTTTACGTCACTGTTGTTGGCTTCAAATATAGTTCCGACTTTATTGTTATTTTTCTCAATGGGTGGTGACAGAAAAACACTGTCAGAACCTTCCATGAAAAGAGATGTTTCACTTTGAGTGTTAAGAGTTAGAAAATCCACACTAGTGGCCTCACTCAAAGCTTCTTTATATTCTTCGTTAGTGTTTAAATTATCCATACTATAAGACTTCGGCTTTCCATTGTACGTTCCAGACATATTTGTACTGAAGATAGTACGTTGTCTTGGGGTCGGTGCGAAACTAGAATCTGATTTAATTAACCTAAAACTATGATTCAGATCGATTAGCTTCTTTGGTAATTCTGGTACAACTGGAGGACTATCATTTGTTTCATCGCGAAGGTCGATAGCATTTTGTCTTTTTAACTCCTTGGTTTCGAAAGGAGGTAAGACAGCTTCGGCTAACACTCTACTCAAGTACTCTTCTTCTGGTGATTTTGGACTATCATCATCATTCGTTTCGTCTGTGGTGACATTTTGGATTTTGATTTTGAATTCATCTTGCAGCAAATCGTCAAAGTCGTTCTTCTGTTCTGGGACGTTGGATCTGAAGAAGGCTTGTTCTATCAAGCTTGCTTCTTTCGCTGGAGGATCAGTAACGCTGTGCACTCTAGACAGATATCTAGTTCTTATACTCTTGAATATATCTTTAGATGGACTTAAATCATCACTTGTCTGAGAGTCACAATTGTCAGATTCCTTCGATTCTAATATATTGTGATCTGAGTAAACGCTATCCATAGATTCCGATCTGTCAACACCTGTGTTGGTACATCAAAGAGAGATTAGACATTGTTTAACATATATTTGATGGTGGATTACTGTTAGTTTATGAATGTCTACGTAGTTAAGCATTTTACACAGAATTAGCGCATGGAAATGCATGTTAATTCTGCTGAAATTTTTGAACAAATCTTGTTTGAACGTCTCATTATTATTTTATTTAACTTCATGCAAAATGCTAACAGTAAAGCTACGTCGAAAGCTATTTTTTTTTTGTCAATTTAATATAATTTTGTACAGAAATGTTGTAATTACCTGAAAACATAACTCTCATTGTCTTAATTGATCAAACGGCCATAGTAAACCCTCTTTACTTCGCGTTTGATTTTGAGCATTTGTAAGATACAAAGCAAGGACTAGATAACAAAAATATTAACAAACTCCAAACTACTTTCAAATCTATCTAACATACACATGCAAAGCTCTCACTTGCGTGTTTTATAGAGAAAATTTTTGTTTTAGAAATCTGCCAATCATAACAATTTCAGTATAGGTGCAGCAAAACAAAATAGAAAGAAAAACTTTGTATACAGTGCTCCCAAAAAGTGAAAACATTGAAATTAAATAGACAAAACATTAAACTGAGCACCTAGAATTATTCACAAATAAAGATGAAAAACTTCAAATAGAACTATTCCCATAGTATTTTACATATTAGTCCATTGGAGACGGAAACTGGATTTCTATAAATTGAAATACTTTACATAGACGATGTACTAATTCCATAACAAAATCGTAGATAAAAAACACCAAATTCAAAGTGTATCATACAAAGCCAATTCATAATTTGTCAAACGCATCCACATTAAACCCCACATCTGCCACTTACCCTTGATAGAGTGCAGCTGGTCTTCTAAGAGTCGTATCCTGTCCCTCGCGGCCTTGTTCTCGGAGACCAGTCGCTCCAGTTCCCTTTGAGCTTCAGTTTTGAAGTCATTGGCGACACGGACAGTCATCAGGAGGTCGCTTTGGAACTGCTTCCATTCGGCTTCCTGTAAGGAAAGGTAGAGGATGAAGGCAGGTTACCTATATCACAGATATTACAGGGTGGAATATATTATTTTCACTTCTCATGCTCTGAAAGCGCTTATTTGTGCAGGATATACAAGTGCATTATCGTATCTACTCATAAATGTATCTATATTAAGGCAAAGAAATTGAGCCATACAGCCAAACACAATAAGAAGTTCATAGATAGAATTTGTTATTTAATAATATTTTCTTTAATTTATTTGCCTTACGTGTATTTTAAGACAAAAGATATTAAAATTTAAATTCAAGTACGGTAGGTTATTTAATTAATTTAAGAAAATTATTATTACATAATTAATTTAATAGTAGGTTGTATAGGTCTGCAGCCCAAGCCTAATATCAATGTGGTAAGATTTTAAAAAAATAATGCGGCGATATGCCGGGCAAAACAATTTCCTTCAGTATTCAAAACTGTACTAATTTAACTTTGAATTTTAATTAAAGAAATGTAATGTTATACTGTTGTTTTATTTCCTCGCAATCGAAGTGAAAAGCAGAGTTTATAACTCGTCCACAAAACCATTTTATCCTCGACATTACTATCAGCCCTCGCCTAAGTCTCGGATAAAGATGGTTCGTTTTGAGCACTTATTGTAAAATCTACTATTATTATACTATTCTCTCCTACAGTGCTTATCGGATTTATCACCAACTAAGTGCGTGATCTATAATACTACCACCTTCATACTTTCCATAGAGTGCGAGATAGGTAGGTCTTTTATAATTAGCTGTATTTTTTATCTCATTTGTAAATCCATTCCTTTCTCACATTAAATTTTAAATGTACAAGTCTGCTTACCCTTTATTTTGATAGGAACAAGTAGATTTGTTACACTTGGCATTACATTACATTTGTTTTAAACCGACGCGACGCTAAAATGGTTACCACCAAGATTCAGTACATCATTCTGAACTCCATCCCCCGTCCTCCTGCGATCATTCTTTGATGTGAAACATCTATAGGCGCGGGTAAAACAAATGAAAAATTCGTGGCGAGCGTGGCGATCGAAACCGGCCCGAACAATCCCGAACATTATCGACCTGTTGAAGCAGCATAGGATCTACATATTCGCCATGATTTACAACAAGTCAGCTGGTCTCGGGCACAGAGCGCTGGGGTAACCCAGGGCTCTGTGCCCCGAGACCAGCTGACTCGTGTCTGTGTGTCATGTCTAAATCTCGTGAATTCGAGTTTAATTCCAGCTTAAGGATTTTCTTTTTGTGAATCGAGTAATTTTGTTTTTAGTTTCTTAAGTGTTTGTTTATATTGACTCTTTTTTTTAAGCATTGTACTTGTACAAAATAATTTCGATGTTTCACATCTGCCAGGCTTCCCGCGACGGCTCACTTTTTTTTATTGTAGACCATACCTGGGAGTGGGAACCTACTAGTTACGGAGATATTGGAGGTCAAAGTTCCAACTTATTCACAAGTTTTTTTTTCTAAATACATGTTTTTAACGTAAGATTTTTACTTTAAACACCTTCGCGACCCCTCCATCCACACAATATTTTGAGTGTGTTATATTGAGTTTAACCGTAAAACGTGATTTTACACCCCAAAAAAAGTCTTTTCCCAGCAATAATTTTCGCGTAGAGTTACTTACTAGTTTGATGTACAGAACGCTTGGTCGTCGGCCTCGTGAAGGGTCCGTTCACACCCTGTATTTAAACTTACATCTCTCTCCCGGTCTCTCGTCAGCTGCGCATGCCTGGCGCGCGCGTCTTGTAGTTGTCTCTCTAGTTCTGCCACTCTCGCGAGCGCTTCGCCCGCTCGACTCATTAGGGCTAGCTTTTCGTCTGATGCTACTTGCACCTGGAAAGATAAAGAAATGAGCGGTTTGTAATAAATGGGTATGGTGGCTGTTCCCGAAGGGAAGCCGGTAGGAATCGGCTTCTTAGGTGCCATCGGGCCTGGTGGGTAGGCTTGAAATAAATACACAGTTTTCAGAGTAAGAACGAGAGATTTTTTTGGGGTGAACAGAAATAGCTTTTTGGGACGATGACTGACTAAAAAAAAATATAATTCTGATGAGTCCGTCAGTTAGATTATCGAAAAATATTAGATACGTGTTTTTTGTTTTATGAAATTAATAAAAATTGACGAAGATAAAACGCGTCAAAGAGACGGGGTGGAGGCTTGTGACGTCACATTTGAGTAAAAAATGTACTCAAACGTGACGTCACACGAGTTTTCAACGCACTGTATAGTCTTCATTTTTTGATAACGTAAAAAAAATGTCTCCAATATTTTTTGGAAATCTATCTGACGGACTAATTTGTTTTTTTTTTTGTCATCTACCCTGTTCTTGTCAAAAGCGATTAAGTAATAACTGATTGTATTTTTTTTTGTAAATTCCCGTCTGATTGTTTGCTTACCTGTATCTGCAACTCCTCCGCGTTGTCCTGCAACGTCTTCAGCTCTCCCTGCATCGCCGTCTTCTCCTGACGCAACTGTTCGATCTGGAACTCCAGCTCTGATATTGTTGACTTCGCATTGTTTCGTGATACCTGCAATGTTTCAATCAATATTATGTGACTTACTTATGTGGGTACAGATGATGTCCCACTGGCAGAAATAGGGCCACCAGAAGTTCGCAGAACAGTGGCCAGCTCTAGCGAAAGAGCCAAAATGGTTTCTGACACACGACACCCTTTACACCTAAATACCCTCGTGTCGCAAAGGCTAAAAAGCTGAAACACGTTTCTGAAGTGTGTCGCCCCACTCAATGGCGAGCGCTCCACGGAAAGACTAAAGCTGCGGCGAGGCAGTGCATCCTTACCAATCCCAATCGTTCCACCTGCTGATCATCTCAGAAATCTCCCTACTAGACATGAGTTGCCATGGCTGACCTGGAAGTCTTTAAATACTATACTGACTGCAGGAACTGATGGACGCTACTGAAAGCGCTAAACTAGTCGCTCAGTTCTGGGCCGACACAATTTAGATTGCTATCGACACGCTAAGAAGAAGAGAATGTAGAAACGACATTTATAAGCGCATTCTTTAATTTCAAACGCCTAAAATCTGTTACGAATAGCCTCTAGCCGGAGCCCATTTTTAAGGAATCATCTCGACAAAACGTTTGCCAGTTACCAACAAATCAATCAATTGTTAATTCCTAGTATAATTCCAAAAATTGCAAAGAATTCCGTGCAAATAAAAGTTCCCTCTATACTGTTATGCGGTAATCATTTACAAAGCAGAATGTGTGGTCACCATAGCATCGTCGTGCATCTTCCGTGCGTCCTCCCTGGCGCGCTCCAGCAGGCGCTGCGCGTGCGCCAGGCGCTCGGCCAGCGCGTGCGCACGCGCAGACGCCTCCGCCGCGCCCTCCACCACTCCGTCGCGCTCCTCTAACTGGATGGGGAGATATAATTTTGTGCTGATTATTATAATCGGAATATTATCCACGACAATAAAAAATACTCTTTCAGAAGATTTCGCGTTTACGTTTAAGCTAGTAAAAATTACGCTTTGGTCACGAATTCGATTCGGTGATTCATGGATTGGCCAAGAACGTCATGCTAAGATTCGGAAAGCACATTAAAAGGTCGGTCCCGGATGCCATTCCTAAGGTCTTCGACCGTCTTTATGGGTAGTCAGATTCAGAAACCCAAGAAACCGGAACCAGAACCGGTCTTACCTAGGGACACCGTCACCCTGTAACTAGATTCTGAACGCTTAATCAGCTCTGATATTCAGCTACATAATTATGATTAAACTCGAAGTTGGCTTCAACATATAGGCGAGAGATTAGGCAGAGCACCTCAGGTCTCACCTTAGCTTTGGCAGCATCGAGCAGGTCAGTGAGTGTGGCGATCTGATGCTGCCTGCTGGCGGCGAGCTCTCGCGCCGAGTCGGCTTCGTGTTCGCATCGCGTTCGTTCTGATTCTGCTCGCTCTAGGTTCCCCTCCAATACTCTATGGATACAAAATAACCGCCATTATTGAATCTCGTTTTCTATAACATACTTACGTATAACTGTTAGTTAATATGCCTACGTCTCGTAGCCATCAGTGTTTCTATAAACAAAGTTAGCTTGAAATATCGTATCACCGTCACCGTTTCGGCGTCAAAAATCAAAGAACTGTGAACTGTTTCTGTGACGGTTTGTTTCTAACGGTCCGTAAGCTAAATGTCAAACAGACAGGGATAGCAACCTTCCGTTACCTGTTAGTAAGTTATTGAAAAAGGCCGTAAATTGAGACGGCAACCGTCCACACGTCCAACCGACATATATATGAAAGATTTACTTAAACTTTTGGGTATCATCCTTCTATGAAAACGAAATAAAATGTAAAGGACATTATAACAATTTTAAAAATTCGCGTTGTGGCTAATGTACCTCTGTAGATCCAGAAATGAGAAATACAACTAACATCTGTATGAAACGGAAGAAGTTTGAAGAAGTGATTGCCATTGAGCCTTATGCTATAACTAGCTGTTGCCCGCGGCTTCGCCCGCGTGGAGTTGGATAATTGGATGAAAAGTATTCTACTCGTATGTGTTAATCGAGGTTTTATACTACCTGTGCGCAAAATTTAATTTACCCTCTTAGGGGTTGAATTTTGGAAAACGCTGAAATACGTAACTCATTATTTTTACCGCACTCAATTCGTACGAAATTTCAGGCAAAAAGTCCAAGGAATAAAAAGTTTCATACAAACTTTTATCCCCTATTTCACCCCCTTGGGGTTGAATTTCAAAAAATCGTTTCTTAGTGGATGCCTACGTCATAAGAGGAATACGTGTGCGAAATTTCAAGATTCTAGCCCTAAGGGTTTGGCCTGTGCGTTGATACATCAGTCAATCACTTTTGCCTTTTATATACAACATGTAACATAATTAACGCACATCCTGAAAATAGTTTGTTCAGAATCGTTTACTGAATCGATTTCTATAATTTTTAATATAGGTCATTTTTTATCCCAAAAATAATTAAAAATATGTAATTTATAGTCACACTACCCCTGTACAGTCAGAACAAAGTGAAATGGACCGTAACTCAAGGCAATAAGACTTTTAAAAGTTCAGTTTTATTTGTATTAAAACAAATTCCGCCATTCAATACAAAATAAAGAAAAATGAACCTTATTTCAAGCAAATTAAAGTCTTCACAAAAACAGTTGAAGTAAACTTGGCGATTTAACTGCAGGCACACACTAACAGACACTGGATACAAAGGAAACAATAGTTACCCATACCAACAAAATGCGAAATATGACATACTTATTTTCGTTCCCTTTCTCGTGCAAATTAAAAACCTGGGATAGAGCGAGATAGCCACCATGACACCGGGCACCGGGCGCGCGGGCGCTGCTGTATGAAAGCTTAAATGTTATTAGTCACGCACGAACATTTTAAGTGGGATGTAGGTACTTACTTCCGTAAAGTGTATGCTAATTGTTTTACGCGCTATGTCTTTTCAATAAACAAAATAATGTGCAATGAGGACTTGGGCACGGTGCGGTGTGGTGATAGTGTGGTTCTAGGTTATTAGTTGACAGAAAATTCAACCAAAGGCATGGTACAAGAGTAGACCGCAGGGCTATTTTAGCTGCTACTCAGCGGCTTCTTGGCCACGGAACGTTCCGTCCGAACACGGCCATCGACAGGGGAGCCGATTGGCGTACACGTAAGTACTCGTTTTCAAAACGAAATACTGGACTATTTCGATGAGAATCCCCATGCCAGTACCCGAGAATCAGCTGATTTGACGCCTCTTGACTTTTTTTTGTGGGGACGTATTAAATCGTTAGTTTATTTTAGTGCAAAAAATAGGATAGTGAACGCTTTTGATAAAAATGATGAAGTGCTTTTTAAATTAAAACATCAATTTAGAAAACGGGCATAAAAATGTATTGAACTTTTCTATTGAAGTTGAGTCGAGCGACGACGTTAACAGCTGTTTCGAACGCGAGCGAATACCTACTAGGCTAGCAAGACACACACAGTCGCATACGTAGGTATGAGACCTACGTATGCGACTGTGTGCGTTCGTTGATTTGTACTGTGACTACAACATTCTTCCGGAATTAGGAAAACTAATTTATTAAATAATCATTGCCTAGACATGTTTAATTAAAAATTCAGTGCATGTATTATGATTATAACATAATAAACTAATTGGGGTGTCTGAGGGTGTGCGTTAATTACGTTACATGTTGTATATAGATAGGGTATTACACCCATTTTTGAAAAGTGTTTCAATTAGATTCTATAGTGCTAATGAACCATTAAAAAATTAACAAAAAATTTATTCAATCGTTAAGTACCATAAAAATGCATTTAAATTTAGCATTTTCAAATTTCGCGCGTAATTTGACGAAAACGCTAGACGCAGTGGACGCCATATTGCTCTGTGGTCATGACGTCACTTGGCTATGTAAACAAATGCAGTGATATTTGAAGTTGAGAGTTGACACTTCTATGTTTACATAGCCTTATGACGTAATAACATGGCGACTACTATAGGTGTTAAGAAACAGATTAAAAAACTTGAAACCTTTGAATTGAATTTTTAAATTTAGTTTGCTATTTTATGAACTAAAACTAACGTTTTCCGACTGCTTTTTGCCTAAGCTATCTCAATAATAATAAATATTTTTAGATTTTTTCTCATATAGAGTAAAATACCCTATTATGCAATCTTGTAAAAGTCTACCTAAATAAACGAAACATCAACCACTAATAACTAAAGTATGTTTGACCAATAATTATCTAATTTTAAATCAACTAATTAAATCTGATCAATATCCTTATTAAATGATAGAATCGTCTCGTAATTAGTGATCGTAATGAGTAATGATTTGATTCGTCATTGCGGTCAGCAAACATTATCTTGCAATTACTAATCTTATCAATATTTATCATGTTTTTGATGGCAATCTAGACTTGCATCAAAAGGCAGGAAATAATATTGCACACAGAGCAAAATAGATTTCTAAAGTAAACTGTAGTGTTTAAACTGTTTTGACGACCCGAATGGCGCAGTGCAGCGGTGGTGAGGCTGCCTTACGTTCTTAGGGTCCCGGGTTCGAATCCCGGTACGAGCAAATGTTTGTGTGATGAGCATGGACATTTGTTTCCGAGTCATGGATGTTCATTTGTATAATAAGTATGTATTTACAAAAAAAAATGTATCTATGTACTATATCAACTATCTGGTGTCCACGACACAAGCCTCGTTGCTTAGTGTGGCACTAGATGGCGTTGTGTGTAATGTCCAGCTATATTTATTTATGTCCGATTGTCCATCCATCGTTTCTTTGGTCTTCTAAAGTCATCCACACTCATACTCAAAATGTTCCCCAAAATAGGTCCTTTTCTCATTCCTCCGCACCACATCGCCATTCTATGAATACCGATTACCATTTAACAACAATAATTGATGGCTTGTGCATACCGAGTTTCCTCGAGTGGTTACCCGTGGTCCCGGTGGGTCGACCTATTACCGGGTCCATGGGTAATTTTAATTACTGATGATTTTGATGATTATAATTCTAAAACTACATACGTGTTACAGCCGCGAATCATATTTAAATCAACATACAACCTGACACTGACCTGCAAATTGCAAAAAACGTAAGAAAATTTGAATTTCGCGGGCTATCCTGGAGCATCCACCTTAAGCAGTTGGTCCCGTTACAGGTAGTCAGTGGCCCAAAAAGTTTGACAAACAGTCTTACCAAGGGGTATCATCGTATTACCCAGTAATAACTGGGTTGTGGAGGTGAGATAGGCAGTCGCTCCATGTAAAATACTGGTATTCAGCTGCATCCGGTGAGGCTGGAAGCCGGCCAACTGATGAATAGATGGCTTGTACAAATAAAAAAAATAAGGATGCAAGAAGTACCTATACGCGGCAGCTAATAATGACAAAAATTTCACGTCGGTGAAAAGCTGTTCCCTATAAAACTACAATACCTACACGGTCAAATGTATGGAATGGCTGATTTAAAAAAAAAATACCGATGAACACTTTGTATGTAAGTATGGCCTAGTAGCGAACGGTCCGTTTTTTAAATAGGTAAGCCAAACATATCTTTAAGGCGACCACAGGAGCTAAATTCGCAACTCTATTTGTGGTGGTTCAAACTTCGTTTGAAATACTGTTAGAATAAAGTTCTAATCAGCTTGCACTACAAAGTGGTTGTTACGTCAGTCACTGCGGGCCGAGTAGTGCGAAATGAGTGTTTTTTTGCGATTTACAAAAAATCCAATGATTGGACTACAAAAATAAAACACTATCATGCTAATATGTTGCTTGTAGAATTATTTTCCAAAGAATTAGAATGATCGCATGTATTTTAGTATGGTTTTTACTCGTTAAAATGAATTTTTAGGGAAAAATTCGTGATTTTTTTTATCGAGTAAAATTTGTTGTATTATGTTTTCAAAACACTATCATACTAGCATATATCCTGAAGAATATCATATATTTTTCTGGTTTTGTTTATTGCAGTGAATCATATGCTTTTATGCATTATACAACTCGCGTTTAGCTCCTGTAGTCCCCTTAATGTGATTTTTTTATGAGCCATTTTTCAAAGGGAATCCGGTTGGAATCGAGTTGTATGTAACCTTCGCCACTGGTATGCCCCCCCCGGCTTCAGAATGATGTACTGAAAAACGTGATGTACTGAAGTACGTGAAAACCGTTTTAGCGTTGGTGTGTTCCTTGTATATTAAAAGTTCAGCTTTGTACAATATTTCTAACACTAACTGAACCTTTCGAAAACCCGGTCTTCCACATTCATCAACACCAGGGTTCAATAGACACAATAATGCTCACCGTATCCTCTCCGTGAGCGTTTCATTTTCTTTGGTCTTCTCTTCGAGCGCAGTCTTGGCTTGGCTCAGCTCCGCCTCCAGCTGCTCCTGCTTCGTTAGCAGGTGCCTGCGCTCTTCTTGAGATAGCTGTAATATGTCAAACCAAAGATTATGATTAAAACTTACTATTAAAGTAATGAATAGGATCATGATTTTTGGAATTTTCCGAAATTTTGGCGGCCGACGAGATCAAAGAAAGCTTGTTTAAGTAAACAGATGTACCAGTCAAAATGATCGAGATAAATGAGTCAGAAACCGTCAATCATTTACGGTAGGAGACAAAAAAAAAGCTCGTTCTTGTTAAATATTTTTATTTTATTTTCTTATGACTAAGAAACGCTGGTTTGACGCATTGGACTCGTTCCTAACGATTGGCCGGAGACGGCTAGACATAAGGAAGATTGGAAAAGTATGGGGGCGACCCTTTGCCCAGCAGTGGGACAGAACAGGCAACAATACACAAAAAAAGAAATTATTAAAATTGATACCCATCATGTCCACAGAGTTTCCCTAGCTAATATAACTTTACCCCATATAATATGAATAAACGGCGCAATTCTACAGCTATAGTATAAAATGATGAATTTATTTACTTATTTCCTGACCTTGAGAACAGCGAAGAGCTGCTGGTCGGCGTCACCTGAGACAAGCGTCTCCGGTTCAACGCCTTCGCGTAGTAGAAGCTCCTGTAGGGTGTCCACCTGAAGATGAAACATTTGATAGAATTTAATTTTGAAACCAATCTTGGGCCAAGTATTAATGGCATCTTTTTCTAATGCGAGAAAGATGAAGATCTTTTTTTTTTCATTATTCTCGCAGTGATCGGATAATCGGGCGCCAATATACCTAAACTTCACTTTCATTCCAAAGAAAGAATAATACGGACATGCCTTTCAGAATCCCGGATCCCGGAATTGTTTGAAATTCCTGAGAATGCTAAAAATGTTACCTACACACAAAATATACTTAGAACTCCTTGTGAAAAATTCATTCAATAATGCTTAAATATATACTTACTCGTACTCTTAAGACGGCAGTTCCTTGTTAAACTCTCATTGTATTTTTTTTAGATTTAAAAAGCCGATAAATATACTTTATTTGTTAAAAACATGCCTTTACACACAAATCGAGCATATCTTAGTAAAGTAGGGTAGGTACGTATATGTTTTAATACCTAGTGAGGTGTACAAATTTGTTTTTTTTTTTTAACAATTATACGGATTATAACATTTATATTTTAGCCATTGTTTTTCTGGTACATTTATAATAACTAATTATTTTCTTTGAATTACATAATACAAATATAAACAAGAAGTACACATTGTCCAATTTTCGCGTAGATAGAATTGAAATATCTGCAAAGCTAAAATATGTCAAAGGTAGAAAATAATAATATATCAAACGGTAATATACGTCAAAAAGTAAAAATGTATCAAAAGGTAAAATTTATGTCAATCGGTAAAATATGACAAAAGCCTGGAATGGAATGGAACTTCTAATTTACAATGAAAGTTTTTATGAGATCAAATCAAAATAACCACTGCTATAATTTCAATAAGTTTGTTACTTATAGTTGTTTTTACAAAATTGTTCAATCCCGGGGACCCGGGATTACTTATTTATTCAGAAAGGAATATCCATATTATTCTTTCGTGGGAAGAAGTTTAGGTTGCCCGTCTGTGCTATCTATCAGTTCTCAATCCTCCTCAGCGACTCCAGCAGCACTTCTTTCGCAACTGCTAACGTAAACGTTGGTATTACGGTCACCCATCTCTTTCCAATTCTTACCTTAGTGCGACTATCCTCCAGTTTTTCAGTCTGTCGACACAGCGACTCCAGGAGCACTTGTTTCTCATCAGCCAGCCGTTCGTTGTCGGCGTGAGCATCCGCCAGCTGTGTCTGCAGGTCTGCTAGCTCTGCTAGAGTGGCTTGCAGTTCTTCGCTTGTACTGGAATAGAGTTATGTTATAATGAGCTATTTGCACCAGATCTGTGTGTGTGTTAGGGAATATCTCTTCAATCTACCTACGACAGCCCTGTATACAGGGTTATTTGTAAAACACCGACAACCTCTCAGGACTGTGTTACTAACATCATAATCAACAACTTTTGTTCCATGACTTTTAAAAATTCGTCTTATTTTAGTTCAATTTTCCAATTTTCATAAAAAAAATAAAAATATTTAAATTGAACGGTTTTACGGGCTCTCGCCGCCCTGACCCCGCTCCCCTCACTATTGTACTATCGCTTTCTTTTGCTTCGCATAGATTTCAATTTAAATATTTTTATTTTTGTACGAAAACTTTTGATGAATTTTTAATGATGAATTTTTAAAAGTCATAGAACAAAATTTGTTGATTATGTTATGTTAGTAACACAGTCTGAGAGAATTTCACCAAAGCTTAGGAGGTCTATGCAGTGATAATCATGGCAGATACCTAATTCTTCAAAGCTGAAACGATCAGTCTATCATCGCCAAAAAGCAGTTCAGCAGAACTGCTAATACAAATAGCGAAGTAGGTACCATGGGCTCGAACGAAATCTGCTCATTTTTAAAATGAAATCCCGCGCACACGTTGTCCACATCTGTTTATCACCCTTAACGAATCATCGACACGAAGAAGAAGTCTGTGCGGACCAATAGTAGTAAAACGACCAAAAATATGCGACCCTTTTTTACGTTATCCTTAGTTTTACAAAAAATCTATTCTATTGTTTGACCAGCTTTTTTTGCCTAATAGGACTAAAACAAAAAAAAAAACAAAGGAAGAGAAAGTTTAGTGCTTCAATAGCGGCCGGATGCTGCAAACAAAAAGAGCCGTATTGGTGGTGAGATTTCGTCCGTTGAGATGGTACAGTCAAATATAATACTAAACTGTAACTCAAAGAAAACCGGCCAAGTGCGAGTCGAACTCGCGCATGAAGGGTTCCGTACTATCATAATTTGTTTATTATTATTTGTTGTTATAGCGGCAACAGAAATACTTCATCTGTGAAAATTTCAACAGTCTAGCTATCACGGTTCATGCATGAGATACAGCCTGGTGACAGACAGACAGACAGTGGAGTCTTAATAATAGGGTCCCGTTTTTACCCTTTGGGTACGAATACCATTATTACCTGTAGTGGTGCTCCTCCATCTGCAAGATGCGGTCCTGCAGACACGCGACGGACACCTCGCTCAGCGACGACGACGAGTGCTTGTCCCACTCCGGAGTGCTGGGCTCTCCGCTGTCACTCTCACCCTGTTTACAAATAACATTATAGGATTTATTCTCAGACCTTTTAAAATACGTTTCCTCACGATGTTTCCTTCACAGTTTTGAGGGCAGTGTGATGACATTTACACACGCCACGATCGAGCCCGTGGACTACTAATCAAAGGTATATCACCATCACCGGATTTTTTGGAAACAGACTATTTATAAAATATGTCCTATTGAGGTAAACTTACATTAGCAAGTGCAATAGACGCGGGCGCAGATGAGTGCATGCGACGCGGCGCGGGCGCGAGCAACAGTTGTCGCTTCTCGCTGTCGGAGAGCGGGGAGTGCGCGACGCCGCGCAGCCGCGCGCGCAACGCGCCGTTTTCGTCGGCCAGCCGCTCCAGCGCTGCCTCCCGTTCTGCGTCCATGCTCTGGGAGAAAAGAGGAGCTATTTTTTAGCTGGATGTCTGTAAGTACCGAGACACCAAGGCACAAGTTCAGATCGCAAAATCTTCGAACATTTTCATAAGTAATTCTTCGAGTGACTTCGCAGATTTTGGCAAAGCAAAGTGATTACGCTTTTTCATGGTATTATTTTCTGAATTTCTTTAGGCCTTTCCAAAGATCTCACGGGAAGGTAATTCTAGAAAACCCCTTCAATGTTGTAAATCTTTAAAGTTCTGGAACGAATCCACAAATATGTTTTTATAAACCGACTACTTGCAGCAAGCTAACTAAACTAGCTGATTACCATGCTACTACACTACTATGATCGTGGTCACTAGCCAAGCATTCTTTCTATAAAATACCTTCTCATCATACAAACCTTCATCCGATCCAGCTCTCCTCTCAGCCGGTCGGCTTCAGAGACCTTCTCCAGCAACTCCTCGACCCTGGCCTGCAGCTGAGCTCGCTCCATCACTGTGGCCTCGAGCTCTCTCCTCAACGACTCGATCTCCCGGACCCCGGATGCCAACGACGCCTGAGAGCAATGCTTTGGGAAAAGATAAAAATGGGATTACAACAACAACATTAATTTATTTCCAGGAAACTTTGGCCCTTCGATAATATACCTTACAGACTAACATACATGTCATAAAATACAAATTGTGTTAATATAAATCATGATCTGTCGAATGACGAATTTGGTCGAGACGCCATTGTTTAACTATTGTGTCTACTTCGTGGACAGATCATTGGATAAAGGACCTTAAAACTATGTTAGTATCACTTCACTTGTGCGTTCATGTGGCACTTGCCCGTGGAAGCGATGGAAAACAGCAAAAAAAAAAGCGGAAAGCGGAATAGCTATAAATCTACACACTGAAAAATTATAAACCTAATGCCCGTTTTTACACCTGTATGAACATCAAGAGTTGAGCTGAGCTCAGCGAGAAAAATCAAACAGCACGCTTTATTTACGCTTTCATTTAGGTGGCTAGGCTTTCTATGTTAACACTAAGCGTCACTATAATTCACATAACATAACATCACGCCAAAAACCGCCGAAGGGTAAGGCAGAGGTGTACCTACTAGCACACCCACAATTCGCCAGTTATGTATACTTTGAAGTCCCATTTAGGGCGAGTCTATTGCGATCAACCGGGCACACATCCAGACTCCGTGGCTACTTCTTGACGACCTGAATGGCGCAGCGGTAGTGAGGCTGCCTTACGTTCTTAGGGTCCCGGGTTCGAATCCCGGTACGAGCAAATGTTTGTGTGATGAGCATGGACATTTGTTTCCGAGTCATGGATGTTTATATGTATAATAAGTATGTATTTACAAACAAAAAATATCTATGTAGTAAATCAACTATCTGGTGTCCACGACACAAGCCTCGTTGCTTAGTGTGGCACTAGATGGCGCTGTGTGTAATGTCCAGCGATATTTATTATTTATTTATTTATTCTGAGAAATTTTTGAAGGAAAAACCCAATAACAATTTGCCCGAGCCAGGAATCGAACCCAGGACCTCAAGCTCGGTAGTCGGGATTCCGAACTGGACTAACGAGGCTACCATAATTCATGCCCAAATATTTCGGCATTGTTGGAATTTTAAACCTCGGTGCTTAGCAAAAGAGTGTCATCCTGAATTTCGACAGTTAATCATTTCGACACGGTCCCAATTTCGAAAAACAATAGTTCGACTATTCATTGCACAGAACATAATTTATTCGACTAGCCGATAGAACATACTTCGACTACACACCTTCGAAAAATAACTTCGATATGCACTTGTTCAGCGGATCTCTATTGAAGCAATGAGTAGTCGAACTATTGTTTTTCGAAATTGGGACCTTGTCGAAATGATTAACTGTCGAAATTCAGGATGACACTCAAGCAAAATGCTGAAAATCCAACTATAAATTCGCTTTTATTTGGATATTAGGTAAATGAATAAATCTTAAGGGATAGATTTATCATGATGGGTTCGTTTTACAAAGTATAGTCGTACATATTTTATTACCATAAGTGTGCCATACGTAGCGAAATAGTGCTAGGCCATATGCCGCACAGTTTTTTTTCGTCGTGTTTAGAATTTAAATATGTATAATGTACGTACATTTATTCTTGGCATTCTGTTAGTCAAATTTAAATGTACTGGTCATATTTCAAGGCCTCCAATTTATTGAAAAGGCACATAAAAATCCAATCTAAAGTATACCTATGATGCTACTTCACGCGTAATTAAAATCACAGAACTTGATACTTTTATGTAATCATTTGTTTGTCTTTAGATTATTTGTATAAGAAAGTGTGTCAATTTAAAGCGGTCTCAAATATTTAAATACGAATGTAATCGACGCCGTCACACTGACTTTTGACACACGCTTCAATATCAAAACTACTGTTATTTGTACTTCCTATTTAAGGTGACTACAGGAGCTAAACTAGCAACTCTATTTGTTGTAGTTCAAACTTCGTTTGAAATACTATTACAATAAAGTTCTAATCAGCTTGCACTACAAAGTGGTTGTTACGTCAGTCACTGCGGGCCGAATAGTGCGAAATGAGTGGTTTTTTGCGATTTACAAAAAATTATTGATTGGACTAAAAAAATAAAACACTATGATGCTAATATGTTGCTTGTAGAATTATTTGCCAAAAAATCAGAATGATCGCATGTATTTTAGTATGGTTTTTACTCGTTAAAAGAAATTTTTAGAGATAAGTTAGTGATTTTTTTGTATTGAGTAAAATTAGTTGTATTTTGTTTCCAAAACACTATCGTACTAGCATATGTCCTGAAGAATATCATATGTTTTTCTGGTTTTGTTTATTGCAGTGAATCATGTTTTTTTGCATTATAAAACTCGCGTTTAGCTCCTGTAGTCCCCTTTATTTCAAAGAACGGACCGATGCGATGGAATAAGTGTGTATGAAGCTTGGATATCTATTCTATATTTTTTTTATCTTTTTTTAAGGGGGACTCGGTCAAAAATGACGATGTCGCCCTAATTCTATGCTTAAATATTTATATGAATATGAAATATCTAATATTAAAATAAAGTCGTTTATCCGACACCAGGGGAAGATAGATGGTGCGAGTCGGCTAGTAAATTATAAAAGTACAGTTACTGACCTCAGATGGTACTCTAGGCCTGAGCTCCACTTCCTGGAACCCGGGCATGTGCTCGGCATTCAGGGTGACGGGCAGACTAATGCACTCCTGCGAGCCTCGCCCGTCTACCGATCCCAACTCCTCAGCACTGCTGTACGCGTGCACTCCAACCTGCCCATCTTCATACTCAAGCCCTTCCCTCAACTCAGGGTCTTCTAAAACAGCATTGTTATTCCCCAAATCCTTCTTCTTATGAGCTTTATGTAACTTCTCCTTTGACCCAAAGATTTTCAAAGCCTTGTCGCGTGCTGGTGCGACCTTGTGGTGTTTCGAATCGAGGCTTGATACTGACGGTGCCCCCTTCAGAGTCCCCGACTCCTGCTTCCCCTGACTTGGCCCTCTACGGAACAATGATTTGAACTTCATCATCTTGAATTACTTATATCATTTTTCGTTTTCGTTTCACTGATCGGAGTTCGGTTTCATTTCGTTTGGTTCACTTTTTATTTGAACATTGCTGTTGTGATTGGAATTAGATTAGTGCATTTTGTTAGACAATACTTTGACGTCTTTTAGATTCACTATTACGGAAAAGAGAAACAATTCTTAGTTCATAAATAAACATTAATTGTCACTCCCTAAAGGATCAACTTCGTAACGGAAATCACTCGACACGTTTTTAGACTGCGAGACTTCGAACAAAAAATCCGTTAATCCTGCGCATCGCTGCAGACGACAGATGTCCGTACCTTCGCAGGAAACTCTCACTACTCAAGCTCGATAAAGACAGAGTCTTGAGACAACATACCACAACACACCTTATCTGAACTACGTGTATCAGATAAAATACGGTAATTAATCAAAGGTTATAAAGATAACCGTGTAAGCAGAGGTAATAGATTCAGTTCACAGAACACTGACATAATTTCCCTATCGATTGCCTTCAAAGCCACAGATTTATCAACTCATTTAAATACTGATAAAGAGATAATAGAAAAGATTAAATATGTCTATAAAGTATGGTGTTTACGATTTCCATACGGATTTGGCAATGAAATAAATACGTAGACCGTATCAGCTGGTATTCATCCCACGCTAGTTGTAACACTCAAGGACAAAATACGTAAGAGAAAGAAGGCCATAATTCGACAGACAAAACGAAACGTATGTTCAAACCAAGAAGAAAATTTAATTTTAACAGATTTTGGGGGAGGGGACATTCTCTTTAAAAACCTTCTAGGATTCTTCTACTGTATAACGTAAATATCTACAGTATTAGACCTTAATGTGCTCTGATTTAAATGAGAAAAAGATGAGCACAACAAGACAGATAAGGTTAATCGAGATTTAATTAATAAAATATAAAACTACGACAATGAGGGAGCCACTGGAGACATGAATACGCATGGTATGGCTGACTCAACTAATTTTAATTGCATGGCACGCACAGTATTCATTAACAAGTATCTAGGCAATGTATTATACATGAAGTGGAGTAAATAGTAGTGTGGCATGCATCAATTACCTATATGCTACTTGTTTAGTTACGGTTTCAAACTGATAATGATGGGTTCTAATATAATGACAACAAAGATTCATAATATTCAGATGTAGTCAACACAAAAGCATATGATAAAAAAATTATCAATACCAGACCGACTCCAAAAAGAGATGATTAAATCCAAACGCAAACAAAGATTCTTTAAATACAAAATATATTTCACAGCGATGTCACCAAAGATGATTACGGTACAAAAATATGTTTTTATGATTCACCCTTTCAAACCAATGATAAAACTTCCAACAAGGAATAGCAACCCCACTTCATATTTCGAATTCAAATCTACCAAGCGTGTACACATCGGCCATGAAAAAAGGACTACGATTCGCCATAAATTCCCCGACATTTAAAACACAATTACCCTATAGGTGGCCGTCACTTATCCGATAATCCAAGTTATTCGGAACAGGACAGGCACCGAATCCCCCTATATGCAAATAGATAGGGGGACCGGCCGAAGGGCAGCTTTTGTTTCTGTCTCTACTGCAGCGGGTACATTCAATTGCTTTTATTTGAAATCGTCACGTTTATTGTCCTTTAGTTGTTCTATTCGAGGATTACAATAGGATTTTTTATTGCTAAGGTTGTCTTTGGATTGTTGAATGTGTGAAAGAGTTTGGTTAACAACTTATTCTGCTTTCTTATTTTTTGCAATCATTTTAACTTTTATTTCGCTTTTGGCTGTTGTATTTATATTTAGGTCCGTTTTGATCTATTTTTTGTTTCGGTGTTGTTATTTTCATGTCGCAATAACTCACTGTAAGCATATTGTAGTTTTTGATTTACTGATCCTATTTTGCGCAAAAATTGTTCTACTACAGGGTCATCGCATTGACATAATCGATGGTAAAGGCGGAACTACTTAATCGGCTCGATTCCAACAATAGCATGTCTGGTTAGTCCCTCATAATCATAGTAATTGTTATGGCTACACAACACCACACCCATAGTCCAAACAGCGAACCTTATGCCCAGCCCAGTGTCAATTTACTTAGAGTAATCCAATCGAAACATGCTATACTGTAGTTACGTGTATGTAAATGTATGAGTGTACGGCTGATTTGTATGTGGACGACGCGACAGTGCGCGCAAGCGGACGCCAACTAACCGATTTAGGAATGGTACTGCACTTAAAGTGGGTAATGTACGCTATAAGTTAGGAACATGTGCCAATCAAGGATTGTACACAACTGTACTTGACGATGAATAGCAAGTAAAGGAATATATAACAGTTAATTCTAAAGTTGGAGATATCAATTTCCGGAACGGAATAATTTAGCTTTGATTTTTAATTCCTTCCAAAATGGAGATAGATAAAAGTGAAATTCGATGAGAAACAAAAACATTTCCAAGAATTCATTTATGTTCATGCACGCTTTCTCAAACATCGAGCAACTTATGTAGTACTCGTATTAAATATGTGTAATTCATAAATAACATAGGAATGAAGTAGAATCTACGCCCTATGCAATAAGAGGTCGACGCTCCACAGCATCAGATTTCCGAGCTTGTGAGAGATAAGATGTAACTATTTTCTATACGTCTCAACGGATAGCATATTATGTAACTAATTTAATATGTAATACTGTCCGGTAAGTATAAATCATGACTCAACTTAGTCGTGTAAATGAAATTGGAGCAAACAATGACGTGTGATGCAACAGATCTCAGGACACAGCGGATATCAGGATCATTTAATATGTAACAAGGTTTTAAAAGCAACGTTCGATGATAATGTTTTATTTGAAAGAATATCAAATATCAATGCGCTTGTGATCTTATGATAAAAATAAAAAATAAACGTTAAGACCAGTCGAAATTCAACAAATCAGACTGAAACGCTACTTGTCGCCGATTTGTGCCTACACAGAATTTAATTGACGACTTCCACAAGGAACAGTACTGGGTCCTATGACGAATAACAGTTTATAAAGACCATACATGGTCAAAAGTTGCACCAACACGATTTACAAGTAGGAATTTAGACCTTCCGATTTACATTCCACCGGCAAGGTGTTGAAAAGAATGCGCTTTCTCTACACCTATAGCGAATATTAAAGCGGCCATGGATCGATCACTGTAACTGCCTTAATAGATGCTGTCTTCACTAGGCGTCTACGCAAGATTTATTGGAATATTGATGTCTTTTATGAATATAAATTGCTTCCAAAATAGACATATTTTTAATGTTACGAAGGCGAATCGAAACAGACTTCTACACATATAACTTGTCGCGTGTTTCATCTGTCTGACTGAATTATACTAAGTATATGTATAATCTATTATATTGATAGACAAATGTCTTTAGGACCCAATTTTTTGATTTCTCTATTGGAAGAACTGAAATATTTTTTTCTGCTATAACTTTACATAATCTTTTGCCTATTGCAGTCCAATTATCGTACGTTACTGCTTCTATAACTAACAACAGAACACTAAACGCATTTCCAACACGCAATTTGATTGGTTTTACATGTAAATATCTAAGCAGCTTAAATGCGAGAAAGTTAAACATTGTATTTAGCCATTTGCTTGCATGTTTGTATGGAGTATTGACTGTGGTCACGTTGATTCAGCGATAAAGCGTGCAAGTACGTAACGATTTGTGTAGTAACTGTCGTCACGGTCTTTCCAGCGTTGCTAGAAGACTGACGCTATTTGTATTATTATTTAAATTTCAATTTGCATTAGCTTTTTCTCTAAAAAGAAATTCAGTAATGCAGTTTCCGTGCTTTTATCAAGTGCTAGCTTATTCGCATCGTTGAATAACGAAAGTCAAGCTCCAGGTTTGAATAAAACATTCATTATAAATAAATGAATGTAAGCCTCAATTAAAAAGCCTCAAGGTTGGCTAAACGTGGACTTGCTTATACAATCACAACTATATTTGGAGACGATTCTCAGAAAAACGAAATTGCAAATTAATTAGGATTCCCTCCATTGAGAGGCTGGAATTGGCGATATTTCGCAACGGGCGGACAAAACGAAATAAAACAGGGATTTTATTGATTTTACGTCATGCTGGTTTAAATGAAGCTCGTATGAATCCCAATACGATTGCGGTTGTGTCCAATCAATGCGATTATTCGGGAAAGAAGTCATTTCCCACATGACCGATCGAACTTAAAATAACATTCAAGAAATCACTGAAAATAATTTCATAGTTAGAACTTGACTGTTTATAATTTAACATAAAAATGAAGGACGAATCAAAATTGTCACCAATCCAGTAACAATGAACAGAATAGACAAACATGGGCAATACAATACCATTAAAACAAATTGATTTGGCCGACATTCTAGAGGCAGTTTACATTAAATCACGATGCAATTCCAGGCAGTTTACATTAAAATCACGATGCAATTCCTGGCTACTGTAGAATTTCGGAAACTCAACAAACAGGAAATATCATTAAAATTATTTTGCCATTAAACGTAATCATGTCAAATTATAACCATTCATCTTCAATAAACGTTCAAGATAACCAATTGGAAACCTAACCCAAATTTTATCGCTTACAAAAAATGTAAACTCGACAAAAAAGTCTTGGCTCCAAACTTTTTTCTAATGGCCGTATCCCAAAACGCGCTAAAAGATACAAGTTTTTTTTACAATGCCTATTGAGCAAGGAGCAGCATTCCTTGCGCCTAGGATGGCGGCCTGGGTGAATGACCAGCCATGGCCGCAGCGGCCTAGGGAGGTCGCCACGCCAATATGGAAGCGGCCAGTTCCAATATAGTAAATTATAATCTTGTTTCGAATAGACTCTTGTGTCACCTTTAATGATCGAGTAAAAATGTAAATTTTATGCTTTAAGCCTTTTATGTCACATAGCTTAGAAAAAAGGATCTATAAGTTTTTATAGATGATTAATATTCAAAATCGTTTTTGTAATCACAAGTAATTTATTGACGCTTGTATTAATCGTCAATATTCCAGAAAACGCCATTATGTAATCTTTTATGAAATAGTCATTCATTACACAGCACATGGTACCTATTATATATCCCGGTTTATTGCGAGTTTCGTTCGTTATCTTTTATGGGTTCATCAACAGTACATTAATATTTCACGTGGTATGACGTGGATAGCAAAACACCCATTGTGTACGTTCTTTGCCGTAGCTTTGTAGGTATAATCAAATAATTACACAGTAAACACCAAACAGTGGATTGAATGGAATAGATGATAAAGATAAAGCTACAAGAATAGCTTTTCGGATGCAATTTAATAGGGTGCGTGAGAAACATTAATTATTGACAGAAATATCCCACGGAGTCACTGTAATCACGGTAATATTATAATCGTGCTGTAATCTTTAACATTGTGGTCAAATCAATTCTTCTTACTAACGTTCTGGTGGAACAGACTACTAGATTTAACGATGAAGAAATTGATAAGATAGCTATTACTTAACCGGAAAAAGTCGATTTAGAACAGCTTAGTAAATTTAGACAGAATATCATATATTTAATACACAATAAAGGTTAACCAAACAGCCATACACGAATAAACGTCAAACATAGCAAGTGATAATGACACATTACTTGAAAGAGAAATGCAATGTGTGCACGGTGAAAGATTGACGACCGGTATCTGAACCACGACCCAGAAAGGTCGCTTTCTTGTATGAGCTACAAGCCAGTTTAATTTTGAATACGCTCATAAATTTTAATAAATTTTTTCAAACAAGTTTCAAGCTTCTGAATAGATAAAATCTTAAAATGGCCGTTTTATGTAATGCATTATGAAATGTCCTCGATTGGAGGATGTTACGATGATTGAGTATTGTTTTTATCTTGATTTTTATCTGGTTTACAATCTCTGTGATGGGAATATTCCATCGGAGGATTGTGTTTGGCATTGAGATGGGTCATGACCGGTAAATCGTCTGCAACGCCCATTACTCCTTGGTACTTCCCAGAATCCAGTAAAATTAAGACTTAGGTACAAGTTTCTTCAAAAACAAAATAATAAAAGTCGTCGACAACAGAACAGACGCAATCGAGTGCTATTGAACCGAAGATCACAGTATTACCCACTCGCCCGTATCCGATCGCAATCGAGAAACGAACTCTAGAGACGCTTCGTTCAACATTTTCGTTTCAGATAAAAATGTTGCGCTCATCAGATTTGTTTATTTGATTCTTCGAAATATTTCCGGCTGTTTGGGAGTACCGGAATAACAATCATCGTATCATCAGGCCAGTCCAATCCTCGAAGGATTATAATGTAATAGCGTGCCTATTGCCATCAACAGGGCACAAATCCAGACTCGGAGACCGCTACTGAGAAATTTCTGATGGAAAAACCCAATAACTAAGACCCTTGCAGGTCGCATCTTAGGAAACTCCTTAAATCTCCACCCCACTCTACCGACTTCTACTCCTACTCCTTTGCTGTTCACGCTGTGCGGTTGTGGACTTCTCTTTCGCCTGATATTAGGGACTGCTAAACTGTGTATTTTCTCTTCTTATCTACTCTCCTTTCGCAGGTATGTCTTTAGATATAAGCATCGCCTTTGTCACTATTTTTCTGTTCCTTTTTTCTTTTCTGTATTTAGTGTGTAGGTACATCAACTGTTAAAAAAATGAATAAACACTTCACCCGACCTAGGAATCGAACAAAATCAACGTCTCGATCAAATTTCTATTCCATTATGTTTTAGGAGTGGAACATTAAGCTTTGGATAGCAAGTAAGCAGCAGAGGAACAATGGACGGAACTACAGAAATAATCTCCATAACATCGACTCTTCAATCAAAGAGTAAAGAAATTCTCACGATTGCAATGTAAGATTACTTTCTCTCAGTAAACTCCGAAACCTGTTTGCAAGTAATAACTGCATCGCCATTACAGCTAAGTGCTAAGGCCGACTGTTTCAGAGCAATGTTCATGCGGAGTCTGTCTGTTTGTATTAGTGGCTGTAGTGGACGTTTTATTACAGAAGTTGTAACCGTAGCGAGCTTTGCTTTAGTCGGTTTTACTTTTGCTT
Source organism: Xestia rhomboidea (assembly GCA_963853795.1). NCBI lineage: Eukaryota > Metazoa > Arthropoda > Insecta > Lepidoptera > Noctuidae > Xestia > Xestia rhomboidea. The sequence continues at coordinate 11,233,383 of OY970776.1, forward strand.
TATTTATTATTTGTGGGGCTTATGGTATCTGGTTCTTAGGGTACGTCTTTACAATGGGTATTTTCTTCATAATTTATGCGTAACAGCCAAGTCTAGTTTGTTATATAACTTACTTTGATTTTAGTTTACGTTTAGTAGGTAAACACACCTCCCAAACACGACTGTTATTTGCACATCCCTAGCAGTAACGAATACATTGAGAGATATTTGTAAAGTGAGACGCTTTTAAACATACATCAGTGCATTCTGTCGCTAGACGCAGTTAATTGCTGATATAATGCAGGCAGCGGAGGGAAGGGCACGACTAGTAAGCCAGTAGCTAACGGCATCGAGGCGCCGACACATTCATTACTTGAATTGTTCAAACGAACAATACGACACGGAATAAATGTAGCTAGGTACACATCGCAATTCCAGATGGAGAAAAAGTTTTGACGACTGCAAGATATTATAATAATACTGAATTACAAAAAAATGGGAGTTGAAAAACTAAAGTTTTTATATTGTGTGGTTCCATAAGATAACGGTACAGCTACAGACGGACAAAATGACGATGAGGAAACTTGAGAATTAATTACTGACAAAGGTGTTGTACCTATTTGTTTGAAAAACGAATAGTAAAAACTCAAGTCAGAATCATGATTTTTTGATTTGACTTCCGAAAAAACATCACAAGGTCTGACCGTTAATGATAGATGCCATCTTGCATTACCAACGGGAAGCGAAGTTAACTAGATACACATACATAACGGCCATAATGTTTACCATGAGAAAACATACACGATTCAGCCTTATGTGACCGAGCCAAAAAATAATACGGTATCGAGAAATTCAGACACGAAAGGAACAAAGTCAAATCCTTGAGTAACACTTGTGTCAATAGTAGGATATCGGATCCACCTTATTGGTCAGAAATGACGCGTTAGATACCTCGTTGTACGAAAATGGGAACGGCTTTGATGTAAGAACCATTGTTAACACCGTCGACAGGCACGTGACGGTTGTTTAAATGTAGTCATCAATTTGCCTAAGTACGTAGATTTAAATAGGGTTTATTTTTTCCTGTCTGGATTCTTATGAATCATAAAATGAGCGCCGTATTTCCAGCTCTGGCCACAAGAACAACAACAGTTGACTGCATTTAAGTCATTGATTTTTTATTATTCGATACTTCGGCGCCTAATTTGGGCGTAGGACGACAACATTCCTTGCCATATGGTACCACCAGCGTTGATTAATGAGTCATGTTAATTCGCCACATCTTGGACATGATAAAAACTTTTGTCATGTCGGTCGGTCAAAATGCTGAAGACAGAAAGAAGTGCTTTGTCATTTAAGTGCCATAAGAATATAACTAGTCATTGGACATTTGCAAAAATAATTAAGTATCGCGTTCCGTGAAGGCTCTCAGACTCAGACAAGAGTGTTTTTGTTTCGATATTCACTAGGTTCTCTGTGCATCAGTTACATAAACAAGAGACATTGTATTGTTAAGTAAATAGTTTGCTCGTGTGAATACTAACAAGTCGGTTTGCGAAAGTTTTTACAATTATATTTTCGTTCTCACGAATACAAATATAGTCAACGATATCAAAAGTTGGGAAAACTATATCATGTTTAATGAGAAAGGCGGTAATTTTGCGAAAGAAGTAAAAGAACTTGAGGATATAATCATCGTGTCCACAACAATGCTTCCATAACCAAATACAAAGAAACAACAAATATGAATATGTGCGAAGAGATAAAGCTTCATTCGTGCTGTATCTTATCGAAAGATTCGACGGCCTCGTGTTAAACTTGGAAACTGAACGTTCTAAGATTTGGGATTTATTCATAGATAGTCAAATTCAACATCTTCAATCGGTCAGAGGCTATCTGAATTATCTCCAAAAACAAAATTCAGAGTAGTCAAAGTTTATGGATTCTATTCTGTGGAGCTGTCAATCAACTTTGAGATTGGACAGATTATTTTAATGTTTGATGTGTTATTGATCGAAGTTTGCTGTTGATTGAAATGACGGGCAATCTTTTTAATTCGTTTGGCGCCAGTTTAATTCTGATGCTACTTCCCAGATGCACTTTTCATCTTTATGGTTTTTTATTATCTTCTCCTTCCTGTCTTTCTTGGTACTCTTACTATGTTTCTTTTATTTGATTTAGGTTTAACAAAAACTTTTGGTGACGATTGTCACAGAAGCCATACTGCATCTAACTCGTTACAGATTTCAAAACGGCAAGTTCCGTGTTCTCGCAATTTATGTAACAATTCAAATGGGCTGCTCGCCTGGTAATGCTGTTCAATTGTTCATCTTTTGTTTGAAAATCTTCGTCTATAACCATAATCAGCGTAACACCAGAACTTGTTATTGTGAAACAACTTGTTCAAACATGTGGATATGCAGGCTTGCGCCTACGTCGCACATTTTTGTCTCAGTTGAAACCCCATTAATTTGTTAACTATAGGTACATTATTTTTAGTTATGACCCAAGTGCTGTTTCGCCCAGTAGCTTCAGCTGCCTAACTAACAGGATAATTCTTTCATGAAATTCAAGATGAATGACTCCTTTATGATAATTATTTTGCGAAATTATGAATTCAGTTTCCTGCTTCGGTTTTTGTGTTGTAAATTTTTTAACTTGAAGTTTATGTGATGGTTTCTGATTTTTATGATTTGGTTTCAAGCAGACAGGAAACGCAATTCGCCTTGAATTCCGATTTTAGTGATAATTATATAATAAAAAATTGGCGACTCTCTTTAGTCTCGAAGAAGATAAGAGTGTACACATTTCTGCTGATTCAAAGAAGATTGCAAAACCAACAAGGATGTCGCGTACGCCCGCTCTGTTGGGGGCCTGACATTTTGAAATGTCGAAGCCGTTAGTGCTGGGCTTCTAATAAAGCGATAAGCCAAAGACAATCATGTTCCCACTTTACTCATTCACACATCTCACACTCAGGATGCTTTAGGTCCGGAACTTGACCTTGTAAAGAGACTCTCAATAATTAACCGCCATATTTGTCAATCTAAATCTCGTTAGACGGAAATGGTGATCAAGCTACACAAATCGTATATAAAACTATGTAATAGTAAGAGAAGGCATTTATATAAGATGGATGTAACACCGTTTATGTAAATGTAATCGCTTATTTACAACCATTGTTATTTACTACACATAGAATGAGGTAAACCGCTATTCAACATTCAGAATCTCCGACCTCAGGTAAAATCTGGAAACACATATCTAATCTAAGTTCTCAGAACCGTTCTGGAATCCTACCCACACCACTTAAGCCGATTACTTTAAGTACCTCATTAAAATACTAATTACTCGCCAGCATGGGATGCTTTAGAAGCTAAAACATGTTTCAAATAAAGGATTGGACAGACAACAATTTGGGACACCCTCGAAACAATAAAAAGAAAGCACAGACTGTTCAGTTTGTATAGAAGGTACAGCGTCTGTCAGTCATGTCATCAGACTACATCAGGTCAGTGGCTCAGTGGCCGATTGTCCATTACGAGAAAGCGGAAGCAATAAGACACTCAGTTGATGTTCAATTTTTAACCGACTACGGCGAAGCCAAAAGGAAGGGTTATTTATTTATTTAAAACCCCGAATTTAATTAGAGCGTGATTTTTCAGCACTTAGTCGGGTTTTTTAGTTGTAGCACATTAAAGTAGTCAATCACACTAATACAAATTCTTGTTGTTAGCTCGATCTACAGCCCACGTAGACGTCAATTGAAACACCAATGCACACAACTAATTCCAACCATAAATTCAACACATCACAAGAGCACAATAATAACCACCATGATCAAACTCATAAAAAGTTCGTTTTGTTTGTCACCAACACAAAAAAAGTTCGAAAAAAAAGCACCCGGCCAACGGGACGACATCCGTGGCCCGTCGCTCTAAACAAACTTAAAACTTGCCTGTTGAGCATGAGCTCAAACAACCGACCAACCGCTGTTCGTCCATTTCTTTCTATAACCCAAACAAATTCAAAACATACGCTCTACCCTAAACCTACCAATGCCGAACTATCACCCGACATTGATCACGTAGCACGTCGCCGAACACATTCTACACGCGCAAAGAAAACAACCATAATATACCTTATCCTTTCTTACACAAGCATTACGAAACAGGAAGAGTTACGCGAGAGAGAGATGGATATAATGACTAAAAATATCTTCCATCACGTGCGTGAATCAACTTGAGACGTCAAAGTATTTTGATTGAAATTTAACTTTACTCCTTTTTTATAAGGTCGTATATTGTTTGTAGTTGGTATGCTTGTTACCAGTTGGCGCGAAAATTCAAAATAAAACTTTAGTTCGTCGATCAGTAAATAAATTATTGTTTTTGTAGGCTAATGAAAATGTAAACAAAACTTACTTTATAGGGGATGTAGGAACTCTTCGTGAAGTGACTTTGACGTCGATAGGATTTGCCCAAACATCATTATTGTTGATATTCTTCGTTAGTTTCAATGTTTTGTCGGTTTTCGGTCTCAAAGTTGGTGGTAGGATGGTATCGGGGAGCTTCGGTGCTGGTTGTTTGGCAGATTTTTTCACGATATGTAGAATGACATTGGAACTTTTTGTATCGCTTTTTTTGCTATCTTTGATAGATTTTAGTCCACCTGGATCAGGGGTCGTAGGTTTGTGCCTGAGGGGTCGCTCAGGTTCGATGGCCTGCTTATCAATAAACAGGGCAGTCGACTTGCTCCGGTCTTCGGTCTTTTTAACTTTTACCTTATTATTAGTAGTACCCGAATCAGATAAAGTTGCTAAAATGAAAGAAACATTTGTGAAAATCGCCAATATCTTAATTAACTCTAATGTTGTTGTTGTCTTTTCCTCAATTACCTGTCCTCGGCCTGTTCCTAGTTACAGGTTTAGTCTCCGCGCTGCCTATTTTGATAGTTTTCTCGACAGTACTTGAAGCAGTGGGCGTTACCGCCTTGCTGCGATAGCTAAAAGTAGTTTTGAAAAAATTCGCCGTAAAGTTCTTGCCACGTAATACTTGAGACGATGCGGTGTGTGGGTGTCTGAAAAAAACACAAAAACAAAAATAGGAAAAAGGAATTCTTAGGGGACACCCGGGTTTGAACCGGGGACCTCTCGATCTGCAGTCGAATGCTCTACCACTGAGCTATATCCCCGCTGATAAAGTGGACGAAAATAGCGTATGCTACAGTAGTAACAGCGCCCTCTACATAAGAGCTAGTGTAGTTTTACTACGTAATGTAATATTGTGTTGTGTCAAGAGAGGGCGCTACTAGTCGCACGCATTGGAAACTGTTTGCAAGCCAAACATTAGCGAAGAACAATAATAACTGATAAAAAGATATGAGGTGCTCGACTTACTGGAGTTTTAAGTTACTAGGCACCCCGGGCGCCTTCTGCTGCATAACCTCCTCGATCTGAAACCACAAAAAATTTGAAGGCATTACCGCTATGAAAAAAGGTGTTGAACAGTTTTCATCCTAAAGTGAGTAAAACGTGCTGTTCCAATCGATACAAAAGTTACAACGAGGTAAAAACAAATAATACAAATTCCATAAAACACGTCAGGAATTTTCTCGGCTTTCTAGAAATCCAAAGATTCTATCACAACAAACCGCGTAAGATAACATTCAAATAGAACAATATATAGTGTGTTACACACTGACTTCTACCGAATTACATAGGACAAAAAGGACCAATAACACTCACAGTACTCACACTCATAGATTTTCTAAACATGTCTAAGAAACTACGTGTAGGCCCTCAAAATTACTTGCAACTACTGCATAAATTAACATTCTTATCGCTAAACACTCATTATCTATCAAGATAGTTGATTGATTGGATTACCATTATAAACTTATATTCTCTTGTCCTTTGGTAGTTCGAAATCATTCTTGCTTTTATCATTTAGATATTCACAATATTTAAAACACTCTCTTGGAGATCAAATCGAGCTATGAATGTCAACATTTGAAAAATGTCAACGGAATGTTAAAATTTAAAAAAAAAAGTTTAACTTTAGATCCAGCCAGTGTGCATTAAATGAACAGTTTATGACAAGAAAAGTTGTATTAAAAAAGAGAGACCAAAGAAATTATGGAAGTTTTCTGTGAAAGATGATTTAGTTACGATTATGAAGGAAGTGAACAAAAAGATTTAACCAAATAGGTACTAGTTATCTACTAGAGATAATATAGAAGAAAAAGATATGCTGTCCCGAAATACCTAAATTGGGAAACGGGCAGGATAATTATAAAATAGTAGAACTCAAACTTTAAATTCGTTGAGGTTTTATCACCTGTTTAAGAGTAGATAGAGATATGATAGAGAGAGACACAATGAGTTTTTTTTTACAATTTAAGGAATGCAGACGCAAGCGTGTTACTTCTTTTTTTTTTATTGACTGATTGGTCTGCTACTGATCTCGATCTCACCTCCCACTCGATGGATGACGGATCGTAGAAGATGCCTGTTCAATTTTGCATTGAAGACTGACGAGTCATATGTAGATAGAAGGGTCAGACAGACGCTAGAACATTATTATTGTCCTAATTTGGAATTCTGTCTACTTAATTTCGAATTGGAATCATTATTAGGTACCATTGCGAAATGACGAGATTTTCCAGCTCAGACCACAACCGTACGTGCCAAAATATACTAGTTCAAAAGTTCCTTGATTAAATACTGAGTACTTATTCATTCATTCCCACGGCTGACCTTATCCGACACCCATGTATACTCGTATCGTATCGGCAATTAGCCTGTCCGCTGAACATAAACACCAATGATACCTACCACAATTTGAGCTGTGCGCGAATTTGCAATATGGGCGATGGTGTAATTTTATTGTAATTAGATGCAAATTAGGATTTATGATTCGTGGTTTTGTATTATTATGTTCAAAACTTTGGAATCTAAATTGAGTGAACAGGGGCACAGGCACGTGACTTCATCTACATGTACATTTCTTATCATTTTAAAAGAAATATCTGGAATGAAACGTAGGGAACTGGAGAACACATGGGCATGTGTTATCTAGATCCTACATATCCATCATACCTACTACCAAATTTCGCCTCCGTGCACACTGGTTTATGAGCAAAAGGTAACAGACCGACAAACAGTAAAGTAGATTTTCACAATAAAAGATTATGGATTTAATAAGTATCCCGCAACAAGTTTAACATGAAGTAAAATCTACTTTTCTGACAACTTAGTAAACGAACAAAAACGAATACGGGATTTTACGACTGAAGTGTCAGACCACATTTACGATCCCTCCTTACTCCCCGCTTCTATAGTATTTCTGTCCATAAGCGCTGGTTCTGCGCAATTTCCGTGTTATATTCGCATTTCCAGGAACGTTATAGTTTCAAGTGCTACTGGTATTACTCAGTTGGTGCTGGCTACTGCCCGTTGTCTAGAAAGATCTGTAAATCGTCACCTGCCTGCTACCTTTACGGCAAGCAAAGGTGTTTTGTTTGTAGCTAGTGCTTTGCTATCTGTGGTTTTCGCTATTGTTGTTTTAGAATTATCGTAGGGTAGATAGCGCTATATTTTGCACTTTGGCATCATCAGACTTCTCTTCTATTAAATAGCAAGCCTTTCCGGCTTTCCCAACTATGTTGGGGTCGACTTCGAACTAATCGGAGTCTTCATACGGAGTTACTGCGTAGGTACTTGACCTCCACAACAGTTACTGGGCAACAGATACCCTTGAACCAGTCGTGGTCTCGGGCTTATGACTAGGTACTTACCCTAATCTATCAAAAATTTTCGAATGACAGCCCCGAATGTTAGGGATTCGCGAATCGACGACGAGGTGTGTTCTTTAAACTAAAACAACGTCTGTATTAACCGCATCTTCGTTAAAAGTGTGTGTCACCGATGTTGATTAAAAATATTCAGTAGATTCCCGTGCTGTTTATTTAAAAGTCGTTGCCCTCTGCCTCAAGCAGTTAATAACTTGCACCAAACCGACTGCAGCCCACACTACACCCTTCGTTTCTGCACAAAAACATCCAGCAGTCGTTGAACCCTTTCACAATGATATCATTTAAAGATCGATTAAAATATTAAAGCTGTACTGCACGTGGGATTTTTAGGTGACGGACAACTGAAAGGGAATGTGGGCGCTTCGGGACAGATTTACAAACTACCTGAAGGCAGAACGGATACTTTAAGATTCGAACTGCCAACTGGATCCTTTGTACCCTTTTTTTTTTTTTTTTTGGATGGGAAATCATCAAATGACTCCTCCCGCTCTAGGCGGAGCAGGAGGGAGTGTCAGACTTTTACTGACTAAAACCCATCCATGTTCCTTCCTCGCCCTTTGTGTTCCGGGGCCACGGTATCTCTTTCGAATAGTCCCGCAGCCCCGGCAAGCTTCGGCCCTTGCAACACGAACGCGCCGGCGACAGGGCCGGACGGACAGCGAGCTAGCCCATAGCTCCCCGTCCACAGGCCCGCGCCTACGGTGGCCGGAAGCCACGTGGCCCCCGACGGCGGCCGGGACGTGAGGATATCTCCCTCTCACGTTCCGCCACCTCCTTCGCTAGCATGACTGCTTCGCAGAAGGAGGTGACGGCGTCCCATTCCGTCTCGCTCCGGACCATGGCACGAACCAGGGCCGGAAGCGAGAGGTCGCCGCCGCCGATCGCCACCTCGAGGACACAGCGGTGCTCCACCCAAGCAGGGTACACTCCACAGTGTGCTCCACCGTGTCCTCCGGTCAATCCTCGCAATGGAAACACCCGGGCGTCTCCTCCCGCCTGATTCGGTGCAGGAACTTACCGAAACATCCGTGTCCGGTAAGAACCTGCGTCAGGCGGAAGGTGAGGACGCCGTGGCGTCTCTCCAGCCACTCCTCAAAGAGGGGACTTATCGCCACTATTGTGGCGTGCCCTGCACGGGGTTGCGATAGTCGCTCCCTCCATGTCGCCATGAGATCCCGCCGGAAGTCCGTCCGCTGAAAGAAAATTTGCCGCGGCAGCGGAGTTTCCCCCCAGCGTAGCGCCTCCGCGCGCCACTCGTGTAGGCGCGCGAGGACTATCGCCTCCAGATCCCATGGCGGCAATCCGGCAAGGACGTTCGCCGCCTCGCGGGAGATCGTGCGGTACCCCCGGACCAGCCTTACGGCTACCACCTTCTGGGGCACGTTCAAGTGGTGGGCGGCACGCCGCCTCAATGAACGCGCCCACACCGGGGCTCCGTAAAGGGCCATGGACCGCACGACTCCCGCGTAGAGCCTCCGGCAGGAGGCGTTTGGCCCCCCCCCAGGTTGGGTAGGAGCCGCCTGAAGGCAGCCCCTGTCCGTTCCAGATCCTTTGTACCCTACAACATATTTGTAAGTTTCTAGGTTTCGCCCTTGGATGTTTTAAATAAAATTACGAATGAACGAGGCTTCACTCGCGTTCATTTAGAATTTACTATTAATTTAATTTCGGTTGTACTCTGCTTCTAATAATATAATTCAATCATGATTCGAAAGACACGTGGTGCCATTTATTATCATAAATACGTTTTTGTTGTTTTCCTCGGGAACAGTACCCGTACTTTTTGCGGGATGAAAGGTACTGTATGTCCGTTTCGGCGGCGGCGACCTCTCGCTTCCGGCCCTCGTTCAATCTATGGTCCGGAGCGAGACAGAATGCGACGCCGTCACCTCCTTCTGCGAAGCAGTCATGCTAGCGAAGGAGGGGGCGGAACGTGAGAGGGAGAGAACCTCACGTCTCGGCCACCGCGGGAGACACCTCGGGCGTCGGGGGCCACGTGGTGGCCCCCAGCCACCGTAGACGCGGGCCTGTGGACGGTGAGCTATGGGCTAGCTCGCCGTCCGTCCGTCTCATGACGACAGGCCCTGTCGACGGCGCGTTCGTGTTCCACGCGCGCCTCAAAGAGAGTCAGCAAAAAGGAAGGGGTCCGCAAGGGCCGATGCCCGCCGGGGCTGCAGGACTGTTGGAAAGAGATACCGTGGCCCCGGAACACAAAGGGCGATGAAGGAACATGGATGGGTTTTAGTAAGTAAAAGTCTGACACTCCCTCCTGCTCCGCCCAGAGCGGGAGGAGTCATTTGATGATTTCCCATCGGAAAAAAGGGGTATAAGCGTGAAAAGCTAACAAATAAACAAACTTACTTTCGCATTTATAATATTAGTTAGGATTAGGATGTACCTACAATGTACTTACAACAAAGATAAAAGGATCCTGCATAACCAAACCCAGGTCTACCCTTGTGGCAGACTGAAAGACAGATTTCGCATCTAAAGCAACAGAATGGAAGGATGGGTTTTCAAAGACGATTCATTCATTCATTCATTTCATTCAACATACCTACTGGTCGGGTATTATTTGAGTCTATCGACACGCAAAAAAGAAGAATGACGATTTAACGGAGGAGGTGCCAAAAAAATAGCAAATATAAGTAACATGAAAATGCTACTTTTTCTTTCTTTCTTTATAATATTTTTGAAGGTTTAAGAATCGATCTTTGTGATAAACCTACAATAATTATGTGTTATCGGTCATTGAAGACTGAGGGGCCAAATAAACGTGCTGATAGAAATAATAACAGCACTGATAACTAATTAACACTACCTTAGTTGCACACAAACTATGCTGGCCATTAAACAGCAGTTTACCCTGAAGGCAGCCCCTGTCCGTTCCAGATCCTTTGTACCCTACAACATATTTGTAAGTTTCTAGGTTTCGCCCTTGGATGTTTTAAATAAAATTACGAATGAACGAGGCTTCACTCGCGTTCATTTAGAATTTACTATTAATTTAATTTCGGTTGTACTCTGCTTCTAATAATATAATTCAATCATGATTCGAAAGACACGTGGTGCCATTTATTATCATAAATACGTTTTTGTTGTTTTCCTCGGGAACAGTACCCGTACTTTTTGCGGGATGAAAGGTACTGTATGTCCGTTTCGGCGGCGGCGACCTCTCGCTTCCGGCCCTCGTTCAATCTATGGTCCGGAGCGAGACAGAATGCGACGCCGTCACCTCCTTCTGCGAAGCAGTCATGCTAGCGAAGGAGGGGGCGGAACGTGAGAGGGAGAGAACCTCACGTCTCGGCCACCGCGGGAGACACCTCGGGCGTCGGGGGCCACGTGGTGGCCCCCAGCCACCGTAGACGCGGGCCTGTGGACGGTGAGCTATGGGCTAGCTCGCCGTCCGTCCGTCTCATGACGACAGGCCCTGTCGACGGCGCGTTCGTGTTCCACGCGCGCCTCAAAGAGAGTCAGCAAAAAGGAAGGGGTCCGCAAGGGCCGATGCCCGCCGGGGCTGCAGGACTGTTGGAAAGAGATACCGTGGCCCCGGAACACAAAGGGCGATGAAGGAACATGGATGGGTTTTAGTAAGTAAAAGTCTGACACTCCCTCCTGCTCCGCCCAGAGCGGGAGGAGTCATTTGATGATTTCCCATCGGAAAAAAGGGGTATAAGCGTGAAAAGCTAACAAATAAACAAACTTACTTTCGCATTTATAATATTAGTTAGGATTAGGATGTACCTACAATGTACTTACAACAAAGATAAAAGGATCCTGCATAACCAAACCCAGGTCTACCCTTGTGGCAGACTGAAAGACAGATTTCGCATCTAAAGCAACAGAATGGAAGGATGGGTTTTCAAAGACGATTCATTCATTCATTCATTTCATTCAACATACCTACTGGTCGGGTATTATTTGAGTCTATCGACACGCAAAAAAGAAGAATGACGATTTAACGGAGGAGGTGCCAAAAAAATAGCAAATATAAGTAACATGAAAATGCTACTTTTTCTTTCTTTCTTTATAATATTTTTGAAGGTTTAAGAATCGATCTTTGTGATAAACCTACAATAATTATGTGTTATCGGTCATTGAAGACTGAGGGGCCAAATAAACGTGCTGATAGAAATAATAACAGCACTGATAACTAATTAACACTACCTTAGTTGCACACAAACTATGCTGGCCATTAAACAGCAGTTTACCCCATTTCATGTAACTAGTTCAATAGACCTCCCGACCGAAATTCGGTCAAGACGGCCAAACTCTGCGGAGACTTTACCATCAACTTGCGTGTCCCCAAAAACAGGTGCACTCTCATACTGATACTGCCCATGGGATGCTCGAGGGTTTCTCTCTCATAGTCCCGACGGAGTCAATTCTACCATTAATATCATGTGAAAACCGTACATAAGCGTAGGTACTAGGGACAATATTACTGTATCACCTCTGCATGAGATGTACGCAACATCATCAAGGTCTAACCTTGCTCTAAAACACTATCTTATCTCTAATGATAGGATAGTTTACGCAGATTCTACCTGAGAAGCATGATACCTTTACGATGAAGCCACCTACAAATTCGATGTTAGAAAATTTTACATAGGTAATTTAGCCAGATATTCTGCCCTAGCACTGTGTTCGGTCTCTATAGTACTCTAATTTCAAATTCAGTTATTTGTTTTTAGATAGTGTTTTGTTTTAGTGAAATTGTGTTAGTTTTTGGCGCCATGGATTAACAAAAAAATGAGTACCTACAATTTTCGAAAATGAGTTCCTACGGCGAAATATCGCTGCGCAAACAACACGAAACATTAACAACGTGTACGGTCCATTATTGGTTGAATTGTTTTAAATCAGGAAATTTTCCCCTGGTCGGCTGGTAACCATTGTCGACAACGACCAAATGAAGGCGATGGTGGAAGCGGATCCAACTCAATCTACTGCTAAGCTTGCTGCGGGCCTTGGAGTTAAAACATTGAAGCACTTGCGTCAAATCGGAAAGATAAAAAAAGCTAGATAAATGGGTGCCTCTCTCTTTCCCATTGCTTCTCAACGACAACGCGCGAGCTCACACTTCACGACAGACCATCGTAAAGCTAAAAGAGTTAGTCCGTTTACCACCGTACTCACGGGACCTTGCCCATACAGATTTCTACTTTTTTCAAAATTTAGACAATTTTTTGACCCGAGGGGCAGTACAAAACGCTTTCGCAGACTTCATCGGCCTCCCATCCGGCAGACTTCTACAGTAAAGGAATAAACAAACTGCCATCAAAATGACAAAATTGTGTAGATAATTTGGGCCAGTAGGTACTTTGATTTGCTAAAACAACAAAATTATAAAAAAAAAAAACATACAAATGCTCCCATTTCATAGGTCCCCCCATATCTCCGTAACAAGGGTCCCTGGTATGATCTAGATTCTAGAACAATGACGAGGAAAACAACAGCCTTTCGGCTTCGTTATGGGTACTTTTACACCCTTGATTATCTCAGTACATTGCAAAAGTTTCTAGTCTAGCGCGAACAGGAAAAGCTCCTTCTTCCATGATTTATGTCCTGGAAAGTTGTAAAATATTTGTAGCTCATCTTCCTGCGTTTACCTTGTTACTTGGAGATGGTTGATAAGGCAGAAGTTTAATTAAACTCGAAGTCACGAGATTGTAATCCAGCGCTGTGCCCCGAGACCAGCTGGCTTGTTGTAAACCGCGGCGAATATGTAAATCTTATGCTGCTTCAACAGGTCGGTAATGTTCGGGATTGTTCGGGCCGGTAAACCAACATTTCACCAGTTTTGATAAAGTCACCTGTGAGTCCTGTGACAAAATCCAATTACGACCATGCCCTAACGGAGAATCCAACACAAGTTCAGCGATTGCGAACACACTTACTAGATGACTGGACGAACGAGGCAAGATTAAGATAAAGCTAAAATAGTTATAAACAAATGCGAAATAATCCATGAAATCAATATAATTTACATACATCATGCGAATGATATCCGCGTTAAAATGTCAGTTTATATTGTTTGCGTCGTTAACTAGTGAAATAATGATGTTATTTCAAGGGTGTGACTACAATTCGAAAAGCACGGCTTTATTTATCACGATAACACGTACAATACGTAAAGTAATCGATTACCGTCCGATCTATCGCTCGTAAAATAATATTTGAATGTCTTTGTATGTATTTGTACCTGTATGTAAAGATTTCGCAACTTCCCGGCAAACAGTTACAAAATTATTCGGCGGCGACAAACGCTACCAATAAACATAAGACAAGCATACTTTTGCAATAATAAAGATTAGTTTATTGGAGCTGTGGTAGAAGCAAAATCTAAATAATTTATTCTAATCAGAACATTTGTCTACAATCTGCTGTCATATAAAACAACTCCCGCAGAGTGCCTTGGTTGATTTTGGATTAAATAAAATATTGAACTTGCTTATACAAGGAATTTATTTCTTCTTTGGTATCAAATCATGCTCCTGTTTTGGTATTTTTTTTAATAAATTCTAGAACTGACTAAATGCCTTATTGGTGTACTTAGTGGTCGCAAGTGCTACAGACAGTTACTGCTAAGCATTAGGGTTCGATTCCCAGAACGTGCAGGGTTGTCAGATTTTCCCATCAGGGATTTGTCAGGAGTAAAGTCTGGATTTGTGCCCAATTGATGGCAATATTTTCGCCCTTTTTACATCGGACTTAAACATAACTGACGAAATGTGGGTGTATTATATACCCATTTCTACCTAACCATTCAGGGATTACAGGGACGGTGTAATGTGCTATGTAAGATCATTCTAGAGCTCCTTTAAATACGTGGCTTTACCAATGAAGTGCTATCACCTTCACCCTTGGCCATCCATCCCATCCGCAAGAAGTGTCCTCCCCATCATTGCGATCATTTTTTTGTTCTGCACCATACCTGGGATCCTTCTAGAAGATATTAATTTTCACAAGTTTTTTATAAGTACTAGCTTTACTTTAAATACCTCCATGTTTTGATTGCGTTAGGTATTTACCTACATTTAGTTATGTCGTAAAACCCCAAAAAACAGTAATTTCCCAGCAATATTTTTTGCTTAGTTTGATGTACAGTCGTCGCAGTTGCATTCATTATTTCTATACAAAGTCAACGGGGCGGGGTTAGAGAGCGTTTCTATTTTTTTGTAAGTGCAATCAAAAATTAGCTTAGTGGTGATCAGGCGGGAGTGTCCTCGATAGTACAGAATGCTGGGTTGACGACTTCGTGAAGGGTCCGTTTACACCATGCATACTGCATTCGCAGTCGATGTACCTAATCAAAAGTCCTACCTATGACTGGTGTGAGTGAAAGTCCTTGTTCCCCAAGCTTTTACCATTCACGCATACTTCCTCCACCCCTCCTCCCTAATCTTGTAGGCGTACTTTGCTTATATTTATGATATTTTCTTAGTTTATTGCTTGCTATCCAGGCACTGGCGTAGCTAGTCCTAGTAGGGCCCAGTATAAACTTTTTTTGGGGGCCCTATGCCGCACTCGGGCTGAGTGTAGCGAAGCACGACAAGAGGAGAAAATCACTAATGTCAAACAAATGACTTTTGCAAAATTAAGAAGATTTGACAATTGGAGCTTTCTGGACCGTGATAAGTTATATTTTCATATTAACTTTCATGAAGCATATTTGAGGTTGTGAGAAGATTTTGTGATTTTTTTCCTCATTAGGGGCCCTTGTTACTCGGGGGCCCCGTATCATTGATACGGCTGATACAGCGGTAGCTACGCCCCTGTATCCAGCCTCATCCTGATCGGTCTCAGCTTCTAGTTTTTAGGTGCTCTTAAGAAAGATAAAAATTTCTCTTACTCACTCCTTTTTTCATGTCAATTTCTAACTATGTTGGGGACGGCTCCCAGTCTAAATGGAAGCACCTAAATATCAGTACTTATTTTTTGCATGGAGCGACTGTCATCGCTTCTTACTTAGTAATACGATAGATACCCCTTAGTTATACACTGTTTGTCGGATTTTCGGGCCACTGACTACCTGTAACTGTAACGATTGTCAAATATCTACAAATGACCAACCTCTGCAAGCGTTGATTAACCGTTGCTTAACCTACCAATGTGCGTGGCTATTATCATTTTGGCGACCGGCTCTTCCCTAGACTCCACTACTCCTTAGCCTCATACATAACCTCCACATCTCCTCACCTTGACCCAATTTCAATAACAGCACTTAATACAGGTCCCGCATCCAACCAGTTCTCTGGTGACGTCACTAGCCACCTGAGCGGAAGGATATGCCAATCAAACTGATACCGAAGCAATGAAGTCATGAATGTCACCGTATACATATTATAGATTTAAATCATAGATGTGCTCACCGTATACTTAGGTCGCGCTAAAAAGTTTTTACACTGAGATGAGCGACCTGCATCTCAGTGTAAAAACTTTTCCGCATGAAATGATGTGCAGTGTGATTGAGCGAGACAACACTATCCAAGTCTCATTGTCAACGAAATAGCAACGTATTTTTTTTTGCGTGGTGTGGCGTATCTATGATTTAAATCTATGAATGTCACAGCAAGATGTCGCGATCGATATCTAGAACGGTGCTGCAACCTGCGCCTACGCAACCGTTTCGGCAAGGACCAACCGGCGGAGTTGCATTTTTAAAGTTAATAATTCATGTACTTATGTGCAAATCGTTTGATGCATTAGTGGGGCTAGTTTTTTTGGCGAGTCTTTAGTGATTTGTAATATGTTAACCTGATTTTCACCTGGAAACTTGTTGTGGATTAGATTCAGGGAAATTATTCCCAATAATGAGGGGAAAAAAATGGAGGAAATGAAATGGGGAATGGATAGGCAGTCGCTCCATGTAAAATACTGGTATTCAGTTGCATGCAATTAGACTGGAAGCCCACTCCAACATAGTTGCGAAAAGGCTGAGCAGATGATGATAATGGTTTATTGATTCCAGTACTTAATAAAACCATGTTCAGCTTCCATTATAAAACCACCGAGTCAAGTGATATATACACTTTTATCATAATGAAGAGGATATAAATGCTGATAATGATATCTCTCATGTAAAAGCCACAGAATTATTTAACGCGATATTTAGAAGTGCTAGTTTCTAACGGATGGAACGATAAGAATCCTTTCCATCGAATGCCAATTAGAATTGAATGGGATCAAAACGCGAAACGGAACCAACGAAAAACGAAATGAAATGTAGTGTGTGTAGACTTTTTATCAAACAATCACCCAACGGAAAAAAACCAGAATAAAAGATCACTGTGATTTGAACAGTGGAAACTCAGAATTAACTGATGAAGGACTGGAAGGTATAATAAAATAAACATCACTTTGAAGCAAGAGACAATTATGTATCCTCTCTGACCATAGAGAGAAATGGTGAAGGTCAGGCCACACTAGCTGATTAATTCTAAAATTAGTAATTGTGAGATACAAATATATTATTCTACGTAAATGCCAATGCCACCACCTGGTAAACTAGTCTAATCCACGAAATCCATCGCTAGTTTGCGCAGTACTCGATTGACAAATCCATTAAATGATAATTTAGATCTCCGTGATAACTTTGTCTAGCATGGTATGTATATTCAGCCTCTGTGGTTATACTATCTAAATTATTAAGGACGCAATGTCCTTTAGTGTAAAAATTGTGTTATTAGTGGTTTTGATTCGTCATTTTATTTGCTAGAACTATGAATGATCTTATTTTGTGTCCGGTCTAGTCTTACGAATTAGACAAATAGTTACGTCAAGTTTAACCAATACTTATTTAGCAAAGATATAAAACAGCACAGCGAAACACATTTTAATGTTGCAAGGTTTTCACCAGGTAGAAAATGTTAAGTATAGAAAAGATCCTGATGGCAATACGCGCAGACTAAGGAGAGGGAGGCATTGCACATAAGGGAGGACACCTACTCAGCAGTGGGCGGTTACAAGGTTACCAATGCTGATCATAATGAACAAAGACCGGCAATGATTAAATAGAAAATTACAACTGCATAGTAGATAGTCACTATTACCCTGATTTATTTCAATAACAAGCAATTTGAAACTTCTAACTAATCCAAATTGATAATTGCACTACTCATAAAATATCAGGCAGATGATTCATCCGATAAGCCTTTGAAGGGACAGCAGACATAATAAAAGTTAAATTGTTGAACACTTATACTGTTGAACGTCGCCGTAGTCTATTGATTTTCTCAGACGTAGATCTTATCATCAGATCTTAGACGTAGACAAGCTTTTCTCTACGATCAATAAATTTTCTTTCAGAATAGTGCACTAGGATAGAAGTGAGCCTTGTTTGTAGCGTTAGCGAAGATGCCAGAATGTTGTCAGTGTCGAGATAATACAGTCAAAGAAACGAAATAAGGAATTACCTTTTGCTTTATATCTACAAAATCACCCATTCGACTAAAGGTTCCCGAAGTCATCAAACATTGGCCCGAATGGGTATGTTCTTTGCAATTTGATAAGCTGAAGACCACATGATAAAGCGGATTTTGGATCTGGTTTACAGTACACATAAAACCGCTTGAACATGATGTCGCTAATAATGACAACGCAAACCTTGGATGCAATTCGGAACTCAATAACGACGAATCAAATTGATGTATTGATGCAAAATCGGTTCAGAGTTACAATAGGCATGTCCTTGATGTCATAGCAATGGCTACAAAAAACTGAGCTAGTGTCAGTGTTCGATACATCTGTAAAGCCAAAAAAATTGAAGAAGAGGTTGAAAAAGACAGCGATATTTTATAGAAATGTAGGGAAGTAATTCAAATAAAGACAAATTCCACCTTCAACAAGAACGCTAGTCTGTTATCAATCGTTATCATCCTACAACGATTGTAAGACGCACGTACCACTCATGTCTGTGTGCCTAGTACCTACGTAAGTACACATCGAGTCAGTAAACTTTATACAGGCTAGAATTAGAACCTATGTTTATCCGCGGGCACTGACTAAGCTAGTCAATGACATCTTGCATGGAACAGGATAATAACATGTTTTAGAATAAATCCTTAAGTAACGTTACTTTGACTTCAATTATCAGATTTGTTAGTTCTAGTTTGGCTAGATCAAGTTTACGTAATGTTTCAAAAAATAACGAAACGATGAATCCAGTGAAAGACGACCATTAGCAAATTAGTTCTTTTAGAAAAAGCTGATTCTGATCAGGCCCCTTATTCAAAACGCTTCGATTCGAAAAGTATGTCTATCTTTTTTTTTGACATTACGAAATCGAGCGAGATAGACATACGACTTTCCGAATCAAAAATCGAATCGAAGCGTTGTGAATAGCTATGCAGTACAAGAAAAACAATGAAGGATCAAAAACGGATGAACTTGAAGATAGACATTCTTTTCTATCAACTACTGACCTGATTATGGATACTAAACGGTACAACTTACTCAACCTATGAAGTAATACCGAAGGAAGCCTCACCGGTAACAACACTAATTGAGTTGTCACTACACCAGCCAGCAGCCACGTTTAGCATGAACCATCGAGCCAAAGGTGGCATAAATATTTATTTAAAGACTAGTAAACTTTATGAGAAGTCACGTACTGGCAGGCTGTGAGTGTGATGCGTTTGGCGCCAGATACAGAATAACGGAAGAGAATGTGTGGTCAAATATACGTATGAAAAAACATTTATTTTGGGTCTAAGTAAAGAGAGTATCGTATTCGATAAGAAGATGATGATAACGGTAGGCCAATATTATCATCTAGACAAAATCAAAATCTAGTACGTGATAATTATAATGCTAGCAATTAAAATCCGCAAGTTACTAATAAGAAGATGCCGTTGTCAATTTATTCCAACAGTCAATTCAAATTGTTGCGGACAATATTTTCCGTAATATTTTTTTTTAAATTAAGTTATTGATAAGTAAAATGAAAGGTAAATTGCGGTTTACGATTTATGACGTATTAAAATAAAACTACTTACTAGATCTCGTTCAAACTAATTTTCGGTGGAAGTTTACATGGTAATGTACATTTTTCTTTTATTTTCTTTTTTATGTTTAATTTTTATTAGTTGATAATTTCACCATTTTATTTTATGTGTTTTGTCCTGTGCGGGCTAATAAATGCTTTTTCTTTCTTTCTTACATCATATATTTTTTTTTAGTTTTATCATTCTCTTATTTAAAAAGCAGTGATAGCCTAGTGGTGTGAACGTCGGACTGCCAAGTCATAGGTCTCGAGTTCGAACCCAAAGCACGCACCTTTGAATTTTCGGATTCATGTGCGTATTGCATAATTATCACTTGCTTTCAGTGAAGGAAAAACATCGTGAGGAAACCAGCATGCCTGAGAGATATTTCTCGACGGCATGTTAAGCCAAGTCAGAGGCCCATGGGCGGCTTAAAAAACTCTGACACCAGGTTAGATACTAACCACACGATAAAGAAAGAAAGAATTCTCTTATTTTAGAAGTTACAGGGGGCGGGGGGGACACAATACCACTTTGGAATTGTCTCTCGCGCAAAAACTATTCAGTTTAGAAAAAAATGATATTGGAAACCTCAATCTCATTTTTGAAGACCTATCCATAGACACCCCACATGTATGTGTTTAATGAAAAAAAAATGAGTTTCAGTAGGTATGGGGAACCCCCAAAATGTATTGTTTTTTTTTTCTATTTTTGTGTGAAAATCTTAATGCGGTTCACAGAATACATCTACTTACCAAGTTTCAACAGCATAGTTCTTATAGTTTCGGAAAAAAGTGGCTGTGACATAAGGTCGGACAGACATAACGAATCCATAAGGGTTCCGTTTTTTACCATTTGGCTACGGAACCCTAAAAAAAAAGTCCCACGGGTATTATAAATTAGCTAAATAGGTCTAAACTCTAGCAGTGACCTTTTAAATTAGTATAATTAGGTTGATCTACGTTGTCGTATCTTTTAGACTAATGTTTTTCATGTTAACCTGCTATAATCTCTGCTCTAAATGTCCCACGTTCTTAATTATACCGCTTCTAAAATATTTTAATAGCTTTATAATAACGTATATGGAGTAAACCGGATCCCGCGTATTTCTTAAATCGTGGCATTTGATTAATCTCGACGCAGTCCGTTACGCATCCAACCAACTAATACATCACTCCCATAGAAGCTGTGCGAAAATGTTGCAAATGCTGTTTTTTTTAAATAGGAATAATTTATTGGAGCTAAAAACGCTGTGCATTTTTGGTTTACACGCCATCTATCTTTCTAAATTTTTCTTTGTCTTTTGAACGCCAAAAAAAAATTCAATCAAGTTGAAAAAAAATGTAGTAAGTAAAAGTATTTTTAGGATTAATTTCGTTCAAGAATTTTAATCCTCCGATCATCCACAATGTCATACAAATGTCAGGTAATAAAGTTCACAATCGGATAACCAACCTGTGAGTGCCGGTGATGGCACTTCAATCCAAAACAACACAAATCACAACACTAGTAACAAAACCATTTTACAGATTACTTTCAAACAATTAAAAAGAATCGAAAACCGTTATCGAAATCACACAACACCGTTAGAACCGAAAAGAGACACGTGCGTCTATTATCGCAGATGCACACAGACTAAAATTAAATGCTAGTGATAAGGCGCGACAATTTTTTTTTCTTTATTTGAATTTGGAGTAAACCATTTGCTGTCAGTTGTTACGCGTGTTTTTTTTTCCAACCGGCTTGGATTCGCGCGTTCTCTATAATGTTGTGTTGCTCACTAAATGCGAGAGACCGAATCGAGAATTACGTCAAAGCTGTGGGTGTCGTGATAACACCGAATTCGCGGTATTTTTCTTGTATTTGCATTGTTTTTGTACGTTTGTTTTGACCGCCATGCTGTGAGATGTGACATTTATAATGCTAATTAGTGTCCTGGCAAATGTGTTGTGAATATTAATTAGGCAAGTTTGGAAGAAATAGACGACTCCTTAGTGCATCATTGACTCATTATTGTAATCACGCTCCATCTGCATTTAGAGTTATAATTTTCTGGTACAATTTCATATTCATAAGTAAATAAGTACTTTAAGTTTTTTCCAGATAGCTAACTGCTTTGAAGATTTATTAAATAGCTAAAATTTACCTATCAAAATTTGGCCATTTAAAGCGACAGTTAGACCTTCACTTTCGAGTTTACGAATAAGCAACAAGATAAAACAACAAACAGTTTCATTGAAAAAACAATAAACCTCCCAATTACTCGTGTCACACTTTCATTGATAAATTCAAACCATGAATGACAACATCAAGGAAAATATACTCAAGCACTTATCGCACAGAGCTAGACGTTCCACTTTTTGTTTAAAACAATTTTTTAATTTGCCACTATACGCCGAGGTGAATGTATAAGAAAAACCCACCCACATGTATTCATCAATAGTATGTTTATTTGCGCAATGCCATCAGGTATCAGCAATCAGGATAACAATGTGTGTGTGTCGTAATTCGCCCACTGGCCCACCTCGGCACTCCTCGGCAGTTCTCGGCATTGTCAGCCAGTGTGGCCATCAGGCTGAATCGGATCCGGCTCCGGCAAATGTATGGCCCTTTCACCTTTTGGGCCTATTGATACGTCTACAGTTGATATAGGAGGCATTCGTCTTGGAAACTTTGTAATGACGTGGGTTTAATATCAGGGTACCTTACCAGCAGAGAGATTGATAGTGTTTTAGTAAACATTGGTCCTCAACCAATAGAAGACTATGTACCGTTAGTTGAGGATCCACTTAAGCAGGAAGCTAAATTCAAGTCAGAGAAGTTAAGAAGATTAGAAAGAAATATACAAGGTGGAAACGATACCTTCACGAAGCCGTCAGCCAAACATTCTGTTACATCCAAATAAGTAACTCTTCACAACAAAATATTTCTAGGGTGACTTTTTTTTAGTTTTACGGTAGGAACTCAATGTAACGCACTAAAAACATTGTGTTGACGAATGCATTGAGTAGTACAATGAATTATGAAGGTATTTAAAGTAAAGTTATAACCTTAAAACGTGTTTTTTTTAATGTGAAAAAGTTGGAACTTTTTCCAATTATATCTCCGTAACTAGAAGGTTCCCAGGTATGGTCCAGAACAAAGAAAATATCGCAATGATGGGGAGAACATGCCTTTCAGACCTATCACTTGTCCCTACACACGACTAGTCTAAGATGTATAGTTTCCGAGATGTAGCCGTTTTAATTTTGACAGCTGTCATCTGAAATGTAGATCTCATCGAGACCTATCACTTGGTCCTACACACGACTAGTCTAAGATCGATAGTTTCCGAGATGTAGCCGTTTTAATTTTGACAGCTGACATCCGAAATCCCTCCTCTCCCAACCCTTCCCCTCCCCTTCCGCTGACTAAGAAGTAATTGAAAAAGTGTTCATTTTGGTAAAGTGGTCTTTCTGGTAAAGTAGAATTTATGTGCATTGTGTGTCAGTATGAAAATGTGGTAATTTTGGTAAAGAGATCATTTTGTAAACGCAGTAGTCATTATGAAAAAGTGGTCATATTGGTAAAGTGGTATTTTTGGTAAAGTAGACTTTTTTTGAATTTATGTGCCTAAAGGATTTTTTTTTACACCCAGTATCCCATGATCTGTCCACGAAGTAGACACAATAGTTAAACAATGTCGTCTCGACCAAATTGGTCATTTCAGATCATGATTTATAGGACAAAAGGAAGATGTGAATCATCTTTCACACTTACCAAAAAGTATAGAACCAAAAGCCGAATAGGCACAATTTTGTCCCCATGTCAGAAACGGTCCTCAATCTAAATTTAATAATCATATAGGAGAGCAATACAACACCACTATCAACACAGGATATAATAAAGTGTTTAGTGATAGTTGAATATCGTAAATTGAATGATTTACAAGTTCACTACTGTCAACCGTCGCAGTAACTTTATTACTATTTATTCTGGTTTAATTAAATACTCTTGAAACTGTTAGGGAACAAATTCATGAATGAGTCATTCTTATTTCAACACGTTTGCAACCATTAATAATGGTGTATTTTTTTTAAATGAAGTTATTGCTAAGTAAAATGACGACTGGTGGTGAATGAATAGTTTACGATTTATGACGAAGAAAAAACTTCTTTCTAGATCTCGTTCAAACCAATTTTCGGTGGAAGTTTACATGGTAATGTACATCATATATTTTTTTAGTTTTATCATTCACTTATTTAAGAAGTTACAGGGGGGGGGGCACATTTTACCACTTTGGAAGTGTCTCTCGCGCAAACTATTCAGTTTAGAAAAAATACATTTTACATTAGAAACCTCAATATCATTTTTGAAGACCTATCCATACTACACGTATGGGTTTGATGAAAAAAAAAATAAGTTCTAAGTACGGGAAACCCCCAAAATTTATTGCTTTTTTTTCTATTTTTGTGTGAAAATCTTAATGCGGTTCACAGAATACATCTACTTACCAAGTTTCAACAGCATAGTTCTTATAGTTTCGGAAAAAAGTGGCTGTGACATACGGACGGACAGACAGACATGACGAATCCATAAGGGTTCCGTATTTTGCCATTTGGCTACGGAACCCTAAAAATGTCCAGTGTGAAAAACTATACATCACGAACCTTAAATTCAGAAACTAGGTCAATGCCGTTGATAAAATTTACTGCTCCGATCTAGCATTAGTGCCTGTATAGACAAGACAACAGTAGCAGTCGAATAAATAATATCTGATCTGTACTGCTACTTTTAATTTAAAACGCTTTTACAATTCATAGGACACTCTTTTAATGATATCAAGAAACATGTCATGAAAGAATAAGAAAAATCAAATAAAAATTGATTGTGTGAATGCTAATACGGTAAAAAAAAAACTACTAGCTACTGAGAATAATGAGACGACGGGTCATAGAGATGTATGGAAGAAGAAGACATTTTATGCTGCACTGACCCAAAATACAAACGGCAGTGAGGACGGTAAAGCTCATAGCCCACATAAACGACTGCGCTCCCACCCGGCAAAAAGAATATTATTCAAATATGGGCTTTATATATTGCTCTTTATATATACTATACATTGGCAACATAAAAGACAGCTCGCTGTCAGCGCGGTTACCGCCGTCAGACTGCTCGGTTGCCAATGTAAAGTATATCTATAAAAAATATGTATACAGAAATAGTGTTATATTTCTTTCTCCACTTTCATACTCTCTTAATCGTCGACAGTGAACAGAGCTGTAAATAATTGCAGCTACATAACCAGTACCGTATAATAGACGTCAGATTTTACCATTCACTGGAGCACATCTAAGTGGACTAACCAGTAGATATGCTGCCACCTTGCCAACAACAGTAAAGATCCGCTATCCAAGCCTAAGTACTTACCAGACGGACTATGTCGTGCAAACCCACAGTTAGCCTGCAAAAACCAGAAATCATAGGCGATTTACATGTACACGCCGTAATACACAAAACAGTTAAATCGTAGAAATTAAAGCGTGCAGTAAATCTACTCGTGTAATGTCACACTTATTTACACCTGATTTAGAAGCGTTTTTTGGAAATTATACTTTACTTGTAGTGTGACAGAGTTAAGTTTTGAGTGTGCATGTGTTGCCTGAGCAAACATCGTAATGATTGAGCGAATCAATTAATCATAATATTAGCTGAATAATAACGCCGTGCAGTGTAATCTATACCGCGTGGGAGATTAGTCTGGTGTTTACCATGCGTTCAGTGATTGGAAAGTAAATTCGTATTATTTTTGTTTTTATTAAGTTTTTTTCTGTGAAAATAACTTGGGTGCAGTTCAAACATGTTCGCTGATTAATCACGATATGTCATTTTTAAAATACGAGGTGTAAGTTGATCATGAAAGTTGATGTAGATTTATGGCCAATTATACAAGAGCCTACCAAAGCCCTACTGGTCAAATTAATTGAATAGAACGGCATCAGAATTGAATTTGAATCAGTGCAGTCTCATCTATAGGATGTGGTTGTCCATTCTTATAGCGTTGCGTATCGGTTAATCGGTTACTATGAAAACCAGAGGATGTGGGGGAATAGGGCCGTTGTACAAAATCACGATTAATTTTGTTAGTTATGTAAAATCTTTAGCACTATGAGGACTACCGACCAGACGAACGGAGTGAGGGTTTCATGATAGCCATATCTTGGGAGTCTACAACACTGCGCGAACGTTGTGTTGTTTTTATTAATTGTAATTATCATTACTTCCCATCAGTGCACGTAGCTGACTTTTCTTATTTGTCGATTTGTCTATTCTTTGAAAAGAGACAGAAGTGGCAACAGACAACAAGGGCCAGCCCGTGTAGCATGACTCCATCTCTATTCCACGAAGAATCTATTCTTTCATGCCCGAGCAAAAAGGAGATCTTATCTAGGTCTCATGCGATGTAGACTAATTTCGTCATGCATGACGTAGACTTTTGTCTACTAAAGAATAGAATCATTTCTTTTCTACATTTTTAACGTCGCAATGCTTACGCATCTTTCTACAATCTGTCATTTCGTCGATTCTTCCGTCGACAAAATCCGTTTCCACGTTGGTCATGCTACGGGTGCCGGACAGAGTGGTCAAACGAGGACTAACCAAATATAAAACAACTAGCTTATGACCGCGGTTTCGTGCGCGTGGAGTTCTTTAATTGTCCCACAGGATCATATTATCGGGATAAATACTATTTTTGAAAGAGTAATCATCCATCCATCTTCAAAAACTTTCGCATTTATAATATTAGTAGGAAGTAGTATAGAATAGATACAAAACTTCGTGGTGACTCTACAGTCCAGTGACAACTAAATAACACTATCGTTACAAAACAAGTTCAAGGGCAACCAGCTGTTAGTAAGATATTAGTGAAGGAATAATTAGTAAGCAAAAACTTGACTAATGAACGACGGAATCTAATGATGGATTGTATAGTTAGTGGTTTAGTAGCAGTTTTTGCGGGATAGATAATGATGACATTAAATGTAGTTTACTGATTTACATGATCGCAAACTCTAGACTTTGATACAAACTGCAGTATGACTGTGTATCCTTGAAAATAGTGCAAAGACACAAGACCTGAAATAAAAAGGAGGGTATGGAAATCAATGAATGGCAAGATATTGAAGGATGTGCAGCTGTACAAGAAATTCCTTCCAATTTCTTCCAATGTTCTAATGGTAGAGGACTAACAACAGTAAAAACCACAGGAAATCGATCATAAAGTTTAGTATGTTATTTTATCTATGGAACAACATCAAAATGTACCGCTTTGGCCATTTTATTTACCATAAGCGTTGTCAGATTTATCATATAGATTCTAAATATAGCCAAAAGCTATTATAAAGTTATGTATAAATAGATTTACAAGATACAAGATAAATTCATTCATCGATCCGCAGATAGAAAAAAGTTCCACCCACCAAGTTTCCATATATTTGTGCTAATAAGAGGTGACGTACTCTCTGAGCAGTAAGGTATCATCAGTCACATAAATTCAATTTATTTTGAATCTTTAATGAGTATCTTGCATTACCCCGTAGTCCCAGTACCTACTAACTCGGTTGTGGAGGTAAGGGAGGCACTAGCTCCTTGTAAAATACTGGTATTCAGCTGCACCCTGCTAGACTTTAAGGCGACCACAACATAATTGGCAAAAGGTAAATTACAAAAGAATACGTCATCAATCATGGTCGTTTCATTATCATTTCGCAAATGATAAGTCAGTCAAGTTATAGTTCGCTGGTGAGATGGCTGGAAAGCAGTTTACTAATGAGATGATAAATAATAGAGCAGTATGGAATTAGAAGACAATAATGCTGTACCGACTCCCGATAAATTGGGAGAAGAGCAAGAGAGAAAGGGAGAATGATGTTGATACTTCGCTAATAATGGTTAATGGTATACATAAATACTGTAGATTCTTCAGGTCCAGTTTTACTAAGGGTGTAGTAAATATCGATTTTAAAACCCATAATGAAATATGGGTTTTAATGTATTTATGAGTATTACTGTACGTACATACTATAAAAAACTACAAATTAATGATACATAATGAAGACATGTGGGTGGGATATGTGCAAAAAAATGCATTTGCTATGACAACTTTTCAATGCGGTGACATTATGAATAGATCATGAATATTAAGTACCGGGTAAGCAAATAAGCAGTGGCAGATGCTTTAATAACAATAATAAAAGATCTCAGTAAAGCTTTTGATACAATTCTAGTGTAACCTGGAATAGGGAAATGAGATGCGTAAAGTAAAGTAATGTAAAGTCACAATTTATTTTCGGACCGTGGCCTCAATGACTTAGAGACGTACGTATCCGACTTTTTCAAACATAAGTAAACCAATTGATGTACGGATGGTATACCCCAGGGTAGCATACTAAGGCCATCCCGAATAACTTTATCTATACAAATAAAAGAAACCTAATATTCGATATAGTCTAAAAACACACTGTCCCAAGTTTCAATATATTTATGCAGAGTACATGTATCAAAAGCAGAAAAGAACTAAAGGACTTCACAAAAAAAACATCCCAGAAGGCTTACAGCAGTACCACACTGGATGGCAATGATCATATTTTAGCCAAGAAATACTCCAGAAGAATTCTGGTCACGAGAAGCGTTGACCAACCATTTACCGATATCCCGAAAACGAGGTGGGCACTCGGACCCCATGGCCCTATTGTTTCAATCCCAATCGGCTCAAACACATTTAAGGCGACTACAGGAGCTAAATTAGCAACTCTATTTGTGGTGGTTCAAACTTCTTTTGAAATACTGTTAGAATAAAGTTCTAATCAGCTTGCACTACAAAGTGGCTGTTACGTCAGTCACTGCGGGCCGAATAGTGCGAAATTAGTGGTTTTTTGCGAGTTACAAAAAATCTATTGATTGGACTAAAAAAATAAAACACTGTCATGCTAATGTGTAGCAGGCATAGCACAATAATATGTTTCTTGTATAATTATTTGCCAAAAAAAATCAGAATGATCGCATATGTATTTTAGTATGGTTTTACTCGTTATAAGAATTTTTTAGAGATAAGTTCGTGATTTTTTTATCGAGTAAAATTAGTTGTATTAAGTTTTCAAAACACTATCATACTAGCATATATCTTGAAGAATATCATATATTTTTCTGGTTTTGTTTATTGCAGTGAATCATATGCTTTTTTACATTATAAAAATCCGGTTTTACTCCAAGATTTCTATATTTCTAGATTCGTAATTCCATATTCAATTGGCAGTAACACAGTAAACAAACGATAAAGTAGCTAGCTGCAGGGTTCGGCGGGGAATGTCGGAAAGGTGTGAGGCGGTGCGTCGGCGGCACATTCGGGTCAGCAAGGCACGTGGGCTTCGTACCAGTCAGCTGGTGTATTCTGAACACACCGACTGATACAACAATGTTTGATTAGGTTTTGCACCACAAAAAATACATACGATTTGAGAACCTCCTCTTTTTGGAAGTCGGTTGAAAAGTGGGATGGATTGTCTGAGGTACGATATAAATGAAAAGGAAGTCAGTGGATATATATAATATTTATTAGTACTAGAATCACTAGATAGACTTACAAGGGAAAATTGGAAGATATAAATATTGGCACCGAGCGACCGCAAGAGATGAGAGAGGAAAGAAAAGAACTTTGGTTTTAGTCTCAAAAGACCACTTTTAAATCTTTCTTTCCATCTGGCTAAAGACACCGACTCGTTAAGTATGGTCTCGATTTTCTCAATGAAGTCCATAAACGCATAGGTACTTTGGAAGACTTGAAATTAGACGATATTATAGTAAAGTTAACAATTATGTGCATCATGCACGGTACAAATTGAATCGATACTATATTATCAAAAATACTTTTAATGATGATAATGATGAGGCAGGCAAGAAGGAAGGAATTTAGATAAAACAAACATTAATGGGACATTCAGGCATTGGTCCATTTCTCCAAATTACGCATTCAAAGTCAAACCATCACTTCACTGCACTTCAGAAAACCAACAAAATAAACCAGTATTGTATCTAAACAAAATCTGCATCGCCGCTACCCATCAGAATACCGCACCTACTTCAGCATACAGATTACAGCACAACCGTGAGTTGTGATTGCAGACAATCCACATTAGTCAATTGCACGTCCTTGAGCTACGGTGTTATGCCACTGAGACTTGTTTTACTGCCGAGAAGGTTCTAGGATTGTGATAAATAAAAATATCCTAGTTTAAGAAAAAACTTTTATTTCTCGTATTTTCTCCGCAAACCCTTTCATTTAATACTCTAATGAGAGTGCAAAAAATCACTAGTAAGCCATCTTTGGGAGTCCGATTGTGCCTGCTGTTGTTTATTTTGACGCTGTTTCTTCACGCTACAGTGCACTTCCGCTTTGCAATCGAGTGCCGAAAGAAAATGAAAGCACCAAGTTTTGACGAATTAACTAGGTCAAAATAAGAAGATGATGGTGAAATAGATCATGTTATCATGTAGGAATACATGCATAGATATTCTAATAGTGTTGGTTTTTACATCACCAGTGCGAAAAGCACACCCTTACGGGTGTGCTTTTCTTAACAAAATAAACTTTCGAAAAAAATATAAATTCTTTAGAAGTGATTAGACAGTCCCGCAGCCCCGGCAGGTTTCGGCCCTTGCAAAAAGAAGGAGTCCACCTTCCTTTTGCTGACATCTCTTTGAGGCGCGCGTGGAACGCGAACGCGCCGTCGACACGGCTTGTCGTCATAAGGCGGATGGACGGTGAGCTACCCCTTTGCTCGCCGTCCACAGTGGCCGTGGCCGGGGGCCATCACGTGGCTCCCGACTCCCGGTGCGTCTCCCGCGGCGGCTGGGACGTGACGGGATCTCACGGTTCGCCACCTCCTTCGCTAGCATGATTGCTTCGCAGAAGGAGGTGACGGCTTCCCATTCCCTCTCGCTCCAGACCATGGATTGAACCAGGGCCGGACGCGAGAGGTCGCCGCCGCCTATCGCCGCTACGAGGACACGGCGGTGCTCCGCCCAAGCGGGGCAAACCTCCACCGTGTGTTCCACCGTGTCCTCCGGTTGATCCTCGCAGTGGTAACACCCGGGCGTTTCCTCCCGCCTGATTCGGTGCCGGAAACTCCCGAAACAACCGTGTCCGGTGAGGACCTGCGTCAGGCGGAAGGTGAGGTCGCCGTGGCGCCTCTCAAGCCACTCCTCAAAATAAAAGGTCTGCCTAACATAGTACGAGTAACATACACATTGAGCCATAAAACCGTCTGACAGGTCTGACTGACAAGCCTTTTCACACACATATACATATACGACCGCAGAAGTTTACTTAAAATCAGTTAAATCCTAAGAAATCTATATCAATGCCCGTTTTCACTATGAACACCCAGCAACGCTTAAAGGAATGCCTAAATATTTTAGCAGTGTTAAGAATTTCAACCCTCGGTCACCTCGGCCACAGATATAATACTATGCCTCGGCGCTGAGCCGTGCATCTCATATTTCTCATAAAAGAAGAAAAACCGGCCAAGTGCGTGTCGGCCACGCGCAGTGTAGGGTTCCGTAGTAGCCCGTGATATTTTAGATTTTGTTTTACAATGCAAGTCTTTACCCGTTATAAACAAGCAACTACTTCATCTTAGTCACTTTAAAGGATTTATTCTAAGGATTTTGTATTTGGTACAAAATTATCCAACACCCAAGTTCAACGACTATTACTGCTAAACTATAAAGTTATCTTAACCACTATAGTTTTCCTTGAAATGCACTGTCATCATGAATTTTTCTAGAGTTTTCAAGCTAGCATTTTAGCTTTTAGGCTTTGTAATGAAGAATTAAATCGAAAAGTAGTATTAGCAACCCCTAAGTCATTTTAAAAGACCTACCTATTCAACGATAGACGACGAAAAAAAAATCATCCCCACTTCGCATTTAGGGGAGCTATCCTAAAAATAAAATTACCGTTTTGTCGGCGTCATTGATATACACACCCCTACAAAATTACAGCTTTCTAGTACTAACCGTCTCTTAGCAAAACCTCGGACAGACAGACAGACGGACGGACATGACGAAACTATAAGGGTTCCTTGTTAGGACTACGGAACCCTAAAAAACAAAAATAAACTTACCCATGATTATAAAATTCCTTTGGCTGGATCTAAACAAATGTTTACAGTCAACACTCACTGTTTTTTCACTTTTATCACAGGAAAAACTCATAAGTATAGTAAGTAAGTAGTAAGTAGTAAGTTAAATTATTTCAGTCCAAACTGTTATTTAATATGACGACACTAGAACCGGAACCTGTGAAATTAAAAATGATTTATTAGCACTTATTCGGACAAACTGAGTCTCTAAGCAGAATCTCTCGCAGATTAGTAATTGTAAGAACTTTGCCACAACAACCGAATCCGGAAAACCACACGTCCTGTCAATTTTGGCGCGCTTTTTTGTTATTTATTTTTCAATCAACCGTTATCACAAGGTAAGAGCTAAATTCAAACTGTACATACGTACTCGCAAGAACATTCATTAAAATTGAAAAAGTACTATAAACATGAGAACACTTTCATTTAATTACGTGTAATTGCCATTATGTATATGTACATATTATACATAGAAAAGAGAAGTAAGCTGTGTTCACTATGGTGTATCTATCTTTGAATCGCTGCCTGCACTAAACACCGTGGCAGGTAAACTGCCATGTTTTCTATTTATAGTGTGCCCACACTATATGGTAAATAGAGGATACTTCACAAATGAGGTAATGTGATGTTGCCGGGGCTGCGGGACTGTTTGAACGAGATACTGTGGCCCCGGAACACAAAGGATGATGAAGGAAGACGGATGGGTTTTAGTCGGTAAAAGTCTGACACTCTCTCCTGCTCCGCCCAGAGCGGGAGGAGTTTCAAAATACCAAGAGTTAGAAACTAGAATTATACAAAATCTAAGTCCATCGGATGAATCAAAATTCGCACATTTTGAAATCCCTCCAATGAATTGAATGAATTCCGAAATCTGCAAAGCCCTCACATTTTTTCGCGACAAAAATTGCTAATACCACCTCTCCCCTTCCATAATCTGTGCTACCTGCAATTCCTTTCCGTAATAAAATCATGGCTACGCCACGGCCTAACCACAACAACAGCGAACATAGTCACCCCACAAGCCCCGGCTATACATCTAGCACTCGTAAGCTTTCCCCCACGGCAACTAAAAGTCCACTTTCCAGTAAAATTATGGTTGCCATACTGTAATGAGCGTCGCCGAAAGAAATCAAGAAATCGAGTAAACTCACTGGTGTATCGGACGAAAACAAAAAGTGTTTGTCAGAAGTCGGCTTTCGCGATGAAGTTTGTAGTTTATTTGGTAAGTAAGTATGTAGTTCAAACAGTCAAATCATTTGTGGTGAACATTACCGCATTACCGTACCATACCTGGCGTAACATCATCATCAACTGCCTCTCATTCTATATATGTATATTGTCTGCCTGTCCTTAGTCTATGATCTGCCTGTCCTTGTCCCGTGTTATTTGGGGTCGGCGCAACACGTTTTTTCTTCCATCCTCTTCTGTCAACCGTCACGCTATTATATACTCCTTTTTATGGTACTTACTTCAAACAAACAAAACAAACAGACAAACAAACAAAAATTTTAAAAATGGTTTTAATATGTTCAGTTACTTATTTTAAGTCACCCTGGTCGGTTTTTTTTTTTAATCTTCAATGTACTTACCTACAGATTTTTTGGTCTCAACGATTTTATTATATGTATAGATGTATAGATGACGTTGACAGTTCCGGACCAA
Source organism: Xestia rhomboidea (assembly GCA_963853795.1). Taxonomy (NCBI): domain Eukaryota; kingdom Metazoa; phylum Arthropoda; class Insecta; order Lepidoptera; family Noctuidae; genus Xestia; species Xestia rhomboidea. The sequence goes on from OY970776.1 coordinate 11,267,008, forward strand.
TGGACTGTGAAAACCGGAAGCTTGTTACCCATTGAGTATTGAATAATCAAGTGAGTTTTTGTGGGATTTTGTGTTGCGTTGAGTCTAAATTCATGTCCAATTCATTTGTTGCTCTTTGTTGGCATTCGTTTTTTGAAAAAGCGCCATGTTTTGCTGACACTGAAATAACAAGCTCCCAGTTTAAAAACTCATTCCATAGGTCCTCAAACTAAGCAATTAAAAGGTTTTCTGTGGTCACAGGTTCCTATCTATTTATTGCCAGTATAATTCCTGAAAGTCTTTTTCTGCTCTACTCCTCTTTTACAAAGATTTCAGTCATCAAACAGGAATTTAGGACATGATACTTTTGGAGACGTTTAAACACCACTCTAAAATTCGGATGCAAATTAACAAACACTATGTAATTAGCCCAAGGATTTGCGACTAAATAACAAAGGAGATTATTTATTACTATTTAGAACGGAGAGATAATAAATTAATGACTGAAACGTGTTCGTTACAGCTGTCACCATATTGAATGGCTCACAAATATGTAGATAAAATTGAATGGAAATTGTGCTGTAGTGATGACATTGTTTTTTGGAGACCCGAATCAATTTCGGAATTCTTCATTAACTAATAGCATCATAATTTTCTGGCAAAGTGTCATATTTAATAGCAGTTTACAATAGATACGTACTGTGATAGGATTAGTACTAGCTAACAGGAGTAACAGGACAATAGGCTCAGTAGTACCTATCTGAGGTTATATCAATAAAGTATCAAAGGCTCGTGCAAGAAATCGGTCAAAGCACGGCGGTTTCCGTGAGGAAAACATAGCAGTCTTGCTTTTAGGATCGAAAACTGATTTGAATTACAGTGGAAAAGTCCTAAAAAAATACATGTAGATATACCTAATCTACAAGTCTTCAATTTTATGAGAAAGATGAACTAAAAACTAAAACGAGACGACTTCTGCTCACTTAATTCACCACCAGTCTAACTGTGAAAAGCCAAAAGAGCTCCAAATTTCCCACAAACAAAAACGAAGTCTCGTAACAAGATCACAGTTTAATTTTATTATAATCGGATAATAAACGGATCGTGCTGAACAACCGTTTACTACGTCGGAGTTTTTATCTTTTTGCGGTTAACGGATTCAGCAGTTTTTCGCTTTTTTTTCAAATCGTTTTGTCCATTTTGCAACGAATAGAAAGTGTGTTACCCTATAGTTTTTACCATTTGAATGATGCATTTATGAGTTGCAGTCTTTGCAGTTAGGTTTAGGGAAAATTTAGCTTTCAACGCTCTCACGAGCATAAAATATTCGGTTTGCATGGAGGAAAATGATTGTAAAAGGAAAGAATTAAAATGTATATATATAAATAAAATGAACATTACACCTGTCAGCATCCAAAGCTTCCCTCCTGTTTCAAATTATCCCAGTTGGTCGCTGAAAGAATGCGTTCCTGACAGACATCGTGTGTAATACCTACTCTAAACTTTCCTCACGGACCACGGTCACGACTTATCCCTCATTCAACCACATCAAACGCCTATGCCATATCAACCGATTATTGTTAGTTGTTACTTAACTGTTAATTTAGACAAGCTAATTAAATTAACACTTATCAATGAACCACTGTTTACAAAACATCGATTAATTAATAGCTTGACCTAATTATCGTTATCAAACTCTAATAATGCAGGCAGCAGGCAAATGAAAGTAGAGTAGGTACCTAAGACCTTACTTTTCTAAACCTAGTACTAGCCTGTGCTAGGTAGGGTCTTTTGTGGACGTTATTCAGCCAGTGTGCGGTTTCATTTGCGTCATGCGAGCTCTGAACCATGAAGAAACGTGATGGATGCATTGTCTGACAGATCTTACTAGACTAGATTCTTTATGTCATGCAAGGCGTATTATGCTGTGGGACTACGAAGTCGTCATGGTGACAGCCTCTTTGAGATTTATTTTCAAGAACTAGTGAAGTTCTTGAAATTAGTAATTAGTAATCTAACGTATGTACCTAACATACGTTAGATAATCTGTCACAAAGTTTGAGGATGGACGTAGTTCGATAGACCATGCGAGAGACCTAGGTACTAAATGTGTGATAGGTAGGTTAAAGAGATAGTTTTGAGCGTCGATTTTCATATAATAGTAGGATTGTAGGTAGGTACATCATTTGTGTTGATGATTGGGAAGGATTTTCTGGCAATTTTTGGCGACAATGAGGGCTTTAGGAACCCAACATGCTCTGAATTTAAGTTTGTAAAAGCTCTTGCATCACAAGACTTGTAGGTACCTATAATAATTGAAGTATATTGTTACTGTCAGAAAAGGCTATTACCATTAATGGCCAAAAAACGTTACTTGGACTGCTTCCAAGGTCTCTATTAATCGATTTATGGAACAGAACTTCGCCTTATTAATCAAAAGATCATTATCTGCTAGCGAGTATCGTTACTCTAAGTACTGCGGCAAAAATCATTCGATAACGGCCACAAACAGCAAATAACGTATTGCCGAAATATCTTCCATGTCAGGATAAAAAACTAGTAGAGCTTGTTAGGTAACATAAGGAATGCGAGTTCGCTATTTTTTACACTATTAGCAATGTTTATTTATTCGGATCCGGTTGTGAACGTGATCAAAATGTCAAAAACCGGCGACATGTGTATTTTGTCAACCATGAATGACCCTGATTCCGCAGACTTGTTTATAATGTCATCTCCGATCGATAACTATTAACCCTCGTGCTAATAATAGCAGCGATTCTGCGTATTTACAAAGTAAAATACGAGAAAGCCAAGGGAGAGAGGTAAACAACTACATTTATTTCGAATGCACCAATGCAAGTAGCAAACACAACAAACACGATCGATAAACTAAACGCACTGCACTGCCGATAGGCTATATTCCCGCGTTTTTTCACGTCAATAATACGTTTTTACACGCCGGAAACGCACTTACAAAATCGTTTAAGTTAACGCCACTTTTGAAAATACCACAACAATGTTATTTCCACAATTTATAACGAAAAGTCACATTTTAACCGGATTGCGGTAAATAAATAGATGCGACACTTATTACGTTCGTCGCGTAACTGACGACGACCGGCGAGTATAGGGAGCCCGGCAGGACGCTAGAGCGCACCCAAACTATAACCTAGCCGAGTTGAAATAGTAGGGTGAGCGGCAGCGCGCCGTTTGACAGTGGTGTGAATAAAAATAGGGCGGGTTGGTGGCCATTCATGTTAGGGGACGATGCATCTGGACCGATAGCTTCCGCATTCATCGGACGGCGTGTAAAAACTACCTGGGGTATGAAACAGCTATTTTCAACGCGTAGCTTTCATTATTCTAGAATATTATAAGATTTGCCGGTTCAGAATGTTGTATAGAAGACAATTTGCTGCTATTTGGCGTGTTTACAGGTATCCGTGTCATTCGTGTGTTATTCATAAAGGGTCTATTTTAGTTAGAAAGTTCATCTAAAAATATTTTAATCTTGGGGCCAACTAAATGGTTAATAAACGTTAAAAATTTAAAATACTTAAAATGGTCATTATGATTATGAACTATGAACATAAAGTACATTTTAAGAATTTTAAATTTTTGACGTGATTCATATTATGATTCTGATAAAACAGCCATTTTAGGCCCCGTCGCAGTGACCGCAATTCATAAATATTCGGGTTTTAGCATTGATATATAAATAAAATCGGGGTTTTAGGTTTCTTTAGACAGGACGCCTATTTTCATTTTTATTGCACAATCGGCACAAAAAAAAACTAAGGCTAAAATACTAGTCTAATGGGAGACAAGTATAATTTTAATAATGAGACGATGTGATTGAGAATTTGGGAAGAATGCTGTAATGTAATGACATAACAGAATCACCCAACTGATTAGTCAGTCACAGAGCATCTTTATATAGTATCTGATAAGAGTTTTTGATAGTGGATTCTTTAAATCTAAGCGGAAGAACGCAGCAATTTCTTTCATTCTGGTTATCCATTCAAATTGTGACACATAATTACAAAATATTTTAACCTGCTACGATGTGCAATGGAGCAAATGTAATGTTGTGATTACGCGCTAAATTCAATTGCGATTTTCAGCTTTCATTAGTCACTTTGTGTGCAAACTAAGCGACATGTGGTCTTTTTTGAGTCCTTATTAATTTCATAATAAAACCATAATTATAATTTCTACATCTACCAATTATTACAAATTCTTAGGAGCGGGATAGGAGAGTAAAATACGACATCTATTTCATACAAACTTTATTTAAATCAAAAAATAAAATCTACAATAATCCTTTTACTTTCAATTATGTATAGTAATAAAATTTGTTTTTAGCATCTCAATCTATATCGTTAGCGATTGCCATAACCCCAGGCCGGCCAGGCCCCAGAGGTCAGGGCGCGGCCCCTTCTTCTCAAGGCATTCATACCCTCCATGTTACAAAATTGTCACCAATTTTGGTCTCAACTTGACATTCTGTCTCTTACAGGGCTTCAAAACAAAACTCAATAAACTAAACTATACAGTTTCCTTGATTTCACGATATAAGCGACAGACTGCCAATCTTTAAAATCTTTACACAATTAGCTTAACAAATTATATTAAATCCTCTTTTACAGCTAAATTACAATGCATAAATTTTTATTTTCAATAAAAATACATATCTCAATATATGAAAGAACACTTTTACCTATGTATTTGTTAAGTCGGTAACAAATGAGGCACTATTACTTTTTCATTTATTATATTAATATGTACATAACTTGGACTCTTTAACTTAGCATTACATCTTCAGTCCATTCTTAGGTACATCTATTCAAATCATCTATGTTGCTGTTCAAAAAAATATTTTCATATTTTACAGTGTCAACAATGTTGCATTCATGCAAAACCTTTTTGGTTTTTAAATAAATCAATGGTCTCATAATCACATTATTTCGATAGTTAAATTTAAAGTGGAGGTGGATAGTGTAAGACATTATTAATAACAAATGGATAACTACAAGGAGATCGATTAACGAATTAACTAACAATGGTTCATGCACCAACAACTAATCCTTAACCGAAATTTCACTTTAGTGTGCAAGTACAACTATTTTATGCTAATAGATATGTTCATAGAGTAAAACATTACCGTCGCTCGGTTGAGCTCTGTCACAATTAACTATTTCGGCACAAATGTAACAAACATTCAGTATGACGTCCTAAAATCAATAAAGCTTAATTAGGAAGTACATAAAACAATTCTTTTCCCAAAAGAATAACTTCTCCGATATCTAGTTAAGTTTATATAAAATACATATAAGCACAATCTAAACAAATAATTTTGGTGTTAACTGTACACAATTTATCTGTACATTTTCCATAATATTTAGGTATAGCACTCTTAATTAACGTTATATTTCGAGAAAGCACTCTTGGTATAGTTCCAATTAGGTAATAAAATAAAGATATTTTTTATAAATATGTATACTATCAAGTATAATTATTAACAATTTGTCAAAATGTTTATTTGTGTCTAAAATCGTGTGAATTATTAACGGATATCACCCTATTATAACAAAGACAGCAGTGTAAAGCTAAAGTGCCACATGCTCGGATAGTGTTTATATAATTACCAATTAATATGTCATGACTCTAAATTTAACATCAACAGAGTCTCTGATGAAATGTATTGTGTTATTGCTTAAAACTTGAGTTTCAAATAAAGTGATCTTATTAAATACTAGCTATTGCCCGCGACTTCGTCCGCGAGGAAATATTGATGTGTATACACAAAAAAAATCATGAAATTCGGTCAAGCCGATGTGTGTAAGGAGTTCGACAACAAACACTGTGACACGTGATTTTTATATATTAGATTTTATAAAAATGTTAACATGTTGTACTCTCGCTTTATAAGGCAGATTATCTATCTGAAGTTACTACGTAGCCTCTGACTCAACGTCACAACAATGAAAATCAGATTCACATTTCGCCAACAGTTAAATGCATTACGACAGAAGCTATAAATATAGAGAAAATAAATATCTACTAGGGCTAATAAAATCCTCCTGGTCCACGCGGTAAACTTACACGTTAAATAGAATATACCTTTGTACTATTGTTTAACGTCGACGGCGGCCGCGGGCTTTCGTCGACGTCACAGGGCCCGGCCACCGCCTAAGGGCCAAGCTGACGTCGCGGGGCCCGGGACGACTCGAGCGGCCCACAGACAGAGTCACCCAACTCGACTACCTACTACTTATTGCCTAGCCGCCGTCTGCGGCGACGCCCGAGACGGCGATAAAAATTAAAAAAAAAACAATAACAGAAAATCAACCGTATACGACACAGTCATCTTTGGATCCGACGTCGGAGTCGGACCGCGGCGGCGCAGGCGCGGAGGCCGCCCGCGCTACTTGGCCAGTCGCCGGCGCAAGCGGTTGCGTAGCGCCAGCGCCGGCGCCCAAGGACCCGTCGCGCGCTTCCCCAGCGCCCGCGCGCACCTCTCGGGCGCCAGGCGCGCCGCCTTGCTGGCGCCACCGCCACCGTCTTCACCGCAACGTGTACGCTTGCAGGCGCCCTGGTCGCGCACGGCTCGTACGGGCTCGGTCGCGTCGTTGCGGGAGCGCAGGGCGCGCGGGCGGGTGGGTGCGGGCGGCACCGGCGCGCCGGCACATGCGGAGGGCGGCGGCGGCTCGGCCGTGGTGGAGTGCACCTCGGAGTCGTCGCGCGCGCTATCCGCGCGTCTCGTTCGCGGACGCGGCGGGTCGGGCTGGCCGGGCGGGAGCGAGGGCGGCGGGGGCGAGGCGGCGGGAGCGGCGCGGGCGCGGGCGCGGCCCCGCGCGGTTCCGAGGTTCTCCTTCGAGCGGTCGGGGGGCGGGCGGCGCGCCGCCAGGGTCCGCCGCGCCGGGCCCGGGGCGCGCACCGAGTTTCCCGCCCGCGCACCTGCCGCAGCCGCCGCCGCCGCCGCCGCGCCGCGCAGCTCGCGAGCATACAATCCGATGCTGCGCGTGATCTTCTGAGCTAGAGGTGTCACTCCCTGCGCGCCCTGGGAGCGCGTGGAGCGTGTGCCGCTACGTTTCGCCTCCTCATCGCCAGGGATGGGTTCGACGGGTGCGGGTGCGACGCGACGACCTGAGGGTTTCACATCTCCAGCCACCAGCCGGTCGATCCTCGGCGGCGGCGGGGGCGCGGGTGCCGGTACTGGCGGCGCGCGACGGGTGAGTATGACGACGCGATCGAGCGTAGGCGCGGGGCAGACGGGTGTCGGGCGGGCGCGCGTGGCCTGGCGGGTGTGCGGGCGCTGCGGCGGCTCGGTGTCGTGGTGCGAGCGCAGCACGCGGTCGGGCGCAGCCGCCGAGGGGTCACGCTTTGCGTCTGCACGTGGACGCCGGCCGCGCGGCTTCGGTGGGCACTCGGTCGGCGAACTCGACGAGACTTCATTGATCTGGATGCCGCCGTCATCATCGAGCAGGTTTGTAGGTTCTGCAGCGGACGCGACCGGTTCGCCGGCGGCAGCTCGAGGCGGGAGAGGGGGACGGTCGGCAGTGGAGGCGTCAGATTCCGTGTCGACGTCTGACACGACAGTGGCGGGCGCGGGCGTGGGTTCGCGGGGCTCGGAAGGTTCCCGAGGCGCCGGGGTGCCGGCGATCTCCTCGTGAACGGCCGACAGCGTGTTGATGACGCGTGTACGATTGAGGAGTCGAGCCATGAAGTATGATTCAGCGGGGTTGCCGTAGTTGACGATGGCGTCATCGTCTGGATCGGGCGCTTCACGTGGGGTCTCGTCGAGCGCGGGGGCGGCGGGCAGGCGGGTGTCGAGCGTGGCGCAGGGCGGGAGGGGCACGTCGGGGGGCGGGGGCGGGGGCGCGGCGCGCTCCCCGTCCGAGTAGCGCGTCATGATGGTGAGGCCGTTCTGTGGCACGGGGCGCGGCTCGGGCTCGTCGGCGCGCGGCTCGTCGGGGCGCGCGGGGGCGGGGGGCGCGGCGGGCGTGGGCCGCGCCGCACTGCTGCGCGAGCGCAGGACGGTGGCGCGCGGTGGGCCCGGTGGGTCCAGCATGAGGGTGACCACAGACGTGTTGTCAGCTCTCATTCTAGTGTTTGACCATCTATGGAAAAGAATTAGATGTTAGGTGATACTTGTAGTAAGGTAATAATGCATTCTAAAAGTTGTCAATGTCACACATAGCTATTAACTGAATGAAAATGGAGTATTGCTGTGTTTCACTAAAATATTTATTATAAAATTGCAATACTAACTAAAAACTATAGTTCCATTGAATATTTAGTTTTAGGTGCAATCTTGACCACTTGAAAATCTCCCAAATACTTTTTTTACATCTACAACTACACTACAACTCTACAACACCTTATCCAGTGAAATATTTCAAGCAAACTATCAGAATCAATCATTTTTAGCATTTAATTTTTTCATGTTTCACTCAAAATACGTACCTTTCCAAAGCATGATCTACTAGACTCTTGGATGGGTTCAGCCAGTCTCTCGGCTGATTCCCATTACCCCCAACGAGCGCGGCTTCGTTATGCCGCTCGGTAGCCTGAACTAGACTGACGGCGCCCTCTGGTGAGATCATGTTCCACAGACCATCAGTGCCGAAAATCAGACACCTGTAATGTAACACAGAAAAATGTTAAGATGTGTAAAATATCAATATCAGCAATCATTGTAGTGTTTTCTTCATGTTTTGTCTTTCTTTATCTATACTTATATCATAAAGAGGAAAGATTTGTATTTTTGTTTGAAACGAATAAACTTAAAAACTACTGGACCGATTTGAAAAAAAATTCCGCAATGTATAGCTACATTATCTGCAAGTAACATAGGCTATATTTAACCCCGTACTCCCACGGGAACGGGAACTACGCGGGTGAAACCGAGTGACGTCCTCTAGTTAAAAAAATAAAAGGTAAGAGCAAAATTATATAAGTAACTCTATTTCTGTCTACATCACTCAGAAATACAGAAGGAAGGAAGCCTATAAAAAATATCCTAAAAGTATGGAACCAACTACACCAACATGCGAGTTTAAATAAACAAGAATAGGGATGATGACTGACTAAAAAAAATATGATTCTGTTTAGTCCTTCAGTTAGATGATCGAAAAATATTGAATACGTGTTTTTTGTTTTATGAAATTAATAAAAATTGACGAAGATAAAACGTGTCAAATATCATGAGTGGGAATGTCACATTTGAGTAAAAAAATGTGACGTCACACGAGTTTTCGACGCACTGTATCCACTTGATTATTTGTTTATGTGAAAAGAGAAAAAATGTATCCAATATTTTTTGGAAATCTATCTGACGGACTAATTTGATTGTTTTAATCATCTATCCTATTACACTACTAAATAGACAAAAACACAGGACCTCCTCCTTTTTTGGAGTCGGTTAAAAATAAGAACCTAGACAGTAATGGTAGAGACACTACCTACCTACCCTACCTTGTTTAATTTGCTGTTGCAATGAAACTCACCGAAATTTCGACGGGTCTATAGTCAAAACGCCGACATCAGGGTCGGGACTGACTATAAACTCATCATTTTGAGGATTATAACTCCACAGGTCTCCAAGAGACCTTGCTACGGCTAAAAACGGTATCTCGTCCATAGGGGTATTCTTCTTGATTGGTCCTTTGTGTCCGAGACGAGGTCTATTCCAAACCACACGAGGTACACCAGCCTTCGAGACTACCTTACCACCACATCTTTGGATGCGCTCTATTTCTGCTGTGGATTCGGGTTTGTGGTCTGATGTCAATGGTTTTGCAGCCCACTCCTCACAACCTATAAAAACAAATTATATCATACCATGTGAGTCTAGATTGGCACAAGGAATATTTTTTTTTTCCGAGTATAGCTTTAAACTTTACAAAATTGTCCTGTAAAGTTTAAAGCTCTCCTCTATAATAAACGAAAATCAGAAATCATTTGAAAACCAGGGTTAGTAAGTGGCTACAGCAGTTATTATTTTATGAAGTGACTGAAGATCTTACTGTCAACAAGGAACTTCATCGCTGATTTGCGATAAAATTAGCAAACATTTTTTATTTTTTTTGTATCTACGATCAGTCTTGTATGCCTTATTCAATTTAATTTTTACTTTTTTTTTGTGTTCTCATCACGTTATCAATAAATCAAAAGCACTTTTTGATCATCGAAGTTTCAAAATGCAGTGAAATGTTTTGCCAAACTTGTTTATACAAGTTCGAACTTAACTGCGCCTGATTTATATGGAGAGCATTTAATCTTGAAAAGTATGACAGGCTTGTCATATCTGCCAGTAGGTAGTCAGTAAGCTTTTTCCTTAACATTTTGCAAAATGGTGTTTCATTTTTAACTTACCATCTTTTTGGTAACCGAGTACAATAGCGGAATCCCCAACATGTCCAATATATATTTTACCACGGCGTATAAAAGCTATGCTTGCGGTTGTACCCGCCGTGCTTGGTAACCCTGTTACAGTTTTTGGCCATTTTTCTGTAACAAAAAGCAAATATTTTGTAATTAATCTATGACTATTACATAGACATTCTTAGGGCCGAAATATAAAGTAACTGAATTATGTCTTTAAATTTATAAAAGTTCATAAGCTTTATACATTGTATAAAACAGCATTTTTTATTTGCCTAGACATGTTCACAAGTTTACTTATAAATCTAGAGATGTATTTTAATTAGGTCTTGAGTTTTGGCACAGTTGCTTCTAATTTAAACTATTTAACAGCTACTTTCAGTAGGAATGTTGGTATTTAAAAGTAAAAACTGAAAGGAATTTATTGTGTTCTAATTAACCTCGAGTTCTTTTGTTTGCAAAGTACGAGCATCTGATAAAACGTAACATGAGCAGTGGTCAAATGAATGTCTATAATTTAGATAATTTTCATCTTCTTTATCCATTACAGTCCATTGCTGGAATTAGGCTATTTCTGTTTTCTTCCACTAACTGTAGTGTGAAAGTTGTCTGGTAGGCGGTGTGAAATTGGTGGATAACAGCAACTTTCATGTCATAACATTGTATTTTTATACCTAAAATGATAATGGCTTTGTTTTTAGAAACTTTTCAAGGTCTGAAACTTCAAAAGTTTCCATGCATAGAATTATTTAGTCATAAAAAGCATGTTTTAGACATCAGAATCAATGACCTAATATTCTAGAAGCATTACCAAATATCAATAATAGATATGCAAAACAATCTTGCCTTGTTGATATAGTATAGGCAAACAAGTTTCAGGTTTCCCAGCAAGCTATCTTTGAGGTTGTTTGAATGTACGGTCCTATAGTTGTTCAGAGTTGCAATAATGACCTTATACATAACATTTTCGTAAGACGAAACTTGAGCCAATTTAAAAACTCAAACTGGTAAAACTGCTTTCACTTGGCAAAGTGAGTGGGATTCCCAAAAACTCTGCAAAGGTGATTTGTTTTACTTGCTATTATCTAACAAAGCAATAGCACGGACTGTAACGACAATGACCATTCCAAAACCTTCTGTAAACTCAATGTCAAACCACTCAAGAAAAAATTACGAATAACTTTAACAAGGTCAAGCTAAACATTTGGTACAGTCACTTAGAACTCGCCTTGGGCCCAGACAAAGCCGAGTTTTAGTACGATACATCGTAATTAAGTTAGTTAGTAACGTGAAATTTCGTGTTTACCTAACTCTTTCCACATGTTCAAGTGGGTCAACATGTAACCATTTCTGATTGCTTTCAGTACATCCTCATCGTTGTCCGACCAGAACTGCCTCTGCTTCACAATAGAGTCCATTAAATGCTCCTTCGCAAAAGCTGCGGCCTCGCTCCCGCCATGGCCATCATATATACCGAAGAAAGCATACTCCAAATCCCTCTCGTCTTCAGTTTGTTGATAAGCAACGGAAAACAAGTCTTCCATATACTTTCTCCCGCCTTGGCTACAGTGGCCAGTTACACGTAAATTGACACCAATCGACGCAGGCATTTTAAAACTACAACACTACAACTTTTAATAACAAAATATTTACGATTTCATTGTAACACAAACGTTTCTTTCCTGCACATTTTGCATTTGCAATTACGCGAGTCGCGACTGACGACAGATCACGTGGACATATTGATCACTACGCGTGCCCAGTGGTTTACGAGAAGTTACACGAGTCAGAAAGAGATAAACATAGGTTTGTCTTTGCGTCGTTGTTTGAAATAGACGCCATCATTCTTTCCGCCATTTTAGTACAAGCTCACGTTGACCTTCTCTTTAAATTAAATTCTTTCACTGTTAAAAAATATGCAACGTAAAAAGCGAAACACTCAAAAAATATAATATTTGAATTAAATAATTTTTAATTTTAGTTCTACACTATTATTGTACGGTTAGCGCAGAAAAAGGTTGGTGAGCAATCTTTGGTACCGTGAAGGGAACCTCTACGTTCAGAAATTTAAAATTAATATGTTTCGTGTAGAAATGACAACAGGTTTAGTAGCTCTATGCCAATGCCGTGGGGCCATGCAAAGGTTCCATGGCGTTGTTTGTTGGAGGAGGGCATGCTGAATTTTTGTTGTTCATCATTCCATCGTCAATTTGATGCCATGGTCAGGCAGTAGGTTGACAGGTACCTGCCCACGTAGCATGGCCGCCGCTGCTCACCTCACCTAACCCAGGGGGAAGACAGTTAGAACATGCACAACTTCAGTGAAGAAAGAGTCGCCATCTACTTTTCTTAACCAATAAACTAAAAACTAAATATCGCATTTAATTTAACCTTTTGACCGCCACGTCAAAAACGAAGAAGCGTGCCCTCGGCGCCAAGCTATCAATTCTTCCTTTAATACCTACAAAATAGTAGTGAGTTCGAAATTATATCGTTAGAGCACTAACTATTTATTGTTTAACCTAGAGTATGTTTTTAATAAAAAGGTCTATACCGGAACAATATAATACAGGAGTTTTTTTTCATTCCGCTTTGTCTTATAAGACAGAAATTATAATGATATGTGCCACAGTTTCGGCGTCAAATCCACAATTCAAAGAAACAATCGTTAAAACCAAGTCAATACCATCACAGCACTATGTTCAATCATGACGTACTTTCTTGTCACCTTATGATGACAGTGGCGTAGCTGGCACGGATTTTTTAATTTGCTCGCCTCTGCACTAGAGGTGCGCAGCCGATATTTATTAATAACATCGAAATAATAATAGGTATTTTGTTTTAATGGTTGGTCATGGTCATAATAGACTTAACGCAAAAAAAGGTTTTAGGCACAGTTAAACTTTGCATTTTTGGCACATAAAATGAGTGTCAGACTGTTTTTATTTTGCTGCACATATTTTGCATCGCTGACTTTTGCCGGTTAGTAATCTAACAGGAAATGCTCTAACTAAAGCATCATTATGTAATTAAATAAAAAAGGAAATTAAACGAGCTGTGGTATTTTGGTCGTAAATATACGACCCTGACGAAATCCTCATGGACCCGAAAATATTTGTCGGATTAATCCGACGTAAGCGGTTAAATAAAAGATTAATAATGGATGACCGCATCCATTACTAATCATATTTAATAACAACATAGGAACCACTCTATTTAAAAAAAAAACGCGTTGACGTCATGGGACTGTCAAACATAGATATAACGTAGGTTGCCGTCGAGGTCGATATTCTTGTTATATTGACTGCTACCTACATCACTACGTGTCCTGTTATGGTGACTGTGGCGTCGAGGGCACTGTGTTTTTCGAACTATAAGACTGGTTTTCTTTTTTGTCATCTTACGTTACTAAAGATGGAATCTAACGAAAGAAATTCACTTCAATTAAATTAAGAAGAGTCAAGGTACATAATTAACAAAGGAAATAAACAAAACAATGTTCTTTTATGACATTTATTTACGTTTAAAATTCTGTCACGCAGTCGCGACCGTGGCGTGCTAGGCACATTTTGGTTTGTCGTCTATACACGACTGTGGCGGTCAAAAGGTTAAACAATGGTGTCTCGAACAAATTGGTCATTTGACAGATCATGATATATTATGGCTGCCGCAACTTGCGCTTGCCCTTGAATGTGTTTCGTTGGTCCATTTTTATATACAAATTCTCTGTGTCAATTGTCAAACTGTCAATTCTGTTCAAATATAAATGTAGCCGGCGAAATTCTTTCTTGTTATTTGCAAATAGACGGTGTGTTTACATCGTATTTATGTGATCAAAATGCAATTCGCGAATTAAATGATGGCTCGTATTAGAATGTATGTATCATCATTAAATTATGTATTCGCAAATTTCATTAAGATCAACATACGACGTAAACAAAACAGCTGCTATTTGCAAAAAAAAAACAAAAAAACTTGAATGACCACCTATAGGTGAACAAATATTGACCTATACGTAAGAAGGTACCTATACATACATTCCTATCTACCTATAGAGCCTTAGTTCTCGTTAAGAAATCCAGAGGGCGCTTCAAATCGGATGCTTCAAAATGGCACAAGAGGGCTCTCTTCTCCCATATTATTATTATACTCTTTGACCTAACCTGTACCACGGAATATATATGTCCTAAAAACAACACAGACCAACACCATATAATTATAATGTACTCTGTGACCAACACAAGATTATTCATTACGTTACGGTCTTTATTATTGAGGTGAATTTTCTTGCAAATAAAAATATTCCTGTACATGGTACACAAAAATCACATGTAATTAAATTGTTGAAAAACTACAGCTAGCTACATAATATTATTGTGTGCTAAATTCCATGGTAGAAGCGTAGGTGGAGGGTAGCCCGCGAAATTCAATTTTTCTTATGTTTTCTGCAATTTGCAGGTCAGTGTGTTTATTATGTCAGCGTCACATTGAAAAAACCGTTAGATTGTAATCTGTGTAACGAGATTGTAAACTGTCGAAATATTGTCAACTGAACATACTGCTTACAATAAGATAAGACGCATAATTTTTCGGTAGATTATTGTTGTGTTCACTATCACTACTTATCACTGTATCACTACTACACCCAGGCAAGGGCTCAAGCGTACGTCCTACTCTCACGGTGTCTGTCATTAGACTAACCGATTGACACTTTGACAGCGATCCCCTCCCTCAAGTACATGAGACAATGAATTATATCTATTGCATAGATACAAACACTTGACGTGGGTTGTGTACACCTATAGTATGTCAAAGTATTTCGTTACACAATTATCTTGTATACAAGTGCTGTGACACGTCTCATCTTTCGTGGCACTAGTTGTACACCTTTAGGCTTTTTCTGTCATAATATGTGAAAGAAAAGAAGATCGTCCCAGCCCAGCATTCCGATCCAATACCATCGAGTGGGGTATCAATACAAAATTACCATACTATTTTAAATTGCTACTATAAGTACTACAACTTAAAATGATTAGCTCTTATTCTGTAGTGACTAGAGCTGAGTGTTGATATGTTGGTCTGGACACTTGGCTTTTAATACAATTAAGGTTGTTATGTGAAACCAAAAAAACAATACAAAACCATCTTCATAACATATTCATTTTATGTTTTTTATTACCTACTTATTTACTACTAACTTATGAAATACTATTCCTCTGCAACTTCCCATGGCTTTTCAGGCCGGTGTAGATCCCAAGGATTAGGTTTCTTATAAACTTCTGGTTCTTCCAACTTGATACCGCTATTGACAACCTCTTTGATGAACTTGTCCACTTTCCCACCTTCAACTGGTTTGATGTCACAGTACATCTCTGTGATGCCACTTTCAATACACCGTTGTGCGAAGACTTTGCCCAGGTTGATGTAAGCACAAGTATCTTTGATACTATAGAGTTGTTTGCGTAGTGCCCATTCAGAAGTCTTTGCTTCAATAACTGGTCCGTTAATAAAATGGACTAGTTGTGCAGTCACTGTGCGGTTACTTGCAGTTAGTGTTAGCCTGTAAAATAGAGAAGGTTAAAACATCAGTTTTATTTATTAATTATTTTAGTAAGATGGGGTTGGTAATAAACGCATTGGGGTAGAACTTACAGCAAATATATTTGTTTACTTATGTAAATGAGCATAATCAACAACCTTATCCTTGGGAAGAAGGCATACACATTTTTCTTGCATACTAATATTAGACTTGTTGAACTGTTACTGTAACAGTAGTTATAATTTGATTTCATAT
Organism: Xestia rhomboidea; assembly: GCA_963853795.1. NCBI lineage: Eukaryota > Metazoa > Arthropoda > Insecta > Lepidoptera > Noctuidae > Xestia > Xestia rhomboidea. The sequence goes on from OY970776.1 coordinate 11,283,170, forward strand.
TGGTTATACAAACTTGTGCCAGAATCTCCTCCCAGGGGCATCTAAGTGGTAACCATCCGGTTTGCGAGCAATCCTTATTTTCTCTAAATTTCGAGGGTTCCTGTTAACGAATTCAGCTGGAGCTGTAGAACTAAGTCTGGACAAACTTGGAGCTACTAGTAATTTTCTTAGGTTATTCATTATAAGTTAAATATCCGTGTTTTCCAGTTATTTTCAAAACACACAAAAATAACCTAATTTTATTTTACAATTTACGACATCTGTCAGCTGTCTTTATACTATGGCCAAAAAGATGTCAAAAACACTGACAGTGACAGCCAGTTAAACATCCGGAATTATAGGTTTGTCCTACTTCCGGACTTGATGTACATACAGACGCAGCCAAACGCAGCACATCAAGCTACAACAATCTGTCTGTCTTAGGCATTAGGTTCAAGGTTGTTTGGGAAAATTTGACAGTTTCGGGTAGCTTGATGTGCTGGTGTCTGTACACACTGATGATCATTTTCTATTCTGTTGACTGGCAAAACTCGACTAAAGTTCAACATAGGTCCATACTAAACTACAATTGCCACTTGAAATGCACTGGTTTCGAGTATTATTTCAATTCTTATAAATTATTAATAGACTAGAAAGGTATGTATGTACTTGAGGAGGATGCTCCAGGGTAGCCCGCGAAATTCAAATTTTCTTACGTTTTTTGCAATTTGCAGGTCAGTGTCTGTTTGTATGTAGATTAAAATATGATTCGCGGCTGTAACACGTATGTATTTATAGAATTATAATCATCAAAATCATCAATACAACCCTCCAAGCGCATAAAGGTGCAGAAATGACGTTGACCTTGGAAAAGTAATTCCTGCACCTTTATGAGCTTGGAGGGTCGTATTGATGACTACCCTGGAGCATTCACCTTATTAATATCGCTGTCACGTTCAGAAAAATATCTCGGACTTTACGCTGAAAACTTATGAAATTATGTCTGGGGGCGCGGTAGTAGTGCCCCCGCCAAGATGAGCCAAGCGAAGCGTAAGGGCACTACCTACCTTTTCTCTAAGCGCTTCGTCGTTTTTTTGAACCCATATATCTTGGGTTTGGATTAAACCAGATAAACAAAATTCTCACTATCGGACCTATTAAACATAATATAAAGTTTTAATCACATAGCTCACTTTATTGATATCTAAAAAATTCTGATTTCGTCACTGACTGGAACTGAATTTTGGGAAGTAAGTTGATAGGTACACAAACAACAAAAAATATATAAAACTTGTAACTTTTATGTTTATCCCCCAACCCCATAAACTAGGGTATGGATGTTTGTAGGAGACTTCCGCAATTTTGATACATCCAAAAAAAATTGGTTGTTTGTAAAGTAGGTTTACGATCGAGATGTTTACGTGATAACGTCTTATTGGTGATATAAGTTTTTGGGAAGTAAGGAATTAATGAAGATAACAATTTTTTCAAATTTGTATGCCGCTAGAGTGAGAGAGACGGAAGATCGGTCCACTCACTCGAACGCTATGCCAGCCTCCGCTCGTGAGGATTCCGCGTGACAAGTTTCACGGAATGACTGGCAGCGCTCGAGATGAGACGGGAGATCGGTCCGTCTCTCTCTCGTTATACCTGCGATCGCGCTCGTGAGGTTTTGGTGTGACACAAGTTTCTGAACATGTCACCCGACTAAAATGATTTTAAAGACGTTATCACGTCAAAAAGAAAAAAAAATGTCAAAAGCAACTTACAAAAATAAATGAAATTCCACCAAAAACATTTTCATGAAAAAGACCACCATTTATGACTCGCACTGTCAAAAACTTTTTTCATTATCATTACAGGGTTTATCTCAATGCGACAGCTAAGAACTTAAACTAAACCTAAACCATACACTTGCAACCAAATTTAAAGATTAAAATAACAACATCAAATATTACACAAAAACGTAGCTTAGCACTACAAAAATAAAGTTAAGATTAGATAATATTTCGCCTTTATCATAGTTTAAATAGCCCCCTTTTGTTTGTTTATCCTTGCGAATTCACTAAAAAACTTATATCTTAGCAGATATCAAGTAGAGCCAAGTTTCTAACTCTACACGCCCCTAACTATATGCCCTAACTCTACAAGGTATAACTTCACAAACTCTACACCTTAGTCAAAATTTTGGGTATTTCCGTTTCTGACAATAACTAATGTCAGATAAGTAATGAACAGTGGATACATTTTTCACCTTACGCTCATGTGACTATAGCGAAAGGGCCAAGCCACATATTTTGACTAAGGTGTAAGGTGTAGAGTTTGTGAAGTTAGACCTTGTAGAGTTAAGGCGTGTAGAGTTAGAAGCTTGGCTCTACATGAGATCTGATAACTTTTTGACAGTGCGAGTCATATGGTCTCGTCTTGGCAACATTTTACATGAAAATTGTTTTAGTGCGTTTACATGCAAGATGTGATTGTGCAATTGTGCTTACCACTTACGAAAACTGGTATTCCTTGTTTTGGTATTGATGTAGATAGTCGATTAGTCAATTGTAATGAACCGTAAAACCGATAAATTAATTATTTTTTAATGTCAATGTTTAGTTGATGCAAGAGCCCATCCCTAAAAATGACGTACATTCTTGTGTTCATTGCATTCGCCCACCCACACGTTGAGTTTTGATAAGAAAAAGAACAGTTTGTATTTATTCTAGGCACGTTTTGTTACCATATTCACCGTCTTCGGCTATGTGGCGGTCGCCGGGGCTTGTGTGCAACAGCCGTTTCTCTGTACTAATTGTTTAGTGGAGTTGTGTGTTTGTGGACGGGCGTGATCGTGCGGGGCAGTTGCATACATGTTTTGTAATTAATTTGTACGCCCATTCCGTGGTCCGCTGTGGTGGTTGCTGAGTTTGTGATGGTAGTGGGTTGGAGGTAGAATAAGTGTGGATTGTTGTCAATATGTCGCTGCAGAAGAGTGTAAAAAGTGCGGGAGGAGACAGGAGTGAACAGGGTGATACAACATCGATATGCTCGTCAGTGACGACGCAGCCGGACAGGCACGGCTTCTTCGGAGGTGCTCAGTACAGTCCAGAACCGTAAGTACTCTCAACTAGTTTGTTACATTGTATAAAAGTGCTCAATTTGTTTATTGTATTGCAGTATGTTGTTTATCACAAACAGGCAAAAACTATCAACATAATTCGGTCATATTCATTATTTACCATGTTATAGAGCATAAACAAATTTCACTGTGTCAAAACAACTTGTGCAAGATGTATTTACATAACATACATAATTCACCATCACACCTGCATTATATTGTGTGCCTCTGCAATAATAATAGTGCACATTAAATTGGATAGGTACTAATTTGGAGAGTAGTTTCTCCAAATTAGTACCCAATTATAATTAGAGACTTTCATTTTCACTTCATGTACCCAATTACACTGCCTACCCAAAAAAATATCTCTTTCAAAGTGTAATGCATAGGCATTATGTGCTTCAATGTATATTTCTAAAAAAGGTTTGTTGCTAGCTTAGTCATCTTATACTTGCTAAAAAGCAAAGGTTATAAGTTAACAATAAAATATTTTTGGTAGTCAAAATAGTATTTTTCCTATCTCATAAATTATGAGTCTCAATAGTATTTCGTCATCATCATCTGCTTAGCCTTTTTCCAACTATGTTGGGGTCCGCTTCCAGTCTAACCGGATGCAGCTGAATACCAGTATTTTACAATAGACTTTATTAAAAAATATCCTTCATATAACATTCCCACTGATGGGAGACAGTCTCCTATCTGTGAGAAGAAGAGCGCCAGAGCGAGTTACTGCCATTTTCAATAACTTACTGTTTGATTTCGGTAGGTTGCTATCTCTGTCTGTTTGTCATTTTGCTTACAGACGGTTAGAAACAAAACCTCACAGAAGAATCAAGTAACAGGTAGGTGACGCGGATAGGATATTTCAAGTTTATAGAAACATCGATAGCTGCGAAATGTGGCATATTAACTGACAGCTACACATAAGTAAATTATAGAAAACGGGCCTGAGTGTATCAGTTTTTTCATTAATGTAATGAATTGTAACAAACGTTTTTAGAGCTGCTTGCAACATTCATTGTTATTAAAATCATAGTAAATTACAGCTAAGTGTTGCAAATAGCTAACGCCCCACTATCATGTTACAGTGACAAAATCACTGAGTCATAAAGGATATAATAAATCATGTAAACCTGATTATCTGTATAGTGAGTGATCTAGGGAAGTGCATCTACACTAATATTATAAAGAGGAAAGATTTGTATTTTTGAGTATGTGTTTGTATTGAATAAACTCAAAAACAACTGCGCCAATTTCAAAAATTCTTTCATCATTAGAAAGCCACATTGAGTAACATAGGCTATATTTTATCCCTGTACTTCCACGGGAACGGGAACTACGCGGGTGAAACCGTGTGACGTCCGCTAGTCAACATATAAAAAAGGTTTCATACCAGAATCTAGGAGCTTGACTGTGATTTTGCTGTTTCTGTTTGGCATTATGACTAACTATCAAAATATGGTGACTGATTTAATTCTAACGTAGTTGTCATAGGTACCGTGATAGATAGTCAGTCACCCGAATGTCTGATGATAACCAGTCTTACCAAGGGGTGTTGTATTGCCCAGTACTAACTGGGTAGTAGAGGTAGAGGTCAGATAGGCAGTCACTTCATGTAAAATACTGGCATTCAGCTACATCCAGTTAAGCTGGGTTTGAAACCAACATAGTTAGGAAAAGGCTTGGTCGTAAGATGGTGAGTTCTTTCCATATCTCATGCATAAAAATGCCTAAGATTTCTAACTGAGGACTCTGCATAAATATTCAGTAAGTAATTGGTAAATTGATGGATAAACAAAATATCATTAAAATTAAAACACAATACAATAGCTAGCATTAAAGTGATTTGAATGCTCTTACGACAATCCTTTAAAAAAGTGTACATATAAATATTTATTTGTTGTTATTTCTGTTCTTCTTGTTTTTCTAGTGTCTCTTCAATTATCAAAGGTTGCCAAAGTTCGGCATTAACTGTGATAGTCTGAATGTTTCTCCTTGATTTTCGCCACACCATTAATAAAGTTAATTAATATCTTACAAGACAGAGAAGTACAGAAGGAATTTTTAAAGCCTTTTTTCATGGACTGTGAAACACTGCAAAAAGTATTCGAAATAAACTAACAGAAATAGAAACTAAAAAATGAAACCATCATCAGCAGAAGTAAGTGTATGAAACAATAAGATTAATAAAAATATATACATGGCCCAAAATCACATTTTTGTTTAACTGTACTACTAACTAACAGTGTTCAGTAAAAATAATTGAAAGTAAGTAATGTGTACTATTTAATTACTAAGCAGTCATAAAAAGCAAGAATACTTAGGCATGAAGCAGTTTTCATTAGTATGGATGTGTGTTACAATCAAATAAAATAATTGTTAGTTACTTTTTATCTTTTACTGCTTTCATTAGCCGAGTTAAGCCATTGGTCCCGGCTGTCAATTGTAGATCTTTGACAGTTGTTACAGGTAGTCAGTGGCCCGAAAGTCTGACAACCAGTCTTACCAAGGGATATCGTATTACCCAGTACTTCTTCTTCTTAGAGTGTCAATGGCAAATTTTTATTAAATATGTTTGGCCCAAAATTCAATTACGCAAACTCCGCTCGCTGGTGCAGTCATAAGATCGTCAAGTGTGCAGGTGACAGGGCATGCGGCGCAAGATGGGACATTGTCTGTGGAGACACGCCGCATACACATTTGAGATCTGAGCCGTCCATGAACCCTCATCTAAGGAGATTGTCTTTGCTACGGCCGACCTGGGTTCGGAGTCTGTACAAAGATTTCCAAGTCGGCCACGGCAAAGCATGCCCAGGTGGAAGGCGTTCAGAAGGATCGATGAAGCCGTCAGGGTACTTAAGCAGCCCCCGACAGAGATCACATCTCGCTGTGGAGGCATTACTATTCGCTGGACTAGCTGGGCCAACGCACCCAAAAAAGCTTTTACGGCTTTTCAGCCTCTGGGGCACTGGAACGTAACTGTGCATTGGGCGTAAGTCTGCTTGTAGCGTCGTCCTCTTGGTGCGGCTGGCTATGGTTAACCCAGTACTAACTGGGTTTTATGGGGCAGATAGGAAGTCGCTCCTTGTAAAATACTGATGTTCAGCTGCATCCGGATAGACTGGGAGCCGACCCCAACATACCTAGTTGGGAAAAGTCTAGGCAGATGATGACTGCTTTCAATAACTGCCGGTTTAGATTGGCCTACGATCACAGTAAACTAGAAGAAGGTGGCCCTTGCCGTGCAGAGGGACAACAAAGACTAATATAGGTAATTATGTAATGTGCCTGCATGGAGGAAGACCAGAGAGCAGCCCACGTGCTTCTGCACTGCCCAGTGGTTGCAACATACAGGGTAGATAGTCAGCAACATCGGGGCGCTGCTGGCCTTTCTCGGGGAATTGGGATGGATCGAATAATTTCCCACCCGTACGCAAAATACAATACAAATTATGTAATGTGCTCAACACTCGTGGATTGAACAATTGGCGACCCTGGAATTGGACTTGTTTGCTTCTGGTTCTGTGAGAAGACGGAGTAAAAGGATTATCTAGCTTAATTTAGTATGAATGGCATAAGCTGTACTAAATAATAATTGAAAATATATGTGTGTAGTCAAATACATTTCCAAGAGTATTATAAGAATTATTAATTGATCGTTTGATTGACCTTTTTCTATTACTAGAAAAATGATTTTCAAACATAATAAAAGTCATTGGGTATTATTTTGTAACAGCATATCTATCTGATAATCAGAATTGAATAATTTGCAGAAGAAATAAAAATGATTAAATGTTGCATACATATTTTTTCTAGTAACCATTGTACATGTTCATGGATAATGGTAAATTTGACTTTCATCTTGATCCTCTATGATTAACAATTACAAGGCGGATCATCGAAACATCCATATTGTTCGTACCTTGTAAGTATCTCTACTAGACTCGCGTGTACCACAACCCACTAATAATACATTGCAAGAAACGGAAGTTAGTTGATTTCTTAACTTCCCAGATATTGTCGGTCTGGCGTAACAACTAGTAGAGCTGTCGACTTTTTACAACAACACTTTTATGAAATAATAAATTAAATTAGCAAAAAGTCATGTTCTGACAAAGTATTGGGCATTGTTCCGCGATTCCAATCTCACGTAATATTCGAAGGTAGTTTGGTAGATAGGTGTTCAGGAGTTTGGAGCCATGCAATAGTGACGCGTGCAGTCATGCGGTGTGTTGTGTTGTGCTACATTATAAGACCTATAAGAAGATCATTTGCTGTGTGATGCAAGCGTAGCAACTTCCGGTTGTTAAAAGAAGAGACATCGTCTTCTGGTTCTCTCGTTTCTGGACGATTAGAGTCACTTCACACCGAGACGCGACGCGACGGTACTGGAAGAGGCCAGTGATTTCGCGCTGAGCCCGCGCGCCGCGCTGCGAGACTCATCGCAATGAAAGGTGTACCTTTTCCTGTAGTATTTTTTATTATTATTATTATCTTGCAAACAGTTTAAAAACAACTATGAGCAGATGATTTGTATGAGAAGCTGACCGGTTAGAGTTTGTTCCTCATCAGGAATATCAGGATCAACTCTTTCAATAATATAACAACTCACTACAAGTTATTTACCTGTAGAATGTTGCGTCTTTTGAGTCTGCTGACACAATCTGGTATAGTGAGTTGTGCGTTCGTGTAGTAAATAAAGATATACCTATTTTGAGTCGCTCCAACGGACCCTTAAAACTTGCGCACAGCGTCGCGTCGCGTCGCGTTTCCTTTCGGTATGAATTGACCCTTAGGTATAAGAATAGCTCACGTCATAGCAAGATAAGTCAGCAGGGTTGTGTTGTGATATATATGCGAACGTAGGTGACACGTGAAACAAGTAGTGAATCGCGATATTATGTTCCTACAATGGTTGCGACCGCAAGCTATTAGCAAAGAAATGTTCATGACTTGCAAAACAAATCCCGCATAGAGGAAAACGAATGGCTGTTATTTACTCTTCCTTATCTTTTAATTTCAACAGGGAAAATATCACACGCTTGTCATTTTGGGGTCCCACAAAATGTCAAACGGTTCCTGGTCCCTTTGCGGATGGAAACGAGCATACATAAATTATGGTTTGTTCAAATGGACTTGCCCAGACACACATAAAAATTGTATCGTGAATTAAGGTTTTGTAAATGGCAGAGAGGTCACCTTTTCTTTTCAGGACAAATGTAATATGTATCGGACGGGCCGGAAAGGATCGACCTTTTTAATGCATCTAATAATTTGAAAGTACTTATTATGAAAACTATCACAATTCACAACTTAGGAAATTAAGGAAAAAAAAAAAAATTAATGACAATTGTAAATCATTTTATTTTTAAATAATTAATGGATTATTAGAACCGGTTTGATGTAAAAATAATAAATGAATTATTGTTATTATTAATATAATAAAAGGTAATAAAAAATTAAATGTATAAAAACGAGGTAATGTTGCTATCACAATTCACAACTTCACTTTTAACACGTTTGAACATTATGACGAATACTATAATCGATGAAAGGTGAGAAATCTCGGTGGTCATTTGTAAGTGCAGGTTGGTACGGCAACGGAATATCATCAGATTGCCATTAAGGACAGTGGTCACGCCACGCAGACCACATGGTAACCTATGCAAACTTACCGATTGCTATTGTAAAAGGTAGAATTTACCTGTCGCCATCATCCAGCAAGGTTCATTAGTGATGTATGAATAATGAAGGTTACCCTTCAGAAGTTGGGAGCCCTGGGATTTGGGATGAGTGGACTCAAACTTTTTACTGCTTATAAATAAACAATTTGCATTAGGTATTTATCTTTTAAGCTGTGCAGTAAGGTTAAACATGAGCTTAATGCGTGATTAATTAACCAATGGATAATGATTACAGTCAGACTGTAACGATACGCAACACAATTAAAAAGGTGATTACAGAAAAAAGCCAGATCATTTAATTAAAACGAGGTTTTGGATAATCTACATGAATAGTATAGTAATACAAGTATTCTACAAAAAAAATATGAATCATAACCGTTTTGAGAATTTACGAAGCCATGACACACAAAAGACAAACAGTAAGTAATTAAAGTTTATTTATTTTAGTAAGTACAATAGGCGAGACGACAAAAAAAATCTAATTAGTCTGTCACTTAGATTATCAAAAACTATTTGACCCGTGTTTTTTCTTTTGTTACGTAAACCAAAATTGACGAAGATACGACGCTTTTAAAATTCTCAATACGTCACGCCAGGGTATAATTTTTAGCTAGTTCTGACGTCACGAGCCCCCACTCCCGAGTTTTGATGCGTTTTATCTTTGTCAATATTCATTGATTTACAAAAACAAAAAATACGTGTCCATATTAATTTCCAATACTCTAACTGACGGACTAAATAGATTTGCAATTTTTTGATACTGTCGTCATGCCTATTCAAAGACACCTTAGGGCTTAACATTTTTTATGCCGGTTAACTTTAAGTCTAATGAGCTTAGAAGCTTCCGAATATACGATATTGTTATCGTTATCAAAGGCTAAACCGAAACCATCATTTACTTCAACAATTTTTTCCAAAGAAGTAGTTGATTTTTTCGCAGCGTATATACCGTCTTGGAGACAAGCGTAGACATTTCCATTGATATCTGTTGTCAAACTCCTCAATACAGGATGTTCCATATACAATACAGCATTTTTCGTCCCTTTCTTTTGAGAGTATAACCCCGTGTTATTTGTAAAGAAAATGTCATCTTCATTATCAATAACGAAATGGTCCACTTTTGTGTCTTCCAAGTCTAGGAACCTTCTAGATTGTCCGTCTTCCATCACGTATAGGAATTGATGTGGGAATAGGGAATAGTATAGAACTTCTTTGAAGTATAGTGTCCAAATGTTGGAACCTCTTTCTCCAATAATATCTGCTTTGTTTTGTCCATAGTCGTATTTGTATATTCCATCGCTTCCACCAATATAGATTTCGTGTGTTCCTTGGTCGACTGTTTGAGCAAAGCCGTTGGTGACACCTTCGATATTGTTGAACTCCTTGGTGTTAAGGTTGAGTCTTGCAGACCTGAATTCGTCATCGTCTTCCTTGACGTTGTAACTGAAGTAAAGATTGTTGGTGCTGTAGTCTACTGCTAAAAGATACGGTCTGTCAAGGTCTTCTCTTAGCGTTTCGGGCTCATAATAGAGTCCGTTTATTTTCACACCCGGGCAATCATTTTCTTTGATGACTCCAGCTTGGATTGAGATGAGGCCGCACAAGAGGATAATGAGTTTCATGTTGATCTGTAATGACGAAAATAATAGTTTGTTATTTTGAAATGGTTTAAATAATAATCATTGGCTCACGCAATCGAAAACTGATGTAATCTAATTAAGTATTTTCTATTTACATTTCTGAATGTGTTGAATCGTTTCAAAAATGAGCTGGTACAATATATGGATAACATTCCCTCAATAATGCAATCCTTGGAATGTATACCTTCGTGACATTCCTTACGATTTCTACGGTTAATATTTTTTTACTGTTAGATCCCGAAACTGTCAAATTTTGCCAATCAACCTTGAACCTTCAGACATTTGATGGATTGTTAGCTTGATGTGCTGACTGTTTGCGTGTCTGTACATCAATTCTGATAACTATGCCTTACAAATTCTAAAATTATCAACCACCGTATAGTTCAACCAAAGAAATCATGTAATGCCGGGTACACATTGGTGTAACGTAATATGAAATGTAGCACGAATTAGCAGTCCAGACATTTGCAATGCAACATGAAATGCAACCCTATCACAAGGCGAATTTGTTTCAGTGTGTGTTACACTTCATGTTACGTTTCACCAATGTGTACCCAGCATAACACTGCGGCTTCTCATTATCTAGCTCATCATACCTTCATCTATGAAACTTATTTATTGTTTACCAAGGCCTATTGGTACTAATCTCCGCTCTAGCCATGTAAACTGTAATATTATTTACTCAATAAGTTATTGTTAGCACTTACCGCGTCTGACCGTAGCCAAATGATAAATGAATTGATAAATAGTACTCGCTGGATAATTGGACATTATCATCACGCCAATATTGTGATTTTTTACGTCTGTGGAGTTGCAAATTCATATTTTTTTTTTTGCATTACTTTACTTCGGTTAGTAATTTTTCTTCTTTAATAAGTACTTCAAAGTTACATCGAAATAAATCTTTAGTTACTACTGATATTTGATGTGTATTAGGTTACACATTTTCTACCTGGAAATTTGAATTCTCTCTAAACATACCTATTAAAACCCTTATAAAATACTGTACTGATGTGTGTGCATTCGTTTGTTATCTGCCTCAACGCCGTCAGCCTCGGAAGTGGGTTACCAGTGGGAAGTAGTGGAGGTCAGAGGCAATAGAACTAGAAATGTTTTATCTATGTACATTAGCTTGAATAGTATGTAACATATATAGTAGATTATAGATAGAACTTAGGACAATACCACATATGAATGTTAGACGTGGAGAAAAGTGCCTGTTTCTTGCAATGTTAACATAATATAGTGTTATAAGAAGACTTGGATTTCTTAACAGTGATCTTATTAACTATTGAAATTTTTGCACTATCTCTAGAATAAGGGCGAGGCCTACACCCAGCAGTTGGTGATTCAGTGCTTAATTGATGATTGTTTCATCATCTGCCTAGCCTTTTCCCAACTATCTAGGGGTCGGCTTCCAGTCTAACCGGGGATTTTTACTTGGAGCGACTGCCTATCTGACCTCCACAACCCAGTTAGTACTGGGTAATTCGATTTCCCTTGGTAAGTCTGGTTGTCAGATTTTTTGGGCCACTGACTACCTGTAACGACTGTCAAAGATCTACAATGATAGCCGGGACCAACTGCTTAACGTGCTTTCCGAGGCACGGAGGAAACTCGGTATGTAATGGCTGGTCACCCATCCACAGACCAACCTAGGCAAGCACGGCCTAACCTAAAGATCGACCCACGCCCACCCATTATTTAGCCACGAGCTCCTCCTGAATTGATGATTGTTTATGTTCCGCTAAACTAAGACCACTATGGAGTAGGTTTCAGAAGAACCTGACAATACAATTTGACAATCAGAGGAGAGAAAAAATTAAGCAATACCAATAACGCCTCCACGCATTCTTTGTTCTGTTATTGTAACGCCTCATGGTTGAGATGACAGATCATAGGTTATCGCCACAGTTTTATTGAAATATTTTAATAATTTGCTGTAAAAATACGTACGATTATAAGGATAATTTTGTCAAAAAATATACTGACGAGACTTAGAAGTAATTTGGCCTTCGTCGTCCCGGATATGGCTGTTAAGGGTTATTGCTAGATCGCTCTCGTAGAGGTACTGGCTTCAATAAGGAGTTAAATCGACGTATGAATCATAGGATAGCGGTGTTTCCACTCGAGACGGTTTTAGATTGGCTACAGTGGCTTGGCTAGTTTAAAATTTTCAATACATCGTTTTTGGGTTAGGTTCTTCGAAGAATAGGAACGGTGTTGTTCTTATTTTCTTTATGTTTGAGCCTCTTCTTTGTGATTTGCGTGTTTCGTCTTCGCTTTGTAAACCAAGTGATAGTTTCACTACAATCTTGATGATATCTTCTGATATTAAACACGTATAAAATCTCCAGACTGTATTTATCAGTACGCGACATTGAAAAACAAATATGACATGAAAAATATGTTTTTATTTTGATCACTTCGTTAGTAGATGTAGCAAATATTCATAATTTATTTTCCTTCGCTTTTGATTAGCAACCGACTTTTTATCCTTTTTAAGGTTCCGTACCCAAAGAGTAACAACGGTACCCTATTACTAAGACTCCACTGTCCGTCTGTCTGTCACCAGGCTGTATCTAATGAACCGTGATAGCTAGACAGTTGAAATTTTCACAGATGATGTATTTCTGTTGCCGCTATAACAACAAATAAAAAAAAATAAAAAAATAAACGATAGTACGGAACCCTTCATGCGCGTGTTCGACTCCCACTTAGCCGGTTTCTATATCTTCCTCTACAAGATGCATAGTCTCCAATTTATCGTTGACATCATCCAGACTCGTCTATTTCTCGTGAGACTATTTACCCTTATACTATGATTACCTCATCCCTCCATGGATTACGACCTTCTACTAGTCTAATTTCCTGACGCAGACTAAATATGTTTCTAGGCTGACTGAAGAAAGAGATTTCGCTTCACTTTTTATTTTGATGAAAGTTGTAACCTATTCAATTATTCTAAAGAAATCGGTTTTTGTGCCACTGTTTCGTTTGTCCATTTTACTCAATGATGGATGAACTTTTTGTTAGAGCTGCTAAATAAAAAAAGTCTAAAGAAATATCGTAAATTTCAGTAAATTACGAAGAACACAACAACTTATGAGTCACCTTCAAATAATTCATAATACAGACACCTGAATAAACATGGCTGGAGACACCATGCTTACGACGTATCTAAGGAATACTCAACTTCTCCAAATTCAAATATTTTTCGAACCGAAAAGAATAATTTGATCAAATGTTGGCCGTTTCTCCTCGATTAAATAAAAAAAGAAGTATCGATTTCGTGTAGAGAATGTCATGACGAACTGGGAAAATCCAGTCCGAAATGGACATTTAAATTGCTTGGGTATTTGATTAGTTTCTTGAAGTTCTAGTTATAGAATTAGAGGACAAAGTTGATATTCAAGCCTTTTTTTTTCGCTTATCAATAATAATAATCATCAAATGACCCCTCCCGCTCTGGGCGGAACGGAAGGGAGTGTCAGAGTTTTACTGACTAAGCCACCCATGTTCCTTCTTAGACCTTTGTGTTCCAGGGCCGTGGTATCTCTTTCGAACAATCCCGCAGCCCTGGCAGGCGAAGGCAACACTATTGGTCAATTACATCTGATCAGAGGTCAGATCAGTTTCTCACTACCACCTTGGTGACTGAGTAGATTTTATCCCAGAAATTAAGGCGAATTCCAACAAACTATAACAGTCTTATTACAAAAAGCTGAATAAACCTTGGTTTAAACCTGGACTATGAAGTCCAGGCTTATCTGCAAAACCATGGTCTAAATTTGTTCGTATTACAAAACTTAAAAAAACCGTGGACTTCTTAGTACCGTCATTTGGACCATTGTTTAAATATCAACCACAGATTAATACAAATGTCATTCGTTCACCATGACATCATTCAATTGCAACGTTCCGTATGCCCAGAAAAGAAAACGTTTTGATAATACGCTAATGATTAGATGATGTTTAAGAGTGTTAAAAATATTGAGACCTGGTTATTTTGCATGGATTTAAACATTATTTAGTTATTTCGTCGATTGCAGTTTTGTTTACGTTTAAGCACATTACTTAATGTCGTACTAATTTCTAAAAGTACATTTAAGTACGTGTATCGAAACGTAACATTCTCGCGCGTTATATGAAACCATAACATTAACAAAAGTACAAAACCATCGCAAGTTGAACAAAGTTCATTTAGCTTTGGAATTTAAGTCTTTATTAGAACAATTTAGCTATTTTAATAATTGAATGTGATGGACCAACAAAAAAAAAACGATCTGAGAATTGAAGTGCCGAGGAAAAATTAAGTTAACATACATTACATAAATGAACTTGAAATCGACCATGTTAATGTCCATTTTCGAGATAAAACAACACAACACAATGAAAAAGATGATTTATAACCTAAAAGAGAAACAGACTGATCCGATTTATTGACTTAGACCATCGTTAAACTAGGGGTCGCCGAGGTTTAGCGTTAGACCATGATTTAGTCTATGGTTTATCGCAAAACCACGTTTGTAATACCATTTTTGTTCAGACCGTGGTTTAAAGAAGTTTAAACCAGGTTTATTAGTTAAACCGCTTTTTGTAATAAGGCCGTTACGGTTTACGAATTTACGGTTACCGCAAAGTTAGATTTTGCAATCCTCGAATGCAGGGTCTCGTCACTGGATTGAAGAATCCAACTTATGCATTGCAAGAACCTAATGGACAAATTAATTATCTCTCTGCCTACAGAGTTTAATATTATGTAGGCATTGACTGCAATCCCTTGACACCGTAATCGCGATGACATAACGTTCCTTATGTAACAGAATTAAATACGGTCTGCAATATCACGATCAAGTATTTTCATTACTGATATCGTCTGCAGGATTTAATGTTATCATTAGCTTTCATTTCGCATTCTCTGTCTGTCACTCGTTAATTTGAAACGAGCCTTTATTTAGTGTCCACAAAGAGATTTAAAAAGACTTAATAAATTTGAATGTCTTTGGGTGTCCACAATTTTAGATGCTGGTTAGATTGTTCGTATAATCTGAGGTGTTATGTTAAACACATCATACGTACCTACTTGAACTCACTCATATTTTTATGAAGGTTAGCAGATACTTTGGAGCGCAATCTGCTACGGACCCTAAATACTTCTTTTGCTTTGTATACGTTCATACATGTACGCCTGTTGCGGGTACTACACACCTGACATTTCTGAAGAACTGACGCCCATCGCCAATCCGCTCAGTGACCTTCAAGGGTTTTTTTGATCGCGCAACGTGCTGAAAAGCCTAGTGAGTCAAAGCAACAGCCGTTGTATGTAGAGATGCGCAAAACGTGTCCAACAAAAGATAAGGAGTGATATGTATATTTTTGCTTCCGGAACTAGTCCACTCATTTAGTTCATTAGTTCCTTTAGTACCGGGGAACGCTTTTAGTTCATTTAGTACCACGGAAAAGTTCCAGTACCATTGTAGTTCAGAACTATTCAAGCAAAACTGATATATTATTACCTCGGGACTATACGAGTACTAAACTACTCTCAACGTTTTAGTACAGCGGGTGACGAGGGGTGGTGGTAGTATAAGCCCGCGTTAAGTTACAAAAGAGTTAATCTGTGGTTGTTGTACGGTAATACGGTTCGAACATACGATGTGTTCCCATCTCGTTCTATCATAGGCGTGGCGGTGCGTTGATGTGCGATGGCGCGAGAGCTAGCAGAGCGCTTCGGAAATAGTCGGAACTACTCGGTACTAGAGGAACTAAAGGACACATTTGAATTGGTAGTGAACGAGTGAGTGGTGTAGTACCGAAACTGGAAGTATATCATTTTCATGACTCGTTCCGGAACTACCCAAGTCTAGTTGTATGAAACTTCGCACATACATAAATCTCCACCATCTTTGCCCTGAGTTCTCCACACAATATAAAGGCCGGTATGAGGACATGCGTTGGAATGTGTCATTAATTGGAACATTTCCTCACGATCTATCTGACCGCTTCAGGCCACATTTCATTGCATTACTTTAAATGGACGTTCCTTTTTGCCGTCGCAAGGCGTTACATGATTTCGCGCGTTGCTACGGTTACTTGTAGGTACTTTTTGTACCTTTGTGTGAAAAGTCTACAGTATTACACGTTAATAACTTGTATTTGTATTGACAAATGTTTAAACGGACTCATAACGTACGACCACGTGGAGTTCCGGTAACGTATAGAATTATAGATTGTCAAAAAAATTCTGCATGCGATGCGGATGCGTTTTGTATAAAATCTAAATTCCCGTTTCACTAAAAGATTTCATGTTAGACTGGTTTTACCCTGAGATTTGGATGCAGTACCACAAATCACCATTTTGAAAGATGGCTTCCGTGCAATATGTCTTTTGCTAAACAATTATGACTGATGGAAGTTAACTCCACACACTACATTATGCCTCTTCATAATTTACGAAATGCCGTCAAATCGTTTTGTTGCCATGTCGATATAGCCATAGGACGTGACGTGCTTTTCCCCTGTGCGTCACCGCCAACTCTACCTCAATTTATGCAATATTCTGATCGTTACCTAATGATCAGGTTTTGGCGTAAATCAACAGTGCTGATGAACCTTGACGCTTGTGACAATTTGATCAAACTATTTGAAGAAAAAAAACGTGTTGATTATTCCAGTTTAAGTACTCCTTTTATGGATAAAAAGAAGCATAGAATGTGTTTAAGGTAGCCACGCCTTATTTACTAATAATCATGACGTATTGAGCCGAGTAGTCAGTGGCCCGAAAGTCTGACAACCAGTCTTACCAAAGGGTATCGTACTAACTGCGTTGTGCAGGTCAGACAGGCAGTTCAGGCAGGCGCTCCTTATAAAATACTGGTATTCAGCAGCATCCGGTTAGACTGGAAGCCGACCTCAACATAGTTGGGCTAAAAGGTTAGGCAGACGATGATGACGTATTGTGCTTAAAAATATGAAGAACTGGATTTTGGTGTCATTTATAGCGACCTTCCTGATGTGACTTGTGACCGTTTGCACGTTTCATTTCATATTAATCGGTAAAAACTGACGAAGTGACTAATCAACGGTCAATAAGGATGATCGCTTGTGGTGGATCAGTCCGTACTCAGTCGACTGGGTCAATTATTCCAAATTACATAACTTAGCATCACGCCGTCATCACCAGTAACCGGGTAAAACTCTAGATTCCGTGGGTGTTACTAAGAAATTACTGACAGAAAAACAAATGACAGTTTGCCCGACCTGGGAGTCGGACCCAGGAACCTCATACTGAGCAGTCGCGCTTGTGACCAATGAGGCAGTTTATTATACGACGTGTTTCTGGGCGATATCGATAAACTTCGACCGGTCATTGTACTGATCATTATGAACAACTTTTACTATGAGACAAAAACCCTGAATCGCAAAAAAAAATCAGCTGTTCCATACATTTTGACGAGTTATGCGAACATAATTGTGGGGTACAGCTGATTTTTTTTCGCGATTCAGGGTTTGGTCCCATAGTAAAAGTTGTTCATAATTATGAGAACAATGACCGGTCGAAGTTCATCGATATCGTCCGGAAACACGGCGTTTATGTCTCCAGAGTCTAGCTAGAGTGATCAGTGAATGTAATAATGAATGTTGACTAAGATATCGTCTTTCCAATTCTTCCTACGTCTAAAATATCCACCAACCTGCGGCAATATACTCACAATACACCTGTACCGACATAATTGATATTTACCATTCTTATTTACTTAATGACTGTTCTCGACATTGTCTATTTCGACCATGAGAGAATTTTGACAAGACCATGTGAACTGTTGGGAGTACTCTTTTGGTTTGTTTAGTAGCACTATTGTAGATGTTTATTAGGGAAAATATTAATGGATTTTCAAATATTGCAGCAAATTAACCTCGTACCACGTCTTATTTACGACTGTCTTCGTGAATCTCGGGTTCTAAATTAAGAATGATGAGACTTATTCGTTCACTTTGCAGCCCATTACAGAAATGGTTTAAAATGATTTCAATTTACTGGAATGTTTGTTATTAAGTACCATTAACTTCGGAATACTTTCCAACTACCCCCATCTTTTTTTCGACATGTCGAATGGTTTATTAGGACCAGATATTCGTTAGAAAGATCTATCTTATCAGCAATGGGAAGCAACAGTCCAAATACTTCCAATGTTGATCTCGCAGCTGAATCTTTCCTCACTAAGTCCACACACTTCTGAAGGACTGGAAAGTGCAGACAATCCTTTATAGATTAAAAATACCTCTTCCGAAACGGTGAAAAGAAACTGACTGCTCGTTCCCGTAATTACAAGTTCCCCTTCAAAGGTGTCAGGTCGATCGATGCTTCATTGGAACGTGAACGTGACTAACGGGAATTTGAAATCTTCGATTTGCATAGTTGATTAGAATAGTTAGCACGTATCGTAACGATGCAAGAATGTTAGACTGCCTGCAGGTCTAAGCTTTTCTAGGCTAGATTCATTTCTTAATTTAACGTCCTTTTTCATTGAAGAGTTAGTCAGAGGTGATCCATATTTCGCCAATAATAATTTTAAAAGTCCTGTGTAGTAGAGGGGCGAATAAGAATAGAATAGAATAATCATTTATTCGTTAATGGACAGCAGCAACACATACATATACATATAACAACAAACAGAACAATGAATTAAACAGCTCAACTGCGATGAGCATGCCCATAACGAAAGGTAAATAATTTCTTCTTAAGGTGGATGCTCCAGGGAAATTAAAATTTTCTTACGTTTTTTGCAATTTGCAGGTCAGTGTCAGGTTGTATGTTGATTAAACTATGAATCGCGGCTGTAATACGTATGTAGTTACAGAATTATAATCATCAAAATCATCAATACAACCCTCCAGGCGCATAAAGGTGTAGGAATGACTTTGACCTCGAAAAAGTAAATTCATACACCTTTATGAGCTTAGAGGGTTGTATTAATGATTTTGATGATTATAATTCCACCTTATAAGGCCACCCTGGCGCATTCACCTTAATATTTTTTACTTGGTCCCGGCTGTCAATTGTAGATCTTTGACAGTCGTTTGGTCGATAGTCAGTGGCCCAAAAGTGATCTGACAACCAAGGGACGGTATTGCCCAGTATTAACTGGGTTGTGTAGGTCAGATAGGTAAATACTGGTCTTTCTTTATCGTGTGGTTAGTGTCTAAACAGTTTTATGCCGCCCATGGGCCTCTGACTTGGCTTCTCATGCCGTCAAGAAATATCTCTCGGGTATGCTGGGTTTTCTCACGATGTTTTCCTTCACCGAAGCAAGTGATAATTTATACAATACGCACATGAATCCGAAAAATCAGAGGTGCGTGCCTTGGGTTGAACCCGAGACCTATGACTTGTCAATCTGACGGTCACACCACTTGGCTATTCACCTGGTATTCAGCTGCATCCGGTCAGACAGGAAGCCGACCCCAACATAGTTGGGAAAGGCTAGGCAGATAATGATGTTGCCCACGACTGCGAAAATTTTGTTTTTCATTATTTTCAATTCAAATTTCCACGATGAAAAGAAGCTAGTGTCCATATCCAGGATTAAAGCTCAATCACCTATCTGTCTGATAACTATCGATACAGTGGTTTAGGCGTGAAAAGGTCAGAGACAAATTGTAGACTTTGCATTTATCAAAGGAGGTTTCACTTGATCTTTGCAATAAACGATGTTTAGTTCCGGATGAAGTCAAATCCAAGATAAACTAAACCAATTAAACACTAAAATGAATCCTATTAATCTGTTATTGGTACTTCGAATTCAATAAACAGCATACCCATGTTTTTTAGTGCGGTGTTTATTCACTACCAAACCAAAACCCAGTGGTATTATGCTTTGAGAGCAATGCATGGTGAAACCCAGACGGTATTATATAAATAAAATTGAAGTGTGCAGCGGATGTGTACAATCAGATAGCTGTGGATTGGATGCTGTGAACTGTGGCCACGATACAGGTGAATTGAACGATGAAATCCATTACAATGATCGTCTAAATAATGTGCATCTGCATTGAGGTCCCATTTTTTAAACCCTTGAAAAACGAAATAAGACATTGCACCAAACAAAACACAATCGATTGGGGATTACATTTTTTTAAGAATTTCCGAGCTTTGCTCAGATTCTGATATTAGACGTTTTGTCAGGTGTGTGGATAACAGAATGCGTAACGCGTTTCCTAGTTTTGATCACGATGTTTCGGTATATTGATAGCGTCAGCTAATCTTCGCCGTTCCTCGTCAGCTGTCAGAAATTGAATAACCAATTATTCAATTTCATAATTAACTCAGTAAGCTTTAACTAGTGAGTTATTATATTAGTCATCTTTTTGGCCAGCACCTCCTAGATGCCTAAGTGCTTTGAATTTTTAGTGCTCTTAACTGGATATATCCAGCTAAAAATAGTACCGCCAAAATTTATTACCGCACGACGGATGCATACAATCAGATTTCAACCTGCGTGGTCGAACACCGTATCATCCAAATAGCAAGTGTAATGATCCTCATTACTTCGATTACGACACAGCTGAATAACTGTGTTACTTCATATTTAATGTATGTATGTAGTAGTATGCATTAGTCCAGATTTGGACATATCTGTCATGTAAACTTTATAGAGTTATTCACGCGAAAATGTGCAGTATTTTTCGGTTCAATTAACAAACGAAAACAAATGGATTTCATAAGTAAGAGTACTTATAAATGTAAATGGCTATAAGAGCAAAGGAAGACCAAAGAAACGATGGTTGGACTGTATGAAGGATGATTTGGCCAGAAAGAAGGTGACTGCTGAGATAACGAGTAATAGAGAATATAATATGGAAGAAGAGAGTAAGAGAATGATAATGATGAAGTAGAATGCACAAAGTCCGAAGTACTAGGCTTTTAAATATAGTTTATATTTATGAAAAACATTAATCATTCGAAATTAATCACATTATCAAAAACCGCAGAATGTGATTGAAATGCTTTGCGAACGTCATTCAAATTGCGACCTGCGTGGCGTGGGCCCCATTACACATTTAAACACATTCACGTTGTTCTGGTATGAGCCATGAGAGCAATGTATTGTTACACATATGTGTTGCCAGACAGTGTTGCTAAATGTATATGAGTTTCCCAAAGGCCATATCTCAAAGTAGTTAAAGACTTTGAAGTTTTAATTACCCTAGTGTCTAGAATTTCACGTATTCCACTCTGACTGTGAGATCCCTGGGGATATGCCCGCCCCTGTTAGGAGTGCAGTATAAGGTTTATTATCAAGGTTAGACAAGCTAGCTGACTGACTAGCTTGATCAATAGACGGCAACTTTGTTCTCGGGACACAGATCTTAAAGAAGCAATTCATCAGCAAAGTGTGTTGAAAACGGTTAGAGACATCCCAAAAATAGCATTAAAGGAGTCGGTAGGTCTATTTATAATCTTCCGCGTTTAACAGAGACTTATGTCATGTAACCCGACTGCAATGGTTTAAATAAAGCCTCAGCTCTATGCTTAGCACGCGACGAATGTCTAAAGAAAATGCTTGCATAATACCAGCTGCGAAATGAAATGGAATGCTCAGCTGCTCAGAGATGTGGCTGTTAGTGGCTGTCCCCATAAACAATAGAACTCGGTGTAATGAACCCCATTACGCTGATTACGTGCCATACGAAAGTAATGGTAATGTTACGACTATAGTCATAATACATGCTGTATGTGCGTTCTCATATTTTGCAATGTTTTATGGGACATTTCAAGTCGTTAGGATCATTTTTGTGGGTTATTGGGTTTCTGCTAAAGATTTTTCTAAGTATCAAGTTTGATTTG
The DNA here is from genome assembly GCA_963853795.1 of Xestia rhomboidea. NCBI lineage: Eukaryota > Metazoa > Arthropoda > Insecta > Lepidoptera > Noctuidae > Xestia > Xestia rhomboidea. The sequence goes on from OY970776.1 coordinate 11,305,430, forward strand.
CTGAAGTTTGTCTATAATGGACATCTAGGTCAAAACTAATCTTTTATTTTATTCTGAATTTAGTGCATCAGATAAGCACCAAGTATTGTCAGATGTTTTTTTTTGTTTGAAGACAACTCTGTCTGTAACGTGTAAGTATTTCAAGGTCGGTTCAGTTCAGGCTATGCAACTTCCATTGTTCTCCCCAAAAATATTTTCACAATCGAAATACACTTTGAGATCTAATGTTTTTTCTGTCACTATTACTGCTTCCGTAGAGACATAGGTACAAAATACAAATCAATTTTCCTTGTCGAACTGTACGACTGACCACAGCATTCCATACGCAACGCACTGGTCTGTCCACAGAGTTTATTGAGCTTAAAACACCAGCATGGCGTGTCGTAACGCCACGGCCTTCGATTACTTTGCACAACTGAATCATACATACTGCTATTAATATTATTGTACCATTATTGTTTCCAACGTCGGTTTCGGACACATTGTTTTGTTCTAGTTCTGTATTTTTACGAGCTGTTTTGAAATTGGTGCGATTTTGGACAGCACGCAGATAATTCTAGAATCTGATTTTGTGGAATTGTCCTTGTCATTCCAATAATTGGACGGTGGCCTTTAGTAAAAACAAACTCCTTTTGAGAGTTGGCTTGTATTGACTACAAGCCGTCTCTACAGATATCCTCATCGTTAGCAGCCTTGTTCCACCATCCACTGATAAAAATAGGCCTCCCTATTGTATCATACTTCCCTGGTCGATCTCTGCAAGTTGTTATGTCTTCACCAAATAGTTTCAATCTCCTCCTACTAGAATCTACTTCCCCAGTAAAAACATTTTGCTTCTAGTGCATCTTAGTCATCATTTAGCATTCCCCAGGCACACGGTGTATCGCGTAACAGAATGACGTTATTCATGTTTCTGTGATAAATCCATTGAAATATTGACGCAGCTATCAGCGAATGCCTGGGAGAATTAGACTGTGTAGTGTGTTGTTGCTTGTTGATTATTGTGATGAATTAAAGACCTGGGTTTTTAATCGCTGTTTAATTTGCTGCGTTGTGTATTCTGAGCTACGTTGACATCTTTTTAAATATGCACTTTTAGACACCGTCTTCAGCCCATTTTTGTAGCTTTGCGTTTGTGGGGTACAAGTACAATACTGAGTGCAATCGAGTCTCTTCTCGTACCGTAGAGGACCTCGTAAGACGAAAATGTGACTCAATAACTAAGAGAATTGAAGGATTTCCAAGGGTTCGCTAACTAGCGTAATATGTCCCGTCTGTTACCTCCTTATCGTACGTATCAGTAGAATTTCGCAATAGCTTACCAAGACAGTAATCAGTTGTCACTCTTTTAAAAAACTAACCAAGGACTATAAATCTTCGTACAAAATGTTAAAGATTCGAAAAGCCTTCCTCTTCACTCCGCTTCGCTGACCGCCGACGTGAAAAATGTAAATATCAAACAATCCATCTTCCGAGTTATGCAAAGCGAATGCAATTTCACAAGTAATTGAGAGGTCAAATACCATCAGTTTACCGACCTCTGTCCAAGGCTGGTGGTTATTAATTAGAGCTGCACTAATGCACGCGTAAACGACTTTGTATAACAGAAAAGTAGAACAGTGGATACATTTTTCGCCTTACTTTACGCCCATGTGAATGTAGCGAAATGGCCAAGCCACATATTTTGACTAAGGTGTAGAGTTTGTGAAGTTAGACCTTGTAGAGTTAGGGCGTGTAGAGTAAGAAGCTTGGCTCTACATGAGATCAGCAGGGCTATTACGTATCTTTCTGATATCCAGTGACTATCAAGCTTCGGTTGTACACCGAACTTTGATGACAACCGTGAATGTCATAATATTGGTATTACGTATCACACTGAGTGGGTACGTAATACCAATATATAAATATAATTATATACTGTATAATTATATACTATAATTATATACAATATAAAATAAATATACTAACCTTTTGACAGTTAATTGATGGACACTGAGCCCAGTTACTACCATTTCGAGCTGTCAACAGAGAGACGTAATAGCCCTACTGATAACTTTTTGACAGTGCGAGTCATTTATGGTCTCGTCTTGGCAACATTTTACATGAAAATGTTTTTGGTGCGTATTATTTAACCGCGAGTTCCTCATCATCGTATGTTACATACATATGATGATTAGTTCATTGTTAGTCAGGTACATAATGCTGGTATTTTGGTTGAATATTAGTCAATATTTTTCGTTACCTTTCGGAGTCGCGCGTGTGACGTCAATGGATTGCGTCCAGTCCAGCCTTTTGCAGGCTCTAGGTGTCTAGTAAAATTCAATTACTGGATCTGCTCAGAAATTCTATTATGATTTACTCCATGACTACTCACAAAATGTATTTTTAGGTGTACCTATAGGGACCCACACCGTCCACATTTCGCCAGCTATGTTATTTCCTATGTATTATGGGGAGAGCTAGTTACATTCAATGTATATTTTTATGTGTGTATGTGTGTCAAGAGTTTTTGTATTCAAATAATGATTTTACTTTAATTTAAGGGGGCGAAAAATCGATATTTAACTAGGTATCTATTTTCACCCCTCTCGCCCAGGTACTTTCACTTAGATACGCACTATTCTAATGTAAAATTGTATTTATATGCCGCCCTAAAAAGACAAAATATGGTTTGTGCCTAAACCATCAATTTAATCAACTGGTAACACACGTATTGTAAGCAAATAAAATATTCTTATCAACCGAACACAAATCCAGACGCGGCGAGCGGCTGCCACTGAGAAATTTCTGGTGGAAAAATCTCGACTGTTTGCCCGGCTCAGTTCAGAACCATTGGCGTGCCTTGAAGCCAACAACACGGCAAGCCCATACACATACATAACAGACTGTTCAGAAACCTTCAGGAGCAAAATTTGCAACTCTAATTGTGGTGGTTCAAACTTCGTTTGAAATACTGTTAGAATAAAGTTCAGTTAGGTTGTAGTGCAAGCTGATTGCACTTTGTAGTGCAATCAGCTTGCACTACAAAGTGGTTGTTACGTTAATAAAACACTATCATGCTAATATGTTGCTTGTATAATTATTTGCCAAAAAATCAAAATGATCGCTTGTATTTGAGTATGGTTTTTACTCGTTAAAAGATTTTTTTAGAGAAAAGCGCGAGTTTTTTTAGTTGTACCTATTATGTTTTCAAAACACTATCATACTAGCAAATATCCTGAAGAATATCATATATTTTTCTGGTCTTGTTTATTGCAGTGAATCATATGCTTTTTTGCATTATAAAACTCGCGTTTAGCTCCTGTAGTCGCCTTAAATCATGAACAGTGCTAGTTTATATCGGCAAGCTAAGCTTGTAGACTTGTATGAAAGTACTTCAACCCAGCAGGAACTCATCCCCAGCAAAAGCTCCTGCGACTATTGGACAGACAGTCAAGACAGTGAAAGTTTCCTCGCAATTAGGGTTGCCATCTCTAAAAATTGAGAACCAGGACAAGACGCGTGAAAACCCCGGATTTTAGAGCCCAGAACCCGGAAATGTTAAAAAACAGTTGAAAATGTCTTAAATCACCTTTTTATTTATTTTCAGACCTTAGTTAAATTTAGTCATATTTTATCATCATTTTAAATGTACCTAACAAAACAGAATCTTATTACAGTTTGTTACAAATTGTTTTAATAAGTAGTCTGTTAGATTTTTTTTATTCTTAAAGAAGTTAGTTTTTTTTTATTATTTTATGTCTAATTTTTTGCCCTGCAGTGGGACAACATAGGCTTATAATATTAAATAATATTAATAATGTTAATTTAATTTATGTGACTATATTATGACTACAAATGAAGCCCCGCCCGAACGCTCCCCGGTTGCCCATTAAACTAGGACAAATCCGGGGAAACCCGGACGGATGGCAACCCTACTCTCAATCAATACCCAAAATCTGCACTTTCAACAACAAGAAATAAAAAAAGACCTAGTTTCGTTATCAGTTATCAACCGCCGTGATATACAATCATAAGTTTTTTATCACGTTTCGACCGGGATAGCGTGATTCACGTCTATAAATACTGAGCAGGAACTATCATAGCAATTTATTAATGAAATAATACAGATTTATTAGTCCAACTTTTTTATTGAATAATCAATCATTTTGATGGATGAGATCCTAATTGAATGGAAGCATTGTACACTTTGTACAGTTAACAAAAGAGTTAAGTATGCAGGCTAGCAATCTTCTTAGTACTATTATAAATGCAAAAGTTTGTGAGGATCGATGTTTGTTATTCTTTCTCGCAGAAACTACAGCTAATCTGCATATTGAAATGGTTTTTCATTCAGGTACTACGGACTTCACTGGCGGGTCAACCTTATTACTTAGTTGGAGCATAAGGGCGAAAAGCAGTGATAGTCTAATGGTGTGAGCGTTCGGACTGCTAAGTCATAGGTCTCGAGTTCGAACACAAGACACGCACGTCTTTTCGGATTAATGTGCGGAAACATCGTGAGGAAACCAGCATGCCTGAGAGATAATTTTCCACGGCATGCAAAGACAAGTCAGAGGCCCATGGGCGGCATAAAAACTCTGACTCTGAGCAACGAGGCAGTCAAGTAGTAGAGTAAGTTCACCATGACCAGGAAGCTTTCGTATAATTCTGTTACGAAATTATTTACTCTTCTTAGCGTGTCGATGGCAAATTTTTATTAAACATGTTTGGCCTAAAATTCAGCTATGCGAACTCCGCTCGCTGATGTAGTCATGATATCGTCAAGTGTGCAGGTGTCAGGGCATGCGCCGCAAGATGGAAGATGGGCCATTGTCTGTGGTGACACGCCGCATGCAGATTTGAGATCTGAGCCGTCCATAAACCCGAACTGGGTTCGGAGTCTGCTCAGAGGATTCCAAGTAGGCCACGGCAAAGCATGCCCAGGTGGAAGGCTCCATTTATTCATTTATTTGTAAGACAATCCCCTTGTTGTAAAACAGGCCGTTTGAGCAATAAAGTTACCTTTATTTATATGTAGCTCGTCTTCTATTTACGGACGACCATAAAAAATCTACAATGTAACGTAATGCTGTTATTCCAAAGCGACCTACTTGATATTAAACATTACCACCTCAGTGTGCCATTTTGATAACTACACTGTAAAGATACGACGTTCGTTTCAAATTCTTGTTAATTTTACTGTAAACTACTTACATAGATAAGTTTCGGCTGTATCACTTGCACTTGCATGATCGCTACCTGTTACAAAATAATATTAAAAACTACAGGAACAGAAATGTATTTTTATTTCACGGTCATAGAGCAGCTGCACATAAAAACTTAGCATCATTATGCACGTTTTTGAACACATCTTTTGAGCTATGCTTTCCTGGTACTGAGAAATAAAAATGCCGCCTGCTAATAGGTACTTGGACCTCCTTGATGATGTCAATATAGGATTTATGAGGATCAGCAATGTACTTAAGTTACTTAAATACCTCTCAAGTAGCGCCACAAGACATAGTTCTTCGTCTTCGATGAATCCCGTCTGTCTGTCCCATCCACCTTTTTTTTAAGGTAATGGCTCCACCCTGCTAAAAGACAGCCAATTTTGAGCAGGGACTCTTGACCATTAGGACGATCTCAGAAAATTAGTACATTTTGATACAAGTGGAGAAAGTTTGTTATTGCATCCGAGGCGGAATCAACTCCCGAGCCGTAAGCGAGGGTGTTTTTGAGCCGAGAACTGCAATAACAAATGTCCACGTGTATCAAACGACGTTTTTCAATACACTTTTGAAGAAATTAAATAAAAGAACGAAAAATTTTTTTGTCATGAAATAATAAGAAACTACTTATGATTTTAATTTTCTTTTTTTCCGCGCTTTGTTTTCGCCAGGTTGAAGGAGCAGCAAAGGTATGAAGCCATTAAACAGACTAATATAAAAAAAAACAGTTTTTTTATATTTTTGAATTTAGAACACAAATAAATGTTAATTTGTTTATAAAAGTAAATATTAGTTTTAAATAATCATGTTTATCTATGATATTCTATTTATAAACACAATTTGAATATTAAAAAAATAATTACGCCGTAAAGACGCATTATTGCTTTGCCAAAATTAAAAAAAAAATCACCTCCGACTTTATGCATTGAACCAATTTGGACTAAGTATACGTATAGTTATCTGTGGCAATTTTCATTCTCGCACACGTGTTGGAAAATGACGAAAAAAGCACGCGTGTGAAATTCATTGCATGTTGAACCTAATCGTAGTGCGATAAGAACCAGTTTTCGAGGAAGTGTATTGAAAAATAATATTCAACATTCAACACCTCAACTGGAAATAATTGCTGATTAGTGGTCGTAATTAGCAAACGAAATAGCACACCAGCTAATGGGATTGCGTGGCTAATGCATAGTCGAGTATCATAACTTGTGACATAGGTGGGTTCTAGTTGGAACTACCCTCGTAGGTTTACTGCTCTGTCAGAAGATTTGTGAAATTTGCGGCCCCAAAAGTTGCTGTTTCAATTTAGGGTGACACCTAGATTCAACTGGATTCATTGTCACCATTGCCAAAAACATATTTTTTTTCCCTTGGATTCATTGAACTCCAAACTTGTAGCTCCTGCAAGTTTGGACGAAGACCAAGCCAGCTAGCGAACGAGCGAGCAAGCCGAGCGAGGCATCGTTTCACTTCTTTTCATACTTTGGAAACGAAGTATGAAAAGAGGCTCGCTCGCTCCCTCACTAGCTGGCGGTGTGGCCTGATACATCTTTCAGCTCACAAAAAACACATGTCTACTCTGTGAACGATCAAAATCATCCTTTCCCTCGCAGTCATGAAAACCTTTCTCCATGATTTCCTTCCACGAAACTTCCTAAAAACAAAATTAAAGAGAACTTTAGATTTTACATCAATCTTAAAAAGTTTCTTTAGAAAATTCCTTTCGTAGCAGCGGAGATTGAATGTCAAAGTAAAAAAACGCGCGTCCGGCGTTTTATGCCACTACTAATTCCGACGTCCCGTCGACGTGCCCGTCGTCTATGAGCGTGCTTTTTTTTATTTCCTCTATGGTTATATTGAATTCCTGCCTGCATGCGACTGGATGACTGGCTTATCGGAAAATACCACTACTTTTAAAATGTTCTTAATTTGTGTGAAATACTCGTTCTATTGGCCATGAGGCGTTTGTGAAATGAGTAATTGGAGGACGCAATTTTTTTTCGTTTAGCTGTTAAAAGCGAATCGTTAAACAATTGTTATTGGAGACTGAAAGGTAGTCAAAGATGTTCAATACGAATGACTAAGCAATTCATCATCGGCCGAGGCAACTTGTGTTGGTCGGTTTTCAGTCTACCCGTATGCAGCTGCATAGTTACTAATCAAACTATTGATAGACTTCTATTGAATTACCTAAAAACTTTACTCTGCACTCAATAAATTCATCTTTCACTTATTCCCTTTATCTTCCTTTTATCGAAACACTTGCCTCTAAACTGGACGTTGTTACGTCTACGTTAAGTAACAAATAGATAGTGTAACCAGTGATAAAGATTGCACACGACCAATGAAGCCATTCATTGACTGAAAACGTATTATACTGAGAAATGCTGGAATTACTAGAAAGAAAAAAATGTGTTACCGAAATAGATTTGGTGGAGTTTAAATCATACTCGGATCAGTCGAAGTCCGAAATTTTATATTAACGAAGGTTTTCATTGTTTCAGCAAAAGGACTGTATCGCCGAGCACGATACTGAAGCGGGAACAAAAATGGCTGCGAATGCTCAATAACTGGGAGGCGTTCATGAGCAAGAACTACAAGAAAGTCAGGGAGAGGTGTCGAAAAGGTGGGTTTTTAAATCTTACTGTAACACTTACTAGCTGTCCCATTGGTGTTATGGTCGCAAACGTAACTGCTGAGTGAGGGGCCAGGGGCCCCATAAGCCATAATGATTTATTTGCGGTCATGAGGGACTGCCGTAGTGCCGTCCCTTTGGACTTTGAGAGCGAAGGAAGAAAAAGTGCTTGTTTTATAGTTAACTTTTAAGTCAATTTTTCTGCTATCATCATCATTCCAACCAAACGTGTCTTCTACTTCTGGATCACCCCCACCCTCCCCCTCTTCATAGACTTCCCCCAACCCTGGACAGTTGGCAGCGCGTACTCGAAAGGAGAACCGTATTAAGCATACTTATATCCAAGCCAATTATCTCCCCAGGCATACCAGCATCAGTGCGTCCAAAAGCCTGGCTCTACCTCTGCGGTGGACAACTGCTACTGGAGAAGCATCCGAACGAATACGAAGAGCTGTTACAGGCGCCCGGCGACCCCAAGTGTATGGAGGACATCAGGAAGGACCTGCATCGGCAGTTCCCGTACCATGAGATGTTTATACGGGAGGAGGGGCTTGGGTGAGAGATTGTTATTTGTTTTACTCTTACAGTTTATTTTTTCGGCTGTTTTCGTCACTTTTGAGGAGCTCGTGGTTGTTGGTGCTCATCTTTAAGGTTAAGCCGGTTATAATAAATTGTTGGGAAAAGGCTTCGTAGATGAATATGTTTGCATCTCTTGTCCGCGTTGAAGGGTGTCACATACACACTTGTTGTTCCGGTCATAAATACGATTCAGAAGTATTTGTTGAACAACAAAGCTGACCAGTGGGCCTACCATGACATGACGTCTTAAAGCAGGATCGTTTTAATTTCGTGCCAGTGTGGGAAAGGGATGGCGCTAGACGTCCTCTATAGCTCCGTCTCTTACTCACACTGGAACGCGATTAAAACGATCCTGCTTTAAGACGTCATGGTAGGCCACTTGAAACTATTACTACACTTGAATTTTGTGTATATATATTTTTATTTTGTGTGCAATAAAGAATATGAATACACTTATTTGGTTCTGATTCGGCTCGTAACGTTGGTTAACTCCTTTCGGCATCTACCACCGCTGACCCCCGAATACTGAAACGTCACTTAGAATTTAAGGGCTGCTTAACATTTGACAAGCTCCTAAACTTTAAATTTCGTATGGCCAAACGTCACTTTTGAGTATCTGTTAAATATAAGTGCTACTTAAATTTTGAGTGACGTTTCAGTATTCGGGGGTGAATCAGTTCAGGTCGTCTTCGATCTGTTGAACACATTTATCAAGGAATTTCTTTAAAAATCCGAGTATTCTGCAACTGGGGTGCAGGTAGACGTAGATCGTCAGCTAATTTAGTTGACGCTAAAGTATAAGTACTCACACATTTTCGTTTTAAATTTACACAGTTCGTTTCGTTGGTAACACTAATTATGTAAGCTGCAGGCAGTGGATCGAAAAAAAACCAAAGATACTTTAAAACTAATTTAATTTAAAAGAAATTATTACAATAAATTTAGTGAAACCTATTCGATGCTAGAATATGGAATGACCGAAAAAATACTTAAAACTAATTAATTGCTAAGATGAATTTCGCTGCGTCGGCGGCTCGTGGCTGGACGGATGTCGACGCTGCAGTTTTCATGCGGTTGGCGTAAACAGGCCGGAATGTGCGAGGTCATCGATTTGCATTAGGGATCCGTATTTAACACCTCCATCCGCAGAACAGCAACTATTTGCTCATATTGAGAGAAAATGTTGCTGGGAGTTCATCTCGTTTTCTGGTCACATCTTCATACGTGTGTATCTTAAGGGTCTGCTGCTTCTCTTTGTCGGCTGCTCTAAGGTTCCAGCATTTGTATCTGCGGCTTATTACCAAAATGATGAGTATGGTTGCGCATAGTACAATGATATAAAATGGTATGGTGGTATGGTATAGAACAACCGGTTGAGTGTTGTCAATCTGAATAGGGCTTTCCGTCAATAGTTTGTTCTGGATGCTGTGAAGTTCTTCCAGGTTGACTGAATTGAAGCCAATGATGTGAGTGGAGTCAGTCGTTTGATTCATGTCGTTATAAGGGATCTTTGATAGTTTTAGTGGCTGTCCTTTTATCTCATTGCTGTCGTTGATGATTGTGAATTCTGTTGTCTGCAGATAGCAATCCATGGGTATAGTGACGAGATAACTTCCCTGTAGAATATTGAAGTCTTTTCTGCCGCAGGCTAACTGTACTTTGGTCGGTTGGGGTAATGATAGGACGTAGTGTTGGTCGTCCAGTTTTTCTACAGCTTGTTTGGAGAGTGAAATCTTGGTGAATTGGCAGGTGTCTTCTAGACCTTGGTTGATGATGAGCTCTTGGATGCAATCAGGTTTCGTCCGGATCTGATGACTTGTCTTCCTTTCACAGAGATGGATGCTACTGTACTTCGGGCATTCAGCCTCTATGTACACGAATGATTTCTCATTTGTTGCTATATAGGGAGAGGAAGGAATAAGGGCGAGTTGTTTCTTATTGGGTACAATGGATAGTTTGTATAAATCGTAAAGGTCTGTGGAGACTATAGGAAAACTGTATACTATTACTATTCTTTTACTAATAAAGTAGGAACCCGGTTTTATTAAGTTATAGTATTCTCGTAATTCCAAATTTAAGACTTGGTCTTGGTTGTATATGGATTTTAATCTATCTATCATTGATCTTAAAACCTCTATATCTATCATGGAATGATGGGTGCTGGATGCACGTATAAAAGCCATTATATTTTCTAATCTAATTATCTCTAACATTAAATCTTCTACATTGTTGGTTATGATTCCTAAAATTTGGGCAAACTTTGCAAATTTTATTAAGCTGTAGTCTGTGTAAGCATTTTTCTCTAAAAGTAATTCTAACGTTGCATTAACCTTTTCCTGATTTTTTGTTATTTGGTCCAAAATGGTACCATGCTGGGACATCCATTCTTTACTTAAACTGATATGGTTGTTAAATTCTGATACTATTTTATTTTCGTTATTTTGTAGAGTTTTAATAGCTTCGTCATATTTCAGGGCATCTAAATAATCTAAGTTGCCAGTAACACTTTTTATTACTGACCCAAGGCTATCTACAAGACCTCTTTTGACTCTAACGGGTTCCAAAGATTTTACTTGTTGTAGTACCTTACTAAGTTTGTTAGTAAGATAGTCAATCTGATATTCGTAAAGCATGTAGGTCTCGTTAGTAAGTTTAGCTTTGAAAGTCTTTAGTTGCGACTGTACGGAATTTATTTTATCTTCTATGTCGGTCAATTGTATGTACTGTATAAATGAGTGGTAATGTGTAGTTAGTCTGGTCGGTCCTAATCTGTATGGCTAAAGTCCAGTCCAGTCCATCGGCTAAAGTCTCAAGTCTTATCTCTTGAGGATGTGTCGCATGGATTGTCAGTAGTAGCAGGATCCTGTAACAATTGACTTGCTTTAGGAACACGTTTCAGCCGTGCTTTGGCTATAGGGCCACGTTTTTTTGAAGTATATATGTGTATAGGCAGATCAGCGAGCACTGTGTCCTGCGTATAACGTGGTGCAGCTTTCTGGCGACTGGCAAAGGGGTTTTTAATAAAAACTTGTTGCTGAGGGGCATATTCTATTTCAGGTTCGCGGGTTTTATTCCTGTTGTTAATTAGGGCTGTACGATTCGCAAGAGACGATTCATTAATGATTTCATAAACTTGCTTCATCTGTTGTCTATGATTCTGCGCATATTGTTGTAAGATGTGCTCAGTCAGGTCTATGTCGATTGGGTCTCTGGGGTCGAAATGTCCAGTCAATAGGTCAAACGGTCTGCATTTCGTGAAACTATGGATCGAACTATTGTATGCTATGATGGCATATGGCATAAGATTAACTATCGGTTCGTCTTTATTTTGCAGTTTTAGAATTCTAATGTGTTCCAATAAGGTTGAGTGGAAACGTTCGATGTTGCCATTGTCATTCGGACTGTGGGGTAGAATTTTATGGTGGATTATCTTATGAAGACGTATAAATTCAGAGAAAAGTTGGTTCGTAAACTCAGTGCCATTATCGGTGATAATAGTCATGGGTAGTCCATGGTGGGTACAGAACCGTAATAGTGCTTGTATAATACTTATAGCAGTACCATCTCGTAGATGATAAGCTTGGGCATATTTCGTGAAGACGTCCATAAAGGTAACGTATTTTTCGTTCTGGACTGTAAAGAGGTCCATGTGAATAATTTCAAGTGGTTTGGTAGCTGGGGGCACTATGTTGAATTGAGGTCTTATTGGATTTCTATCGTACTTAGCTTGACCACAGATGGTACACTCATTAATAAACTTGGTGATCTGCTCTTTCATCTTCGGCCAGTAGTATTTTCGTGAGAGGGCTAAATGACATTCATTTATACCGCGGTGGTTCGTCTTACCGTCATGATAATGTCGGATAATGTCTTGTTGTCGGAGATATTCTTTAACGTTCTCGAGTTCTATCTTAGCTAATACTAAGTTAAGTGAGGAACTTTTAAATTTGTCTTGTATGATGGGTATTATTGAGTACATGGCTAATGGTGGGTTAATCAGGATAGCCGTTTTAACTTTAGGATTCACATATTCCTTGATAGCACTAATAATGTCGATCTCTAGGTTGGATTCTGAAATTTGGACTGCGATTCGAGTATGATTTTCGAATGGCTTAGTTACTGTCGGTCGGCGTTTTATGTCACCTACTATGGTAAAGTAAATTTGTCGATGAAATTTATTGAGAGGTTCGTCTGTAATGGGGATTTCTAGTATCGGATGTTCATTACTGGTGTGCACAGTGTCAGTCGAGGAGTTTGGTGGTGGTGGTGCCTCCGTTGGGTTGTTGATCATTGATCTAAGATCGTTAGTATTTTCGATCAATGGGTCGGTGTCAGTCAAAGAGTCTGGTAGTGGAGATGGTGCCTCCGATGGGTTATTAATCATTGATCCAAGATTCTTAATATCTTTGATCAATGAGTTGATCTCGTCTATTTCTTCGTTATGGATTTCTATACGGGAGAGAGCGTCAGCGTTAGTATTGAATTTCCCTTTTTTGTACACTACAGTAAAGTCATATTCGCTTAGTCTGAGTCGCCATCTGGTCAGTCGTGAATTTGGTTCTCTCAAGTTCATCATCCACTGCAAGGGTTTGTGGTCAGTCAGTACTTTAAATTTTCTACCAAAGAGATAAGGTCTAAAATATTTCGTAGCCCAGACTATGGCGAGCAACTCTTTCTCAATTGTGCTGTAATTTAGCTCACTTTCGTTAAGTGTACGAGAAGCGTAACAGACAGGTTTGTCGGAACCTATAGGTCCTTGAGACAACACTGCTCCGATAGCGACGTTCGAAGCGTCTGTTGTGAGATTAAATTCTTTTTTGAAGTCTGGGTATTGTAGAATAGGGTCATTGGTTAGTAATGTCTTACACGTTTCAAAGGCGTTGACATATTCGGGGCTAAAGGTGATTTTACTACCTTTCTTTAGGCATAGGGTAAGAGGTTTGGTGATGCGGGCAAAATCGGGGATAAATTTTCGGTAGTAACCTAAAAGTCCTAAAAACTGTTTGATTTCCTTAGGGGTCTTAGGGATTGGATATTTTTGGACTGCAGAGATCTTGTCGGGGTTTGGTTTGATGCCATCCCTACTGATGATATGTCCTAGATAGGCAGTCTCGAGTTTCAGAAATTCGGACTTGTCCATCTGGATTTTGAAGTTGGACTCTCTAAGTCTTTGGAAAACTTTTTCCAAATTGTCCATATGCTCTTGAAGAGAGGTACTGTATACTATAATATCATCAAGATATACGAGGCAGATATTATTTTGAAGGCCTCTTAAAACATTGTCCATAACTCGTTGGAAGGTGGACGGTGAATTTTTAAGTCCCATGGGCATTCGAAGGAATTCAAAGTGCCCGTGTTCCACATTAAATGCTGTTTTTGGTATATCTTGAGGGTCCATCTCTACTTGGTAAAACCCACTTGCCAAATCTAGGGTCGTAAAGTATTGGCACTTGCCTAATTTGTCAAGGACGTCACTGATATTTGGTATGGGGTATTTGTCGTTTATTGTTTTTTCGTTTAATTTACGAAAGTCGACTACGAGGCGCCATTTCTGCTTCCCGGAAGCGTCAATTTTTTTTGGAACAACCCATATGGGCGAGCTCCACGCGGAATCGGAAGGTCTTATTATCCCTTGTTCTAGCATTTTGGAAATTTGGTCCCTGACTTCTTCCCGATGAACGAAAGGGTACCGATAGCTCTTAGTATATGCGGGAATTTCGTCTGTTGTTCTTATACGATGTTTAATTTTGTTGGTGAATGTCAATGGTTCTCCATCAATGTAAAATACGTCTGCATAGCGAGAACAAAGGGTTAAGAGATTAGCTTTTTCCTCTGCATTAAGGTGGTCCGTACGTAGCCGCGATAGTACGTCATCAACGCGATTTGATTGTTTCATTTGCGTGCATTTAGCATTGAAAAGTTCTGCACGGGTTGGTTGGTCTAACGAAAATATGACGTCATTAGGAGTTGGATTTTCTAACTCCACATATCCACGACTATTGGTAACAGTGGTAAGGCACTCGTGGATGATGCAATTACAAAATACTTGTTCGTTCACAAAAACGTCGCCGTCCGGGGCGTTTATGGGTATTTTAACTAACTTAGAACTTTTAGCAGGGATAATGTCCTCATACAAGTTTACGTTACGTGAATTGTATACTTTAATTTGATTCATAGCAGTACGCGTTATTAATTGGTAATCTTTTAAATCTATTCTAGCCTCCCATTTGGATAATAAGTCTAATCCTATTAGGCCATCAAAGTAATCGTGAAAACGGTAAATGAATAATTTTATACTATCGGCCTCATTAAATTCATTAAAACACGGTAGCGTTATTGAATAGTCATTTCTGCTTACGCCGTGTACGTTCGTAACTTCGAAAGGGTCATAGTTGACGGGATAGTCATGGAAAAACTTTTGTACAGCCTCGGGGCTTATAAATGACTGGTTAGCGCCAGTGTCAATTAAAAATTTTAAAGGAGGGCAAGAAATTTCTATATAGGGTAACTGTCTTTGGGTTTGTAAGTTAAGGTCTATTTTTGCTCTTTGGATGTCTTGTCCGACCGAAAATCCTGGTTCTGATTTGCATTGCTAGGGCCTGGTTGTGGCTCTGCTTCACTAGCCATCTGATATTCGGAAGATGTAGTCAAGTTGGAATCAGGCATATTAATGTTGTAGTCAAAGTCACAAACAATGTAACAGTCATTACCGTCCGTGTAGTAGTCATATACTGGCTCATAGTAATAGTCAGCAGAATAGTAGGAACTATCAGGCAAAGCAAGTTCACTGAGGTTTAACTCACGCGTCTTAAAATAATTATTCGGTGGTGGGTTCCCGTTTCGTTGCCAATCGTGCCCTGGCATCATCGGTACTGGTCTCGGGATAAAATGTTGAACACCGCTCATGGGTTTCGGACCCGAATTTTGTGTTTGATTATTCCTCTGTTGTAATCTAAAAACGTTGCTTTGAGGGTTATAGTTCGGTAATGGTGCACGGAACATTTGTTGGGTTCGAGTAGGCATGCGATTTTGATGCTGGTTGGGATTATTGAATTTAAAGGCCTGAGGCTGAGGTTGGTAGCCACGCTGTCCTACTGGAGTAGGCCAGTTAGGTACTGGGGGTCGCGGAACATTTAACGAGTTAAACGGTACAGCAGGCATCATAGGAGGTTTGTATAAAATTTTAGGTGCGCCCTGAGAAGTTTGGGCCTTTGGGGTATCATTACGCTGCTGCAGGTATATAATATTTAATTCTTCCTGCACGAATTCCAGAGCTTTTTCTATGGTTTCTGGACGCATACAACGTATACGTGAGCCTAAAGGTTCTTTTAGTCCACGTACGAAAGCCTGCATTGTCACTTTCTTATAAAGTGTCCGTTTCGCTTCAATCGTCGTTTGTAAGGTCTCATGTAACGTCACATAAGTCATAATTGTACTAAATAAAGTCTGACATTGATCATAAAATTCCTGCGGGGTTTTATTACCTTGCGTAGCCAACGAGAGGTCCTTGTACAAAGCCGTTTCGTCCCTCTGATCCGAGAAGTTGTTAACAAGAGCTGATCTAATACCTACCCAAGTTTCAGGAATCCCATTTGAGTTAATGGTGGATGCGGCAGGCCCTGTTATCTTATTTAAGATGCCATTTAAAAGACACAGGTTCCCTAATTCGCTGCCTGGCTCAGCGCTTGCATACTGAGTTACTATCCGGTCACAGATGTTAATAAATCTCGTCAGTACATTGGGGTTTCCGTCAAAATCGGGCACAAGGCGTAAGGCCTTGAAAATTACATCGGGGTCGTAAGGCATTATAATAGGTTCAAATAAACTGTTTAAATTAATATCTAATTCACTATCTAAATCTCTGCTAATATCTACTATATGTCGGCGAGCCTGTCGCGATGCAGGTTCCTGATGGTTAGATCTTTCGTGATGAAAAATCTTGGACATGAAAAGTAACTAGGAATAGAGAGGAAGCAACACGAGAAAGATTCTGGTGTACTCACATATATTTCATCTCTGGTTCTTCGCCGTGAATCGATGTCTGGATTCTCCACGCGGCTCCGCAGCTTTATCGTAGATTCTGGATTCTCGTGACGTGACTTGATAGCCACCCGGGTGACTCGCGATCGTGGTGATTGATATGAGATGACTCTAACGCGATTCGCGAACCCGCCCGCGAGATTTTATCCTACCGGCTGCGCCAATTATGTAAGCTGCAGGCAGTGGATCGAAAAAAAACCAAAGATACTTTAAAACTAATTTAATTTAAAAGAAATTATTACAATAAATTTAGTGAAACCTATTCGATGCTAGAATATGGAATGACCGAAAAAATACTTAAAACTAATTAATTGCTAAGATGAATTTCGCTGCGTCGGCGGCTCGTGGCTGGACGGATGTCGACGCTGCAGTTTTCATGCGGTTGGCGTAAACAGGCCGGAATGTGCGAGGTCATCGATTTGCATTAGGGATCCGTATTTAACACACTCCAAAACAACATAGACATTCAATAACAACAACTGAAAATACTGTTTTCATTTCCACCATAGCATAGGAAGCTACCTCTCTGATTGTTTATTTACTCTCTCGTTTCATTTAGTTGCCAAGTGCACCAACATAACACGTTATGAACTTGGACAATTGCCATGTGGGGTGGCACAGCTATTTGTTATTGTTATCAAATATCCGTAATAGTTGTAAATTATGTCGTGTTTCATCATCGACGTGATTTATCAGTTCATGCTTCGGGTCGTTTATCTTGGTTTGGGCCTGTAATGAGGAGGTATGAAACGCATGTGATCAAAAGATTGATGGATATGAATGTTGATGGGTGGACAGGGGAGAGGTAGGCTAAAGACAAGATGGATGAATTGTGTGAGGAATGATATGAAAGAGAAAGATCTGACAGGGGAGAATGGAAGAAGAAAACGTGTGGCGCCGACCCCAAGTAGAATGGGACCAGGGCAAGAAGATCGGCGATTCCAATGAATATACTATCGAGGACACTCCCGCCTGATCACCACTAAGCAAATTTTTGCTTGCACTTACAACATAGAAACGCTCTCTAGACCCGCCCCGTTGACGTATAGAAATAATTAACGAAAAGATCCGAGCGCACTGACGACGCACGCCAAACGAGAGTTATTGTTATTTTGCGCGCCTAAGTTGACGCTTTCCTAATAGGCTTAAACTTGAAGGGGGCGTGACACAGCCCCTCCGCTGATTTAAGCGAAAAAATTTTTAACTGATCAGGCGGAAAAGACCACGACTGTACAAAAGGAAAAACGCTATGATAAACCTCGCCTCACCGAGACGAATCTCGTGAATGATCCGGGACGCTTCGTCGTGAGACGATTTTAAATTAATGAAGATGACATTAATTTTCGCACCAATTTAATTACAAGTTGGTTGTCACCCTGGACGTGAGCTAATGTAGCCCCGCTAGAGCTTTACCACACTTGGCAGGACTACGGTTTGCTATTGTTACGGCAATATCAACCGCCAAAAAAAAAAACAAGAAAGGCTGAAATATCTAGATTGAATTTAGTTCAAGCGTTCAGTCGTTCAGTGTAGCAACCAGTTAATTTCGTCATAACTCGTTAAGCGTTTCTGGTAATTAATGCAATCATTAGTATTTCCATTAATTAACTAATAGCTTGGATGTTTGTCTTACAATTAATTAGACGAATTTTATTGATTGTTGTTTACAATTATGCTGTATATTTACTGGTTTGCTTTGGGATGGCCCTGCTAAGGAAGGACCCGATGATTAATGTGATTGTACGGAGTTATTACTGTCTCACTGCGGGAAAAAGTCTAATAGGGATGATGACTGACTAAAAAAAATATGATGTTTAGTCCGTCAGTTAGATTATCGAAGAATATTGGATACGTGTTTTTTGTTTTATAAAATTAATAAAAATTGACGAAGATAAAACGTGCCAAAGATCATGAGTTGGGGCTCGTGGTTGTGACCTCATATTTGAGTTAAATATGTACTCAAATGTGACGTCATACGAGTTTTCGACGCACTGTATCGTTTACATTTTTTGTTTACGTGAAAAAAGAAAAAATATGTGTCTAATATTTTTTGCAAATCTATCTAACGGACTAATTAGATTTTTTTTTGTCGTCTACCCTATTGTAAAAGATGTAATTATTATACTGACTGCCTCGTTGGTCTAGAAGTCGCAGGCGCGACTGCTGAGCAAGAGGCCCTGGGTTCGATTCCCGGGTCGGGGGGGCCGGTGTTATTGGGTTTTCCCAACAGGAAATTCTCATTAGCAACTAGGGAGTCTGGATCTGTGCCCGGTTGATGATAACAGGCTCGTCCCCTATAACATGGGACTATAACATAACTTACGAAATGTGGGTGTGCCTAACCCTTCGGCGATTACAGGCGTGATGTTATCATATGTTATGTAATGGTCATAAAATTGTTATAGGTAAGGCAGGCATCCACTTATTTTTTATTATTAGTCTAGTTTATGATGTAATTTCTTAGATTAAGGTGGATGCTCCAGGGTAGCCCGCGAAATTCAAATTTTCATACGTTTTGTGCAATTTGCAGGCCAGTGCTAGGTTGTATGTTGATTAAGATATTGTTCGCGACTGTAAGACGTATGTAGTTTTACAATTATAATCATCAACATCATCAATACAACCCTCCAAGCGCATAAAGGTGCAGGAATGACTTTGACCTTGAAAAAGTAATTCCTGCACCTTTATGAGCTTGGAGGGTTGTATGTATTAACGTAAGTATATTGTTGTATGTAAGAACGTAAGGCAGCCTCACTACCGCTGCGCCATTCGGGTCGTCAAAATAAACTAAACAAACAATAATAGAACTTTAAAACTACGTTAGTTAAGTAACTTTCCACTTCTGCACTATGTCACTGTGCGTTCATGTGGCACTTGTCCGTGGAACTAACGGACGCACACTCGCTGCTGCCAAAAGTCCTCTTCCACAACGGTTTAAGCAGAGGTTAAGGTGTTCTCTCATTTTAGCAATTGAATCATAACTGTTCGATGATGCGAAACCGCATTGTTTAAACTCATCATAATTAATATTCAACGTTATCACTCCCTGTGGCCACTCTTTCGTGGTTACGGCCGGGACTGTCCACAATTATGTAGTGGTGACTAACTAAACCTTATCGCAATTCGTCACGTCATGCGAATGACGTATCGGTTTTATTCTTGGGTTGTTTTGCAATAAAACGAATGATAGGTTTTTAGTGTGGGTTTTCTTTCATTTGTTTATACCTAATTAATTCATTTGTATCGGGTGTTCATTCATAAAATACGTAGAATTGATAGAAATTATTATTTTCATTTATTTACAATAAACACAAACAGCAATTGTGATTCAGTAATTGTAAAACTGTAACAAAAATCTGGCAAAAAAACGTTTATAGAATTAAATAAAATACTTCATTTCAATATAAAATATGTTGGTGGGTGGAGAGGGAGGGGAAGGCCAAAAAAAGATGGATGGATTGTGTGAGGAATGATATGAAAGAGAAAGAAGTAAATGATGCCGTGACGTCTGACAGGGGAGAATGGAAGAAGAAAACGTGTTGCACCCGACCCCAAATAGATATAGAGTGGGACAAGGGTAGGAAGATGATGAAGATTTAATAAAATATCTATAGACCGCGGTACTAACATGCATTACTTGTTTAATAGGGTAGATGACACCTTAAAACGATCATTCCAAGACACCAATCTCTTATAAACAACTTTATATTGGGCCTGAAAACCCGACTTATTTTCAATTAAATCCCAAATTCGATGTTTGTTGCTTTGAAATGAATAAATAGTTGAGTCACTGAGTTGACCACACAGTGACGTCACAGCGTGCTATTTCCATACAAAATCTATGAGAGAACCGCGTTTTGACAGCTCTTAAAAGGTATGTCAATTGATTGGTGTGTCATCTACCCTATTCGTAACCCGAAGAAAATATCTTTGGTAAGGTACAGAGTACAATCGCATTAGATCGCGAAATGTGGAAGGAGGGAAGGGAGGCCTTTGCCCTGCAGTGGGACAATATAGGCTTATAATAATAAGGTACAGAACTATACGACGAAAATTTCTCCAAAATGTGAATTTAGACACCTTGCCCAAGAACCAAACACATTAGCACTTACTACGAATACACAATCGAGTTTTGTTATTACTTATCAGGCTTAATTCCATTCTTCTCTCATTTCAGCCAACAAGAACTATTCTCGGTGCTCAAAGCCTACTCGGTGCTAAACCCGAAGGTGGGCTATTTCCAAGCGCAGGCGCCGGTAGCTGCCTTCCTCCTGATGCACATGCCGTCCGTGCAGGCGTTCTGGTGCCTCGTCAGCATCAGCGATAAGTACCTCAGCGGGTACTATAATCCGGGACTTGAGGTGAGTAGCTGTTGGAAGTCATTGTTAAATACAGGGTGTAAACGAACCCTTCACGAAGCCGTAAACCAAGCATTCTGTACATCAAACTAAGTAACTCTACGCAAAAAATATTGCTGGGAAACGACTTTTTTTTGGGGTGAAAAATCACGTTTTAATGTAAAACTCAATGTAACGCACTTAAAATATTGTGCTGATAGGCGCATTTAATATGTTCGGGTTATGGAAGTATTTAAAGTAAAGTTATGACCTTAAACACTAATATTTAAAAAAAAACTTGTGAAAAAGTTGGAACTTTGACATCTAATATCTCTGTAACTAGAAGGTTCCCAGGTATGGTGTAGAACAAAAAAATGATCGCAATGACGGGGAGAACTAGTGCCTTTCGGCTTCGTTAAGGGTCTATTTACACCCTTTAATAGATTTTTCAAGTAATTACAAAATTGCTATTTGTTAATTCGTATTTTGGTATATGTAAGATAATTGCTTTTTTTTTTGCTAATTCTTGTATTAAGGTTTCGACTTCTTGATTATGTGAAACTCAAGCTATTAAAGTGGGTACCCAGTGTATCCACGCGCTTTAAGAGCTACACATACCCAACATAAATGTATCGTATGCCACTTGTATTCTTCGAATAGGGGTACATGTAGTTGTAGAGCACTGGATATGTGTCCCTTTCATGGCAATAGTGCGAATAACACATTGAACTCGAGTATCGAACCCGAGCAAAAATCCCGACTGACGTCCGTGATCCTACGACACACAGCAGTCGTGCTTGCAACCACTAGATGACTAGATAAACGAGGTAGTTCCATTTCATTATGTACTTCCTGCTCTTGTCCCATGTTATTTTGGGTCGGTGCAACACGTTTTTTTCTGCCATCCTCCCCGGTCAATGGTCACGCTATCATTTACTCATTTTTCCTTCATATCATTCCTCACACAATCCATCTTTTCTTTGGTCTTCCTCTCCCTCTCCATCAATCAACATTTATATTCTATCACTCTTTTAGTTAGTCACATGTGATAGATTTGACTGTATTGAAATCACAAATAAGTTACGTTATACGGTACCAAGAACTGTAGGCTTAGCCAAGTTGACAATCTACAATCGTTAACGCTAATAGAAAACTAACCAAATGTATGGGAATGACATCTATCAACGATAAGTCACGTGGTCAAAACAAACGAATGGAAACTTTAAACTTTAGTCAAAACTGTAAGTTGGCTACGATTTATATGGGATGTAGGGATCACGATTGTAGAAACGAATACATTTCATTCTGTCATCTTGATCGATGTAAACTTGTCTACGAAAGTTTATATTCGCTTGTTTTGACCACGTGACTTAACGTTTACGATTGTAGAAAGAGAATCGATACGAATCGTTTGTAACTTGGCTAGGCCTGCTGTTGTCAGACGGGCGGCCCGCGTGCCCCGATTGTTCCACGTGGATTCATGCAGGACCAACGCCGGGGCACGAGTGCTTCTTCGTCAGCTAGTGGAAACCTATAACACACACTTCATGGACATTGACATCTTCTCTCTTTCTAGTAACAAATTTAAAACACTGGGGCTATCAATATTCTCTCACCACAATCTTAATCTAAAATTAATTAATTAATTCAACATAATATAATTATCTTTCCGTTCTTTATTTGTTCATTTATTAATCCGTGGACAATGGTGTGGGTTATATGTTTACCAATTTATGTAACTACTCATAATTTTAAACCTGAACATGTAACTGTTTTTTTGTCCCTAATAAATACAAAAAAAATAAAAAAATGTGTTCTATCCCTCATCGGGTCTGGTACATAATATCGACAGTCACTACATCGACGGTCGCAGTATCGAAAACTATAGCTTAGGTATTTTATTTAAATCTGGCTCGGGTCGGGCAGTCGATGCAGCGTACCATTGATATGGTGTTCTGTCGTTACAACGTATCTTCGATATGGTATACTGTCGATACATCGTACTATCGATTTGGTGTACTGTCAATGTACGTGTACAATGTACAATGTATGTGACGTCATGGTACGAATTAGAAGAACAGTTCAGTTTAGGTCCTAAAATGGATCGCGTTAAGAGCTCGTGGTAGGCCTCCAGGCGCCACTTTCAAACTTCCTCTTATATTATGCTCATTTCTTACTTTATCCATGTAGTATGAGATAGTCTCATTTACATTATTGTAAAATAGTAGGCAAGAAAAGAAGACGTCTCAGTAGGCTTAGCCAAGTTGACAATCTACAATCGTTAACGCTAGTAGAAAACTAACCATATGTATGGGAATGACATCTATCAACGATAAGTCACGTGGTCAAAACAAACGAATGGAAACTTTAAAGTTTAGTCAAAACTAAGTTGGTTACGATTTATATGGGATGTAGCGATCACGATTGTAGAAACGAATACATTTCATTCTATCGTCTTGATCGATGTAAACTTGTCTACGAAAGTTTATATTCGTTTGTTTTGACCACGTGACTTAACGTTTACGATTGTAGAAAGAGAATCGTTACGAATCGTTTGTAACTTGGCTAGGCCTGCAGGTATCAAATAAATAAACACGTCCCCTACTCAACCAAACAAATAATAATATCATCGCATGACATTCTGACTTCGTTGATTAGCAGTACACACAGTAACGCAACATTGCAATGCAAACAATACAAATCTTTGTTATCACTAAAGATAATGAAAATCGAGCTCGATAAAAAATAACTGAAATTCTGTATTTACTGCAACAAAATACATGAATCACATAACATCACGCTTAAGGGTTAGGCAGAGACGTACCTATGGTACACTCAGATTTCGCCAGTTATGTTTAAGTCCCATGGAATAGGGGGAGAGCTCGTTGTCATCAATGGGGTAGATGACACACCAATCAATTGAGATACTCTTTAAGAGCTGTCAAAACTCGTTTCTCTCATAGATTTTGTATGGCAATAGCAAACTGTGACGTCACTGTTTAGTCAACTCAATGACTCAACTATTTATTGATTTCAAAGCTACTAAAAATCGAATTTGGCAATTAATTGAAAATAAATCGGATTTTCAGGCATAAAATAAAGTGTTTTGCCCAAGATTAGTGTCTTGGATTATTGTTTTATGGGCACATAGTTGAGACTGCCAAACAAATTCCTCATGGAAAAACCCAATCACACTTTGTCTGATCTGGTAATCGAACTAAAGACTTCATGCTCAGCTGTAGCGTTGGCGACCACTAGACCGTCGATGCAGTAATACACGTACTATCTAGTTCACTGACGGTCTGCCACTTTTTACCCTGTGTAGCGGCACTACAAAGAGTACTGCTACAACAACATAGAACAAAAAAGTACTACAGCGCCATCTATGACAAAGATGATGAACTAAATAGCTAAATACGTCAGAATCTTACATCGCGCAAGCAGAGTTATCCGCGACTTAAGACTACACCGTGTTTCCAGACGATATCGATAAACTTCGACCGGTCATTGTACTCATCATTATGAACAAGTTTTACTATGGCACCAAACCCGATCGCGAAAAAAAAATCAGCTGTTCCCTACAATTAGGTTCGCATAACTCATCAAAATGTATGGAAGAGCTGATAATTTTTTCGCGATTCAGGTTCCCTTATGCTCTAAGTAATAAGGTTGAAAATTGGTCGACCGTCAGTGAACTCAGTAGTACATTTATCATGAATCAGTTTACAATATAAATTTATTTAACCCGTGTTTGGTGTAATTGAAATCAATTGACTTGACTTCTGACGGACTTAAATATATATTTTTTTATCACAATGACCTATCCAATTTGATCCGTGGTCAAAGCTGTGTCAAGTAATTCGATTAGCTATAAATATTGTGTTCAATAAATCTCGACAAACTGCTCGAGATTTGACAGGAGATTCACTCTTTGACTGGCTGGCGTCTTAAGCCGTATACAGATTATTTGCAACACAACATGCAATGCAACATTTTCCTTAAGCTGGGTTGCACGTAGCGCGCGCGTTTTTAAAGTGTTCACAAACACAATAAATGTATAGTAAATGTTACATTGCGAGTTGCATTACATGATGTGTTGCAAATAATCTGAACCCGGCTCAACCCTAGACCGGGAACAGTTACTGGTTTCCTCCAATTAAAGTTCCGGGGCAAATAACCCAACGCTTTTAACCCCAGATCTAAAAGAGGGGGTTATAAGATTCAAGTGTGTCTGTCTGTGGCATCATAGCTCCTGAACGGATGAACCGATTTTGATTAAGTGGTTTTCGTTTGAAAGGTGTCTTAATCGAGATTGTTCTGAGCTATGTTTCTAGAAAATCTGCTTCGCCGTTTGAAGATCATCACCTTTATTCCATTTCAATACCTGTTCTCTTCCGCCAGGTCCTGCAACGCGACGGCGACATCCTGCACGCGCTCCTGCGCCGCACCGCGCCCGCCGTGCACCGCCACCTGGTGAAGCACAAGGTGGAGCCCGTCCTGTACGCCACGGAGTGGTTCCTGTGCGCTCTTACGCGCACGCTGCCCTGGGACAGTCTACTCAGAGTGTGGGACTGCTTCCTATGCGAAGGAGTCAAGGTATTCATTACTTTTTCTGTACTAATATTATGAAGAGGTAAAGTTTGTGAGGTTGTAGGGGGTCTCTGGATCTACTGAACTGATTTTTAAAATTCTTTTACAAATAGAAAGCCACGTTATTTATGAGTGTCATAGGCTATATTTATTACTAGAAAAAATAAGGGGGGGGGGGAATTAGACGAATATAATGTCCACCCGCGCGAAGCCGGGACCCGCCGCTACTTAAATAATAAATGCACATGCCTGACAATTTATAGTGTCTTTCTTTACCAGCGACACGTTGTATCGATTCATCAAAAGTATGGGCGATCGCGACTAAGCGTGCGGCGTAGCCACTAAGACCATTTTAGTCTCATGCGAATGTTATTATTCAAATGTACTCCGAGTGCATATAAAACGCATATTATAAACACATAAAGGTTAGTTACGGGTGCCAAGCATACGGAACAAACTCTAATGCGTTAGCAAATTAATGGCATGACACTAAAACGCTCAACAGACGACTAAACACTATGCTACAACAACTGTTATACTAAAATATCTATCTACCAACTTTCAGGTACTATTCAAAGCGGCGCTAGTAATCCTAGCGGGCGCACTAGGACCCGCCAAAGTGCGCAAGCGCGCCTGCGGACTGTGCGAGACTCTGGAGGTGCTACGTCACCCGCCAGAGGGCATCCTAGGAGAGGACTATCTGATGTACCACATGACACGGCTCAATCTTACCGAGGAAGACTTCGAGTTTGAGCACCAGAGGCAGACCGCGAGGCGGCGGGCTATGCCTAACAGAAGGTGAATATAACATTTTAGTATTGTTCCACTCTTTCGTTTTCCAAGTTATCACACCAGCACGCGTAGCATGACCAATTCCAACTCTATTCTACCAAGAATAGACAAAGCTCTTTCTATACGACTCGACGTGTCTTCCGCCCGAGAATGGGGCGACCCGTAGATTCGAGTTTCAACGAAGACAAAGACATAGAAATTCTTTTGTTTATTTTTTTTCTCAAATTCCAAAATTACCTACTTAATGTGGATGCTCCAACCAGCCCGCGAAATTCAAATTTTCTTACGTTTTTTGCAATTTGCAGGCCAGTGCTAGGTTGTATGTTGATTAAGATATTGTTCGCGACTGTAAGACGTATGTAGTTATAGAATTATAATCATCAAAATCATAAATGCAACCCTCCAAGCGCATAAAGGTGCAAGAATGACTTTGACCTTGATAAGGTCTGCAAATTGCAAAAAAACGTAAAAAAAAAAAGAATTTCGCGGGTTGGTTATAAATCGATGGGACAAGAATATTGAGGAGGGTGAAGTCTTAATTTTGAGCTTGGTTCGCTATGTTTTAAGGTCCAATTTACGACAACAAGTAAGCCAAAGCCGAGAAAAGAGACGTTTCGAACGAACTTCGCCGAAACACCTATTGGTGGTTTAAATTTAAAACAATACCTTTGAATGGGGAGTTTCCGGTTTCAGAAGAATTAGACATGAGTAATGTCAGGTGATTTTATGTAAAGTGACTCAGCAAGCAGCACTCCTTGAGAAACGAACATTTTACCCGACTAAAGCAACGCCATAGGAGGGTTTTGATTTTTGGGTAAATTGAGGGCAGATTTCATAAATGAAACTGAACGCAATCAACACAACTAAACGGAGTTCAAGAGCTGTCAGTGTCCCATAGCAATACTTTTGTGAACTAGCTGTTGCCCGCGAATTTCTTCCCCGTGGAAATATTATAAAAATATCACTTCCCTATTTGAATTACATTTTGTTAAAAATTTTAAGGGTTTTAATTTGGAAAAAGGGTTTGAATGGAACCCTAATCCTTTTTCTAAAACAAAAGTAGCCTAAGTTACTCTTTATTACATCTGCTATCTGCCAGTAAATCGGTCTAGCCGTTTTGGAGATAAGCCGGAACAAACTGACAGCCGGTCAGAAAGCCAAAAATTCAAAAAAAAAAAACTTTTTTCGATGTAACTGCCGTATTATTTACTTACATATGCATTCAGTAAAAAGCTGCTATTTAGTAATTATAAACAGTCACTTTCATTTTATTTATTTGTATAGATGTTATATGTGATTTGTGAAATTGACAGCTCTTGAAAGAAGTTTAAATATGCCGACCGTGTTCAATGGTGAAAATCGCCCTCAATTATTCAGGGATGTTTGTCGACCCATATTTCGTCAATTATGTTAAAGCCTCATGTAATAGGGTACAAACATGTAGTCAATTATTATACCTAAGGGAGTCGTCCATTTACAATTAGACACTTCCTACCTACCGCACACTATAGACAAGACTGTCTTTAGACAGACAGTTACCCTACTAGTGCGAGCGAGACAGACTATGTATTCTCGCTCGCACTATAGTGTATTCACGGAGACGAGTTAGTATAGCGCCTTCTCTATCGCACATTATCATACAAATGACAAAGACAAAAAAAACTTTTTTAGGGTCAGTGGGCGTTAACAATACCTTAGAAATGTAAATGTGCGTTCACACTGCGCTTCTTAAAAGTTCGCTTAGTTTATTCCTGAGGCTTCGTCTGTCGTATAAATTGAGAGACATTTATTTTATAGATTTTTTTTATGGCTACCTACTTTTTTATATATCTGATGGATATGAAGGAAAGAAATAAAATCGAGAGTTAATGATTAAATTTTCTTTATTATATTATAATATCTACCTATACAAGTTAATAACATATCATCATCATCATCATCACTCTCCGTACTATCACTACTGTCGTCGTTTCCTACATTTATTATGAATCTTTCAGTCATTGCTTCCACATTTCTGTCCATGGCATCCATTTTGGGCTCAACTATTTCTATGACATGCTTTATACATTTTTTCCATTTCTCTGCGTCAATATTTTGAATTGATTCGTTTAATACAATTTTTAATTCTGTCATTTTGTTTGTTTTCATGTGTGAAGCTACATTTCCTTTAACTTGAGCCCACACTAGCTCAATTGGATTTAATTCGCAGTGATACGGCGGCAGTCTCAATACAGTTTTGTTTTGTGATTTTGCCATTTCGTCTATAATGCAAGCGTCGTCTTATCGCTGTCTATGATTTTTAACGATGTTTAATAATTGACGTTTCAACATTTCAGCGTTACAGCTAATATTTTTTTCGCGTAACCAATTAAATATATCCTGTTTTTTACATTTGGCCGTTGGGATTCGCTCTATTTTCCTAGAGTGTCGTCAAGAAAGCAATCAATCATAAAATCCAATACACCAGCCGGTTCACAAGTTGAGCATACAGTCACAAGTAAGACCATGTCTGCACAGTACGGGAAGTATGAGTAGACTAAAAAGTACTCGTACTGTGTACACCGCCTTAGCGGTTATCACTGACCAATCGCAGTTAAAAAATTGTGTGAGTGAGATAGCGCTCTACTAACTCGTCTCCGTGAATACACTATAGTAGGGTAATAGGCGAGACGACAAAAAAATATCGAATTAGTCCCTCAGTTAGATTATTAATAAATATTTGAGCCGTGTTTTTTCTTTTGTTACGTAAACCAAAAATGACGAAGATATGACGCTTTTAAAATTCTCAATACGTCACGCCTAGGTACAATTTTTAGCTAATTCTGACGTCACGAGCCCCCCACTCCCTAGTTTTGATGCGTTTTATGTTTTGTCAATATTCATTTATTTACAAAAACAAAAAATACGTGTCCATTAATTTCCAATACTTTGGAATTTTTTGATACTGTCGTCATGCCTATTGTCTGTCTAAAGACAGTCTTGTCTATAGTGTGGGGTAGCTCTTAGTCATTTCATAACTTTAACACGAATTATTTTCTCATTCCAGTGGCAGCTGATTCAGCGACTGTTCCTACAAGCGTTATTCCAAGAATAACGCGAGGGATCTGTTCAATACTCTGTAAGTTGAGTGCAAAACTCTTAAGACAGTAAGACAGTAGGTACACCAGTACAGTGTACCAGTGCTTTGTGATAGTGAGCGTAAACGACGCACGACCAATCCGACGACTGAGTGGGTAGATTACGTTAGAGTAAGAGTTTCTTCTTGTATTGTATCATATGTGTAGGTTCCACAGTTCTCAATAAATGTTGTACAGATATCGCTGGGATATATGAGATTTGTGTCTATGAAAATTGGCGCTAATAATATAAATACTTTTCGCTAACGGGTCGAAACACGGTCATAAAGCGCGTGCGCAAGTCGCCGGTGGAAAGTTGTAATTTTGCAAGGTACATTGGGCGTACTGTGGGATTTTGAACTTTCGGCGCTAAAATCTAACAACACGATCGTGTCCCTTACTATGGCATTTCAAATTTCCATCATCATGATTGGACCCCGGCTAGCTTTAATCGGTAGAGTCTACTCAATTGAAGATTCTTACGTCACGTCACTGAACTGAAGGTAGTTTGACAGTTGTCATCCCTTGGATAGGCATGACAGCTGTCAAACTATTTTCAGATATGTCTTCTAAGTCTTGTTTTCTTTTTGCAACGCAAACCTCATGTTATCTCTAAAAGAATATAATAAAAAAAAAATGTAATTTAATAACGAGTTTTCATCATAATCATCACAAGTCTCCTTTGATACTTGAATGATGGTTAGATTTTGTTGTAAAATGTGTGTCTTGTTAGTTCAGTATGACTTGTAGTGACGTATGAATGTAGGTATTTTGTAAAATAATATGTTATTTCTAATGTAGTCATTGACGAGGTTGCAATAAGGCTGCGAGTATATGTATAAATATCTATTTGAATATGGCTGAATTTCATTTCATTGGTAATCTTTCAGTGGGTGTAATCACACAAAATACGACACAATGATACCAACTTTGACGCAAAGGTTTTAAAACTTAGAAAGATTACATAGGCCTGTCACAGTTATTTTATTTTCAAAACGCAGTGATCTTTATTCGCGTTTGTATAAGGTTGCTTTTGAGTTGCTTCTGTGAGAGGTAAAATAACGAAAGTGCAATAAAGTATGAGCAATATCCCACAGCCGTCAAACTACTAGTGCAACAAATGCTAAATAATATTTACGAATAAAACATATCTGTTGTTTCATACAAATATTTAATACTTTGCTGTATAAACCTGTTACTGATAAATGATGTTAATTTAGCAAATATAATATAAAACACGTTATTTATGTACACCTCCTAGTTGAGTCGGTATCTCGTATCTGACTACTCTAAGAGGAAACGGCTGAAACAAACTCATAGTCTTTTGCTGCGGGACTGTTCGAAAGAGATACCGCAGCCCTGGAACACAAAGGGCTAAGAAGGAACATGGATGGGTTTTAGTCAGTACAAGTCTGACCTCCGTATTCACAAATGCTTCGATTCGATTTTAATTAGGAAGTCTGTCTCGCTCGCTTTTGTTATGCCAAATAAAGATAGACGGACGACTTCTCGAATCCAAATAGAATTGAAGCGTTTGTGAATATGGGGGTGTCCCTTCCGCTCATTTCGGTCATTAGATGATTTCCATTGCGAAAAAAAGGCTCAGACATAATCTTGGTCAACTTCCATGAGGAGTAAGCACATTAGTGTCTGACCCCCGAATACTGAAACGTCACTCAAAATTTAAGTAGAACTTATATTTAACAGGTACTCAAAAGTGACGTTTGGTCATACGAAATTTAAAGTTTAGGAGCTGCTCAAATGTTAAGCAGCCCTTAAATTTTGAGTGACGTTTCAGTATTCGCGGGTATGATGGTCTTTTGAAGAAAGAACCAAACAGATTTGAGTGGATCTGTCCAGTCAATGCAAGCATAGGTTTATTCGCTACTTCAAAGTTGGTCCCAGAGTATAAATTACCCATATTCAAGTAAAAACACGCACTGTAAGATTACCAATGAATTTAATGTCAGCCTGTTTACGTTTCGGTACAGAATTTTCTTATTCACAATGTATATAGTAATTTATGTAGAATGGGACCTTTTGCTAAACAAATTAAGGCCCATATTATATTGTATATTTACTGACTGTGTATTGACAGTTGTTTCTGATATGCAACCAGACTTCTTAGAAACGAAGATATTTAGAAAATTCAGTACCAAACTGTATTGTAAAATTAAATGTCTTAATTTGTAATATAAATTATGATTTTGGAAATGTTTTTGTACATCTTAAACTGGTGCCTCTAGGGTCCATTGGTATATCAGCTGTGAACAAATTAACTATTGCTATCTCTTACTGGCACACAAGGAATGAAAGAGACCGAAGAAGTTCAGACCTTTTCCTGAAAAACGTAAAGAAAACCGAGCATTCTAGTTTGAGAGGTTTAAACTGTCTGTCTCTCTTTCTCGCTCGATATGTTAGAAAGGGATGGCAATAATGTTTAGTTCAGGTTCAGTGGGAACTAAGTATCCTATTTGGAAGTCTATTAGCACTATTACTCTTCTTCCCTTTCTCGCGATAAAACTTATTGCATTATTATTTCTTAGGACGAAATGTTCAATACTTAGCCAAATAATTGAAGTATACCTTACTTTCTATATCATGCATATCTAGTACATATATTGTATTGTAAATTGTTAGCGTTAAGTTTTTGACCGACTTCAAAAAAGGAGGAGGTTATGATGTAACAATGTAATTATCCGTTTTTTTTTTCTCGAATCTACTTATTACTTTGTGTATATTATGATTTATTAATTTATGAAATGGAATACATCCCTTTTACGGAAAATCTTCTAATTACTTTACCTAGTCAGAATAAGGTTTGTTTACGGAAGATATAAAAACAATTCCCCTAAATCTATATATTCTTCTCTGGCTGTTTATAAAAAGTTTTGTTTCACATAATTCTCACTCAGTTTTAACTAATACTGAGCGACACCCAAGTGAGCTCTTAAATACTCTAGCACCGTTGAAATGTCAACTCTCAGCACATTGGTTTATTTAGCGTTGAAAATTCTACAGGGGTTTTTTTATCATTAATTGGGCATTCATTTAGTCGTGAGTTATCCCTGTTAACCCTTCTGTTACTTTAGTCAAAACTTCAAAACGTCCTAAAAATCCCATTAAAAAGGATAAAATGTCCTCCTAGTTAGTTTCCAATACAGACAGTATTTTAAATCTGCCTCACGTCTTCAAAACGAAGACTTTACTCTGGATTCGTGAGTGACTTAGCTGTAGTTTTTCTTTTAAACTTAAAACTTATTTATTTTTTGTCTTTAAAAAATATAACAAAGTATGGCAGCGTTTATGGTCACGACTGTGACTGGGGTTAAATGGAACAAAAAGAAGAATTTAATGATCATGCCATCGTTCTCACGAGGCGGTCAAAGTTTAGTTGATCGAATAAAATAAAACCGGCTAAGTGCGAGTCGGACGTGCGCATACCATCATACTAGCGGTCCAGTGTAGTCCCCTTTAATTTTTACTATTTGTTGATATTGCGGCAACAGAAATAAGCATCCTGTGGAAATTTCAACTGTCTACCTATTACGGATCATGGGATACAGCCCGCTGACAGACGGACGGACGGACGGACAGCAGAGGCTTAGTGATAGGGTCCCGGTGAGCACCCTTCGGATACGGACCCCTAAATTTCAAGTTAGTCACATCGATCATTCAAATCACAAACGAATTCGGGTATTCCCAAGGTTGCAGTCGGCAACCACAAAATCAACAAAATCGCACTGAGACGGCATCGACTTGTTTCTATGTAATGTCAAACTCTATACAAAAAGCAACAGGCGACAATTTAAATAAATAAATTTATTTATTTGAGAAATCATTCACAATATTATAAAAGTAAGGAAATCTAAGCTATTGCGCGCAAGAAACACACTCGGCGTCTCAAAAACTTCCCCAAAAAAGTGCGCACAACTTAGAATTGTGCGCACTTTTGACTGATTGTTGTTACAATCAATTGTTTCGGAAATTCAATTAGAAAAGTGACATAACGTGCGTTACTCGTGTTCAAAAAATAACTTCATTCGGTCGGTGTAAGTTCGAATTTGTGTTTAGTCAATCAGGCCCCTTATTCACAAGGCTTCGATTCGATTTTCGATTCGGATAGTCGTATGTCTATCTTTTTATGACATTACGAAATCGAGCGAGATAGACATACGACTTTCCGAAAAGAACTTCTGTTTTTTTTTTTTAAATTGATATTATATCGACGACACTCTGTTAAATATGCAAGGAACTGTGCATCATAGTTTTTTTTATATTTAATATACCAATGCAATAAGAAAAACAAAACAGTGTCGCCAAGGAAGCGTTTTTAGTTGTCATAATTGATCGGCAAAGATTATTATCAAGCTTTGGAAATTTCGATATTTGTTTCTAAATACCCCAGTCACATATTTAGTAGTATATAACTAGAGTGTGAGGAGACTGTATAGTATAAATTGTAAAAATAATTAGAAAAATAATTCATAATACATTGTGATAAGGTTCGTATTTATTACAATTACATATCTAATGATAAAAATGTTAAAAATACTAAAAAAATATAAACATTGTTCATACGAAGTACAATTTTGTTAAATTGGCTTGTATTGTTGAAGTAGACAAAGTATTTTCATTCCGTAATTATATGAAAGATTGATTATGAATATAATCGTATCTTTTTTTTTCTCAAATAAAACGTTATTTGACTATTTCTGCTAAAGTTTTCAATATAATAGTGTTCTGTGTGTTGTAGTTGTCAAACCTTATTGTCTTTGAAATAATGCAATAAATTAATTTTGTGCGAACGACACATGTTGTCTTCACGCTGCGTTCGCAGTAATGCGTAATTTTTTGCTATGCAGAGGATACGTGGCGATCAGAATAAATGTCTTTTTTACAGCCTTTTCAAGTCTATACGTATATTATTGAGAAAGGAACCTCGCAGTCTTTGTTTGCACTGCGCACGAGTGCGTCTATAAGCGACCTTTTGTAGCAGACTACGGCTACGGAGATCCTGTAGGACCTTGTCCGTCTCTAGGACAATGTAGCGAATATACTTAATTATGCGAATACTCAGCGAGAAACAGATTTATAGAACCCTCAGTTTGTAAGATATTAAAGGATTTTCTGATTGGCACGAATTCTCTGTTTACATTATGTAACTCTATGTACTCACACTGTAACATTACAACTAGTCTTCCCCCCCTCTACCCATATGTACAACAACGACGATACTAAGAGATCTGTATTTTTTTAACGTTTTTCAACAAGAATATTTAATAAAAGTCATATTTTACTACTCACTCTGTTTCATAGATAAACTATCACTGTAAAAATCATATAGAAGAAAAATTTAGAAAGTTTTTTTTTTTTTTCGAAAAATATGGCGGAGGTAAAATACGGTACTCTTAACGTTATTTACTCTCAACCAAAGATTTGAATTGTTAGATGTGCTCTCGCGCGAAGAAGAAGTCAGTGTTACAAGATTGAACTCACGGATCCCGCTTAGAATGATAGATTTGATTTTTGAGCGAGAAAATACTATTTATGTCATTGTCAACGGAACATTTTTTTATTGTCTATTGTTTTGACGCGGTAGGGCGAATCTAATGATCCAAATCTTTGCTCGTATCATTAATACCAGGCCCCTTGTTCACAACGCTTCGATTCGGAAAGTCGTACTTATGTCTATCTTTTTTTGTCATTACGAAATCGAGCGAGATAGACATACGACTTTCCGAATCGATAATCGAATCAAAGCGTTGTGGATAGCTATGCTGTACTCAACAAACAAAAATGTTTAAAAATCAAATTACAAATATTCTATGTTTAAGTTACAACACCACAACTCGACTGCCTGTTACCACTGTAATGTATGGAATAAGAAACAAGATATCGAATCTAGGCTATGATTTAGTTGGTAAGCTCGCGCAAATGCGTCATAATGGTGCATAATGTTTTATTTCCTTTAGTTTATTTATATCTCAACGGCTGAGTAACTGGCGGTGATCGAATGGCATAGTGACAAGACTATTCGAGTACGGAGTATAGCCTTCAAGCCATTAATATTTGAACGGTGAATGCGCCATGTAAGTACATATTCTCTAGAGCAATAAGTCCACCTACAGACACATTGAAAGCACTTTTGCAAGTGGGTGTGCTTCTCACTCTAGCAAATGACGCCTTTAAGTGGCAGAGAGAGATAGCCGAATAACGGTGACCCGTGCGTATACTACTCCCTTTTCCAGGGGGCCTAAAATGGCCGCCTTAGCAGAATCAAAACAAGATTCGCGTTAAAAAAAAGTCTTAAAATGGACTTTATGTTCATAACCATTAAGTCCATTTTAAGAATTTTAAATTTGTAACGTTATTAATTTAAGATTCTGCGAAAGCGGCCACTTTAGACCCCCAGTTATGCCACTATTTCATTCGGAACACTGATTCAATTGATTGCTTTCATCAAAATGTTGGCTCAAATGTTGGTTACTAAGTCGTGTTTTCAAGTATTGCTTAGTATTATAGCCAAGAGCTTGAATCTAAGGAGTTTTGAGTGATCGGAGATATGAATATTAAAATGTTCGAGAGTATGTAACGCGTGACGTTTTTAGCTTGACATGCAATTTGGTACTTTCAAGTGAGGCGGTATGAATCTGAGAAGGGGAAAATATTCGTAATTTACGTTTTTTGGTCAAGCGTTATTCTTGTCACTGTCGCACAACTGTCAAAGCATACAAGCAAGACAGAGACGCAAACATTTCTAAGTCAAAGCACCCGTAAGTAACGTTTATAAATGTCGGTCCGAAGCTGAAATCTTTCTATCTTGAAATTAACAAATTGTATAAAAACCGTCAAAATGTATAGTGATCTAATACTTTGGATGTCGTGTGTGTGAATTTCTTTTTTGTTTATTTTTCATTGAAATTTTTTATTCAACGTTATATTTGCGTAGACCGTAACTATTATTATTTTATTTGTTGTTATTGCTAGTTTCGACATTATTTAGGATTATTTAGGTTGTACCGTGATCCGTGTAAAAAGCCTGCTTTAAAAACAGTGCGAGACTACATATTATTTCTAAAATTCTTTATAATGTCTTTACGAATCCAGTGTCGACACATTTTAGAAATTTTAAA
Source organism: Xestia rhomboidea (assembly GCA_963853795.1). Classification (NCBI taxonomy): domain Eukaryota; kingdom Metazoa; phylum Arthropoda; class Insecta; order Lepidoptera; family Noctuidae; genus Xestia; species Xestia rhomboidea. The sequence continues at coordinate 11,341,868 of OY970776.1, forward strand.
ACGATAATTCGTTTGTTAATTAAACACGTTACACAAATGGTTAATACCATTTGTTTTATTATATTCCTCATTGTAATATTTCTTACCTAACAAATGTAGATAAAGGAACCAGTCGATACTAAACTTAAACTTAAATTGAAATTAAGAGATGCACACTGCACTTTTTCTTGTTACGATCAGTGATATCTTGCAAACTAAAAGTGTGCCAAAGTAGTCTCGCACAAAATTCGCAAATAGGTACTAACGAGTTCAGTGACGGTCTGCCGCTTTCCCCCCTTACGGCTACTGCACACTATAGACAAGACTGTCTTTAGACAGACATTTACCCTACTAGTGCGAGCGAGACAGACTATGTATTCTCGCTCGCACTAGTAGGGTAATTGTCTGTCTAAAGACAGTCTTGTCTATAGTGTGCAGTAGCCCTTATATGCCTTAAGGTAGCACAAGTTGTGGGCTAAATCACTGGTGGGCGTGGCCAAAAAGCACCTGGCATCGTGCCCGTGACCTGAGATGCACGATCATTCATAGTAAAAGGCGCGTAAAAAAAAACGAAAAGGCCTTTAGAAAACTACTTTAACTAATTACTAATTTACGCCCAAAGTTGCGTTAAAATTGGAATCGAAACTTTGGTAGCTCGCAACTTTTTAATGGATTTTTATTTTACTATTCTATATTCGCACAGACAAAATTAATAATGACAAAACGATATCATGTTTAACTGTGGATTTAGTGTCAAACAGTGGAGTAATAATACTCTCCCGAAATTTCTATGGAAAAAATGTCAACTAATGTCACCTTGTAATAAGGTTGAAAAGATGTCGACCCTCGGTGAACTCGGGAGTACTTCTCACTCAGCACAAATCTACGTAACCACTAAGCATAGTGTTTTATAAAATGATAGTCGTAATCAATCACATTCCGTTTCGCAGACTGTTATGATTTAGAAGAAGTAAAATACTTGAATGAGTATTTTTGTACAGTGGCTAAGATTTTCATATCGCTGCAATATTCAAATTGTAAATAAATTAATAAATATTTAATATAAAATATTTGTTTGTCTTTTATTTGTTTGTTTAAGTTACACAACTGTTTATAGGGGTCCGGAACTCTTATAGGATCATTTTGTTGTCCGTCTGTCAAGACCCTTTTTCTCAAGAACGCGTGTAGGTATTAAACTGACACTAACATCAAATACCCAAGTCTGCTACCGCTTGGAGCAGTGAAAAAATCAAACTTGTAAGTCAACGCGATCAGAAGATATGACTGTTTATATCGATTTTTCAATTTAATCCAATTTCATGGATATTGACAGCGTGCTTAACTCACATCTGAATAAACATGTGCAGCTCTGTGACGCCCAGTTAAGATTCCAGCCTGATTTGTCAACGGAGACGGCTATTGTTAGCTTGAAGCACGCTGTCAGGTATTATACGGCTAGAAATACACCCGTATATGCGGTTTTCCTTGACCTGTCTAGAGCCTTTGATCTTGTCCCATACGATATTCTTTGGAAAAATACTAGAGGAGACGGCACTGCCGCCAGAGTTTACATTACTCCTCAAGCACTGGTTTCTGAACCGGGAGACTCAGGTGCGATGGGTGGGTGAGCTGACGGAGCCTTGCCGGCCGGAGTGCGGGGTGAGGTGGGTTAGCCTAACCTTGCTTTTGCTCTTCGGTCTGTCCGTGTGTCAATGCAGATTGATTGAGCAACTCATTGCTGAGTTGCTCAATCAATCAGTGCATTGCACGCGTGACGGTTGCTACGTGGATGGAGATTGTTTTAATAATATAAGCTATTCGGACGGCATGGTGCTGCTGGCTCCCTCGATCAGTGGTCTCTGAAAGCTACTGAATGTTTGCGAGTCGTACGCTGTAGCTCATGGATTAATTTAATAGGGGTAACCTCTCCGGTCCCTGCTGGCAAGTTGGCAACATGCATGGAAATGCAACTGTAATGGGCTAGCAATAATCTGGCCACGTGAAGAGATAAATAAAACAAAATAAAATGGCTGTATAAATTATAATTTAATACAAAATCGTAATTCACTCTTAGGTACAAACAATGCGCCGTTTAATATAATTACACACTATCTGTTAGGCAGAAGACATCTTTTAAATGATTCTTTACTTTCATTTTAGAACTAAATATTAGCTTGCGTATGATTGAGCACCAAATCGTGATATTTTTTTAATGCGAACTAATTTGTTCAAACAACAAAAATTAAAATAAAATTTATTTATTTATTTTCAAGACCTCTAGAAGAATAGCAACTTGCCTTTGTATACTTGCATTGATTATGGTTTTTTTTTTACTCAAAAATAATTTAATAGCTGTTCTGCTAGGCAATAATGGAGCAAGAATCATGTGTTTTATTATCCATTTTTTTATTTAGCAAGAACATTCGTTCAGCGTGAAGAAGTATTTAATCACTTGTCCATCGCCTTTCAGTTACGGCTACCGCACACTTGAGACAAGACTGTCTTTAGACAGACAATTACCCTACTAGTGCGAGCGAGACAGACTATGTATTCTCGCTCGCACTAGTAGGGTAATTGTCTGTCTGAAGACAAGTGTCGCAAGTATGCGGTAGCTCTTACAGCAGTATGTATTCTGTCCAGTATTAGTAGGTATATTAAATGCAATTGACTAAAAATGTGTTATTCAAATGTGCATATTAGTATGTAATTAAATTGCATGGATTACAGTTATCTCACAAAATATTCAAGCACGCTTTCCGAAACAATCCAATATATAGTATTTATTAGAAACTATTATAATTTGAATAGAAATGAAACTGACAGATTATGTTATTACAATTTTTATTTTACTTGCATTGAAGATACAGGAAGACTAGTTGGGATTACAGATAAAATTGGAAGTGCAATCAGTAACTTTAGCAACGTCCTACTACTGGGCAGGACTTAAGCCCTAGAAAAACGCATGCGTATTTCTCATGTGTCGTGCTACTGTTAAATACATCTATAATAGCTCGGTCTGATTCGATGCAATTGCGCACAGCTGGGCGGAAAAATAAAGGGTGTAAATAAACCCTAAAGGAAGCCGAACGGCACTCGTTCTCCCCTTCATTGCGATAATTTTTAGGGGTCCGTACCTTAAAGGGTAAAAATAGGAACCCATATATGATCACTCTCTTGTCCGTCTGTTTGTCTGTCCACTGATTTTCTCAGGAACGGGTGGACCTAGAAAGTTGAAATTTATGCCAGTTGTATAAAATCAAGGTGTCTGAGTCAACACGATAAAAAGATGGGCAAATTTAGTTTCGCGAAAATTTGTAAGTACCAAAATTTACCTTAATTTTCAACTTTTTTAATTTTCCCATTACATGTGCTGTAAGACCTTGCTTTTAACCAAAATTGACAATTCTAGGTCAACCGGAGGTACCTACAATTCATGAAATTTCTCATTCAAATTCATGAAAATCTGAAAAGCGTAAATACATAAATGTAGTTTAACAAAATACCTACAAGATTATACGTAACCCTCGGTGCGCGAGTCCAACTCGGACTTGGCCGGTTTTTTTGTTCTGGACAATACCTGGGAACATTTGGAGACGGGAAGATCTGGGAAGATTTGGAGGTCAAAGTTCTAACTTGTTTTTCAAAAGTTATACTAGTTTTTAAGATCATAAGTTCTCTACTTTAAATACCTCCATAACCCGTTTACTATTATATGCGTCTAATGCGTTCAGTAGTACATTGTGTTTTACCGTAAAACATTTTTCACCCCAAACAAAAAAGTCGTTTTTGAGCAATAATCTTTGTGCAAAATTACTATTAGTTTGATGTACAGAATGCTTGGTTGACGGCTTCGTGAAGGGTCTGTTTACACCCTGTAGATACTACCGCGCTCATAGACGATCGACCACTATTCACCCTTATGCTTCAAGTCATAAGGTTCAAAATTGGTCGACCGTCTGTGAGCGCGCTAGTACGCACGGCGAAATATCCAGTTATACATATCCAGTTTAACCACGCTGTGTATGAGCTTCCCAGAAAATAAGAGATCAGCTTAATTTGGTTTTGTATAGCTTGGTTAGTCGTCGAACATGATGTCACCGTAAAATTGTAAATACCGTTAGATTATAATCTATCTCGCGAGATTGTATACTGTTGGTAGATTGTGAACCTTTCCCTGATTGGTCTGTGTTGTGTGTTCACCCCTTTAGTAGATATTTTTAGTCTGTGGTTTTTAATTTAATATGTCTTTGGTCCATAAAAGAAAGACAGTGAACAATCTGTAACAGCGACATTTCGCATATTTTAATATAAATCGATTATCATCGTTGTGTAGAACCCGAAACAAATTAAGGGGACTACAGGAGCTAAACGCGAGTTTTATAATACAAAAAAGCATATGATAGTGTTTTGAAAACAAAATACAACTAATTTTACTCGATAAAAAAAAAAAAAAACTTTTAACGAGTAAAAACTAGACTAAAATACACGCGATCATTCTGATTTTTTGGCAAATAATTCTACAGGCAACATATTAGCATTTTAGTGTTTTATTTTTTTAGTCCAATCAATAGATTTTTTGTAAATCGCAAAAAAACACTAATTTCGCACTATTCGGCCCGCAGTGACTGACGTAACAACCACTTTGTAGTGCAACCTGATTAGAACTTTATTCTAACAGTAATTCAAACGAAGTTTGAACCACCACAAATAGAGTTGGTAATTTAGCTCCTGTATTTGCCTTAACTGACCAGTTCGTAACTAAAACTCGGTCATTTGGCGACCGTGACAGGACAATAGTTTGGATAATGGAAGCGAAGAAAAAAAGATACGGCGTGTGGCACGCATGTTCACCAAAATTCTCAACAAAATCGAATCCAGTGAAGGCTTCTCCCACGATGGGAAAGTAAATTGTTGAATGTTCTAATGAACAAACTTGACGTCCTTAATCACGAAATTGAGGCGTTGATAGCGGAAAGTTGTGATGAAACGGAACTAGAAAAATAATATGAAGAGGTTAGTTCTTTCCGACAGAAATGGTTTGCTATACAAGCGAAGATATTAAATCTACGTGTAAGTCCTCCACAGCACACAAAGTAAATGTGGAAAATGAGAAGAAACACAAGTTACCAGTTTTGGAAACAAAAATGTTCGACGGAGACGTTAGGAATTGGCTTCCCTTTTGGGGACAATTCGAAAAGATAGATAATGACAATAATATGGATGACACAGACAAGCTACAGTACTTATTACAAGCAACGACACCAGGAACTGAGGTACACAGATACATTGAGAGTTGCCCCACAACTAAGAACAGTTACAAACGGGCTTTACAAGATTTAAAGAACAGATATGCCAGAAAAGAACTGCTTATTCAAGTATACTTCTGTTTTAAACTTTAAATAAAGAAGGAAGTCAGAGTCTGACATGCAATTGCGACCAGCGGGCCTAAAATGGCCGCTTTAGCAGAATCATAATAAGAATCACGTTAAAAAAAAATCATAAAATGGACTTTATAGTCATAACCTAGTAAGGTAAGGTAAGGGGGGTAAGGGTAAGGTCCATTTTAAGAATATTATTTTTTAACGATTTTAGACCCCCAGATGAGTGCACAACTTCGTGCGCTAGAAACCTTAGGTGTCACCAAAGACGGGTATTCATCATTTATTCTCCCGATGATATAGTCTGCACTGTGAGTTGAGCCATCCGACGTTAAGGATGAACTAGAATCACTGCTGAAGTTTCTGAAACGAGAAGTAGAAAGTGACCAAAGAATCCACATGGCTACTGCATTTACCCAAAAGCAGACAGAGCCACCTAAACACATAACAACATCTACTTTAGTGGCGGCATTCAAAAGAATGAATCTAAAACCACTACATGTATATGGTGCAACAAAAATCATCCCAGTATGGAATGTTTCAAATTAGCTAAAATGACGTTAGAACAGAGAAAAGAACATTTGTTGAAGCTCAAAGTCTGCATGATGTGTTCAAAAGTCTGAGAAAGCTATGTGCAACGCTTCATATGCAAAAAGAAACATTCGCCAGTCGTTTGCCCAGGAAAAGATACTGAGATACAGCCAAATCCAGAGAGTCAAACAATCAGTAAAAATAGTAGCAGTAATTTAACTTCACATACAAACAGCAGAACGCTCCTACAAACCATCATGGTGAAGATTGTAAATGGAGATAATGAGATGACTGTTCGTACTCTGATTGATAATGGCTCCCAAAGATCCTATTTGCGGAAAGATGTGGCACAGAAGCTAGGCATACAGCGGTCAGCGGCCCTACCATGACGTCTTAAAGCAGGATCGTTTTAATTGCGTGCGACTGAGGGAAAGAGATGGCGCTAGACGTCCTCTATAGCTCCGTTTCTTTCCCTCACTCGCACGCAATTAAAACGATCCTGCTTTAAGACGTCATGGTAGGCCCGCAGGTACTGAAACAATGTCACATAACTTATTTGGTGGTATAAAACATATGGAAACGGGTATTTATCGCGAATTTACCTTTAATATAAGCCTAGCCTAGCTTAGCTTAGCTTTGGTGGTGTCATGTTTATAATTTATGTATCCATAGTTGTGATAATTCGTTCGATCTAAATGCTTCTAGAGCAATTGTCTATTTGTAGTAATTTGCCTAAATATCAGGAATCCAATCTAACACTAAAGAGTCTACTGACTAAACACAATATAGTGTTGCAAGAGTTGGTCGTACAGTAGGCCGTTCTGTTTGTAACTAATTCTAAAGTTGTGAGTTATTTTCAACCCAAAATCAATTTACAATCACCAAAATAGTGTTCGTTTACATTCGACAACAAACGAATTAACATACAAAGAAGTCGGTTAAAATGGCGGCACATGGTACATGACGTTCAACCAATCAGCGCGCGAGGTGCGTTCCGTGTTCACAATCTTTCGACAGTTAACAATCTCGCGAGATAGATTATAATCTAACGGTATTTACAATTTTACGGTGACACATACATAAGATTTTGCCGACTGACCTGTAGGCTTAGCCAAGTTGACAATCTACAAACGTTAACGCATAGAAAACTAACCAAATGTATAAGAATGACATCATTTCAACGTTAAGTCACGTGGTCAAAACAAACGAATAGAAACATTAAAGTTCAGTCCAAACTGTAAGTTGGCTACGATTTATATGGGATGTAGAGATCACGATTGTAGAAACGAATAGATTTCATTCTATCATCTTGATCGATGTAAACTTGTCTACCAAGTTTCTATTCGTTTGTTTTGACCACGTGACTTAACGTTTACGATTGTAGAAAGAGAATCGATACGAATCGTTTGTGACTTGGCTAGGCCTGCTGAATGTGTGCAGTCCCGTCTCTTTAAAAAAGAAACGCCAGAACAATAAGAGCCTCAAAACGTCGTCGATTACCAGTATCTATCTTAAGTAAAGCTTTAAAGCTGGATGTAACTCAACTAAACGACTATTGTCTTTACAACATTATGCTATTTTCACGTCTTAACATCCATAATAAGGCAAAATTCTGTAATTCTATTTATTTTTAAAAATTTCACTGTATTATCGTACAACGGTTTCATTTTAATTGTAATTTTATATTTTAATGAAGATTCCTGATGAAGTAAGGACGTATTTATTACAATTATTGACTAAATCAGTTATAACAATCGGCATAGCTCAGTAGAACCTTCGGCCGAATTCCGTCACATACAACATACACAATAGGCGAGACGACAAAAAATAACTAATTAGTCCGTCAGTTAGATTATCAAAAAATATTTGACCCGTGTTTTTTCTTTTGTTACGTAAACCAAAATTGACGAAGATACGACGCTTTTAAAATTCTCAATACGTCACGTCATGGTATAATTTTTAGCTAGTTCTGACGTCACGAGCCCCCACTACCGAGTTTTGATGCGTTTTATCTTTTGTCTTTTGTTTGTAAAAACAAAAAATACGTGTCCATTAATTTCCAATACACTAACTGACGGACTAAATAGATTTGCAATTTTTTGATACTGTCGTCATGCCTATTGTTTACGCTTTGACAACACAAATCCATATATTGTGCTCACTAAATTCTCAATTGCGTAACACAAACCAAATGCACAATACATTCTTTCTTTATTTTCTTTTCTGGAAAAAACGTTGCTCCGTGCTAGGAATTTCTCCAGTATCGTGGGTGCGTTTACAAACACTTATATTCACATACATAAACAGTCAGACCTACTACCGTTCATACAAATATTTGTTCCGTACGGGAATCGAACCCGCGACACGCAGCGTAGCAGTCAGTCACTGCGCCAAACGTCGGGTCATTACATCATATGTTTAAAAAAATAGTATGTACTATCGTGGACACTCCCCGCCTGATCACCACTAAGCAAATTTTTGCTTGCACTCGCAACATAGAAATGCTCTCTAGCCCCGCCCCGTTGACTTTCTATAGAAATAATGAATAAAAGACAATACCGGTCGGCCGAGCGCACTGACGACGCACGCCAAACGAGAGTTATTGTTTTGCGCGCCAAATTGACGCTTTCCTAATAGGCCTAAACTTTAAAGGGGCGTGGCTCGGCGCCTCCGCATGATTTAAGCGAAAAAAAATTTAACTGATCAGGCGGAAAAGACCACGACTGTACGTCAACGAAAATGTATTTTATATACATTTTCAAATTGAAGGGCGTCGCCAATGTAAGTGTCTCACGCTATTTCCCTGATCAATATACACAAAGGCGCTCTCTCACTGGAAGTAGTCGCCTGTAATGTAACTGTTCAGATTCGAGGAGTACATTAGTAAATGAGGCGAACCGAGCATTACAGTGCGCAACCTGTAACGATACAATTTGTAACAATCATTTGTTTATGTATAAAATCGAATCTTGGATTGTTACTTACATATACAGGCGAATGCTCCGGTAAGGGAGCACCTTTACGTAGACACTGACACACCTATCTATGAACAAATCTAAGTGATTACTCGAGTAAAATTAATTATTTATGATACGATTTTTATCCTGTAGTTTAGTAATTGCCTGAAGTTAGAACTATCAAAAGTTAGAATTCTTAGCTTTGCTTTCTTTGACGGTTCTACTTTGTTTAAATTCTTGTCTATTTAGACAACATTTGAACAAACATTTGCAACATTTGTATGCAAATGCATACAAATGTTTGCATTCATTACTTAAACTCAAGCAATTACTTTTTAGTTTCTGGTGACAGCGTCAGTCTGTCAAAGCAGTATAGTTGAACTGTCAAAATGAAAACGATTGCCATTGGGAGTGTGTGACGGAATAAGGCTGCTGAAGCCACCACTTCTTAAAAGCAGGTGGCATGCGAAAGGCTCGCAGTTCTTTTACCTCTAACCGCAGCAACCAAACATCATCCTTATTTAAACGGAAATAAGGATCACTGTATTTCAACAGACGTGTCTGTTAATCCAATAGCAACCTTATCGTTACGAAATTAATGATCAATACGATTTGGACAGTGATGCAAAAATGTTGAGAAAGATAAACTAGAAGTTTTTGTTCCAAAGCGGACATGTCAATGTCAAGATAATCCCTATTTATAAGTACCTACTATTTTCTAGATATTAATCGTTTCTGCAATGTAACAATAAGGATGATGACTGACTAAAAAAAATATGATTCTGTTTAGTCCGTCAGTTAGATTATCAAACAATATTGGATACATGTTTTTTGTTTTATCAAATTAATAAAAATTGACGAAGTTATAACGTGTCAAAGATCATGAGTGGGGGCTTGTGACGTCACATTTGAGTAAAAAATGTACTCAAATGTGACGTCGCACGAGTTTTCGACGCAATGATCGTCTTCATTTTTTGTTTACGCGAAAAAATGTGTCCAATATTTTTTAGAAATCTATCTGACGGACTAATTAGATTTTTTTTGTCATCTACTCTATTGTTAACGTATTATTTACTAACACTGGCGTTTGCCCAGCAGTGAAATAATTGTCATCATCATGTGCCTAGTCTTTTCCCAACTATGTTGAGATCGGCTTCCAGTCTAACTGGATGTAGCTGAATTACATGGAGCGACTGCCTATCTGACCTCCACAACCCAGTCAGTACTGGGTAATACGATACCCCTTGGTAAGACTGGTTGTAAGACTTTCGGGCCACTGACTACCTGTAACGACTGGCAAAGATCTACAAATGATAGCAGGACCAACAACTTAACGTGCTTTCCGAGGCACGGAGGAAACTCGGTATGTAATGGGTGGTCACCCATCCACAGACCAAATAATAAAGTGAAATAATTGTATCACTGTCAAAATAACAGTAATTTGTTGGCACTGACAAGACTGTTAAAATAGCTGTGATCTTTATCCACTTAACAATAAGGTTCATGTTAGAAGTAAAAATAGCTGTGCAAAGTCTCGACGTAACGAGCCACATCAACAACCGCGAACAGCAAAGACAAAACTATTTACAAGATATGTATATTTATTATAAAAACAATACTTAACTATTTCGTACAAGCGCATTACCGCAAGGCATCATTGGAGCAGACTCTTAAGGTATTTCGATTTTCTTTTGAGAATATTACTGACGTCCATGAGCATCTCGTTTCGTCCGTTTTTAAGTTTATTTTCTACAGGGCTTTGGTATTTTTCTTCTAGAGTTAATTTAGCGAGTGTTTGGTCTAAATTGTAAGTGAAGTCGTATTTGGGCCACTCATCGAGTATATTTTCGAGGAAGCTGATGGCTGTTTGTACGGTTTCGTTGAGTTTGTTCAGTAGCTCCGAGGTTTTGAGTTCGTCGGGCGAGTGTTGGGTCTTCTTCTTCGATTTCTTGGTGCTGGCCGGTGAGAATAGCTCGTTGCAGACGCCCAGCAAGAAGGTTATGATGCCTATGAACTAGAAAGAATAAAGTTTTGTTTAGAATACACAATACACACAAAATACTTAACCCTTGATCTGTCCAGGACATTATATTAACATAGAAGAGCACAAAGGTACTGCTTATTTCATAGATTTGTGTTATTTGCTTGTTTTGATTTTTGCTTGCACATCATAAAACAATTAGGCCTGTTTTTGCTTTAAAACCAATGTGACAGTTTGATAATCTCAAACTTAGTAAAGTTTCAATTTACTAGGAAGTTTTGTAAACATTGCATAAACTAATTGCGAGGACGACTCTTTATTACATAACATAATCAGGCTATAATGTTCCCACTGCTGGGACACAGGCCTCCTTTCTAAGAGAGGGAATGGGCTATAATCCACCACGCGGGCCCAGTGCGGGTTGGTAGATGTCACATGTGTTAGAATTTTTGGTTCTGGGACGATGTTTTTCTTTATTACATATGTCATTATTAACCAATATCAAGAAAAAAGCAATAAATGGAGTAAACTTACCTCTAAATAATTCGACAAACTTTCAAGACAATCTCTCATACTCCAGACGGGGTCTCCTTTGAAAGCTATCTCAGTTTGCAGCTGCAACTGCGCTTTGGGCAGCAGTCGCACGGCCGCGTCGCAAGCGTCGTGCGTCGCAGTCGTGCGACCGATCGCCAGCTCGCCGACCAGTCGCAGGATTGTCGCGTAAAGCTCCCGGTAGGGGACCGGTGAGTTTACAAATGCTGGAAAAATATGTGTGACGTTTATAGTACATTACGATATTAGTGCGTAAAGATGCGGGTGGAATTTCAGCCTGAGCCGAAGGTGAGGGCGTAATAGAGCCGAGCGTGTTATAACCAATACGCACGTATATCGTACGACGTTTTTTAACACATTTGTGAGGAAACAGAAAAAAAAATATTTCATACGTGGTTATGTATCTGTCCTTGGATATTGACGGCAGCAAGCTGTCGCATGCGGTTCGCGCTTCTGTTAGTATATCCGGTGGAGTTGAAGTAATATATTGCTCATCTTCATTATTGAAGTTGTCATTTTTAGATATTCACAATACAAGTACAAAGAAAAGAAAATTTGAGAAAAATGACGCGAGGATTATTTTCTGCCGTGGCTGCGTGAAAATGTTGGCAAAGACGCTAGAGCATGCAGCCAAGTTTTTAAATTACCGAATAAACTGATTTTTTATTTTATTTTAAATAAACTCAATCTGTGAATGCACACTGTTGCTTTCCCGCCATTTTAACAGCGCGCTAGCGCTGCCTACTGACTGGCGCCGCGCGGCGATTAGTTCGAAATATGAATAGCAACAGCGCGCTGCTCACTAGCTGGAGTCGTGCGGCGGCGATCAGTTCCATATTTGAAATGGCAAATAATACTGTTATGGAATTTGTATGGACTATAACTTAACTATTTGCTTTGATAACACAGGCGTTCTTTATGACCCGCTTAACATATTTAAAACCGGTGGAATTACATCAGCTTTACGGGCAAGGGTGTTAAAAAAACTATAGCAGTGTTATAATAGCATAGTTTCCTCGGAAACAGTACTTTATTTCGGGATGAAAGGTACCGTATGTCCGTTTCTGTAAAAATGACAACGTCTAAGCAAAATTTCATGATGATCGGATTAGTGGTTTAGGCGTGCAAATGTAACAAACAAACAAACTTACTTTCGCATTTATTATATTAGTTAGGATTAGTAAGTTCGGATAACATCGCAATTCTTGAGAAACATTACTCAGTCCATAAGAAAGAAAATTTTAATAACAAATATGTAAAATGGAAAGAGGAAAGAAATAGAGCATTTAATAAATAAATTACTCAGTTCATTAGAAAATGATTGAACTGATAAAGATTTCTGCGCAAGAAAATATTATTTTGTACTTAGCGCTAGTCGTTATTAAAGTAAAGAAAAGTTTGGTGGTAAACTACAATATTGTAAACAGTAAGTGAAGAATTTGTATTTCTTGCAATTTTTTTTCCAAAATCTAGGCTTTTGAAGGCTTTTCAAAAGCATTATAATTTGGAACGGCCAGCAATTTGGCTGTCAAATACTCTAACTAATATCTGAATAGCGACGGACTATTCAAAAGTGCTTGTAATTGGTCTAATTCATATTACTTTTACGACTTTCGAAAATGATTTTGAACACTCACCAATAAACTTATACTTACGATATCTTCCGTGATAATCCTCTATTGTGAGCATGGGATAATGGATAATCACGGAAGATATCCCATAAGTGACAGTATAAATAAACAAATAAATATCGCTGGACATTACACTGTCACAGTGCCACACTAAGCAACGAGGCTTGTGTCGTGGACACCAGATAGATGATATACTACATAGATACTTTTTTTGTAAATACATAAGTACTTATTATAAGTTTAGTTATAAACCGTGAAATCTTAAAACAGTACTCACCAATAATCCTAGACGGGAAAGGCGCCGATATGCTTATCCTCTCCTTCTCACAGTAGATCTGCCGACACTTATCCATCGCAGCACTAAAGGCCTCCGCACACGTATTCAACTGCTCATAATGCCCCTTCTTCTCCTCGACCGGCCGACTGTCGGCTAACTCGATACAAAGCGCTATGGCCGACACTAGGGCGTCCTTTAGCCGGAGATAGGACACTTCCTGGTCGAAGGTTCGGCTCTTTAGCTGGTCGTCTTGAAATTGTGGCGGCTCGAAATTTACTATGACGTTTAGATCGCGGTTGTCTCTGGAAAGTTAAAATATTTTTTTCACTTCTCATGCTCTAAAAGTTCGACTTTATGTCGTGCGTAGGCGACATAAAGTCGCTTTTTATGCTCTAGAGCATAAAGTAAAATCTTCGTCGAAGACCAAGGCAATCGGTCCAACAGCCACACGAACAACTTCAACTTCATAGATTAACCTCTTTATTTTAATTCGTTTCGTTAGTATGTAGTTAAAATAAAGAGATTATTCTATGAAAGTTGAAGTTGTTCGTGTGGCTGTTGGACCGATTGGTTTGTTTATATGGGCCAATACAAGACATTTTTAAGGCATAAAAAAAGTTTTTCATTAGAGTTAGTTGAGAGAGTTAGAGTTTGAACTCTGAAAGTAGGTCTGAAGTTGCCTGAGGAGCGGATTGAAAGTAATACTTTTCAGCCCTAGGGAGAATCGTTTTTAACTGACAAATGTCAAATTATAAAAAAAATATTGTTCATTTTTCTATTGAACCATGTTCCAACTTTCTATACAGCCACGATGTAAAATTTAAATAACAAAGTTAAGTATTAATTAAAGAATAGATATTTTTTAAATAACTTTATTACAATTAAGTTTCAACCATTTTTTCGATGATGAAAATGAAAAATAGGTAATGGTTGAATAGCTGGCCGGCCATAGATAAAAAAAAAACAAAATAGGCGGGAAAGCGGCAATAAGATCTTCATTTTTTTTTTCGAGTTGATTCATGTTTTTATTTTTACTTTCCTTGAATTCGTAATGAAAAGCACAGTGTTTACCTCGGTTTAAAGACTTATTTAGTCCCTCGAACTATTAGCGCCCACGCTGCGCTCGGGCACCCCCCGTCTCGGGACTAAATAAGTTACTTTCACACCTAGGGTAACAATGTAGTATTGAATTTCTTGCATATTTCCTATTGTTGTCGGGACACGTTACATGGTATGGTACGGTGTGAGGTAGACTCCTATAAGTTCAGGATTTGTATCTTGCAGATACTCGAGGCCAGTATACTCACGTTGCATTCAATGGCAGTCGGGTAGGTTGGTGCAGCAGCGTGGGCGGGCCCGCCAGCTGTGACAGCAGCGCCTGGTCCCGGGCGGCCGCGGCCCCCCAGGCGCAGGCCTCCAGCCGCGCCCCCCACGCGCCCAGCTCCACCAGCTTCTCGAACGTTCCGTACTTGTACGCGTATGTTAGGTGTTCTACGCTCTGAAATGTAGAACAGAGGAGATTAATATGTCGCATCCTAGATTCCTGGTACATAGAACCGTGTCCAGGACGTACTAAGTGACATACAGGGTGTAAACCACCTCATCACGAAGCTGTCAACCAAGCATTCTGTACATCAAACTAAGTAACTTTTCGCAAAAAATATTGTACATACATCATGTTTTGTGGTTGAACTCAATGTAACGCACTCAAAAACTTGAGCTGATGGATGGATTGAATAGTACGGGGGTAGTAGAGGTGTTTAAAGTAAAAATCTTATAATGAAAATTTGTAGATGAAAAAAAACTTGTCAAAAAGTTGGGAACTGTGACCCCCAATATCTCCGTAACTAGAAGGTTCCCAGGTATGGTGTAGAACAAAAAAAATGATCGCAATGACGGGGAGAACAAGTGACTGTCGGCTTCGTTAAGAGGTTTTTTTACATAATTTATTTGTGTCAGCCATCTTACAGAAAACCATTTATGTATTACCTAATACTGCATTTCTAGATCTTCATATTTTACGTCTGATTCAGGGAGTGACTAATGAGCCTGTCTGAATATAAAATACCATAAATTTCCAACACTGTTTAATAACCAAATTCTTTAGGGAACTGGTTTTCTTGGTTCGCAAATGGCTTGACGAACACAGCACTTGCAAAACAAGTCCATGTTCGGTAATTTGCATGCTCGGATGTGAAGCTGAAAAGCGTCATTCCGTTTGCAGATCAACATCTATTATTTATTTATTTAGTACAGTATTTAAAACCATGAACACTAAATTAAATACCTAATCCTTTTATTCGTTCTTCTCGCAGAACCACAAACATTCCAACATTATCGTCATTTATTAAGGTAGCGGGTACTGTGTACTAACATCTTTGCCATGGTGTTTGAGGAAGGCCCTCGTATCAGCTAACAGCTGCAAGGCACGACTGGCCACACAGGCGGGTGCTAGGCGGGCGCAGTGCAGCCAACCTATCGACACCAACTGTATGTGCTTCACTTCTAGACGTTGGTATATGCTGTCCGCTGCCCACGCGTTACCTGGTAAGGAAAAGCTTAAATTTAAGGTGGATGCTCCAGGGTAGCCCGCGGAATTCAAATTTTCTTACGTTTTTTGCAATTTGCAGGTCAGTGTCAGATTGTATGTTGATTAAAATATGATTCGCGGCTGTAACACGTATGTAGTTATAGAATTATAATCATCAAAATCATCAATACAACCCTCCAAGCTCATAAAGGTGCAGGAATTACTTTTTCAAGGTCAAAGTCATTCCTGCACCTTTATGCGCTTGGAGGGTTGTATTGATGATTTTGATGATTATAATTCTGCCACTGACTACCCGTCACGACTGTCAAAATCGACAAATGACAGCCGGGACCAACGACTTAACGTGCTTTCCGAGGCACGGAGGAATTGAAATATATGTATCTCAAATAGTAGCTAATAATCAAGACTTCAATTCATTCTAAAACAACAAGTACTTAATGCACTGTTTTAGACTTTCACGGTTTTTCACTATACTTAAAGTACTTACGGGATGATATCCGTGATTTTGTTTTTGGTCGATGAGTATTCCGTAGTCGTATTCCCGCGATCATGATGCTTGCAACAGCGTCGAAATATCGGGAGCTCATCGACCAAAAACAAAATCACGGATATCATCCCGTAAGTACTTTAAGTGTAACAAGTACTTAAGTCCGTAAGACATTTTAAAGTCTTGGGGGGGACGCGCCAGGGCCTCATTGCAAAAAAAGGAATATCGCGGGCTACCGCGATATTCCTTTTTTTGCAATGAGGCCCGCTGCGGCCTATAATGGCCGCTTTAGCAGAGTCATAATATGAATCACGTTAAAAAAAAAATCTTAAAATGGACTTTACAGTCATAAACATAAGGTCCATTTTAAGAATTTTAAATTTTTAACGTGATTCATATTTTGATTCTGCTAGAGCGACCATTTTAGACCTCCAGGTCAGTAGACTATAAGACTAATCCCCGAAGGGCCTAACCCTTCGGAAATTACAGTTGTACCTAATTATAGTACACCCACATTTCATCAGTTATATTTAAGTCCCATGTAATCGGGGGCGAGCCTATTGCCATCAACCGGGCACAAATCCCAAATTCTGTGGCGGCTACTACCCAATAACACATTGTCTGACGCAGGAATCGAACCCAAGACCTCATGCTTAGCACTCGACCAACGGGGCAGTCCGCATAATCACTTACCTAATAAATGATACAACTTGACGAGCAGCAGCTTGGCGTGGAAGTTGGCTGGCGAGTGATGTAGCACCAGCTCCAGCAGGCACAGGGCGTCCACCACTGGCGCTGAACTCTGTTGCAGCACTCCTGAATAAAGGTTTCATTACATCATTTATTATTTTGTATTCATAAGTTGCCTGTGCCAATTATTACGAAAACATTGGTAAAAATAATTATTTAAGAGATTACTGCCATGTTAAAAAAAAATCTGGCCAAGTGCGAGTTGGACTAGCGCACCGAGAGTTCCGTATAAATTCGTAGGTATTTTGTTATTAAACTACATGACATACCTATTAACGGCTTTCAGATTTTTCCTTAACATGTGCTGTAAGACATTGCTTCTTGCCAAATGTCATGATTCTGGATCAACGGGAAGTACCCTATAGGTATTGATTCCCTTGTAAAATTGCAAAATATGCGACATAAACGGTCATATCTTTTGATCGCGTTGGCTTACAAGTTTGATTTATGTGCTCCTTCCTGAGTATTTGATATTAATTTCAGCTTGATACCTCCACGCGTTACTCAGAAAAAGGGTCTCGACAGACGGACAACAAAGTGATCCTATAAGGGTTCCGTTTTTGTCCGACTGAGGTACGGAACCCTAAAAATATTCAAATCAATCTAAACTCCGGTCGTGGAGCAGGAAGAATCTTGCACATATCTGTCCGACTTTGTTTTGGTGAAAACCGGGCCTAAACCTGCCTTTGCTGCTGCCAATAGAGACTTCTATTGGCAGCAGCAAAGGCTCAATCAACCAGGAGGGTTGATTATCAAAATGCCAAATAGTCTTTCGTACAAAACGCGCTTAGGAAAGTTAGCTACCAGCGTAATAATAATGATGCGCCGCCAGTATCCCATACGTGTCCGCGGCACAGAACTCAGTAATACTGGCAGTGACCAGTCCCTTCTGCAGGCAGCGCAGGTAGTGGCCCCTGAGCGTGGTGGCCAGCGCTAGGGCTCCGTCAACAGGCAGCGGCGCCGCCACCAGCCGCCACGCGGATAAGCAGGAGACGTGGCGTTGGATGTCGTCCGCCTAAAAATGAAGATGCGGTTACAATTGTCTTTCTTTATGTGGGTTTTAAAATGGAGCCATATCTAGTACTAGCACTTCGTCCGCGAAAATTGTGATAGCTCGGCTAATGTGCATGATATCAATATAATTTATAGCCAATGTTATTCGATAAGGATGTAGCTTTTTAATTGTGAAATAATTTTTGAAACCGGTCCAGTAGTTCTTGAGTTTATTCGTTACATACAAAAATACAAATCTTTCCTCTTTATAATATTAAATTCAGCTTTATATAGTATAATGTAGAAGTGTAGATTGGTAGGTATGCCATTATGAGATGAGTAGCGAAGTTCTGTTATTTCACCTTATAAAAAATAAGCCAACTGTTGTGGCTTATTTTTAGTTTACCGTGACTTTCGTCATACTAGCGCTTACAGCAGTTCGATCGAGCTACTTACGAGAAGGGAATTCTGGAGTCGAGTTAGGCAATTCGAGTTATCGAGTTAGGCAATTCGAGTTATCGAGTGCTAAGGCGGGGTCGAGATTGGTCCATCGAGATCTGGCTCGCCTATCTGGTGGGATTACTATTTTGAAAAAGACTTCTCAAAAAGCGTAGTATGCCGAGTTGAATGTTTTCACTTTTAAAATCTCGACTGTCCTCACAAGATTGAACCTCGAAAAATAGCTCGTGATCAAAATGGCCCCTTATGTTTAAAACCAATAAACACGATACGATTCTCAAGTTGAATGTTAACTATTATCTCAATTGTTGCTAATTATTGTGATTGCTCATACGTTTATGGCTACAATATAGTTGAAATCAGCGTTACTGATATAAGCGCTGACTCACCATCACGCTATTATACTGTGCGGGTAGGCAGAAAATGGACTTGTTGCAATTTACAATCCCTATATACTTCTCTTGCTTTATCCATGTTCATAGGTACATAATATATAAATGATAACCACCGCTGTGACTCAGTGTCATATGACTTGTATGAACACACGAAAGTTGAGAGTAATTTGATATAAATTTATGTAACGTAAAATATGAATAATCATGTAGCATATTGTATTTAAATACGAAAGTGCTGTTTATCATATTATAAGGTAAATAGCAGGTTATTGGTTGACATCACCTTCACCTTCTGTACCTATTAAGTTTTTTTTTTTCTAATAAGGCATTTTTGTATGATGCGACCTAACCATAACCTCATGGTCGCACGAACACTATCGCGTTGATTTTCTGAACACGCGGTCGGGCAGATTGCGTATTTGCGCCACCGATCGATTTGGTTAAAACCAGGGCTACAAAACAATCTTGGTAAGTTGTTAATACAAAAATATGTATTATAATCAGTGACGCCGTTGATTTTGGTGTATTACATATTTATGAAGTAGAGGACCAGACAAAGACGTTAAACACAACTTACCAACTCAGGTTCACTGTTCTCGTCAAAACCAAGACACGTTAGGAAGTCCCTGCAACGTTCTTCCCTCTCCTTCTGCGGTATCATTCCGAGGTACGGCCTCAAATCCGGCACCGCACAGGGCTTGTTGGCAAACACCCTCAAGTACTGCACACACAACGCCAGCCCACTACCGATGAGAGACGTTGGATCTCCATTAACAGCCAAACATTTCCACAACTCCAACCTAGCTAAGTAAGGACCTCTTAAAGCCCTTCCGGATGTCATACTTTCTACTAACGTACAAATGAACTCATGACATTTTTCTGCAGAGTTATCAATAGCGCTTTCAGAGTCCTCTTGATTTTCCTCAATTAAACGGAAGACTGAGTCAAAGTATGGTACGTAATAGTCCCATCGGTCTTGGTTGTCCCATAGTAACTCTTTACAGACCATGTTTAGTCGTTTCCATTCACCGAGCTTCGTTAAGTAAGGGATACAGGCTTGAGCAGTGTTTCCAGGGACTAGTTGGGAGTATAGCGGACTTTCTATGAATTTCAAGATGTCTTCCCATTTTTCCTGAAGTTCTAGAATCATGATGTAGAGGCGGGCTTCCTGTTCGGCTTCCATTTTGTTCTCAGATATAAAATTGTCGACCATTCTTTGAGCGAGGGCAAGTAGGATGCCCCTTTTCGTGTTGTCTTCTGATGTTTTGGCCTGTTGGAGTAAATTACAATACAATCACAGTTTTAAAAAAAACGCAGAAAATCACTCATTCAAATTTAAAGAAGCAAGTATCTTTTCCTACGCAAAGATATTGATAGGCACAATTAAAGATAAACTAAAGATTTTATCAATACTATAAAATTGCATTATTATTTATTAATACATTTAATCTTTTAACCCCACAGCATAAACGCTTAACGCATGCCGTTCAAAAGATTAAACATAACCGTCCGGTACACCGCTGCCTCTCCCTTAGGAGGGCATTACAGGCGTGATGCCAAGTCATATCTACAGTTAGGCTGGTTTCACCATCTCTGGGCAATTTTGTATCTCCATATTAACTTAATGGCATATAATTTCTTACAGTTACATAAGGAAACAAGCTATTAATTCTCATAAAATATTAATAATTAAATGAACAAACCTGCAAAACAATACTCATAACTGCCCAGAAGTAGTACGGGTTCTTGGGAGCAAACTTGTACAATGCCATGGCAGCCCGTTGCTGTGACCGGTAGTCACCGACCCTCACATATGACATGAAGAGGTGAGAGTGCAGCTCTTCACTTGCTGGTTCAGACTTTACCGCATTTTCGTATAACATGCACACTTTGTGTACTGGGGAAAGAAGCAAAATGCTTAAGCCGGGCACGAAAATTAGATGTTCTTGGTATATACAGGGTGTTAAAGTAGTCACGTGCCATAGCTTAGGGGTGAGTTCAGTATCGATAAAGGAACCCGTAACAAATAAAAAAAAATCCCAAAAAAAACATTAAAAACAAAAAAAATATTGCAAGATCAACCTAATTCAGTACCTACTGACTTTAAATAGCAATATAAAATAATTTGAATTCTAAACGATTGCTATTTTAAGTTGGTAGGTACTATATTAGGTTGATGCTATAATTTTTTCGTTTTTTATTTTTTTTTACGGGTTCCTATATTTGTTTAAAAACTGTTTATTACATATCCTGCATGGCATGGTTTTATTTGTTTTATTGCACTTTTCCTATTAGTTTATCTGTGAGTCTACACAATATGGCTATATCAGTAATAAATACAAGGTTAAAAAACTTACATTGTTGAGATTCTCTGTAGGATATCGTCATCGCCTGCAGCGTGGTATCATCGCTTGGCTTCTCGTCGGCCAGGGCGTCGAGCACTACGTGCGCTTCGGGACCTTTTCCTAACCTAAAAAGTGCTAGGGCTTTCAAAGCCCGGGCCGCTTGCAGAGTAGGGCTCTTTTTAAGCACCTTTTCCGCTTCTTGCAGCGCCTTCTTATTATTACCATTGTCCAACCAGTCTGAAAAATTCATAAATATACATATCTTCACTGAAAAACATCCCAATTTCTGAAGAGGTTGTCTGAAGTATTGAACTCTTGCTCAAGCTAACTTGTTACCGTAAATTGGTCGCAACCGACGCTCCACAATTCCACCGTCGTGCATGTGCTGTGGCCGCACCGCCATTTTTCATTTATAAAGTTTTTTTTCGCAAACTATATTGCCTTTCGGTACTTTTTAGGCTTTTTCACAGCACGTTTGTTTTGCGATTTTTGTCTGTGGTTGACAATTGACAGTGACATATTGAATGAAAGTTGCCATTAAAAACAAACATAGACAAAACCGATTATTTAGAAACCGTAAACCTAAATAAACTAAATGCCACGCCACCACCGTCGCCATGGCCATCTTGCCACGCCATGCCATATTATGAGCGTTCATCCAAAAGTTGGCAACGTTGCAAATAGCTGTATTTTGTAGAATGAAGAAAATGATCTAAGTAAACTATGACAACAACTATCGTACTATCGTAGACTATCGTAGTCGTATCGTAGTCATAGTGTCGTATCCTAGTGTATTCGTATGAGTCCACTCGGTCCGAGCATACTCTGATCGTGTCAACGCCGTTTTAAGTATGGCAACCCCCATACAAGCTTGTATTGTGGCAACCCATACCAACCCATCTCAACAATACGAGTTGCTTCAGAGTCCACTGATCGGTCCGAGCTTAATCCGATCGTGTCAACGCAGCTTTACTCGCCTTCACCTTTTTTTTTCTTGATGTTTAAATCTATAATGGATGTTCTCTGCCCTGAGCAGAGCGGAGGGGTCTGTCAGACTCGTACTGCTGACTAAAACCACCACACCGGTGTTCCCTCGCATACTGGCGTCGGGGGGCAGCGGGATCTGATGCGGCTTCCACTGGGGGGTGTAAAACTCCCCTCGTTACATCGACGGCGACAGATGCCCCGTAATCCGTCTCCAATCGTAATCAGCTGGGGGATGCGAGAGAACTCCTCGCTTTCCGCAGCTTCCTTCTGCGACATGACGGTTTCGCAGAAGGACATCACCGCGTCCCAGGACTCTACGCTGCCAACCATCGAGCGAACAACGGTCGGCAGTAACAGGTCTCCTCCTATCTCTGTAACGAGCGCACGGCGCGGCTTATCCCACGCGGCACACTCGGCCAGCGTATGCCGCGCCGCCGTTTCCTTCAGACAGTGGACGCAGTAATGGCAATGGGGGTCCGGCACTCGCCTACACCTCACGCAACATCTGTTTAGTGTTTATATAGATGCGGATCTGCCAGTGCTAGCCTATTAATCTACATCATGTAGAAACTCAACATGAAAAGAGTTGTCCTGTGACAATTGAATTTTTGTCTGTAGGTAGACTGTGAACGTCATGAGGTATACGCAGTTTAATTTGTTGTAATATCGGCGCACCCTGTATATTTATGTTTTTAATTAATATAAATTCAAACTGAAGTCTCTGAGAAAGGAAGGTGTTATTGGCAGTGTACTCCACCAAAGACATAAACTTTGAAAAAATCGATTGTAGTAGTAATCTAAAAAAATACCCTTTATTATAATTTTTAGCATGCAACTATTGTGTATTTTAGTAGAAAAAATATTAGGCTGTGGTAACATCAACAACAATCAACAGCAACAAAATTTTCGGTCAAATTCAAAATGTCTTCGAAGCGGTGTCTTTGCGTCCCGGGTAAGCTTTTTAAGTTTTACTATGCTTTTTTGGGTGGAACTTGTGGTTATTAGGCTTTACATGGCATAGGGACATTATAAACAATATCACTTGTGCGTAATTTTATGGGTAAATTACGTAATCGCAATTTGATGAGTTCAAAACTTCGTGTGTACTCCGTGAATACCGTTGCCAAGTACGTACTAAATAAACTCCGGTATACACGAAGTACATTGCGAAGTACTCAAAGAAATGGAAACTGGCTTTTTTTGTTTGTTTTGATATAAAATAACATCAGTTGAGGTGTG
Source organism: Xestia rhomboidea (assembly GCA_963853795.1). Classification (NCBI taxonomy): domain Eukaryota; kingdom Metazoa; phylum Arthropoda; class Insecta; order Lepidoptera; family Noctuidae; genus Xestia; species Xestia rhomboidea. Next base: position 11,365,360 of record OY970776.1, read on the forward strand.
CATTGTATGTCGTATAGCATGTTCTTTTTCTTTTTCTCCAGTGTTTAACCTGACACGATCGCATAAGATTTTAGCTTTGATCCCGAAAGAAAATGCATGTTCCGATGACAGTTCTAGTTTGGATGACGAATCACACTTCCTTCCACAATCTTCACCAAAGGTTAGCTCTGACCCACCTTCATTAGACTCCTCATTTGAATGACTCCTATTGAAAAGATAAGGAGTTACTCGAAGGAAGACAAACGCAAGGTCGATATGGACTGCCCTCAATTTGTGAAGCAGTACAATAACCATATGGGGGGGCGTGGATTTAGCTATCTTTGTACTGGACTCTGTTCAAGAGCCGACGGTGGTATTTGGGTATATTTTCGCAGTTGCTGGATATATGCCTAAACAACGGCTGGGTCCTTTACAGGCGAGATGGGAGACTTAAAAAGTCTCTAAAAGAGTTTAGGCTTGGCTTGGCTAGGAAAAATGCCCAAGTCAAGTGGAAGTATGGAGAACATGAAGGGGAGAATAATTCAGTAACCTACTGCTTAACGGCCGGTAGACAGTGTCAGGTACTGTCGGACATTTTCCAGAATCCAAATAAGCAATCACGCTGCAGGTTTTGCAAAGAGGGAAGAACCAAAGTCTTTTGTGTGAAGTGCAATATTTCTGTTTTGTGGTAGGAGAAAGTAACAAAAGAAATTGCTTTCGCCAATTTCACACCCAATAAATATTGTTTCGTAAGAATTATGATTAATAAAGCAAAAAAATAACTAAGATGTATTTTATTAATATCTTGGCACCGTGCTCCACGTAGTACAAACACACAAAGACATACTTTACACTACAGTTGGCAATGTACTCCTCGGAGTACATAGATTTTCGCGAAAACTATAATAAGTAGTTTTTTTTTTACCATTTTTTTCAGTCCTCTGGGATTACAATATACCAGGAAATAACTGAAAATCATGATATTTTAGAAATAAATTCATTTGTCAATTTAAGGGTTAAGAACAGGTGAGTCTACGTGTGGCGACGACGGCAGCCGCAACTGTAAGGCCGAGCAGCACTTTGCTGTCGTCAGAGGAAACTTCAGCTGTCGACAGAGGCGACTGCGTTTGCCGTCGACACGTGGATATGAAACAGGTCGGCGTTTCATATCCACGTGTCGACGGCGACAGATACAGTATTGTCAGTCGACTTCAAAACCGAGCGTTCACACGCTTACTGTCTGTCTCCCTTACTATAATATCTTTTGCGGCAGGCTACAACAGTGCTGTCGACATGGTCACGGCACGAAAGTCGGCGTGTCGAATACTGCAGCAGTTCCTTTTGTCGACAGTAGGAGTTGCCTCTGTCGACAGCTGAAGTTTGCTCTATCGACAGGTAAAGTTGGCTCTGTTGACAGCAAAGTGCTGCTCGTCTGTTTGACGCCTAACGCTTAGTGGGACTGCGTGCTCGGACCAATCTTTTAAGGCAGGCAGGAGGCATCGCCGACTCCCGACTGACTTATTTTGCTGTTCTCTTAGTGGATTCAAAAAAAGGAATGCATTGTTTGTAATTAGCTATAGTTAGATTATCAATTAAGTTAGGATTCATGAATGCGCATTTATCGTATTGAGTTATCCTGTAATGGTAGATGTAGCTAAGTAGATAAATAAATAGTCCCAGTTGCCAGCTTATAGCCACTAGTTCTAGTAACTAGACCCGGTTTCGACCCAAGAGAAGACGGGCAGAGCAGTGCGGAGATGTACGACATTTAAATGTGGATTTCCAGCGATTAGATTATCGTCGCTTCTCCGTTCCACTCGTCTCGACTTGAATGGGTTGAAAAGAATAGGATTAGGTACATATTTCAGTTTCGACACAAATTAAGGTACTGAATTCTTCTAGTTTATCATCTTTATCCTATCTCGGGAGGCTGCATCCACATTCCACGCGCATCTTACACGTGTTTGTGATAATATTGTCCTCCGTGTAATACATCGTGTAAAACAGTTGTTTTGTACGGCCAAGGAAAAAAAAGTCGAGAGACATCAATTATAACATTTAATTTAACATAAATATCTACATATATAATTTACAAAAGTAGATTTAACCTAAATTAAAATTAAGTTAATCACCTAACAACCACTTCGCAGTCGAATCTCTACGTAATTCAGTCACACAAGACTTAATGTCACTAGGTAAAGGCAGCTTAGGTAGTTCTGCTTATTCTAATAGCCTCTCATCTTCTATCATTTAGCTCTTAGGTCAACAGTCTCAAATCCTGAGTCAGGGAGCATCCCTAGTTTTGGTGGTGTTAGTTCTGGAGGATATTCTCTTGATAGAGACACCCGCTTGTGTCTTGGTGGAGGAACAGGCGCCGGGGGAGGCACCTTCGACCTCAGGAGGTTCTTAATTTTAATGCCACCTCTGTAGTAATACAGGTACAGGCCAGCTAGAACGCCGATAGCAACGAGCAACGTGACGATAGCGACCACGAAGCCGTACCACGAGCTTCCAGTAGATTCCTCTGGGGTTGGCACCGTCGGCCTTCTGCCAGGGGGCACGTACGTAGGTCTGGGACGTCTGGTTGTAGTGGCGAAACGTTCTCCTATAGCTATGTCGGCACAGGCTCTGAATTCTTCTTGTGGTCCACATCCCACTGCCTCAGTTCCGTTCCCGCATGCACCCCAATTGTTGCCAGCGATATATCTCCATTGCATGACGCAATGGGAACAATTTAGTCCTTCAGGTAGTTTATACTTCATCTCGTAGATTTTGTTGCCGTCTTTAGGATAGAATTTTGTTCCTTCTCTTCCATCTAATTTTAGTACATATTTGTCTAAACAGTCTTGAGTGGTTCCTTTGGGTTCTTCGCAGACTCTGAACTCGAAGAAGCCGTTGTGGTTGGCTGTGAGTTCTACTTTAATGACGATGGATTCTTGCGGCGCGTATTTGCGGACGATAATGCCTTTGCCGAACCTGCCTCCTAGTTCGTGTGCTCTTGGGACGGCTGCGTCCCAGGCGTCTCCACACACTCCGCACTTGCCATTGTTTTTGGTCCACTGTCGTGAAAAGCCTCCGCAGTACAATTCATGGTCGTTGTAGTTGTGCGGGGTGTCGAAACCGAAGCGCCAGGCGGATGCGCGGGAGGGGGGCTCGATTAGTCTGCCGTGACCACTCGCGGTCTGGCATGTCACTGCCAGCACCGCCAAGCACCAGAATATCTGGAACAGAAATAGGGTTACATTAATTACGTGTTATTTAAATACGCACGGCACGTTGCACTGGTTGTTTGCACTTTGCCTCGGTTTCATTCTAATCAATTGGTTAGATCCGGCATCGCTTGCAGGAGTTCCAGGAACCAACCAACGATTCTTATTTTTATCTCGTATCTATGCATGTTAGTTAAAATGGTCGAAAATGCCTTGTTAATACTTCAGGGTACGCATGGTACTGCAGCAGCATGCGTCAATGAAACGGATTGGCAATAGTTAGCGATATCGCACTAAAATGCTAAAATGTTTGCTAACAAGCGAATCGAACACATTTCGTGACCAACTTATTAGTTGCTTACAGTGACGAATCGAAAAAATCGTTGAAATCGAAAGGGGTTACTAAGACCTCCATACAGTATTTATATACATTTTGAAATGTAGAACCATCGAATCCCGTCCTGGCAATGCCTTTTGTTTTAGAACCTAGACTTTAGACTTAGCACTAGATAGTACCTATATTGACCCTGATCATTGCTGTCATTAGGCAGGTCAACCAGGGTTAGCTTTTACGTATTAAAGTCCTGGGCACTTCAGGACCCTAAAGAATGTATGTTATGTTATGCAGAATTGTTTGATGAGAGATTGAGAGATTTTTACAGTTCCAACATATGAATGACATTGTATTGTAAGTTTAAAAAAAATATCGCGTGATTTTCAGAGTGGTCAATGGAAAATACGGTCGTAAGTCGCTTTTGAGTTCATGAGTGACACACCATCCCCCCCCCCCCTGAACCCTTCACTTGGTTCCCTTGTTTATGTGTAGGGGTTACCCACAAAATCCATGCAAGTAAGAGGTAAGAACTAAGAACATTCGATGCCAATGTCTTCGTAACACGCAGATGTCCACAAAGTATTATAGTTAGTATTTATAGTTTATTCCATAACAATTTAAGTGTTCTTTTAAAGCATCAATTTCACTATCTTGGTCGTTAGAAACCAGTGTTTCGAACCTATCATGTAATGATCTTAGACTTGATACGGTTGTTCGATTAAAGTGATATAGGTGAAACAACTCGATCAAGATCAATACAGATAGTGGCCACGGTTTACGAGGCAAAGTATTTTTCAAGATATATTGCTTCGTTTTTGGCTTTCTCCGTTTGTATGGAAGAATAATCGGTTTGCGCAGTCTTCTGCCCCATCGACTTTCCCTGTTAGGGGCCATCCATAAATTACATCACACGTTAAGGGGAGGGAGGGGGTTCACGAAGTGTGACAAGGGGGTGGGAGGGGTCCTAAATTTCGTACCAATTCATAGTATATTTCATATCGAGGGACTAAACGAAGCCATAATATACCAGAGGTGGTTTGACTCCCGAGCGTGCGCCGTCAATGAAACCGAGGGTATATTAAGTTGGCGTTTAGTCTCGAGGTGCAAACTGTACTTTTCACTTTGAGTGCGAGAAAAATAGTTAATTTAGTACAAAGACATTTATTATTCCTCCAGTCCATAGAACTTTCGAAAGTTTTTTCTTAAATCTTCCGCGATTTCAGCGGTAGAATATTATCTATTATGTCTTTTGCTCTTTGCTCGACGTCAGACTCTTCACTGTCACTGGACATTCTTAATAAATTTATTTAAAACCGAACAAATTTACACTCGACAAAAATTCTGAAATTTTCGCGGTCAGTTTTTTCTTCTAAACCACTCACAGATTAACAATATAAAACATATGGCGCCACCTTGCGGAAAAACCATGGAAATAAAACTCTCAACATTTTCGCAATGAAGATGGTCCACACTCCACAGATAATAGTATATTTACTGGCTATTTGAGTTTGTCTATGTCACATGAAGGAAATTAAAAAACCAATTACTTTTCACTCCCTAATAGGGACTAAAGTGGTCACTTTAGTCCCGCTTCGTAGGGCTATATTGGCGTTCTTTTAGAGCATGAGACTTGTGAAAAAATCTTTATAAGTCTGAATCTATACATATAATAAAATCGTTGGGACCAAAAAATCTGTTCATTGAAGATTAAAAAAAAAAACCAGCCAGGGTGACTTGAAATAAGTAACTGAACATATTAAAACCATTTAAAAAAATTTTGTTTGTTTGTACGCGCATCACGTAAAAACTGCTGAACCGATTTTGTTGAAATGTTCACAAATCTGTTTAAATACATTCAGAATAACATATAGGCTATAGAAATTTTGGATTTTTTTGGAAAAAGGGGGTGAAAAGGGGGGGTAAAGTTTGTATGAAAAACAAAATTTAGATTGTTCTAGAATCATGAAACTCAGAATAAATACTTATTAATAAAAATAAAGAAATACCTGTCTTAGCATTTTTTTAAAATCTCATCCAGAGGCGCAAAAAAGAGGGTTTTGTGTTTAAAATTAATAAACTTCAAACACCTATACAATCAAAATCAATGAAGTGTAACCTTTTAAAGTTGCTACATATACTCCATATCTAATACAGGTAAATATAATTTCTCAGTTTTCTTAAAATTTGATTTTTGAGGTGAATACGCACAAAATAGCGGAACTCAAGAAAATCAGCTTTCCTTGGTTTAAGTAGTTGGTACGAAATGTTTGTGCGTGCATCACGTCCAAATTACTGCACAGGCTTCTCTTCAATATTTAAACTATATATTATCACGCTACTTCCTTAAGGGGGTAGGCAATTTTGCATTATTTCCGTATACTTCAATTGTTTGACGTTTCAGTCATGACGTAAGTACATGAGAACGGCTATTTGTGGCTTATGTCAACGAAGTAAATAGCCTTGCGGTTTCATGACCGCTCTGTAAACTACGGGGTTGCAGGTTCAAACCCTCCAACATTATTTTCACTTTTTGTGATTTGTTTAATTTTTTTTTTGATGCTGTGAGATTTCCTATATTTCATTTTGTATTTAAGTTGTGTGCATTTCTTATTTTTTTCGTGAAATATTTTTCCAAAAAGTAATAGAGTAGTACATAAGGAAGAAGAATACAATCATGCTACCCCCAAATAAATTGGGATAAGGGCAGGAGTATGATGATGAGGATGATTTCTCCAAAAAGAAGTATAGCGAACACCAGAAGCCTGATAAATCCACGTGTTCTTGCCGTGCAAGAACTGTGCTATGCTGTTCGCAATAATCAATAATCCATACGCAGTTTACGTAGATTATATTTACAGCTAAATTGTTATTGGCCTCATATCGTGTTTTCGGGCGGGAGGAGACGCCCGGGTCCTTCCATTGTGAGGATCGACCGGAGGCCACGGCGGAGCACACTGTGGAGGTGTGCCCTACTTGGGCAGAGCACCGCCGTGTCCTCGAAGCGGCGATCGGCGGCGGCGACCTCTCTCCCCCAGCCCTGGTTCAATACATGGTCCGGAGCAAGACGGAATGGGATGCCATCACCTCCTTCTGCGAAGCAGTCATGCTAGCGAAGGAGGTGGCGGAACGTGAGAGGGAGAGATCCTTACGTCCCGGCCACAGCGGGAGACACCCCGGGCGTCGGGAGCCACGTATTGGCCCCCGGCCACCGCAGGCGCGGGCCTGAGGACGAGGAGCTATGGGCTAGCTCCATCCGTCTCATGACGACAAGCCGTGTCGACGGCGCGTTCGTGTTCTACGCGCGCCTCAAAGAGAGTCAGCAAAAAAGAAGGGGTCCGCAAGGGCCGATGCCTGCCGGGGCTGCGGGACTATTCGAAAGAGATACCGTGGCCCCGGAACACAAAGGGCGATGAAGGAACATGGATGGGTTTTAGTCAGTAAAAGTCTGACACTTCCTCCTGCTCCGGGAGGAGTCATTTGATGATTTCTTATCCGAAAAAAAAAGCTATATCGTGTTTGGGCTCAATTCATGCACCTTGATGAGAACTTTTGACCTAGCTGGAGTATGACTGTCATCGAGTGTCTAAGGATGAAAACCTAAGGCTGTCGAGGGAAGCCCCAAATTGGAAAAACATAGTACAATATTTTAACGATGATTGCATATAATTCCGAGAAATTAAATTGTTACCTACTTGAATCTATACTTATTATAAAGGAGAAAAGTTTGTTTGTTTGGTTGGTTGAACGCGCTAATTTTAGGAACTACTGATTCCAGTTAAAAACATCTTTTAGTGTTGGATAGCCCATTTGTCGAGGAAGGTTGTACGTTATATAACATCACGCTACAATCAATAGGAGCGGAGCATCAATGAAAATTGTTGCAAATACAGCGAAAAATTATTACTTTTGAGAGCTTCCTTTCCGTGCGCTGCGTAAACGGTTAAAGTTACTCAACAATCATACATGTATGACGGGATTGTTCCTCTTAAAAAGTCCGCTAAAGCATATTATCTGCATTTTTTTTAGGTTGACTCACACTCTCTCTAAGCCTTTCTCTCTCTTACGTAACGCAGACGAAGTTGCGCGGGTCAGCTAGTCTTTAATAAAAATAATGTTATTTTGATGTTCATTTTATTAAAAAAGAATTTATATCAAAATAAAACTATTATCGGGACTGCTTTTTTAATTCAATAATTTGTAAATGTAAAATTGCAAAATATTACCTACCTAGGGCTACGGTAGGGCGGGGGGCGGTCTCGACAAAAACTCATGAAATTGTGTGACGTAATTTATGGATGGCCCTTTAATGATCTGTTGATGTCTAACAGAAATGGTCACAATAATGACGGAGTCGTGTCTTTTCTAATTGAACTTTGATATTTATTTAATGTGTTGATGTCAACGTAGACTTTATGAATCGTAGCAGGTGGCGTTTTGTAGTTTTTGCCAACCCCGTGGGAAAAGCGTGTATCTATTTATAGGTATGTAAGTACAGTCAACAAACCAAATATAATATTAGGTATATGTTTCCAGGATCGAAACATTTATGACCTATATACAACATGTAACATAATTAACGCACACCCTCAGACACCCCAATTAGTTTATTATGTTATAATCATAATACATGCACTGAATTTTTTATTAAACATGTATAAGCAATGATTATTTAATAAATTAGTTTTCCTAATTCCGGAAGAATGTTGTAGTCACAGTACGTACAAATCGACGAACGCACACAGTCGCATACGTAGGTCTCATACCTACGTATGCGACTGTGTGAGTCTTGCTAGCCTTGTAGGTATTCGCTCGCGTTCGAGACAGCTGTTAACGTCGCGTTGTCGCTCGACTCGACTCAACTTCAATAGAAAACTTCAATACATTTTAATGCCTGTTTTCTTAATTGATGTTTTAATTTAGAAAGCACTTCGTCATTTTTTATCAAAAGCGTTCACTATCCTATTTTTTAAAATAAACTAGCGATTTAATACGTCCCCACAAAAAAAGTCTTCAAATCAGCTGATTGGGGATTCTCATCGAATTAATCCCATATTTTGTTTTGAAAACGAGTACGTGTACGCCAATCGGCTCCCCTGTCGATGGCTGTGTTCGGACGGAACGTTCCATGGCCACGAAGTAGCAGCTAACATAGTCCTACCCTACGGTCTACTCTTGTACCATACCTTTGGTTGACTTGAATGTTCTGCCAGCTAGAACCACATTATCACCACACTGCACCATGCCACAATCCTCACCATTAGTCACCATTTCACTGAACATTTTGTGTCAATTATTGCAAAGAAAGCGCGCGCAAAAAACTATTTGCATAAGTACACTGTACGGAAGTTAGCGCATGACTAAATATTGTTTACATTTATTTAAGTTAGCTTTGATTGTAGGCGCCGCCGGCGCCGCCCGGTGGCTATCTCGCTCTATCCCAGGTTTTTAATATGCACGAGAAAGGGAACGAAAACAACTTGTATCACATATTTTACATTTTGTTGGTTTATCTATTGTGTCCTTTAACGAGTGCCTGTTTAATGTGTGCGTGCGGTTGAATCGCCAAGTTTACCTAACTGTATTTGTAACGACTTTAACTTACCTACTTGAAATAAGGTTCATTTTTCTTTATTTTGTATTGAATGGCGGAATTTGTATTAATACAAATAAAACTGCACTTTTAAAAGTCTTATTGCCTTGAGTTACGGTCCATTTCAGTTCGCTTGGACTATACAGGGGTAGTGTGGCTATAAATTACGTAGCTTTAATTATTCTTGGGATAAAAAATTACCTACATTAAAAATTATAGAAATCGATTCAGTAAACGATTCTGAACAAAGTAATTTCAGGATGTGCGTTAATTATGTTACACGTGTATAGGTATAGTCCGCGCGTGAGCTTTTCTTAGAAACCTATGGATGTTTTCGAATGAAATCAAATTTAATTGATAGAAATATTTAAATTTGTTAATTACATAATTTTTATCTGAAGACCTAGTTAAAATACATGATTACTTCACGAATAAGACAGTGCTTAAGCAAATTTAAGTTGGGAGTCCTACGTTCCAGAAAAGAAAACGATAGTTAGTTACTTAGTTACTTTTAATTTCAAATTACTTAATTGATGCCAAAATGGCCACTAACCCAATTCATTCTAAATCCGCCACACTCAATCTAAATCATCGTCTCGGTCAACAAAATGTAATGCCATTTATTTATTACATAAAGTTACGTCATGAAACGGATCGTTTATTTAAATAATGGGTCACTTTCGCTCTCCGTTGTAAATTGAAAATTTGTTTTGTTAAGGCCTAGTTACGGGCCATCAAACTCTATGGTTTTTGTTTATAGACGATTTTTTTTTATAACTTTGTAACGAATTTGAGTTTGCATCATATTTGTTTTGTTATGCAAGAGATTCATTAAATTTTTATGACTCATGGTTCAATTTCCACTTTAACAGAAAAAATAGTTCCTTAGATGATTGTATTCAATACAACTCTCCGAAGGCAATGCAACTTCCAAATTTAACTATTGTTTACATTAAACGAGGAAATGTAAGTACTTACATACCTATTTCTGAAACTCAACCGATGGTTTAATCTGGGTCTAGAAGTTATTTAGACAGATTTTGTAAGGTGGCATAACCTAAATTATTATGTTGATGTTTAACCAGATAACTCAACAGAAAATCTCAACCGCTAGGTATTGTAAAAAAACATAACCTGTGCTGTTTTGTGGGGAAAATCAGATACATCTCTATTACAAGTATCTAATTGTGAAGGAACATAAAACTTTCGCTTATAAAATCTACATATATATGTGTATATATACCTAATTAGGTTAACGTATTCAATTTTGCGCAATTAACTGCTTTTTATTTAACGATTATTTTCTAATTATACAACTAAACAGGCAATTATGACTTATCAGGTATTTAGTAATCAGTCATCTTAAAACCTACCATTGTTAGAAAATGTACACGCAATTACTTAGATGATGCTGTAATGCTTACTAATTGACCGTCGTGGCGCCTGCGAATTTTTGCATCTATTGAATTTTCGTATGCCAAAGCATCTTGCTCTAGTTTTTTAGAGGAGAAATTAAGAGAATCATGTAATTTCCCTAACATGAGATAATATAAGGTAACCCTATAGGACTAACAGCTCTTTTGCTATTTTACAAATCTGTATTGTTTAAAAACCTGTAAGTAAGAACCTCCTTCGACCCTCGCGAAGAAAAAGGAAAACAAGCTAGCAAGGATGCAAGCAAGGATGCAAGAGTATGTATCTGTTGAACTTGGTTTAAATGTATCTGATGATAATTTGAGATTAGTTCGGACTAGACTACAAAATTACAATTAATTCTTTACGGCAAAATATTGGTTACCTACATAGGGTGCTTGCGGACCATTCTCGTAGTCGTTAGCGCGACTGCTGAGCTGACCACTAAGGTCCTGAATTATTTTCTGAGGAATTGGAATTTCTCAGTTACAGCGCGGAGTCTCGATTTGTGACCGATGACAATACGGTCACTCCGTATTACCTAAATAGGATATAACCGGTGAATTCTGGGTGTATGTACCTACTGTACGTACGTCTCTTCCCAATACTTTAGGCATGAATTCCTGCTACGCTGATGTCGGTCGCGTACGTCGGTCGCGCGTACGAGTATAAATTGTGTTCTATAAGCACCAAATACGTAAATGCATAATATAATCGGCCTTGTACAAAGTGATGGTCAATGTTTTCAAATAGAAATCGTTTACGATGCAGTCAGGTTAACGACTTTATAATGGCTTTATGACATAAGAATTCTTCTCCTACTCATAGTGATGTGAATGATCTTGTAATAAAAGTCTCGGTATCGGTATCTGTAACTAGTGCGAGTATTATCTAATCGATTGGAGCGGATTGAATTGAGTGTATCTATTGAAATCGTAAAGCACCTATGTTTGATTTTGATCTTGAGATTTGTGCCGTGTTATGCTGACTTACCATATTTTAGCTTTGTCATCTTTAGTTTTGTATTTGACAGTATCTGCTTAAAGCTTTACTGTTCAGAATCTCTGGGAGCGAGACGCTGTCATGTTCTTATATTACCTATCTTCCTAGGAAATGTGTTTTTCCCGTTTTTTAGGGTTCCGTAGTCCTGACAAGGAACGCTTATAGTTTCGTCATGTCCGTCTGTCTGTCTGTCCAAGGTTTTGCTAAGAGACCGTTAGTACTAGATAGCTGTAATTTTGTAGAGATGTGTATGTCAATAACGCCGACTAAGTGGTAAAATAAAATTTTGAAAAATATTTTTTTTAGGGTAGCTCCCCTACATGTGAAATTGTGTAGTAGGGATGATTTTTTTTTCGTCGTCTTCCCCATCGTATGGGATTGATCGTTGAATAGGTCTTTTAAAATGACTTAGCGGTTGCTAATAATACCTACTTTTCGATTTAATGCTCCATTTACGAAATGTTGTATTTTAAAGTGCAAATGTTTGTTCCAGTAGGGCGCCCCCCCCCCCCTCTAAAAGCTAAACTGCTGGCTTGAAAAATGTGGAAAAATTCACGATGATAGTGCATTTCATGAACTTTAAAGGGAAATTATAGCAGTTAAGATAACTTTATTAGTTTAGCAGTAATAGTCGTTGAACTTGGGTGTTGGATAATTTTGTACCAAATATAAAATCCTTAGAAGAAATCCTATAAAGTGACTAAGATGTTGTAGTTACTTGTTTAAAACGGGTAAAGACTTGCATTGAAAAAAAAAACTTAAATAAAAAAAAGTTAAAAAAAAAACATTATAAATTATCATAAGTTTCACAAAGCTGCCGCTAGATGGCGCTGTACCAACGGGTTCGTTCTATATTGTGATAACGGGCTACTACGGAACCCTACACTGCGCGTGGCCTGACACGCACTTGGCCGGGTTTTTTTATAAAACTAGTTTAAGAACATAACAATAGTACATACTCTTTAATTAAATACCTACAATGCAACCCAAATCCATACTAGATATCTATAAGTAACTAAGTATGTAGTTTATTTAGATTTGGGTTGCATGTGTCATGGTAATTTTCGCACGTTTTGCATTGCATATTTTCAGGTATGTATTTGCGGAATTCAAACTAAATATTCCGACATTTTATTTTACTATTGAAGATAGTCTCAATCTCGACTCATTAATTATGCAAATCTCAAAGCACATCACTAAATGATTTCGCACATAATTATACCATTCACTGTACACTCCGTATACGGTCGTGACATTGAATCGTAGTAAAGATGCAAATCTTCTAACTAATCTACACATTAATCGTGCGAATACCGGATTCTCATTAGCAATTTTAAGTAGGTGTTTAGAAATGAGTTCTCATTTACATAGAACATCTTTTCTAGTATTTTTCGTGAGTTTCGATAATTTACCCTTTGGACTTGGGAGACGTAAACCGAACTGAATGACGCCACTGAGGTCTCTCAATTGTTTTATACCTCTGCAAAAAGGGTATCCCTCATCTGCATCATCAAAATTATCTTGTCCTAATTCTAATTTACTTGGGTCTTCTTCTGCCATATGTAGGTACCTACTACTCTATCAGGATCACCTTTCTATCCATAGCATCTTTCAGATAGATCAACCGCCGATTTATGTCTTCCCCTACTCCTGTAGCCAATTAGCCATCCACGCTCGTGCTCAAAACTTTCCTTTTGGTCACATAGCATTATTTTGTTCATTTTATGTCCTATCACTGCCCAGTCCTAAAATATACATGTAGGTATATTGTATTCTCATTTCCACCTTAGCACAAATACTAATATAGCATTCATCGGCGGAACTCCCATTCTTATTAAGTTTTTTTATAGCATTTGTTTATTTCAAGAATTTCTAGTTAGGGCCAACAGCCAGTAAATCTACTTCAGACAGGTAAGTATTCTCATTTCAACCGTACCACAAATACTAATACCTATAGCATTCATCGACGGAACTCCCGTTTTCCTATGGCATTTTTTTTAGTTAGGTCCAATATAGCCAGTAAATCTTCAGATCTTTGGCCTACAGTCCGCTATGAAGAACGGTCGGTAATACCGAAATGACAGTCTGTGACTATACTATTACGTGGTACCGCTATCTACGTAAATGTCCCCCGAGACGACAGCGAGGCGGGTCGACTGGATTCTATTATAAGTGGCCAGTTTGATAAACAGTGATTTTTTTTAATAAAGGTTAGCTAGTTGGTAAAGCATGCCTTTTTAAACACTCATCCTCATCAGTAAGCGAATACCTACCAATTAAAAAAAATCTCAGAGCGAATTTTACATAAATGTGACAGTGGTGCTGGAAAGTTAGGTAGTCGTCAAGATTATCGACAGATAAGTAAGACTCTTGAATACTTGCTGAGGTCAGTGGTCATCATCAGAATAGGCTCTGAATATATTGAGAATCTAATAGCTAAAAAGAGAACATTAATGTCGAAAGTCACTTTAAACTAAGCACTAGCTTCTCATACATTTTACATTGCTAAGTACAAACACATTTAAATAAGAGAAATTCTGAAAAACCTTCGTCACTTTGCTACGAAGACCCAACATCCAACCTTCGTTACTAGGATCAATAGACCATACATCTACTTTATCATCCATCTTCAAACCCATATTGTCTTCATTGTTTCTTAAATCTATAGCCACTATTAATGAACGTCTAGTACTTACTCCTTTTTACGGCCCTTTGTTAGAATCTTCCCATACGCAGAATCCGAGCCATGACCCAAAAAATACGTGATTTAGTAGAGCGAGTGTTTTACAGCTGTAATCATTGAATTATGATGATGTAATATTAATTCACTTGAGAAAGTTTAATTACTTCTTGTGTATGTTCCCCTGGTACAAGATGAGAGATGATTTGTAGAAATTCTAGATCAGTTATAGAACTAAAGTAGATCATATTATAGACCTCGGAATCCAAATCTAAACTTATTGTTGGTTTGTTTATTAGAAGTAATCTCTTTAGAGTACTAATTCGATTATGTCGAATGACATGGGATATGTTTCTACCACGAAGACGAAGTCGTGGACAGAAGAAAATTAAATACTATAGAGATTATACACATTTAGCGATATCAAAGTAGCATCGGACCACCAAAGCATGTTCGTTTAAAAATTATATAAGTAAAAACAGCCAAATCAGAGAAAGAAAAAGCCAGTCTCGTTTCTGGTCCACGTGATATAATTATTCAAATAATTAAGTTTTAATATAAACAGCCGGTGATTGTCCCAGGATCACAATCGCTCATCTCTCATGTCTTAAAACAAAGTATTGTAACGAATATCTTCGTGAGAACCTGCCGAGATCTCGTATTGTCTGCTGAGTGATGTTTTATCACCAAAGTTTCTATTGAGTAGACATGCATAATGCATACTTTCTGTTATGCAGGCGCTTTGTAGTTGAAAATGTGAAGAATTTTCTGGTGGAGGTCAAGAATCAAATTGTGTATGTACAACAAACCTCGTGAAAAGGATTGCATCAAATGATAACCGTGTTGTCAAGATTAGGTACGGTTAATTTATTTCTCCAATTCAGAAGGTCATTCATTGAACACAGACTTTAAAATGCCAATACAAATACATAAGTGACAATAACAAAATGTTGTCGTAAAATCACCGCAAGTCTGACTACCAGTTAGTCTTGCCAAGGGTTATCGTGTTAACTTATCAGTGGTCAGATTGCCGGTCGGTTTATATTAAATAGTTACTGGTTTTCAGCTACATCCAAGGGTTATCGTGTTAAATTACCAGTGGTCAGATTGCCGGTCGGTTTATGTGACGACCCGAATGGCGCAGCGGTAGTGAGGCTGCCTTACGTTCTTAGGGTCCCGAGTTCGAATCCCGGTAGGAGCAAATGTTTGTGTGATGAGCATGGACATTTGTTTCCTAGTCACGGATGTTTATATGTATATTATGTATGTATTTACAAACAAAAAGTATCTATGTAGTATATCAACTATCTGGTGTTCACGACACAAGCCTCGTTGCTTAGTGTGGCACTAGATGGCGCTGTGTGCATTGTCCAGCGATATTTATTATTAAGTATTATTATGTAAAATAGGTTCTGGTTTTCAGCTACATCCAGTTAGACTGGAAGCCAACACCAACATAGTTGGGAAAAGACTAGGCTGATGATTACTTGTAAGAACTATGACTAACCAGAGTAGGTAGGACCTGGACGCATGATGAATTTAAACTCTAGTGAAAACAAACCAATATTCCTGAGTGAATCAGACTGGCACACGTGTTAGGGCAAGCAAATGATTGTCAAAACAATAAAAGCATTATAATAACGATCTCTATAGATGTATATTTTCAATACGAATGACAAAGCTATTGCCTAAGCCGTCACAATGCGTTACATAAACCTACTTTATGAAACTGGATGCGGTATTGAATATACCATTCATTTTATCAATTTAAATGCATATCGCATCCTTTATACAGTGCTTGTGGAATGACGGAGCGTGGAGCAGGGCGTTTTGTGTGGTACTGAACGTCCCAGATCTATAATACATACACGCTCCCGCTGTCTTTACGCTTAGATCTTTTAAGTTTTCAGCAATAGATAGAGCGATTCGAGAGGAAGGAAGGTTCATTATGTTTATGTGTCTTTAATGATAAGTTTTTCAAATTTATTTTATTTGATAGTTGGCAAATAAGCGATGGAACTGATAACATATGATGGTAAGTGGTACATTATAAGTCGAAAGTAAACTCTCAGAAATGACTCCACTGTATCATTGGACTAGAAATTCTATTCTAGCACTTAGCAGGCACTACCTATGTATACCTACTAAGGCAAGTACTACTAATGTGTTAAATTATAAAGTACAGTATGACCACTTCAACCACTTAAGGTGGATGCTCCAGGGTAGCCCGCGAAAATCAAAATTTCTTACGTTTTAAGCAATTTGCAGGCCAGTGCTAGGTTGTATGTTGATTAAAATATTCTTCGCGACTATAAGACGTATGTAGTTACAGAATTTGCAAATTGCAAAAAAGTAAGAAAAATTGAATTTCGCGGGCTACCCTGGAGTATTCACCTTATTTAGACTAGCTTATGCCTCGACCGCGAAGAGTTCGATAATTGTCATACTACGGTTATAAACTGAGTGCCAAATTTCACCCAAATCCGTTCAGTACCTAGTTTTTGCATGAAAGATGAACAAACATCCATCAATCCATCCGTCCATGGCATGTTCACAAACTTTCGCATTTATAATAATAATAGTAGGATGGTAGAAAGTAGGAGGTGTCAGCAGACTACTCTGCTCACTTCAAATTACCCAGTAGTTGCGACTAAAATGCGTAAACTTCGTTTCCGCCAGAAAGTGCTCTAACCAGACCGTCACCAATTCAGGCATGTTTTGTATTTACGTTTAGCAAATGTAGCGATTTCAATGGCGACGCAGGTTTACTGAGGAACAATCGGCAGTGATGGAAATCGATTCTGGATACTGAAAAACATTTCGGTATTCAGAAACGATCATTCATTCATCGTACAACAAACAATTGAACGTCAGAAACGATCCGAATCACATCAAGAGTGAATCAAAGTTTTCAGAATGAGGGATTTTCTTTTTAAACTCTTCCTTAGTCGCTGGTTGCTTAGCGCTGAACTTGGTAAGTTGAACGGAACATCACATCATTTCACTTGGATGTAATGGTTATACTCGGAAGCTAGCAAACGAAAGTGTCAGTCCACGAGTGTATGTGATGTGACGCAGTGTTTTTTTCCAGCGTTTTGGCTTTGGCACCTAGTAACGTAGTCTGTTCAACGCCATCTACAGAGTTCTTGGAAACTACGTTTTTTTTTTAAACTCAAAAAGAAAACCTTCCATTAAAGCGGCAGTCTAGCCCGTGAAATTCAAATTTGCTTATGTTTTTTGCTATTTGCAGGTCTGTGTCGGATTGTAAGTTGAATTTCGTGAGTGCGCTTCCCTCCAAAGGGAGCACGGGAAGACAGCTTTAATTCAAATTTTGCCAAGCGTTACTGATGAGCACGAGGTCATGCGTTCGATTTCTAGGTCGGGCAAAGTGTTTCGGGGAAAAATCGCCCGGTAGGTTCAGCTAAGGCGCCAAGACTCATGTGTGCAAGGAGTATGCTGATAAATTCCGCAATTATTTGATTACTATTTCCCAACTTATATTCTTAAATGGCCCGAACATGTGCCGAATATTGCCCAAATATTTATACAAAGGCCATTTGCACAAGTGTTGCCACACTAATAAAAACAATTGTTTATTAGGCAACCCGCAATGCAGACGTGAGATGCATGCCACAACGATTCAGGTGGACATACATTAATTTTATTTTGTAACCTATTTTGTAAACAATTGAGAATCAGTAATTATTCTTTCTAACAATGTGATTCATCGAATTTTAAAATAAATACCTATCCATGAGTAATAATTGTAGAAATATAGCCCGGAGAATAATCGTTGTTGCCGTTGTTGGTTTAATTTTGAATATTCAAGACACATTCAATTGATGAATAATATTATTCGGAAGCATGGATCAATTAAGTAAATACTAATTCGGAAGCAACCCGAATGATTTGTGTTTAAAAAGGTTCGACAAGGTCTCCGGGAAGCAATTTCGACCACTTCTTGCGGATGTTATTTTTGTTCTGAGTTTCTGACATTCCGAATTGCTTGGGTATTTTAGGTACGGTACGGGTACCTTCAAATACAAGAATGTAACTAGTATATGTATTTAATTTTACTTGTCTTTGATGAATAGCAGTAATGATTAACTACTACGTACTTAACTAAACTTAAAATCCTGTATTACCCAACCTCCTCAAGGGATTAAGGTGAAAATTGTCATTTCACCCTCATATCGCCAGTTACGTTGAAATACATCCCAGATTCTTAATCTCATACATCCAGATTCACAGCTGCTATATGGAGAAACTATTGAGAAAACTAAATTATCTATACTTTGCTCGACAGTGACCTAGGGATCGTACGGACCTACAGCTATCGTGCTTGCGAACACTAGACCGAAGATTGAGTCTTTTTTTATCCAAAGAACATGGCCGTCACCATTCCTTTCTTTTTTCAAACAAGGAACTCCAAGGCCGCGGGGAAATAGGGCTGTGCTTCGCTTTGAGTGGTCATCGTTTAGTCGATTAGTATTCACGCGAGCATGTGTCACGATCGTGAAATGAATTGCAGATGAAAGTGAAAACGTTTGGGAGATGCGCAACGAAACTTTCGGACCATTGTCATGGTATTAGCGATATTCACCATTACACGAAGCTAGCGTGTAATAGGGAAGCACTTACTTTAAGCGTTAGAGAATGCATTATTAATATCACTGCGGTCCGTAAGTAATGTAAATATAGACTTTCTTTTGATGTTTTCTTGTGACGGATTTTGAGTTGATGGCTGTGTCTTGTGCTTACATTAGCTACTACAGCACAATTATGCTGCTAATATTCATGTTCCCACTGCTGGGACACAGGCCTCCTCTCTAAGAGAGGGAATGGGCTATAATCTCCCACGCGGGTGGTAGATGTCACATGTCTTCGAATTTTTTGGTTCTAGGACATGCCGATTTCCTCACGATGTGTTCCTTCACCGTTTTGAGAGCAGTGGTGATGAAATAAATTACACAAAGTAATGCGCCTGCCTGGGTTCGAACCCACGACTTACTGTTCGTAAGTCGGGGCCACCACCACTGGGCCACCGCTGCTAATAATACACCCACATTTCTCCAGTTATGTTTAAGTCCCATGTAATAGGGGGCGAGCCTATTGCCACCAAACGTGCACAAACCCAGATTCCGTAGCTGCTACTAAGAAATTCCTGATGGAAAACCCAATAACTCTTTACTCGACCTGGAAATCGAACCCAGCACTTCATGCTAAGCAGTCGTGCTTGTGACCACTAATACAGTTTGGAATGTTTTACGAGAAAATAAATGGCTCTGCAGAAAAAAAAATTTTTTGTTTCCAAGTTACAAATACAATGTCTATCCACAGCCCGGAGAATGTGTCAAAACAAACGTCATGCAGTAAAAATTTAAAGTTATCATCACCAAATTCTGTTAGGACCAAGAGATTTGAAGTTTTCGCAAATTTATACTTATTTTTATTATAAGCCTATATTGTCCCACTGCGGGGCAAAGGCCTACCTTCCCTCCTTCCACATTTCGCGATCTAATGCAATTGTAGGCCAATCCTTTGCGAAAGAGTTTAGCTCATCCCGCCATCTCCTTCTGGGCCTGCCGCGTTGTCGTTTCCTGCTACTTGGTATCCACTGAGAGGTAATTTGTGCCCATTGCTCCTCCGACATGCGGCAGACGTGACCAGCCCAGTTCCATTTCAACCATACTTATCTTTATCATTATCATAAATAATAAAAAACCCTCGACAAGACATGCTCAACCTCAATTACACACCGATTAGGAAGGCACTTTGAACTAGCTAAACAGTAATTGATGAGTTCATGACAAAGCTAACAAATGAAAGACTGATCAGACACGATCGTTTGCAACACCGTCATTCTTTCTAATCAAATCGAGACGGCCACACAAATGACAATGTTACTTGAGTTAAGCTTTCTCTGGATTATTTTGTAATGTAGATTTAGGTAGATTAGTCTTGTGGTAATGGCAGAATTCCTTATTGACCTTTCTAGAAAGATTCCCCGATCCTGCTCATCATCACAACAATCCTCGCTCCGCTCCACTTTCAGCCGTTTCCCGCCATTCGTCGTGTCTGACAGTAATTGACATTAGTGACAGCTATGCCGGCCGCCCGGCCGGTGTACTTGTGTGGTAGTATTTACCATGGAACTAATAAGTACAAGAGGTCTTTGGAGTCACTGGAAGTCTAGTTGGAATAATAGGGGAAGAACGCAGAAGTGATGGGTGCATTGAATATAGATGACATGGCTAGAAAAGGAGATATACCGAATTGATGGATGCTCCAAATAGTAATGTTAATGAAGAAGCTTCGAAAATGCTTAAAGAAGATAAACTGACTTGACGTGTCACCTACGATAGACGGACAGAGACATACTCATATCAAGACTATTGTTTATTTTTATTTTTTATGAAACTGAAAAGACTTAGAAATGTTTCATAACACCATTCGATCTGGTTCTAATAATAACTTATCGGATAAATAAAAGTGGAAGATGGGAGAAGCTGATTGACCCAAATCAGATTAGGAAATCAATTAAAGAGCTTTCATTTTAAATCGGGGAATCGGGAAGTGATATAGGGCATTAAATAGATCTCACTTTAAAAGAACACAGGCCAGCTTGCATCACATTATCACTTTCTGCACCAGCACGTATTAAAAAAAAACATCGTCGTCCTGTTTAGACCCATCATTCGAAGATGACATGTTTATCTTTTGTGGTGCTTTGGCAAATCGAGCCCAGGTTGGCCGCTGTAGATATAATCTGGCTAAATGGGGTATCCTCGATTCATCCGATTTAGATTGCCAGTGTGGAATCCCTCTGCAGGATAGGCTTCACCTCCTGTCCTGCTCATCCTGCACAACTTGCACCTATCAAGATCTAATTGAAGCAAATAATAGAGGTGTGCAGGCTATACATACTGGTCTAACACATTTTGAGTTCACCGACACGTAAAGAAGAAGGTACAAGCAAACTGGCCTTAGTAGGATAGGTTATAAATACGGGATAATAATAGGGTTGCCAACATTTCTTAGGCCAAATATAGTATTTCTCAAAATAAGCTACAAAAAGATATAGTACACTTCTAAAAAATATAGTACTTATGTTATGGAAAAATTAATAAATTGCTAAAGATTTATTTGTTACTCAACACAGTACATTTTATTTAATATTAAAACATGTCAAGAACATAAAACCAGTTTACAAAAAACTTTACGTCATCAGAAGTCCACAGTCCCTAGACGTTCCCGGCGCAAAGGAGCCCATGACACTAGCAGCGTTTCCGCGCTGAATTGCCAGGGCTAGCCTCTGCACCGGGAAAGAACCAGAGCGTGGGTCACCGCCCCTCTCTCTAAGTCGACGGCCGATTTCCGCCACAAATTTGATCGCGTCGGACCCCCAGCAACCAGTGGTTTCCACTGCCAGTGGGACAAAATAGTACTTTGGCTCTAAGGATTTGTTACTTACTTATTTATTTTTATAAAAACTATATTTTTTTGCACTTCTTGCATTTGTTCAATGTTTTGTCTAAATTACGTGTCCTATGCTTCACTTTCCTTAACTAATTTTTATATTTCGGACCTAAACTTCTCTCAAGAAAGAACAACATATAATTGACTAATAATAATAGAATAATCAAGAATATCCCAAAACAAAAATAAAACAGACCAAAAAAATCATTTGATGTTGTGAATTTGAAAAGTTCGGAACCGAAGACAAAGGATTATAGATACGTTCGGAATTCGGATACACGCCTCACTCAAATGTGAGTGTAAAGGCGCGTTCATATTTTTTTTAAATTATTGATTTGTATGTTAGAATTCCGTGAAGTAATATAGTATTTTTGCGTACTATATATTTCTTCAACAGTATATAGTACGCAGACCCGAAATATAGTACAATAATATATATTAGGTATAGCACGGTAGGCAACCCTAGATAATAATGGCATTGTTTTGAATGCATGAAATAATTCAGCAATGAAAACAATACTATTCGTTTTTCCGCAAGATTTGAGCACGTGTTTCTTCATATCGAGTTTGCTATAAATTGTTATTGAAAAGAGATTATAACTTAGATTGAAACTATGTAAGGTTTAGTATGTTTCATAACCGTTTCGATGTTTAAAATTATTTTTCTAGCGTCTGTGGTTTCTTTACATAGGTATACGATTGATTTGAAATAAGCTAATAATGATGATTTAAAATTGGATATTGATTGACGATTGAATTCATAGAATCATTTAAAATATAGGTGTTACTCGATCGAATTTGATGACTCAACAATAGGTATTATTTTTGACTTTTTAAATGTTTGTTAGCTTTTCTATTTTGCGTTGGGGATTTTTAAAAATTTCAATATATGAACATAACACATTGATGAGTCAATTAAAGTGATATAATATCAATTTACATGATAGCAGACGAATGAAACGTAAAAGTAAGAGGAACCCTGACCCGTTTAAACTGGTCCTACGCTACGAGAGCATAATAAACTGTGGAGAATGTCGACGCAGCAGGTGAAAGTGTTTACCTTTTGATAGCTATAAACACTAGCTCTATTCGTTTTGATGTCGTGTGCCAGGTGGAAAGTTTTAAGGAAATAAGGACTTAATGTGATTGTTATAAGCTACACTTTCCCACTGAAGGGCAAATGCCCCTTCTCATTCGGAGAAGGCATGAGCATTCATCATCTTCATCCTACGATTTAAGGTTGGATATTTCAGAATTATATTGATACTCATAGCTTCTGGTATTCAACAGCATCCGGCTCTATTGTTCTATTACACACTAAGCCGACCCGAATATTTACGGTAGAAGGCATAATGATGATGATTAGTACCAAAAATAGATACGGATTCTACGGACCTTATTCCAATTTATTTGGGGTCGGTGCATGTCTTCTTTTTCCATACTTCTCTGTACTTGTCATCTCATCAAATACCTCGTTTCTAGCTATAGATATTACTTACTACCTACAAAATAAGTATGTCGGACACGCAAAACGCTTTTCCGATTTTCAATTTCCTTATACAGTGTTAATTTTAGTAAAGCTATTCATTTTTATAATTATGTAATTACTACCTGCACAGGTATTATAGAACACGGCCCGATGCATCGATAACATTTTTGGTAATATTTCATGTTTGCCTTCACTCTGTTTCCTATGTTTCTTATAATCTATTGTTGATTTTCCACTAGGGTTCCCACAGACGAGCGGCACTAAACTGCAGCCGTCGCCACCTGTCGACGGCTGCCGTCGACGGGTCGCGACGCTTGCAGTTGTGGCATGCCGCGTAAAAGTATGATTCCGAACCACGCTGCACGCAGCAGTCCTGTCGCGGCACTACTGGTCCCCGTACAATCTCTATAAGCTTATATGAGATTATATTCCGAGCTAGGCAGCAATGTCGCGGCAGCAATGTAGCGGCAGCACTGCTGCGCGTCAGTGTCACCCTACCGCCGCGACAGACCAGTAGTGACGCGTCTGCCGCCGCAGCAAGAGTACCTACGTGAAAGTTGACAAGTAAATTGACAACAAAAGGATGAATTTCTCTGATTCAGAAGAGGCACAGAGCGACACTATCGCCTTACTCGAAATCCGCGCGGCAGGCAGCACTGCTGGGCAGCACCTTAGTGGCAGCACTGCGGCAACAGCACTGCTGCTTGGCCTGCTTGTTGCCGAGTTCGGATTCACACCTTAAATGTGTGTTGACGGCTGCCGTTGACGCGTCGACGGCAGCCGTCGACAGGTGGCGACAGCTGCAGTTTATCTGCAGTTGGCAACGTGCCGCTCGTCTGTAAGAACCCGTCCTTGGGAATTTTGAAATTTCGCTAGTGAAATCAACATTATTTTGTATTTTATGTAATCTTCTTTTCTCATCACTACTCGTTATTATTTTTGACTTTTTTAATGTTTGTTCGCTCTTCTTGTTTGCGTAAATAAATTTTTGTATTAAGTATCTTTTTTTTTTATTAGATAGTTTTGAATGGATAGAGGAAGAGGGGTACCTGAAGGTTCTATAATCGGCCTCATTGCGTTTGAAACTGAACAAATGAAAAGAACAATTTGTTGAACTAAATAGGTGACGAAATAATCAAATTTTCTTACTTCATTACACACGCTAAATTTACATTTGTGTCTTTAGTGCGTGTGGCTGATATTATTAGGAAGTTGGTAAATGAACTGTGTGAAATGTAGAAGTCAGAGGAATTGTTACTGGTTTCTGGTATGGAATGTTGCGCTTGCGCTTAGCCCAAGATAGCTAAAGTAATAAGTTACGTTACAACACTTGCGCTTACACCATTCGCTGAGAGTTTCCATTCAGTTTATCGTGTGCAATATTATTTGTCGTAAACTGTCTCTACAAAATAATTCTTTACCATTTTGGGTTATGGTCGGAGTGTAATAAATAGGATCTAAGTATAAATAGGATCATCAGTTCAAGGTTGGTAATTATTTAAATGATTTTGACAATTGGGAAGTTCTATTTTTTATTGGTTTGTAATATTTGAACATTGTCTCAGTCAAAGCTTTTAAAGAATTCTTTGACTTAAAAATGTTGATAAATCGTTGCGTGTTTTTTTTATTTGATGAAAATGAAATGAAAAAGCGTTTATTACGTACGACATCACATTACAAAAAATGATACTTCTGCCAAACTGTAAAGCAGTTTGTTGGCAGATGTAGCTCCCATATAAAACATTCACTTTTATGTTACAACTACTACTTTATGTGCTTTTTCATCATTATCAAGAACTAAACTAAACATTAACTAAAACGAAACACAAATATTTTACAATAGCACAAAAGACTGACCAGTAGATTAAAATGCACTCTTCTCCACCAAATCACTCTAAACTCTGAGCTCGCGTGGTCAAATGTGGCCCACTCCATGGAGGCGAGCATCCTAGCATTTAGTAATAGCATAACCTACAGCACTCTAGTCTATAACGTTCCCACTTCACAGACGGATTACAGTACTCTCCGCGACTATTCGTTATTAATAGCAGGATTGCTCTAGTCATTTCGTTTTCTTTAGTCTCGTTACACATTTTTAGCTAGATTGCTTACAATGATGGCTAGAGGCCATGTTCTCATTCATGATCATAAATTGATAAAGCATTAGCCATGTTGTAATTTCCTCATATAATTATAATGATGCTCTATGAATTTTATTTACCGAACTCATTCTTTAAATTTTTGCCAATTGTCATCGATGACATCCGACCAGCTTCCGACTTTCTTTGACATTTATTTTTTGTATGTCCGAACCAGTGAAGGTCAAAACCATAGACAATTCTTTTTTCCCGCGTTTTTATGGATTTACTGTTTTTTAAAGAAGTCACCTTAAATCCGTTGTTTTGAAATGAAATCGAATTCGATGGATGAATGATCGGTGATCGTGAATTCGTGACCAACGGTTGTTTCTTTTTAAATCTATCGACTTGGATATCTTTTTAAGGTTCCGTAGTCAACGAGGAACCCTTATAGTTTGTCTATATCCGTCCGTCTGTCGGTCCGCAGCTTAGCTCAAAGACTTAGAAAGCTGTAATTTGGTATGAATATACAGATCAGTTACCCCGACAATATTGTGGTAAAATAAAATCAAATCTCGAAAATATTTTTTTTAGGGTATCTCCTATACGTACACGTAATGTGGGTTTTTTTTTCTCAAGTGCCCCATGTGTGTGTGTGTGTCGTTGGATAGTGTGAAATAGGTATTTAATTGTTACTCAAGTGTCCCTCCCATACTACGGAATCCTACATTTTGCGTGGCCCGACACGCACTTTGCCGGTTTTTAATTCTTGACAAGACAACGCAACGGTAACAAATCGAAAGTAACGTTCGAGTGAAAGTTTTAAACTTTTTTTTTAACTTTTTTGTTTCTTTTTATTAATTTATGTAATAGAGAATAAATACCTATTTTAGATTTACGTGTTTTTGCTATTAAATTATACCTACTTAGCTATAATTCTATAAATAGCTTCAGATTTAAATATCTATAATATAAATATTTGAATTTCTCATTGATATTGTACTTACTCGTAAGTTTGGCTTATAATATTGAAACGTAAACCAGTTTTATGTTTTCTCAAATTGTTTAGATACATACATAAGTATAAGTAGATACCTGAGTATCTGGCGAGAAACCTAGTATTTAGAATTTCTCTATAAAGTACCGTTATTTAGCGAAGAGAAATGTACTCGTAGTTGACAGCTAATCATTTGTGGTTTCAGAGGTAATGACTGTCTTAAAATACAGTAAGTTTAAAAAACTAAGTATTTATCAAGCTTAGATAGGTTTATTTATTTGACCAAGTGCTGCTTTCTTTCAATGGGTATTCCCTGAGTGCCCCGATCCTCGGGTTCTCGGGGTCCCGTCCTGGAGGACCCAGAATACGATGACGTTTCTTTTTTCAATTGTTTGACCAATAGCTAAAATTTGACTATAGTCTTTTCTTTTTTCTTCCCTTTTTTGGGTAGGTACTTACCTTGACTTTGCTTTTTTCTTTAAATTTCTGTGAAAGAACTTGTAGTTGGTCTTTTACAGTGCCACCAACTTAGCTGTGCACGTGCACAAAATTGGAACTACCTACAGCCGCCATTTTACGAACGTCATGCCGCTGTCAGTGTCCGCCAATCCGCGTTGCGGCTGTGACAGGTCAGTAATGCCACATTTGGAAAATTAAATCACCCATTAGTAAGTTTCGAGTGCAAAAATACTTCAAATGATGGAAGACGCATTACGCATAATCACACGGGCGGAGAATTATCATGTAAAAAAAAATGTAAATGAAAACTCACAAAAAGATGTGTATTTAGATGAACCTTTCATTACTCAATTACAGAGTGACAGTGAAAGCTCGAGTGCCTCTGAAGATGACATATTGTGGGAATCAGCAAATGGCTCGGGAACTTCGGTAATTCGGTTACGACCGGAATTCCTATAATGCGGCCGCTCGAACTCGCAAATTATGATGACGACCACAATTATTTTTACAAAATATAAATCAAAATTCCGAACTTTTTGTTTTTTTTTTTTAACGTATTTTAATATTAGTATTCTGATATTTAAAGACGTACTTGAAAGACTACCTTATGTTTCACTTCCCTTTTTTCTTGGTGAGTTTCTAAAATGGCAATACCAAAATCACCACTAGTGACGCCCTCAAATGAATTGGTGGCACTATATCTATGGCCTGGGGCTATCATTTCAGTATTCAGACAGATTTCAACCACCAGCTTTCAAGTTCTTTCTTGTCCATGGAGTTCTTGCCCGTTCTTCTCTATAGTGATCTACGCATTGGAATGGGCAACTACAGTACTTTCACAGTTATTATGCCTTGTGACTGCAGCTTAATTTTATTGTTGTCTTTGTTTCGACAATTCAAAAGTGGCCTACTTGAAATAAATGCTTTGATTTTGATTTCTTTGCAAATTACACTTTAGGGCGGGTAACACCTGGGTGTTGATAAATAACTGTAGAAGGCAGCGGGGCATAACTGTAGAAGGATGTAAAATAGCGCTTCTTAAATATCTAACCGCTACACGTTACCTACTATATCTTATTAACCTTTTGAACGCCAGAGCACAGATAATATATTACTTGGCAGAGCATGAACGCATGCGCGTGCCCTCCACGCCAAGCCACAATTTTACCTACAATTTTGTCACATATACGTGTCGTTTGGCGTACGCGGCACGCACTTGCTTGTCACGTATATGTGACAATGGTGTTCAAAAGATAAAATCTCTGGAGTCATTCACGACTTGAGCATCTTCCAATTCCACTTTCAGAACTACTTTCGAAGGATCTTAGTTCCGGGTGATTTTCTAAATTTCGAATTTAAATATTCAATCAATCTCAACGATTGGCCATCAGTCTATCATCTTCATCTTAAACATATTCTAGCACTGCTTATTATTACTTTCACTTCTCGTAATTTAACTCACTTATGTAAAAAAAAAAACTGTATACCGTAGATTTCAATACCTACTCGGCCCAAATGTGTGCCCAGAGGCAGTTGATTTCTTTTTCGCGATTACCATGTTGTTCCCATGGAGAAAGTTATTCAGTTTGATGAGTCTCCCCCGAATACTGAAACGTCACTCCAAATTTAAGGGAGTTTTAAATGTTTTGTGAATGTGAGTTTCACATCATCGTGGGAAAAAGGTTTTGTTTTTTTTTTAACACCTTTTATTCTGAAATAAATATGATACACGCTGTATACAGTCATTTATTAATATTATTTATCAATTAATTAGGTTCGTTAGTATTAGAAGAGAATTCATCTAACTGTGCAGTTTTTATCAAAACGTTATCATGCTAATTTGTTGTGTTGGTTGCGGTTAGCGGTGACTCTACAGTTGTAAGCGATAAGATTTGTTGATATGAGTCAGGCAAATGCAATTTTGTAATTTGTTATTAAGGTTGGTAATGCTGGGACACAGTTTATATTTATTATTTTCTTTCCTTTATTTATCTTATTACAAATAAATTACATTTATAGATATTAATTTACAAATATAAAAAAAAACATTTAAAATATAAAAAAAAAACATTAAAAAAATTGCAGCCCTTATCGGGAACAGGGTTCAAGCTACGGGTCAGGGCTCCAAAAAGAGGAACCTCCTAACAATACGAGCCGAGTCCAGGAATACTGCTTTCAGAATCAAGCCCTTGATCCAGTTATGTTTGCGAATAGTGTGGAGGGATTACACATAAAAAGTAACCTCAAGCTACATAATAGCTAGCGGTAAAACTACTGTAGCAGGACTTGGAATTAGTCTCTATGGCCAGGGGCAGTTTCAGTATCAAATTTCAGGCACCAGCTTTCGTGGTCTTTGCAAACTACATTTTAGTTTTGGCAACATAGCCGGGTATAACTGGAGGAGGATAGAAAATCATCACCTATAAAAAATGGCTCTTTAGTCAACTGATCCCGCTCATTTGGATCCCGCGGGATCAGTTTACTAAATTATTATTTTTATGTCATTTCCTTTAGTAGTACGAAGTACCGATGGTATAAATACAATGCAATTTGTCTATTTTTGGTCGTTATAAACTTAACTTCCTATTTGTTTAGGTGACTGCTAACTGCTGGGTACAAAAACTAATACAGTTATAATTACCTAACGACCACCAGCATTAGAAAAAAGAAATTGGTCAAATTTTCCTCACGGATGGTTATTATAAAATAAAAACATAAACAGACACACTTTATTGTTGTATAATAAGTAATAGCAAGGTAAACAGTAAACCTACCTAATAGTTACACAAAATGTCTCGCGGATGTTACGTATGAAAGGTGGGAAAAAATTCTAAAACTAAGATATAATTTAAGATTTAGTTATTGTATGAGGAGATTGTTCTATTTCCTGAGAATGTTGACAATAATTATGAGAACTAAGAACTATGAAAGATAATGAAAAGGCAATCCGACACTATAGGAATGAGATTCGCCAGAGGCCAGAATGTCATGCGGAAATATGAACTTTCGTAACAAACTAACAATCAGGGAAATTGTTGCAGAATATTTTTTATGGCAATGGCAAAATAATGGTATCAAAACATTCCGTTTTTAATTCTAATAGAAATCCACTAGAATCGACCACACCTTAGGTGTAGAGTAGTCGAAACTACGGTAAAGTCAAAAGAAACGGCTTATGATTTTTTTCTGTAACTGTGTGTACAGAAGACAGCCCTAACCCTAACAGGAGCAGTCGGCGGCTGGCGCTCAAATGACGTTGACAAGGGGGCGCTGTTGGTGGCACGTTTTTATATGAACAACATGGCGGCGTTAATTTCGATTTTGGCGCCAAAAGATCCTAACATTGGTCATTACATAGATAGAAATAATCAGAGGTATAACTACCCATTTAAACTTAAAGCTTCAAACGTGTAGCTAAATTACTCAAGCGCAGGGGAGGTACTTTAGTATTTGGGCAATAAGCCCTTCACCGGTTCACCTTCATTGAGTCATTTCTTCCGTGGAAGGAGACACCAGTTGATTTCATTATTCTAGCCGACTTGGCTTCAGGGGGGAAGTCACGGATTGATCTACTTATCTCTAATTTTATTTCAAACGCGATTTTTTTTCATCAGAGGTTCTTATTTTTTTTTTCTTAATGAAATAGCGAAACTCGCTAAACGCTAACTCGTTAATGAGTAATGACGATGAAACAAGAAAAAGTAATTGTACCTTTAATTTATTTTCAAGTACCTACGTTACTACTGGCAGGTATCATGCCGTAGTCAGCTATTTTTGTTACTTGAACTGATACATTTAAGATATTTTTTTGTTATTCCATGACATCAGCGACGTTTCAACGGCGAATTTTACATGACCCTGTATTTTCCTAGGACAGTGCAAAATATTTATCAGTGTTTAAGAAAGTGTATATCTAAATATGAAAGTGTTTATCTAAATTGTAAGTTTTTGCTGTTTTTTATAACTTAATTTTAGTTTATTACCAAGCGAAACCGTCGTTTATTGTATCTTAATTATTATGTGTTTCCTCATAGAAGTGAATAATTGTATTCTTTTTGAGCGTAATAAATTTCTTAAACCGTATATCTTGTAAGAGAGTTTAGCATATTAATAATAACATAACGTCTGGAGCTGACCTTTTTTTTGTTTTTTTTAGGATGAGAAATCATCAAATGACTTCTCCCGCTCTGGGCGGAGCAGGAGGGAGTGTCAGACTTTTACTGACTAAAACCCATCCATGTTCCTTCCTCGCCCTTTGTAGTCCCGCAGCCCCGGAATAGTCCCGCAGCCCCGGCTGAGGAGCTGACCTTATGCAAATGTAAGCTGTTGTTCACTGTTGTTAGTTGCAGCACGAGCGCAGCCTGTTTATACTGTTCCGGGTCAGAGCTGCGGTTAAAAATAGACTTACCTATTTATTAATATTTTACACACATTACAAAACGAACCATACACTACAAGATCGAGATAAATTGTGATAGTAAGTAACCAAGGCGCTGAACAGTGAATGACCTTTATTTAAATTACCCGAAATTAAAAAAAAACAACGAACCATAGACACTGTCATTTCAAATCAGGCAAAGGCACAACTCAAAAAGTCCTTTGTGTCTATTCGAAAAAAGAAACGATAAACTGTCGACTCTATTCACGGTTGAAAGGCTTGTTAGAGTTGCTTTATGCACTTGTGTAATCTATTATAGGTCCTATACATGTTATTATTAGAGTCACATTGGTTGCACAATTAATCGGTGACGGTCGGTCACGGCATTGTGGGCTTAATACGATATTTGCGATTTCCTTGTGTTGCACTCTCACTGGGCATGTGGAAACAAGGAAAGGAAGAATGTCGTCACATAATAACAAACAACAAGCGACAGGCTAATCGTTTATATTGGAAAACGGAAATATTGACATGATGTTTTTTTTCCGGCAAGACAATCAGTTTTTTTTAGATGAAACCTTTTCCAATTCAAATTAAAAGTCAAAGTTTAGGTCAGACGGTATTTTAATCTATTGAATTAAATAGTTTAATTAATACTATGCTGAATTTTCTGTGTTTTTGTGAGTTTGTAACTACCATTTCAGCTATACATATATTATCAGACAGAGACTGATTATTAGGGCGAAACAATCTGTGTGAACAATTACAATTACGTAGGTAATTTGTTAATTTCACATTAGTTTTTAGACCAGAACGATCAACATCTAGACGCATTCATTCAAACACTTTTTTCCCACGAGGTTATTTCGGAGATGATAATGGCAACACTAGTTACATTAATATCATTTTTCAAATATTTAAATTTCAAATATCGCGCGACTCAGCGATTCAATTTCAGCCTTAAAATTCCTCAGTTAAGGAAATTAAGGAAAACATAATTTTCTTTTATTATGTACTTACCTAATTTCAGAAGATATTTAAATTTTGCGCAAATACAACCTTCTTTTAATCGCTTTATCCATACCTTGTGCGAGACGTCTTCAAGACGATATTAAAAACAATGGTTTGCTCGCAGTACAATAGAAATCGGATATAGGATGCGGATCACGTTCAAATTCGGAAGTGATCAAGGAGTGAGCGACCTTAGTACCGCGCTATTTGTGCGTTTGTTTTTGTTTCCTCTTAACAAATGAATGGTGATTTCTTTGAAGTTAATGATGCCCTTTATAGTACTTTTACTAGATTTAGGCATGATTTATGTATAATATTATATTCAAATTCGAAATGATCAAGGGAGTTTTTGCGCTTGTTTCCTCCCAAGCAAATTAATGGTGATCTCTTTGCAGTTAAGGTGGATGCTCCAGGGTAGCCCGCGAAATTTAAATTTTCTTACGTTTTTTGCAATTTGTAGACCAGTGCTAGGTTGTATGTTGATTAAAAGTTTCAGCATATGTCCACAATGACCTGAGGCATAGCTTATCAGAGTCCAAATACTCAGGAGGAAACAACTACCTATGGATAAGTTTGGAACGGTATGCGCTTGAAGTAGGAGTCATATATTATCCTGGAAACACTACCTACAAAGGCTTCCTGCAGGAATATGATTCGCAGCTCCAACAAAGGAAAAGGGCGATCGTTTTCGGGGATTTCAATGTCGACCTATTAACTAAGAAGAACAAAGAGACTAAACAATACAAAGCAGTAGTCAAGGAAGCTGGACATATACTATTGAACAAAATAAGCAGAAAATATTGGACGAGAGACTCCGAAACTAAAAAGACTATCATAGATCATATTAGCACCAATTTAAAAGACGACTACTTTCATATGGCAATAGTTAAATCGTCTATGTCGGATCACAACCAGATGTACTTAGAACTTAAAAAAGTTAAACCTCCTCCGAAAATAAAAACTCAATATGAAGCAATAAACTACACGAAGTTATATAACCTCCTAGAAGCAGCAAACTTTAAAAATCCAAACAACGATTACACAATATTTGAAAATATAATAAAGTCAGTTACCGAAGACAGCAAAACTACGAAGACTAAAATCCTCAACCCACCGCAAAAAGATTGGATTAATAAGGATATCATTGCCGAAATTAACCAAAGAAATATACTGTGGGCGGAACTCCAGAATAACACTAACAACGACACACTAAAGTCAGAATTTGCAAATAAAAGGGACTGTGTAGCTAAATTAATAGAAAAAACAAAAAACTCCTACTATTACGAAGAGTTTGCAAAATGTACTAAAAAACCCAAGAAAATGTGGGGTCTTATAAATACCCTAACAAGTAATAAAGCGAAACAAAGTTGTGTTCCTCCAAAACTAATGGTTGATTATAATTACATTGCGGAGCCACGTGATATTTGTCAAATATTTAACAAATACTTTGCTACGATAAGACCCCTTTTAGCGAACGAAATACCTGAATCATTTCATGACAAGTATGATCGTGCTTTACCAAACCCTCTTTCCCAAGACGCTAAAAAGCTCTCTAGTTTTAGTCCATGTTCTGCTAATGAAATAACAAATATTATAACCAACCTTGATCCAAATTGCAGCACGGGTCTAGACGGAATAAATACGAAAGTAATAAAAAATGTTAAAAATTTAATCGCGGATGATCTGAGTAAATGTCTGAATAAACTGCTAGCCGGTGGGAACTTTCCTGAAACACTAAAAATAGCGAAAGTAACGCCAATCTATAAATCAGGAAATACCACAGATCCTGGAAATTATCGACCGATTTCGGTGTTGCCTGTAATGTCGAAAATACTAGAAAAAATTATCCACAACCGATTAGAAAAATATTTAAGTTCTATAAATTATATCACTGACAGGCAATATGGATTTAGACCAAAAAGTAATGCTACCACAGCTACTATTGATCTCATTACTAAAATTAAACAAAATATAGATTGTAAAAATATAGTCCTGGGTATTTTTATTGACCTAAAAAAGGCATTCGACACAGTCAGTCATAAACTGCTCCTAAGGAAACTGGAATCCATCAATATCACAGGCAATGCTCTGAAAATGTTCGAGTCTTACCTAAAAAATCGTTCGCAAGTGGTTAAACTTGGCAGTCACCAAAGTGATGCATTAACTATTAGTTGTGGCGTACCGCAGGGATCTTTTCTAGGTCCCTTGCTCTTTTTAATATATATAAACAACATTCACGAAATTAAACTGCGTGGTCACCTTACCTTATACGCTGATGACACTTGTTTATTCTACTTCGGATCCTCCATCCATCAAATTATCTCACAAGCCCAAGATGATTTAAATTCCTTATTTGCATGGTTTCAATACAATCTTCTGACAATAAATATCTCCAAAACGTAAAAAATAAAATAATTCCCCCGTATAACCCACTAACAATTAATGATGTGCCTCTACAGCAAAAAACCTGTGAAAAATATCTCGGTCTAAGAATTGATAGCTCACTTACGTGGACTGCTCACATTGAACACATAAAGAGCAAACTTTCAGCACTTTCAGGATCACTGCGTAATATAGTTCGTTGCATCCCACCAACATTGCATCACAACACAACAACAACAACAACAACAACATTTACCACACATGTATTATCATCAAAAAAAATCTTACCAAAACTATTCACACTAACATCACACTCACCCAATATAAACAAATCAGTCAACGTAGCACACGGCGAGCTAGCTTGGTAGTTTTACCCAAAACTAGAACTTACTACGGCAAAAAAATGCTTACTTTTGAAGGAGCACAGCTTTTTAATAAAATACCCTCTAATATAAGAAATCTGCACTCTTTCAATGCATTCAAAACTCAACTTAGTCAGTATATTATGGCGGATCCAGCACTTCTAGAGAAATTAAGGCATTGAATGGGTGTAGACTAGTTTGTAACTAATGACGACGAACTTTATGTAATTTATATGTATGTTAGTATTGTTCTCAAGTGAGTGAAATTTGTCTTTATTGAGAATAAAGTTTCTTTAAACCTAAATATTGTTCGCGACTGTAAGACGTATGTAGTTACAGAATTATAATCATCAAAATTATCAATACAACCCTCCGAGTTCATAAAGGTCGAGGAATGATTTTGACCTTGCAAAAGTCGTTCCTCGATTATTTCGCGGGCTAGCCTGACGCTTTCACTTTAAGGTGGATGCTCCAGGTTAGCCCGCGAAATTCAAATTTGCTTACGTTTTTTTGCAATTTCCAGGTCAGTGTCAGGTTGTATGTTGATTAAAATTTGATTCGCGGCTGTAACACGTATGTGGGTATAGAATTATAATCATCAAAATCATCAATACAACCCTGTATTGATGATTTTGATGTACTTTTACGAGATTTACTTACCACCTCTCAGCGAAATGTGACAGATATAAAAAAGTTCCTAAAATTATTTTTGTAGCCGAGTTTAATAATTAACACATCAAGAGAAGATCAAAGGCGAAATTGCTAAATAAACTTGTCTTGTTATAAACGGAATTCCAGATGTTTTACACAATAGGCAAAATTGACAAATGTTAAGTCAGAAATGTATGGGAAAGGAATTGTCATCTACTAAATCGTCACGCGATCGGTAAATGCAATTCCCATAGGTTTTTATTTAGGTAGTAATGTTTTTATTCTTTTTCAATCGTAGGTAATTGTTATCTTGGATTTGTCACGTAGGCACGACGACCAATTAAGCCTTAAGACGTTTTGTAATACGGCGTGTTCTATGATATGCCTGCGAGATACTACCTATACAAAGTGAGACTATGTTATACTGGGAATGTATCGCTATATGTGTCGCTGTGTTTATGCCCCTTGCCTTATCCGTCATTACGATCATTTTTTTGTTCTGGACCATACCTGGGGACCCCGAACCTACTAGTTACGGAGATATTGGAAGTCAAAGTTCCAACTTTGGAGCAACAAAAACAGCACAATGTTTTGAGTGTGTTACATTTGAGTTTTACCGTAAAACGTGCTTTATCACGGAAGGGTCCGTGAAGGGTCCGTTTTCACCCTGTATTATATTTCAGCCTTTGGTAGTCTGCCCAGCAAAAGCTGTAAAGGGTCTGTAACTCTGGCACTATTAGATTTTTTTTTGAGAAGCAATTTTTTCCAGATATTGACGACACGAGATTAGGTTCCGTAGATTTTTGCTACGAAGAACCGTAGCGGCTGTTACGAGTCTACCACGAATGTGAATCGGTGATTCAAGAAGGTAGGTAGGGATGTATTGATTAATTTAAATGCAATATTTCGGCGCAGTTGCAAGCTCCATGATCACGAACAAGCCGAAGTTATTGCGACCTTGCGGGTGGGTGTAGTGCATAAACAGTGAAAGCTGACAAGCTGACATAGGAAATCGATTCAGCTGTTTGCATAGAAACGGAGGGGTGGCTCGAGACAAAGCTTAGCGGAGACGAGAAGTGTAAATAATGAAATTCTATTGTGGTTTATAACAGGCCTCTTATTCACAACGCTTCGATTCGATTTTCGATTCGGAAAGTCGAATTTCTATCTCGCTCGATTTCATAATGTCAAAAAAAGATAGACATAAGTACGACTTTCCGAATCGAAAATCGAATCGAAGCGTTGTGAATAGTTATGCAGATCTCCTCTTCGACTTGTCTCCGATTCGGTGGAGTCGGGCCCTAAAGGCCCGTCGTAATCAGTTATAATTACACAAAAGATTAGGGGGGCGTGGCCTAACACACAATGTTTGCCGCTTTGAACTGTGTGTTATAATAACATGTTTTAACATGGCTTAGCTCCCCCCGCGTTCGCCTGCGCGGGGGGGGGGGGTAAGTCACTCATTTCGTGTTGGTGCTCCTCAGGTACAGACGTTTCGTTATATTTGTGCAGTGATGGAGTGGGATAGACAAAAGACTTTGTTTTTTATAAAATTAATTCGAGAAAGACCTGTGATTTGGGACGCTACATTAACTGAACATAAAGACAGGCAAAAAAAGCTAGCTGCCCTATTGGAGATATCAAAAATAATAGGAATTACAAAAAACGAAGTCAATTTAAAATGGATCAGCCTCAGGGGACAATACGTTAGAGAAAAGAAGAAAGTTAACGGTCTCAAAAGGGATAGCGGAGCAGCCGACATTTATGTTTCAAAATGCTTTGCTTATCGGGAAATGTCTAGTCTTGTGGATTTCAACATTACTCAAGATTCGATACCCAATTTTGGAGACAATCCGGTAAGATAAGTACCTAGTTAGTCGAAATTATATACTTGCCTAGCTACCTATATTTAATCATTGTATAACAATCCTTTCATTCATAAGTCGGGCGCTTCGCAATTACACGCTCATCTCAAACGCAGAGTGTAGACGGTAGATGGCGCTGTCGTTTATTTTACGAGGGAATTTTTGAATAGACTAATAGATAAAAATATACGGTGTATCTGTTCATACACGAAATCTCTTATGGGGTCATTGTACTCATCATTATGAACATTTTTTACTATGGGACCAAACCCTGAATCGCGAAAAAAAAATCACATTTTGACGAGCTAAGCGAACATAATGGTAGGAAACAGCTGATTTTTTTTCGCGATTCAGGGTTTGGTCCCATTGTAAAAGTTGTTCATAAATGTCATCATGATGAACAACTTTTAAAAACGAAATCACGAAATCTCTTAAAGAGGTCATTGCACTCAAGTACATGACATGACCCCTTAAGGTTAATGCTCCAGGGTAGCCCGCGAAATTCAAATTTTCTTACGTTTTTTGCAATTTGCAGGTCAGTGTCAGGTTGTATGTTGATTAAACTATGAATCGCGGCTGTAAGACGTATGTAGTTACAGTGTTATAATCATCAAAATCATCAATACAACCCTCCAAGCGCATAAAGGTGCAGGAATGACTTTGACGTCAGTCATTCCTGCACCTTATTTTAATCAACATACAACCTAGCACTGGCCTGCAAATTGTAAAAAACGTAAGAAAATTTGAATTTCGCGGGCTGGTTGGAGCATACACCTTATGAGATTTCGTGTATAAATAGACCAGCCAAATACAACAACAATTAAAGATTTCATAGATTAGCTATAACTACATGTAACGTACGCGGTACGTTTAGGAGATATTTGAACTCACTATACTATACTGATCTTTCATTGTTATTCTAACAACCTCTGATTTTGCACAGTGACCTTTACACTCGTTCACATAAGGTTTATAATATCAAAGGTACACTTCGGGACGACTGTACCTATCACTAGCTTCTGACAAAAATAATGTACTGTTGGCCCATATGCCCAAAAATGATCCAGCGGCTATGATTTTGTTTTTGTTATGGCAGCTTTCTCTACCTACGCCGGAAATCTGTGATCTAAATTAGTCTCATAACGGCATCTATTTCCTTACGAAGAGATTTAAATATTGCTACGGTTTTCTAGGTTCTCAAACATACTTGGAAGTTTGGATAAATGGATGTTTGTTACTTACTCAATTACGCCAGAACGGCAAAACGGATCTGGATGAGATTTGGCACAGAGATAGATAACTGTATGGATTTCTAGAATAGCACCTATGCTACTTTTTTTCTCATTCAACAGATCAAAGTTTCACGCTTAGTTCGCGTGAAACTTTGGATGGATCCGGAAGGATCCGGACATAAAAGTTACTGGCCATGCACTTGAAAGTGAAACGGTGTCAATAAGTTAACTGTATTTATGAACTGCACGTGCTAGAATATAATAGTACATTATGATATAAGTGCGGTAAGTTGAAAATTACAGCCGAGGCGATATTGCTTGCCCGAGCCGTAGGCGAGGGCGATAAAAAAGCAGAGGCTGTAATTATCAAAGCGCACGTATGTCATACGACGTTTTATAACATATTTGCGAGGAAATAAATAAAACAAATAAAAACAATACAGCGAAAAGAAAAAGCGCGCGGAATAATTTTTACTTGTTCACAAATTAGCGAGGCGCGCGCATCAGCGCTTTTTTTAAGGCAAAGACACAAAAAACAGCCAGTATTAATAATAAAGTAAATTAATATTTTTGTGTTTTTTTTTACTGTTATATGGTTGTAATTTATTGTCAAAATTAATTAAATTAAAGAATTAAATGTTTATTTATTATATTTCACCTCCCAAAGTTAATTTTATTCATAAAATGTTGACCACTTTTCTGACATAAAAACTCTTTGCTAAGATTTAAAAAGTATAAACCGTGCATTTTACTTTACAGCACAAGTGCGTAATGAGATACATTACGATATTGAAATTGGTGAAATAAGAGACCCTTTACGAGCAAATGTGTTATAAATATAATTATATGGGATTGTGAGGAATAAGAAAAAAAACCGAAATTCAAGGATCCTAAAAGATAGGAGAATGTTGAAGGAGCGGGCATTAATTTGCGCGTCAGAATTTATTGGATCCCAATGAGTTGGCTTAATTTTTGAATATCTACAACGTGATCTCCTGAAATGCCAAAAAAATCTCGTGACATTATACCTACGCCCGTATGTGACGTCATCTATACTAATATTATAAAGAGGAAAGATTTGTATTTTTGTGTGTGTATGTTTGTAATGAATAAACTCAAAAACTACTGCGCCGAATTCAAATATCTTTCACCATTAGAAAGCCAAGTCTTTACTGAGTAACATAGGCTATATTTTATCCCCGTACTCCTATATACGGGAACGGAAAAGACGCGGGTGAAACCGCGTGACGTCCGATAGTTAACAATAAAATCTGCAAGTGAGCTAGTCACGACTTATTTTATATTTAGCCTTGTAACATTATCAAGTTAGAAGTCTATGACGGATGCTAAAAATTTAATACAGTATTGTGCAGCCAAAGCG
Source organism: Xestia rhomboidea (assembly GCA_963853795.1). Lineage (NCBI taxonomy): Eukaryota > Metazoa > Arthropoda > Insecta > Lepidoptera > Noctuidae > Xestia > Xestia rhomboidea. Next base: position 11,405,331 of record OY970776.1, read on the forward strand.
TTAAACGTGACGATTTCATTTGTGTATTTTATCATGAGGATCTCCTACCGCCGTACAGCCTACTAATGTGATTATAAATAAACTTTCTTATAATAACACGTAGGTAATTACTGTTAATTACTGTGGGACTACATTTATGTTGCCAAGTAGTGTGGCATTTGAAATCAAACTTATTATAGAATACCTAAGTGAGCCTGTGCCGAAAAAATCAAATTGGTAACTCTCTAGGCTCTAGTAGTGTCTAAATTCAATAGGATTATTCCTACTCTATGCAAGCTAATAAGCTCGCACTGCCTACAAGAGGTTTATGATTTGAATCGCATTGCATCAGACGGATGTTCAGATTGTTGTTATGGCTACGGAATAGCAACTGTAGCAAACAGTTATCTCATCATTTAACACAGGCTGAGTAAATTAATACTAATAATTACTTCTACAAAAAAAAATCGGTTTGACAGGTCTTGCGCGGGAAAATAAGCCAATCAAAAAAGTTTTCACTTGGGTACCACAGAATTCAAATTATATCGATTCAAAGAATACCTACATCAAGTTACATCACAAAAAAAGCATTCAATTTCCCTTCGGTTGAGTAACCTAATGACAAGGTTAAGTCGAACGTCGAATTTAGTCTATGGTGATCTTGAGAAAATCCTGTCCATAATCTATATCGTAATATTTAAAAAGAAAGCGTGTGTCTGCCTCCTTAGAAAGTCATAGATATTCGTTTATAAATGTGAGAGAAATCGTAGTTTCCATTATGCAAGTCTAAGAGACAAGTTCAAAATCACTTTAATGAAAAACAAATAGGTACTTACTTTGATATTCTGACTGCTACCAATATTTCGAGCCAAAATAAAAAATATAAATCCTCTATAAAATCCTGAAAACCGATAAATTAATCAGTAACCGGCTAAAATTACGACTAATAGTTCTCAGGTTAACACTCCACTGCGTTTGAACCATTCACTTCCCAAATTATAGTGTTTTTTTGCTTGTTGCATACCTAATTGTACGCATTGTATAATGCTGATTGATTTGCTTCGGTCGTCAGGAAGCGTATTATGAGCTAATCTTCACTTTTTGCTGTTATTGTGTGCCTTGTAAGTAATATTAGTGTTATCAGTGCTAGTCTTACATAGTTTACGTCGTAATAACCGGGTTTGTGTTGCTTTAAGCTGCTGCAGTTGCATCAACCTTTTTGTTTAGGTTTAGTAAAAACCGAGGATGCATGATGGTCCGACAATTTGGCTCAAAGTATTCGGAATCTTCAAGTCAAGCTGAGAACCTGACTCGCTCACTCCTGAGTTTGGACCTAGTTGGTGATTGTTTGACCCAAAAACTAAAATATTCCTTTATCTCTGACATATTATTATCGCATTTTCGCACCAACTAGAACTATCAAAATTTTTCAGACAATCCACGCTGTTCGAAAATTGAACTCGGTAGTGAGCATTGAGGATGGAATTAGTAAGTACTTAGAAGTAATTACTCTGCAGAAATGTTAGTTGATGATTTTTAGGGTTCCGCACCTCAAAAGGTAAAAAAAGGAACCCATAAAAGATCACTTTCTTGTCCGTCTGTTGGGTGGTGAAGGAATGGTGGTGAAGCGTCTTCAGATACCTACATTGCTTATTTCTAAGTTTTCAAATAAGTACTTACCTATCCCATAATATTTGGTTGGTTTATGTACCTACACTAGTTTCTTTTTTTTTTTTAGTTTTGTCCCACTCCTAAGCAAAGGCCTCCCCCCATTCCTTCCACTTCTCGTGGTGGTGTGGTTCTTCTCGCCAATTCGCCACGAAGCCATCTAAGACATCCCGAACTTTTAAGATAAAAAACCAAAGCGATAAGAATGCGATTAGGCACGTTTTCCGGTGCAGCAGACAGGCTAATGTCTGACGAATCCAATGACTCATTGTGGTCTGAATAGCTTAGTACCTACCAATCGATTAAAATTTACGTGAAGCCGAATTCCCCGAAACCAAGGACAGGTCACCAGAGTTCACATTAATATAGCAGAAAATAACTAATAACGATAATGTATATAAAGGTAACAGGAAAACGTGCCTTTGCCTGTTTTGAAAAGTTCTCACAGTTCTTCTTAATCATTCAGAAAGTGTAACCTAACGATTGGACAGATCAGAGAGAGAATTTTAAAATTAGTATTCAAAATAACCCCATTCAAATCAATTATTTGTTTTAAAAAGTTCTCAGCATTTATTGCTGTTATGGTCAGTCGAACTAATGACCAATAAGTGATGAACACGAACGGAACGAATAGAATTGCAATTTTTGATTTTTGTAAAAAAATTAAACATCGCGAAGAAAGTTTGAATGTGGATACTGGATGGCTATAAGAGTAGGCACCGTCGCGATGGTATGTGTGTAAGATGATAAGTCTACAAAAGAGGTAACACATGAGATGAGGACGAATAAAGAAGTATAGAAGAAAACATGCTGCTGACCTGAACCGAAAAACTTTTAAACTAACTTTTTTTAGTCAGTGGGTCGTCTTAGCTTTTATTATGACGTTTATTTAACAACATGAACGCGTATACAAAGTTTCGTCCGTGCTATTATCCGTCGAGGAGTTCTGAGGTGATCCTGACTACAGGATCATGTCTGTCATAAAAATGTATTGTCACCAGAACCAAAGGTGTGTGCAAAATTTCAGCTCAATCAGAAACAACAAGTGGTCGAAAAATGGTTTGCTTTACGGACAACTTACGTCCATCCAACCTTCGATCAATAAAGCATCCAACAGAGCAAGTAACAATTAGGGTAAAGGCAAGCGAATAATGAATTTCAGTTAAATCGTAAAACTTGACCAGGGTACCGGCCAAATTGGCATTGCCTAAATGCCTAGTATATTAGTATTACCCAAATTAAAACCAATCGCAAAAGGTACCTAGATTATAATTGACAAGTAAACTAATTAGTATAAATAACTTCGTGCTTTAAATATCATTTGAATTTACGTGATGAATGTCGGTTTGTCTTCCATCGCATGTTACGACATTACGTCTGCTGTTGTCATCAAAATTTTTCGTAACGTGTAGATCTGTATCAATGTCCAGACTCGCGTCTTTTTGAAATCTCCATCGACAGTCCTGCCAGGTAGACTAAGATCCGAATTACAGAGCGTCATAAGACTCTAGCATTACTTGTGACATTTTTTTAAATGTTACAGCACCATGCTGAGATGATTAGAGCCTTTTGGCCTTGTACAGGGCCACTTCAGTTTAAATATCTTTTTTTTTTCTTTTGTATTACCGTAAACAAGTTTGAACCAGTGAAATGGCTTGAATCAAATACTCTAGTTACGAACAGTAAGACGTGGGTACGAACCCAGGCAGGCGCATTACTTTGTGTAATTTATTTCATCACCACTGCTCTCAAAACGGTTAAGGAAAACATCGTAAGGAAACCGGCATGTCCTAGAACCAAAAACATCGAAGACATGTGACATCTACCAATCCGCACTGGGCCCGCGTGGTAGATTATAGCCCATTGCCTCTCTTAGAGAGGAGGCCTGTGTCCCAGCAGTGGGAACATTAATAGGCTGATGATGATGATGAATACTCTAGTATTTGTGTAATATTGAGTGGAGTTCTGTAATACGGGCCTTTATAAGAACGGTAACTGACTGAAGTTTGACCGTTTATTTATTGACATCGAGAGGATTTTCCTTGCTCTAGTGACCTCATTTTGCCACTAGTTCACCTACACATGGCAAATTCTCACCACCGCCGCTACCTCACCCAGCAGAAAGTCCGAAAGAAAATGTTCAACACATGCCATTGCTTTTTATCAACGACTCGGATACATAACTGCCATGAAATTGGTGTAATGGTAATGAAACATTGCGTGTACTCCGTAATAGAGTGGTCTGATGATGGATTCGCTTTTGAAATAAAAATGGCCGGGCGGTCGATAAAGGTAATTTCAAGTAATTTAAGGCGTGTGAAAGTTTGTATGGTGAATGTTAAAGAAAGAGAAGGCTTGTTAAATGTTAATGATTTAGGTACGTGAGAATATTATGTTACCGTTAGTCGATGTTTAATTTAATCGGTAACATAATTAGCACAAACACAGTAAGTTGGTGGTTTGATAACAGATAGTTGTTGTCCAACTAATGGAATGATAGATCATTGCACATTATTATAATTATGAGAAAAAATTACCCTTCAGGACTTAATGAGGCAGACGACAGAGCTGATCGTGGTACTTACTGGTTGGACAAAAATATGAGTATTAGCGCGAGATGGAGAAAAAGGAAGAATCGTCTCCTTCCTCATTAGGGGGCGTCCATAAATTACGTGAGGTGTTTAAGGGGGGAAGGGGGTCGAGTCAAATCTCATCTAATCTTACGTTGGAGAGAGGGGGGGTCTCGGCAAATATCACGCAATTTTTTTTCTGATTGAAACAAAAAAAAAATTATATATTTTGGTCCATTTAATCCAGATTGTACAGTCGTGGTCTTTTCCGCCTGATCAGTTATAAATTTTTTCGCTTAAATCATGCGGAGGCGCCGAGCCACTCCACCTTAAACTTTAGGCCTAATAGGAAAGCGTCAACTTTGGCGCGCAAAATAACAATAATTCTCGTTTGGCATGTGTCGCCAATCGATATTTTTTTCATTAATTATTTATTATAAAGTTAACGGGGCGGGGATAGAGAGCGTTTCTACGTTTTAAGTGCAAGCAAAAATTAGCTTAGTGGTGATCAGGCGGGAGTGTCCTCGATAGTACATGCATAAGATTTAATCTTAAGCGTAATCGTAATACGATAAAGATCATTCACTAATTCGTTCAATAGAAAATAATTTTTAAATTAGAAAATAATTACGTTTACGTAAGAAACTCACATTTTGAAAAATCTCACGTGAGATTGGGAGATGGGGGAGGGGGTTGAATAAAATCTCACGACATCTCACCAGGGGGGGAGGGAGGGGCAGAAAATTAAAAAAAAACACCTCACGTAATTTATGGACGCCCCCTTATTTGTCTCGCCCATAAACGTTCTACGTACTACAAGCGCGTCCAACTGACGACACAGAGCCTTTGAAAAGATATTTACGCCAGCAAGAAGGATTTTAACCGAAACTTCAGTTCAAGTTCATCAGTTTCATTTCTTTTGATCAGTTCCATCATTTCCATTCAGTTGAACAATTTTAAACGGCACTGTATAAAATGCACGTTTCTCAATAGATCCTCGTAGATTGTTCTAGACATGCAGGTGCAGTCGCTCACTTTTTGTACATTTCTAGTTGCAAGCAGACCTGCATCAGGCAAGTGACATATAAGTTCAAACTGGTTAGAAGATTGCTTCTTGCTACAGTTTTTTTTGCTGCATCTTGGGCATACAAAGGTCTATCCTGGATCATTTTTGTAATATTTAAGAGCCATTTCACGTTTTCGCCCAAATTTGTAAGACTTTTGTCGCCTAATCTACCATCTTTTCACCATTTCAATGAGTGTCCATGGAGTTTCTTGTCTGTTTTTCTCCAAAGTGAGATACGTTTTGGTACGGTAAACTAATAGGTAAATTGAAATAGAAATGCATTGGGTTTGATTTTAGACTTCTAAAGGTCGGCAGAGTTAGTTTAAAAATTAGCATCATCTGACTAACCTGGCAATCTCGAATATTTTCGCAAAATCTTTAGGTAAAATCATTCTGTTGTTGGTCTGACACTGACAGTTAGAGAGAATATTATGAAAAACAACCTCTTGTTTGAGTCAGTCTCTGGTGGCTGTATAGTTTCGTATTTCAGTGCCTCACAAAAGATTCACACAGCCAAATCGGGCGATCTATGCTTCGGTCTCTAAATTAAAGAGTAACTTTATAGCTTTATAATTTACATATTTGTAAATAAAAAAGAAAGAAAGAAAGAAAGTAAAATATTTATTTGACGTCAGCTATTAAAGCACACACACATAAAAAAAAATTCGCGAAAATTCTGAAGAAATATTTTCCACGCCAGTCTAGTCAAGTGACAATTATTAAGTAAAAGTAGGTACCTAAGTTAATCACATGTTAACGTGTAGAGTCGTTTTCTAGCGGACACTTTCTCTAGCTTTTGACAAAAATGTTTTAAACGTTATTCGAAACATGGTCAGTCTGTGCAAATCGAAAGTGAGCAAACATGATGGCTTCCTTTTACATGTTTCCTAGTTTGCTAAACAGTAAAATAAATGTCATGTTACTCATGTTAAAATTAGATTATCAGTATTGGTTTTCTTCTGGACCCATAATCCTCGAAGTTTGATGTTTTCTTTAGAAGTTACGGTTCCAAAAACAATTCTTTGGCAATTGAAGGTTTATTTAATTTGGTGTTTATTGGTGTAAAGCTAAGACACGTTTTAATTTAGTGTGTTTCTAAATTAAAAAGTGGCTTTACCTATCACCGTTAAAAAAAATGCGAGAAATTTACGTTTTCTTTGACCTAAAGACCGTCAAAAATTTGCATAGACAAAATAAATGACCTAGAAATGTTTCTGGCAACGTATTTTTACCGCTTCAAGGTAAATCAATAAAAATAAATCCATTTGTCACATATTGTTGACCTTACTCTACACAAAAGCATTTTTTTTCTCTAGGAATGGAAACAATTACTTTGCAGTACAGTGTTTATTTGTTAATTTGTGAATGGGACCAGTTAGCTCTCAGTAACCAGCTTTATAGTGCAACGGCCTCCATGCAGCAGCACTCATTTTCCTTTTTTATTGATTATGTACTAGAAGTTTACTTCAAGTGGTACAACGATTGCTGCAAAACAAATTGTTGCTGGTCAACCATGTCTAAAAATGTTGTAATTACCTAACTCGCAAAACTTCGGATTTCTTCGCTTATTATGAAAATTGTAATTGTATTATGTAGCATTGTTGTAGGCTGTTAAAATTGTGGCACAAGGATTTCTACTCAAATTATTTTTGAATTCAGAACGAAACGTTTAAATTCAACTCCGAGGCAAAGGCACAACAATCACAACCGAGTACAAAAAAAAATCTTACTGAATAATAAACAATAGTGAAAATAAGAAAGTAAGAAAAACCACTTACATTCATTTTGAAAATTTCCAATATTCCTCAGATTGACATCAAAATAAATCACTGAACACAGACTTTCTTCAAAAGAATTTTAGTACTTATGTTGATATTACGGAACCGGTTTTAATTGTTGACAGAGAACGCGCATGCGCGCGGTGTGATGGCGGAGTGTGGACTGGCGCGCGGCGGTTGAAAAAAATAAACTTTCTCAAACGACCGCGATTTTAGCCTCCCTATTGGCTGCTATCGCTAGGTAATAGGTAGGTACCACTGTTGACGAGTATTTACATAATTACTGACAGTTAAAAATTCGTATTAATTTAGTTATGGTGCTCTAAAAAGATAAGAAGTTCAAAGATTGAGGAAAATATTGCACTTGAACAATTCAACACTCACAACAATATTAACCCGTTGTGTTGATGTGAGTGTTCCTTTGGGATAAAAGCAAATTATCGCACTTGGCCCGTGCCATCAGAACTTCCCGGGTAGCCGGAAGAACGAAACTGTTAAAACAAAAATAACGGTAAAATGGGGTGTATAGAAACGCAGGGGTGAATCGAGGGCGTCATCGTGTTCCACGTGCGCCTCAAATAGAGTCAGCAATAAGGAAGGGTTCCGCAAGGGCCGATGCCTGCCGGGGCTGCGGGACTATTCGAAAGAGATACCTAGCGTAGCCCCGGAACACAAAGGGCGATGAAGGAACATGGATGGTTTTTAGTCAGTAAAAAACTGACACTCCCTCCTGCTCAGCCCAGAGCGGGAGGAGTCATTTGATGATTTCCCATCCGAAAAAAAAAGGGGTGAATCGAGACAAAACTTTGAAAGGGATTTTAACGTTGAATTGATATGGCATGTTACCAAAAACTGCTCTATTTTATTTGCTTAATTTTACTTGAGATATCGCGTTCGTTGGCAGCATACCATAATTACTATTTCAACGTTATAATCCTTCTCAAAGTTTTGTCTCGATTCACCCCTGCGTTTCTATACACCCCATTTTACGGCACCTATGTAATGCGTATGTAATAATAAATCGCAATAACAGACAGACAACAACAAATATGAGACAGACAACATCAAGTGAATTGAAGACTGTGCTTTGACAGTGATGAATTGTGAAAAGGCTGTAGTTGACACTTCTAAAAGTATTATATTATCTATGCTTCTAAATAAAATGCGGCAAATGTAAAAACCTTGAGCGAGGCAGATAAAGGGGGTTCGAACCCCAGTTAGGTATAAGACAATAGACATAATTATTTTGTTTCGCGTCTACATGAAGAGTTTGTGATGGTGATTAGATGTTAGATTGGAGGTAACATCGCCCTTAATTATCCGGGTCCTTACGGTAGGGCGCCGTGCCGCGCCTTAATGGCCGTGTATAGTACCTAACTGTAATCGGTGTGCTTAGTTATGCTGTGAAATACCTTGTTCTCCCCGTCGCCGTCATTGCGAATTTGCGATCATAAAAAAAAAATGTTAATATTCATCATAATTATTTCAAAGACCGTGGACGGACTCGATACATAATTGGACGAAATCGACTCAATAGAAATAATTGCAAAGATTGATCTTAAAATCATTAATAGCGGTTCTATGCCTTTATTTTTTTGACATAGGGGTATGCAATTGAAAACATGAAGTCAACATATTCATACCTAAACAGCTAACGAGTCATATTTCACTAATAATCCACACTTTTTTAATTTAATATTTATTCATTATTTTCTTCTAAAACCTCGCCGCCCAGTAATAGTGACGTCTCGTTTACTCCCATACAAGTGACAGTGACAAGAGAAGTGTTCAAGAGACTGTGCGCGATTTTGGTGTTGACAGCGCCTTAAAAGCTTTGCGCTACTGTTCAGTCAGTCGTATACTGTATAAATAATTATACTGTGGTATAACAGTATTGACTACCTACACACCAAAGTCGCCGACCATGGCGGCGTCCGGCGACATGGGGTCGACATCTTACTAATTATGTAGGTACATACCAATGAACTTATATACTAACTGGATGGAATGAGTAGGAACAAAATGCTAAAAACATAAAAAATAAACTCTATCTCATGAGCTTAGAGTTTCAATTTGTACAATGGATTCAATAGAAAAGAAAAAAAAAACGTTCCGAGCCGAAACCGACATTGGTGGATGGTCTCTGTCTTGCCTTGTCACCGATGTAAACAATATGGCCGATACAGTTTCGTGTTGAAGTCATTTAAGTGCTTTTTATTGTATTTAAGTGAAATAATCCGCTTTAAATATGGTAAAATTGAGTTGTGTCAAGGGGTGTAGTAGTGAGGGGGTTTTCAGCTAAGTTTTTTAAAATTTTTGTTGTTTATTACGACTAAGGTTACCAATGTTTTAGATTGACAAACGGGAAATATCTAATTAAATTAAGTAAGTAAGTTCGAAGTTTCGAACATAGTTGTCGTACTTATTAATCAAAAGTATATTTTTATTTTATAAATTAGAAACATCGCACATGGTGTCGGTAGTAACTAGTTTGCTTTTTAAATAGAAATATTGAAAAGAAAAGAGTCCGCGGCACCGTGCCGTGCCATGACAGTCCTAAGGATTTTTCCATGCTTCTCCAGCAAAAGAATCCATTTGGCGAGCTGCAAGTGAAAATGATTGGTTCCGGAGGGTAAAATAAATATTGGCAAATGTTACTCAAACATTTTAGGTAGAGTCATAGCATGAATATGCGATTTTCCATGTCTGAAAAAATATATAATTTTAACGTCCTCGAATCCCCGAATACAAAAGTCGTCTGGATAGACAGGTTACAAAATGGATAGTTTAAACTGGACCGTACAGACATATATTTAAGTTACAGGTAATAAGTTAACATAAAAAGTTAATGACATCACACAATGACACTCTTGTAGCTATCTCGTCTAGAATGCTATTGATTTGCAGGTCATCTTAATTAAATAATAAAATAACAGAGTAGTCTGTAACTGTCTCAAGAGTTAGTATGATTATTGGACACCCTATTAGAAAGAGACAACATCCACTCTCGGAACGTTTTTGCGTTGCCCGTCCTCATTCCAGTTAGTATATAAGTTCATTGGTTCGTTCACATAATAGAGCCCCGGGTTGTGTCGGCGGCTCGGCGGGCATTGTCGGCGCGCGGCGCGGCGCGGCGGCGCGGGTTGTTCATGCGTAGCTGCAGAGTTCAGAATGGACTGGCAGCATGTCGGCGACGAACGGTCCTCGCGCCCGTCGGCCGGCGCCACTAGCCCGGCGGCACTCAATCCGTATTGACGTGCATTTGTTTTTTTTTTCGAAATGGAGTGGACCGATGAAAATTCTCTTACGTTAATAAATCTTTACCATATAAATGAATTACTGTGGAATCCTGAACATAGTGAGTACAAAAGTCGACCAAAACGTTTCAAGGCATTGAATGAAATAGCAAACAAATTAAATACACATGTTACAGAAATAGAAAGAAAGATTAAAAACTTGACATGTCAGTATTACAGAGAGAAGAAAAAAGAGAATTACTCGAAAAAGGCTGGTACTGGTGCAAATTCGGTTTATCAAAGCAAATGGTTCGCATTTGAATCGTTAAGTTTTTTGGAAAACAAAAATAACTCTCCTGCAACGATTGAATCGGTAAGTAAAAACGCGGCCAAGTCCGAGTCGGACTCGCCCATGAAGGGTTCCGTAGCAGCAAGTAACATAATATAAAAGTTCTTGTAGTTCGTTGTAACTTTGATCGATGTTTTAATAATAGAGTATTTTTTAAAAATTAAGTTATTGCTAAGTAAAATGAAAGATAAATTGCGGTTTACGATGTAAGACGTATTAAAAAAAAAAACTACTTACTAGATCTCGTTCAAACCAATTTTCGGTGGATCCATCATTTTTTTTTTTAGTTTTATCATACTCTTATTTTAGAAGTTACAGGGGGGGGGACATCCATTTTACCAATTTGGAAGTGTCTCTCACGCAAACTATTCAGTTTAGAAAAAAATGATTTTAAAAACCTCAATATCATTTTTGAAGACCTATCCATAGATACCCCACACGTATGGGTTTGATGAAAAAAAAAATTGAGTTTCAGTTCTAAGTATGGGGAACCCCCAAAATTTATTGTTTTTTTTTCTATTTTTGTGTGAAAATGTTAACGCGGTTCACAGAATACATCTATTTACCAAGTTTCAACACCATAGTTCTTATAGTTTCGGAAAAAAGTGGCTGTGACATACGGACGGACAGACATGACGAATCCATAAGGGTTCCGTTTTTGTATGGTACAAAATTATCCAACACCCAAGTTCAACGATTATTACTGCTAAATTAATAAATGTATCTTAACCGCTATAGTTTTTCTTCAAAGTTCATGAAATGCACTATCGTCAAGATTTTTTCTAGGTTTTTCAAGCAAGCAGTTTAGCTTTAGCGCAGGGACGCCCTCCTACTGGAACAAACATTTGCACTTTAAAGTTTAATATTTCGTAAATGGAGCATTAAATCGAAAATTAGTAATAGTAACTCCTAAGTCATTTTAAAAGACCTATTCAACGATACCCCACATGGTGGGTTAGATGACGAAAAAAAAAATCATACCCACTTCACATGGCAAAATAAAATTTTGAAAATTATTTTTCTTTAGGATAGCTCCTAAAAAAAAATTCAAAATTTTATTTTAATAGTTGATATACACACCCCTACAAAATTACAGCTTTCTAGTACTAACCGTCTCTTAGCAAAACCTCGGACAGACAGATAGACGGACGGACATGACGAAACTATAAGGGTTCCTTGTTAGGACTACGGAACCCTAAAAATCGGATAGTATTTTGTTTTGGATATTTCATAAATCCCAGGACCCTGTGTGTTGCCTATAAAATCGGAATAATCTCTAATTTTTAAGTTCCGAAATTGCCAGATCTATCATTTTTCTTTCCGAAGAAAATTCCGGCGATATGGAAAAAATTCTGGAGTTTTTTCTTATAAATTGTGCAGTAGAGTATAAATAAATAAGTATATTTATTCATTTTGTTTTACCTTTTGAAAATAATTATGACAAAGCCGTACCTATGACAAATTGACAACCCTGAAATCTGGTTTCATCCACATGAAGTCCACAAATTCCACAATGGTACTTTTTCTTTGAAGTTTTATACAAATAACTATTCCGATCTCTGTTCATAATACAGAGAGTACTCACTAATAATAATTTTACAATTCACCATCTAACTTATGGAATTGTGGAATCCGAAGCGGTTTTACAACATTGTATATTGTACAACAAGAACAACGTTTACAAACTTGTCGATAAACTGGAACGTCTCACGTCTGCCTTCTTCACAAACAAATACGCTTTCTTTCGCACTCGCACAGCCTGTGTATAGCCGTCTCGGTCTCGCGAACGAGAAGGGCGGTTCTCTCTCCGGCCGGCTAGTTCGCGACATATTTGCGCACAGCGCGCACGTGTTTCTTTTTGTTGTCCGCTGTTGTAAACATGACCACTTTCTATTGGACAAACGAGTTAGTTTTCGAATTAATCAAAAGGTTTGAAGATAAACCTGAGCTATGGGATTATTCATCAGAACATTATAGAAATAAAGACAAAAAACAAGAGTCTTGGAAAGAAATAGCAAACGCTATGGACACAAACGTCAGCACGATTGAAAGGAAAATGAGAATGCTTATGAGCCAGTACCGTAGAGAGTTACTAACGAGACGTAGTAGTAGCAAATGGTTTGCCTTTGAGAAGTTATCGTTTCTAAAGGCACGGCAAATGGCTGTGACATTTAAGGTAAGTATGATTATTTTGTTTTTTAACATTGACATTGATGCGTCGTATAATTCAGTAATTTCATATGCCAAGCGTCCAGCGCTCAAATAGAATCAAAATGTTGAAAAAATAAACCAAAAGAATATTGGGTCACAAGTTGTGGCCCAACTTCACAACTCGCACAATGTTCATGAACAAAATGACAAAGAATAAGTACCTAGGTACTATAGGTAAGTACAGACACAAATTGCAAACATATTTGTGTCATGAATACAAATGTTGATAAACATTCTAACATCCGCGAAAATACTTTCATAATAACGAATGATTGAGTTTACGTTACGGACACGGGTTTGCTTTTAAATTATCTAAGAAATCGTAAGGCCGTGCCCGTGGGTCACTCACATTATTCGGAAGATTCGACAGACGATCGGTAACAACGGTGTGTAGGTAATTGAGAACACTTTTCAATGCAAAATGTTCTTCTGGATTTAATGTTCAGCCTCTGCGACTGAATTACAGGTCATGGTCACGTTCGTCAGATTCCGCACCCGCCGAGGCGCCGACTCCCGGCCCTTGCAACAAATACTCCCAATTTACTTTGTCGCGGCAGATGTGGTGAATTCCGCAGCCCGCTATACAATTCACCTTGTTTACTAAACATTCTCTACAACTTCTGACTCACAGACTGTAAACATTAAATGGAGGAGGTGCGGAAAGACGCATTGTAAAACCTTTTTTCCACTACCGCTGCCGTTCAGAATTGTATCTAACTTATTAATTTTAAAATAAATACTCACTTCTTTTCAGAATCGCCAAAGACCTACTTGTTTAAATTCGGTGAATCAAGACCGAGAGGCACAAATCAGCAAATCAAGACTTCAGGGTGATGGAATTAGAACAGAGAGGCCGGCATTCAAACATAGAGTAAATGTTCTAAGACAAAGGGAGCGTAAAAGTCAAGAGAGAGACGAATATACCACATACGGGGAGCTTGTGGCAATGAAGTTGAAGAAAATTACAAGTCCATACGCTCGGTCTACGGCTCAATACCATATAAACCATATTCTGTATAAAGCTGAGATAGGGGCATATGATAAACACCCAAGGCAAAGAGACTCTTTTATTTTAAAAGATCATTTTAGAGCAGGAAGCTCTTCTGCACATAATGATTCAAATTACGACGTTCAGTCGCAAAGATCTTCTTCTCCCGCAAAATCAATAGAGTATGATATGAATTATGAGGAGATTGAGGAGTTAGATGATTAACTCGCGAGATAAATCTAGGTTTGACCTAAATAAAACTAGAGGTAGACTACTACTTTGAAAGTCGATTTTGAGACATCGTTCGCCAGGCGAAGGTAAATTACGTCTGTAATTTGGAATGAACCCGGCCATGGAGCAAAGGGCCAAAACATCTGATTAGCAGCTAGAGGTGTCGTTGAAGTTCGTCGGTAAACAAGGCAGCAAAATTCAAAGATTTTTCTCAGTAATTACTTCCAATGGCATACGGCGCGAAGAAGTCGGCTCTTGACAAGGATGCGTTGGAAAGTGTTGTAACTATTTCGGAAGAAATTCTTCGAGTCAATCTTTACGGGGGTCTGAAGTTGATTGGTGATTAAAATTTGTCAATAATAAACATCATTTTTTGATATTTTTTGTTTCTTTCATATTTCTTTACTAAAGTGTATGAGGCAGGTTAGGGCTAGGTTTCGTAATAAACACTTACAAACGATTGCAGTAAGTTACGATCGGATACATTCATACGGTACATGCATGTTATCAAAGTACTTATCTCGCCGGCTTTAGAAACCAATCTATCTGTACCACATGGGCGGATGTTGATTCAATGTAATTTCCTCCAACCTCCATACGCATTAATTAATCAAGCAATTTGATCGATACAAACGTGTTATTGACCATTCTTTTATGAACGTAAAGATCTTATATTTTGTCATCCGTAATTCCGTACCTCGACCAGTAGTAGAAGTATGGAAGATGACATGCTGCGTCGTCCCCAAATAAATTGGGATTAGAGTATGTCAATAAAGTTCATGATTTTGTTATCATCCATATCTTTAGGTCCCTCAGCAGTTACGTTTATAATAAGTATCTTCCAAAAAGATAATTGCCTCGAATATTTCAAACTCAAACATGATTTAACAATAGTACATTTTGATACAAGTGGAGAAAGTTTGTTATTGCGTCCGAGGCGGAATTAACTTCCGAGCCGTAGGCGAGGGTGTTTTTGAGCCGAGAACTGCAATAACAAATGTCCACGTGTATCAAACGACGTTTTTCAATACACTTTTGAAGAAATTAAATAAAAGATCGTAAAATATTTTTGTCATGAATTATTATGAAACTATGATTTTCTTTTCTATTTTTCCGCGCTTTGCTTTCGCCAGGTTGAAGGAGAAGCAAAGGTATGAAGCCGTTTATACAGCCTATTATAAAAAACGTTTTTTTTTTTGTATTTATGAATTTAGAACACAAATAAATGTTAATTTGTTTAAAAAAGTAAATATTAGTTTAAAACAATAATTTTAATCTATGATATTCTATTTATAAACACAATTTGAATATTCAAAAAACATTTACGCCGTACAGACGCATTATTACTTTGCCGAAATAAAAAAAAAATCAATTCCGACTATAGGCATTGAACCAATTTGGACTAAGGTTATCTGTGGCAATTGTCATTCCCGCACACGTATTGGAAAATGAAAAAAATCGCACACGTGTGAAATACATTGCATGTTGAACCTAATCATAGTGCGTTAAGAACCAGTTTTCGAGGAAGTGTATTGAAAACTCTTTTGTTTGTCTGTAGACAAAGTGGCACATTATTTTACCGTAAAAATAACTCTGTTCAATGTACAGACGAAAGCACATCAAGCTACCAGCAACCTTGAAACTAATGCGTTAGCGATAAAGTCGAAAATCTATTAAAGAAATTTGACAGCAAACAATGGTGCATCTACACCTCAGTTAATTTTTGTTGAACGACGTTTCCAAGTGTTACTGAGCAACATCCAAAAACTAAAAGTTATTTATTGTTATTATATGTTGCCGTGTTAGTTTACGTTAAGTAATGTTGCCTAACTTTTAGGCTTTAACTTTTGTGTAACTCTTTACGGAACCGACTTACTGATCCGGATCATTGAAGTGATTCGCATCACTTGGATCTGAAACATTACTTTGCTTTTCTCATTCCGCGCGACATGTCGCGCGCGAGGCGTCTGAGCAGTGAGCGACCGAGAGAGAGAGACTGAGACACACCGAGTTACTTAAAACTATTATTAAAGAGACTTGCGAGACGCGAGTGAGCGGGCGACATAATTACAATCTACACAAGTCAGAAAGAGATACCAAGTGAGATGTGTATCACTCATACTCTCACAGATTTTCGTTGTCGTTATCCATGCACGTAAAAATGACCATTAAGGCGCTTAATTAATGTATCAAATACTATACGGTCGCTTTTTGCATTAAATATTTGCACTCACAAGTTATCGTTTTACTTTGGTATTTAAGATCCTTTGAACCGATGATCCAAATAAAACATATCAGTGACGAGATGCAAATGTTCCAATCTCAAAAATGATACACTTTGCCCACCTCTACTAACTTTTGAAAACTGTCAACATGTGTGCAACTCGCTTGTTGCTGAAAGTTACTTTTTGTTACACTAAAGTTACAGATTGTTACCTAATGTTTCCGTGTTGCTCCACAAAAAGTAACTGCGGTGTGGATGCACCAGATACAATGATGCCACCTGAGTTCATCCCAATCCCAAATTAGTATTTGAAATGTCACCGCAATAGATACTAGGAAGGAACCTCAATAAAAAAAAAACTTCCGTGTCTTTCTTTTTGCAAACGCAGTAAGAAATATTACACTTTCCCGCTTTTTTCGTGGAAAAATCAAAGTCAAATTTAAACATTTATAATTTCACTAAAAGTCTTATTTCGTTTCTCAAGGATTTAAAAAATGGGCCTACAATCCAGATGCACAACTAACTTAGCTGGGGTCGCTGGGGATTGCGCGGCCATAACTTCCAAGGTGAATATTTCGTAAAATATTGTTCATAAAATTATTTTTTCGAC
Organism: Xestia rhomboidea; assembly: GCA_963853795.1. Taxonomy (NCBI): domain Eukaryota; kingdom Metazoa; phylum Arthropoda; class Insecta; order Lepidoptera; family Noctuidae; genus Xestia; species Xestia rhomboidea. The sequence goes on from OY970776.1 coordinate 11,422,241, forward strand.
AAATTCAGTCTTTTAGTGACAAAAAAAAAATAGATCTCTGACCCATGTATACCTAGTTACTACAATCTCCATGGCCGCGCAATCCTCTACGTTACGTACGCGCGGCCAACTCAAAACCCCTATAGCTTCTTTATTTCTATTTTGACAAATTTTTGGTTTGTTCCCTTCGACTTTGACAAATTCCGTCAATTTTTTTGGCGAAGTATTTTTATGTTTGGATAACGGAGCAATCGTAACGCACACGATTTTGTACTGTTATATTACGGACCAAGTTTAAATGCCAAAATTCATTTTATCGCTTGGAACAGGCTTGTTATTTGGCAACTAATCTTGAAGATCCGTGTTTCAAATAAATTGCAGTCAGCGTAAAAATTTTTTAGCAAGTTGTTTTTCATGAATAGAGAACATTATCATGTGGCCAGTAACTTTGCAACATGTTTACCGCGACACAAAACATGTTGCTGAAATAATCTTATGCAAATTGTTTCTTTGAAAACGAGGCTTAATATTAGGGTATTTGTTGAAGAAATGAAACCCATAACCCGATTCAACGATTTATTGACTATAGAAGTAGACAAAGCTCTAAACTGCAGCATTTAACTATAGTATTGAGGCACCAGTTATTAGTTCTAATAAGAAGTATTATTTTAATGGCGGGTTTACACGGACGCGTTTTATTTGGCGCGACCAATCCTTTCAACTGACTTTGGAATTTATTCTTTATGCCTCTCGTCATATCGTACATATTCTTGAATATCAAGCAGCAGCCACGTCGCCGTCGTGCATTGAAATAATTAGGAATGGTACATACGTTATGACAAGACGCGTAAAGTATGAATTCTAACTTCTAACGAGAGATTCGTGTTAAATGAACGCTCTCTCTGTAAGACACTTGGATTTCGTAAATACATTTTCACTATTGTTGAGTCAGAGGCACGGTTTGAACTAATACGACACAGTATAACAGATTTCACGTTTTAATAAATTTAATAACATTGCACTCGTCTTCGTCAACGCAGCATACTTTTCCATACTAACTTCAACCCCTTGGGTAGTTTTAAAAATTGATCATTACGATCTTTTAATCTGACATGATCACTAACACTAAAAACGGGGAATCTGTCCTTATGCTAACAAATCTTGTTTTGTTCCCGATATTTTGGCACTGCTGCTAACACCATGATCACCGATAAACTCATTTCTGTTTATCCGTGATCATGGTGCTAACAAATCCCGTTTTTAGTGTTAATGATACGATCTTTATTGTTTTCCGTATTTGTGCCAAGTTGAGATCTTTCATACAAAATGTATTCAGGGTTTTCACCCCGATCGATTAGCTATTAGATTAATATGGAGCTAACTAAAAGCATTAACTAGATTGATGACAACAAGAGAATTCCAACCGCGTCCACACGCTTCCGGCAAGAAAATAAAAACAAAATTTATAGAAATCATATACATATATTTTGAATTAGTTGCTATCTACTCAAAACATGGTTCTGGAGCAAAATAAAATAAACAAAATATATGAAAAAATACTTATTTACGTCAAGCATGAAAAGTACGCGTCGAATGCATAACCTCCTTCTTTTTGAAGTTGGCTAAAAAGGGCGCGGATTCGCATCCTCTCGTGTGTATAGTAAATAAGCCCTTATCCCGTATACAATAAGGATTACATTAGCGCTTTACACTTGCGCTTTAAAATGATAATAGTATGTCAAACTGTAACTTACATTGGTGTAAAAAAAGAGTTCAGCAGGTTACGAAGGAAGATAAAGAATGAACCAGCATTGCCAATCTTTATATAGTATAAAACGGTCGCGCCCGCTGTCTGTACACTATAAGTATACTAGAAATAAAATAAAAGAAATCGATTTTCACTTTTCAAGATATACTTTCGTAAATATCTTGCAGTTGACATTGTCAATATTAACTTGTGTTTTAGCTAAATAGATAGCAGAAAATATGCAAATGCAGTTTCGAATTTCATATGAAACTATTTCATTAGTATTATGATGTATGCGTAAGTAAGATTGTTTGTCTTCACACCTCCTTGATGGATTTTGAGTTCGTTTAGGATAATTTTTAACCTACACTAGAAATTAGTTTCGCAATCTCAAAGATACAGTATGTACTGGATGTGAGTGACATCTTCCCTTGGGATCAACACTGTCTTTACAATATTTTTTTCTTCTAATTGGTGTTACAAGGTAGTCTAGAGGGTCAATGCTTTACAATTAAAGTGCTTGAAATAATTGTCTAATCAATCTTAGCAAGGTGGCTGGTAGCAACTGGATGAGAGTTGCTGAGAATCGAGTTGAGTGGCGTTCCATTGAGGACGCCTGTACCTGTAAGCTGATGGTGATGATTATGAAATAATTCTCAAGGAATCGGAGTAAAGATGTTCTCCGAGTAAAAACCATGTAACCCTGCTGAACTCGTGACAAAGTAAAACGTAATACATAATTACAAATGAATACAATGTGTTTAATGTGGGTGAGACGATGCTGGCTTGTCTAGCGCCTGGTAACGGGCTGCCATTCATCACCGTCCGGGTCGCGGGCTAAAACAAAACAAACATTTATGAATGAGATAAAAATATAATATATGTTAGGGTGCCACATCTATCGGATCATCACGGAATTGCGATTCTCTATTCTTTTGTTGCTTAGATCCTTCATTTACTAGAGCGAGAAAAAGGGCGTTGCCTAAATTTCAGCTTTTATAAAATGACGCAGGTGTGACGGTTACGGGATCTCCCTCTATAGTGTACCATCTCAACGGACGAAATCTCACCACCAATACGGTTTGCAGCATCTGCCGCTATTGAAGCGCAAAACTTTCTCTTCCTTTGTCCTTTTTTTTTTGTTTTATTCCTATTAGTCAAAAAAGGTGGTCAAACAATAGAATAGATTTTTTATAAAACAAAGGATAACGTAAAAAAGGGTCACATATTTTTTGTCGTTTTACTACTATTGGTCCGCACACTGTGCGGACCAATAGAAGTTCTTCTTCTTCGTGTCGATGATTCGTCGAGGGTGGTAAACAGATGTGGACATCGTGTGCACGGGATTTTATTTTTACATGAGCAGATTTCGTTCGTTGTCATAGTACACCAGTAGCGTTAGGTTGTGCTACTACCCATCCCTGGAGCTACGTACGTTTTTCCTCCCGACGCGGCGGCGCACGGCGCGGGCCCTCCCTGTCCCTGTCGGTGCGCTCGTCACGTCGTGGCGCGTCACGCTCGTCACGTCGCGGTGCGTCACGCTCGTCACGTCGCGGCCCGTCGCGCTCGTCGCGACGTGGCCCGTCACGGTCGTCGCGGCGAGGCCCGTCGCTGTGGGAAGGAAGAAAAGATTATGTGACCAGCCCGCGTAGCATGGCCAGCGTAGACAAGAAAGAGAATCGACAAATCTTTTGTTCATCTGTCATTTTGTCGATTCAATGACAGATGAACAAAAGATTTGTCGATTCTCTTTCGTGTCTACGGTGGTCATGCTACGCGGGCTGTGGTTAATTAAATTTAATAAGTCGTATCTCGAATTGATCTGATTGGAATCACATGTGAGAATGAGTTTGACGAACTATCATTGTCTTCTATCTTAATTTTTTGGTTTGTTTTCCTTGAGATACTTGTTTTTGCCAACATGAACCTCTACTCATAGCAACCATATCATTATACATACATAGAAGGTCAGTATTATGGAAGGATTCCTGAAAATGTACCTAAAGCGGTTACATGAAAACCGTATGGGAATTACCATAGGACATACGGTTTTTGTAGCAAATAAACCGTATGTTCCAACTTACCGGTCATCTCTCCTGGGCGGGAAGCGGTCCCGGTCACGGTCGCTTGCACGGAAGCCTCCGTCGCGTTCTCCGCGTCCTCCGTCGCGGTCACGTGGCGCATCGCGGAACCGGTCCTCACGCGGTGGAGCGTCCTTAGAACGCCATGCCGATGAGCGCTCCTGTTGGAAATAGATTAATGTAAGTTTTTGATAAATGTGTGGTATTTACTACGAACTACAAGAACTACAGCGATTTATAGATCGTGCAAGCAGCGATAACATATACAATACAAGCGTATACATATACAATAGCCCGTCAACAACCGCCGTGGAGTAAATCCTTGTTTCTAGTTCTGTGTGCATGAGCCTCCCTCTCCCATATAGGGACATACTACTGCTGACGTATTTTCTTTTTACGAGATAATAGAATTTTAATAGAAATAGTGTAGTGTACTTACGGATACTGCGGGCGGCGGGTCTGCGGGTCCGCGTCGCCAGCTGCCACCCTCGGCGCTTGAGCGACCGCCGTAGCGAGGCCTGGGGTCAGACACAATACAGTTTAGATTACGAAACTTTTATTTGTAAATATAGGTAGTTACACGGTGTGTGAGATGTTGTAATATAGTTAGATTCTCTGTTTTGCCGTGAAGCGTACAAATATGAACAAATAAAAGTATGTGATGTTCCGTTACTTTTGGCCGGTCATTTACGTAAAGTGTAATTAGAGGGGGGCCAGGCACGCTACCCTGCGGCACACTATATTTGATACGCGACGCCTTTCGTTCTTCGTTTGTTCAGTCAATGTCTTGATGTACCAAATATTTAAGAATTTAGTTCACATAGATACATAGATGATGAATTTATTGAAAACCGTATTTTGGATACCGATTTTTGACTATGGTTCTCGACAATATGCGATCGTCGGGTTCATTTGTCACTAAATTTGTTCAGAAATCCGGAGGATGGTGACGGAGGATGCCTTCGGTCGTCGTGGTAATCAAGTTTACGGAACCAAATAAACGCGGTGATCGTCTGTAACTGATTCTTTTACAATAAATGCTGACAAAAATCTCACCTTTCCCTCTCCGGCTCCCGTTCCCTCGCGGGCTCCCTGACGGCGGACCTCCAGCCTCCCTCGTCGCGCGGTCTGTCGTCTCGCGGCCTCTCGTCCCTATCTCTGGGAGGTCCACGCTCTTCGCGGATTGGACGTTCTTCGCGAGGCCGCTCTTCACGTCTACAAATAAACGTAAGTATTAGAGATAAACGAAAACGGTCAGGAAGGTAGTGATTAATAGAAGCATGGAAGGTGATGACAAACTGCGATGATCTCAAATAAATTGGGATGAAGACAGAAGAATCATGCATAGCATAATCAGCCTATAATTATCCCACTGCTGGGTCACAGGCCTCCTCTCTATGAGAGGGAATGGGTTATAATCCACCACGCGGGCCCGGTGCGGGTTGGTAGATGTCACATGTCTTTGAATTTTTGGTTCTAGGACATGCCGGTTTCCTCATGATGTTTTCCTTCACTGATTTGAGAGCAGTGGTGATGAAATAAATTACACAAAGTGATGCGCCTGCCTGGGTTCGAACCCACGACTTAATGTTTGTAAGTTGGGGCCGCCACCAAGGGATAAATCATAAGACTAAAGTTTGATGCTTCATGTTGATGTGTTGACAGAAACTTCATTGCACTAGTATCAAAATTGAATTATCTATGGACACTTCAGAAAAAAGTTGTATCTTTCATTCTGTGATTTCGCTGGCAGTTTCAATACCCCGTCTCATAAAACCATCATTGGTCTCAGTACACTGACCAGTTCTAAGATACTATGTTATGTCACTATGTTAATGACGAGTAGTTTTAAAAATCATAGACATAATGTCTATGATTTTTAAAACGGCTTAGACAGACTTCTTTGACGATCTCGAAGTCTTTTGTCTATGTATGCCATGCTGCAGCATCTACTCGTGAGCTTGACACTTTCGTGAGCTACTACTTGATACACTTTCATATGGTTTTCACCACCAAATTTTCTAGTGACTGCGAAAGTGACCCACTTTAGTAATGGATAAAATACGCCACAGGGGCCGGTCAAATTTAGAAAAAGCCCTCTTTACCTTTCTTCTTTAACCGGAGCTCGTTCCTCCCTTGGCGCCGGCTTGTCGTCACGCGCAGGCGCACGCTCGTCACGCGCGGGCGCACGCTCCTCGCGCGGGCGCCGCTCCGGCGAGCGCGGCCGCTCCTCGCGCGCTGCGCGACCTGCCCACGTACGAACAATTATTAATAATGTGTCAACACGGTTAATTTTAGGTCGTTCTGGAACCGAAAGCCAAAAACTCGATCAACGAACTCAAAACGATTTTTTTCTCGAACGATTTTTTTTTGACTTGAAATTAAATTTATACTATATTTATTTTTATTGTTATTAAAAAAAAAACAGTCCCAATCGTTCCGAGTTCGATGATCGAGTTTATGGCTTTCGGTTCCAGAACTACCTAAAAATAATGGTGTATAGTAAAAGAGAAAATGTTACTTCTAATTAAATCAATAGAAGGCAGTGTGCATTTACGTTTTCAGTGACCTAGAAAACCATGAAAATTATACCCATGAAGAAACCACCGGAATTTTTATTTTGACATTTTCATTATCAGCAACCTCAATTTTTTTAAATTACATAATGGGCCTGCACTTGACCTCGATCACGCCTGATGGAAAGCGATGGATGAGGTCTATGATGGAACGAGCGTGCCCTGAAGATGCCTGTTCACTCTAGCTTTAAATGCAGACGGGTTAAATGTGGGTGGAAAACTGGAAATACAGAACAAATGCCCTGAAAATGACACCCATGACGAAAAAATTACGGTGGTACTTAAAAGGTAAGGTGCTAATAGGATTATTAAAAAACCTGTGGTACTGACCTGACCGCCACGTGTCGCCGGGTGCGGCGGCAGGCTTCTTGTCGTCCTTGGCGTCCTTCCCGCGCCAGGCGTCCTCTCGCGCGGCGGGCCGGGCGGCGCCCGCGCCTCCGTCGCGCCACGACGACGACGTCTGAGTCTTCTGCTCTTCTAACTTGCGTTGGATTTCGGCCTCCTTGGCCCGGATCTTCGCTTCGGTACGGGCTAACATTTCTTGATGTTCTCTGTGACAGGAATATTTATGTTCAAATGAATTACTATTATGTGATTGAGGTGAAAGACAATTTTGAACCGAATTCAGAAAAAGGAAGAGGTTATTATCAGCTAGTATCTTTTTTTCCATTTGTATATGGTGTTCAAACTCATGGCGGCTCACAACTAACTTAAAGCAGCGCAGAACATAGCCATTTACATGAGCCATTTTAGGTTTCAGCGGGGCACAAATGAGCCAACGTCTTGACTGTATACTGCGCAGACTATCACTCGCAGCTAACTTCCGAGCCGACTTAAAGTTTGAACAGAACTATACACAGAGGAAGCCCATATGGTGGTCTCCTTTTTTTTCATTTATATATCTAGCTTTTGCCCGCAGCTTCGCATGTGTGGATGTCGGATATAATCCCACGGTACATGTATAGAAAGTGTCTTGTTTTTTCCATAGAGTTTGTGCCGACATAAATTAACACAGAGTGGCCATGTTGGCGCGCTCTGTCGCGTCAAGTCGAACATATCATGTACCTCCGAGGCCTACCACGACTGACTATGATGCAGATAGCCGAGGGATTTATTTCGGAGGTATATTATACGCAATTAATTAGGTAATATCAATCGAATTTAATCAAATATAGCCAGATATATCACAATTCATGTAGTTTTTAAGAAATAGATGAACGAAGAACAGATGTGTAATATCTATTATTAACTCTTCTTACATTAGACAAAGCGCCATGATATCAAAACGGTGAAGTAAAATATCGTGAGAAATGGAATGTCGTAGAAAACAATTCTGCTATTATTATAAATGCGAAAGTTTGTGAGTATGTTTGTGGATGTTTGTTACTCTTACACGCAAAAACTACTGAACGGATTTGGATGAAATTGGGCACATAGATAGATTATGACCTGGATTAAAACATAGGATACTTTTTATCCCTGTAGTAAGATCCCATAGGACAGAAGCTAGTAATTAATAATGTGACATCGAACCGCACTGGGCCCGCGCAGTGGATTACAGCCCTCTCCGTCTAACACACATTAAGCACGTCCCAGCTATGGGAACATCAAAGGCTCACTATGTTGTTGTCATAGCAGTAGTCCCACAGATAAATCCATGGAGCTTTTACTAAAGGGGCTAAAAAGATCCGTAACGAAGGCGAAAGGCACTTTGTTCTTGCCATCAATGCGATATTTTTTTTTTTACGTGAAACGTTTTTAAATCGGTATCATACACGGGGTACCATGTCAGAAAACCGGACCGTAACGAATTAGTCTATATCGTCTGACATTAATAACTACCAAACTATTCATCGTAGAAACGTGAATTTAGTGTCATTATTTAGCGTATTTATTCAGCTCGCTGCTAAGGCCTTGAGTTTGCATCGGAGCCGGGCGGGGCGGCGGGGAAGGGGCACTGCGTAGAATAACGGAAACCGGCGTTCTCGCTGGTTTCTATTCAGTACAACTCACGAGTCACACGTGATAGCGCGGTGTTTTTATCGTGTATTTACAGAGTTCATTTAGAACAATCGATTTAAATAATAATAAACGTGACTTGGACGATTTTTGTAGTTAAAAATAACCAATAAGAGTAAAAAATTAAATAAAACCGAGACAAAGCCGACATATTGATTCGGATCGTCGTGACGGATATAGACGTTTCACTCTCACTCTTTCCTCTCGGTTCCCACCCCGATATAGCGGTATTAAAACCAACGGCTGTGTGCACTGACTCAGCTCCACCCGATTTTGTTTGTTTTGGATAATGCGCCACATTGAGTCCGTCGTAAAACGTGATTTTTCACCCAATAAGAAAGTCGATTTTGCGTAGAGTTATGTACAGAATGCTTGGTTGATGATGATATCTTATTATGTCATATATTTATGTTAATTTAACAACAAAAAAAAACGGTGTTTTTTATCCTGTGCTGTGTAAATGTTTCTTCTTTCTTATATTTCTGACTGCCCCCATTGGACTAAGAACGTGATATAACGTGATATTAAATACCTGTCCTCTTTTTCCTTCCTCTCCCTGGCGGCGGCTATTTCCTCCGCATGTTTCTTCTCTCTCTCCTCTCGTTCTTTACGTTCTTCTTCTTCCTTGATGCGTATCGCTTCTTCTGCGGCGCGTTCTTCCGCAAGATGCTTCTGCTCCAGCCACTGAGAAGAAAAGTGTGTCAAATAAATAACAAAACCAAAACATTCTTTTGTTTTCAGGGCACTTTACCTTACAGACTAACATACATAATGATGAAATACAAATTGTGTTAATAAATTAAACCTTGAAACTATGTTAGTAACACTTACAGAAATAAAATATACTTATGGACTTACGACATGTCGATGTCATTATCATTTTGATAGTACTGAAGGTGCTTTAGACTGCCCGATTAAGCCAGGACAAGTACTACTTGGCAAACCACTAATACATAACATCGACTCCTCATACAAAATTTCGGACAATATTATAAATATTTTCGATGGCGGAGCAATAACGGTTTATTGCTCCGTCATATTGATAATATTATATTGATAATTAAAAAATAAATGTTACAACATTTACCAGGATATAATAGGGAATATGCATGTATTATTTTTTCACTTAAATCAATAAAATACAGTACTATCAACCCAAGAAAAGTATTAAAAGTTAAGTTCAACTACTGCTTGTCGCACAAAAATAATAATAATATTTAACTCCTGCAATTTTCTACGACAGTTCAAACAAACGCCCGTAGCTGTCGCGGCCATGGTGTGATTTTTTGGCCTTAATAAAATAATTTTACAATTGTATCTTTATTCAAGTAAAAATTGCAATAACAATATTATAGTAAAATTTTAGTGAAACTTTTAGGACTTTTCAAATAAAAGTGTTTTTTTGACACAATGAACTTTGACGTCAATACCGGCCGTTATCGAGGACGGTGTGTTTTGACAGTGCGTTCCATTTCACCAAAAACATGCTACATAAAGCAGTAAATTGTAAAATAAGTGATGTATTAGAAACTTAAACAAGCGTACCACTATGTTTTTATGCGCCAATACAAGGCATTTTTCATAAATAAAAAGAGTTTTGTATTTCATGCATATTCCCTATTATGTCAATATTGCAGCGACACATTACAGATAAAATTATGTCCCTATCAGGGTCAAATTCATAAAGAATCTACTCTAAGGTGCTGTAGAGGTTTTCTATTTAAAATTTGAAAGTTTGTGCCGGCTTAAATTAACACAGAGTGGCCATGTTGGCGCACTCTGTCGCGTCAAGTCGAACATATCATGTACCTCCGAGGCCTACCACGACTGACTATGATGCAGATAGCCGAGGGATTTATTTCGGAGGCAACCGACTTGTACGATTTTTCAATTAGTAACAGGCATATGACAAGATAAAAACAACTTCGTATTCAGAATAGGAAAGAAGAATCAGTTCGAGCGCTCGTCTAAATGTGGTTTTTCTCGGAAAATGTAATTTAATTATTGATCGAATGGCAGACGATGTTTGCAATAACCGGCCAAATTTTCAGAGATGGTTTAGAATCGATAATATTTTCGATATAACATATTTTTTAACGAGTTTTTATTCCTGGCCACGACGAAGCGAACGTATATTACGATATTGCAACAGCACTATTCAGTTCAACAAGCTAGATAGGTAGCAGTTAGCACACACTAAGCGGTCGCCTGCGGATATTCTTAGGACATTTTCAAATGAATGCTATTATTTTATACGACAATATGATGGAATGTAATTTAAAATTAAGTTCTAAATCTTAATTTTAAATATTTGGCTGGTCATTGAAAACTAACGCTCATCTGAATGGTTGCCACAGACGCCATGGGAAACCCCGGCGAAGATGGCGAGATGAAGAAGCCTTCATGAGCGATTGGTCCTAAACCGCCACCAGTCGTGAGAAGTGGAATGAGCGGAGGGAGGCCTTCGCCCAGCAGTGGAACAGTACGGGCTGATACAGTGTAACCTGAATAACTAGGACATTATGGGACCTGCAAATTTGTTCCACTTACCTAGTGTCTTAGATATCCAGCCAGTGTCTCAGATATCTGGTTTAGGAACTTTATTATTCTTCATAAACAATTAACCATAATTCCCTTGCTGATAAACTAAATTTAAATACAATGTTTATGAGTGTACAGAATTTACGTTTATTGTAAAAAATAACAAATAAGTGATTACAACAACAATAAACAAATGTAATTAGTAGCTAATCCTAAATGATATCCAGGCTTTAAGAGGGCTATAACAGTTTTTCTTATTTTTGAGTGTTATAAGAGTCTAGCACTCAAATACAAGAAAAAAAAAAAAAAATTAAAGCGGTCCTTAAAGAAATAATCAAACTTTCTCAGGCAATATTTTTTTTTTAATAATGTGGCCATATCTAAACCATAATCACACATCTAAACTGAGATTTTTGAAAAATCAAAATTATTCTTGAATTTTGTTTTGATTTTTTTAAGACACTTATAACACCCAAATATAAGAAAAAATGTGATAGCCCTCTTAATGTCGGGACTTCAGCATAAGTTCCAGCTATGGAGGTTTCTCACTTATCCAGGTCCCACTTAACCAAGTTTGACTGTATAATAAAACTGTAGCTGCACGACGATCCCTATAATATCAAAGCAGGCCTATGTTCGTGGCACTTACCTCTTGCCTCCTCTTCTCCACCCGCTGCTGGCGCCGCTCGGCCAGGCGCTTGTCGCGCTCGGCCGCCAGCTTGTCCCGGAAGGCGGCCAGGCGCTGCGTGTGCGCCGCGCCGCGCTCGGAGCGCAGCTTCACGGTGAAGGCCTCGCGGTGCACGCCCATGCGGGACAGGCGGGACGACGTGGCCACGTCCCGGGTGCGGGCCTCTATGGATTCATATTGTTGCTGTCTTTTATTTGAACATGGTGGGATCAAGTGTGAGTGTTCACAATAATAATACTTTTATCCAATTTATACAAAACAAATAATAATTATACAAGGTGTCGTGCGATTATTATGTTACACTCTGTATATTTGAAACCAGTTTAGGAGTAATATCAAAAGCACTAGATTACAAAATTACAAAAAATCTTGGTTTCTGTGATTTTCAAACAATTGAAAAATAAATTCATTTAGTTTTAAACGCGTTTATCGATTTGTGATGCAAGTGAGCCTTCGAGAGCCGAGTACTTCACTTACCAATAAGTTGCTGTATGCGTTCCTTCTCCTGAGTTTCAAAGAAAGCCTTGTCCTGTACCTGCTTCTCTTCCAAACTCTTCTGCAGCAGAGGAATCTCTTCCAAGCGCTTGGCTCGCTCGAAGTAGTCCACCTGATAAGGAACTAAATTTTAGTTTGCGGAATGGACAAAATCGATTAGGACTAAAGATGAGCTGGGTAAGACTGGTTGTCGGAGTTTCGGACTTTAGTCTACTCGTGACGGCTGTCATTTACAAATGACAGCTGGGACTAATGGATTAACTTGGGAACACAGTGTGTAATGATGGCCACATATCCAGGGATTGATCATGGCTAGCAGTGATTAGCCTTGAAAATCGAACGAAATTAATAGCAGCTTGAAACCTGGAAGCGTGCCAATATGGAAATAAACATTTTTAGGCATAAAACTGGCGAAATGTGCTTTACGTGTCCATGTGCGTATATTAATTTACAGGCATAATAAAAAAGCAAATAATTATGTGTGTATCGGCTTAAATTAACACAGAGTGGCCATGTTGGCGCGCTCTGTCGCGTCAAGTCGAACATATCATGTACCTCCGAGGCCTACCACGACTGACTATGATGCAGATAGCCGAGGGATTTATTTCGGAGGTCCTCTACCTAATAATGCTGTACTGAACAGTTATTGTAAATTTCAAGCATGATGTAACTCTTGAAGTCATTGATTAAGGTTTATATTGCAATGTTTGCGACGCGCTCGTCAACTGTAACCAGTCCACAACTATAGGGTGTAAATGAACCCTTAACGAAGCCGAAAGCCATTTGTCCTCCCCGTCATTGCGATCTTTTTTTTTCTGGACCATACCTCAAGGTCAAAGTTACAACATTTTCACAACTTTTTTTCGAATGCTGGTTTTTAAGGTCACAACTTTACTTTAAATACCTCCATAACCCGTTTAATATTCAATGCGTCCATCAGCACAAATGGTTTGAGTGCGTTACAATGAGTTTTACAGTAAAACGTGATTTTTCACCCCAAAAAAAGTTGTTTCTCAGCGATCTTGAGTAGAATTACCTAATTAGTTTGATGTACAGAATGCTTGGTTGACGGGCTTCGTAAAGGGTCTGTTTACACCCTGTATAAAGGTTCGGATACTGGACATTGTCAGTACATTGTCTGTTCGTTGTCCGCATTTGTCTGTACCGGTTTTAGCAAATTTTAAGAGCTTTTGAGTAGATATGGCTTTCATATCTTACCTTCTTTTCCTGAGATTTGAGTCTAGCCTGCAGTTCACGGCGTTCCTTCATCAGCTCTTCAGCTTCACGGGCTGCAATGGCTTCGGCGTCCATCTTCTTGAGTTCCTGTTATAACAAAGAAACGATTGTATTAGTCAAAGTATTTCAAAACCACAGAATGGTGTACGATAGTACAGCTGCTCTGGATCTATAAAAATCTATCAAATCCAGGCTTGGGGGCATTCTGCATCCATCTTTCTTTGCATAAAATATGACTTAATTGTACGAAACATTTAATAGCGGGCAGCGGCATTAAAGAGGGTAGACAGATTTGTCTGCTCATAATAAATAATTTTCGTCCCACCCGCATACCTCTTCAGTATTCCCGCGATCATGATGCTTGCAACAGCGTCGAAATATCGGGAGCTCATAGAACCTAAAGAAAATCACGGATATCATCCCGTAAGTACTTTAAGTGTATTTAATAGCGTCTTTTACTTCACTAGAATATATAGATATCTTTCTCATTTAGTTTGTGCCGGCTTAAATTAACACAGAGTGGCCATGTTGGCGCACTCTGTCGCGTCAAGTCGAACAAATCATGTACCTCCGAGGCCTACCACGACTGACTATGGAAGCAGATAGTCGTGGGATTTATTTCGGAGGTAAGCTAAGAGATTTTGCAAGCGTCTTAAAATCAGATTAAGAAGTATCAGAGCTACTGCTAAGGTTTCGGATATGATTCCTACTATTCCCAGGTTGGGTAAAGTGTTATTAGGTTTTTCCTGAGGCCTAGAATAACATCAGGTTGATGGCAATAGGCTTGCTATTTTTAATTTTAGTTCTTCGCACTTGTTTCTTGATAATAATAATAAAAAGATAATATTGTATAAATGTAAATGGTACACCACAGGCTACCTGCAGTATTGTCTCTCCTTCCCCCTTAAATCCATCCAAAGGTTGTCTTTAAAAGATAAGATAAGACCGCCCATTGTGTCACCCTTTGTAAAATGTTTTACATTTGTTTAATTTTAATGGTGTACATAATAAAGAGTATTATATTCTATTCTATACGGAACTTAACATTATTGGCGAAATATAGATGTACTGTAGTAGGTACAGCTCTGCCTATTCTGTAGATTTCCAAAGGTAATGTTATCAGATGAATATTTTTATTTTCTCACATTCAATCGATCGCCTCAGATTTAGCATGAATAAAGTGGTGTTAAATAACTATTTATAAAACACAATATTATCTTTGGTTTCCCATACCTCCTCGTTAATGTTGGACAACATCTTCTGTCCGTGCGCGGTCTGGCTGATGTGCGCGACTCTCTCGCGCAGATGTCTCTCGCGCATGGCGGCTAGCTCGGACTCATGGCGGCGACGCTCGCGTTCTTCGCGCTCGGCTTCTTGACGACGGGCCTCCGCCGCGGCTGCTGCGCGCGATGCTTCTTCTTGACGCCTGTGGGAATTGGGCACGTTAATATTTATATATTTTTCATATTAAAATTGCCTGACATAGAATAGAGCGGGTCACGTGAGCCGCATACACGTTGACCGTAGGGCTGAAGTCTCCATAACGGGTATCTAAAGATAGGCGCGCTCAGAAAGAGCTGGCGAGACGTTCGAGACGCGCACCGCGTGGGGTAGTTCGAGGTAGAGCAGAACAAGAGCTGAAGAGCCCCAGTGGTGGTGGATGTGTACTGTAGTGACAAGATACCTGAGCTCCTCCTCCTCGCGCACGGTGTTGAGGCGTTCGATGTACTCCTTGCGCTCCTCGATGATCTTGTGGCGCTGCAGCACGCGGTGGTGCTCGGCGTGCTTGTGCTCGTGGTAGTGCTGCACCATGTGCGCGCGCGCTGAGCTGCGCTCGGCCGCGCGCCGCGCCGGGAACAGGCGCGCGCACGCGCAAGACAGCACCTCGGCCGCGCGCACCAGCTGCTCGCGCACCTGTACCAGACACCTTCACTTACTGACTGACATAGGGCCATGACGATGCTTGAAGAGATCTCTTCAAGCGATACTTAGTTTAATAAAAATATGACGATAACTGAATTTTAAAGTGAATAGGGAATATGCACGTAACTTTTTCTTCACTTAAATCCATAAAATACAGTACTATCAACCCAAGAAAAGTATTAAAATTTAAGTTCAACTACTGCTTGTCGCACAAAAATAATATTAAACTCCTACAATTTTCTACGACAGTTCGAACGTCCGTAGCTGTCGCGGCCATGATGTGACGTCATTATCCACAATCTGCCTTGTTTACATCAAATTTTTTTGGCCTTAATAAATACCAATTGTATGTGCTTTATTCAAGTAAAAATTGCAATAACAATATTATAATAAAATTTTAGTGAAACTTTTAACACTTTTCAAATAAAAGTGTTTTTTGACACAATGAACTTTGACGTCAAAACCGGCGTTTTCGAGGACAGTGTGTTTTGACAGTGCGTTCCGTTTCACCAAAAACATGCTACATAAAACAGTAAATTGTAAAATAAGTGATGTATTAGAAACTTAAACAAGCGTACCACAATGTTGCGCCAATACAAGGCATTTTTCATAAATAAAAAGAGTTTTGATTTTCATGCATATTCCCTATTTTGTTTTAAACAACTGTATACCTGTTCAGCGGGCGTGGCCTGCAGTATGGCGCCGCCACAGGCCTCGTCAGCCGTGGAGCACCACTCACCGCCGCCGGCTTCTACGCCGAAGTGAACGCATCTGCAAGGCAATGACAACGTCACTATTTTATACATCTATCAAACGGGTGACGGTTATCATGAAGGCTGGTTCGAGATGGCGCGGGAGCTTGGATGCACTTTGTCCAGCAGAGGCAGAGGAAATGCTGAGTTAAAAAAAAAAAAACATCCACTTAAAATTAATACGTCGTCACACCAGTCATAAAAGAAGCAAAATGTTTGTGCCGGCTTAAATTAACACAGAGTGGCCATGTTGGCGCACTCTGTCGCGTCAAGTCGAACATATCATGTACCTCCGAGGCCTACCACGACTGACTATGATACAGATAGCCGAGGGATTTATTTCGGAGGCGTCTTAAGTTATATTTTTGATTTCTTCTTAGTGTTGGCAATCTTAAACTAAATCGTCCCAGATTTTGGCGACAAGTTTGGTACTGACCTACTTCGCCAAAGGCTTTCCCTTTCTCTCCGTGACGGAATGACATTCTATATTATATTATTATATTTAATATGCATAAAGTATTAAGTACAGAATTAAATAGGAACAAGGACGCGATAATTTACTCTATTTTTAACAGACTTCAAAAAGGATTTGTGTGATCAGAACATGACAACAAAAATTTTCAAAATCGATTCAGATTAGACCGAGAAATTGGTGAACATACATTAAAAAAAAACATACATCCGAACATAGAACCTCCATGTTTGGCTGTATGGTTTTATTTTTTGCAAAAAAAGTTTTATTTTCGTTATTATTATTTCCATATTAAACTGTTGGTCATAAAACTTACTTGTTAGCATGATCAACCCTGATCTGCATATCGTTGTGCCTCACGCAGTCGACGAGCAGTCTCTCCAGATGGAACAGGTCATCGGTGTGCGCCAGCTGCAGCAGGCGCGAGAACTGGATGCAGGCGTAGCACTGGCCGACTTGCCGGATCAGACGGACGAGCGCCACGTCGCTTAGAGCCACCGTGTATTGAGCGAGGGGCGAATCTGGAAGAGAGGGTGGTGGTTAAGTAATGGATACACGTACACGTATGTAGAGTCGTCGGTGTCGAACGCCCGATAGGATCGTTTGTACGCTCAGCATTGTTGTCATGCGACGCTACGTCCTACCGGTGTGTTGCACGGAGCGCGCGCGTGGCGCTGTACGACGAAGCCGGAGTTGCGAGAAGAGTTGTATACATATGTGTGATTCTTTATTATACTATGTACATGGTGTAAACGGACCCTTCACGAAGCCGTCAACCAAGCATTCTGTACATCAAACTAAGTAACTCTACGCAAAAATGATTGCTAGGAAACAAAAGTTAGTATATAAAAAAAATTGTGAAAAAGTTGGAACTTTGACCTCCAATTTCTCCATAACTAAAAGTTCCTCCCAGGTAGGGTCCAGAACAAAAAAATGATCGCAATGACGGGGAGAATAAGTGCCTTTCGGCTTCGTTATGGGTTTATTTACACTCTTTATTGTAAAGTACAGAAATTTCAGGGACGGCTGTTTCAGACTGTTGGTTAACGAAACGTTCCTTCTACTCGAGTTCACTGACGGTCGACCACTGTTTTACACCTTAAACTTAGGACATAAGGGTGAAAATAGTGAAAATTGGCAGGCCGTCAGTGACCACGGCAGTACTTCATATAACGATTACATGAAATGTATAGCGTTCGTTAGTTACGAAGTGTTGTGTTACTGCATAAAAAACCAAACAAGTTATTCGAAAATTTTAATTCTAAGTGGGCATCGTGCTATGTCACTTACATGATGCGTACGTCTGTCGAACGCCTACGCTCCGTTAAACCCATGCAAGCTTGCACCCTAAACCACGCCTTGCAGAAAGAGTAGGTATACAACTGACACTTGCCAATGGAACTCAATTGTGAGAAATATTAATTGTGTGTACCGACATAAATTAACACAGAGTGGCCATGTTGGCGTACTCTGTCGCGTCAAGTCGAACATATCATGTACCTCCGAGGCCTACCACGACTGACTATGATGCAGATAGCCGAGGGATTTATTTCGGAGGTAAGCTAAGGTTCTTTTTAAAACTTGGATAATGTTATGAAATTTGAAATTTAGTAAAAATATTACACAAATTTTGCCCGTTTACCCATTTAGTGTCTACTTGGTTTTATCCACAGCCTCACTCGCGTCATGGTCTTAAATTATCGAATGGGAACGTTTTAAATATAGCATATGACTCTCGGGAATAATGTAGATTTTCATAAGAAAATGAAATTTTTGAATCGGTTCAGTAGTTCTCAAGATTACCCCCTACATCCAAACTTAGAAACGTTACCTTTTTATAATATTAAAGTATAGGTATGCTAGCTCCCACAGCATTCTGAATGTATTTTGTAAATAGAGTTTCTTATTTCTTTTTTACTAGGATTAGGTTAAAGTTTACATTAGCATTGACGGCGGTAAGCCTGCTGACAGTGAGCTGTCTGCTAATTTATGTTGCCAATGTAAAGATTATCTAAAGAGCAATACGTAAAGCCCATATTTGTATGATCTTCTTTTTGCCGGGTGGGAGCGGAGTCGTTTATGTGGGCTAAGACCTTTAGACTTACTGACAACATATGGATTGTAATTTGATCTGAAATAAATATTTATTTATTTTAATAGATAAAGATACTCACTAGGCTCGTCCTCCAGCGATTTGACGACGCTCTTGACATTGTTGCAGAGAGTGAGCGGGTCGAACTCGACCTCCAGCCAAGAGTACAGCTGCTGCAGTTGAGGCGTTGCCAGGCCCACCACGTTCATACGGACCACATCTGGAGACAAATAAATTCATAAAAATAATATAAGTAATTTTTTTATGGTCAAAAAATTTTTTTTTTTATTGTTAGGAACCTAGAGGATGCAAATATGACCCCGTTACTAAACCTATTTTTTATGGGGCTATATCTTTCAATCTATTTTACCTAAATATTTAAGAGATGTGTTACTTTATGAACCGAATGGCGCAGCGGTACTGAGGCTGCCTTGCGTTCTTAGGGTCCCGGGTTCGAATCCCGGTAGGAGCAAATGTTTGTGTGATGAGCATGGACATTTGTTTCCGAGTCATGGATGTTTATATAATATATGTATTTAATAATAAGTATGTATTTACAAACAAAAAGTACCTATGTAGTATATCAACTATCTGGTGTCCACGACACAAGCCTCGTTGCTTAGTGTGGTACTAGATGGCGCTGTGTTTAATGTCCAGCGATATTTATTTTAATTTTATTTATGAAAACATAAATTAAAACCGAAGTCAAAGAAACTAAAATTCAAAAGAGAAGTTAGGTATGTTTGTGCCGGCTTAAATTAACACAGAGTGGCCATGTCGGCGTACTCTGTCGCGTCAAGTCGAACATATCATGTACCTCCGAGGCCTACCACGACTGACTATGATACAGATAGCCGAGGGATTTATTTCGGAGGTATTTATTTATTATCAACACTAAGGATTCAATACTTGATAAGCTCACGATTGACTAGTAACTCAACGGATGCTCAAGAAACAAGGTTCGTGAACATGAGCCCTTCAATTTTCGTATATCTGGAGTAGAGCTATACAGTCTTACCAAGCGGTATCATATTACCCAGTACTAACTAGGTTTTGGAGGTCGGATAGGCAGTTGCGCCATGTAAAATACTGGTATTGAACTGCATCATCCAGTTAGACTGGAAGCCGACCCCAACATAGTTGGGAAAAGCTAGGCAGATAATGAGGAAGTAGAGCTATAAAGCTTACCTTTCAGCAAGCTAGCCCTGGTCGGTGGTTGTGCAAGACCGAGCAGAACGGCCAGTCTCTGGGCCTTCTCAACCGGACTCTTGTCTGTCTCCACAAAGCGGTCGAACTCCGGGTGAAGAGACGGCAAGGGAACCGACAGCACAGCCACGAGGACTCGGCATGCCATCCTGAGGAAAGGAGAGAAGAGTTAGAGGGGCTAACAGAGCTCAGCTAAATATACGCAACAATTTCCTGTTGTTTTATTGCCTGTAATGTTTCGTAAGTTAATTTAATTTGATTGTAATATAGATAGTCTTTAAAAGTCGTATAATCGAGAATTGGTGTACTAAACACGAACTATCGGTTAACCCCACCAAAACAGAACTAATAATGTTTACAAACAAAAGAGTCCTTGGACCACACAAACTCCCTAAACTATTCAACACCGAACTAACACTCAAAGAAGAAGTCAAGTACTTAGGAGTGATTCTCGATAGCAAATTGCTCTGGAATAGGCATCTTGACTACAAACTCAACAAAAGCACAATCGCACTGTACCAATGCAAAAGAATGTTAGGAAGAACGTGGGGGCTGTCTCCAAAGATCACGCTATGGCTTTACACAGCGGTGATCAGACCAATGCTGACTTATGGCGCCTTGGTTTGGTGGACGAGAACTGAACTCTCGAACACCGCCTCTAGGCTTTAGCGGTTCCAAAGGCTAGCCTGTTCCGCCATCACGGGCTGTATGAGAACAACCCCAACTGCGGCAATGGAGATAGCCCTACAACTAACCCCCCTTGAATTGTACATACAGCAGGAGGCAGCATTAGCAGCCATCAGGCTTATGCACTTAGGCATATGGGGCAAGAACCACACCAGTCCCCACGCAGGCATCCTGGACCGGGTGATTGAGTATCAACCACTCATCGCTGCCCCGTGTGATAGGACACCTAATAAACCTATGTTCAACAAAAGATATAGCATACAAACAACAGAGGAATTAAGGGATCAGTCAGGAGCCAATGAAGTACGCATTTACACAGATGGCTCTAAAACTAAAAACGGCTCAGGGGCTGGCGTACACTCCCTTGACCTCAACTTTAACTTTCACTTACCACTAGGCGAACACAGCTCGATATTCCAATGCGAGTGCGTCGCCCTAACACAAGCTGCGACAGCCGTAAAGCGTCTAGGGGTTCACAACTACGCAATCAGATTCGTATCCGATAGCCTAGCTGTGCTTAAGGCCCTAGAAAACAAACAAACTAACAGTACATTAATATTTAAATGTCACCTCGCCCTGGAAAGTATATCGCTGTCTAACAGAATGACACTCCAGTGGATCAGAGGACACAGTGGGTCCCTAGGCAATGACGCCGCAGACGAACTTGCCAAGTGAGGTTCCGAGATGGCAGTGCTAGGCCCGTACCCACTCCTTCCCTTACCTTTCTCACAATTCCGTACATGGATTCGCCAGAGATCAACTGAACTCCATAACAACAAATGGTCACGGTCCACAGACTGCAGGCAGTCAAAAATGGCGATGCCAAGTCTTCATCCGCGACTAACAAAACGACTGCTCAGCCTAAGTAGAAATAACCTCAGAATAATAATAGGTACAATAACGGGCCATTGTCCCCTAAACAAACATCTTTTCAACATAGGCGCCACGGACAGCCCACTCTGCAGGGGCTGCTTTGACGCCGAAGAATCGGCTGCCCACGTAATCCTGGAATGCGAGGCAGTGGCTACCCAACGCAAACAAATCCTCGGAACGGTGGGGTCGCTCCGCGAAACCTGTGAAGCTCCCAGGAAACTTCTGTGCTTCTGGGCGGAGCTAGGCTGGCTAACTTAGCCAGGACACCTACGCACAACGGACCGATTAAGAGTCTAAGTGCGGAAAATGGAGTCCCTACTCTACTCTACTAGTCTTTAAAAGAGTAGTCAGTGGCCCCAAAACTATGACAACCAGTCTTATCAAGGGATATCATATCACCCGGTACTAACTGGGTTGTGGAGGCTAGATAGGCAGATGTTCCACATATAAAGTACGGTTTTCAGTTAGATCTGGTAAGACTTACGACTTAAGAATTTAATGTTATTTGTTACAATGTTTTATAAAATTGTACTTTATTTAGTGTCATAAAGTGCGTTTGAGTTTAATCTTTGCACTGTTGTTTAACGCAAGTAATAAGGTACTTCTGATTCATAAAAACTAACAAGTTGTATCATATTATTTGTATTATATGTATATTATATATTATTATGTATATTATGTACGCCATAGTCTGCACAAAACACCCAATCATAATGTTGAATGATTTTAGATTAAGATCTGAATGTCTATCATTTCAGATCAAACAAGTGCATAATATAATAAAACAAAGAGTTTAAGACTTACTTCTGCAACTCCTCCTGAGTAATATTCTTCTTCATCTCCCGAGACAGTTGGAAGAGCTTGAGCAAAGCAGCAGCATGGAACAGGCAGTGTCCGGCCTTCCAGAACACCAAAGCCAGTTTTCCATAGTAATTGGCCATGGTCTTAGCTACAGGTGTCTTCTTAGACATGTTCATCAGATTGTGGATGTCCTCTATGGCTTTGTAGGCTTCCTGTATTACGAAGAGGGATGTTTAATGTTAAAATCCAAACATAAATGATGTGTTGAATGACATTTGTAAAGTTTTCTGTGGGGATTGTAGAAAAACTATATTATGATGGTAACAGTAGTTCAGAGTATGATCATGGTCATTATCTACCTAGCCTTTTCCCAACTACATAATAAATGTTCGGGCCAGCTTCCATTTTAACCAGATGCAGCTGAATATTAGTATTTTACATGGTTAGTACTGGGTAATACAATACGCCTTAGTAAGACTGGTTGTCAGACTTTCGGGCCAATGACTACCTGTAACAACAGTCAAAGATCTACAAATGACAGCCGGGACAAACTGCTTAACATGCTTTCCGAGGCACGGACCAAACTCTGTATGTAATGCGCCAAAAGTGCCATTTAGCACTATATCACCTCAAGCTAGACATACTGACAACAATGAATATAGACCTATGAATCACTTATATTCAAGGTTAAATGTACGAACCTGCCACAATTCCATTTGGATAGCACTGTCCAGCTGGAACAACCTTGTCTCTAGGTTGAGTTGCTGCGTCTCCGGCTTGCTGATGCTTACATTCCCAGTTTGCACCTGTAAAAACACATGACGTTTAAAAAAATATTACATAATAAAAAAGAGATTAATTAACACACAGTTTCTAGCATTCAAAACACGTTTCTGAGATACCTAATTGAAAAACCTTTTTGAGAAGTCTTTGATTTCCGTTCCCGAATAATATCGAAACTTTTTCAAAATAACGAATTATCATGTAAAACTTACCGTAGGCTTGCAAATATCTTCAAGATGCTTCCTGAGCTTGTCGCATAATTTCCTGAACTCCGTCTTACGGGAGTACTTCAGACAGAACTGGAAGGCCATGCGAGCTATGTCGTGGTACAAAGTCTCCACGTGTGCGTTAGTACGGAGGAGCTCCAGGCATTGGCAGTAAGACTCCCATAGGAATTTCACCTAGAAAAGAGGAGTAAATTAACAAGGGGAATTCATTAAAGACTAGCTTTTTCCCGCAGCTTTGCTCGCTTTATGGTCAGAAAATATCCCACCTGAACGTTTTAAATACATTATATAGTCAAAGATATCCCAGCGTATCCTTGACTATATCTTACTAATATGATAAATGTGAATAGCCTTTTTTCTTAGCCTGTCATGTTTCCCACAGCTGGGCAAGGGCCTCCTCATTTTTCTTCCCAAACCTCTCGATCTTCTGCGATATCTGGACATGTTCGCCCCGCAAACAATATTAGATTGTTACACCACCACCTACGCCGCGGTCTGCCTTGATGGCAATTTCCTTCGTCAGGTGTCCAGTGAGTAATTTATTTACTTAAACTACAGACTGGTGGTCCCATAATGTATCAACAGTTTGACTTTGGTTGTGCCTTTATTTCATATAACAGTGAAGGCTTCATAATCATTTACAATTGTTTAAAATGAAAATTTCATACAAAGATCAATATAAAATGTTGAGAATTATGTAAGTCAAGTTTGAATCTGAATGACATAAACAAATATAAATAAATATCTTACCCATGGTGTAAGTATAGTCCTGTCAGACCTGTCCTGTGCGTCTTCCCCAGACACAGCACTAAGCAGGATGCTTTCTGGAGTGGCAAGGTTGTCCAGGTCATCAGTCTCAATGACCGCTGCTGTGGATGCGGCACGGGCTGCTTCTGTTCGTTCTTCGGCCATGCGTAAGTAGCCTCTGAGGAAATGAAAGTAATTGATATTTATTCATCAAATAGTTTAACTTTAAAGCAGTGATAGCCTATCGGTGTGACCGTCGGACTGCCAAGTCATAGGTCTAAAATTCGAATTTTTTGGATTCATGTGCATATTGTCAACACAAAGCACACCTAGCGAGCACCCAAACCCCTGACCCCCCTGATTGAACTATTAAACCCGACAGTGGTGATAAAAAGGCTGAAGAGGAACCACCTTCTATAAGTGGGAGGCGCAGCACTGGCTGCTCCACCACAACGCCATGTAAACTACAACAAATTCGCTTATAGTCTGTTGACCGATTGCAAATAATTATAATTAATTTTTAAAAATGTGCATATTGTATAATTAGCAGCTTTGGTGAAGGTAAACATCGTGGGAAAACCAGCATGCCTGAGAAATATTTCTCAACAGCATGTAAAGCCAAACCGGAGGCCCATGGGTAGCGTAAAAACTCTGATACAAGGAAAGGCACTAACCACACGCTAAAGAAGCAAATTGGTTGTAAATACATAATCATGGATGTGTGGATGACATGGCTAGAAAGGAGAGGACTGCTGGGACAAATCAATTCCAGAGTTCCTGTCGTGGAAAAAGCAGTCTGAAATAAGCAGCTGTAACAGCTAGACAGACAGTGTCATTATGAGGTTGGAAACACACACTGTATCTAAATCTCCTTTTGTAGAGCTGTAACAAATTCCATTTTACATTTTCTATCATGTTTTAATTATCTATCTATGAGTAATCTATCTTTGTGTGGTGCAAGAGTTATTTATGTTCTTTACAAAACTATTATTTTTAATCTTTGAACTGAAGCTCAAGAAAAAAACTAGTTGCATGATATGAGTTTGTATTTCATAAGTTGGGAATCAAAATAATTAGGTAATAGTCTTTAGGCAGTCAAAAGGGTAAAGTAGTCCACAAGATAAGGCAATAGAAAACATTCAATTGAATATTATGTTTTCATTCAGAGAATCTAATAACATCACCATTTTTTTTATTTATTGGGTTTAGTTACCTCCATAAAAATTCATTACCTATAAAAGCTTGGAGAAATGGTGGTACAAATGAAATTTTAGTTACGAGGGAGGACATGCTGGTATGTATGGAAATTGTTGTCAAACCACTTCTACCACCAGACGCAGAGGCATCTTCGTCATCTATGTTCCAACCCTACTCACCACCATTAAGTTTGTATTCATTCTCCCTTACCTTATAACCTGCTCCAAAGACCCAACATTGACTGACTGGAACATATTTCTGTACTGAAACAGGCCTTCCTTGGCAATGTGAGACTTGCGCAAGTCCACGCACAGCTCCAAGTACTTGAACATGATCGGCTCCAGCACCGACTCGGACCAGTTGTACGCCCATTTCTTGTTGCGGAACACTTCTTGAAGAGTATCTAAAGCTCTTGCTGGCTTGTCCAAGTCCATAAACTCTGTGGAATGGAAGAGCTAACCAGTTAAGATGCATTGATGTTGTTATACAGTTATTTACAATGTTGCTAATTCTTATGGGTATAGCGGTGGTCTTATGGCTGATAGCAATATCTTCCAGACCACTTTTGGATGGATAAAAGTAGTACTTATATTTATTTTTGGTGAATACCTACTTTATTGGTATATTCTTCATCAGCTACTTTTAAACATAATAAAGACAGACAAGTACTTCGTAGCATAATAAGTACCGGTAAATGAAGTTGAACACGAAAATGTTCAGGTTATTTCGAGATGTTATTATTACGCAAAAGTGTATGAATGTAATAGGCAGCTTTGCCCTTTGGTTATATTTTAGAAAAACTGAAGACAATATAGTTTTGAACTTATATTATTGCATCTAACATCCTAGGTTATATTATGGGTTATTTTTATCCCAATGTATGTTTAATCTGCTGATGGGGCGATTCACGTAAGGTCATCCTCACATGCAACGTGGTATCATAATCATAGGACTTCGGTACTAACCATTGGCCCGTTTGAGGGCATTCTCCGGTCTCTGACCGTATCGCGCCATGATGAACACTACACTTTTCACTTCATCAACACAAATTCGGCGTCAAAAACGTGGTGTACATTAATAAAATCGAAATATTCTCAGTTCACCGGCCTGTCAAGAGACAGGAGAAATCAAAATGGCTGCTGTTACTTTTTTAATTCGGGTTCCACACGTTTTGCGAAACGTCACATTAGGAATCTAGTCTTTTTACTCGCTACCAAGAAACTTTGTATACTAACTGGAATGAGGACGGGCAAGCCAAAAACGTTCCGAGCGAGAAAGCTTCAATAGTGGATGTTGTCTTTTTCTAATAGTCATACAACAATCCAATAAAATCAATCATAAAATAATGTCCAATAATCATACTAACTCTTGAGACAGTTTAAGAGTAGCTGTTATTTTATTATTTAATGATGATGACCTGCAACTCAATAGCATTCTAGGCAAAATAGATTCAAGAGTGGATGTCATTAACTTTTTATGTTAACTTAAATGTATGTCTGTACCGTCCAGTTGCAAATTATCCATTTTGCAACCTGTCTATCCAGACGACTTTTGTATTCGGGGATTCGAGGACTCCGTTAATATTATACATATATTTTTTCAGACATGGAAAATCGCATATTCATGCTATGACTGTTTACCTATAATGTTTTAGTAACATTCGCCAATATTTATTTTATATTCCGAAACCATTCATTTTTACTCGCAGTTCGCCAAATGGATTCTTTTGCTAGAGAAGCATGGAAAAATCCTTAGGACCGGCATGGCACGGCACGGTGCGGGGCTCTTTTCTTTTCAATATTTGTATTTAAAAAGCAAACTAGGTACTACCGAAACCATGTGCGATGTCCGATGTTTCTAATTTATATAATATACTTTTGATTACTATGTACGACAACGGTGTTCGAAACTTCGAACTTACTTACTTAATTTATTTGGATATTTCCCGTTTGTCAATCTAAAACTTGGTAACCCTAGTCGTAATAAACAACCAAAGTTTAAAACTTCCCTAAAAAACGAAATTCCACATCCAGCAAACCCTTACTACTACACCCCTTCACACAACACAATTTTACCATTTTTATAGCGGATTATTTCACGTATATACCATAAAAGTACTTAAATGACTTCAACGCGATAATGTATCGGCCATAGTGTTTACATCGGTGACAAGGCAAGACAGGGACACCATCCACCTTTGTCGGTTTCTCGCTCATAACGTTTTGTTTTTTTTTTCTATTGAATCCATTGTACAAATTTAAACTCTAATCTTTTGAGATAGGGTTTTTTTTATTTTTTTAGCATTTTGTTCGTACTCATTCCAGTTAGTATATAATTTCCTTGGGCAAGACAGAGACACCATCCACCTCTGTCAGTTTCTCGCTCAGAACGTTTTGTTTTTTTTTTTCTATTGAATCCATTGTACAAATTTAAACTAAGCTTTAGAGATAGTTTTTTTTTATTTTTTTAGCATTTTGTTGGTGCTCATTCCAGTTAGTATATAATTTCCTTGCTCGCTACTCAGCGTCAGCGCCAGCGCTGCGGAAGTGTCAGATTGCATGCCATCTTTAACACGTATTACAGAATTATTAGTTAGTAGAATATGCTCTTTCCCATTTCATTCCATAAGTATTTATCATTGAAATAAATTGGTTGTTTAGATATAAGATTGGCTTCCTTCAAATTTCAACTTGCTAGGTCCACCCATTCCTGAGAAAATCGGACAGACAGATGGACAGACGGACAAGAAAGTGATCTTATAAGGGTTCTGTTTTTTCCTTTTGAGGTACGGAACCCTAAAAAAGTATCTATGTAGTAGGTAGGTATATCGACTATCTGGTGTCCACGAAACAAGCCTCGTTGCTTAGTGTGGTACCCAGATGGCGCTGTGTGTAATATCCAGAGATATTTATTTATTTATTATTTTCGCCTTACTGTTTTTTTAAATATTTAAGCCTGCTGTAAGCAAAGTATGTCATGCCTATGCATATTTTTTGTTGAGATCTTACGTAATGACGACGATTATTTAACGTGGTTTATACCTACCAATGACATTGCCAAATAAAATAAGAAACAAAATATTCATGAAAGTAAAAATATTTATGAATTTTAAAATGCATTTTTTTTTTGATGGCACTGCCCGAGAAGCGACCGCTCGCGCGAATGTGTTGCCATATAAGTTTCCTCATTTTAGTACATTAATTAATTTCCGATATACGCGAGACACAATGGTTTTTTTATTTTGTGTCTGTAATTATTATACTTACGAGGGGTTAATTTTCATAGGGGTTTTTTATTTTCTTGTATTCCAAAAAGGATAAGGTACCTACATAAATAGAAATATGCTATACCAAAAATACCCTCACAGATCGGACAGGTTTTTTTTTCCATATTGTATTAAATAACTACCGCCACGGTTTGTGTTCACACTTTTTTTTAAGTTTTTTTTTTTAAGTTTGTATGAGAAAGTAAATAATAAATTAAAAGGCAATTAAAATACTTTTGTGTTATTTATTTTTACACTCACAGTACCTACACATAACAATCAGGTAAAAAATAATGTATCAAAGAACTTCTGTATTGGGTATTCTACCATAATCGTGATTGGTACTGCGACAGCGTAGGTAATCAAATTCGTTGCACTCCAGTCCACCAACTGAAACAATTAAACCGATTACAACAACTTAGCAAAACCTATGAGATCTCAAATTGCGATTTTTCCGTTTATATCATGGGTATCAATAATATCCAACCTTAATCGTCTAGTTGGAACAGGCGTCTCTGTACCGAAAAAAACGTTAGGTATGGCATTGTTACCCTAGCAAAGTCTAGCAACCCAATGTTTGAATTTCTAATCGATTACCAATAACTGGCCACATAACAGCCCGTTCGGAGCCAGACTTCACGTGCTAGGTGCTACTGCAATATTTCACGGGACCGAGGGGACGTTTAGCGTTTATCAGAAATATGATTATGGGCGTGGTGTCCGTATCGAACTAATTTGCACTGTTGTGTACTGTACTTACACTCTACAGTACTTTTTTTTTTTTTTTTTTTCGGATGGGAAATCATCAAATGACTTCTCCCGCTCTGGGCGGAGCAGGAGGGAGTGTCAGACTTTTACTGACTAAAACCCATCCATGTTCCTTCATCGCCCTTTGTGTTCCGGGGCCACGGTATCTCTTTCGAATAGTCCCGCAGCCCCGGCAGGCTTCGGCCCTTGCGGACCCCTTCCTTATTGCTGACTCTCTTTGAGGCGCGCGTGGAACACGAACGCGCCGTCGACACGGCCTGTCGTCATGAGACGGACGGACGGCGAGCTAGCCCATAGCTCCCCGTCCACAGGCCCGCGCCTACGGTGGCCGGTAGCCACCACGTGGCCCCCGACGCCCGGGGCGTCTCCCGCGGCGGCCGGGACGTGAGGATATCTCCCTCTCACGTTCCGCCACCTCCTTCGCTAGCATGACTGCTTCGCAGAAGGAGGTGACAGCGTCCCATTCCGTCTCGCTCCGGACCATGGCACGAACCAGGGCCGGAAGCGAGAGGTCGCCGCCGCCAATCGCCACCTCGAGGACACGGCGGTGCTCCACCCAAGCAGGGCACACCTCCACCGTGTGCTCCACCGTGTCCTCCGGTCGATCATCACAATGGAAACACCCGGGCGTCTCCTCCCGCCCGATTCGGTGCAGGAACTTACCGAAACATCCGTGTCCGGTAAGAACCTGCGTCAGGCGGAAGGTGAGGACGCCGTGGCGTCTCTCCAGCCACTCCTCAAAGAGGGGACTTACCGCCACTATCGTGGCGTGCCCTACACTCTACAGTACTGGAGATCGCATATTGCACAAAGCTATAGAGTTTTATATTTAGCAGTGGGTGAAGTCGGGCTGGGGATGATAATGACCACAACCGCAAATACGACAACAGTTTTTTGATAGATGCTGTATACATTATTATACATACATCAGCCCTGTAGGGCTATTACGTATATCTGTTGGCAGCTCGAAATGATAGTAACTGGGCTAAGTATCAATCAATTAACTGTCAAAGGGTTAGTTTCGTATTTTGTATGACCCTGTTAGTCACCGTAAAGTGATATCCACTCAGTGTGATACGTAATACCAATATTATGACATTCACGGTTGTCATCAAAGTTCAGTGTACAGCCGAAGCTTGATAGTCACTGGATATCAGAAAGATACGTAATAGCCCTGCTGTCCTGTAACATAAGTTTCCAAAAACCACTAGAAATCTCTAGAAATAAAGAGAAACTTACGATATCAAGTATAGAAGTGCCGTATGCCATTGACCTGCTCCCAATTGTCATATTGATGCACCAGTGCAGCATCATCACGGTCAAAGACATGCGACCTAAGCCGCGCCAGCCCTTCCAGCTGTAGAATCTTCTTATTGGACCTGCAATAGGAAATATGGGTTTGGGCATTAGCATTCACGTAAAGACGCGTTGACACGATCAGAGTATGCTCGGACCGAGTGGACTCGTACCTACGAGTAAGCTTCATACGAGTGTACACGGATATCTGTTAATATTTTCATAGTTGCACTCTGATCATTTTCTTCATTGTACAATTAATTTTTCAGTCAGCTTTTTCAAATTCAAATTTTGTGCGAAATAGAATTGTCGTTGTTTATCGGAATTGTAGCCGGGAAAAAGATAAGGCATCTGGCAAAATTAGAAGAATTTGGATTCACCGTTAGATTCTAGTACGTCGCGGTGAAAAGGGAGTATCTAACAATTTTCTCCGAGAAATTGAACTCGAAGATCCTGCTTCGTATAAGAACCATAAAAGACTGAGTGGTTCACCTACTCGGATCGTACTCGTATACGAGCTAGCTCAGAAAAGTAGGACGCGATCCGAGTTTACTCGGATCGGTCGCCGTCATCTGAGTGCACTCGGATTATGGATTGCGTCGAGTAAGTGAAGTTACGTCCGAGTAGGTATCAGAATCCACTCGGTGCGAGCATACTCTGACCGTGTCAGGGGTTGTGTGGGCACTTTTATAAACTTTTCATAAATAAATATAAATAAAATAAGCGCGGAAAGCGTCAGGGTAGCCCGCGAAATTCAAATTTTCTTACGTTTTTTGCAATTTGCAGGCCAGTGCTAGGTTGTATGTTGATTAAAATATTCCTCGGCGACTGTATAAGACGTATGTAGTTACAGAATTATAATCATCAAAATCACCAATACAACCCTCCAAGCTCATACAGGTGCAAGAATAACTTTTCAAGGTCAAAGTCATTCCGTTATAATTCTGTAACATGCGTCTTACAGTCGCGAGGGCTGTTTTAATCAACATACAACTTAGCACTGGCCTGCAAATTGCAAAAAAACGTAAAAAAAAATGAATTTCGCGGGCTACCCTGGAGCATCCACCTTAAAATGGTCCACTTGTGGCAAGCAAACCCAATAAGTGTCCCGTAGTGTCCTTACCGTTAACATGAAACGTTCCCATTAGAGCTACGGCCAAAATAATGCAGTAGAATGGTCGGTTCAGCGCCAGGTAGGCTACTCTGAAGACATCAGATTTTTGTTTGCGCGCAATTATGCCTGTCAGTGACCATGCGAATAATAAAGGGAAACATGAGTAGTAGAGCTTGACGAACCACTGTAACAGATAGAAGAATAAAAATAAGTAAGTAAATTAGCGATTAATCAAAATAATAACATAAAATCACGCCTGTAATACTCAAGGATAAGGCAGAGTCACATAGGTGTACTTACAGACACGAGCACCAAATGTAAACAATTGAGGGCGCATTCAGAAAGTCGGCAACCTCGCAAATAATTGTCAAATATTTACCTGTTTTAATTATTTTCGGAATATTACCGTATGGAAATAAGAAATATGGCTAACTAATTATAACTATTATTATAAGTGAATTGCAATAATTAATATCGTAACACCGAATAATCAGTTGTATATGAGAAAAAACTATTTGGAAACTTTCCAAAAGCCTTTTCTACACCTAAAACGGTTACAACATCAAATTCACTGTTTGAATTGCAATTCACTAATATTAACAGTTATAGTTAGCCATATTTCTTATTTCCATACAGTAAATATTTGACAGATATTGCGATGATGCCAACTTTTTGGATACTCGCTCTAAACAATTTTCGTAACTTAGAAATAGGATCTTTTTCAAAAAAATATTAGTTCCAGAATACTATGTTCGTAACAATATTAAATTTTAATCAGAATCAGTGTATTTTTAAACACGGCTCACTGGCCTAACATGACCCAAAAGTCAAGGTGGGGTTAATATACCTACGAATAACGTTACTGTTTTGGGAACGATTTTACAATTACTTCTACTTATTGAAATGACCTATTGTCGTCAGTAGTGACCCCTTGTCCCCTATATTGTGTAGGTACTAGGTACAAGCTGTTCCCGCGACCTCCCTTTGCCTCCGTTCGAATAACATTATTTTAAAAATACTATTTTCCCGTTTTTGCAATATTTTTATTGATGCTCTGCTCCTATTGGTCGTAGCGTTAATACCTTCCTTGATAAATGGGCTATCGAACACTAAAATATTATATATTTTCAATTTGAACCAGTAGTTCCTGAGGTTAGCGCGTTTAACCAAACAAACTCTTCAGCTTTATAATATTAGTATAAAAGTAAGGATTAAATTATAAATGCTTTAAGAAAAATGTAAACAGATAAACAAAATTAACGCACACGTGAGTAAGTATTAATTACGAACAAAAACAAGGTACACAAAATAGGTAGGTAATAGGCGAGACGACAAAAATAGTAGATTATTGCATCGAGCACAAAGTAATTTATTATTGCACCGAGTGCCTGATTTAGAGCCCGAGCGTTAGCGAGGGCTCTAATCTAACAGGCACGAGGGCAATATAAATTACTTAAGGCGAGGTGCATAATCTGCTTTTCTTTCAACTATTACCTATTGGAATAGTAGATAAAAGAAACTCATATCAAACAGTTAAAATAGAAGTTTAATTATTGAAATTAAAAGTTATAGGTACTTGAGCAATTATTAAACGTAAGGTTAAGAGTTTTGTTGGGCAAATTTATATTTGTTTGTTTAACTTGGGACTGAATAATATTATCAGACGAGGTAGATGGGCCTGGCTGATTTGTTACAATGAAGTCGTTATCACGGGAAGTAGACGGGCGCGGCGATGTCGATTGATTTACATTTCTTTCATTTTTTAATCAGAGTTAGCAGCAATCATTTTTTAAATTTGGAACAAGTAGGATAGAAACTAATAATATGTACGTAAAAAAAAAAGTATTGATATCGGCTGGCTGAAAAGAGCTAATCCATTGAGATTGGCACCTTTTGGTGCTATTAAAAAAAAACTGTATATATTTATTATTATATATTGTATTATTATATATTATTATATTGTATATTTGACCCGTGTTTTTCTTTTGTTACGTAAACCAAAATTGTCGAAGATACGACGCATTTAAAATTCTCAATACGTCACGCCATGGTATAACTTTTAGCTTGTTCTGACGTCACTTGCCCCCACTCCCGAGTTGTGATGCGTTTTATCTTTGTCAATATTCATTGATTTACAAAAACAAAAAATACGTGTCCATTAATTTTCAATACTCTAACTAACTGACGGACTAAATAGATTTGCAATTTTTTGATACTGTCGTCATGCTTATTCAATCTTTCACTGTTCGGTTACAAGTTTACAACTTATCTTAGCACTCACAGTATAGGTACTTACATTATATTCAGAAAGTTTGATTTTTCTCTCGTCCAGCTCGAATTGTATGTGAGCAAGTATCAGGCCTAGGAAGCAAGCCGGCAGGGCACCCCAGGAAGACATGTAGAACTCCGTAAACGACGGACTTTCTCGGAATATCCTACGTATTTGTCTGGAAAAACAGAAAGTCTAACTTTATTCTAACTTAAGATGTGAAAGTTTGTGAGGATGTATGGATGTTTGTTACTCTTTTACGCAATAACTACTGAACGGATTTGGATGAAATTTAGCACACAGGTAGTTTACAACCTGGATTAACGCATAGGATACCCGCATAGTATCCCGGTACTACGTTCACGTGGGATAATATTCGTCTTCCACGCGGTCGAAGCCGTGGGCAAAAGCTAGCAATGTTAGATATTTTAGGCATATTTTAGGGCAGAAAGAGCTTTAGCTTTTATGCACTATCTACGCAATAACAGCAAAAAAATAAAAGCTAATGAACCTGTTATGATTGTAGCATTGCAGTTGTCCATTAGTGGTGGTCAGTGGCCATCAAGTGGCCCACCATTTGCCATTAGTGTAAAAATCAGATAGGGTCGCTCGCTACACCCACGGATCGGCACATTCCTCGCAGGCTGACCCAAAAATTTGTGTCTAGCATGACTCAGCTTTGACACTACCGCCCACCGCGGCGCACGGATAGGCTACGCACGTGCTTTGCTTCGTAAGAAGATGATGTGATTGTGTTCACTGCAAACCACGGACACGCTATGCATGAATAGACGTCATTAGTACGTGGCTTGCTCGAATAAGGCGCTCACATAGCTCATCCCTGTCAACGCCATGCACGCTGTGCATGCGGTACACGCTATACACGTAAAGTCTTGGTAAAAACACGTGTGTAGCCTCTCCGTGCGCAGCGGTGGGCCACGCACGTGTACTGCAGTTGAAACGTAGACCCACGTTGTCAAACAAATGAATGCACGCAGCTAAAATGGGCCGCGTGCCCGTGCACCGCTGGGGTTTGCGCCTTAATACTCACTCAGGTGACGTAATGTATATTATAGCCTTGTATTCCTTGATGTATGCAACGACAGCGGTCATCAAACAAGAAGCGATGAATAGAACAGCGTAGAGTTTGACGGCGAAACTGCGCCGGCTCCAGAGGAGAAGTGTGAAGGTACATGCCAGGATGTACATGTGCATGTTCACGGGAAGAAACCTGGGGGTAAGGAAATTCAAGTCTCAGGTGGCCGACCATGGACTGCGGGACTGTTCGTTGGACTGCGGGACTGTTCGAAAGAGATACCGTGGCCCCGGAACGCAAAGGGCGATGAAGGAACATGGATGGGTTTTAGTCAGTAAAAGTCTGACACTCCCTCCTGCTCCGCCCAGAGCGGGAGGAGGGAAAGTTCTTAGTTTTTTCCTTTAAAGTTTAATTTATTTACATAATTATTTGAAACAGGACTTATTTAGAACCGCCGCACTATTGGATCCTCTGATAGAGATCGCTGCTATGCTAAGGTTAAACTGTTATTTCATATGATTTACAGATTATAGTGAAAGACTTCTTCAAACTGACGCCACTTCTTAGTATGAGGGTTCGTTTCCCTACCACGAAAACAGAAGCATTCTCACCAAGTCGGACACACGCAGTAATTACTGACGTCCACAATATTGTTGAGGAAGAAAACATGAGACCAGAATTTAGTCTTGCAGGCTTCGCTCTCCAGGCCTATGGTGGTAGTGACAAGAGGGCCATCCCGGGAGTACATCCACCAGGTCGCCCCATAGCCCACAATCAGAAGGTGCACTGGAGTTATCCTAGAAGATAATTTAAGTTTTAAACCGAGGGCGATTGGCGGCGGCAACCTGTCACGTCCTGCCGGCCCTGGTCCAATCCATGGTCCGGAGCGAGAAGGAATGGGAAGCCGTCACCTCCTTCTGCGAAGCCGTCATGCTAGCGAAGGAGGTGGCGGAAAGTAAGAGGGAGAGAGCCTCACGTCCTAGATGGGCTAGCTCGCCGTTCGTAGTCTTTTGAAAACAAGCCGTGTCGACAGCGCGTTCGTGTTCCACGCGTGCCACAAAAAGATGTCAGCAAACCGGAAGGGGTTCGCAAGGGCCGATGTCTGCCAGGGCTGCGGGACTGTTCGAAAGAGATACCGCGGCCCTGTATCACAAAGGCTTCGGTCTCCACTGGCGGTTTACAACAGCACGCACTGTTGAGGCACTGTTGTAAACCGCTGTTGGAGACCGATGTGGACGTGTGTGGAGGGTTTGTTTACAACAGTCTGGCACACGCTTAAGTGCTTAGACGTATTCCAGTTGTTGCAAACCGTGGGCGAGGATTTATCATTATTACTAGACAGTCCTATTCTGAGATAAGAGGTGTTAAACATAAGAGAGGGTGTGCACGAAATAAATAAAAACAGATAAATGGTGATTTTTTTACTTTGTACGAATAATTGAGATTGTACCCTAGAAAATTCAAAGCCGGCCTTAGTATTATTGTGTCAATTTATCATTCCACACAAGTTGAAGTTTACTTTAACGCGATCGAGTGGGTTTTGTCAGTGATAAAAACTCGCATGAGGGAATCTGACTCGCATGAGGAAAATGTTACCTACAGCACCAGGCCGAAGAATATACGCACCTTACAACCCGTTTTATGATACACAGCGGTAGCATGTGTACGCCAAGCTTTTGTTTTTGAGAGTATATCAGGAGATTGTAGCTGGTAAGAAACGTGGACATCATCACGAAACCTTGGATCAGTGACGTTCCATCCGACAGAAAAACTCCATCAATTCGTCCAGTCATCTGTATAAGTGATAATGATTTGGATGTTACAAGACATTCTTAATCAAGAGAATGACGAGAAATAGATAAAAGGATGAATGTAGCCGACTACAAATTAATCAAACTGATTTATTTAGCGTTGTCAGTCTATTCTAACCTATTGTATAACATCCTGGGGTGGCGCGGCTTCAATTCTTTTCCCTTTGGAACGTGCTCGTATCTTTCGTCCCTTTAGATTTACTACACATCAGCTCTATGTATCGTAATGTATGGCAATGTACGGCAATTATTTATTCTTGACATAATACTACACCAACACTCAACCCTATGACCCAGTTCCTTCCAAAAGGTAGGAGAAGGAAGGACCTGGTATGCACAAAGCCTCAAATTAGACACGCCTTTGCTAATAGATTTATGTGTTTTTGGGACCTTTTGATGCTAAAAGCTGTCAAAAGAAACTACAACTAGAACTCCTGCCGCGCAGTATGGATCGCGCGAGGCACGTCCAAACCAAACGCCCCTGTGAAGCGGGCTCCTGCCGCGCGCGATCGTAGCGCGTTGGATCGTCTGGTGTGGATCCGCCTATTAACACATTGCCCTCCTGGAAATCGCACCAAGGACCATATGCTCCGCAGTCGCGCTTGCAACTACTAGACCAACGAGGCAGTCACATAGCAGTCAAGTAGTTTCAGATAAGAAGGCCATATTACATGTGTGAGGACGAGGGTGGTGATAAATGGAAAGCCAAACTTAAGGTGGATGCTCCAGGGTAGCCCTCGAAATTAAAATTTTCTTACGTTTTTTGCAATTAGCAGGCCAGTGTCAGGTTGTATGTTGATTAAAATATGATTCGCGGCTGTAACACGTATGTAGTTACAGAATTATAATCATTAAAATCATCAAACATTCATATTCAGTTCATGTAACTGTCAAGAATGACTTTTTCATAAAATAGTCATTCTTGACAGTTACATGAACTTAGGGTTGTATTGACTATATTAAATACACATATATTATTATACATATTTTAATGATTATAATTCTGTAACTACATACATCTTACAGCCGCGAATCATATTTTAATCAACATACAACCTGACACTGGCCTGCAAATTGCAAAAAACTTAAGAATTTTTTTATTTCGCGGGCTACCCTGGAGCATCCACCTTAAATAAGGAAAGTGATACAAGGATAACATTTCACATCATTGCATGCATATTGTATTAGAACAGGTACCTACCTCTTCTAAGAATTCTGGATTAATTGTGTGAAACATGTAATGTAACACACCAGCATGTGCATATGTTGTGAAGCCCAGTGCCATGACCCTGAAATAACGCGATATGTATAATCGTGAAGGTCGGGGTTACTACGATGCATTGATCGTGTTTGAATAGATACACCTTATATAAAATGAGCACACAGTATGGGCGACAAGGACTGAAAAATTTACCCGTTTGGGGGTTTTAATCGGGTTATTTTTAGCGTTAGGTGAGATCCCCGAGAGTTAAGGTTACTTATTATAACTGGTTCACGTAAAGAGTTCATTTTTGTACATAAAAAATATTCAAGAAAGAGACAGAGTTAGCCCACGCTCGATGCTTTGTTTCCTTCATTCT
The DNA here is from genome assembly GCA_963853795.1 of Xestia rhomboidea. Taxonomy (NCBI): domain Eukaryota; kingdom Metazoa; phylum Arthropoda; class Insecta; order Lepidoptera; family Noctuidae; genus Xestia; species Xestia rhomboidea. Next base: position 11,460,502 of record OY970776.1, read on the forward strand.
GGGTCAATAACCTGAAATATTTAAATTGCGTGTGAACCCATATACAAGGTGGAACGGAGCGAAATCGGTTACCAGTTCCACGTACTCAGTATATTGAAATTTTAAATCAGTAATTAAAAAAAAAAACTGCTTTTCCATAAATTATGATCGTGTAGGTATTGCACTTTTGAAAATTTCGATGTGCGGGGATCAGAATGATGTACTAAGTATGTGGGTTATATGGGTTTAATCGGTACCTGTAAGGGCTACCGCACATTATAGACAAGACTGTCTTTAGACAGACAATTACCCTACTAGTGCGAGCGAGAATACATAGTCTGTCTCGGTTGCACTAGTAGGGTAATTGTCTGTCTTATGGTGGATGCTCCAGGAAATTCAAATTTTCTTACGTTTTTTGCAATTTGCAGGCCAGTGTCATGTTGTATGTTGATTAAAATATGATTCGCAGCTGTAAGACGTATGTAGTTACAGAATTATAATCATTAAAATCATCAATACAACCCTCTAAGTTCATGTAACTGTCAAGAATGACTATTTCATGAAAAAGTCATACTTGACTTGAACTGAATATGAATGTTTGATGATTTTAATGATTTTAATTCTGTAAGAAAATTTAAATTTCGCGGGCTACCGTGGATCTTCCACCTTAAGGTGGATGCTCCAGGGTAACCCGCGAAATTCAAATTTTCTTACGTTTTTTGCAATTTACAGACCAGTGCTAGGTTGTATGTTGATTAAAATATTGTTCGCGACTGTAAGACGTATGTAGTAACAGAATTATAATCATCAAAATCATCAATACAACCCTCCGAGTTCATAAAGGTCGAGGAATGATTTTGACCTTGAAAAAGTCGTTCCTCGACTTTTATGAACTTGGAGGGTTGTTTGTATTGATGATTTTGATGATTATAATTCTGTAACTACATACGTCTTACAGTCGCGAACAATATTTTAATTAACATACAACCTAGCACTGGTCTTCAAATTGCAAAAAAACGTAAGAAATTTTGAATTTCGCGGGCTACCCTGGAGCATCCACCTTAAGACAGTCTTGTCTATTGTGGGCGGTAGCCCTATGGGCGCTCGTTACGTCACGTCGTCGTGTCGATGCGAAAGAATGCGTACGGTGGCGCCTCCATATTTTAAGATCTTTTTGTCGCTGTCGATCAGTCGTAAACACCCAATTGTAGACTGGAATACCACATATTTTGCACGACCGTCAACTTCATCAATTGAAGATCACAGCTTCAATTGCCAACCATATTGTAATGACTATAAAGTCACAATACGGTTGGTTGTCGGGTTGCTGCCGTCAAAAGTAAAATATCAAAATACCTGACTCCTTCCATTGGAATCAGGGCTGTTTGCCGCGGATCGCCACCTTCACGGATAAATGTCAGCCGGCGCCAGTTGGCTGGTATTGAGAAGGCAGAGATCAACTTGCTTTCTGAAAGAGAAGAAGGTTGTGAGGACGTTTAGAAAAATGTGCTAATGATTCTATGAGCAGAAGACAAAACAAAACAAAAAACCGGCCAAGAGCGAGTCGGACTCGCGCACCGAGGCGAGTTCTGTACAAACTTTTTAAAGGACAAACTTAACTTTGCTGTTCGATCCTATGAAACGGCTATTGCACCAACCGCAAATAATAAGTTTGTAACAGTAAAATAGCTTTATTTTGCTAATAAACTACATATTTTCGGTTTTCAGATGTTTTCCTTTACATGTGTTGAAAGACATTGCTTCTCGCCAAATTTCGTGATTCTAGGTCAACGGGAACTATCATATAGGTTTCAACCCAAAACCTATAGGGTATTTCCGGTTGACCTAAAATTGACAATTTTGGTTAAAAGCAAGGACGTTGATTTTTATACACATAATAGGGACTATTATAGACTTCAGTATATGGTATAAATACGTACCCCGAACGTACGTACCCCCGTACGTATACCTCTTTCTTTTGTTGTGTTTTCTTTTTCTTTTTTTGTTTCGATTGTTTTTATATGCGGAAACTTGTAAATGGCCTTCAAGTTCGTATGTTTTAAGTACATTGTTTATATTAGCTGTAAGTTTCCCAAACAGTACAAAATTATTAAAATTTCAACTTGACAGACGGACAGACGGACCAGAAAAAGATCTTATAAGGGTTCCTTTTTTTTACATTTTAAGGTACGGAACTCTAAAAACGACTGATGATCTGTGTTCAAGATGATAAGACTAGTAAGGGGATGACTTCTAAAATTACGACTAATAGATTAGTATGGGAAGAAGAAGACATACTGCCCCTACCCAGAGAATAAGAAGAAACCTTCAACTTACTATTGGGTCCGTCTTCAGCGTAAATATCATAAACAGTCCCAACAATATTGGCTAAGACAAGAGCAAAAATGACTTGTTTAAATATGAGTTCTGCATTCGTTGGTGGTCGTTCAGAGAAGTATTCAGCATGAGTGCGACAGTAGTGGAGCGTGTGGAGGGAAGCTCGGAGCTCGCTCCGTTGGGCGTAGTAGTCGGCACAGCGCTCGAACAGCAGGGAAGCGTTGCGTTCGGCTGCAAGGAGAGAGTGGTTCGAAGTTGCCAAGGTCGGACTGCACGAGCTCAAGCAGTACCCGCGATGTATGCGCGTGCGGTTGAAATGCTGGTACGATTCATCGGAGTATGCCTGGAAAAGTATGCGGCCTTTTAGTTAGATGATGCAGTTCTGCAGGATATTTTATTTTAATAAATTTTATTTGATTTGATATAATATATTTTATTTGTTTTTTTTTTTCTGAACGGCCCTTTCATTTTTTGGTACGATTTGAATGAGACCGTTTCTACCCACGATATCAAAACATAGGTGCCTTTACTTACTTCAGAACATAAAAATAAAATGGGTACCTTCATCAGTTCGTAAGGAAGGTGTGGCGCTTTAATCGGGGTGAGCTCAAAGGTTCCGAGACAGTACACCGCATCGACCTTCGTGAGGCATCGCTCATATTCATCCAGGTGGAACAATTTTGGGAAACTGGCTAAATCTTCATCTGGAATTTAGAGACGTCACTATTATTACGCTTTTTAGGGTTCCGCAGCTACTACAAAAACCGGCGAAGTGGAGACTCGGACAAGACAAGAGTCGGACTCGCGCACGAAGGGTTCCGTACCATTATCTATACAACACAAGACAAAAAAGTAAAAAAAAACACGTTTGTTGTATAACAACCCCCCCCCCCCCCCGCAACCAATCCCCTTAAATATTTATTTTATTCTGTGTTTCTGTTTTTAGTATTTGTTGTTATAGCAGCAACAGAAATACATGATCTGTGAATCATGAGATACAGCCTGGTGACAGACAGACGGCGAAGTCTTAGTAATAGGGTCCCGTTTTACCCTTTGGGTTCGGAACCCTAAAAACGGAAACACACGGACAAAAACTTTTTTGAGAACAGTCAGCCTAAAAGTGTCAGGTTTGAGACTTTTACTATAGAATAAAAAAAAATCTAGGTCTGCGTTTAGTTCTTTACCTAGGCTTTTGAAATACACAAAAATTTAAAGTTCTTACCGGTATATGCTTCAGGTGCAACTGACACCACTAAAAACAAAAATGTTATTTGACTTATTTGTATCATGGTAGCTTCAATACTGACATGGGGTAGGTATCGTTGAAATTTTCGTTGTAGTAAGTGAAATCGTGCATAATTTACAATAAATGATTTTTAATGTAGGTACGTATTTAAGAGGGCACCGGGGCTGCGATTCTCCATACAACTGTAGTCATCTTTTTTTGTTCCTGAATAATGCCTTTATTTTTATCTTTAATTTTCTGGTTTCGGTTTCGAACCCCTTGTTGTATTTTGTTCAAGCCTGGCGTGGAGCAAAAAAGAAAAGCAAGAAATTTGCATTATAATTTTTTCGCGCTATCTGTTAGGATTGCATGAGGAATTGAAGACCGTAGAAGATTTTTTTGGTTAAAAATCGTAAATTAGAATCTTATTATACCTCCAAATTCAATTTTTTAAGTCTCAATACGACCATTTTCACCGAAATACAACCGGAACATTTGTTGTTTTTTTTTACTTTTTCGAGTAGCTTATTATCAGCCTACATTGATTCTTTATTATCAAAACCAGATACATTTTCGTGTACGACTTACACAACTTGTAAACCATTTTTTTTTCACGCCAACGTAGACAGGGGACCCGTGGACCCCTGGGGGTCCACCTGGACCACTTTGGGAATCACTGCTATATAATATAGATCATTAAACACATTTCTCAGTAGATTCTCGTAGATTGTTCTAGACATGCTGCTGCTCACTTTTTGTACGTAGACCTTATCCATGTTATTTCCTTCTTTTCAGCAACTGTGTATTGACCGGATTGACACAAGCTTCCGAAAAGTCTAATCGACAGTCTTATCTAAAAAGTCCGATAATCGCTATTAGCCGAGTGCGATTTTTACTATTGTTTTCACCGCTACATACATATTTACACAATTTTTGGTGGTAAAATGGATGGATGGATTGAATAGCACGGGAGTCGTGGAGGTGTTTAAAGAAGAAACCTTACATTAAAAAGAAGTTTTTTTTTTTAAACTTGTGAAAAATTGGAACTTTGACCCTCAATGTCTCCGTAACTAGAAGTTTAAAGTCGGCAATAGCCTGTTCTTAGTGGAAATAAAACTAAACTCACCATTCAGCCCCCTCACTGCTACTGCAAGTGTTGCGATGCAGAAGCCTCGCAAGCTGATCATATTGGTATACTAATAATTGCTCTTATCGATCTTACGCCCGTCGAGTACTAGCGCTGTGATCTTCAATCTGTGGAAGTTTTCAAAATGGAAATAAAAATAGAATCAGCTATCCAAGTGCAACAAGTTTGAGTCATCGTGGTGAGAGTATCAGTCAGCTGCACGCAGTAACGCAGAGTTTAGCTGTCTCATAATTTCCAGGTCCGGAGTACGACGGCGGGTGTGGCATCGCAGTAGGTATGACATTTTGGAGTATTCCACTCTGCCCTACCAATTGGTCCCACCAGTGGCACAAAGTAGAATGCTTAAAATTTGGGTGTGCACTAAGTACTCGTTTTCAGAGGTTAAAATTATACTAGGACTGGAACTTAGGAATGGAAATTGAAGAAAACTCGGGTGGCCGCGGCCGCAGATGCCAGCCAGGCATGGCATGCTGCTAGCTAGCTATTAGTTAAATCTAGCTGATCGATGTCGTTACGGTGCTATGAGTGTGCGTTGCAGTACGGAGTTACATAAAAGAGTCCACGATCTGCTCGATTTGATACGGATACCGGGCAGAGCTTAAATGTGTGCGTTAAGCATTTTCTTTTATTTATTTTTTCGTACTTTCCTCTGACTTGTAATCACTGTCAAAATTCACAGTGATCTTTATTCTTATTGCTATAAGGTTTTTGTTAGATTGTAGCTGTGAGAAGTAAAATAAGAATGAGAGGTAATTTAAAGAACTGCATAATAGTAGATTATGCACCAAGGGGATAAGACGAGAGTCTCACGTCACGTGCGCTATTTGGAATTTTTGAATTCCGAATGCAGCGAGGAATTCTAGAGCAATCAAGTGGAGCGAGGGAGGTTTTAGGACTTGACTAGAATCCTGAGACAAGTGAGAGATTTGATATAAGCTCGCCCAAGATGAAGACACTGTTGACCCCGAGGAGCATTCTCTACTTTTCACTTGATTGAGGAAATAAAAACCAATTATATTTTAGAAATACAGTGTCCCTCACCACCATTCCACCGCGGAGATACGCCAGTGTTGGGAGATTGGCGCTTTTCCCCCCTTCGTTCTAGATGACATTTTCGGGAAAAGATCCTCGAAGAAAGTGACAACGCTAAATATAGGGTAATATTTAGGAAATTAAGAAACAGTTTACAGCCAGCAATTTACGCGGATTGTGTAAAGCGGAGAGGTTTAGGAGCTGGGGTAGGCAGATCCACCGCACGCCGCTCACCGCACTCTGCTCACAGTACGCCGCGTGCCGCACCGCTCACGTCTCTGGAGTGCGGAGGCTGGCCTAAATAAATACGAAACATCTCCTATCCTCTCTGCTCAATTGTTTCTACAAAAGCTAACTGGAGACGAGAAGTGTAACAACGATATTCTATTGGTGATTTACAACACATCTCTCCTCTTGTCTCGTCTCCACTTTGGTAGTCCCGAGCCTAAAACTATAATAAATCATGATCTGTCGAATGACCAATTTGGTCGCGACGCCATTGTTTAACTATTGTGTCTACTTCGTGGACAGCTCATGGGTTAATAAATCTGATAAATTACGCAATAACTATATAAATACTATATTAAGGTGTATCTGTTCATACACGAAATCTCTTAAGGGGTCATTGTACTCATGATTATGAACAACTTTTAATAAGGGACTAAAACTTGAATCGCGAAAAAATTATCAACTGTTCAATACATTTTGACGAGTTAATGCGAACATATTGTAGCCACAGCTGATTTTTTTTCTCGATTCAGGGTTTGGTCCCATAGTAAAAGTTGTTCATAATGATGAGTACAATGACCCCTTAAAAGATTTCGTGTATGAACAGATACACTCTAAATATATGTATATGTTTTAAAAACCATATTTTAAAAGCTTTTATTTAGGTTAATTTATATGGTATTTTCCCTGGACCTAATCCGTCAATTATAAGGTAATCTGTTTGTGTTAAATTATAAACATTTCAGATTTGTCCTCACAGAGCAATTATATTTATATCAGTGTTCATAATAAATGAACACTGATATAAATAAAATGTTATAAATAACGAACTCGGTACCTAAATGTTGTTATTACATCGCATTCGCATTAGCCAACAAACCAATTAAGTAACCAGGGGTCGAAATAATTATATAGTTGAAGTTTTCTTACGAACCGATGGATGTTTTCGAATGAAATTAAATTAAATTGATAGACATATTCAAATTTGTTAACATAATAAATTTCATCTGAAGACGTGAAACGGTTTTTATAAAAAAAACTACAACTACTTACATCTGACGACCATGGTTATTTATTCATTTTGTTGACCGTACCTAGCTCTCATTTTTTGACGTTTGCAATAAAAATGTTATTGTAAAATTATGTAAAATAAATGTATCCCTTGGAATTTAAGGTGAATGCTCCAGGGTAGCCCGCGAAATTCAAATTCTCTTACGTTTTTTGCAATTTGCAGGCCAGTGTCAGGTTGTATTAAAATCATCAATACGGGTTGTATTGATGATTTTAATACAACCTGACAAGTTAAGTAACTAAGTTCATGTAACTGTAAGAATGACTATTTCATGAAAAAGTCATTCTTGATAGTTACATGAACTGAATATGAATGTTTGATGATTTTAATGATTATAATTCTGTAACTACATAAGTCTTAAGGCCGCGAATCATATTTTAATCAACATACAACCTGACACTGACCTGCAAATTGCAAAAAAACGTAAGAAAATTTTAATTTCGCGGGCTACCGTGGAGCTTCTACCTTAAATATTTGGGATTTACTAATAAAACGGACTGACTAACTTAATTCAATAAAACCGGCCAAGTGTGAAGTCGCAAAGTGAAGGGTTCCTAGCTGAAATGAATGTTTGCCATACACAACATTGATTTTGTCCACAATTATATCGTGATATTTTAAAAAGGTGAAAAGTGTGTTTCAGTTACTTTTTTGATTGACATTTGTCACTAAAAGTTATACAGACTGATGTTTTCAAGTGGGCGTGGACGGTCAAATTCGAAACGTGAATGTGAATCCGGCTTTACTTTTTACAGGACTTTAAAAAAAAATACAAAATAAGTGTTTCCGTTGAGTACATCAATATTTAAGGTGGATGCTCCAGGGTAGCCCGCGAAATTCTAATTTTCTTACGTTTTTTGCAATTTGCAGGTCAGTGTCAGGTTGTATGTTGATTAAACTATGAATCGCGGCTGTAAGACGTATGTAGTTACAGAATTATAATCATCAAAATCATCAATACAACCCTCCAAGCTCATACACCTTTTCATACCAAATTCATACACCTTTGTGTATGAATTTACTTTTTCAAGGTCAAAGTCATTCCTGCACCTTTATGCGCTTGGAGGGTTGTAATATAATTCTATAACTACATACGTGTTACAGCCGCGAATCATATTTTAATCAACATACAACCTGACACTGACCTGCGAATTGCAATAAACGTAAGAAAATTTGAATTTCGCGGGCCACCCTGGCGCATTCACCTTAACGTACTTTCCGTCCACGCCCCGCTTCAACTTTCCACCATGTATAATTAATGTATTATGTGTATATTACCTTCACTATAATGTTGATTCCTGTGGGACACCTCGCTGTAACGATGTCGCGACACTTCACCACGAACTGACTCACATGGACACCAAGCTATCCCTGCACATTTACCTAGGCCTCTATTTATCCTCAAATATGACAGATTCATTTCGAATAGTTTATCCTCAAATCAGTGGCGCGTGGCGTGGCTAGTCCTAGTAGGGCTCTGTATCAATTTTTTAGAGCCCTGTATGAGCATCACCCACATGATATAATTTATTGTTTTTAACCGACTTCAAAAAAGGAGGAGGTTATATGTTCGTGTGTATGTATTTTTTATTTGTATGTTATCCGATTTCTCCTCCATTTGAGGACCAATTCTCAAAATTATTTTCGAAGTGAAAACTTCTTTAGGCGCGTTTTTAGCACTTTTTAGGTGAAGGGAAAAAAAACCACTCGTAGGCGATCCGCTACCACATGAGTAGGTAAACGGAACAGAGTATAAGCTTCATACAACCGCGCGAATCGGTTGCACTACTACAAGCACGCGGAGCATGTGTGCGTCACCTGTGGCCGCTTGTCGCGTACGCGGCGGGAGTGGAAAAAACCGGTTTACGCTGTCACAGCCAGTTGAGAATCTCAGGGTTGTCAGGGCAACACACGTTGTTTGTTTTGTGGCAAGTTTGAATATTTTAATGTAAAAACGTGGTATTTACTAATAATGGTTGTTTATTGTACTGTGTATGAATAATACTAGAAAAAATAAAAATATATCATAACTATCCCAAGGAGTATAATAGGTAAGTAAATATTTGATTATTACTTTTTAACCTTTGTGACCTTTGTTTAATCTTCTTCTGAAGGGCTTCTGAAGCTAAAGTTAGTTTTCACTTTTTTAATGTGTTTTTTTTTGTTTTTCTTTTTGTGTTTTTTTTTTGTTTAGTTTCTCTTTTTGTGTTTATTTTTAGTTTTTATCTAAACAAGCAGTTGCTAATTGACCTATTATTTATGTAAACTCGCTGACTAAGTAAAATAATAATGTTTTTACTAACAAACTGGCAATCATTAACGGACACAAAACGGTGATTTTATTTCCTCTACAGCTCTGTATGATTCGTCCATCTACAGACTACATCTCAGTGTGCCCTTAAAGGCTCTTTGAACCCTAGTACGGCGAAGCCCATTAAGAAGAGAAATCAGTATGAAACAAATATTTTTTGCAAGACTAAGAAAATAGCATCCTGTTTACTAATTAATGATAATTTAAAAATTAAAATAACTAAAATTTACTAGTATTATGACGTCAACGAGCAAAGTGAGATAAAAAATGTGTACCTAACTATGATGATAGATCGCAATAGGTCAAGTCTTCAATGATATGATAGAAAATTAGAGCTTCCTGAAAGGGTTTAAGTTCGCGCTTTGACGTGGAGTTGCGGACACCAGCCCGCTATACAATACAATACAAAACAATACTTGAGGGTTTAAGTTTTCATCGAAGAATTGGTGCTTTCTGGACCGCGAACGGAGAAGCTATCATCAACAAGCGAGCGAAGCGAACTTGAAAACTTGGAAGTTTCTGGACAGTGTCATTATCTATTTTTTTTTCATCTTTTGCTCAGAATAGTTACAGCACTGGTGACAATATTTGTGTCACTTGTTTAATTTTTTTTATTGTTTACAATTTTTTTATTTAAGTACCTTCAAAATTTTCCTACCTTTGTATAGATTCTTTTTTTTACCTATTATTAGTGAATAAGTGAACATTGTAGGCTTTGTAGATTCCCAGATTTTTGTTAACTTTTGTTAAGTCTGTTTTACGCTTTTTGTATAGTAAGCAACGACGTATTGTCGGGCCTACGGTGTCCCCCCATACTTATGTACTAATGCTGTAACAAAATAATATTGTAATACCAAATAATTTGAAAAGAGTAACCATGGAGTTTCTTGCCGGTTCTTCTCCATGGAAACGACCAACGCGAACCGTTTGCGTAAACGAAACGTAAATCAAAATCAAATCAAAATCAAAATCAGTTTATTAATCAATGTAAAAATACAGGTGTGTCATAATAGTCGGTGAGCCACAAACTAAGCATCGCTTGTATCTTGTGGCTCAGGAGTGCGAATTTTACAAAAAATAATTACATTAAACAACAAACATGTGGATATTAACATATTATAACAGGGTAAACATTAACAGGGTGCAGGTCAATGCAAAATAGCAAAATAATAATAAAAACAACGTTTGCATTTCTTGGGCTTGTGTTATGGTGTGTTTGAGTTCTTGTGAGTGTACGTGTGTGTATGAGTGTTGGTGTGTGTGTGTGTATGGGTGTGTGTGGCTGTATGCAGGTGCTATAGCAAGGCTTCGGTAGCATCGTATGACAATTTCAATAGGGCTACTCTTAATATTTTTTTACAGGTGGTGGTTGAGCAGTCTCGTAGGTCGCAAATTTTACTGACTTTATTATAGGTGTTGTGGATGGGAAAAATTAGTACAGCGTCTAGCTAGTTCCGATTTGGTAATTGGTATAGGTACTCCAAATACCCGCTTGTTTATTAAGTTATTGTATTCTGGCAGTTTTTTTACTGTTGCGTGATACTTAAGAGTTGCTTGAAGAATGAACAGTTGTCGTACCCTTAGAACTTTAAACTCCTGGTAAACAAGATCTGTGGGGAATCTGAAAGGTTTTCTTAGTGCAACCTTGATCAGTGCCCGTTGTGCCCTCTCTAATGTAATTAATGTGGTTTTACAAGCCCGACCCCATATACCGATGCAGTACTGCATGATTGACTGGCAGAGTGCGTAGTAGACCGTTCGCAGTACATCGATTGGGGTACAGTCACGGAGTTTTTTCATGACATGGATCAGTTTTCGCACTCTGGAGGATAGGGCATATATGTGGGCTTTGTAAGTTAATTGGTTGTCTATGGTTATTCCGAGGTATTTTATAATGTCAGTTCGTTCAAGTATTTCACATGGGCATGTGTGGAGGGAAGCGTTGTTGTGTTCTTGTGAGCAAGTGTGTATTTTTATGGACATAGTTTGGGATGGGGTGGAGGCACTGGTTTTTGAAAAAGCAATATATTTACTTTTACTGACATTTAATGTCAGTAAATTAGTGTCTAGGGCGTGCGCTATCTGAGTGAGGCCTTGTTCCGCCGAACGATACACCCGCTCCCAAGTTGAATCGTGAAAGATGATGGCAGTGTCGTCGGCATAGCAGATCACGTCCGCGCTGTTTATTGGTAGGCTTACTAGTTCATTTATGTACAGCGTAAAAAGGGTTGGGCCGAGGGTACTGCCTTGCGGAACACCAAACGTGATGGGTAGCAAGGTACTTTGGAGACTGCCTATTTTGGAGTATTGGCGCCGTGATGTCAAGTAGCTACGGAACCATTCCAAAGGTATACCCCTTATCCCCGTAGCCTCTAACTTTTTTAGAAGAATCCCAGGAGACACGGTGTCGAATGCTTTTGCCAAATCAAGAAAAACACCGACGCAGCATTTCCCATTTTCTATGTGGTGTGAAACTTGATTAGTCAAGAGAGACACCGCGTCTTCAGTAGACTTTCTTCGTCGAAATCCGAATTGTCTGTCCGAGATTATTTTAGTTTTGTCCAGAAAATTGACCAGTCTTTTATTGACTATTTTCTCCAGAATTTTGGAGACTATACTTAGCAGAGCAATAGGCCTGTAGTTTTCTGGCAAATCTTTGGGACCGCTTTTATAGATAGGAGAAACTGCAGCAACTTTCCAGGCGTCGGGGAAGACACCTGTTTCTATACTGAGGTTAAATATGTGCGTAAGTGGTTTAATTAGGCTTTCCCTGCAGTTTATGATTAGTGGAACTGTTACTTGATCTGGCCCCGGTGCACTATCTGTTTTCAGGTTGTGTATTATGTTAGAGACTTCTTCTTCATCTGTCGGGTGTAAATAAAACGATTGAGAGTTAAAACTATTAAATATTTTTGTGTTTTTTTTTAAGTCGGTTTTATTTTTTGCAAAAAAGTTTTAATAAAGGCCATTAATTACCTCACGCTTTTATATATCAGCGGCACGTTCCCCTTGGGCCTATTGGAAAAGTAATGATGAAAGTCTTCGATCTTTATTTCTGCCAAAAGTAAATGAAATTCAACAATTTTGCCGGTTCTCAAAATGTAAAGTGATATTATTCATCTGCTAATGAATCACAATAATTAGTTATTAGTACTACTTGTGGTATTTAATAAATGAGTTATGCGTGCTGTGGTGGGGAGTGCGCGGTGGAGGGAGTGCGGGGCGATGCGCCGCACTCTCAGTCTAGTCCGAATAGTCGTAGCGACAGCACGCCTAACGCAGTAATATTGGAAACAGTGTTTTATTTGTACAACCCAGAACAAAGACACCACACTGATATTTATGGTGGTTTTACTCTAAACCCTAACTAGTGTACGAGTGCACCACACCACACCACTAATACTGACCAACCTCTCTAAAACTATCACATTGTTATGTAATTTACCATACACTTCCATCATTTACATGCCATAGTACTTCCATCTTTAACAATAATTTAAGGTTTTACATAATACTTCTGCAAAGCTCCTCTGTTCTGCTTTGAAACCTACTAATTTATGAGCAACGTATGATAAAGAGGAAAGATTTGTATTTTTGTATGTAACGAATATACTTAAAAACAACTCGACTGATTTGAAAAATTCTTTCACCAATGGATAGCTACATTATCAGCGAGTAACATAGGCGATATTTTTTTCCCTGTACTCCCATGGGAACGGGAACTATGCGGGTGAAACCGCGTGACGTCCGTTAGTCCTCTATAATTATATTGCGAGCGGGATAGAACAGTCTAGGCTGAGGAAGTGAGGGCAAAATTTAATTTCAGCTGTGACACCCGTGGAATACCCGTGAATAAGAGGATTATTAAAACATATTCTGTGTGTTTTTATTTATATGTACCAATACCATTTATTCACAGGGTAGAAAGAACCCATTTTTATTCGACCTTCAGTTGGCCACCACGATGTCGTGTACTGCGTTGACTTGAATGGATTCGGGATGATCCTTTTCTTTTCTTCTTTACCGTACATCGTGATTTCGAGGTATGCTCTGAAGGAAAACAAAAACCGAATCTCGATGAAAGCAGATGTTTTGAAGTACATGAAACACGCCATTCTGTAAACACATAAAATTAAACGTCAGTATGTACAAACACGAGAGTCAGCAAAAGGGAAGGGGTCCGCAAGGGCCGATGCCTGCCGGGGCTGCGGGACTGTTCGCAAGAGATAGTGCCCCGGAACATAAAGGGCGATGAAGGAACATGGATGTGTTTTAGTCAGTAAAAGTCTGACACTCCCTCCTGCTCCGCCCAGAGCCAGGAGGAGGAGGAGTCATTTGATGATTTCACAACCGAAAAGAAAAAAAAAAGTATGTACAAACACGGTCGATCGACCATGAAGTCGCTTCCTCACAGTTGAAATTCCAGAATAAGATGAGTGAGTGAGGAGGCCCAAGTATGGCAATGGGCAACAGTGGTACAGTTTGTAACAGGACCATCTATTTATTTGTAACGTAATCCTGCCACACACTCGACGAGTGGCATGGGAAGAAGCGCGAAAGGAGGCAGAGACATAGTGTGGCAACATTACTCGTCATGCCGTACGTCATGCCCCTCGTCGTGCTCACCGCTTCCAATTTTGTCGGTTTTTATGCGCGAGTCAAAGGACCGGCAATACGAGCGCGAGTGGCTGGCCACATAATCGCGCGGTCGCAGTCCGCATCGAGTGCTCACGCAAGACTCACGCTTACACAGTTTTGGCATTTTCTACGACAAAACTCAATGCTGCTGCGAAAAACCAATAATTCATCTCTGTCGCACTCCGAAGTGCGGGCAGTTACTGCCTAGATTTGAATTTTGGGATCTTGGAAACGATTAATAAGCCATTAAGAATACCAAATCCTTGCGGTGCTTGTGGTTCAGAAATAACAGAATCCAATAATTGTATGGAGTGCTCCGATGGCATATGCAAAAAAAAGTATGGACTTAGCGTGTCTGGAAATTAATATAAGCACATTTAAGTCGTATACGATGTCATGTAAGAATAATTGGGTGTGCCCAGAACGTATCTCTTCAAAACCTAAAATAGGGACCAGTGATACTCCAGTCCGAATAAATACACTGGACTTTAAGGTCAGCACCACTAATACCACCAATACACCGACGAATAACGTGAACATTCACCTCGGGAGTCAGGCTAATTCATCACCTATAATTATGGATAATGATTGTATATTACTCAAGGAACTAAAAGAGTTTAGGTCAGATATGGTAGCTTGCATGGACAGTCAGGTAAAAGCGATAACACTATAATTGTTGAATCAGTTTTCGCAAACGAAAACAGAGTTAGACAACAAAGTTCAGATCATGAGGGTACTCGAAGAAAAAGTGGATGCAAAGCTGTCTCAGGATACGTATATGCAATCACGGAATCTGGTTGCAATGATTCCATTGAAGATCTTGAAATAATCCCTCCTGAATATCAAATACTGCGTTGTGGTCGAGCGGATGGTCGAAAACAGGGAGGCGCGTTTTTAGTGGCCACACACCGGTTTGAGCTGCGGCAAGAACACGTTACTGACGTAGCCATAAACAACTGCGTTATTAAAATGGTTTGTGCGACAGAGTACACTTAGGTGGATGCTCCAGGGTAGCCCGCGAAATTCATTTTTTTTACGTTTTTTTGCAATTTGCGGGCCAGTGTCAGGTTGTATATTTATTAAAATATGATTCGCGGATGTAACACGTATGTAGTTACAGAATTATTAATTAAAATCATCAAACATTCATATTCAGTTCATGTAACTATCAAGAATGACTTTTTCATGAAATAGTCATTCTTGACATTTACATGAATTAGAGGGTTGTATTGATGATTTTAATGATTATAATTCTGTAACTACTTACGTGTTACAGCCGAAAGACCGTAGCTGGGCCGGGCCGTGGGCCGTATGTGTGAAAGACTACGGTCTTCAACTGTTTCACCACATGCATCTCAATAGCTCAGTGGTCGAAATAGTCGAATGGTTCCATGGCCGCCTACAAACCACGATTCGTAGGTTCGAATCTCGGCCAGAATACTACTCATTATGATTTACTTTTATTTCTTTTTGTGATTTATTTAGGTTTTTAGATTTTAAATTCAAATATTTATGCGTGCGTTCAGAAATTTATTGTGTGTAAACGTGGTGTAAACTAAGGAAAATATATCAAGCTACTACAAATGACTTAATTTAAAAAAAAAACGTCATTCGTCAAACGTCGATTGGAGGGTAGGTTAAAAATATAAGGAGTTAGTAGGCAGTAAAAGTGCATTTCAATTCAATATTAATAGTTAAAGACAGGACAACGTCTGTCTGTCTGTAATTATAAAATGATATTTAGCTTAAACGTATTTTGCCAAAATAATCAAAATATGAATTGAAAACTGTATGAATGATTTAATATCATGTGAAACATTTGTAAAGAGAAGCATATGCCAAATGAATGTTTGTAAAGTGCGACTAACGCGCGACATCATTGCTGCAAAAAATCGCAATGGATGAAGGGCCTTACCTTTCTCGTGAGGGTCTGGTATGTCCCACATGTAGCCCCATGACATCTCTGTGACAGTTGTGTTCAATCCACAAGGCGGCGTTAGTCTGCCGATCTACCTCGAGGTCTACTTCCGCGCACGAGAATTCTGCCATCATTGTTATCACCAACTGGGAACACAAATTATTATCATCATCATCAGCATCGTTGGCAGCCTTGCTCCTCTCACTGCTGAGTATAGGCCTCGTCCCACTTGTGGCATGCTGCCCTGGTCTGCGCGAGTGTCAACCGGTCATTTTATAACAAATGACAGTGGTCATAATTACTCTTAATCTACACTATATATAATATAATATATAGGAAAAGAATAGGAAAGATTTGATTGATTTTTTGTTTGTTTGCATTGAATAGGCTCCGAAACTACTTGACTGATTTGAAAAATTCTTTTCAATACACTTCCTCGAAAACTGGTTCATAACGCACTACGATTAGGTTGAACATGCAATGTATTTCACACGCGTGCGATTTTTTTCATTTTCCAACACGTGTGCGGGCATGAAAATTGCCACAGATAACTATACCTACACTGCCTATACTTAGTCCAAATTGGTTCAATGCATTAAGTCGGAGGTGAATGTTTTTTTTTTAATTTTGGCAAAGCAATAATGCGTCTTTACCGCGTAAATATTTTTTAAATATTCTAATTGTGTTTATAAATAGAAAATCATAGATAAACATGATTATTTAAAACTAATATTTACTTTTATAAACAAATTAACATTTATTTGTGTTCTAAATTCAAAAATATAAAAAAAAACTAATTTTTATATTAGGCTGTTTAGCGGCTTCATACCTTTGCTTCTCCTTCAACCTGGCGAAAGCAAAGCGCGGAAAAAAAGAAAATTAAAATCATAGTTATATACTTAGTAATTTATGACAAAAATGTTTTTCGTTATTTTATTTTATTTCTTCGAAAGTGTATTGAAAAACGTCGTTTGATACACGTGGACATTTGTTATTGCAGTTCTCAGCTCAAAAACACCCTCGCCTACGGCTCGGGAGTTAATTCCGCCTCGAATGCAGTAACAAACTTTCTCCACTTCTATCAAAATGTACTATTCACTGTGGGGAAGCTACACTATCTCCGGTGAACATAGGCTATATTTTATCCCCTTACTTCCACGGAACGGGAACTACGCGGGTGAAACCGTGTGACGTCCGCTAGTATTCACAAAAAAACAAGCAACCCATCCCGACTTCACACGGGTGCAATTTACTATTGAAGGAAATGGGAATGCGCTAAGCAAAAACTGTAAGTATAATATCAACAAACTCAAACTCAAACTCAAATCATTTATTTCAATTAGACCATTACGGCACTTTTGAAAGTCGAAAATACAATAATAGCAAAGCTACAGTCATAGTCACAAGGCATAATAACTTGAGAAAGTACTGTAGTTGCCCATTCCCTAACGTAGATCTCTATGGAGAAGAACGGGCAAGAAACTCCATGGACACTCTTTTAAATCAAAATATTGTTACAAAATCTTGGTTACATCATTCATGTTGAGATTATACATATATGTGAGAAGGATGTAGAAAGACGTGCACATTAAGAGCGTCCAGAGTAAAATAATAAATTAAAAATTAAAAAAAGTTATTAAAAAAAAAAAGTTATTAAAATTAACGAACCGTGGCAGTTAAGAGATGACCAGTCCCTACTGAGAGCGCCCGTTCACGAACATGACGCATGTATCGGCGCCAAACAACTCAACCATATTTAAGGGAACTAAATGACCCGACACACCCGCCACCATCAGCGAGACATTTGAGTGAGCATGACATTCTCTCTTAGCCACCAAGGCATACTCAAGTCAATGAAAGATAACTAAATGTAAGTGGTGGCTGAACAGTACAAAGTACTCACACATGTGCTATGCAATTATATAATACTAAAAACTGGAATCTATTCAATGCAAGTAGGTATATTTTAACAATCTTCTGCAGCTTCCACAATACATTAACATGGGAATCAATTCTTCTTCTACTTCTTTGCGTGTCGATAGACTCAAATAATGCCCGACCAGTGCAATCAATTAGTTTGCAACTATGGTTGTGGAGCAGGACCAACATTTCTTTGATATGAACTTTGTCTTGAAAATTACGAACACTACAAAAAAAAAACAGCCAAGTCGGTCGAGCATGTCTTGAGCTGGTCATCAAGTGATGCTTCGTCATAGACATAGACCATGGCAATAGATTTGGTCTCTCACTTTGGGGTTTCGCTGCCAAATGGCCAAAAAAACGGAGATTCTTAAAGATTCGTTTTGTCCACCTGTCTGTCTGTCTGTCCGTATGTCACAGCCATTTTACTCCGAGACTGTAAGCACCACACAGTTAAAATTTAGCTGTTTTATACGAACAAAAGTAATGCGAAATTCTGAAAAAATATTTCAGAACTGTTGTGTTTTCTATCGACAGCACTTGAAAAACGATAGAAGTTCCTAAATTATAATTGTTTGGTACTACAGAACCCTTTGTGCGCGAATCCAAATCACACGTAACCTGTTTTATTTATATAGATCACGTATCACTATGTTCGTACCTACATGTTAATCTCCGAAATCACCCAATCGAAATCAATGAAATTTCGCGGTTGCCCCCAGTAGACCAACGAGACATTTCTTTGCAGTGGCTATGGCTGTCGTGGTGGTAGACCCTAGTGCTTGCTTGTATTCGAATAACTTCATAACAGATAGAAAAATACAAATAAATCAAGATCAATGAAAAGCAGCAGTATTTTAGTACATAGACATCAACAAAGACGTCGAAATACTTACAAAATAGAAACCTTGAACTAAGTTCTTATTCATTTCAATTTCCTCGCTGTCCTTAAATAGGACGGTACCCCGATCTTTGGCTCCATCCTCGCACTTTCCATAACATTTCGGAATACGAGCACCAACTGAAATTTTAATTTAGTTGAAAACTTAGCAGTCGCCAGTCGCCAAGCCATAATTTAAAAGAATAGGGATTCCAAAATTATTTAATTGTCTGGTCCCATAGTAAAAGTTGTTCATAATGATGAGTATTGTACTCATGTGGCGGTGTGGACACTCTGTGTTTTGGCCGCTACATTCACATAGCCATAAGGTCAAAAATTTATCCACTGTTCATTACTAATAGTTCGTGTAGTAACGAAACGGCCAAGCCACATATTTTGACTAAGATGTAGAGTTTGTGAAGTTAGCCCTTGTAGAGTTAAGGCGTGCAGAGTTAGAAGCTTGTCTCTACATAAGATCTGATAACTTTTTGACAGTGCGAGTGATATGGTCTGGTCTCGTACTGTTTTAGACTTTCGGTTTACACTTGTTGTGAGTTACAATCGAGTTCCAATAGTGCGCGTAATAAAAGACTAAGAAAGAGGGTAGACAGATTTGTCTGCTCATAATAAATAATTTTCGTCCCACCCGCATACCTCTTCAGTATTCCCGCGATCATGATGCTTGCAACAGCGTCGAAATATCGGGAGCTCATAGCAATAAAGAAAAATCACGGATATCATCCCGTAAGTACCTACTTTAAGTGCGTAAGGTCTCGTCTTGGTAACATTTTGCATGAAAATGTTTTTGGTGGGATTTCATTTCTTTTTGTAAGTTGCTTGTGACAATTTCTTTTTTCTTTTTTTTGGGTGTATTTCTTGCAAATCAGAGGCGCCTTTTTTATAACCCACTCTATCAATTTTCAGACCTCTAGCGTCAAAATTGCGGAAGTCTCATACAAACTTCCATCCCCTAGTTTAAGGGGTTGGGGGATAAAAGCTACTAGTTTTATAATTTTTTCGTTGTTTGTGTACTAATGTAAATACCCTAAGAATTTTGATGATCATCAGTGAGTCAGTGACGAAATCAGGGTTTATAGATATCAATATAATCTAAAGTATAAATCATGATCTGTCGAATGACCGATTTGATCGAGACGCCATTGTTTAACTATTGTGTCTACTTTGTGGACAGATCATGGGATAAGAGCTTTAAGACTTAAAAAGTCCGCTACTGACAACATATCCCGAGAATTTGGTTTATCTGGTATAATCCAAACCCAAGATATAAGAGTTCAATAAAACGAGGAAGCGCTTCGAGAAAGGTAGGTAGTGCCCTTGCGCTTCGCTTGGCTCGTCTTGGCGGAAGCACTACCGTACCCCAGATACAGGTGCTACAAGGTAAGTACTTGACCTGTTTCTAACCAACTTAAAAAAAGTTAACTATACCTTTGTAGATGAAAAGTCCGTACGGATTCCGTAACTGTCTGCGTATTCCCAATTTCCACGTGTCCTGGGAATCTTGGTAAGGCATCCGGGAAATAATGTCATGGATCCAAGGTAGGTAGTCGTGTATGTTTAGGAATCTTGTCGGAGCACCACAACCGGGGCCGCGGACAGCGAAACCCAGCTAAATGTATAATATCAAGGTTTAGTTTTTTTTTTGTTCTTTGCAAACAAAAAGGGGTTTTTATCCATACGGATATGCCAACCCCATTAAAGATTAGTTGAAAATTAGGACTTTAAAAGGGGCGTAAGCCGAAAGGCACTTGTTCCGACCATCATTGGATATTTTTTTTGTTCCGTACCAAACCTGGGAAGCGGGAACCTTCCAAGTTGCAGAGATAATATGGGGGTTCAAAGCTCCAGTCTGCGAAATCGGAACCTTTATAGTATCACTTTGTTGTCCGTCTGTCAAGACCCTTTTTCTCAGGAACGCGTTGAGGAATCAAACCGAAATTAATATCAATGCGGAGATTAATATTTTGCGATTTCACAAGGGAATCAAAATCTTTATGGTTTTTTCCGTTGACATTTGGCAAGAAACAATACAAATAATAATAAATAAATAAATATCGCTGAACAAGTAAAATATCGCTGGACATTACACACAGCGCCATCTAGTACCACACTAAGCAACGAGGCTTGTGTCGTGGACACCAGATAGTTGATATACTCATAGATACTTTTTGTTTGTAAATACATATATTATTATACATATAAACATCCATGACTCGGAAACAATATGTTACAGCATAACAACAACAGTACCTAAGTACAAATCCTACAACTCACCAGTCTCCAATATCCCCACGATTGTCTGGTGATGAGTGCAGTACCGGCGTCCCAGACGCAGGGCGCTTTGGCAAACTTGGATACTGCGCAGAGCGGGTTTATTGGGTTCATTCTGGTGTATGACAACTGTGAAAATTATATCATCAGCAATGCCGAAACTAGGCCAGTATGCATGTGTATGTGTAATGGTGAATATCGTACCGCCAGATGTCGCTAGCCGGCTGTCAAGCCCCACGCCTAGCCGCTACGTCACTTCCCCACCACGGAGCCTAACCCTGCCAAATTGCGAGCCAGGGGAGGTGAAGTAGCCGGCAGCCAGCCAGTCTTATAAAAGCCTGGAGCAATGATTTTGTAGAATGACTTAATAATACTAATTGCAAGGGAAAACTCTGCCCGAATAAAAGTTCAAATAAATATTGCAGTTTATTTCTTACCACTGTCGTTATAATAATGGGTGTAAAACACCTCTTAACGAACCCGAAAGGCAATTGTTCCCCCCGTCATTGCGATATTTTTTTTGTTCTACACCATACCTGGGAACCTTCTAGTTACGGAGATATTGGGGGTCAAAGTTCCAACTTTCTGGCAACTTTCTTTTTAAATACAAGTTTTTTATGTAATATTTTTAAACGCCTCCACGACCCCCGCACTATTCAATCCATCCATCAGCACAATGTTTTGAGTGTGTTACATTGAGTTCTACCACAAAACATGATTTTTCACCCCAAAAAAAAGTCGTTTCCCAGCAAAAATTTTTGCGTCGGCGGCTGTCGACGGCTTCGTGATGAGGTGGTGTACAGCCTGTATAGACATCTTATCAGAAAAAAGTAAACGAATGAAGAAAAAGCAGACCAAAGAAAAATGGACTGATTATAAGAAATTATATGATATGGCTAGGAAAGCAGTAGAGATGGCGGTTGACGTGTGATAATATGGACAATATCTCTACGGACCTACAGAGATCTAGAAAACCATGGATCTATGGCACCAATAAATTAATTAAGCAAGAGCACATTGACGATAAATAATGAACAACTTACCTGGGCTTTGTAGTAAAACTCTTCGCAAGCTTGGTTTTCCACGTATTTCATATGTATAATCTCTTTTTCCAATTTACCATACGCTGGAATAGAATCAGAATTAGCACCAACAACAATTGCAGCCTCCCGTAAAATTTTGGAAACGGGGCGGCCAATTTCGACGGAGTTTAACCAAGTAGGATATATTATAGTGCACAAGTTTGTGTGCTAATGCATCTCAGCAGGCCTAGCCTAGTTACAAACGATCCGTATCGGTTCTGTTTCTACAATCGTAAACGTTAAGTCACATGGTCAAAACAAGCGAATAGAAACTTCGTAGACAAGTTTACATCGGTTAAGATGATAGAATGAAATGTATTCGATTCTACAATAGTGATCGCTATAATAATATCCCATAAAAATCGTAGCCAACTTACAGTTTTGACTGAACTTAAAAGTTTCTATTCGTTTGTTTCGACCACGTGACTTAACGTTGAAATGAAAATGAAATGAAATGTTAGTTTTCTATTAGCGTTTACGATTGTAGATTCTCAACTTGGCTCAGCCTAATGTTCTTAGTCCAACAGTCCGATGATGGGACGGCAATATGAGTCGATGTCGGGGAGCCCAGATCTCCCCGACATCAACAGCAGGATCAACGGCTTAACGTGCTTCCCGAAGCATAGGTTATGACACCAACAAAGTCTGGGTTAAGCATAACATAATCAGCCTATAATGTTCCCACCGCTGGGTCACAGGCCTCGTCTCAATCAGAGGAAATGGGTTTTAATCCACCACACGGGCCCAGTACGGGTTGGTAGATGTCACATGTCTTTGAAATTTCTTTTTACTGATACTACTGCTCGTAAGTCAGTGCCGCCACCACTGGGACACCGCTGCTCTCAGCTCCGGGCTACTAATGAAAAAATCAAGAGAGCCCAATATCACTTGGCCCGACCCGATTCGATCCCTAGGACTCCACTCTCAAGTTGCACGAGATCAAAGGGGCAGTTAACAAATACCAATATCAAGTAATCGTCGTTAAAGCTAATGAAGACACAGTCCACACTTGAGTTTGTTACATAAGGCTTAGATTAATACTTACTGTCCCCCATTTTGACTGCATAAATCTGTTCGAACGTCCCAGAACCTTTGACAGGCATGCAGACGGGTAGAACCGGAGCTGTTTTCATAAAATAATTATAAGTCTACAATGAGGGACAAATTAATGCTTTTTCTTCCAACTATGCTTTAATTTCATCACAATCACACTAAAAACTCAGTACAAAGCGAGTCTTTAATGCTCTAGAGCAATAAAAATGTACGAAATTTCATTATTGCACAGTTTTTTTTTTAATCGCACCAAAAGGTGCCAATCTCAATGGATTAGCTCTATTCAGCCAGCCGATATCAATACTTTTTTTTACGTACGTATTATTCGTTTCTATCCTACTTGTTCCAAATTTAAAAAATGATTGCTGCTAACTCTGATTTAAAAATGAAAGAAATTTAAAAAAGTGATTTGGCGGGAACTTTGTTAATTTTGCTTGACAATATTTTTGGAAACGATAAAGTGTGATACTATCTAATTTTGAGTGCTTCGGCTTCGAATTAAAATGGAATCATCTAGCGACACATGAACTCCGGAAAATATTCTAAATGAAGCCGACAGTGTTATAGAAATTCTTTTTTAACTGTTTGATATGTGTTTCTTTTATTTACTATTCCTTTAAGTAATAGTTGAAAGAAAAGCAGATTATGCACCTCGCCTTAAGTAATTTATATTGCCCTCGTGCCTGTTAGATTAGAGCCCTCGCTAACGCTCGGGCTCTTAATCAGGCACTCGGTGCAATAATAAATTACTTTGTGCTCGATGCAATAATCTACTATTATAACAGTATTCAGTTCGTATTAGTTCAATCATACGTGACTTTTTTTTGCTAATAGGTGAGGTAGGTACATGATTAAATAACACCTTGTTAGAGAGGTTTATCTGTTATAGGTACTAGAAATTGTTGTAATCCTTAAACAATAAAACCTCCTTTTTTTGAAGTCGGTTATAAACTATTATAAATGCGGAAGTTTGTGAGAATGTATGGATGTTTGTTCCTCTTTCACGTAAAAACGGTTTTGGGTGGAATTTGGCACGCAGATATTTTGTGAGCATTAACATAAATAAAGGATTATTTTTATCCCGATATTACTATGCCGTGGAATAATTACCGACCGCGGCGCGGGCGAAGCCGCAGCCATAAGCTAGTTAAGAGGACTACAGGAGCTAAACGCGAGTTTTATAATGCAAAAAAGCATAAAAATATATGATATTCTTCAGGATATATATTGCTAGTATGATAGTATTTTGAAAACATAATACAACTAATTTTACTCGTAGTGCAAGCTGATTAGAACTTTATTCTAACAGTATTTCAAACGAAGTTTGAACCACCACAGAGAGAGAGATAGTTATTAATTTAGCTCCTGTAGTCGCCTTAACATAGTATCACCTTGCCATTCGCTCATTGGAGATTCGCCCCATGCGATGAGGTCCAGTAAAGCAATGGTGGCATACGTTATGTATTGTAATGCGGGAGACGCCCCGGGCGTCGGGGGCCACGTGGTGGCTTCCGGCCACCGTAGGCGCGGGCCTGTGGACGGGGAGCTATGGGCTAGCTCGCCGTCCGTACGTCTCATGACGACAGGCCGTGTCGACGGCGCGTTCGTGTTCCACGCGCGCCTCAAAGAGAGTCAGCAATAGGGAAGGGGTCCGCAAGGACCGAAGCCTGCCGGGGCTGCGGGACTATTCGAAAGAGATACCGTGGCCCCGGAACACAAAGGGCGAGGAAGGAACATGGATGGGTTTTAGTCAGTAAAAGTCTGACACTCCCTCCTGCTCCGCCCAGAGCGGGAGAAGTCATTTGATGATTTCCCATCCTAAAAAAAAAAAAAAAAGGCTTTGTAGATTCCCAGATTCTTGTTAACTTTTTTGTATAGTAAGCAACGACGTATTGTCGGGCCTACGGTGTCCCCCCATACTTATGTACTAATGCTGTAACAAAATAATATTGTAATACCAAATAATTTGAAAAGAGTAACCATGGAGTTTCTTGCCGGTTCTTCTCCATGGAAACGACCAACGCGAACCGTTTGCGTAAACGAAACGTAAATATTTTTGTGTTTTTTTAAGTCGGTTTTATTTTTTGCAAAAAAGTTTTAATAAAGGCCATTAATTAACTCACGCTTTTATATATCAGCGGCACGTTCCCCTTGGGCCTATTGGAAAAGTAATGATGAAAGTCTTCGATCCTTATTTCTGCCAAAAGTAAATGAAATTCAACAATTTTGCCGGTTCTCAAAATGTAAAGTGATATTAGTTCATCTGCTAATGAATCACAATAATTAGTACTTAGTACTACTTGTGGTATTTAATAAATGAGTTATGCGTGCTGTGGTGGGGAGTGCGCGGTGGAGGGAGTGCGGGGCGATGCGCCGCACTCTCAGTCTAGTCCGAATAGTCGTAGCGACAGCACGCCTAACGCAGTAATATTGGAAACAGTGTTTTATTTGTACAACCCAGAACAAAGACACCACACTGATATTTATGGTGGTTTTACTCTAAACCCTAACTAGTGTACGAGTGCACCACACCACACCACTAATACTGACCAACCTCTCTAAAACTATCACATTGTTATGTAATTTACCGGCCATAGTACTTCCATTTTTAACAATAATTTAAGGTTTTACATAATACTTCTGCAAAGTTCCTCTGTTCTGCTTTGAAACCTACTAATTTATGAGCAACGTCTGATAAAGAGGAAAGATTTGTATTTTTGTATGTAACGAATATACTTAAAAACAACTCGACTGATTTGAAAAATTCTTTCACCAATGGATAGCTACATTATCAGCGAGTAACATAGGCGATATTTTTTTCCCTGTACTCCCATGGGAACGGGAACTATGCGGGTGAAACCGCGTGACGTCCGTTAGTCCTCTATAATTATAGTGCGAGCGGGATAGAACAGTCTAGGCTGAGGAAGTGAGGGCAAAATTTAATTTCAGCTGTGACACCCGTCTGCCTGTGTAACTTGGTGGAATAAGAGGATTATTAAAACATATTCTGTGTGTTTTTATTTATATGTACCAATACCATTTATTCACAGGGTAGAAAGAACCCATTTTTATTCGACCTTCAGTTGGCCACCACGATGTCGTGTACTGCGTTGACTTGAATGGATTCGGGATGATCCTTTTCTTTTCTTCTTTACCGTACATCGTGATTTCGAGGTATGCTCTGAAGGAAAACAAAAACCGAATCTCGATGAAAGCAGATGTTTTGAAGTACATGAAACACGCCATTCTGTAAACACATAAAATTAAACGTCAGTATGTACAAACACGAGAGTCAGCAAAAGGGAAGGGGTCCGCAAGGGCCGATGCCTGCCGGGGCTGCGGGACTGTTCGCAAGAGATAGTGCCCCGGAACATAAAGGGCGATGAAGGAACATGGATGTGTTTTAGTCAGTAAAAGTCTGACACTCCCTCCTGCTCCGCCCAGAGCCAGGAGGAGGAGGAGTCATTTGATGATTTCACAACCGAAAAGAAAAAAAAAAGTATGTACAAACACGGTCGATCGACCATGAAGTCGCTTCCTCACAGTTGAAATTCCAGAATAAGATGAGTGAGTGAGGAGGCCCAAGTATGGCAATGGGCAACAGTGGTACAGTTTGTAACAGGACCATCTATTTATTTGTAACGTAATCCTGCCACACACTCGACGAGTGGCATGGGAAGAAGCGCGAAAGGAGGCAGAGACATAGTGTGGCAACATTACTCGTCATGCCGTACGTCATGCCCCTCGTCGTGCTCACCGCTTCCAATTTTGTCGGTTTTTATGCGCGAGTCAAAGGACCGGCACTACGAGCGCGAGTGGCTGGCCACATAATCGCGCGGTCGCAGTCCGCATCGAGTGCTCACGCAAGACTCACGCTTACACAGTTTTGGCATTTTCTACGACAAAACTCAATGCTGCTGCGAAAAACCAATAATTCATCTCTGTCGCACTCCGAAGTGCGGGCAGTTACTGCCTAGATTTGAATTTTGGGACCTTGGAAACCATTAATAAGCCATTAAGAATACCAAATCGTTGCGGTGCTTGTGGTTCAGAAATAACAGAATCCAATAATTGTATGGAGTGCTCCGATGGCATATGCAAAAAAAAGTATGGACTTAGCGTGTCTGGATATTAATATAAGCACATTTAAGTCGTATACGATGTCATGTAAGAATAATTGGGTGTGCCCAGAACGTATCTCTTCAAAACCTAAAACAGGGACCAGTGATACTCCAGTCCGAATAAATACACTGGACTTTAAGGTCAGCACCACTAATACCACCAATACACCGACGAATAACGTGAACATTCACCTCGGGAGTCAGGCTAATTCATCACCTATAATTATGGATAATGATTCTATATTACTCAAGGAACTAAAAGAGTTTAGGTCAGATATGGTAGCTTGCATGGACAGTCAGGTAAAAGCGATAACACTATAATTGTTGAATCAGTTTTCGCAAACGAAAACAGAGTTAGACAACAGTTCAGATCATGAGGGTAATCGAAGAAAAAGTGGATGCAAAGCTGTCTCAGGATACGTATATGCAATCACGGAATCTGGTTGCAATGATTCCATTGAAGATCTTGAAATAATCCCTCCTGAATATCAAATACTGCGTTGTGATCGAGCGGATGGTCGAAAACAGGGAGGCGCGTTTTTAGTGGCCACACACCGGTTTGAGCTGCGGCAAGAACACGTTACTGACGTAGCCATAAACAACTGCGTTATTAAAATGGTTTGTGCGACAGAGTACACTTAGGTGGATGCTCCAGGGTAGCCCGCGAAATTCATTTTTTTTACGTTTTTTTGCAATTTGCGGGCCAGTGTCAGGTTGTATATTTATTAAAATATGATTCGCGGATGTAACACGTATGTAGTTACAGAATTATTAATTAAAATCATCAAACATTCATATTCAGTTCATGTAACTATCAAGAATGACTTTTTCATGAAATAGTCATTCTTGACATTTACATGAATTAGAGGGTTGTATTGATGATTTTAATGATTATAATTCTGTAACTACTTACGTGTTACAGCCGAAAGACCGTAGCTGGGCCGGGCCGTGGGCCGTATGTGTGAAAGACTACGGTCTTCAACTGTTTCACCACATGCATCTCAATAGCTCAGTTGTCGAAATAGTCGAATGGTTCCATGGCCGCCTACAAACCACGGTTCGTAGGTTCGAATCTCGGCCAGAATACTACTCATTATGATTTACTTTTATACTTTTTGTGATTTATTTAGGTTTTTAGATTTTAAATTCAAATATTTATGCGTGCGTTCAGAAATTTATTGTGTGTAAACGTGGTGTAAACTAAGGAAAATATATCAAGCTACTACAAATGACTTAATTTAAAAAAAAAACGTCATTCGTCAAACGTCGATTGGAGGGTAGGTTAAAAATATAAGGAGTTAGTAGGCAGTAAAAGTGCATTTCAATTCAATATTAATAGTTAAAGACAGGACAACGTCTGTCTGTCTGTAATTATAAAATGATATTTAGCTTAAACGTATTTTGCCAAAATAATCAAAATATGAATTGAAAACTGTATGAATGATTTAATATCATGTGAAACATTTGTAAAGAGAAGCATATGCCAAATGAATGTTTGTAAAGTGCGACTAACGCGCGACATCATTGCTGCAAAAAATCGCAATGGATGAAGGGCCTTACCTTTCTCGTGAGGGTCTGGTATGTCCCACATGTAGCCCCATGACATCTCTGTGACAGTTGTGTTCAATCCACAAGGCGGCGTTAGTCTGCCGGTCTACCTCGAGGTCTACTTCCGCGCACGAGAATTCTGCCATCATTGTTATCACCAACTGGGAACACAAATTATTATCATCATCATCAGCATCGTTGGCAGCCTTGCTCCTCTCACTGCTGAGTATAGGCCTCGTCCCACTTGTGGCATGCTGCCCTGGTCTGCGCGAGTGTCAACCGGTCATTTTATAACAAATGACAGTGGTCATAATTACTCTTAATCTACACTATATATAATATAATATATAGGAAAAGAATAGGAAAGATTTGATTGATTTTTTGTTTGTTTGCATTGAATAGGCTCCGAAACTACTTGACTGATTTGAAAAATTCTTTTCAATACACTTCCTCGAAAACTGGTTCATAACGCACTACGATTAGGTTCAACATGCAATGTATTTCACACGCGTGCGATTTTTTTCATTTTCCAACACGTGTGCGGGCATGAAAATTGCCACAGATAACTATACCTACACTGCCTATACTTAGTCCAAATTGGTTCAATGCATTAAGTCGGAGGTGAATGTTTTTTTTTTAATTTTGGCAAAGCAATAATGCGTCTTTACCGCGTAAATATTTTTTAAATATTCTAATTGTGTTTATAAATAGAAAATCATAGATAAACATGATTATTTGAAACTAATATTTACTTTTATAAACAAATTAACATTTATTTGTGTTCTAAATTCAAAAATATAAAAAAAAACTAATTTTTATATTAGGCTGTTTAGCGGCTTCATACCTTTGCTTCTCCTTCAACCTGGCGAAAGCAAAGCGCGGAAAAAAAGAAAATTAAAATCATAGTTATGTACTTAGTAATTTATGACAAAAATGTTTTTCGTTATTTTATTTTATTTCTTCGAAAGTGTATTGAAAAACGTCGTTTGATACACGTGGACATTTGTTATTGCAGTTCTCAGCTCAAAAACACCCTCGCCTACGGCTCGGGAGTTAATTCCGCCTCGAATGCAGTAACAAACTTTCTCCACTTCTATCAAAATGTACTATTCACTGTGGGGAAGCTACACTATCTCCGGTGAACATAGGCTATATTTTATCCCCTTACTTCCACGGAACGGGAACTACGCGGGTGAAACCGTGTGACGTCCGCTAGTATTCACAAAAAAACAAGCAACCCATCCCGACTTCACACGGGTGCAATTTACTATTGAAGGAAATGGGAATGCGCTAAGCAAAAACTGTAAGTATAATATCAACAAACTCAAACTCAAACTCAAATCATTTATTTCAATTAGACCATTACGGCACTTTTGAAAGTCGAAAATACAATAATAGCAAAGCTACAGTCATAGTCACAAGGCATAATAACTTGAGAAAGTACTGTAGTTGCCCATTCCCTAACGTAGATCTCTATGAAGAAGAACGGGCAAGAAACTCCATGGACACTCTTTTAAATCAAAAAATTGTTACAAAATCTTGGTTACATCATTCATGTTGAGATTATACATATATGTGAGAACGATGTAGAAAGACGTGCACATTAAGAGCGTCCAGAGTAAAATAATAAATCAAAAATTAAAAAAAAAAAAGTTATTAAAATTAACGAACCGTGGCAGCTAAGAGATGACCAGTCCCAACTGAGAGCGCCCGTTCACGAACATGACGCATGTATCGGCGCCAAACAACTCGACCATATTTAAGGGAACTAAATGACCCGACACACCCGCCACCATCAGCGAGACATTTGAGTGAGCATGACATTCTCTCTTAGCCACCAAGGCATACTCAAGTCAATGAAAGATAACTAAATGTAAGTGGTGGCTGAACAGTACAAAGTACTCACACATGTGCTATGCAATTATATAATACTAAAAACTGGAATCTATTCAATGCAAGTAGGTATATTTTAACAATCTTCTGCAGCTTCCACAATACATTAACATGGGAATCAATTCTTCTTCTACTTCTTTGCGTGTCGATAGACTCAAATAATGCCCGACCAGTGCAATCAATTAGTTTGCAACTATGGTTGTGGAGCAGGACCAACATTTCTTTGATATGAACTTTGTCTTGAAAATTACGAACACTACAAAAAAAAAACAGCCAAGTCGGTCGAGCATGTCTTGAGCTGGTCATCAAGTGATGCTTCGTCATAGACATAGACCATGGCAATAGATTTGGTCTCTCACTTTGGGGTTTCGCTGCCAAATGGCCAAAAAAACGGAGATTCTTAAAGATTCGTTTTGTCCACCTGTCTGTCTGTCTGTCCGTATGTCACAGCCATTTTACTCCGAGACTGTAAGCACTACACAGTTAAAATTTAGCTGTTTTATACGAACAAAAGTAATGCGAAATTCTGAAAAAATATTTCAGAACTGTTGTGTTTTCTATCGACAGCACTTGAAAAACGATAGAAGTTCCTAAATTATAATTGTTTGGTACTACAGAATCCTTTGTGGGCGAATCCAAATCACACGTAACCTGTTTTATTTATATAGATCACGTATCACTATGTTCGTACCTACATGTTAATCTCCGAAATCACCCAATCGAAATCAATGAAATTTCGCGCTTGCCCCCAGTAGACCAACGAGACATTTCTTTGCAGTGGCTATGGCTGTCGTGGTGGTAGACCCTAGTGCTTGCTTGTATTCGAATAACTTCATAACAGATAG
Organism: Xestia rhomboidea; assembly: GCA_963853795.1. Taxonomy (NCBI): domain Eukaryota; kingdom Metazoa; phylum Arthropoda; class Insecta; order Lepidoptera; family Noctuidae; genus Xestia; species Xestia rhomboidea. The sequence continues at coordinate 11,492,020 of OY970776.1, forward strand.
ATAGAGATAGATAAATACAAATAAATCAAGATCAATGAAAAGCAGCAGTATTTTAGTACATAGACATCAACAAAGACGTCGAAATACTTACAAAATAGAAACCTTGAACTAAGTTCTTATTCATTTCAATTTCCTCGCTGTCCTTAAATAGGACGGTACCCCGATCTTTAGCTCCATCCTCGCACTTTCCATAACATTTCGGAATACGAGCACCAACTGAAATTTTAATTTAGTTGAAAACTTAGCAGTCGCCAGTCGTCAAGCCATAATTTAAAAGAATAGGGATTCCAAAATTATTTAATTGTTTGGTCCCATAGTAAAAGTTGTTCATAATTATGAGTATTGTACTCATGTGGCGGTGTGGACACTCTGTGTTTTGGCCGCTACATTCACATAGCCATAAGGTCAAAAATTTATCCACTGTTCATTACTAATAGTTCGTGTAGTAACGAAACGGCCAAGCCACATATTTTGACTAAGATGTAGAGTTTGTGAAGTTAGCCCTTGTAGAGTTAAGGCGTGCAGAGTTAGAAGCTTGTCTCTACATAAGATTTGATAACTTTTTGACAGTGCGAGTGATATGGTCTGGTCTCGTACTGTTTTAGACTTTCGGTTTACACTTGTCGTGAGTTACAATCGAGTTCCAATAGTGCGCGTAATAAAAGACTAAGAAAGAGGGTAGACAGATTTGTCTGCTCATAATAAAGAATTTTCGTCCCACCCGCATACCTCTTCAGTATTCCCGCGATCATGATGCTTGCAACAGCGTCGAAATATCGGGAGCTCATAGCAATAAAGAAAAATCACGGATATCATCTCGTAAGTACCTACTTTAAGTGCGTAAGGTCTCGTCTTGGCAACATTTTGCATGAAAATGTTTTTGGTGGGATTTCATTTCTTTTTGTAAGTTGCTTGTGACAATTTCTTTTTTCTTTTTTTTGGGTGTATTTCTTGCACATCAGAGGCGCCTTTTTTATAGCCCACTCTATCAATTTTCAGACCTCTAGCGTCAAAATTGCGGAAGTCTCATACAAACTTCCATCCCCTAGTTTAAGGGGTTGGGGGATAAAAGCTACAAGTTTTATAATTTTTTCGTTGTTTGTGTACTAATGTAAATACCCTAAGAATTTTGATGATCATCAGTGAGTCAGTGACGAAATCAGGGTTTATAGATATCAATATAATCTAAAGTATAAATCATGATCTGTCGAATGACCGATTTGATCGAGACGCCATTGTTTAACTATTGTGTCTACTTTGTGGACAGATCATGGGATAAGAGCTTTAAGACTTAAAAAGTCCGCTACTGACAACATATCCCGAGAATTTGGTTTATCTGGTATAATCCAAACCCAAGATATAAGAGTTCAATAAAACGAGGAAGCGCTTCGAGAAAGGTAGGTAGTGCCCTTGCGCTTCGCTTGGCTCGTCTTGGCGGGAGCACTACCGTACCCCAGATACAGGTGCTACAAGGTAAGTACTTGACCTGTTTCTAACCAACTTAAAAAAAGTTAACTATACCTTTGTAGATGAAAAGTCCGTACGGATTCCGTAACTGTCTGCGTATTCCCAATTTCCACGTGTCCTGGGAATCTTGGTAAGGCATCCGGGAAATAATGTCATGGATCCAAGGTAGGTAGTCGTGTATGTTTAGGAATCTTGTCGGAGCACCACAACCGGGGCCGCGGACAGCGAAACCCAGCTAAATGTATAATATCAAGGATTAGTTCTTTTTTGTTCTTTGCAAACAAAAAGGGGTTTTTATCCATACGGATATGCCAACCCCATTAAAGATTAGTTGAAAATAAGGACTTTAATGGGCGTAAATGGCGAACATCATTGGATATTTTTTTTGTTCCGTACCAAACCTGGGAAGCGGGAACCTTCCAAGTTGCAGAGATAATATGGGGGTTCAAAGTTCCAGTCTGCGAAATCGGAACCTTTATAGTATCACTTTGTTGTCCGTCTGTCAAGACCCTTTTTCTCAGGAACGCGTTGAGGAATCAAACCGAAATTAATATCAATGCGGAGCAGTGTGTTGATGTCGCATATTTTGCGATTTCACAAGGGAATCAAAATCTTTATGGTTTTTTCCGTTGACATTTGGCAAGAAACAATATAAATAATAATAAATAAATAAATATCGCTGAACAAGTAAAATATCGCTGGACATTACACACAGCGCCATCTAGTTCCACACTAAGCAACGAAGCTTGTGTCGTGGACACCAGATAGTTGATATACTCATAGATACTTTTTGTTTGTATATACATATATTATTATACATATAAACATCCATGACTCGGAAACAATATGTTACAGCATAACAACAACAGTACCTAAGTACAAATCCTACAACTCACCAGTCTCCAATATCCCCACGATTGTCTGGTGATGAGTGCAGTACCGGCGTCCCAGACGCAGGGCGCTTTGGCAAACTTGGATACTGCGCAGAGCGGGTTTATTGGGTTCATTCTGGTGTATGACAACTGTGAAAATTATATCATCAGCAATGCCGAAACTAGGCCAGTATGCATGTGTATGTGTAATGGTGAATATCGTACCGCTAGATGTCGCTAGCCGGCTGTCAAGCCCCACGCCTAGCCGCTACGTCACTTCCCCACCACGGAGCCTAACCCTGCCAAATTGCGAGCCAGGGGAGGTGAAGTAGCCGGCAGCCAGCCAGTCTTATAAAAGCCTGGAGCAATGATTTTGTAGAATGACTTAATAATACTAATTGCAAGGGAAAACTCTGCCCGAATAAAAGTTCAAATAAATATTGCAGTTTATTTCTTACCACTGTCGTTATAATAATGGGTGTAAAACACCTCTTAACGAACCCGAAAGGCACTTGTTCCCCCCGTCATTGCGATCATTTTTTTGTTCTACACCATACCTGGGAACCTTCTAGTTGCGGAGATATTTGGGGTCAAAGTTCCAACTTTCTGGCAACTTTCTTTTTAAATACAAGTTTTTTATGTAATATTTTTAAACGCCTCCACGACCCCCTCTCTATTCAATCCATCCATCAGCACAATGTTTTGAGTGTGTTACATTGAGTTCTACCACAAAACATGATTTTTCACCCCAAAAAAAGTCGTTTCCCAGCAATAATTTTTGCGTAAAGTTACTTAGTTTGATGTACAGAATGCTTGGTTGACGGCTTCGTGATGAGGTGGTGTACAGCCTGTATAGACATCTTATCAGAAAAAAGTTAACGAATGAAGTAAAAGCAGACCAAAGAAAAATGGACTGATTATAAAAGAAGAAATTATATGATATGGCTAGGAAAGCAGTAGAGATGGCGGTTGACGTGTGATAATATGGACAATATCTCTACGGACCTACAGAGATCTAGAAAACCATGGATCTATGGCACCAATAAATTAATTAAGCAAGAGCACATTGACGATAAATAATGAACAACTTACCTGGGCTTTGTAGTAAAACTCTTCGCAAGCTTGGTTTTCCACGTATTTCATATGTATAATCTCTTTTTCCAATTTACCATACGCTGGAATAGAATCAGAATTAGCACCAACAACAATTCTAGTATCCCGTAAAATGTTGGATACGGCGGCCAATTTCGACGGAGTTTAACCAAGTAGGATATATTATAGTGCACAAGTTTGTGTGCTAATGCATCTCAGCAGGCCTAGCCTAGTTACAAACGATCCGTATCGGTTCTGTTTCTACAATCGTAAACGATAAGTCACATGGTCAAAACAAGCGAATAGAAACTTCGTAGACAAGTTTACATCGGTTAAGATGATAGAATGAAATGTATTCGATTCTACAATAGTGATCGCTATAATAATATCCCATAAAAATCGTAGCCAACTTACAGTTTTGACTGAACTTAAAAGTTTCTATTCGTTTGTTTCGACCACGTGACTTAACGTTGAAATGAAAATGAAATGAAATGTTAGTTTTCTATTAGCGTTAACGATTGTAGATTCTCAACTTGGCTCAGCCTACTGTTCTTAGTCCAACAGTCCGATGATGGGACGACAATATGAGTCGATGTCGGGAAGATCTGGGGCAGGATCAACGGCTTTACGTGCTTACCGAAGCATTGGTTATGACACCAACAAAGTTTGGGTTAAGCATAACATAATCAGCCTATAATGTTCCCACCGCTGGGTCACAGGCCTCGTCTCAATCAGAGGAAATGGGTTTTAATCCACCACACGGGCCCAGTACGGGTTGGTAGATGTCACATGTCTTTGAAATTTCTTTTTACTGATACTACTGCTCGTAAGTCAGTGCCGCCACCACTGGGACACCGCTGCTCTCAGCTCCGGGCTACTAATAAAAAAATCAAGAGAGCCCAATATCACTTGGCCCGACCCGATTCGATCCCTAGGACTCCACTCTCAAGTTGCACGAGATCAAAGGGGCAGTTAACAAATACCAATATCAAGTAATCGTCGTTAAAGCTAATGAAGACACAGTCTACACTTGAGTTTGTTACATAAGGCTTAGATTAATACTTACTGTCCCCCATTTTGACTGCATAAATCTGTTCGAACGTCCCAGAACCTTTGACAGGCATGCAGACGGGTAGAACCGGAGCTGTTTTCATAAAATAATTATAAGTCTACAATGAGGGACAAATTAATGCTTTTTCTTCCAACTATGCTTTAATTTCATCACAATCACACTAAAAACTCAGTACAAAGCGAGTCTTTAATGCTCTAGAGCAATAAAAATGTATGAAATTTCATTATTGCACAGTTTTTTTTTTAATCGCACCAAAAGGTGCCAATCTCAATGGATTAGCTCTATTCAGCCAGCCGATATCAATACTTTTTTTTTTACGTACGTACGTATTATTCGTTTCTATCCTACTTGTCCCAAATTTAAAAAAAATGATTGCTGCTAACTCTGATTTAAAAATGAAAGAAATGTAAAAAGTGATTTGGCGGGAACTTTGTTAATTTTGCTCGACAATATTTTGGAAACGATAAAGTTTGATACTATCTGATTTTGAGTGCTTCGGTTTCTAAATGAGTTTCTTTTATAATCTACTATTCCTATAGGTAATAGTTGAAAGAAAAGCAGATTATGCACCTCGCCACAAGTAATTTATATTGCCCTCGTGCCTGTTAGATTAGAGCCCTCGCTAGCGCTCGGGCTCTAAATCAGGCACTCGGTGCAATAATAAATTACTTTGTGCTCAATGCAATAATCTACTATTATAACAGTATTCAGTTCGTATTAGTTCAATCATACGTGACTTTTTTCTTGCTAATAGGTGAGGTAGGTACATGATTAAATAACACCTTGTTAGAGAGGTTTGTCTGTTATAGGTACTAGAAATTGTTGTAATCCTTAAACAATAAAACCTCCTTTTTTTGAAGTCGGTTAAACTATTATAAATGCGGAAGTTTGTGAGAATGTATGGATGTTTGTTCCTCTTTCACGTAAAAACGGTTTTGGGTGGAATTTGGCACGCAGATATTTTGTGAGCATTAACATAAATAAACGATTATTTTTATCCCGATATTACTATCCCGTGGAATAATTACCGACCGCGGCGCGGGCGAAGCCGCAGCCATAAGCTAGTTAAGAGGACTACAGGAGCTAAACGCGAGTTTTATAATGCAAAAAAGCATATGATTCACTGCAATAAACAAAACCAGAAAAATATATGATATTATTCAGGATATATTATTATGCTAGTATTTTGAAAACATAATACAACTAATTTTACTCGTAAAAAAAAAACACTAACTTTTCTCTAAAAAATTCTTTTTAACCAGTAAAAACCATACTCATTAACACACATAATACATGCGATCATTTTGATTTTTTGGCAAATAATTTTACAAGCAACATACTAGCATGATAGTGTTTTATTTTTTTAGTCATAAATCTATTGATTGCAATAGATTTTTTGTAAATCGCAAAAAGCCACTCATTTCGCACTATTCGGCCCGCAGTGACTGACGTAACAATCCCTTTGTAGTGCAAGCTGATTAGAACTTTATTTTATCAGTATTTCAAACGAAGTTTGAACCACCACAGAGAGAGAGATAGTTTTTAATTTAGCTCCTGTAGTCGCCTTAACATAGTATCACCTTGCCATTCGCTCATTGGAGATTCGCCCCATGCGATGAGGTCCAGTAAAGCAATGGTGGCATACGTTACTCTCTCTTGGTACTGCGGGTGTAGAACATAATCTTTAACGTCTAATACGAATTTATTTGAACTCTTTCCCCAAACTATTAAGTGAGTGTTGTTCCTGAAAATAAAATAACACATATGAAAGTGCTTGTTGCGATTAGCAACGTTTATCCAGCTATAGGTACCTACCAATACTTGCAGCTGGGGTTTGCTCCGCCACTACTTCTCCTAGCTAAATTACTCATAACTGTTGCCGTCTCTCAAAACGCACCCTGCGTTTTGAGAGACGGCCTCATGTAACGTTTCATGCACCTTACATGAACTTCCTTATAATTATGATAAAAATGATTTTGATTTTTATCTGGCGTAGGTACTACAACATTATTTTATTCACCTGCTTTTGAAACACAATCGTAACAATTTGACGCCATAATTCAATTCGTATAAATATTACGAGATGTAGCATTATTGAACACTAGTGACCCGCCCCGGCTTCTCACGGGTGAATGTAGCATCATTATACAATAGTACATTTTGATACAAGTGGAGAAAGTTTGTTATTGCATTCGAGGCGGAATTAACTCCCGAGCCGCAGGCGAGGGTGTTTTTGAGCTGTGAACTGCAATAACAAATGTCCACGTGTATCAAACGACGTTTTTCAATACACTTTTAAAGAAATAAAATAAAATAACGAAAAACATTTTTGTCATAAATTAATAAGAAACTATGATTTTAATTTTCTTTTTTTCCGCGCTTTGCCTTCGCCAGGTTGAAGGAGAAGCAAAGGTATGAAGCCGCTAAACAGCCTTATATAAAAATTAGTTATTTTTTATATTTTTTAATTTAGAACACAAATAAATGTTAATTTGTTTATAAAAGTAAACATTAGCTTTAAAATCATTTATATCTATGATTTTCTATTTATAAACACAATTTGAATATTTAAAAAATATTTACGCAGTAAAGACGCATTATTGCTTTGCCAAAATTAAAAAAAAAACACATTCACCTCCCACTTAATGCATTGAACCAATTTGGACTAAGTATAGGCAGTATAGGTATAGTAGTAGTATCTGTGGCAATTTTCATGCCCGCACACGTGTTGGAAAATGAAAAAAATTGCACGCGTGTGAAATACATTGCATGTTGAACCTAATCGTAGTGCGTTATGCATAGGCGTTATGAACCAGTTTTCGAGGAAGTGTATTGAAAAATTATAAACATTCCTCTATCTATTGCTGAAAAAACAGCGGGAGCGACTTTGTTTTATACTATGTAGGTACCTAAAGATGAAAAATTAATGCTCTAACCCTTGTGATAGTGGTAACACGTACCTAGTCCGGAGATGATACATAATAACATGACTTACACGATCTGATCAGGGGCTATCTTTGCGATGTCTTCAGCTGCGGCTATGGCAAATGCGGGGTGAATAAGTACTGCACCGGTAACAGCATAATGAGTTTTTCCCCCTACGTCTACAAAATGAAATGGTGGATTCAGTGGACGTTATTTCTACATATCTAATATTTAGAAGCAGCAATTTCACTTTTCAAACAGTGGATACCTGATTTATTAATTATGTATCGAGAAAAATATTAAACAATTTACAAGTTTCTTATATTTTGTATCAGAGTTTTAGTGGGGAATTTTCCAGTGCTTTTTATGAACGAACTAGATGGCGCTGATCGACCTTGGGAATAATAAAATGGCTCGTTTTTATGTCCATGAAGTTCGGAAGAACCTAAGCTCGACTAGACGCACCAGGAGTTTAGACGTAACGCAAAATCACTCAGAACTGCACTTTATTTATACAACAATGAATAATAAAGAAATTTTACTATTTTTTTTTTCAACATTCAACCTTTTTATTTAAATAATTACACTACTTTTATACAAACTATAACTCAACAGGAAAAGTGCTCCCAGAAGGTTCCCAGTCCCAGAAGGCTGCAGTTGGCGAATACTTTAAGTACAATGAGTTTGACATGTGTATGAGAGTTTTTTTCCCCTGCTAAAAGATTTTACCATTGACCTATAATATAATACGTAGTAAATTATTTTTTCATTGGATTTTACTAGAACGCCGCTTAACAAAAATATTCCCAAAGCTGATCAGCGCCATCTATTGATATATAGAAGCGTTGTGACAAACATCAGTGAAAAATTCCTCATTGTAAGACTTTTTATGTTCAATCACATCGCTGTCAACGGGAATGGATAATGTTTGAAATTATTAAATTGTCTCGATTTTTTTTTTCTGCACTTAGGAATAAGCTAATACTATCTACAAAAAAAGTATCAGATTTATCGGATAAGTATTTCCAGAGAAATAAATTAAATTCTGTTAGAGACGGCCATCGCATACATGCACTACGCTACGCATACGCTACGGATTTTTATTCAATTTCCTTAGCCTACTCAATTACAAATTAAAAAACTGTCTGACATCTATCATAACTTGTCATAATATACTTACTTACTTGATACTTTTTTTGTTGACAGTATTAGCTCATTCCTATGTGCAGAAAAAAAATCGAGACAATTTAAAATTTTCATACATGACCCATTGTAGCCAGATGACTAGCTGCGTACTTACCGTACCTTCATGTACCTATATAAAACATTGTAACATACGACTCAAATCCCATTTACACCCTTAACCTATTATACTAACAGAAGGCGTGTTGCACCATGCCCAGCCAGGGGAACCGCTCTATGTCCGCCACTGAGCCTTCGGTCATATCCTGATTAGGGTCGGGTGCGCAGTGCAGGCGATCCCACATTATGCAATCGATGTAATGTGCTAAAAATAAAAACACAAATTATAACATCACGCCTGTAACCAGAATGGTGAGGCAGAGGTATACCTAATAGTACACCTACATTACGCCAGTCTTTTTTTTTAAGTCCCATGTAATCAGGGGCGACCCTGTTGCCATCAACCGGGCACAAATCTAAACTCCGTGGCTGCTGCTGAGTAATTTCTGATGGAAAAGTACACTATAACACTTTGCCCGACCCGGGAATCGATCCCAGGACCTTATAGCAGTCGCGCTTGCGACCACTCGCTCGACCAATGAGGCAGTACTGATAGATATTTTTAATAAAAAAAAAACTAAAATCTGCCTGTGTCCCGTTGGCCGCACTACAAATAAAACATAACTTACTATGAATCGCCAGCAACAATAATACTATTTGTTTTCTAAAATCCAGCATGCTGAATTCTTTTAATTGTGTTCTTATCCTTTTTAGTACAATTTAGCTTTTTTTTCAGTAAACGTTCAGACGTTTGACTCTTTAATGGAACCCATAGAGGAACGCCTCGACTATATATTGAATTAAACCGTTTACATTGCGTTCCGTTTGTTTGCTGAAAAGCAGTTCCTATTCCCACCGATTTGTTTATTGCTTAATTCCTGTTTGTGAATGAAACTAACTTTTAGTTTACCTAGCGTGCGATAGGCCTACTGTCTCGAAGAAGCAGGAAGTAATATTGTGTTGATGTTGTAGGAACGTTCAGTGGATTAGATTGTACCTAAAGTCTGTTTCAGTTTTGAACACAGTACCTGGCAAGATGGCCGGTAAAGTAGTTTTACTCGTTTTACTGAATGGCGGCCAAGCTTGGCCCAAATAAACTAGCGCCATCCAAAAGCGCACTGGGTTGACGATTTCGGGGTACATTTCATTTTAAAAGACCTATTCAACGATACCCCACACGATGGGGTAGACGACGAAAAAAAAATCATCCCCACTTCACATGTAGGGGAGCTATCCTAAAAAAAAATATTTTCCAAAATTTTATTTTACCTCTTTGTCGGCGTTATTGATATACACACCTCTACAAAATTACAGCTTTCAAGTACTAACGGTCTCTTAGCAAAACTTCGGACAGACCGACGGACATAGCGAAACTATAAGGGTTCCTTGTCAGGACTACGGAACCCTAAAAAGGAATGGTAAAAATTAAATACATACATAATATAGTCATACATATGTAGGTATGATTAGTAACAAATTGAAACAATTAAATACAAATTACTTTTTCAGTCTTTGTTAATAAGATCGAAGGAAACTCGATCTATGTAATGTCGAGTCGTTTAGAGATGTCCTCAATTTATTGCACAGGTAGCCCGTTGATGAAAATGCCCTTTCAAATTCCACGCTAGTCGGCTGGTTGGAGGAATGGTCCTAAGAAAGTTTATATATTTAACTTAGATGCTGGCTTCTTGGACCGCCTCTATCGAAAAGTGCTACTTGTACTCGGCATAGAGTTTCTAAGTCTTCATTTTGCTTTGGAATTCCAGTGGATGTTGATGGTGTGTTTTTTTTTCGATCTCTTTACTACTGTCCCAATTTTTACCGTACTAATGCGAGCGAGAATACACTCATAGTTTGTCTCGCTCGTACTAGTAGGGTAATTGTCTGTCTAAAGACAGTCTTGTCCAGAGTATGCGGTAGCCCTAGATGATGATGATGGTGATGACAAGAGCGTAGACTAGATAACAAATTAATAATACCGTTACATTATTGTCATGGTATTCATTTATGATACACCCAACTACGTGTTAGAACTCTGCCTACCCCATCCTACCTGGCGAATTGCCATTATAAAAAATACAAAGCCACAATTTTTGACAAAAAATGACTTCCAGTCAGAACAGAACCTCGTCAGAACCACAGAACATAAATGGGTAGTCAGGGAGGTCATTCAGTCAGGCACAATGAACTTATATACTAACTGGAATGAATACGAACAAAATGCTAAAAATAAAAAAAACTCTATTTCAAAAGCTTAGAGTTTAAATTGGTACAATGGATTCAATAGAAAAGAAAAAAAAAACGTTCCGAGCGAGTAACCAACATAGGTGGATGGTGTCTCTGTCTTGCCTTGTCACCGATGTAAGCAATATGGCCGATACAGTTTCGTGTTGAAGTCATTTATGTGCTTTTTATTGTATATAAGTGAAATAATCCGCTTTAAAATTGTGTTGTGTGTTGGGGCGTAGTAGCGAGGGGTATGCTGGCTGTGGAATTTCGTTTTTCAGGTAAGTTTTTTAACTTTGGTTGTTTATTACGACTAGGGTTACCAATGTTTTAGATTAACAAACGGGAAATATCCAATTATATTAGGTAAGTAAGTTCGAAGTTTCGAACATCGTTGTCGTATATAATAATCAAAAGTATATTTTTATTTTATAAATTAGAAACATCGCACATGGTGTCGGTAGTAACTAGTTTGCTTTTAAAATAGAAATATTGAAAAGAAAAGAGTCCGCCGCACCGTGCCGTGCCATGATGGTCCTAAGGATTTTTCCATGCTTCTCCAGCAAAAGAATCCATTTGGCGAGCTGCAAATGAAAATGATTGGTTTCGGAAGGTAAAATAAATATTGGCGAATGTTACTACGTTACATTTTTACGTTGTTACATTTAAGGTAAACAGTCATAGCATGAATATGCGATTTTCCATGTCTGAAAAAATATATAAATTTAACGGAGTCCTCGAATCCCCGAATACAAAAATCGTCTGGATAGACAGGTTGTAAAATGGATATTTTGCAACTAGACTGTACAAACATATATTTAAGTTATAGGTAATAAGTTAACATAAAAAGTTAATGACACAATCCACTCTTGTAGCTATCTCGCCTAGAATGCTATTGATTTGCAGGTCATCATAATAAAATAACAGTAGTCTGTAACTGTCTCAAGAGTTAGTATGATAATTGGACACCCTATTAGAAAGAGACCATCCACACTCGAAGCTTTCTCACTTGGAACGTTTTTGCGTTGCCCGTCCTCATTCCAGTTAGTATATAAGTTCATTGGTCAGGCATTTGACATTGACAGCAATGACAAACTAATTTAAATGACATTAGTATTTTCTAAGAAGGTGTTAATTTATCAAAATTTTGTGAATAATAAATTAACAGCAAAAACCTCGTGATTCCGAATTAATTACTCAAAACGGTTGATTTAATTGCGACTCATCATTGCCGACGTTGATTTTATTTCCTAGAAAAAATATAACCTATCTGAAACTGAAATGCAGGTGGTAGCGAGAGTTCGCCTGTATCGTAGTCCGTATACAATATTCTTAATTACCGAAGACCTAAGTGTCTTGCCTGATGAACAATATTACAAATCTATTGGTGTGAAGACTGGAGACTGTTGTGAATTGGAAATAGATGGTGAAGATGAAGTTAAGAAAAAGCTGCGACTCAAGACTAACGCATTATTTTTGCAGCCATTCGTCAAGGAGTGTGTTAATTCTGATGTGTACAGATATAACGTGGTATCACATTTGAACCGGCTTGGCGGATATCCTGAATGTGGGACAGTGTTTTTGAAGTTGATTCTAGAACCTCCAGATACAGAAATCATTGACTATGCATGGTAAATATTACTATACACAACTTATTCTAACCAACTACTTTGTGGTATCTTTTCCTGCCATTGGTTTAAGACCAACAGAAGCATAGTTTAAACAGTATAATGAGCTAATCATGCGTAATTAGATAAATGAATATTAACTTCATAGCTCAAAGGTTGTTAACTTTTTCGATGACAAACTTTAAATTTTGTTCTTATTCTTACTACATTCACCATTTATTTTGGAATTTCAGGAATGACAGGATTCTACGACTGATTTGGACGAGGGTAGAAATAGAGAATGCATTTTCTTGGCTATCAACACTTGGAGGTGCTTATTCTGCTCTAGGGGATTATTTTGATCACTGCGTAAGTATGCTTGGTATGCCTATAGAATTCTTTAAAGGAAAAATGACTTTGATTTCTCTTAAAAAACTTGATGCTTAGTGTTTTGAGAATTCTGTTTATAATCTTCTTCAGCATGAAAAAAGAATCTTTAGCATTGTTATATAAATCAATACTCATATTGTGATTAGTAACTGCTGAAGACATTATGAAAGCTGGGATGGTTTTCTGTACGACCATTGTTCATATGCCACCGTCCAAGTCATTTAAATCATGATCTGTCGAATGACTAATTTGGTCGAGACACCATTGTTTGACTATTGTGTCTACTTCGTGGACAGATCATGGGTTAACACTAATATATCATTGTGCCGATTGTTGTTACGGCCAATGGTCTGATGGCGAAACTCTCGCTGGGCAGTTGGATCAAGGGCCTGATTCAAAAAGTAGTGGGTACTTCTCTATATGGCCACATTGTGAGGTGGTTCCAGTCTCTAGAGACCTAACCAGCAGTAGCTTGGATCTGACACTGGTGGACCATTATTTTTTTTATAGTTTTAACTGTTTTTTTATATGAAATAAGCGTGTATGAAAGCTAAATATTATAGAAAAAAAAATGTCTCAAATATACACTCGGCATTTTATAGATATTTTGAATAGCCATGTAGCAACTAAATAAAACATAATTTACCACTTCTAAAAACCTTTCAGGCTGAGGAAGCAGGCAGGATATCCTTGAGGCAGTACAAGCTCTCACAAATGCTTGGTGACGATGGTTTAGCAGCAAGAAGCCGTCTTTACTCCGCACTCTCACAAGCTCAGAAAGGAAACCTTCATACATCAAGGAACATTGTGAGGAACATAGCAGCCTTCGCAAGAGAAACACATGATAAGCGATTGACACGTATGTGCCAAGGAGTTTGGGCCAAACTCAAATATTTGAGATTGTTAAAACATGATGCCGAGGGACTGGATAAAGACTGTGATATCAAAAATGGAAAAGTACTGTGTGCTGAGACAATATGAAACAGGTTGAAATATGTATGGCTGTCTTAAGTTCCCTATGTCTAAGCATTATCCCCTTTTATGTGATCCTAAAAGATTGATTAATCTCTTCAACCAGCAATATGTAAGGACTACTGGTCCCACTGATAAAAAATCATGTAATTATATTTTCAGTAATATTAAATAAACATGTATAAAATAAGGAACTCTAATGCCCATAATATTGAAACTGGACAGAGGTTGTAAATTGTCTCTGAAAAAAGAATTTGTATTTGCCATGCTGCCATACTGTGAGGTTTTATTGATCGTGTGTAAGGCACTTAGACCAGAAAAACGCCGAAGAAGCAGAAGAAGCCTTTGAAAATGGTAAAAAGTCGAAAAAAATCATAGGATGAAACCCATTGGAAAAGGAAGGGAATATAACAAAAATGAAAGGAAAAATAATACGGAACTCTGCGAACAGCAAAGTGAGGCCGTTAAAGTTACGTCTCGCCGTGTACACTCAGACCAAAAAAAAAAGTAAAGACGGAACTCTGCGAACAGAGAAATGATGCCGGTTACGTAACCATGTTGTGCATTTATTGAGGCGTAGTTTAATTGTAGTTTGATGTAAATGTGTGCGTGTGAGCAGGGGCGGATCTATATAAGGGCTTTATGGGCTGCAGTCCAGGGCCCCCAGTCACCATTTTACTGTATCTGGATTGGCACTCCTATAGGATTTACGCATGATCCACCGGTATAGACAGAGGCCTTAATATTAATAGGCAATTATGTGGCATACATACACTAGGTTGCAAAAAATGGAGCATGTATTAGTTGTTATTATTATTAGCTCTTAAATCTTAACTTTGTCTTTACGTCACCCAAGTAACTCCGGTAGTTCGAAACAATTTTAACCTTGCCAAGGTAGGTGAACTGTTAAATTTTCGAGCTCGCTTCGCTCGCCCTTCAGACAGACTACTTTCTCTAGACTTAGTCGACCAAGTATTCCTGTGTGAAGGATAAAAACAATGCTAACCTGTCCAAAGCAAGGTGTCAAAAAAATTTCGAGCTCGCTTCGCTCGCTCATGCAGCCCGATTCCTTTTGAATGTTTATTTTGTAAGTCGTCCAAGTAACTCCTGTATGAAGGGGCGAAACAGTTCTAATCTGTCCAAGGTAGGCTTTTACAATTTTCGAGCTCGCTTCGCTCGCTCTTGGACCCTTAGTTCCTTTTTTTCCTTAAAATTGTCTCCCTAAATCAATTAAGTAACATCTATTTATGAATAAAAGGACTAAAGAAAAGTTAACTTGTCTGCAGTGGAGAGCTTAAATTTTCATTTACTTCCTAGACTTTTCAAATAACTCATCAAAACCTAACCTAACCAGTCTCAGGTCACCGAGGTGCTAACATTTTTGAACTGCTTATTGCATATTAGATTTTTACTCGCCTCCCTCCCGCCAAAAGCTGGCGACGCCCTTGGGCAGGCCCGCAAGTAGCATTAGCCCAGGGCCCAACAAACTTACGGTCCGCCCCTGCGTGCCAGCGTATAGGAACAGAGCGAGACGCAGTTTGCGCTGGCCTCACTTTATTGTTCGCAGCGCTATGTCTTGGTTTTTTACTTGGTCTGAGGTCCTATGGAAAAAAAGTTAAATGGCAAAGTTGTAGATGATAAAAAGATCTACAACTTTTGTATTTATACTTTTTTAGAAAGGGTTCCGTACAATGCCTATTTTCCGTAAGTGAACGTATTTTAATGAGTTTACCACTTTATTTTCAATTGATAGAATTGTTATAGGTTTTCCTGTAATCTACAAGCAATGAACTATATTTTCCCCTCCCACTACCCGACCTCAGATCTCCCGTAAATTATTTTTCCTTTAATTTTTTTTATATTCTCTTCCTTTTCTAATGGGTTTCATCCTACTGTTTTTTTTGTTTCAAAAATTATCGGCACTGATAGCTATTCTCTTAATAAATACAGACAGAGAATGTATGTGCCGAGAAAACGGCAAGCTAGTCAGCAACATTCAAATTTTCGTTTTGTTGCAATTTTACAGGCCAGTATGCAAAGACACTTTTTCAAGCATTTTTTTTTTAAGTCAGCATTGAATGTCATTTCAGTTCCTATTTTGATTATAGGTTTACTTCTGTGCAAACTTAGAGATAACTATGGGTAGTTTTACAAGAAATAAGCATGTATATTATTGCTTCGTAAATTATTCCCATATTGGAATGGGCCTTTGGCCTCTAAGAGCGTCCGCTGAAACGCGCTCGAGTGCACGGACTGGTGCGGGTGGGTAACCGTCGAAATAGGGAATTTATGCAAGAAATCCAAAACTTTTTTATTCCTTAAAAATGCCTTGTATTGGCCCATTTAAACATTGTGGTGCACTTGTATAACTTTCTAATAAAACACTTATTTTACAATTTGATATAGCGTGTTTTTGGTGAAACGGAACGCAAATTCAAAACGCATCGTCGCCGGTAGTGACGTCAAATGCTATGTTTCGAAGAAACACTTTTATTTGAAAACTACTATAAACAACCTATATTGCAATGTTTGCTTGAATAAAGCACATACATTTAGTAAAATTATATTAAGGTGGATGCTCCAGGGTAGCCCGCGAAATTCAAATTTCCTTACGTTTTTTGCAATTTGCAGACTAGTGCTAGGTTGTATGTTGATTAAAATATTGTTCGCGACTGTAAGACGTATGTAGTTACAGAATTATAATCATCAAAATCATCAATACAACCCTCCGAGTTCATAATGGTCGAGGAATGATTTTGACCTTGAAACTCGTTTTTTCAAGGTCTTTTATTTTTCTTTTTTCTAGTTGAACTTAACTTTTAATTATTTGTTTGGGTTGATAGTACTGTATTTTATTGATATAAGTGAAGAATGCATATTCCCTATTATCTGTAGACAACCCGTCGCACGCGCCCGCGTCTTTTAGTCCCGCTCATACGATACGCGGGCGTGTATCCGCGCGTGTTTTAGTGCCGCTCATACGACACGCGGGCGTGCACCCGCGCGTGTTTTAGTGGACACCCTAAATCTGTCAGAACAATAAAATGTGATGATATTTATTTTTATAAATTGGTTGTAAAAACAATTGTACACATGAAATAAACCTTATGTTGAGATGGGGTCGGTGTTTCATTCCGACAACTCTGAGAAGAAACAAACTCGGTCACAGTGATATAGTCATTTAAAATATCATTCACAAGCCAGATTTTAAGAAAGTTGCAAGCAATGTATTTTTCAATACACTTCCTCGAAAACTGGTTCATATCGCACTACGATTAGGGTTCACAATGCAATGTATTTCGCACCCGTGCGATTTTTAATCTCCCAACACGTGTGCGGGAATTAAAATTGCCACAGATAACTAATACTTATACTTAGTCCAAATTGGTTCAATGCCTCTATTCATAACCGTCTCGCGCCAGAGCACTTGCCGGTGCCAACTGCCAAAATGAAACTGGCGCGAGACGGCCCTCTCTATTCGGAGGTGATTGTTTTTTTTTAAACTCGACAAAGAGATATGCGTCTAGGCGTTAATATTTTTTGAATATTCAAATAATGTTTATATAGAATATCATCAAAAACCATGATTACAAAAAAAAAACGCTTATGAACAAATTAACATTTATTTGTGTTCTAAACTCAAAAACATTTGAATTTTCTATTTTTCATATTAGGCTGTTAAGCGGCTTTATACCTTTGCTTCTCCTTCAACCTGGCAAAAGCAAAGCGCGGAAAAAAAAAGAAAATTTAAATCATAGTTACATAATAATAGGGTAGATGACAAAAAAAATCTAATTAGAGATCAGATAGATTTTCAAAAAATATTGGACACATATTTTTCTTTTTTCACGTAAACAAAAGATGAAGACGTCGAAAATTCGTGTGACGTCACATTTGAGTACATTTTTTTGCTCAAATATGACGTCACAAGCTCCCACTCATGGTCTTTGACACGCTTTATCTTCGTCAATTGTTATTCATTTGATAAAACAAAAAACACGTATCCAATATTTTTCGATAATCTAACTGACCGACTAAACAGAATCATGTGTTTTTTTTTTTAAGTCAGTTATCATCCCTATTCGTGACAAAAATATTTTTCTTTCTTTTCTTTTATTTCTTCAAAAGTGTATTGAAGTGTCGTTTAATACACGTGGACATGTTATTGCAGTTCTCGGCTCAACACCCGTGCTCTTATAATACGATTAGGTATAACATGCAATGCATTTCACAATCGTGGTTTTTGTTTTCATTTATCTTTACTAGTGCGTAGTAAAATTTTCCACAGATACTTAAACTAAGTTCAAATTATATATTAGCATTCCTATAGTCGTGATTGCTTTTTTATCTTTTTTTTTTCTTAGCATATAAAACAAGATCCCACGGCCGCCAGACCTTACTTATTTGCTCATTAACAAATTGTGCGGCATCGAGCAGTGTTAGTATATGTTCTGTGAATGTCTAAACGTATGCATACCTGCTAACTTGTGCCGACAGCCAAATTTTCAATATCAGTTGCTAAAACTGTAGCAGTATATGTACAACAATAACGAACTTATTCAACTCTAATTATATTTTATAGATTTTGTAATGTTAACATTTTAATACCAATGAGATTTTACCAATAGAGACGTCGTACTCATTAAAAAGAATAATCAAAACATGGCGATATTCGAACGCGTCGTTCGAACTGACAACACCGCACTATCTTGTGCTCTCTGTCACTCATATGCAACGCACTACTTGTCTTGTTCGTGTAGGTGACTAAGCGGCAACAGCGTGGCAGTGGTTTTAAGTAAAATAAAATGTATGATTTTCCATTTTAAATAGACTAAACAGTACTAACAAATGAAAAGATACATCCTTCTTGATTTTTACAACCAGCTCAGTTTAAGTATTGCACTTTCTGAACACAACTTGCTATATTGTTTATTTCCATACACCAAACTCCTGCTTAAACGTCAGTTCGCGTCGCGGCCAGACGCACAGGACGGACCATAGATAATACTACACTATATGGACGGACTGAGGTCACACAAGCTGGTCAGCTTGTGTTTGCATTGCCGCGCTGACGTCTGTAAAACGTCTTTACTGAAGTATTATATATAACATCATTGTTTAATACATACTATTTTGATACTTAATTAAATAAAACAACAGGTAGATATATTTTTCAAACGTTTATTTATCAAATATGATATTATATTCGCATTCTCTAACGACGCTGCCGCCTAAAATTGACAGCAGTTAAAAATCGATTAAAAAACGAATAATATGGCAATATAAAAATAAAGAAACTTCTCTAATAATAATAGCAACATGGTTTTGGTAACATACTGAACACAACAATTGTAAAAAAAATGGTAAAAATATAAATTCATTTTATTTCCATCTCCATTCATGTGTTGCTTTGATATTATAATGTTACCCGTTGAATTTGATTTAGGTAGGATTTACATTGCTGGTGTTACCAGAAGCTAGTTTGGGGCTCACCATAAAAATTATTTGGTAAGGGCAAATAAATACAACTAAGGCTTAGTTAGGCGATTTCCCAATTTTTAAGAGATTCGTTAACATTTTCTGAAAAATTTCATCAAATAAGTTTACCTATAAATAAAACTTTAATTTAATTTGAGCCATAATACTAATAAACACCTAAGTTGGAACTTACACGCACCTGATGCAACTGGCAGTCATATTTATTTGCCTCTTCCAGTTTCTCAGGTAATGGCAACACTAGTTAACTCAGCATTGGCTAAAAAAATATAGTAAAATGGAGATGAATGACATTTCAGCTAGTTAAATTATTTAAACATGATTTACAGCTATCGTAAGGGAAATGAATTGACAAGTAAATTGACACCTTACGTCAATGTGCCATGCTGAATGACTGTTGTGATTTAAATAATCGGCCTATTGGTAGTCAATTTGCTAACCAATTGATTTCCCTGACCATACTTTGTAACAATATAATACATAATGCTCAGTAGAAAATGCCTATACCAGTAATATGTTCCTATTTTGAAGAAACCACACATCAGGAGAATTTTGAATTGAAAAGAGCGTATGCACTAACATGTTGGAACAGAAAAGGTCTTTACTTCGTTTACGGGTTCATTTTCCCATTCAAAATTGAAATATCTACTTATAAAAGGCAATTGTTTAATATTTTACTCCATAAAATGCACACACTGTCATATTCGAACGGTAATTTGTTATCTTGATTAATAAGGCTTAATGGAGGAGCCACCAACCACATTTTCACAACTCTTTCAACCTATTAAAAATAAAAAAGAATCTATTTTGTAAAGTCAAGGTTTTAACCAAAGTGGTTAAATTATCAGTGCATACTCAACCAGTTTTCCTATAACACGTGAAAGGGATTGTAACTGACTTGTCAAACGCTCTTGTCACTTGATCAAGTGGTCGCATGCGCGACTGCTGAACATCCTAGGTTAAATTCCCAGGTCGGGTATAACATTTGTACAGTCATGAGCAATTAAATGTAAACACTTAGAGGTAAGCTATGGAGATACAGTCCCTGTTTTAAACTCTATGAACAACTGATTAAGGTTGAAACTCACTGTGTCGGTTGTTATTTTTGTATCAAGAGCGTTTGAGTTATAATTTACTTCCCCTTTAAAAAAAAATACAGATATGTCACCTCTCCGTAGTTAGATACTTTACATATACTGGTTACCTATTAAATAGGAGCGCTATTCTTTGTCACAGTAAGGGCAAGCGAGCGTACCCATCGGGTCCCATGCTGGCAACACTTTTGGCTCCTGTTTGAATACTTGTAACACGTCATCTGGTACGTATTTCTTGTCGACTACCACCTGTGGAAAGAGAAGTAGCATAATCAGCCTTTAATGTTCCCACTGCTGGGACACAGGCCTCCTCGCTGTGAGAGGGAATGGGCTATAATCCACCACGCGGGCCCGGTGCGGGTTGGTAGATGTCACATGTCTTCAAATTTTTGGTTCTAGGACATGCCGGTTTTTTCACGATGTTTTCCTTCACCGTTTTGAGAACAGTGGTGATGAAACAAATTACACAAAGTAATGCTCGTTTGTCGGGGGCGCCACCACTGGGCCAAGGCTTCTCCGAGAGGAGAAGTAACAATCAAGTATTAAAATCATTAAATTCCGTCATCATCATCAACAGCCTGACTTCACCCACTGCTGGATAGATCATGTTCTGTCAAATGACTATTGTGTCTACTTCGTGGACAGATCATGGGATATAGGCCTCTTTTTGTTTATAGATTCGCCGTGCCATTTCACGAAATAATCACGTATCTGTTTCTAATAGTAGTTGTCCCGCTCACTCGCACGGAAATCCATATCTATCGTTCCCTACTGGATATACGAGCTCACTCTGCTCTGTGTAAGCGGCCCAAGGTTGTACAGACCAAGCTACCCAAAACTGTGCAAGCTAACCTAATGCTTTAGCGATAAAGTTGAAAATCTATTAAAGAAATTTGACAGATTGTAGTAGTTTGATAAGCCGGCGTGCTGTACTCTGGATTCGTGCCTGGCTTATGGCAGTAGTCTCTCTCTCAATTACATGAGACAAATAAATCAATATCGCTGGACATTACACACACCGCCATCTAGTGCCACACTAAGTAACGAGGCTTGTGTGTTGACACCAGACAGTTGATATACTACATAGATACTTTTATTTTTTATAAATGTATACTTATTATCTTAAACAACATTCATATCAAATCATTATGTTTTAAACACCCATGACTCGGAAACAAATGTCCATGCTCATCACACAAACATTTGCCCCTAACCCGGGGCCCTAAGAACGTAAGGTAGCTTCACTACCGCTGCGCCATTCGGGTCCTTAAATAACATAACATCACACCTGTAATACCTGAAGGGTTAGGTAGAGGTGTACCTAATACTACACCCACGTTTGGCCTGTTATAAAGGTTGTTAAAAACCTCTTAACGAAGCTGAAAGGCGCTTGTGCTCCTCGTCATTGCGATAATTTTTTGTTCTCCACCATACCTGGGAACCTTCTAGTTACGGAGATATTGGGGGTCAAAATTCAAACTTTTTGACAAGTTTTTTTAAAATGTAAGATTTTTTTAAACACCTCCACGACCCCCGTACTATTCAATCCATCCATCAGCACAATGTTTTTAGGGCGTTTCATTGAGTTCTCACCCAAAAAAAAAGTCGTTTCCCAGCATTCTTATTTATGAAAGCTACCTAGTTATTTAAATTACAAATGTTGGATACCTGTTAGACATGTTAAAACTAGTATTTGTTTAGTGATTTGTTGATTTTTGTGACACTGTAGCACTTTAAAACAGTTTATATTGCTGTGCTCTAGCAGGGTTCATGCGACTTCACTTGTAAACTACATGAATGCAATAAATGATCATTATGATTGTTTCTTTTTTGCATAACGATTGACGACGGCTTCGTTCGATTGATTGACGGCCTCGTGATGAGGTTGTTAACATTCTGTATAATTCCCATGTAATCGTAATCAACCATCCACCATCAATCACCAACATTACAATAGGGATTCTATTGTAATCAACCAGGCACAGTTCTAGACTCCGACTTAGATCATTGTTAGAGGGCCAGTGACTATATTTTGTCGGTCCATGCTATGCTATGTACTAAAATAAACGTAAATGTAGACGACGATAAAGACTGATGAGGCAATAATTCACTATCTTTTAACAATGGTATCTCTCAGCTGATTCTAAAATTACTCTGTGCACTTGACGATATATAGACGATCACATGCCTTACACTCCACATAGGGGGGTGTCCCACCACATAAAAATGGTGCCGTGACCAGTATAACTGCCTAAATGTGGATGTAGCTACTGAGGCACACCTCTGCCAAAACCTTCGGCAATAACAGGCGTGCTGTTATGGTGTAAATAAAAAAAAAACTAGAAGTACATACCTCGAAAACGAATTCTCTGAACCAGGGTTCAGTGAGCAGTAGGTACCCTTTATCATATTCCTTGTCGCTGTAAGAGTTCTCCACGCGAAACTTCTTCGGGTTGCCTTTGTCCTGGTAAACATAAAGATACACTAATTATAGTTGCTGTCAGTTAAGATCGCAATAGCGGTCATTGACCCACCTACAATTATTATAGTTCTTACCTTTGAAATCTAAAAATAAGCCTGTTCAAGTCTTGAATCGTCATCTATCGTGATCTTCAACATTTTTTCTAATAATTAACGATACATGATTCATTTGTTTTGGTTCGTACGAAGAGACATTAGGGACAGGGCAATGACCGCTATTGCGATCTTAACTGGCACCAACTATAGTAATGTTCCTGGACTGTTCAGTGTACCGCTACTGCATATTTATTTATTTACTAGTTGTGGCTGGGCATGCATTGCAATGCCTTTTTTCAGAAATCTTCCCTGGCTTATTTAGAATAACTGTGCAAAATTTCATCAAAATCGGTTCTGTAGTTGAGGAATCTATAGGGTACCAACAGATGAACCGACGAACAGGCATCGATTTTTATAATACTGGATTTAATACTTAAAGCATACATCACTACATATTATAAAACAAAGTCGCCAGCCGCGTCTGTCCCTATGTATGCTTAGATCTTTAAAACTACGCAACGGATTTTGATGCGGGTTTTTTAAATAGGTAGAGTGATTTAAAAGGAAAGTTTTCTATTTTTATTTTATTTATTTAGGGACAAAAACAGTTACACGTTACAATTTGTATATTGGAGCTAATTAGGTTCATTTAATAAACGGATAAGCCACACTATTGTCCACGGATTAAAAAAAAAAAAAAAAAAGAGGAAAGGTTGCATATCTAAATTATGAATGAAAAGAAGAAAAAAAAAGACAAGTAGACTATGAAAGTTTGTCGGTAAAAAAAAGCTATAGCTTTTAAAAAAAAGTTTTTTTTTAAAATGGCTACAGCCATTTTTTTTTTTAAATGGCTATAGCCATTTTTTAAAACGTGCAAGAGAAAACACAAAAATATCGGTATCAGTAAAGTGTGTGTTATAAGTAACTACTGTTTTAGTATATAATTTGAGAGCGGACGAATCCGCAGGCATCAGCTAGTAATGTACAGAGGCGACTTTATGGCAATGGTTCGGAACCCTTTACTGTTTATTTAAGTTCAGGAATAGATACTCACATCAGTGCCAACTGCGGTGAAGACCATGGCGTGGGTCATCCAAGAGTCGCTGTACATCAGCCGGTCGGCCTTGCTAAGTCCGATCTGCACTTCTGTGTTGAATAGTAGACGATAGTCTTGGCTGTGGGTGATGAAAAAAAATTAAAAACCGTTTATTCGTGGTGACATCCCTAAGTATTAAAAAAAATGTTTCTTCTGCCAAACTGTAAAGAAGTTTGTTGGCAGATGTAGCTCTCATATAAAACAACACACATAACAGATTATAAAACATTTGGAAACGGGTATTTATCGCGAATCAAGTGAGGGTAGTTGAATAAACACCTTCACTTTGCTGTGGCGGTACCTCCAATACTTCAGTCTTCCCGCGACCACGGCTGGTGCAATCCGGTCGAAACGTCGGGCTTATATTAAGGGTAAAATTCGCGATAAATACCTGTTTCCATATGTTTTATAATGTGTTGCACGTATATGTGACAACCATCGCGTCATCTGCACGCCAAATGACACAAAAATGTGACAAAATCGGTGAAATTGTGGCTTGGCATGGAGAGCACGCGCGTGCGTTTATGCTCTGGCGGTCATAAAGTTAAAATCCCACCTCTTTTCTTTCAAAACGAAACCGCACCTTGACTCTTGAAATCCGAGGCCGGAATAAGAACCCTAAGAAGTACTCACGCATCCAAGTCCTCGAAGCCGTTCTTCCTCTCGAACCTCTTGGACACCTCACAGCCGAACCACACGGCTTCTCCGCCAGCGATACTGTCTTTGACAACCCTGAAACAGAATAGTTTGAAATTAGAGACTCTCTGTGTTCTTTTAAATTTATTTGATCTCTTACATGGAGCCAACACACCAAAATCGTTTATGTCGGCAAAGGAGAATTAAATGAATTAGCAAAAGTTCTTTCCAGTGATGTATATCTCGTTGCTATTCGTTTCCCAGAAAATCTTAACTTCGGTGCTCAAATAATCACCTCTTTATGTCAATAACTCCGAACGCAATACGAATTGCCAAAAGTGTTAGTAGCAAAAGTTTTCCTTAAAAAGCTCTTTTCAATTTTGTATATCTTATGACTATTGTTTTTTTTTTTCGGATGGGAAATAACTGGACGGAGCGGGAGGGAGTGTCAGACTTTTACTGACTAAAACCCATCCATGTTCCTTCTTCGCCCTTTGTGTTCCGGGGCCACAGTATCTCTTTCGAACAGTCCCGCAGCCCCGGGTGACTATTGGACCTTGGGTTAGAATTAACGATCTGTTCAACCTAGGTACAAAAATACAACATGTAACGTAATCAACGCACACCCTCAGACACCCCAATTAGTTTATTATGTTATAATCATAATACATGCACTGAATTTTTAATTAAACATGTATAAGCAATGATTATTTAATAAATTAGTTTTCCTAATTCCGGAAGAATGTTGTAGTCACAGAACAAATCAACGAAAGCACACAGTCGCATACGTAGGTCTCATACCTACGTATGCGACTGTGTGAGTCTTGCTAGCCTTGTAGGTATTCGCTCGCGTTCGAGACAGCTGTTAACGTCGCGTCGTCGCTCGACTCAACTTCAATAGAAAACTTCAATACATTCTAATGCCTGTTTTCTTAATTGATGTTTTAATTTAGAAAGCACTTCGTCATTTTTTATCAAAAGCGTTCACTATCCTATTTTTTAAAATAAACTAACGATTTAATACGTCCCCACAAAAAAAGTCGTCAAATCAGCTGATTGGGGATTCTCATCGAATTAACCCATATTTCGTTTTGAAAACGAGTACGTGTACGCCAATCGGCTCCCCTGTCGATGGCTGTGTTCGGACGGAACGTTCCATGGCCACGAAGTAGCAGCTAACATAGTCCTACCCTGCGGTCTACTCTTGTACCATACCTTTGGTTGACTTGAATGTTCTGCCAGCTAGAACCACATTATCACCACACTGCACCGTGCCACAATCCTCACCATTAGTCACCATTTCACTGAACATTTTGTGTCAATTATTGCAAAGAAAGCGCGCGCGAAAAACTATTTGCATAAGTACACTGTACGGAAGTTAGCGCGTGACTAAATATTGTTTACATTTATTTAAGTTAGCTTTGATTGTAGGCGCCGCCGGCGCCGCCCGGTGGCTATCTCGCCCTATCCCAGGTTTTTAATTTGCACGAGAAAGGGAACGAAGACAAGTATGACAAATTTCGCATTTTGTTGGTATGGGTAACTATTGTTTCCTTTGTATCCAGTGTCTGTAAGTGTGTGCGTGCGGTTAAATCGCCAAGTTTACTTCAACTGTTTTTGTAAAAACTTAACTTGCTTGAAATAAGGTTCATTTTTCTTTATTTTGTATTGAATGGTGCAATTTGTATTAATACAAATAAAACTGCACTTTTAAAAGTCTTATTGCCTTGAGTTACGGTCCATTTCAGTTTGCTTGGACTATACAGGAGTAGTGTGACTATAAATTAAGTAGCTTTAATTATTTTTGGGATAAAAAATTACCTATATTAAAAATCATAGAAATCGATTCAGTAAACGATTCTGAACAAAGCAATTTCAGGATGTGCGTTAATTATGTTACATGTTGTATAAAAGCTGTTATTTTGAAATTTCAAACACACTTTGATTGTATTTATCGGTATAGAAATACTAACTTCATAAGGGTCTCAATGGGCTGGTTGTTGTACGCAGTCTGTCGGCCCCCCACGACGTTGCCGAGGCAGTGCAGCGTGTACAGCTGACCAAACGGGTTCGACTGGCGAGGGTCTGATACAAGGCACACCTGCAAATTATAAATAAAAACCATCACGTCTGTAATCCACAAAGGGGTAGGTGTTCCCTATACAGTAAACTCACATTTCGCCAGTTATGTAGAGGTAGGTGTATTAAGAAAATTTCATTTTTTTTTAATTTCACGAATTTCATTAATCATATATAATTATTGTTCTCCCGATGCATGTTTAGGCAAAAACTCACGGAGACCTAATTTGGGATCTAATTTGTAGATTCTATTAAATATAGACCGTCAACATTTTTTATCATTTTATTTTATCAAATGGGAACGACGAACAGCTACATTATGGGATATAACAACATGATAAAATAAATAACTAAATAATAATGTAGCCCACAGCGCTGTTCACAGATTACCATTAATGACTTAATCTTAAATTGCTAGGAAAAGCTGTACATGCATGAAAGTTAAAACTGTAATGAGTTTTAATTTTTTAATTAATTTTTATTTTATTACAAAAAAATTCATGTCACAAAATAATTATCCTATACTTTCATAATAATAGAATACTTTTTCGTTATATGCCTTTTCGCCGATTATATATCAATAGCGAGGAACAGAGACAATGATGGATATTTTATTTATTAGATCTCCAACAGAAACTGTACAATTACATGCAAGTACAGAAATAAAAAAAAAGTTTTGCAAACCTTTCTGTGTCATATATCAAATGAAAGGACTGTTATTTTGTTATTTTTGTTTTTATTGTAAAATAAATAGTTTTGATTTTATTCATGAAAGAAGACGAAAATTGACGAAAATTAAGTAACTTTACTCAGAAATTGTTGCTGGGAAACGACTTTTTTTTTGGGGTCAAAAATCATGTTTTGTGGTAGAACTCAATGTAACGCACTCAAAACATTGTGCTGATGGATGGATTGAATAGTGCGTGGGTCGTGGAGGTGTTTAAAGTAAAAAAAATATATTAAAATCTTGTATTAAACAAAAAAGTTGTCAAAAAGTTGGAACTTTGAACCGCAATATCTCCGTAACTAGAAGGTTCCCAGGTATGGTGTAGAACAAAAAAATGATCGTAATGATGAGGAGAACAAGTGCCTTTTGGCTTCGTTAAGAGGTGTTTTACACCCTTTATAGTTCATTGCTTGTAGATTACAGGAAAACCTATAAGAATTCTATCAATTGAAAATAAAGTGGTAAACTCAATATAAGACTTTGGCATTGTACGGAACCCTACGGTTTTTACTCAGATATTATGAGGTGCAATCCTACTCATGTTTTAAATGCGAAAGTTTGTGAGGATGGATGGATGTTTGTTAACGTTTAAACTTTCACGCAAAAACTACTGAACGAATTTGGATGAAATTTGGCAAAAAGATAGCTTATAACCTGGATTAACACATACAATACTTTTTTTTCGGTAGTATGATCCCGTGGGACAATATCTAACTCCACGTGGGCGAAGCCGCGGGCGTAGCCTAGACTATACTAACATTATAAAGAGGAAAGATTTGTTTTTTGTACGTAACGAATAAACTTAAAAACTACTGGACCGATTTGAAAAATTCTTTCAGTAATGGATAGCTACATTATCAGCGAGTAACATAGGCTATATTTTATCCCCGTACTCCCACGGGAACGGGAACTACGCGGGTGAAACCGCGTGACGTCCGCTAGTCGTTTATATTAATAAAATACCTTATCATCGACATCAAACACGGGACGGACATGTTTATCATAGAACTCTTGCGGGCTCAGCAGACCAAAGCTCTTGTACGCCTTCTCTTTGTTGTAGTACTCGAAGTTGAACTTTTCTGGTGGGGTACCTGAAAGAATAATGATAATAAATTTATTTAAAAAAAAAAGAAGATTCTACAATCTCCTTTTATATAAAAACGCAAAAATCGGCAACTACGGCGCAGAAAACGCGCGTTCCAAAAAACGCGCGTCGTCTGCGCGTTTAAAATACGCCGTGTGCTAGGGGCCTCTTTGCAATATTCCAATACATTAATTTGTTATTTATTTCATTTTCATTTGTACGATTTTACGTAAGGTTTATGTGTGAATTATAATTTTAAACTATTGATAGCCTGACCCATTAAAAACTTTACGAAAACTGGATTGTGGTGCATTTATGCAGTCATGGAATTAGTCCCACATATAAAGCGTGTTAAATGGTCATTATCATCATCATTTCAGCCGAAAGACGTCCACTGCTGGACATAGGCCTCCCCCAAGTGTCGCCATATTGACCAGTCCCGTGCGACTTGCATCCAGCGGATTCCCGCAAACTACACCAGGTCACCGCTCCTCCTAGTGGGAGGCCTTCCAAAGCAACGTCTTCCGGTTCGCGGTCGCCACTCCAGAACATTTCGGCCTCATCGGCCATCCGTTCTGCGAGCAATGTGCCCTGCCCACTGCCACTTAAGTTTGACAATTCTTCGGGCTACGTCGGTAACCTTGGTTCTTTTGCAGATGTCGATGTTAAATGATCGTCATGGCCTAATCATCAATCATCACCATCATTATCTTGCCCCTATCCCAATTTATTTGAGATCGGCGCAGCATGTCTTCTTCTTCCATACTTCTCGATTACTCGTCATCTCAGCAGTCACCTCCTTTCTAGCCTCGATGTGTAGTGTAATATATCGTAGAAATATTTACCTAAGCAAGTGGCGACAATGTTGTATATGACGGCCATCTGCCCCTTGATGGTGCATTGGATGTCCTCGTCAGACGCGTTACACGCCACCTTGTCGCGCAACTCCTTGGCGTACTCGCGAAGCTGCAACAAATATTATATTCACAAAAACACTAGCTAACATAACACGTGAGGTAAGCTCCTACTTACTTTTGATACCCTGGTACTTCATAAGCATGACACGCATTTAGATAGTATCGATATAGGCAAGCTTAAGAGTAATGGGTGTAAAAGTACCCTTATAAAAATAAAAATAAAAAAGCCTTTTATTTCTTACAGAATTAAGGTTTACAATAGTAGATTATTGCATCGAGCACAAAGTAATTTATTATTGCACCGAGTGCCTGATTTAGAGCCCGAGCGTTAGCGAGGGCTCTAATCTAACAGGCACGAGGGCAATATAAATTACTTAAGGCGAGGTGCATAATCTGCTTTTCTTTCAACTATTACCTATAGGAATAGTAGATAAAAGAAACACATATCAAACAGTTAAAATAGAAGTTTCTATAACACTGTCGGCTTCATTTAGAATGTTTTCCGGAGTTAATGTGCGCTAGATGATTCCATTTTAATTCGAAGCCGAAGCACTCAAAATCAGATAGTATCACACTTTATCGTTTCCAAAAATATTGTCAAGCAAAATTAACAAAGTTCCCGCCAAATCACTTTTTTTAAATTTCTTTCATTTTTAAATCAGAGTTTGCAGCAATCATTTTTTAAAATTGGAACAAGTAGGTTAAAAACGAATAATACGTACGTAAAAAAAAGTATTGATATCGGCTGGCTAAATATAGCTAATCCATTGAGATTGGCACCTTTTGGTGCGATTAAAAAAAAAACTGTGCAATAATGAAATTTCATACATTTTTATTGCTCTAGAGCATTAAAGACTCGCTTTGTACTGAGTTTTTAGTGTGATTGTGATGAAATTAAAGCATAGTTGGAAGAAAAATATTTTGTTAGTAACATAAAGTGTTAGTATTTACTGTTTGCTCTTGATGAGTTAATAACTCTAAAAGTACCCTTAACGAAGCCGAAAGGCATTTGTTCTCCCCGTCATTGCGATCTTTTTTTATTCTAGACCATATCTGGGAATCTCCTAGTTACGGAGATATTGGGAGTTTAAGTTCCAACTTTTTCACAAGTATTTTTCTAAATACTTACCGAGTTTTTAATGTTACGTTACATTTAATAACTCCACGACCCCCGCATGGGTACACTACATAATTCCGAAAAACAAAATTCCGAAAGTCACAATTCCGAATTCTAAAATACCGATTTTCATAATTCCGAATGGTTCAAAATTCCGAATATTGCTAACAATTCCGATTTATCATGAATCCTATTTTCATAATTCTTTCAATTCTCTTTCTCGTTCATAATTTATTGATGATAAGAAACATTCAAAATCATTTTTCAATCTTTCTTTTTTAATTTTTTTTTGGAGGTGGTAATTTTTTAATTATTTTTAAGATAGGACGCACAGTTTTCGAGATATAAGCAAATTTAGAACCTGCTACGATTCCATGACGCGCGCTCGCTACGCTTGCATTTTACATTACACACCCAATTTCTGTCACAAAGGTCGTCGTCGCACCTTCGGCCTACGCTCCTCATGCCAGCTAGCAAAGCTAACGATCCATCGGACATTTGATCCTACGGAATTATGAAATTCGGACAACAAACCATTCGTATTTTATGACTTTCGGAATTATTCGGAATTTTTGAGTGTTCCCCCCCCCCCCCCTATACATCAGCACGTTTTGAGTGCGTTACATTGAGTCCTACCGTAAAACGTGATTTTTCACTTTAAAAAAAAGCGTAGAGTTACTTAGTTTGATGGACAGAATGCTTGGTTGACGGCTTCGTGAAAACTCCGTTAACACCTTGTATAAAAAACCATACTAATATGTGAAAATAAATGTGCTTGTCTATCCGTTCCCATCTTTAACGGCTGAACGGCTCTCGATGAAATTTAAGACACAGATACGCTAGTAATAGGTTGTAGGTAATCCCGACAATACATTACCGTGGGGTTTTCAGCTTCCACGCAGGCGAAGCCGAAAGCAGAAATTACTAATATAAAAAAAATACTTGAGAGGTGTCAAGGGACACCCGGAAAGAAGTAGTATATCAGATATTTTCGCCATTTTTTTTTTTTATAAAAAAAAAAAAACTGGCGAAAATATCTAATCGAATATCTGGCTTGCTTTCTATAAGAGAGAGAGAGAGAGACAGACAGAGAAACATGCGCACGCCGCACGGCTTACAATAGCTTACTATATAGCAAAAAGTTTCGTTACAACTTTTCGTCTTAATTTTTTCCGTCTAGTCCCCTTTCGCAACGCGCGATAAGGAACTTCGTTCCAATATTGTTTTACCTAAAAACATCCTAAATATTAGTGGCTTATGTCAGGGCACATTTCTCGTAGAACCGCAGACCGGATATCTGATAAGGACGATACATTCTGTAGTGTTGACCGCGTACGTTAGACGCAGTGATAGGTAGACCCACAAGGTGGACTGATGACCTGGCGAGGTTCGTGGGAATCCGCTGGATGAGGTAAGCACAGCACATGTCATAATGGCGGCGCTTTACATTTAGACGGACTACTATCTGTTAAATTGCATTGACACGACATGAGAGCAGTGGCTATACCCAGTTGTTACGGACCCGATGTGTCGTATGTCGCGGGTTCGAACCTAGACAGCAACGTCACACTAAATAATTTATTTCGTCACATCTGCAGGCCTAGCCAAGTTACAATCGATTCGTATCGATTCTATTTCTACAATCGTAAACGTTAAGACACGTGGTCAAAACAAACGAATAGAAACTTCGAAGACAAGTTTACATCGGTTAAGATGATAGAATGAAATGTATTCGTTTCTACAATCGTGATCGCTACATCCCATATAAATCGTAGCCAACTTACAGTTTTGACTGAACTTTAAAGTTTCTATTCGTTTGTTTTGACCACGTGACTTAACGTTGAAATGATGATTCCCATAGATTTGGTTAGTTTTCTATTAGCGTTAGCGATTGTAGATTGTCAACTTGGCTAAGCCTACCGCTTTCAAAACGGTGAAGGGAAGCTTCATCTAGCCAGGTCGAAAGCCTGATAGACAGCTAAGCCAGCCGTGTCAAGTTATAACGAGTTTCTCAGAAACTGGATTATGGAGGTCAGATAGGTCAGACTATGGAAACCGACCCTAACGTAGTGTGTGCAAGTTTAGGCAGATGATGACGTTATTACCTTTGTTTTAATAAGTGCGTTCATGTGCAAACTGCGTCTGGAACTGAAAGATTCAGCGAAACATTTCTTCGGAATGACGCCATATTTGTTGACCAAGTTTACAATCATGTCCCATTGCCCTCCGTCGTTGATTGGGTCCTGTAAAAGAATATAAAAACTTGTAATTTACAGTTGTTAAGTAAATGGTTCCGACGATTAAGGCGACTACAGGAGCTAAATTAGCAACTCTATTTGTAGTGGTTCAAACTTCGTTTGAAATACTGTTAGAATAAAGTTCTAATCAGCTTGCACTACAAAGTGGTTGTTACGTCAGTCACTACGGGCCAAATAGTGCGAAATTAGTGGTTGTTTGCGATTTACAAAAAATCTATTGACTGGATTAAAAAAATAAAACACTATCATGCTAACATGTTGCTTGTAGAATTATTTGCCAAAAATCAAAATGATCGCATGTATTTGAGTATAGTTTTTAATCGTGAAAGGAAATTTCTAGAGATAAGTTCGTGATTTTTTTTATCGAGTAAAATTAGTTGTATTATATTTTCAAAACACTATCATACTAGCATATAAATCCTGAAAATATAATATATTTTTCTGGTTTTGTTTATTGCAGTGAATCATATGCTTTTTTTGCATTATAAAACTCGCGTTTTGCTCTTCTAGTCCCCTTAACGTGAACTGACGAAACATTGCAGGGGGACGACGGTCCATTTTAGGTCACAGTACGCTTATATCAGTGGCGGGCTTTGGGGCCAACAAGCTATCGACAACCACCCTAGAAAGCCATCGAATGCAGTCGCTGTGGCCGAAATTGGCTAGATCAACATCATCAATAAGGGGCGAGCCTATTGCCATCAACCGGGCACAAATTCAGACTCCGTGGCTGCTACTGGAACTTCCCGATAGAAGAACCCAATAACACTTCGCCCGACTCGGGAATCGAACCCAGAACCCAATGCTCCAAGTCGACTAATCAGGCAATGAGTTTTTTTCATAATAAATTACATCATAATTAAGAGTCTGTCTCTTAACTTTTAACAGTTTAAGGGCTGAACGGATTTGGATGAAATTTGGCATGTGGGTAATTACATGGATCATGACCTAAGTTAGGACAAACGATACTTCTTCATCCCTGGAGAACACCAGACGGGCGAAGTCGCGTACAAAAGCTAGCCTAAAATAAAGGTTACCTTCAGCAAAAAGTTGACAAGTCTTCCCTCGAGTTGTTCTCCCTGCTTGGCAGTGGCGACGATGTTGTTCAGCCAGTAGTTGGCGCGCTCGATCTTATCCCAGAAGAAGAGATAGCTTTGGAGAGAACGACCAATTATGAAGAAATCAAAAAATCATTTAGTGCGTATACTCGTAGAACGCTGGCTGTCAGAATTTGTCGGCGCTTATAGTTAAAAGAGCCCACGACACTAAACCTATACAACGAACGCCACTATACCTGATATTATATAATTAGTCACCAAACAAGTCAAATAAAAAAAAATAAAAAAAAAACGATTTTTAGATCATACTAAAAATCTTTTTTTTTTTAATAGCGCCTCCATGTTTTTTGCATTGCAGCATCGCTATTTTGTGTTCCCCCATTAATAACGTGTCTAATTATACATGGTGTTAAAGTAGTCGCGTGGCATAGCTTAGGGGTGAGGGTCAGTATCAATAAAGGAACCCCTAAAAAAAAAAAAACCAAAAAAAAAATATTGCAAAATCAACCTAATTTTGTACCCACTAACTTAAAATAGCAATCGTTTCGAATTCAAATTATTTTATATTGCTATTTGAAGTTGGTAGGTACTAAATTAGGTTGATATTGCAATTATTTTTAGTTTTTTTTTTTGGAATTATTTTTTTTGGCTTTGTTTTAATTTTTTACGGGTTCCTTTATCGATACTGAACTCACCTCTAAGCTATGGCACGCGACTACTATAACACCCTGTATATTTATATATTATCTGAGAGTCATATCGAACTAGGTTTAGTGTCGTGGGCTCTCAAGCTATTATCGGCGCCGACCTGCCAGCGCTGACAACCAGCGTTCTACGTGTATACGCCCTTACTTGGCGCATATCACAAGTGCACACAAAAACCTGAAGTCTTGTATCGACGTTTCAGCAATCATAATGCACAATTACCGAGTATTTATCGCTAAACGTAAACTTGATGTGTTTGTATTTCATGAAGTAGATAATGTTGAAGATGAATCAACAAAGGGGCTGAATTATGACCGCAGTAAGTCTAAGTAGACATAACAAGATAATACTAAGTACCAACACGTTTTGTGTATCGTGTCTGGGCACTTGACAAAATGGTGACGCTGTCGTTGAGGCTTTTGTACACTGGTGATATGCTCGAGTGTGTTAAGGGCTCACTATAGACAAGACTGTCTTTAGACCGACAATTACCTTACTAGTGCGAGCGAGAATACATAGTCTGTCTCGCTCGCACTAGTAGGGTAACTAATAAAGTTATGTTAACCGCTATAGTTTCCCTTAAAAGTTCATGAAATGCACTATCATCTCGAATTTTTCCAGTTGCCAGATGCGATTTCAAGCCAAGAGTTTAGCTTTTAGAGGGGGGACGCCCTACTGGAACAAAAATTTCCACTATAAAGTTTAATATTTCGTAAATGGAGCATTAAATCGAAAAATAGTATTAGCAACCCCTAAGTCATTTTAAAAGAACTATTCAACGATACCCCACAAGATGTGGTAGACGACGAAAAAAAAATTCATCCCCACTTCACATGTATGGGACCTAAAAAAAATATTTTCCAAAATTTTATTTTACCACTTTGTCGGCGCTATTGATATACACTTACACACCTCTACAAAATTACAGCTTTCTAGTACTAACGGTCTCTTAGCAAAAACTCGGACAGACAGACAGACAGACGGACATGACGAAACTATAAGGGTTCCTTGTCAGGACTACGGAACCCTAAAAAGGGAAATAACTCTTACCTCTGAGAGAACTCAAAGTCCTCAATGCCATATTTCTTCATAAAGGGCAGACGCATTACATTGAGCGCAGCAAACAGCCAGCAGCGTCCCGAGTTCTCTTGGTTTGTCACCGGCTTGGCTTCGGATTCAATCTGTCAATAAATAATTATTAATCTAGAGAAGATAGTTTAGTTTTGTTTTGTTGATGTCAAGAGATCTGTCTAGCTAGAAGGTTATACACAGATAATGGACCAATAAACCTATGCAGATATTAGCAAAAGGGGTGGCTGATGCTGCATGAGCATACTTTTGTCCGGACAAGTTCCTGCTCAACTGTCAATTTCCAGTTAGAAGCTTGGTTGGTAAAATAAAATGGCATGCAAAAATAAGTATCACACTTTTAAAATTGCAATAACTTTTTAAGTGCACAAGATATACTTTCGAAACAAAAAGACTTTCGACTCTAAAAATAGTTTAATTTTGTCTATAGTTTCAAAGAAAGCTGATAAAAATTGCTTTTTATTCTCAAGGCAAACAAATTTATGAGTGTGGCCCTGCAGTTTATAAATAATTTTACATAACATAACATCACGCCTGTAATCACCGAAGGGTTAGGTAGAGGTGCAAGTGTACCAATAGTACAATTCGTGCCACGAAAGATGAGACCTGTCACACCACTTATATACGAGATAATTGTGTAACGAAATACTTCTTTTGACATAATAGGTGTACACGTCGTAAACCATCTTCCTACTTTGTCTTCTTAATGTTTTACCTCGAGGTATAATCAAGATTTCAAAAAGTTTCACTCGTTTCAAGTAGTGTGACAGGTCTCATCTTTCGTGGTACGGACTGCACACCCACATTTCGCCAGTTATGTCCAAGTCTCATTTAGGTAATAAAACGAGCCTATTGCCATTAATCGTGATCAAATCTAGACTATGTGGCTGCTACTGTGAAATTCTTGATGAAAAAACATAATAACACTTTGCCCAACCCGGGAATTCAACCCAGGACCTCATGCTGAGCAGTTGCGCTTACCACTAGACCAACGAGGCCAGTCAAGCAAGAAGCATTTAAACAATTTTAGATTTGTGATAATCTTACTTTGATGTTGTAGACATGTAGGGTGGTCTCCGTCTTCTTCCTACTGATGGCAACCTCGAATGGATCAAATCTTGTGCATGCATTCTGTGCAAGTTCATTTTTGGGGTCCGCATAGAAGTCAGTGTGGAACTTGGAAAGTGTGTCCAAGGTTAACGGGACTGCAAGAAAAACTAGATTTATTTTATGGAATCATAAAATGGTTGTAAGATAAATATAATTTTAATATAATGTACTATTTTGTATAGTAACAATACTATGACGATTATGAAATTAGCCTTTAATGTTCCCATCGGTGGGACACGGGAGTCCCATATGAGGAGTGGAGTGTAATCCAGGTTGTTAATTAATATTCAATGTTTTGAAGTATTTAAAAGAGCTATAATTTTTATTTTAATCAATAGCAAAACAAAACTCACTGGTCATGGATTTTTTCTACTGAAAATATTCTTAAATGATCCATACACGGAAAGTTTACCACATCATGGTGACTATGTAGATTCGAAAATAAAAGTGAGACCTATACTCAAAGTGGCTGAATTCGGGCTGCGGATGATGATGATTATGAAGTTGGAATTGTATCCAGTTTAAAACCATGCCCTTAGAGAGGAAGGTAATTTAAATATAGAAAATGTTAAGAAAATAACCAGGAATCTGACTTATGGTTGCGATAGATATCAATCAATATTCTCAGTCTGTTTAGACCAGTGGTTCCCAACCTTTCTTGCACCAGGAACCACTTTGGTGTCTTTATTTTTAGCAGGGGCCATAAGGTCCAAGATAAACATGGACACCGACAGGATTATATCTAGGGGGGAGTGAATATTTTACTCTCACAATGCAAAAATTGGAAAATGGGATGAAAACCTTTAGAATTAAGATAGTGTGAATAGGTATGAGTTACAGGACCACCGGTGGTCCACGGACCATAGGTTGGGAACCATAGGTTTAGACAAATCTGTACTACATCTATACCATAATGTTATACATTTATTATGTACCTATCACATTTTAAACCATACCATATTCTATCTTTGTGACACAATCTATCAGTCTGTTTGTTACAGATTTTTATCACATTTCCTGGGAAACTGTCACAGTTTGGTACTGGCAAGTAGAGATTTCACATTGAATACCAACCAGTGTGAAGTATCTTTAAGTCAGCCCCATCGTTAGAAACTTCCTTATAAGTGGAGTATTTTGAAAACAAATTGTGGTTGTGAGGTACAATAATTTTTGGCAAGGAAAACTCACTTTTATTGTCTACTTGTTTGCTATATCTTAACAATCTTACAATGACGCTATTGTTTACCGGTAACTTAATTATATTATTCATTTCATGGTGAGAGGATTATTGTTAAAATTACATTTTTATAATTTACTTGGAACTGTACATGAATTTGGCAAATCAATTGACATACCTATTTTTTATTGTTAATTTATGGTATTCAATACCTCACCTGTGGTGGTGTGGTGTGATTCCGAAAAAAGGTTTTACTTTATTTAGATTACTTTGTGTTGTCAACTAAGGTTTGATACTTTTAAAAAGTAAAATAAGGATACAACCACTAACAAGCACTTTTGTAAATAAAGCTGCTTAATTACTTCTGTTTAATTGGCAGGCAAAAATGACACAGCAATTTTCTGTTTACTCTGAATGTACAAAGTACTTGCATTGTTAAAGCCCGACATGAAAATGAGCACTTAGCAGGCAAATAAACGTTTTACAGATTAAGAAAGAAATAAAATAAATTTGAAAGGAACTCAAATTAAACCACGAAAGGTAGGTTATGTTTGAGTTTTTAAGTTAGAAAAAAATAAAAGTAGTTCTGATGTTTAAATAGTACCTGTAGACATGGCTGCAGAAGCTTTTCGTAGCAAATGTCGCGTCCGGCACTTGAATAGCACTGTTGAAAGTGATTTAGCAAGCATTTATTTTGAAATCATCTACAAGATAACCACAGAGTACATAGTTTCGATCAACGGAAAAAAATAATATGGAATTTCCATTTTCGCGAAATCGCGACACCGGGTAGCGGTAGCAACTTATACAATTTAATCTTTATGTTAGTAGCGTTAAGGGTCATGACAGTTGCTGAGTTTCTATAGGCAGCCAATTCGAGTACGAAACAATTGCTATCTCTTTCGAATCCATTCATTAGCCTGTCCCGAAATGGTTCAAAAGTTCATTTGTTCGGCTATTGACCCTACGAGCAGCTGATTTGCAGACGTCTACGGTCTTCCAAATCTGTATTTAGTGCTAATTAGATGGCATATTTTTTACAAACATTTTATAAATAGAGTTAACTTGAGTCTGTATTTAATTATTTGCTATCAAAAATACTTGTTTTTCATAATTGTGTTGATTGAATAAAATTTTATTCTTTCGGTTCTGGTAACATTGAAAATTTAGCGCGAAATTCGAAATTCGAATCCTGATTATTTTTAAAAATAGATAATTTTAACAACCGTGAGCCAAAAATATTCAAGAAATATTCAGTCTAAAATATTAAAGATCGAAATAATGATAATTTAATTCTTACAACGTGTGTATTTGACAAAAACAAGCGAAGTTAACCTCTCAGCCCCGGCCGTACCGTTTTCGGAACGGACAATAAACTTCCCTCGGGCCCGGCCGTACCGTTTTCGGAACGGCAGGTACAGGCAATTTGAATCTTTTTTCAGAATAAAGATATGGCTCTAAATCGTTTGCAAAAAGTTTCACTCCATTGATAGTAATACTCCTTGTCGCGAGACAAAAGACTAGTAACTTTAAATGGCAACTCTAAGAAAAAAATATAAGATTGCGCTTCGTTGTCGTTGAAATGTCAGTTATGTCAGTTTAGGTAAACATTCGAGTGACTGTGAAGTGATTTATTGTGTTTTTGTGTAGATAAGTGCTTCAAAACTGTGTGAAGTGGATGTTTACGACATCATTATAGTGTAGTGATTGTGCGCGACAAAAAACAATAAACACGGGAGAGGCAAAAAATCTTTTGTGAGCCAACAAAAGTTTCGTCGGAAGAATTTGAACAATGAACACGGAACGAACAATTGAAAACGTAAGTTTTACTCTTTTATTATGAAATATAGTGTAGGAAATAGTGTTAGCTAGGTGAATATGAGCACGAAAACATGATTTTCGTGTTCTCGAAGCATAAATCATCATATTTATGTAGATTCAAGTATTTTCAAGTCAAGGTCACATTACGTGGTGGACATTACGCAATAAATATATTCTAATAGGTATTTTGAGTAAATTCTTATAAGATTATTGTATATCAGACTCTTATGAGAATTATTTATTAGGTTTCTTATATAATTATTACATTCGTTCTAAAGTTTCGTGTGAATTGAATCAGTAGGTAGACCAACAAAAAAGAAATGCGGCCACAGCTCTTAGCGCGGCAAGTTTTTTCATATACCTTCATCTCATAACATAACAATTATAATTCTCAAGTAGTTTTACAAGTGTTGTTTATATTCAAACAGATGCTAGCACGATTCCGTAACGTGAAACTGTTTACCTTTTGCGATAAGCGCCCGTATATGTCGAGTGGTAGGCCCTTGAGCGCGCGCGGTCCGATGACTCACGCGATGACGTAACCAGGTGGTGAGGGAAGGGGGTAACCGTTATTTATGTTGGGAATCGAGAGGTATATGATTATCTGTACCTACCTCGAAAAATCAATAACTCTAGCAACCGAAGGTCTAGTTATAAGAAGACACTTGCACCAAAAAGGTATTCCTGTCATAGATTTCTTCTTCCCTTGGATAATTTATTCATTTACAATAAGATTTTTCAACTAAAAAGTGCCTATTTTTAATCGTTAGTGAATTTTAATCATGTCGTTGAAGGCATACGAAGATGCTTGCACTAGGGCTGAGTTATTCGGCCAACCTTTGCCTGATCGAGAAGACTTTTTATTAAAACATAAACACTTGGATGTCGTAGAATTTGAGGAAGTGGAAATTCGAACGGCAGAGGTAAATAACCTTTTTTTTCTTAAAATTGAAAGTGTGTTTTAAAATCATTTCCGTGTGAAGTATTTTTCTTGATTAAAACTTTTGTGTAGGTAATTGTTTTTTATAATCAAGTTGGTAAAATTGAAATCCTTGTTGAATACCAATTTAATAAAGTAAAAAAAAAACCATTTACTCCTATTTATTAACCGACTTCACAAAAAGGAGGTTCTCAATCCGGTGTTTTTTTTTAAAGGAGTTATACTTCCCAATTGGTCCCATAGAAATTTTACTACAATTGGTTCCGTAATTTTTTTAATAAGTACGTATTTTTTCTTCTTGGGGTATGTTGATGACATGATGATCCCTTAATAACTTCTAGTTAGAATGCAAAAATTAATTCATGATAAGAATTTGTGTATTTGTTTGTTCTACAGGTAAAAAGGGTAAAATTAAAAACTTTCTTATAAAAACGTCTATGAGAAATGTCTAAAATTGCTACTTTCAAAAATACAAAACGAGAAGACAAACAAAATAAAACTGACTACCAAAACAGTCACGTAGACAGTAGTCAGTTTTTTTTTGCTGGAACTTTTTTTTTGTATGTCTTCTCGTTTTGTATTTTAATTAAAATTGCATCCCTGATAACTTGTAATCCTTGTTGTTGTATTTTTCAGAACACTGCTATGCTAGATGACCAGCTGAAGGAAGGCAGCGGTGGCCTTACAGAATTAAACACAATATTGGATTCCACTCAGACTAAAATAAATAAATTGAAGGTAATTTATGATGTCATCCTATATAGATTAGAAAAAGAGAGATCCTAGAAAGATTTGTATTTTTGTATGTTACGAATAAACCTAAAAACCACTGGACCGATTTGAAAAATTCTTTCCGCAATGGATAGCTAATTATCAGCGTGTAACATATGATATATTTTATCCCCGTACTCGCACGGGATCGGGAACGTCCGCTAGTAATTTATATTTTTATTTTAGAGAACGTCGTCAGTTTGCTTCTACTCGAAATTATCAAATTGATTTCATTCTACAAACTTATTATCAACTTAGGGGTTTTTAGTCAGATGGATAAACCCGGAAAAAAGAAGTTTTCCAAATTATCGAATTTCTCATAGACAGACCGGTGTCTGGTTTTGTGTCTGGGTTGATGAAAATGGGGTAAAAACTCGTAAAATATAAAAACTGTAATCAGTTGCATCCGGTTATACTGGAAACTGACTATAACATACACTGTTTTAAACTTTCACGGTTCATAACTATACTTAAAATGTCACTTACGGGATATCTTCCGTGATTATCAATTGTTTTGAGCTCCCGATATCAACAACAATAAACAATTGATAATCACCGAAGATGGTAAGTGACATTTTGAGTATGACTTTAACATAGTTTCGAAAAAGGCTAGGCAGATTAATATTTTACTATGGCAATAGACAGTTACATGTGGCTGAGATGAGTATGTTTGGGGGATGTGTAGTGTAACGCAAATGAATAAAGTAAGAAATGAGTACATATTAAGAGGAAGTCTGAAAGTGGCGCCGGTGGCTGAAATGTTGTGTAGTAATCGGTTATCGTGGTACGGACAATGGACATGTGATGTAATGCGGAGGAATTAGGAAAATGCACTGCACCTAAGTGTAGAAGAAGACCAAAGAAACGATGGATAGACTGTGTGAAGGATGATATGGCTTGAAAGGAGGTGACCGCTGAGATGACGAGTAATGAGCAAGTATGGAAGAAGAAGACATGCAGCGCCGACCCCAAATAAATTGGGATAAGAGAGGAGAATGATGAATATATAGGCTCGCCCCTTGTTACGTCGACCTTGGACATACCTAACTCTAGCGTAACGTAACGTGGGTGTACTATTAGCTACACCAACTTTCACTAGAGGTGAGAGATTCGGAGAGACATGCGTGATTTTATATTATGTTTAACTTTGTTCGCATACTAGATTCTAAGTATTTGCAGATCTACGACTAGTATTTTTAACATTCATTTTAATCTCTTCAACATTGTTACAGGGTGTTTGCGGAACAATCACAAACTTCTTTCGAGTAAAAATGTCTGCAAAAGATAACCTATCCTATTCAAGCGAACCCAGCTACGTGGGGCAGACAAACTATGACAAAGATTATGTACCACCAACCTCGGACATAGGCTCTATAAACAAAGGCCTTGGGCCAGATGACAATGAAATGACACCGCGCGCGGGAAAATCAAAACAAAACAAAAATGGCGGCGACATTAACACGGCTTTGAACGATTTAAAAAATATGGAGGATCTAGAAAACACGTCGTTGTTGGGTAAAGCGGCTGTAAAAGATATTGGGCAGCAGTTGAATACACAAATGAGTAAGTTGGATCAGATGATTAACAAGGCAGACAGGGCTCAGTCGTCGTTGAATAATCAGAATAAGCAAATGCGGACATTCTTACGATGATTCTACTAATATGTTAGTTTTGTTTCGTTTCTCACATGCGTGGCTGTTCAAGACTGCATTGTTGTGTCTTTCTCCTCTGGTGATAGTTTATGAATGATGCTTTTTGTATCGAGGGGCTTCAGCACGCATAATTCTTTACATATTTAAAATAAATACATTTCAATATAAGAAGGCACAGAAAGTGATTTGCCTACGA
Organism: Xestia rhomboidea; assembly: GCA_963853795.1. NCBI lineage: Eukaryota > Metazoa > Arthropoda > Insecta > Lepidoptera > Noctuidae > Xestia > Xestia rhomboidea. The sequence goes on from OY970776.1 coordinate 11,535,425, forward strand.
CAGCATGATTAGAGATGAATCTTATGATGAGACTTGCAATACCAGTTGAAATGCTTAGCTACAAAATGCCATGCAAAGACATCGCTTTCGAAAGAGTAGACCCCCTGTATAGAGGTATTTTAAGGGTTATAGGTGAAAAACCCTAGAGTAGGTAAAGGTTAACCAGTATTATAGGGTTAATCAGCCTATTATAACCGGAGTGCATTGTTGTCCATAAAAATATGCGAGAAAGTGACAGAGTTAGGCCCGGTTTCCACCAAAGCGGAGACGAGTGGAACGGAGAGATGTGCAAGCTTCAACCAATTACAGGATAGACGATAGACTTGATTTAATTTTCAACTATAACTGATTGGTGGGTTTCCACACATCTTTCCGCTCCGCTCGTCTCCGCTTTGGTGGAAACCGGGCCTTAGCCTGCGCTCCATGGTTTGTTTCTTTCATTCTGGTTAATCAGCTATTTTTAAGTGAAACAAACGCGATTTAAACCGCCTGAAATTTGTTTTAGAGCACCCAAGTGCTCTGAGGAACATACTTATCATAATTATGACAGGCTGATTAAGAACCAGTTCGTCTTCTAAGAATACGCAATTAAACAATGCGATTGTTGTGGTATGATTTAAATGTTTGCCCATCTCACTAAACTGCTGTTTCTGAAGGCCTGGGTTTTTGATCCGTACCTAATTCTAGCTTTCAATCATGATGGCTGTAGCAATCGTCGGGTGATCAGCGTTTTCGTTCCCATGTTTTAACTCGTTGTTTCAGCTTTACGATTGAGAACAGAGACTGTATCTCCAGTCCTCCACCTTTTGTAGCAGTATTAATTTTAACATGCATCATTTTAGAAAAGAGATGGACTTATGCGTCTTGCATAACTCTATCCCTTTTCAACACTTTCATTAAAATAATACTGGTATAAGTCAGGAAAGATGTATAGTCAAGTGCGTGTTTGAGGAATTTCTCTAAACGGTACCAAATCGTGAGAAGATGGTGTATAGATAAAATATTTAGGCAGCAGGTTTAATCTGCGAGATGGTCTCACTAGATCTAGCACAAAATACCGCTGTTGTCCTCGGATCAGGAAGTGACGATTTTGAAGATAATGGAACGGTGTGTTTGTGTTACAATAAGATACTCGACCGACAGGCAATTGTCTAGCAGTTTGTCCGAAACAGTTTTGCACTATTTTTTATTACGAATAGTGAATTATGTACGTGAGTGTCAGTTGGCAACAACGCAAATAATTGTCAAGCATTTAATTGTATTTAATGCATTTTTTTCAAGTGTTGTAGTGATCCGTCGAGTATTGCTCGATTTTGCACTCCGTGGTGGTCATGTACCAAGTTCCGAATTAAGAATATGTTCAAGGAAATAAAAAATCAGCAGGCCTAGCCAAGTTACAAACGTTTCATATCAATTCTAAACAATCGTAAACGCCTAGGCGTAAGCGATTGTAGAAAGCGCTAAATTGGAAGCTAAGTTGACACGACTGAGTCGATCGCTCGTTCTCTAATGTCTGTAGAAAAAACCTACACTTTAGTCTATGGTGAGCGTTCCTACCAATGAGTATAGCGATCAACATTGTAGAAACCAGTAGAAACGATAACATTCTATTCTATCATTTTGAACGATGTAAACTTGTCTACGAATTTTCTATTCGTTTGTGTTGATCACGTGATTTAACGTTGTGATGATGTCATTCTACTAGCGTTAACGATCGTAGATTGTCAACTTGGCTAAGCCTGCTGCTTCCGTTGAAATATTTTTGCAACTTTTCTGAACTGTTTCCGTTTGCTTTTCTGAATAGGGGTTCTTGAGGAAGTGTAGCGGTGGGTTACGACGGAATTAAAAACCTTTTGAGTCATACTTCAGGCAGTTTATACAGTCACCGGTTACCTAAGCACTTGGCCACGAACTCCATGCTCAAACAACACGCGTGTTGCGACAGTAACTACTGAAAAATAATAAAAGTGTAAGAAATTGCTCGGAGCATGCTAGGAGCCATCGCGACGGTACTCACGCGAAGAAATCGTGTGATGCAAGCGCGTGTCTTTTGACGCTGGTCGCATCAATTTAGGTCGTTGAAAGGGCCGTTGGGGTCGCACTCCACCAAAGCGGAGAGAGAGCCGAGCGGAGAGATGTGCAAGATTCGACCAATCGCAGGAGAGACGAGATGTAGACTTTAACGAATGTGATTGGTTGGTTTCCGCACGTCTCCTCTCCGCTCTGGTAGAGTCCAGACCTTAAGATATAATTATTATTCTGAAAACTATGATGGTGACATTTTTCTGGCGTTGATTGACAATTCGTTGACGCTTCTTATGCGTAGCCTACAGATGATTGTATTATAGTGAACGCCAACTGAACGTAGCTGATGAGCAGCGGTGGTCCCGTGGTGGCGGCCCCGACTTACGAACAGTAAGTCGTGGGTTCGAACCCAGGCAGGCGCATTACTTTGTGAAATTTATTTCATCACCGCTGCTCTCAAAACGGTGAAGGAAAACATCGTGAGAAAACCGGCATGTCCTAGAACCAAAAAATTCGAAGACATGTGACATCTACCACACTGGGCTCGTGTGGTGGATTATTAGCCCATTCCCTCTCATAGAGAGGAGGCCTGTGTCCCAGCAGTGGGAACATTAATAGGCTGATGATGATGAACGCCAACTGTCTTGATATACATTTGTAGATAGTTACAAGGATCAAGGATCTTTTGGTTCCTTCCTCTTTGGTTTGTTGGTAAATATTTAAGAAAACGTTATTATAAGATGGCCACGCACCAAAAGATCCATGTACAGACGCCACTCTGCACATCGAGCTACTTCAATCTGTCAATTTTCTTTAAGGTGAAAGCGTCAGGGTAGCCCGTTACGTTTTTTGCAATTTGCAGGCCAGTGCTAGGTGGTATGTTGATTAAAATATTCCTCGCGTCTGTACGACGTATGTAGGTAGTTCCAGAATTATAATCATCAAAATCATCAATACAACCCTCCAAGCTCATCCAGGTGCAAGAATGACTTTTTCAAGGTCAAAGTCATTCCTGCACCACTGGCCTGCAAATTGCAAAAAACGAATTTGAATTTCGCGGGCCGGTTGGAGCATCCACCTTAACGGCTAAAACATTAGTTTTTTTGACATTATTAAACTTTATTGGCTAAAGCATTAGGTGCAAGGTTGGTTGGAAAATTTTGTCAGTTTCGGGTAGCTTTATGTGCTGGCGTTTGTACTACTATGTAAATTTATAAAATTATAACTATCTGAAGTTTAATCCTGTGTTGATGAGATATTTTCTAAATGTAATGCTCAATAATTAATGTTTAAATTAAAGTAAAAATCACTTTGCTTATTTTGGTTTGATCACGTGTTTATTGTAGACAATACATGTACCTATATCCTCTTTTGATAATGTTTAAAGTCATTTAATAATGCCCTAATAATCGTCAATAAAATGCTAGATCTTTTTTATACTTACGTGCACTAAAATCCCAACATATACATACCTATAACTATAACACATGTACATACTGATGGTATACTGTCCATTGGAATTTAGACTATATGAGTAAAAGAACACTTGTGCACTATAATATCTCCCGCGCCGATGGCTAATGTCCGCTAAGATTGGCCGACGTGGCCGAAAACCTTTAGGAAGACTAGTTATCCTACTTGATACATAACTTCTTAGGTTTGGTTCTACCCAGCTAATAAGTTATAAAACATCTTTTATAACTCAAACTCAACTCTTTTTCGTAATGAAAGCTATGGTCGCGCAAATACATTGTTCGGCGAACTTTAAGCCTTTTTTTAACAAATCAGTATCGACGATCGCATAATATTCGCTCCTCGACCAATCGCTTTCGTTAGGAATCGTAGGGTTTACATCACAGTCTGCAGAAATACCTAACTACGACAACAAAAAAAAGGGAACAGAATGTGTATTAAAAAAACCTAAAAGATTAGTTAAGTAGTTGGAATTTATCTGGAGCGGCTCATTATTATTAATTTTATGATACAACCGAATACATTTAGAATTTAAAATAGGTAATTATTAATATGATTGTCCGTAGATGTGAGACCATTCCAATGTGTGGTGTACCGTATTTTTTTCTATAAATCACTCGTGTAGAATGTAAAAAAAGATTTAAATAAAATATTTAAGAAATTGGTGCTTTTAATGCGAGTGTGATTGTAATTAAAATCATGTATTTGCATTAGTTGACAATATTATATTATCTGTATTTAATGTAACCCTTTATAAAGGTAATAACAATATAATTATGTAAAACCTATAAATTATAATCTTAGCTAATCCTGATATTCCATTTAATGTTGTTAGTGTCAAGATCGTGGGTAAATAGGCTTATGTACTGCAATTATTTATTTAGGCCTGTACGTGGTTGTAATAGGAATTGCTTTATTAACCTTTTCTATGATGATCACATTATAATAAATGGGTTGAATGTAGATTTCAATTATTGCAATCCAATCTTATTTATTTAATAATATCCAAAGCCCTTTAACACACGATTTTGACAAATCCATTTCTTCTTGTAACCCTATCTTAGCTTGATATTCAAATCTGTCCTGTTCGCAGAATTCATAGCATTGTGATAAATTGTTGGTGTCAGACACGAAACATGTAACATTTTTATGATTTATAGCATTATTGAAAGAAACCAAGCTGTGATTAACATGTGTTTTATTTCTATACGTTTAAAAATACGTACATTGAAGTCACAATATTTTACGCAAATGACTACTTCGGGAATATTCGCGTCAGTAATTACGCGCAACGATGATATAATTTTACTTTGAAAGTCCGTTCTTTTTTCACGGTGGTTCCGGACCTACACAAACAGTCCATTTTTGAACCGAAGGACGTAAGATGTATGAGAAAAAGGGTGCAAAGTTCCTCGTCCAGTCATCCTCCATTGAAAAGGGAGCATCTGACTGGACATGTCAACTCAAATCTGTGTGGTTCTTTCTTGAAAGACCATCTCAGACACTAATCTGCATAGTCCTCATGTGAATTGAGCAAGATTGTGTCTGGACTTCAAAAGAGACTATGACCTCGTGAGTTTGTTTCGGCTGTTTCTTCTCAGAGTAGTCAGGTACGAAACACCGGCCCCATCTAGTTTTTAAAAAATGACGTGTAAAAGTGTTTGTTAAAACCTACTTGCGAAAATAAACATCATTTCATTTCATCCTATGAACAGACGGGAGTTGTTCCTAGTGGTTACAACTGCCCCATATTTTCTAATCAAGTAACCTGGTAGATGTCGTCACAAGTCCATTAAATAAAAATAAAATAAAAATGTTTATTTCAATCACATAAGGCTTAAAAAAACAGGGTTTGGAGATCACCTTTTAAGCAAGGTGATGCTTGTGTTAGGCGACTCTGACCTTCCACATTAACATTATAATGCAATTGAACACAAAATAAAAATAAAGAAATACATAAAAATTCAAAGACTACAGTTAAAAATTAAATGAAAGTAAAATAAAGTTACAGAGGAGCGCATTTGTGAGATGTTTGCAAGTGCGTTGTGGTTTGTGTGTGTGTGAGTGTAAATAGTGCCAATGTTCGTTTTTCAATAAGATAGTCTCCTCAAGTGTCTGTACTTAAATTACTCTAGGCTGACAATAAAATAGTTTCTCCTAAATTAAGTTAAAATTAGTGTTATAGATGGCTTTTACAACATTGAAAGAAGATGAAAGTAAATTGGAGAACATAGATAATAATCTAAGTAGGTAGATACTACTCTGGAAAAGTAAAAAGTATACAAATATGTGTTAATTTTGCGGTAATTCGTCAAATTTCAGCCAGTATTACGTCCGTGGCCGATTTTAATAACCAAGCATATAGGAAAGATCAACAAAACGTAAATTGAAGTTATAATAAATTCAACTTTTCTGGACAATTACATGCGTTATTTCTCTACTTCTTAAGAAAGAAAAGTACCAAAAGCATCAGATAATTGGGTAAACTTTTTCCTGATTCCAATTATTGAAGATACAGTTGACATTGGAGGCGTCACGCTTCGCCCAGGGCCACACAAAAACTGAACGGAATCAACCGTGAAACAGCGTTATATAAGAACCTGATTATCGTTCCATGACCCAACATTAGAAGCCAAACAGTCGAGATGCTACTAGCACTAATCGTTTGTCAACTGTCAGTACTTGTGATCGCGAATCCGTTCCACAAATATCCCACTGTGTTTCTACTCGATGTCGGTAATGAAGAACTGGAGAAAACAAATACTGAACAGATTAGATTATCCGTTCCCGGAGGATCTGTAGCTTTGAGATACCCAGCGATCGGCGATGGTAACACAATAGGACACCTTCGAGTAAGTAGCATAGACTACGGAACAGCTTTCAAAGCGAACATAGTCGACGGTGGACCTGGTTACAGATACGCTGTTCTAGTATTGATGGGTAACCCAGGCGTTCCGTTCGATGCCGTAGTGACAGTGCAGACAGTGAATGACCAAGCCTTCGGTGTACCGAATATTGGATATGTTCCAAACAGTAGCGTTGATACTGCTGAGGTTGAAGAAGATGATAATAATAGTGCAGAAGATTTAAGTGACGATGGTCCACATCCGAACAATTATCAAAGTGAAAATATTGCACAGAATGGTAACTCTGAACTGATGCAGTCATCTGAACATGTATATAAGTATGCTGAGAACGAATTGATGGAACAAAGTGATAATTACGGTGAAAATAGCAACCCTGAAGATAACAATGATGGGTCAAGCGATGAAGTAGATGTCAAAGCAGATGATAATGAAGTGTCAGAAGGTGGCGAAAATGAAGGTAATGACGAAAACGTTGAGAGAGACATACACAAGGAGTATACAGACGATATAGATCAGATTGATGATTCAAATGTTCAAGTCAAAGGTATTGACACTGACGATGCAGATAATGACGAAGAATCAAGTCCAGAATTGGCACAATCTATATCAATTGATTACGAAGAAGACAATGAAGAATCAACTGGTGTTCGTAGTAGGATTTATTCAAACAATGATCGCTTAAGACCTTATTTAAGCGGTGGACAAGTTTATTATGAAGATGCCGATGAAAAGAGGCCTGATTATCAGCAAGAACCATTGGATTACGAAAGTCCTGATGAAATACAGCGAGAAGAACGCAATGGTGGTGCTGATGGTGAAAAATATAGGGATTCAAATAATAACAATTATATTGATTCCGACGATAATTATGCTGTAGCATATTAATAAACTAGGTATAGTTAGGTAAAATTCATGATATGTAAGTAAAGTCATAGAAATTATGTTTATATAAGTATGTGAGTATGATTGTAATCTATACAATTAAAAAATAATTAGTACATGTTTATTGAGTAAAGATTCGGAATTGTTTTTTTAGTATTTATTTATGCTTGCTTTCTCGCTTTCTTATATTGTTACACTTGCGCAAAAGGACATTTGCTTTAAGTCCTGGTACAAAGTAAATAAAAATAGGTAGGTACTAAAGATAAGAGCGATAAAAAAACGTACCAAAATGAGAGAAAGTGACAAAGTCAGCTTTTAATAATTTACACTCACAAAAAACATCGATTTGGCATGAGTTTCAGGTAAACATGAAGAAAGGAATTGATCGGTCCGATCAATCACTACAAAACCTTGATCTTTATTAAATATTTATGTCTGCCACATCCCACAATCCGTTTTTATGTTTTATTTTAAAATGTTACCTACATAAATACATGTCATCAGGAGATGCAATACGAAATGACGACAGACTGTTCTTGAAATTGTTTTCTGGATTGATAGCGGGCTTGGAAATATATAAACACTTTTAAATACATAAGCTGTCATCGAAAAGTGTTAATTAGCTATTGAAATCATTTTAAGCCAATGATATATATAGTACAAAGCGGAATTTTGAGATGGGGCAAAGGGTGCGTGCTTTAAACGCTGTAACTACAGGGAAACGGTTTCAGGAGACTAACAGCTCAATTGCATTCACGTGAACTCCGCCTCGGCCGCAATGACAAAGTTTGCCCACTTGTATAAAAAAGTACTTACTTAAGTTTTGGGAATTTAAACCGTTTGCGATGGGGTATTTGTTGTCGAACCAAACTTGCATTTTGTTTTTCAAATTTCTGAACATGCTTTTAGTTTTTATTATGATGTCCTTTACACACCTAAACAGCATCGATCTTATGCAATTACAAAATAAAACCTCAATCCATTAAACAAAAAAGTTTCTAAAGAAAATGGCGCGCATTTTCGTAACATTTTAATGGCACACACGAGCATGAGAATCTCGTGTCCTTTTCCACGTGGATCGTCTCAAGGTTCAGCCTCATCATCACAGCTGGAGGCAGATTGATATAAAAATATAAATAAATTAACCACGAAATCGTTTTGCTCTCAATTTTTGTACGCGCTGCTATTAGGATGATTTGTTTCTCTTTGATTTGTTAAAATCTCCTTGGATAACTTCTGCTGTGTGTGAACCGATTTTTTTTTAAATAGTGATGTATGGATTTGAATTTGGATTATTAAGCAGGTACAACTAGGTACTACGTACAAGACTTTTTGAAATTCGAGTTCGATTTCCAAATTACGAGACGAAGACAGTGATCGTTTTGTAATCTATCTATCTATTTTTTATATTTATACATATCATAAAATCGTTGAGACCAAAAAATCTGTACTTGAAGCTTTAAAAAAAAAACCGACCAGGGTGACTTAAAATAAGTAACTGAACATGTTAAAACCATTTTTAAAGTTTTTGTTTGTTTGTTTGTTTGACCGCGCATCACGTGAAAACTACTGAACCGATATTGTTGAAATGTTCACAAATCTATTTAAATACATTCAGAATAACATTTAGGCTATAGAAATTTTGTTTTTTTTCGGAAAAAGGGGGGAAAAGGGGGGCTAAAGTTTGTATGAAAAAATATTTTTAGATTGTTCTAGAATCATGAAACTCAGAATAAATACTTATTAATAAAAATAAAGAAAACCAGTCTTAGCATTTTTTTTAAATCTCATCCAGAGACGCAAAAAAGAGGGTTTTGTGTTTAAAATTAATAAACTTCAAACACCTTTACAATCAAAACCAATGAAGTGTAACCTTTTAAAGTTGCTACATATACTTCATATCTAATACAGGTAAATATAATTTCTCAGTTTTCTTGAAATTTGATGTTTGACGTGAAAACGCACAAAACCCCATCCCATAGCGGAACTCAAGAAAATCAGCTTCCTTCGGTATAAGTAGTTGGAACGAAATGTTTGTGCGCTCATCACGTCAAAATACTGCATAGGCTTCTTCAATATTTAGGCTATATTATAACGCTACTTCCTTAAGGGGGGTAGGCAATTTTGCATTATGTCCGTATACTTCAATTGTTTGACTTTTCAGTCATGACGTAAGTACATGAGAACGGCTATTTGTAGCTTATGTCAACGAAGTAAATAGCCTAGCGGTTTCATGACCGCTCTGTAAACTACGGGGTTGCAGGTTCAACCCCCCAACATTATTATCACTTTTTGTGATTTGTTTAATTTTTTTTTTGATGCTGTGAGGTGTCCTACATTTCTTTTTGTATTTAAATTGTTTGCATTTCTATATTTCTTATTTTTGTTCGTGAAATATTTTTCCAAAAACTAATAGAGAAGTATGGACGAAGAATACAATCATGCTGTGCCGACCTCAAATAAAATGGGATAAGAGCAGTAGTATGATGATGATTTCTCCAAAAAGTAGTATAGCGAACGGAAGCCTGATAAATTCACGTGTTCTTGCCGTGCAAGAACTGTGCTGTGCTATTCGCATACGCAGTTTACGTAGATTATATTTACAGCTATATTGTTATTATATTCATTTCATGCACCTTGGTGAGAATTTAAGACCTGCCTGGACTGCCATCGAAGGTCTGACGATGGAGACAAAAGTCAGTCGCAAGAGGTCCGCAACAGTTTGCAGCAGCTATAACGTGTTTGGGCTCATTTCATAGACCTTGATGAGAACTTTAAACTTAGCTAGAGTATGACTTTCATTGAAGGTCTGACGATGGAGACGGAAGGCAGTTGCAAGAGGTTATCAAGAATTTACAGCATCTATCATCAACATCACGCTACAATCAATAGGAGCATATCATCAATGAAAATAGTTGCAAAAAAAGGAAAAAAATATACCATATACCTTCATCCACTTTGGTAACTAAAGTTACCTAACCAGTTACAAGAGAATATTTTTCTTTCGTTGTTTGGTAACTAGTTGTGAGAGAAGAATTATTTTTCCATATCTGTAATTTTTTGTAACCAGTTACAAGAGAAGATTTTTTTTCGTTGTTTGGTAACTAGTTGTGAGAGAAGAATTATTTTTCCATATCTGTAACTTTTTGTAACCAGTTACAAGAGAAGATTTTTCTTTCGTTGTTTGGTAACTAGTTGTGAGAGAAGAATTATTTTTCCATATCTGTAACTTTTTGTAACCAGTTACAAGAGAAGATTTTTTTTCGTTGTTTGGTAACTAGTTGTGAGAGAAGAATTATTTTTCCATATCTGTAACTTTTTGTAACCAGCTACAAGAGAAGATTTTTTTTCGTTGTTTGGTAACTAGTTGTGAGAGAAGAATTATTTTTCCATATCTGTAACTTTTTGTAACCAGTTACAAGAGAAGATTTTTCAAATCAAATCAAATCAAATCAAAAATGTTTATTTGTTAGGATATGGTACAAATAGATGTCACAATAATGGTTCCAGCATATCCTGCCATAATATGGCGTACAAATATTTTTATACAAAAAAAGCTAATGTCACTAACCCAGAATCAGAATATGTATTGATTAAAGTAGGTGTTAGAGAGTGTTTGGGATGGCGTTTAAAGATATTATTATAAATCTAAATAAAGTTTAACGTGTAGAAAATACCATTACCCCTTAATACCATCAAAACAATAATGTCAAAGCAACTTGATCCATATATTTTCTCAAAATGTCAACAATAAAATTTATTAGATAACAAAAATTATAGATGTCAAAAAATAAAAATACAGGAGATAATGTCAATTAGAATACCTATGTGAAAGTCAAAACCATTAATAAATAAACTACTATATTAATAAATTATTATGGATTAGAGAATCAATTATGAAAAATATATTATTAAAGATTGTATTGTAGTGATAATAATAATTAACAATGACTATGTCATGTGGTGGACTAAAGGCTATTTTAATTTTAGTCACTACCGACCAACGACTTATCCTCTAAGTATTCTTGAACACTGTAATAGTTTTTTCCTAATAACAGTCTGGACAATACCCTTTTGAACAACGGCAATGGCAAGTCCTGAATACTTTTTACAACCAGGCAGTAGTCTCACTCTCACTGAAATGGCATTGCGGTATTGCAATTTTAAAAATGCATAGGTCGACGCTGCATCGAAGTGCGTCATGTCAATAAACTGTGTTGTGTTTTCGGATAAGTACTTATTTATTTAGCAGGTTTCTTCATGTCTATTATTACCAATATAATTATGTTATCCTCAGTGACAAAAATATTCATTGTATATTATTTATTTATTACACACTTAGAAACGCCCATATAATAGAATAACATTATTTATTTACTACCTACTACCCTCATCCGTGTGTCACTGCGGGGGGCCTACTGAAAACCAGCGCTGAGTGTTTTACACCCAGCATATGCTGAGTTGGTTACCCTTTCGTTATGGGCATGCTCAGCGCAGTTGAGCTGTTTAATTAATTGTTCTGTTTGTTGTTATATGTATATGTATGTGTTGCTCTATTGTGTTGATGCTGTCCAGTAACGAATAAATGATTATTCTATTCTATTCTATTCTATTCTATTTGGCAAGTGGTTATATATAATAATTGCCATGCAGTAAGTGTTTCTTTTAAATAGCATTAATTTTATTTGGGGTAATTTCAATTTGTCTTTGTGCCGTGTTCTACTATTTATTTTGTAACTGGTTTTTTCGAATAAATTATATTTTTTTTTTACAAAAATGCATAATTCAAAAATGTAAAGACATGGTAAAGGCAGTATCTTAAGCTTTTGAAATAATGGTTTAAAGCTATCTAAAAAGTGGGCTCCACACATTGCCCGGACGCATTTTTTTTGTCCTTTAAAAACTCTTTTGTTCTCATTCTCATTTTCTTTCGTTGTTTGGTAACTAGTTGTGATAGAAGAATTATTTTTCAATTATTACAAATTTTTGTTATTTATGAATACTGAAGAAATAGGACAAAGTCCTATTTCCTCCAATGTTATGAACGTGGATGAGCCACATACTTGAAACCTCTTTGTTAGTCACTGGCCACTTGTAACGAAAAATAATAATAAGTTATAGATGATTGGTGGTGTCTGTCTAACAATAAATGATACATAAATAAGCAATTGTTAATTTTGTCCATTTTTTATGATCCAATAGCAAAATTTAACTCTTACTTCGATTGTTATTGGCTGCAATATTTAAATTTTATTAAGATCTGGTGTTGTGAAAGAGAAGAGTTAAGAAGTATTAACCATTTGGAAGGATGGCATTCTAGAATTAATCATTTTGTGGGAAATAAAAACCCATCCCTCGCAAAAGTGTTGGACATTCTAGTGAAGGAAACACAAATTAAATCAATTAATTCGATAGCTAAACATCAGAAGAACAGCGATTATGACGAAATTGACACTAATTGCTCCTTTTATGATTAAAATGAAGAGTAGAGTAAAGTAAGAGTGGGTACCCAAAGGTATCAAAAAAATGCTAATGTTATCCTTTTAATAAATGTTTAAATATAAAATCTTTTAAAAGTGTTTGCAATTGTACATAAAAAGCAGTAGGGATAGAGCCTCGAAAAAGCACTCTTCATCCAAGAAAAAAAAATCTGGAAATATAATTCTATCACAACTAGTTACCAAACAGCGAAATAAAATTATTCTCTTGTCACTGATTGGTTACAAAAATGGAAATAATTTGATCTACGAATATGGAAAAATAATTCTTCTCTCACAACTAGTTACTAAACAGCGAAAGAAAAATCTTCTCTTGTAACTGGTTAGGTAACTTTAGTTACCAAAGTGGACGAAGGGAAAAAAATAAAAAATATATTCCTTTTGAGATCGTTCGTTGCGTGCGCGGCGTAAACGGTTAAAGTTACGCAACAATCGTTTATGACGGAATTGTTCCTCTTAAAAAGGTCTATAAAAATCCACGATATCTTTTAAGGGTGTCTCACACTCTCTCTAACCATCTCTCTCTCTCTCTCTCTTATGTGACGCAGACGAAGTTGCGCGGGTCAGCTAGTTTTAAATAAATTAAGCTTTAAAATAAGTTGCATGTAGCAGATTTTTGTTGTAAACTTTGTTTCGAGTTTATTTTTTTAGCAACACAACACGTTAATTTCTAGGAGCGTCCCTTCACGCTAAAATTCAAAGAAAGATTATAATTACTTCGTCTTTCGGCCGCGGCGTAAAACAAACAATAACAGGAGCAAAACGTTTCCTCTTCAAACTTCTTATTAGTAATTTATCTGTTTGCTTTTAAAACTTAACGATATGCAGAGATTCTCAAAAAAATATTAATTAGCAAATATTTGTTATGTTGTTTCGACGCTATGACCTGACGAAGATGCATTGACCATTGTTGTTTAACAATGTACATTGTACACAAAAAATATTATTGATGGAATAAAACCGTTTTATTGAAAAACTTCATGATTCATTCAACTTTTAGAAGTGGATTTTGAGAGTAGGTAAATAACTGGATGATTTGGTGTGAGAGGATTTATAATTGGCTTGGCATCAATCTGTGAAAGGAATTTCTAGAAGGTTCATTTGAAAATTGTTTTGTAAACTATTAAGATAACAAGCTTATAACGTCCCCACTGTTGGGACACAGGCCTGTGAAAGGGGGTGGGAGTTGTGGGACGAGTGCGGGTTGGTGGTTGTCAAGTTAGGAGCAGTCTTCATCAACGTAGGATTTCCTTTAGTAAGTTCTAGACTCACTAGGAATTTTGCATTTTACCAAAAATAAAACTGTGTTCTGTCCCGGTTATGAAACTTAGTAGGTCTATTAGATAGAATAATTTTATAATTTGTGTAAAATAAAAATTATTTTATTTGTAAAAGCGTTTCAATTTTTGTTTTAAGTGTTTTTTTGCAACCTCGAGGTCAAGCGTAAACTTTGTCATTTGTTTTACGTTTCGACGTAGAGGGAATGATTCTATTTCATTGTCTTCAAGCACTCTCCCAATTCACTTGGGGTTTGCACAATTTGTCTTCTATATTTCCCCATAAGCTGTGTTCCTTCAATAGTGTTATGAAATGAATAAATAGGCCACATCATAGCTATCCTGGTGATCTGTAATACAGGTTTTACCTAAAACAGACACCAGTCTCTTTGGAGTGAAAATTAACTTTGTACTGTTTGTGATGATCAAAGAAATAAAAAAATAATATTAGCGGGCACACACAAAGCTACTGAGGCCAACGCCTCGTAGTTATTTGTCCCTTAGCCCAAATATCTACACAATGTTTTTTTAAACACACGCAAGTTTGTCGACATCTAAAACCTCATTCTCAATATTTATGCAAAATAAAACACTCAAGTGCTTGAACCCTATATTTATGTTTAATTGTTGATATTAGAATTAGCCTGTTCAGACTATATAGCACATACAGTTTGCTTACAAGCCGTCAATCATTGACGGAAAATATTTTGAAAAATTCCTTTATTTAGTGTTGTTACGGTTTTATTAATGAATTAACCTGATATCGATTAGTTTTTAGGTCAAATAGTCTATGGTCTGTAAGTAGAACAAAGTCTTATCGGCTGAAGCAACTAATTCTGTTAAGCTAGTTGTAGAATAGACGATTCCTATATTGATAGGTACTAAATCTAGCATGTTAAAGTACGATTATATAAATGATTTTAGTATTCACAAAAGCTAAACTGTATTTCACGATTTATTCCTAAAAATCGGACATGTCCTAGAACCAAAAAATCAATGACATATTGTGACATCCACTACTTTATATTTTTATTAATGTATAGAAGATTATATCGCTCAAAATATTGAGTATTTCGAGACGAAAAAGTTTCTTTCTTGCGATTTTTCTTATCAAGATTCTGGATTCTTTTTTGAAAATATTTTTGCAAAAGTCTTTTACTTATACATTTTACACCGTATTTGCACCACATTTTTTGGGCTTGTAATATGTACCAATACGGCTAACTCTGCGACGAAAAAGAGGACGTTTTTAGGCTGTCCCGATAGGAGCAGCGTCTTAATTATTATGGGGTTGAAAGTGTTTGAATCCCTATTTTAAGGTACCTAACAAGAAGTCCCCAATTACAGTGCTATAGAGATTTTATCACGACAATTACGGCGAAGTAAAAGAGTTCCTAATATAGGTTTGTGTGGGAAGCAGTATAATAAGAATGTTTTTCTCTCTATTAAGACGAACACGTGTAAAGATTTAAGTGGCGACTTTGGTTAAGCAGGTAAGTCATCCCATGTTTCTAAGCACTTTGTCTTCGTAATGTTATTATTTTGTATTCATTCCAGCGCCAAAATAAACATTCGAGAAATTGTCTGTGGAAATTTTATAGTACCTACTTATTAGTTCCATGGAAAATTTTCCTTGGAACTATTAAGAAAAAAAAACATGAAAGCGTCAGATCACGAGCCAAAAGAAACATGAGGCGATAGAGAAGAATGCTGTCATAGATTATCCTTAAATAATTATATTATTATGTTCGTATTATCAACTCTACGTCAATGATTATTAATGACATTGTAAACAACGGAATGATGTCAAAAGTAGAATCTCTCAAATGTAGACTAAACGGTAAATAGGCCTTTCGGATTAAGCTGCACAATCGAACAGTAAACATAATATGACTTTTTACACCACAGTTCTGTTTAAAAATTGTAATAAGTTCCCAAACATGTTAATATGGTTTTTAGTAAGGTCGTCTCATTTACGGAGACGCTGCGCGTCGCGCGTTTTTTCGGTTTACGGAGAAGCGGCGCGTGCAGCGGTCTGCGTTACGCCCAAACACAAACATAACGATGGCAATGTAGATATTTTGTTTGAATGCTTTATGATTTTGAAATCACTACAATATAGATTATTATATTATACTTTTGATATTTTATTTTAGAATTACAGCGCCCCAAAACGACACCTTTTGTGGTCATCACCCACATTATTACATTTTGATCAAGGAGTCAGTTCTCACACATAATCTAACATTGTAACATAACATCACGCCTGGAATTCCCGAATAATATAATCCAAAACACTTTGCGCGACCCGGGAATCGAACCCAGGACCTCATGCTTAGTGTTGCACTTGCAACCACTCGACCAAGGATGCAGTCTCAATATACACAAAAAACAAAATAATCACAAAAACTGAGTACTGACTGCGAATCGAACCTGCGAGTCCTGCGAGTCCTGGTTTACAAGGTGGTCACTAAACCGTCGGGCTACTTGCTCCGGTGACAATTATTGGTCTAAAATTTAGCCGTTCTATTCTAATGCTTGTTATGACCGAGTAAGAAAAGATGACTTAACGCCGCGTCGCCCGCCACGTACACCGCGGCGGGCGATGCTGCATTTCAAGCAAACGCACGTAAAATCGCTTGTCCGTAAACGCTTAAAGTAAATACCAGGTGCTTTTATGTAACTCGACCAAAAATTGCATCTGTGTACGATTAACGGTTAATAGAAATTCTAATATGGATGGATATTCGAGCGAACATGGCACCGCTCTACAATTCTAAATTCGAATAGTCCGTGAAACTGTTTCGAGTGGCGCCTTCATGTCTTGTCCCAAATACATTCTGATCTTTTTACAAAGGATGCGTTCTTTTTAAAGGGATGGGTTGGTACTACTAAATATGATCTTAACTACATAATAAGCTTTTGCGAAAATAAATAACATAATGTTGCGAGTTTATTGCTTAAACGGCTTAGACTTGCTAAAGCAAAGCGATCACTATTTCATGATGTCCAAATAGCCAGTACTTATCGAATAAATTCAAAAATGGAACAGACAGAATTTGTATGAAATTATCTGCCAAGAAGGTAAGTAAATTAACGGGAACTTAATCACAGGTCCTTTAAAAAACAAGCCCTAATAGTAGTAAAACAAAAACAAACAAAATAGTTGGTTTTAGAAAAACCCAATGACACTTAGTCCGACCCGGGAATCGACCCAGGACCACATGCTTAGCTGTCGCGCTTGCAACTACTAGACCAACGAGGTATCTTGATCTAAAATTCTAAAGCATTATGAGAGTTACCACGATGCTATATTCCACGTTAAAATAAAATTGCTTATAGATGTCCAGAAACCAGAGAACCGTTAATACTGACCTATGGAATCACACTTGAATTGTGAATCACCATTATTTGAATTATGCAAAGTCTGAATAAAACTGTTATTTTGATAAACTATACAACCTCCTTGCGTGTTTTCGAAAAAACACGGTCGTCTCAGCGTGGGTCAATGTTTCCTATAATAACAAATGACCTGGTATTATAAAAAACCGGCCAAGTCCGTGTCGGGCCACGCACAATGTAGGGTTCCCTAGTTGCCCTTTAAAATGTTGGGAAACTTCCTACGGTCCGATTTGCCTCCGAACGATGTTTTTTATTGCAATAATAAAAAACGATTGTGTGAAGAAAGATATGAAGGAGAAAGGAGTAAATGATGCCGTGACGTCTGACAGGAGAGAATGGAAGAAGAAAACGTTTTGCGGCAGGAAGATGCTGACGAATAAAAATCAAACTTACATCTGCAGTTGAAAAATTTGTGCTCCCATATTATTTTGCTTAAAAAAATATGTTATCAAAGTCTATTTGATAAGTTGGTCGACTATTACTCGTAAACTTGTTAAGTCTACTTAGCTGTGATGTTTTCCTATTAACTTTGTTATATTATACTACCACCGTGATTTTTTTCACTCACCCAATCCCAACTTAGTAGCTGATAAGGGTACAGGAGATACTTACCCTAAAAATACTTTTCTTGATTTTATTTAACTACTTTGTCGGTGTAACTAATCTGTATATTCATGCCGAATTACAGCTTTCTAGTACTAAGAGTCTTTGAGCTAAGCTGCGGACGGACATGGCGAAACTATAAGGGTTCCTTGTTGACTACGGAACTCTAAAAAATACCACTAAATTAGTTGTTTTTGTAGGTTGTGTCATCTCATTAATTAAGATTGGCCCCTAAATTATATTGTGCTCTTAGGCTAGCCCTGTTACGGCTGTTACCTATTTTTTTTAAATCTAGGTCTATTACGACGCAGGCCCCTATTTTATCGATAATGTTCTCTGAACTCACGCTAGGCTCTTCTCAGTGAAACCTAATTCAGAACAAAGCAATAGTTATGTTGTTATAATGATAATGACAACGATGTGATATTATCTTTATTTTATTATTTTAAGTTGGCTTTACCGGTTTTTGTCTTATTTGCGTCTTGTTTGCGGAAGTTTTGAATATACCTGCTTAACAAAGGAAAATATTTTATAACAAGACGTACCTATTTTTAAAGAAAATTACTCGACCGCTGATTGTCCTCCTCCGCATTTCCGTCTAATATTCACTTATTATGGACCACCTGGAATGATCCATGAACAAAATGATGAATTAAAACGCATGTATACTTATGAATGGACGTCGCGTCGTAAAGAGAGGTAAACTCGACACATGTAAAATTTGAAATACGGGACGTTTTATTTTGTATTTTCGACTTTATTTTTATCCCCGTCACTTTCAGGACCAAAGTAGTAAATATTTTAGAAAATCACAATCGTTGCACATTCCAGGCGTTTTCTCATTCATTTACATTTACATTGTAAGCGTCTTCTTATGGGATCATAATTATTTATTGTAGGTACTTATGTTTATATTTTGTCCTATTTATATGTAAAAAAACTGTCATAACACAACAAAATATAGGTTTTAGATAATACCCCCTCAACTCCAATTATCCTTGCTCTATATTTACAAAACCCGCCATAAGTGGACTGTGGCACAAGCTACAGTTTTTTACTAAAAGCATCAGTAAACACATAACACACTAGGTGCTAATCTTATTGTGCGTAAAAAAAACTGTCTTAATATAGAAAATATTACGACAGTTATTTTGAGGACGTGCGATAATAATGTACAAAACAATAAGAAATAACATAATCCTGCTGTACATCAAAATAACAGAACAACATCTACTTAACATCTGCTAAATAATGCAATGAAAACTTTTTGGATTCAATTATACTGGCCACTGCATAATTTAGCACAAAAACTGTCGCCGTGAACGATTCGAAATTCAAATTCGTACTTTAAAAATAGAACGTCGCTGTGCTTTCGGGAACCGCTAACTGAATAAATATACCTATTTTATGTTACCGTTATCAGCCTTACCAAGGGGTGTCGAATTTTACTCAGTACTAACTGGGTGGGTAGTAGAGATAAGATAGGCGGTCGTTCATGTAAAATACTGGTATTCAGCTGCTGGTTTGTATGGAAGCCGACTCTAACCTAGTTAGGAAAAGAGTAACCAGATGGTGGTAATAGGCGAGACGACAAAAAAAATCTAATTAGTCCGTCACTTGATTATCAAAAAATATTTGACCTGTGTTTTTTCTTTTGTTACGTAAACCAAAATTGACGAAGATTCGACGCCTTTAAAATTCTCAATACGTCACGCCATGGTATAATTTTTAGCTAGTTCTGACGTCACGAGCCCCCACTCCCGGGTTTTTATGCGTTTTATCTTTTTCAATATTCATTGATTTACAAAATCAAAAAATACGTGTCCATTAATTTCCAATACTCTAAGTGACGGACTAAATAGATTTGCATTTTTTTGATACTGTCGTCATGCCTATTGTTAATCATGGTACGTTATCGAGTTGCAAGCATGAGTTTCTAAGTTTTCTTGATTTAAGTACATTTATCAGTTAACTCACTTGGATTTTGATGTTGATTATCACTGCATGCGCCGCGAACAAGCAGTTAGTTTCTTTGCACTACAATCTTTGTTTATTGGTGGTTGGATTTTTTTGTGTATTGCCAATAACGTTGTTGTTGTTGGTGGTATTTGGGATAAGTGTTTTTGTTAAAACACTTTCATGGAGGTAGTAATTAGCTGATGTTTTAACTGTTGCACTTAGTTTTACTTACATAAACTCACTAATATTATTTTTAAAAGACATTTTATTACACAGCGTTTACTTTTACGTGAGGTTAGATGCAGATGCAGCGCCATCTAGCGACACATATTTATTTGGCAATCCCAGCATGATATTTCCCTTCTAAAATCAAGATTTGACAGTTGGATCCAAAAATGTTTTTATTTTTTTAATTGAAACTAGATTAATTTAGGCACAGTTTCTGTTTGAGTGTGTGAAACTGGTCGAATGAGGTTAAAAGCGGCTCTTACTCAGATCAACTTTGTTTACTAATAATGATTTTAGGTCTATAATCTATGCTGTTAGTCATAGTCTGAGTAAGATTGGCAAAAAAGTTGATTGAAGAGCATCTGATATTTTATTTTTATAAGTCTTGTCTTGTCGCGTGGGACTATAGCCCATTCCCTCTCATAGAGAGGAGGCCGTGTCCCAGCTGTGGGAACATTATAGGCAGATTATAAAAAAAATACATGTCTTGTCTGTCTTGTCTTTTTGTGTTGTAAGGGCGGTTTTGTTACGGGGAACTATGAGGATATTGTTTTTTCAATACACTTCCTCGAAAACTGGTTCATAACGCACTACGATTAGGTTCACAATGCAATGTTCATTTTTCAACACGTGTGTGGGAATGAAAATTGCCACAGATAACTTATACCTATACTAAGTCCAAATTGGTTCAATGCCTCTATTCACAACCGTCTCGCGCCAGTTTCATTTTGCACTTGCCGGTGCCAAGTGCCTAAATGAAACTGCCGCGAGACGGTCCTCTCTATTCGGATATGCGTCTTTACGGCGTTAATATTTTTTGAATATTTAAATACTTAATGTTTCTAAATAGAATATCATCAAAAACCATGATTGTTACAATAAAAAAAAACGTTTATGAACAAATTAACATTTATTTGTGTTCTAAACACAAAAACATTTGAATTTTCTATTTTTCATATTAGGCCGTCTGTTTAGCGGCTTCATACCTTTGCTTCTCCTTCAACATTCCCATTAGTTTCATAATAATTAATGACAAAAATAATTTTCGTTCTTTTATTTTATTTCTTCAAAAGTGTATTGAAAAACGTCGTTTGATACACGTGGACATTTGTTATTGCAGTTCTCGGCTCAAAAACAACCTCGCCTACGGCTCGGGTGTTAAATCCGTTTCGAATGCAATAACAAACTTTCTCCACTCGTATCAAAATGTACCATTGTAATTTTAATACTTATCTTACCTTTGTTTATTCATTTTAATGTACTGCAAATCTGTTGTACTTATTAACAAATAATAATCCTACTTATTATAAACTAGCTTCTGCCAGCGGCTTCACAAACTTTCGCATTTATAATATTAGTAGGATAGGATGCGAGAGTTTGTGAGGATGTGTGGATGTCTTGTTGTATGTTACTCTTTTATGCAAAAACTACTGACTGGATTTGGATGTTTGGCACACATATAGGTACATTATAACCTAGATTAACACACAGGGTACTTTTTATGCCGGTAGTACGATCCCGTGGTACAATTACAGAACTCCACGTGGGCGAACCCTCGGGCATCAGCTAGAGGTAATAAAATTATGGTAGTGATCATAGTACAAAGCTCTCCCGTCTTCTTCTTTCAATGAGAAGTCAAGTACTGGTACTGGGTCTGGTATTAAGTCAGGTATTGGGTCAGGTATTGGGTCAGGTATTGGGTCAGGTATTGGGTCAGGTATTGGGTCAGGTATTGGGTCAGGTATTGGGTCAGGTATTAGGTCAGGTATTGGGTCAGGTATTGGGTCAGGTATTGGGTCAGGTATTGGGTCAGGTATTGGGTCAGGTATTGGGTCAGGTATTGGGTCAGGTATTGGGTCAGGTATTGGGTCAGGTATTGGGTCAGGTATTGGGTCAGGTATTGGGTCAGGTATTGGGTCAGGTATTGGGTCAGGTATTGGGTCAGGTATTGGTTCGGGTATTGACTCAGGTATTGGTTTGGGTATTGAGTCAAGTAGTAGGTCAGGTATTGAGTCAGGTATTGGGGCAGGTTTTGGGTCAGGTATTGAGTCAGGTATTGGGTTAGGTATTGAGTCAGGTATTGTGTCAGGTTGGTGCAGTTCTTGGTTCATATCTATTCTTGGTTCTCTCTATCTGTACTTCATTTACACATTTGAAGCACCATTCATATGAATTCAAACGGGATTTAACGCGTCACGTGCGCACGAGTCTAAACAAATTCTAAAACACGGCCAATTAACCCGCTCCTATTGGCTAAACATTTTGGTACTGGCTGGATGCAAATGGGCGATGAATCAAAAGGAAATCAAGCTAGTGTATTTTAGTAAAACTTACCCATTATAGACCCAGTAGCAGTTGTAACGACGGTTAGGTACTTACTCTTCGTGAAGGAGAATTTCTAGGTTAAGGCGACACACAGGAGCTAAACGCGAGTTTTATAATGCAAAAAAGCATATGATTCACTGCAATAAACAAATCTAGAAAAATATATGATATTTCAGGATATATGCTAGTATGATAGTGTTTTGAAAAAACATAATACAACTAATTTTACTCGATAAAAAAATCACGAACTTATCTCTAAAAATTTCTTTTAACGATTAAAAACCATATTAAAATACATGCGATCATTCTGATTTTTTGGCAAATAATTCTACAAGCAACATATTAGCTTGACAGTGTTTTATTTTTTGTTTTTATTTTGTCCCAATCAATTGATTTTTTGTAAATCGCAAAAAACTACTCAAGTCGCACAATTCGGCCCGCAGTGACTGACGTAACAACCACTTTGTAGTGCAAGCTGATTGGAACTTTATTCTAACAGTTTTTCAAACGAAGTTTGAACCACCGCAAATAGAGTTGCTAATTTAGCAAGCTACCCGAAACTGACAAATTTTCCCAATCAACCTGGAACCTAATGCTTTACGATAAAGTTGAAAATCTATTAGAGGACATAAATATTATAGTAGCACGATGTGCTAACGAAATTTTAAAACCCGACCTATGTTCCGAATTCTTCTCTTAAAAATCCATCAATCAATGTTAAGGTAGACAGACCACAGTCGTTAAAGGCTGTTTTACGCCGGGGCAACACTGTGCGGCAATGCGGCATGCCACAAGGCCGCATGCTACAATAATTTAAAATGTTGCACATTGTGGCAAGAATCGTGCGGCATGGCAACACATTGCATCATGATGCGAAAGTTACTTCATCAGCCATATTCTACGGTCTCTTGTACCCTCGATCAATCAAGTTGGTAGACCAAAACACTCAACCCAAATTTTACAGCACGATGCTTGAAAATTACATAGGCACGATGTTGCCTCGGCGTAAAATAGGCAGCCGCATACCTTAATTGCCGCATATGTTGGTTTTTTGTAGCATACCACAAGATGACGCATGCCACAATATGTAGCATGCAGCAATGCCACACAGTGTTGCCCCGGCGTAAAGCAGCCTTAACAGTTACCGTCTGTTGGCCCCAAATATTAATAAATGTCTACACGCACACCTGAACGGCCTATTTAACTATATTCGAATCATCTGACCCAATTTGTTAATACGACACTGTTGTTTACAAAGCTTAACGGTGTTCTAAGTATACAAGGTGATTTTCTCCTCAGGGAGATATGACGTCTCCCTGTCTCACACCTCGCTGCAGAGAGATAGGTTCCGAGGTCTGGTCCTGAAGTCGGATTGAGATGGTGGCGTTTTTGTACAAACAATTCAACACCTCAATGTACCGATAGTCGATTTGGCACCGTTGGAGAGACTGCAGCACAGCCTGCAGTCTCGATCGAATCGAAGGCTTTCTCGTAGTCCACAAAAGCTAAACAGAGAGGCAGGTTATACTCTTCGGTCTTCTGTATGACGTGACGCAGAGAATGTTTGTGGTCTACAGTGCTAAAGCCTTTTCGGAATCCGGCTTGTTCGGGAGGTTGAAAATCGTCAAACCTGCTCGCGATACGATTCGTGATGACTCTTGAAAACAAGATATAGACATGGCTTAGAAGTCTTCAGCCGGACATTATCGCCCTTCTTGAAGATGAGTACCACCACACCCCTGCACCATGCTTGTGGTATGTTGCCCTGACAGAATCGAACAGCTTCTGAAGGGCCTTAAGTACCGGTTTTCCACCTGCCTTTAGGAGTTCGACCGTAATTCCGTCATCATCCGGTGGGCGGTGACTTGTTGTTTTGAAGCTGTTTCACATTCCTTCTACTTATCTCGATCGTGTGCTTCTTCTCGTTACTTAACATGGAAACCATCCAAGGCGTCCCGCCAATCCCCTTGGTTTTCGCGACCCCGTCAGGCTGTCTCAAGGCTCCAGGCTTATATTTCATTTTTCCTCCAAAAGTTTCTTATTAAATATAACCCTGTAATATCAAATAAGTTTATTGACCATATTATTCCACTTAGCAGTTTTATTGTTTCGATAAGTATTGTTAACACAACTTGTGTAAGTATTCCTTTTATTTGATAAAGATTATTATTGTTCAATAAATATTGTACCAAACATTAGACAATAACAGACTGAGCCCATTAAAATCGGTGAAAAAAGGGGGAAAAACACGCCGAATACATAACCTCATTTTTTTAAATATACCTACAGTGTTTCAAAAGCCGTGTACGTAAACATTCAGGCATACAGTTTTATTATTACAATGTCTGGATAACGATCGGGAAACGCTTTGCGGTCTGCCAGGGCTCATGTTTACCGGTTCTTGAAGGTGAAAAATTGAAAACATACATAATAATCACGAATTGATTCTTGGTGAAGAAATTACAATTTTCTTAACGGTAAGAAAATTGTAATTTCTACACAACTCTCTCTCTTTTTTTTTTTTTTTTGTTGTTGTAACCAAACGGAAATTGGTAGGTACTACGGAGTACCTACCAATTTCCGTTTGGTTCCATCCATGACAGTTGATACATTACCCAACAAAATGACATTTTGACAGCTTATGCATACGGTGATGGTAAAGTGAAAAATGTATTAAGTTGTCGAAAGTTGCCGAAGAGCTTACTTCACATTTCGCCAGTTATGTGCAAGTCCCATGTAATAGGGTAACCTATTACCACCAATCAGGCATAAATCCAGACACCAAAGAAAAACCAAATAACAAAAGTCAAACTCAAACCATTTATTTCAATTAGACCTTAACAGCACTTTTTTGTCAAAAAAGAAACAAAAAACAAAAACGAATCTACAGTCACAGTCACAATACATAATAACTTGAGAAAGTACTGTAGTTGCACATTCCAAAGCGTAGATCTCTATGGAGAAGAATGGACATGAATGGAGTTTCATGCCCATTCTTCTCCACACTCTTTTAAATCAAAATATTGTTACAAAATCTTGGCAATTTTATTTTGCCCGACACGGAAATCGAACCCAAGACCTCATCTTCAGCAGTCACGATTGTAGACCAACGAGTCAGCCTACTTTAGTCTGGTTTAAAATCGCTTTGGAGACACGAAAAGATTTGAAAGCGTATTGTCTCTTGTGGAGACCCTCAGTACTAGTAGCACTTCGTTGTCTCAGCTTTTCTAGTGGTTGCCATTGTGCGTTCTGGATTTCAGGAATTGCATTGCTATAAAATAATGTGCCAGAGAAGTTGCTATTATGTATTGCGACAGTTTTGGAGTACCTATTTATTATGAACAAGCGACCCGCCCCGGCTTCGCACGGGTGCAACATATACATATAAACCTCCCTCTTGAATCACTCTATCTATTGCTGAAAATTGCATTAAAAACCGTAGCGTAGTTTAAAAGATCTAAGCGTACAGACAGCGGAAGCGACTTTGTTTTATATACTATGTAAAGATTTTATAATGAAATGAACACATACAAGCCTGAGCTGAGATCAACGTCCTCCCTAAATTCTGATGTTTATTCTCCCAAATATTGCAAAATGTCCTTACACGTGTATGACATCTCAAAGCCAGTTCATAACATAAAGACATTACGGTAATGAACAGGCAAAATACATAATTATTCATATTTTATCAGATTTGCGTTATTTACTTTTTAATATCAGGGACAAGGCTAATCTAAATATACCACGCTTCAGTTCACCAGTCATTTTGTTCATTCACAAATTCTAACTTCATTGAATGACTTGATTTTAATGTGAATAATTATGTAGATCTAAATTATGATTACCTATGCTAAGATACACCTTCGAAATTGGATACAAATCTGTTAAGAGAGTATTTTTCATGTTTTTTTCTATAATGGAAAGTTTTCTCTCGAAATGGAAGCCAATTATCCGTTTTTGCGATGTATTTCTGGGTTTCGTGCAAAATTAGTTTTTCCTTAATGTTTTGCTTCAACTCCAAGAAACATTGGGGTTGGTGGAAGAATTATATTGTATGTCAGGGTAGGCTAGGTTGGATGGGTTTTAGTCAGTAAAAGTCTGACACTCCCTCCTGCTCAGCCCAGGGCAAGGAGGAGTCATTTGATGATTTCCCAACCGAAAAAAAAAAAAGGTAGGGTAGGTATGGGCACGCCACAATAGTGGCGGTAAGTCCCCTCTTTGAGGAGTGGCTGGAGAGACCACGGCGTCCTCACCTTCCGCCTGACCTGAAGAACCTGCGTTCTTACCGGACACGGATGCTTCGGTAAGTTCCTGCACCGAATCGGGCGGGAGGAGACGCCCGGGTGTTACCATTGTGAGGATCGACCGGAGGACACGGTGGAGCACACGGTGGAGGTGTGCCCCGCTTGGGCGGAGCACCGCCGTGTCCTCGTAGCGGCGATTGGCGGCGGCGACCTCTCGCTCCCGGCCTTGGTTCAATCCATGGTCCGGAGCGAGACGGAATGGGACGCCGTCACCTCCTTCTGCGAAGCAGTCATGCTAGCGAAGGAGGTGGCGGAACAGGACAGGGAGAGATCCACACGTCCCGGCCGCCGCCGGAGACGCCCCGGGCGTCGGGGGCGACGTGGTGGCTTCCGGCCACCGTAGGCGCGGGCCTGTGGACGGGGGAGCTATGGGCTAGCTCGCCGTCCGTACGTCTCATGACGACAGGCCGTGTCGACGGCGCGTTCGTGTTCCACGCGCACCTCAAAGAGAGTCAGCAATAGGGAAGGGGTCCGCAAGGACCGAAGCCTGCCGGGGCTGCGGGACTATTCGAAAGAGATACCGTGGCCCCGGAACACAAAGGGCGAGGAAGGAACATGGATGTGTTTTAGTCAGTAAAAGTCTGACACTCCCTCCTGCTCCGCCCAGAGCGGGAGAAGTCATTTGATGATTTCCCATACTAAAAAAAAAAAAAAAGGTAGGGTAGGTAGGGGACAACGTCTGTCGGGTCAGCTTGTTAATTTTTATTTTATTTTTTGATTCCGAAGAATATGAATAAATTTAAGGTGACATAATTTTGCTCTGCTTAAGCTCCGCTTGAGCCGCAAAAGCACTGAAGTGGTGCCATATGCATGGACCTGATTTACTTTAGTAACACGTTAAAAAAATATCGCATGACTTATTTTCCTGGAAATTGTCATAAACTATTTTCAAATAGTTTCGAGGGCAAGGTTATTGAAAACATTAAAATTAATAAAACTTTTCAGCCTAGTTTTCTTTTTATTTCGTCTCGAAAGTGGAAATGTGACAATTCTGACATTAATTATAGCCGTTTTATTAAGCCGAATGAAGTATGTAGTTCAAAGAAAATTTGCGAATAAAATACTGTAGGAATGTTTTATGGAGTATTTCGTAGAAAACTAAAATTTTTATATTTGTTTTTTGTTAATAATGATAAAATACAGGTAATCAGTTTCGCCTACGCGGGTCATTGGAAGCCATTATTCTCGGTAGATGGTCATTATCTTCCACACAGTGGCCTACATTGGCCATTCTCGTACGTCCACTCAACAGTTTATGTGTAAGAAGTTTTAACACGAAAATAATAGCTGCATGCCTACTTAGGTAATTGTTCTAGTTTAGGGAAAAACACAAGCGTTGATCAGTACGCTTGTTAACTGTGTGAAATATCGCAACAGAAAAAAAAACACAAGTTCTTTGGAAAGGGTTGATGAGATTGTAAAACCTTATGCTACCAATTCTACAAGATGACTCATTAAATATTCTTTGATCTATTAGACTCAGCGCATATTCCAGCCATTGGATCCAACGCATCGCATTATAATACAAACAGTGTGCAATGTTTTCATTCAAAATCTACAAAAGTGATGTAAGAGAATTGTTCGCCGATGATCATGTAAAAAAACAGTTGAAGTCGATCACCGCAAAAACCGCTTATATCCGAAGTTTGAGCGCAAAGCGGCTCCAGAGGCGTGTGAAGCATTTTGTTTTTAAAATGTGTTACCAGGAATGACCATCCTGTCCACCGAAAAGCCCAAGCTTTACCTAACGAGAGTACATAAACGCTAACATGGTGCTATCACTCCAGCCCGCGTAGCATGACCACCGTAGAAACGAAATAGAATATACAAATCTTTTCTTCATTAATTGTCATTGAATCGACAAAACAAGGAAATTTTATACTAACTGGAATGAGTACGAACAAAATGGTAGAAAAATAAAAAAAAACTCTATCTCAAAACCTTAGAGTTTAAATTTGTACAATGGATTCAATAGAAAAGGATAAAAGAGAAACGTTCCGAGCGAGAAACCGACAAAGGTGGATGGTGTCTCTGTCTTGCCTTGTCACCGATGTAAACAATAGGGCCGATACATATTCGTGTTGAAGTCATTTAAGTACTTTTTATTGTATTTAAGTGAAATAATCCGCTAAAATATGGTAAAATTGTGTTGTGTGAAGGGGTGTACCCTTACTCGTATGCTGGATGTGGAACTTCGTTTTTCAGTGAAGTTTTTTAATTTTGGTTGTTTATTACGACTAGGGTTACCATTGTTTTAGATTAACAAACGGGAAATATCCAAATAAATTAAGTAAGTAAGTTCGAAGTTTCGAACATCGTTGTCGTACATAGTAATCAAAAGTATATTTTATAAATTAGAAACATCGGACATCGCAAATGGTGACGGTAGTACCTAGTTTGCTTTTTAAATACAAATATTGAAAAGAAAAGAGTCCGCCGCATCGTGCCGTGCCATGCCGGTCCTAAGGTTTTTTCCATGCTTCTTCAGCAAAAGAATCCATTTGGCGAGCTGCGAGTGAAAATGAATGGTTTCGGAATATAAAATAAATAATGGCGAATGTTACTGTGGTGTTCTGCGTACACTAGTTAGGGTTTAGAGTAAAACCACCAATAATCAGTGTGGTGTCTTTGTTCAGGGTTGTACAAATAAAACACTGTTTCCAATATTACGGCGTTAGACGTGCTGTCGCTACGACCGTTCAGACTAGACATGAGCTCGGTACATTGGCCCGCGCTCCCTCTAGCGTGTATCCCCACCACAGCACGCATAACTCATTTATTAAACACCACATCTCTTCTTTACAAAATATAAAGAAATAATAATAAGATATTTTATCTTATTTTTCCTATCTGAATGATTGATTGATTTTGGTTCTTTTGTTTTTAATATTCATTTTATTGGTTGTTATTGTTATTTTATTTCTGAATGATTTATGACTTTTGTTTGATTGCCATCACTCACTGATGATTTTAATATGAATTATTTGAATTACGCATGTTCATCTTTTCATCACTTTTTTTTTTTTTTTTTTTTTTTAATGTTCGTTAACACTAACAAAATTCACTTATCCTAAGATACATTAACATACTAAAATAAAGACTTTTTGTTAGGCTAGCAGTTCGCCTTTCAAAGCTTACAAAAGATTAAACTGCTAATAACATATTAACACACAATAATATGGGTCTTTATTGACAAATGTGCAAATTGTTTAGTTAATTATAATTCACTGCTTTTGTTTGCTTGTTTGTATAATTTGTAACTTGTGTTTTAATAAATTGATTTATTTATTTATTTGCTTATAAAATAAATGGCTGATTTAATCTTAACTTATTTGCTCATAATCAAGTTATAATAAATTTTGAACTTCTCGAGTGGTTTAAATGAGGTTATTTTTTCCAGTTCGTCTTATTTATTATTTTCTTTGATTCCCAATGAAATGGAACTCATTTATAACTGACAAGTAGAAGAATTGTTCCATAAAACCATAAAATGAAATAGTGATTTTAATTTAATATCTTTGAATTTTTAGTTTTGATGGATTGATGATGTTTATTTTGCAAGTAGGTTTTTATAAACACTTTAGCACGGCATTTTATTAAACTAGATGGAGCCGGTGTTTCGTACCTGACTACTCTGAGAAGAAACAGCCGAAACAAACTCAGAGGTCATAGTCTCTTTTAACTACACTACAGACATTGCTCAATTCACACGAGGACTATGCATATTAGTGTCTGATATGGTATTTTGAAGAAAGAACCACACAGTTTTGAGTGGACCTGTCCAGTCAGTGCAAGCATTTGTCAATTATCGTGTAGCTTGGCTTAACTCAATTTGTAATATTGACTTGAGACCCACTTTTACTCGAGAATTAAATAAATGACCCAAGATGTAGGCTCTTTGGCTTTGGTTTTCTTGTTTGGGCTTCTCTAATTTGACTGTGCTTGTTGTTTTGCAAGATTAGCACTCAAATGTATTGAGAAAGAAGAAACTGTGGTTATTTTAAATTTTGTTACTGTTGTGCAATTTAGTACTCGGCTGCTAAATATTAGCATTTTATTATGTCACAATTTTGAGAGTCCACACTCACATTTAGCTTGATGTCAGCACTATTTTCTTCCCTAATAGTATTTTCACTGCTGACTATTTATGTATCAGCACATACACATATATATATTTTCCACACACATTTACATATATATTTTTCGACACAGATGTCTATGTATATGCATAAATATTATACATATACACAATCATCTATGTATTTCTTTTTTCTCTTGTTCTGCAGTACTTTTAGTAATACCATTGAAACTACATTTTATGCAATCTGCATTGATTGCAGGGCCGGGACTAGTATCACCTTTGTGATTTTTGGTGCCATATTTAGGCATTTTATCACCTTTGTGATTTTTGCTGCCTCATTTAGGCACTTTATCACCTTTGTGATTTTTTGCTGCCACATTTAGGCACTTTATCACCTTTGTGATTTTTTGCTGCCTCATTTAGGCACTTTATCACCTTTGTGATTTTTTTTTTTTGCTGCCTCATTTAGGCACTTTATCACCTTTGTGATTTTTGCTGCCACATTTAGGCATTTTATCACCTTTGTGATTTTTGGTGCCATATTTAGGCATTTTATCACCTTTATGATTTTTGCTGCCACATTTAGGCATTTTATCACCTTTGTGATTTTTGCTGCCACATTTAGGCATTTAATCACCTTTGTGATTTTTTGCTGCCACATTTAGGCATTTTATCACCTTTGTGATTTTTTACTTTGTAGCATATTTTATGTGATTTGTATTATTTGCAGGCTTCAACCACTGACAGTCGTTTTGTTATATGTTAACCTCTCTATAGTGAGATATTTGGTTGCATGTCAATTTTATTAAGGCGGGTACTTGTTGCCTTTGTATTCTGACCATCGTGGAACTTGTTTAACGGCCTTTTTACGGTTTTAGATTACTCCTGTTATGGTTTTATATTATTGTTGTATCACGAGAATCAATATATTCTTTCTTAAACCAGTTGAACGATAGCAAACATTTAAAACTTGTCTCGTCGAATTCGTATTAGGTTAAATTATTTTCTTCAAGACGTTAGTGCTCCTTAAGTATTTTTTTTTCCAAAAGAATCCTACAGGTACCAAGTTTTAACCATGCATTGGTCGTATCCAGCCAATAGCAAAGAGTTCTGTGGGTACCGATAACGTGGCACTTAAATAAACTGTAGTTTGAAAGTTTCACCAAGGGTTCTATTATAAGTGCCTGTCAAGTGTAAACTAAGCAATACGGCCACTTGAAATGATACACGTCGGAGCTAGGGAATATACGATAGGTACTTGCCTCGTATTTATTCCTTAATTTGTTTTTGATGACATCACAAAATGCATTTCGTCAAAAATTATCATTAGCCCTAATGGATTTCATGACACTTGTTCAGTTTTAACAATAGGTGAGGTAATAATTACCTCCATTGCTTCGAAATTATCAAAGGGGTACTTGGTTAAAACTGGAATTTACGAGGAATGTTTTCGTAGGGCACGTTAGTTTTTGGTCAAAATTTTCATGTTTTGATCGAAAATAATTTTTGATTAAATTATAGAAATTGATCTAGGCAAATTTTTTATTTTTTAATTATTTTTTGTTTTTCTGAATTTCTTTCGAAATATATATATTTTTTTTGTAGGTGCGACGTATTTCATCTTTTTTTTTTTTTTTTTTTTATATAATATTTTATTATTAATGTCGAATCAAACAACTAAATTTCGTAACTACGTTCCGACATTCAGTCGTTTGAGTAAGTGGCGTAAGTACTAGTTTCATCGATCCATGCTGCACAATCACATTCCTCAGCTTATCGCAGACGATCGCATATGCGATATTAATTATGTAACAATACCTATCTCATATATTAATAACAAATTGTGGATCGAAATATAACACAATGAACAGTATTCGACTAACTTAGCTAACAGTTAATGAATTAAATACTGATTTGTATTGTACGTAATAATGTATTTTAGAATGATTACATGCTTCATAGAACAGAATGGAATATTCATGTACTGAACAGTAGTTTTTTTTTTTCATGTTTGGTGCCATGGTATAAGTTGTTTGTTTTCCTGAGTACAATCACGTGTTTACATAATAATATCGGTTTATGTACACCATACAAGTAACATTTTACACAGGGTGATAAAATGGGCGGTCTTATCACTAAAAGCGATCTTTTCAAGACTTATGTAATTATTTAGTTAAATAGTTACCAAATAAACAAAATTACGGAAATAAAAAAAACAAATCACGATTAATACTAAATTTTGCAGGTCCCCTTATTATGTCCTTGGGACTTGGTTAAACATAACTAGCGAAATGTTGAAATATGCACATTTAACAACACTAGTTGACTCGCCAGCGTACCACCGTACGCTGGCGAGCACAGGCCGACAGTTTGACAACGACTCACTTTTAGTTTAGACCCGTGTTCGCCTGGTTGGTGATTGTTTTGTTATTGTGCTTTCGTGCCACTGACTACCTTTAACGACTGTCAAAGATCCAATGATCATTAATGACAGCGAGACCAACGCTCAAGGTGCCTTCCGAGGCACGGAGGAAACCATGTAATGGGCAGTCACCCACAGACCAACCCAGGCAAGCACGGCTCAACCCAAAGATCGACCGTTATTATTTTTGAAACTGTACCTCACATAATTTCAAATCACTGCTTAAAAGCTTCAATTCAGCCAATGAATGTGTGTGATTTACTTTACATTGCTCACATTTGTCACGTCAATTTAATCACCAATAATGCTGTTGAGGATATAATTCCCCTGAATATTGTTAAACAGTATCAATTAAATCACCAGCTATGCTGTTTCCGTATCATTACAATGATGATGTCTTAATGATCAGTTTATCAGTATATAGGTACTGCTATACAAAACCAAAAAAAAAATAGCTTTGTTATTTCTTTTGTGTCAGTAAATGACCAGGCATTACGCCAGCTTACTTGCTTCATTATGTTTTGAATCACTACTAATAAAATAACCAAGTTAATCGTTTCTAAAAACTGTTAGCAGTACAGCTGTGTTCCGATCTAATAAGTCATAGCACATTCCATCGTAAACAAATGAGAAATTCTATAGGCTGTTGTCGATGTCGCCTCCGTTGTTACATTTTAAATTGTTTTGGTTACTTGAATCATAACATCTGTTTGGTAATTGTAATAACACAATGATTTAAATATGGTGATTAGACTTACGCGAGCTGTTTTATCATAGCTAAAGAACTACACTGATTGTGGCGCGCACTTTAGTATTCCTTTAGTTATTATAACACTATTATTTCACTATCTCACTACGGGTTTTCCTTTTTTTTTTCACTAAACACACTTTCACTAAACACTTTCACTTTTACACTTAAAAACACAAACTCTGTATTTACACTTTACACGTTCACTTTTGTAGTTTTATCCTCGTCGCCATTGTGGTGTTCTGCGTACACTAGTTAGGGTTTAGAGTAAAACCACCAATAATCAGTGTGGTGTCTTTGTTCAGTTTTGTACAAATAAAACACTGTTTCCAATATTACGGCGTTAGACGTGCTGTCGCTACGACCGTTCAGACTAGACAGAGCTCGGTACATTGGCCCGCGCTCCCTCTAGCGTGCATCCCCACCACAGCACGCATAACTCATTTATTAAACACCACAGTTACTAAAACATTATAGGTAAACAGTCACAGCATGAATATGCGATTTTCTATGCCTGAAAAAATATACATAATACTAACGGAGTCCTCGAATCCCCGAATATAAAAGTCGTCTGGATAGACAGGTTGCAAAATTGATAATTTGCAACTGGACGGTACAGACATACATTTAGGTTAACATAAAAAGTTAATGACATCCACTCTTGAAGCTATTTCGCCTAGAATGCTATTGAGTTGCAGGTCATCATCATTAAGAAATAAAATAACAGCTACTCTGTAACTGTCTCAAGATTTAGTATTGTATTGGACACCCTATTAGAAAGAGATAACATCCTCTCTTGAAGCTTTCTCGCTCGGAACGTTTTTGGCTTGCCCGTCCTCATTCCAGTTAGTATATAAGTTTCTTGCGACAAAATGACAAAAATCGACAAATCTTTTGTTCATCTGTCATTGAATCGACTAAATGACAGATGAACAAAAGATTTGTCGATTCTCTTTCGTTTCTACGATGGTCATGCTAAGCGGGGAAGCAGTTATCAGCACCAACACTAACATAACATCATTGAACAATCCATATCTTAAAATAACACACTTTTATCCTCTACGTGAAAAGACAAAATTTTCTTCGGGGGAAAACCAGCGTCACTTTGTAGCACATAATAAATTAGGTGCTTTATTGCTTCAGCAACGGACATTAGGTGCGAGGGTACCCGGTTAATTATACTGTACTAGCGAAAGCGCCTGTTTTCGTCGCGGAATTCAGGGAAATGTTTTACTTTTACCCACTTTTATAAATTTTCTGATAAAATTATACATTATTTACAAACAAACCTAAAAAAATAATACTAAAGAATTTATGTGGTATAATAGACTGTTAAAATCATAACCAAAAAATGTACATGTATCAAAAGCAGAAAATAATTAAACTTTTCGGCGCCCGTCAAAAAGTTCGTCCGCATCGCTGTCAACGATGAAGGTGCCCAAAAGGCTGGCAGCATTACCACGCTGGAGAGCCATTGGCCGAGAAATAGTCCGAGGAATAGGCCGATTGGGAAATGGCCGATTGGGAAATGGCCGATTGGCGATATCCCGAAATACTAGGTGGACACTCGGACCCCATGGCCGTTATGAAAGTTATAGTTATGTGACTGTGGGCATTATGATATTGTTAGAAAAGAGGTAAAACTACTGAGATAACGAGTAATAGAGAAGTATGGAAAAAGATGATATTTATAGTGTGGGGATGGGAATAAGCGCAGGGGCATGATGATGACGATAACGTTGTAGGCTTATTTATATAGGTTCTAAGATGACTTGATAACAAGAGTTTTGATTCCAGGCCGGCCAGATTTTTGTTTTAATGCGTGCGTGGTTTATTTATGTTCATCAGACTTTGTCTCATCCATTTTAAAGCATTACATAATTCGTGTTATTATACTTTTTCCACAATCTTAAGAGTCTCCTTCATTCTTAAAAATCGTTCTAAAAATGTCTATTATTTCCCGTTAAAATGCCTGAAAAAAAATACACAGACATTACATCTTATTTTACAATATATTATGCGTGCAATATTTTTAGCTGGCAACATTTTAGTGACGTATTCAGTTTAGTAGGATAGGGAAAAGTCGGGCGTTTGTCTTCTAAATAGGCTAAAACGTCTTCTCACTGACCTGGTTTGCGAAACACACCTGTTGCGATGATAACAATAACGCTGTGGAAAATCCCTTGAAGATCAAACGGAGTTTCGAGTTACTTATTTAATCACTAGCTTTCCCGCTTTTTCTGAAATGTCAGGTGTGTAGTACTCGTACTTAACCGGCGCAGGTATGGCCAGATGTGAACGTGGACAAGTCGAAGGAACTATGTATGGATTGCAGCAGGTGGTGTTCTGTAGTTTCACCTTACCGTCATGGGAAAAAGGCGTGATTTTATTAATACAGGGTTATTTGTAAAACACCGACAACCACTCAGGACTGTGTTACTAACATCATAATCAACAACTTTTGTTCTATGACTTTTAAAAATTCATCATATTTTAGTTCATCAAATTTTCGTACAAAAATAAAAATATTTAAATTGAACGCTTTTACGAGCCCTCGCCGCCCTAAAGTTGCCCAAAGTTGCCCAAAAGTTGTTGATTATGATGTTAGTAATACAGTCCTGAGAGGTTGTCGGTGTTTTACAAATAACCCTGTTTAATTAATTACTAGCTGTTGCCTGCGACATCGTTCGCGTGGAAAGATGTGTATGTGTTGAGACCACAAAATAGCCCAGGACCTATTCTTAGACAGCTTAGCCTTTATGACTACATTCGTTTGAAGCTTTTACAAGAGTTGTCTCGGGAAATCTGCAAGGGACCGTTATCGACTCTAAAAATACATTCCTTAAATTGTATTTATTTTATTAAAGAAAGGTGATGAAAACTTTCCATTTTTAGGGTTCCGTACCTCAAAAGGGAAAAACGGAACCCTAATAAGAACCGTCTGTCACCACCGATTTTCTCAGCAACGGGTGGACCTAGCACACCTTGAGTTTGAGTTTGAGTTTGGTCAACACGATAAAAAATATGGGCAAATATAGATTTTCGCAAAAAACTGAAAATCGCGAAATTTGGCAAAACGCAAGGTCTTCTAAGGTCTATATGTAGTTTAATATAAAAAAAAGCGATTTTACTATTACAAACTTGTTATTTGCGGCTGGAGCAATAACCGTTTCTAGAGATGGAACAGCAAAGTTAAGTTTGTCCTTTAAAAAGTTTGTACGGAACCCTCGGTGCGCGAGTCCGACTCGCTCTTGGCCGGTTTTTTGGTCTCGATATTAAAGCTTTGAGTACACGTGAAATGTTGTGTAGTCGACGTTAAATTATCATCAGGTGTCCACAAACACTTTTTAACTTTGGCAACCCTGTTTTTTTTTTGTTTTTTGAAAGAAATCGAATAGTGTCGTCACATTGACGTATTCCCTGTTGTTTTCACAACAAGTTTTTGAGGATTTATTCATCTCTTACCGGACATATCTGTGGGTTTATGTTAGGAATTTCGCGATATTTGTTATGTATGTCACAGTCAAAACTGTTAATCAGTCAATTCTACTTTTGATCGGTGAAAACTATTTGAACAATAACTAACATTTAGAAACTTATTAGGATGTTAGGTTTTTTCTTGTGAACCTTTGAAAAACATAATGTAATTCTATAGGACTAGGTAATTACAACTGAGGCGTTCTAAAACAATGTTTTTTTTAATGCAGAAAACGCAAGACCAACAGTTTTGACTGCAACATGTAAATTATTTTGCCTGGAAGACAAAACAATCGCGTCGGGTGCAGAAAAAACTGTTTACGACACGTCAATGCATTTTAATTTTAAATTTTGCCAAACGATATTCGTTGGTTAGTGTTGAGATGTGATATTACCTTCGCCCAGCGCGTACACGAGCCTACATACGCGAGTATTTAGGCAAAAATACTATTCTAATCGTAACTTCTTCAAAAGTAGGTACGAAACTTCTTTTTTAAATTTTCTTTCTGTAAAAATTAGTTATTGTGTTAATATTTTAGGTAAGTATTCCAGGACCTGCTTTATCTTTCAACTCGGTGTCTTAGAACCTTTTTGAAACCTTTCTTTTGACAAAAATATATTTTGTTTAAAACAGGCAAAGCTTCTCGAAGGTCTTGTAAACTATATTTCCAAAACAAGATTGCACGTCTCTTACCTCCAAATACTGAAACGTCACTCAAAATTTAAGGGCTGCTTAACATTTGAGCAGCTCCTAAACTTTAAATTTTGTATGGCCAAACGTCACTTTTGAGAATCTGTTAAATATAAGTGCTACTTAAATTTTGAGTGACGTTTCAGTATTCGGGGGTTAGTGTTTTTTCCCACTCTAGTTAGTT
Organism: Xestia rhomboidea; assembly: GCA_963853795.1. NCBI lineage: Eukaryota > Metazoa > Arthropoda > Insecta > Lepidoptera > Noctuidae > Xestia > Xestia rhomboidea. Next base: position 11,573,871 of record OY970776.1, read on the forward strand.
AAAAACTTTCGACTATTGGACTATTGCGGTTACATTATTCATTTGAACCAACAAACGATATATAAAATCTTCTTATATCTCGAAATATATAATCTTTTATGAACAAAATTTGATGGACACTCAAAAGAAAAACGTGCTTGTCAAGAAAATTTGCATAGAAATGACAAAATCGGTACATTTATTTTAGTTCTGTGTTTTCCTGCCTGCGCAAATAAGTTGGTTGTAAATAATATGTAAGTGTGTTATTATGGTCGCGAGTTTCTGTTTAACGTGGTTTTCCGCAGATTATGACAACGTTAAATTTATAATTACTGCTTGCAGTAAACCGGCGGCGGTAGCCTCGCCCATCACCTTCCCTGCGAGTTCATTCACCACGATGACTGCAGTTATTTTATAACTAACTATAGCACTTCGCCTGCGACTTCGTCCGCAAAAAATGCGATAGCTCAGCTAATATGCATGATATAAATATAATATATAGCCTATGTTACTCGGTAAAGATGTAGCTATCTAACGCCAATAGACTTTTTGAAATCGGTCCAGTAGTTTTTAAGTTTATTCGTTACTAGCGGATTTCCCGTTCCCGTGGGAGTACGGGGATAAAATATAGCCTGTTGTTGCCATGTTACTCAGTAAAGACGTGGCTTTCTAATGGTGAAAGAATTTTTGAAATCGGCGCAGTAGTTTTTGAGTTTATTCATTACAAACATACACACACACAAAAATACAAATCTACACTCATATTATAATATGAGTGTAGATGTAGATGATGAGATGCTCTCATAGAGAGGAGGCCTGTGTCCCAGCAGTGGGAACATTAATACTGGCTGATGGTGATGATGATGAGATGTAGATGTAGACTAGCACTTCGTACGTGACTTCCTCCCCAAAAAAATGTGATAGCTCAGATAGTATGCATGATTGATATAAATATAATTTATAGCCCCCACGAATAATGCAGTTTTCTGCCCGTGAAAGAAGCTCTCTTTAGGCGGTTGGATCAAGGGCCTGGTTAAGAAGGCAGTACTCCTCGATACGGCTCGCATTGTGAGGAGGTTCCTGTCTCTGCAGCCCTAACCACCGGTGGCTTGGACCCTGCTCCCGACACCGGCGGACTACTATTTTTTTATATATATATTTTTTTTTTATAAGAAATATTTAAAAATGTAAATTATGAGATCATAAGATGAATAAAGGAGATAATAATAAATCATTTAATTAGGATCAAACATTTTGTACATTTTATACACACACCAAACTGCGTAACAGTTTGTCGGCGGGTTCATACAACATAATTATAACGTACAGACAAATTTTACCTCCCTAAAATATAAGTATAGATAGTATAGACTACAGTTTTATTACTAACCACAGTTTGTTATAACGACTCATCCGTTTAATTGCAAACTTGAGATCATTAGTACCTACCTACGTAATAACTAATACGTGGTAACCGTTATAACATCGGTGTCCCTTCCACTCTGTATAAACAACCTCATCACGATGCCGTTAACCAAGCATTCTGTATATCATACTAAGTAACTTTACGCAAAATTATTGCTGGAAACGACTTTTTTTTTTGGGGTAAAAAATCACGTTTTATGGTAAAACTCGATGTACCGCACTCAAAACATTGTGATGATGGATGAATTGAATAGTACGGGGGTCGTGGAGGTGAAAATCTTCGATTAAAAATATGTATTTAAAAAAAAACTTGTGGAAAAGTTGGAACTTTGGCCTCCAATGTCTCCGTAACTAGAAGGTTCCCAGTTGGCTTAACGAAGCCGAAAGGCACTTGTTCTCCCCGTCTTTGCGATATTTTTTTGTTCAGGTCTAGAACAAAAAAACTTCGTTAAGAGTCTTTTTACACGACTGCCCAAAAAAAGGAGTTTATTTACACCATTTATAACATCAATTCCAGTATTCAATGATTAGATACAGTAACTAAACACAAACTCGCGCTCGTGAAATCTTTACCGATTTCCTTTATTATCTTTATTTTAACAGGAAATGAGATTTCTCCACGTGGCTTAAACTAAATGTTTGTAAACAGTCGGTTAGCTTTGAGTCTGAAATGACTCAATCAAATTATATAAAGGCAACGCAATCGTGCATAACCAGTTCGTAATTGTTTCTTGGGTACCAGGAAAACAGGGTGTAAGAGAAGTGTGTTGAAGCTTTGAAATCCCTCCACGTGAAACAAAGATACTAAAATCATACCCGATTTTAGCTCAATAATAAGAAAACTATAGTATGTACTAATTGGATTGTGAAGGTCAGATAGGTAGTCTCTACATGTAAAATACTGGTATTCAGCTGAATCCGGTTGGACTGGAAGCCGACCCCAACAAAGTTAGGAAAAGGCTAGGCAGATGATGTTAATGAATAAGAAAAAGTTAACCTAATCACGCATAACCAATGTAACATTTCGTAACTGGTAATTGGATACCAGGAGACAAGAGGACCAAGGAGCTGTGTAAGAGGCTTTCTGCAATGGGGAAAATGGGTTTTCAATACACTTCCTCGAAAACTGGTTCTTGACGCACTATGATTAGGTTCAACATGCTATGTATTTCACACGCGTGCGATTTTTTTCATTTTCCAACACGTGTGCGGGAATGAAAATTGTCACAGATTGGTTCAATGCCTATAGTCGGAATTGAATGTTTTTTTTTTTATTTCGGCAAAGTAAGAATGCGTCTGTACGGCGTAAATGTTTTTTGAAAATTCAAATTGTGTTTATAAATAGAATATCATAGATAAACATGATTATTTAAAACTAATATTTACTTTTTTAAACAAATTAACATTTATTTGTGTTTTAAATTCAAAAATACAAAAAAAAAAACTATTTTTTATATTAGGCAGTATAAAGGCTTCATACTTTTGCTTCTCCTTCAAACTGGCGAAAGCAATGCGCGGAAAAAAAGAAATGAAAATCATAGTTTCCTAATAATTCATGACAAAAATATTTTTCGTTCTTTTATTTAATTTCTTCAAAAGTGTATTGAAAAACGTCGTTTGATACACGTGGACATTTGTTATTGCAGTTCACGGCTTAAAAACACCCTCGCCTACGGCTTGGGAGTTAATTCCGCCTCGGGTGCAATAACAAACTTTCTCCACTTGTATCAAAATGTACTATTGTAAGGATGCTCAAGCTCAACCCCAGGAAAGTTCCAGATTTTTATTTAAAAATTGTTTGGACTCTACATTATTTAGAGTTTTAGACGTTATATTTGTTAGGTCTATATATCTATAAACCATTTTATATTTTTAAATTTTACAACCATAGTGCGAGACAGTCCTGAACTTTTTACATAATACAGTATTCCAAGAAACTGTTCCAGGGTTGGTTTAGACATTTAATAAATAGTGTGTACTTGACAGCCGTTATGACGCAAATTGTGGAGGATAGGATGAGAAGCACGCGGACTGTTAAGGGGGAGACATTGTTTTGTTTCAGGCGAATAAGTGGGACATGCATGAGTGTTAATTTTGACACTCGTTACAGGTAGTCAGTGGTCCGTATGTCTAACAACTAGTCTTAGTTTGTCTAGTCTTTTTTAAACTTTCACGATCAGAACACATAATAAAACATAATTATGGAAACGGGTTTTCATCGCGAATTGATCGAACCAGCCAATATTACAGTCTTCCCGCGACCACGGCTGGTGCAATCCGGTCGAAACGTCGGGCTTATATTAAAGGTAAAACTCGCGATAAATACCCGTTTCCATATGTTTTATAATGTAGTCTTACTAAGGTGTTGTCGTATTGCCCGAAAATGGATTGTGGAAGTCAGATATGCAGTCACTCCATGTTAATTTCAGGTATTCAAGTAAGACTAGCGGCCGTCCATGTTGGGAAAAGGGCTAGGCAGATTGATGATGCATAAGTGCAGTGGAAGTTTAATAAGTTTCTCTGGCTGTGGAGCGAGAGATCTTATTTTTAGGAAATTTAATCTAGGGTAACAGACCGAAAGAATTGTGCCTGGATACTAATCAAAGGGCAATGTGCCATAACTGCCATCAATCATGATCTGTCAAATGACCAATTTGGTCGAGACGCCATTGTTTAACTATTTGTGTCTACTTCGTGGACAGATCATGGGATAAACTAATCTTTGATAACATATAAGTTTGTTCTAAAGAAAAAGTTTGAAGAAATTTTCTGATGTCACAGTTGATGTCGTGGGATGTCATTCTTACTTTGTGGCAACCATCAGTAGCATAACACAGTTTGGAATGTGCAGCGTGTCAGAACATAAGCTTTGCCTTCGTCATTTTCATAAATAATAGTAAAAATATAGATGACTTCTCCTTAAACGATTTCTGTCTATGTCCTAACCGCTTAACATTATATTACGCTTTATTTTATCTAAGAGAATAACATTACTCTTTTTATGAAACTGTTGTATTGCAGCAACTTCTTTTTGTTATGAATCTCACGATTTCCTTTTTTAAATCTAGTGGCTGTAAGTGCGGCTGTGGATCATGAGGTCCTAGTATTACTTATCTAGAGAGCATAGACAAAATGATATTATATCAGAGATAACGACGATGGAAAATTCAAAATAGTATTGGATGTAGGTACGTGCGTTACCAAAAAGTTCATTTTAGTCAATTCTATTGAAAATTGGACTGCTTCGCGGTTTGAGTCGGGCGGGTCGGGCAAAAAGTGCTTTTGGGTTTTTCCATTTGCAATTTCCCAGTAGTAGCTCGGAGTTTGGAAGTTGGCGGTATGATACCCCCGTGCCTCGGTGCGCACGTAAAGCCGTTGGTCCTGCGCCTGATCTCTCTCCGGTCGTGTCGGATTGCCGTCCCATCGGACTATGAGAGTAAAGGAACAGAGAGTGCGCCTGTGCCTGCGCACACACGCCTGCACTATAATATCTCCCGCGCCGATGGCTAATCTCCGCTAAGATTGGCCGCCGTGAGCGAAAAACGGTCAGGAAGACTACTCGTATACAAAAGGTGATTAAGATTTTTAACTACAGACAATTCCTTGTTCAAAAATTTCCAGAACATTCAAACCGAACTTGTATGAATTCTCGACGTCTCGTCGGTCCCATAAACAATCACAAATTACTTTTTAAAACTAACCCGGATTCTGTCAAGTAATCTCGAACATATTATCTTTTTAATTAAGGAAGACACTTTATTTTGAGAACATCATACTTTAAAAACAACCTCTTTTCCGCCTCTCAAAACTTAATGGATATGTTTTTAAGAGCTTTATTTACGATTTCTTTCGTATCAGGACAATGATGCATTGTTATTTATTTTTGTTTGACATCTATATTGTAAGGCTTTGATAATAAAGTGAATTTATTAACTGTTTACAATTACGTTTATTATTTTTGTAACCGTTTTGGCTATCTCTATACCGTAAAAGGTTTTGGGTAAAAGTCAAGGAGATTGGAATGGTGTGATGTTTTTTTTTTCATCTGGCAACCTTAAAATAGCGAGTCTGAGTGAAAACTGTAATGTGAATAGTGCAAAGTATTTTTTTTTAATATACTGAAGATTGTATTCTTTGTTTCAAGATTAAATAAAGTTTCACTTTCATGAACAGTGACTCAACTTTATTTAAAAAGTATTGAAATATTTCACATCCCAGTACTTTTCATCACAACAGTGTTTTTTTATACAGGGTGTGAACGGACCCTTCACAAAGCCCTCAACCAAGCATTCTGTTCATCAAACTAAGTACCAACTTTATTTTGGGGTGGAAAATCACGGTTTACGGTTGGACCCAAAACACTGTGCTGATGGATGCGTTGAATAGTATGGGGGTCGTGAAGGTTTTTAAAGTAAAGTTATAACATATAAAACTTGTGATAAAGTTGTAACTTTGGCCCCCAATTTCTCCGTAACTAGAAGGTTTCCAGGTATATAGTCTATAACAAAACAATGATCGCAATGACGGAGAGAACAAGGAGCCTTGCGGCTTCGTTAAGCCAACGGTTCTTTTAAACCCAACTATGTTTCCCATTTCTATTGATACCCACAAAAACAACATAATTACGCACTTATTTAGTCATCATTAATTCGTTTGAAAAAGCGATCAAGGGCTGAATAAAAACCGTTATCGAACAGGCTTTTTGTCTATGCTCGGTAATGCGGCTCGTGTTCGGTTTTCAATTTCTTTTTTATTCCTCAATCAGCCGTGCGTAAACGGCCTTGCCACTCTTCCTGAAGATACAAGATGGATTAGAGTGACAATATGGTGTATTCTTAGGCCTTCCCGTTTACGGTTTTTTGTTTAAGAAGTAAGGTAGGTACTCAGTGAAATTGATTTGTTTAATTTGCCGTAACATTTCGTTTCATGGTTGGTTTGGTTTTATTTTGATTGCGTTTTCTGTTGACAATCAATGTGTTGGTTGTTGAGAATCTGTGATTTGTTTATTCTTTCTTTTGGCTTTTAAACTTTAGGGTACTATCTCGCTCACGCAGCTTTATATGTTCTCACAATTGTACATTTTGGTGTAAACGGACCCTTCACGAAGCCGTTGACGGCTTCGTGAAGGGTCCGTTTACACCAAAATGGCTGGACCTCATTGGGAACAAACTATGCTAGCGCCATCTGCTTTCAGCTTTCACCGGCCAACCCCATTGTACCGCAGAACACAGATTAAATATTCTCATGTAATATGTTGGCACAACATCTCTTGCTGAGCGATTTTTTTCATTGTTTACATCGTAATCATTATTACAGCTTGGGACATGTGTGTGGATTCGAAGTGTAAATATGAGAAATTTCAGATCACATGATCTCTATCTGAGAATATAAGATTACAACACACAAACAAATAGAAATGTGTTGAAACTTTTGAGTCAGTTTGATTGACATACCATTTTGTAGGTAACAACATTACGACTGTAATCCCCGAAGGGGTTAAGCACAAGTTAATGGATGTAAAAACAACCTTAACGAAGTTCAAAAGCACTTGTTCTACCCGTCACGTCATTGCGATATTGTTTTTTGACCTAGACCAGCGGTTCTCAAACTTTTTTAGCTAAGGAACCCTTTTGGAAACTAAAATATTTGACGGAGCCCTAAAATACGTTTGTTGCCTAAAATATTAAAAAAAAAACAAGAAATGGAATTGAAAATGGATTACTACAACTGATTCAAGGCTAGAATTTGCTGTTTCACAATTTACTTGGTTAAAAAAATATTATAATTTTTAGTGACTGTCGTATAGTAACTTAACTTTCTCTGCAACCTTAGTTTTCTTTGGTATATTTTTTTAATTATGACGAGTATTTTCATGGAGCCCCTACAGAGGCTCCACGGAGCCCTAGGGTTCCGCGGAGAACACTTTGAGTAAGGCTATTCTAGACTATACCTGGAGAAATTTTTCACAAGGTTTTTTTTTAATACTAGTTTTGAATGTTATTACTTCACTTTAAATACCTCCACGACCCCAGTACTATTCAATGCCCAATGTACTATTCCATCTACATAATGTTTTGAGTGCGTTACTTTGAGCCCTATAACCGTAAAACGTGATTTTCACCCCAAAAAAAGTCGTTTCCCAGCAATATTTTTTGAATAGAGTTACTTAGTTTGATATACAGAATGCTTGGTTGACAGCTTCGTGAAGGGTCCGTTTACACCACCTACAATTTAAGCTAGTTATCTTTTAGTCTTAAAAAACTTACAGTTTCGTCTTGAAACGCCTTGCATACCAACATGCGTTCGGTCAGTGATGTCGAGTGCGTATTTTAACAGACATAAGAATCGTATTTTTAAATTACTTACCCACTCAACCGCCCCTGGCTGCATGTGCAGCCAGTAGCTGTTTTGCTAAATGTCCCTGGCTGCATGTGCAGCCAGTAGCGCATTCGTCCAACAAATGCAATAAAAAATCTACTAAACTGCTATTTCTAGAGCTTATTTCTCTTGTAGCAATCTCTATACTATATTCCTCAACGTTCGGACCAACAATAGCAACACTATTCCATCGACAAATTTCAAAATAAAAGTAAAAACTTTAATGTAAACAAACTCCGCCATTTCTGACGTGTGGCGTCGTATTTCAATTGTTCTGTTATGTATATTGTTGTTTTCGGATAGTGTTATATATCAAATTAATCGTGAAAATCTGTGCTACTATATTATCATAAAGGAAATCTAGTTTTCGAATCTCAAAGTTGAGTATTTCACCTCCGAAAGGTGGTAGGTTTAAATACCTATAGTGATTGTGTTTATACAAAAAATAAGTGTTTTTGTGATTAAAACGTGTGTGTTAACGGAAAAACAGTGCATTATTAGTATTGTGAACATATTATTAAATTGTATATACAAAAACAAGTGGCTTCGTAAAGTTATAGGTACGTAAATAACCGTGTTCAAAAACAGTCGTTGGCGCAGGCCGCGTCAAAATAAACAGTGAGTATTCAAATTCTAATTTAATTCTAACTAGACTATCGTAAATAAACTAATAAGATTATGGTCTTATTGGAAAGGAAATATAATCTAGTTTATTTTAAAATTATTTTAATTGAAATTTAATATTTCGAAAAATTCAAATTAATATTTTAATAGCGAAATATCCGTTTTCATCACTGTTTTTCATGTTCTACATTTTTTTTGAGTTTCAAATTATATCAGTTTTTTTTTTTTTTTAATTTATATATTCCATAACTATTCAGCTATTCACTGTAAATTTTATTTAGCTATAACTCTTGTAGTTTGCGATTGTTTATCTAAAGTGTCAAATTACATGCGAATATTTCGCAATTTTTTGCACGCGTGGCGGTTTGGTGCAAAAAATTCGCGCGCGGGGCTGGTGAGTGGTTACTCATAAGATTATGAATGTTATTATCGAGGAAATAGCTAACTGATGGTTTTTATTTCGGGAACTCAAGTGCCTACCGAAAGATCGTTGACCATGGCGCGTAACTGTGTTGCAAATTTTAAAACATTTATTTCGGTGTTGCAAGCTTTTTAATGTTACATCATAAATTCACAGGCATAACATTATGCTGATAACTATTGATTTTTCACAGCTACAGAACACGGAACATTTTCATACGCTTTATACTATTAAGTATTATAAAGAAGAAAAGTTTGTTTGTAGTAATCTTCGAAACTACCGTTCCAATTGCAAAAATTCTGTCACTAATGGGGAGCTAAATTATTCTTGAGTGTCACAGGCTATATTTTAAACGTTCCCGTGGGATAAATTCCGACTATAACGCGAGCAAAGCCCCGGGAAAAAGCTAACCAATTGTATTCGGAAATTAATTTTGTGATCACATTGTGACATCCACCAACCATCACTGGAGCCGGTTGGTGGAATGACCCACTCCCTCTTACATACAGAGACGTTTGTCCCAGCAATACAAACATTGTAGACTGATTATAGGCTTTATTGCATCGCATATCACCTGCCTAGCCTTTGCCCAACTATGTTGGGGTCGGCTTCCAGTCTAACCGGATGCAGCTGAATACCAGTATTTTACACGGAGCGACTGTCTATCTGACCTCCACAACCCAGTTAGTTCTGGGTAAAACGAAACCCCTAGGTAACACTGGTTGTCAGACTTTTTGGGTCACTGACTACCTGTAATGACTGTCAAAAATCTACAAATGACAGCCGGGACCAACTGCTTAACATGCTTTCCAGGGCACGCTTTTAGTATTGCCTCGTAAAGTATATCCAATATTAGCAACCCGCTTCAGCTTCGCACGGCGCCACCTATCGGGTCCAAAATCCTGTTCCTATACCTAGTTCCTTTCTCTTTCAAGCTGGAACTAACCATACATATTCAAAGATTTCATTGAAATCGGTTGAGTGGTTTCGGAGATTAGCGTGTCATGTACGAACATAAAGGGTGGTATAAAACCTCTTAACGAAGCCGATATACACTTATTCTCCCCATCATTGCGATCATTTTTTTTTGTTTTACACCATACCTGGGAACCTTCTAGTTACGGAGATATTAGGGGTTAAAGTTCCAACTTTTTTTTTAAATATAAGTTTTTATTCTAAGATTTTTACTTTAAACACCTCTACGACCTCCGTACTATTATATTTATTATACTATTTTTTTATTATACTATTATATTGTGGAATGCAATAAAAGTATTGAGTATTGAGTATTGAGTACTATTCAATCCATCCATCAGCACAATGTTTTAAGTGCGTTACATTGTGTTCTACCACAAAACATGATTTTACACTCCAAAAAAAAAAGCCTTCCCAGCAAATTTTTTTGCGTAAAGTTACTTAGTTTGAGTTTGCTTCGTGATGAGGTTGTTTACACCCTGAACCCTAATAATCACGTGTCACACGTGATTTTTAGGGTTCCGTACCCAAAGGGTAAAAACGGAACCCTATTACTAAGAGTCCGCTATCCGTCCGTCTGTCTGTCACCAGGCTGTATCTCATGAACCGTGAGAGCAAGACAGTAAATATTTTTTGTCTTGTGTTGTATATATAGATAATGGTACGGAACCCTTCGTGCGCGAGTGCGACTCGCACTTGGCCGGTTTTTTATATATTTAAAATAGATTTTCTTGTTAGTTGTAGGTTTAATGAACCTAAAATTCACAAGCTATTCAATTGGCGTTTTCCCTAAACACTCAAAAGTACTTATTTCTGTAGAAGACCCACAGAAATGGACGCGAAAACAAAGCAAAAACATTACATGAAATTGAATCACATTTCTTGTTATTCTCGAAACACATTGTGAAACATTTACCTTACAGGAAAAAACCACAATAGCGTGTCAAAAGTTGAAATTATTCCCGAGAACGGTTCGTTTAGTTTCCATGACACCCAAGTTTGATAATTTTCTCCGAAATGAAGGACTAGGAAAACATAAAAAACACAACATCTATGATTGGCCAATATTTTCCAAAAATAGCTGCCAGTTCTTTGTTTAAAAGATTCCAGAATTTTCAAACCAAGCGTGTACAGTCTTTTCACGGTTTTACACTAGCAACCCGCCCTGGCTTCGCACGGGCGGAGCATATTTATATGCCTACTTTATTTATTTTTGTAGACATATTAGCGTTGCGACAGTTTAACAGATATTGTTAAGAGAAATAATTCCGTAATTTTCATATAACTCTATTAGTTCAGGCGTTGCACGCCAGTTTTACCGACATCTACAGCAATTATCTGTAATCTAATCTAATGTATGGCAATTCAAATTTATAGTAAATTACCTAATGTTTTTAAAAGTCTTAACCTCGTGACATTTAAAAAGAAACTATTTAACTTTCTAATGCAAAAGTGTTACTCAACGAGTGATTTTTTAAATGAAAAATTTGATTCAAAATTTAAATTAGACGATGACTTACCTCTTTTTTTTAATCGAATGGAATTTCATTTCTATGACATTGTATTGAAATTTTTCTTTTTTCTTTATTGTATTTAATAATTCTTGACATTATAATTAATTAACCCCTGACATTGTATTTAATCATTCTTAACATTACAGTTTATAACCCGTTCTATTTTGATAGTAGTTAACGTTTTCTTATTCGCGGCATTGTATGGTTTATTATTAATTTTAATTCTTTGTATTTCGTGTAACACCTAAGTAACAACAATATTCTAACAAATAAATCTATTATTATGAATAATTAACGACAATTTTCGATCCTATTGCCATCAACCGGGCACAACTCCAGACTCCGTGGCTGCTACTGCTGTGTTCCTGACGTAAAAACCCAAGGATGGGAGTACTATTACTAACATGAAAATACTCAATATCGAATGGCTAATATTCTCCAAAAAAGACGAAAAAATAAATTCGTCACCATCATCATCCAAAATCGGCCTAATTTTGCCCACCTATGTTGGGGTCGGCTTCCAGTCTAACCGTAGGCAGCTGAATACCAGTACTTTACATGGAACGACTATGCCTATCTGACCTCGATAATGGATGGCCAATATTCCCAGAAGAAACGAAAATAGAAAAATAATTTCGTCACCATAATGTCGGCCATTTTGTTTGATACTTTTCCAGAAAGTCCATGGAGTTCCCGATTGCACAACTTACATTACTTCATCGTCTCGACCTGAATACATTCTGAGCGGGGGGGTATACTTGAAAACAGCAACGAGCGCAGTACTATTACGTATCTCTGTTGACAGCTCGAAATTATAGTAACTGGGCTCAGTGTCCATCAATTAACTGTCAAAAGGTTAGTTTCGTATTATGTATGACCCTGTTAGTCACCGCTGTAAAGTGATATCCACTCAGTGTAATACGTAATACCAATATTATGACATTCACGGTTGTCATCAAAGTTCGGTGTACAACCGAAGCTTGATAGTCACTGGATATCAGAAAGATACGTAATAGGCCTGCAGGTCTAAACCGTGTTATACTTAATTAGAAATTGTAAACAGCTTCGCTTTATTTGTTTGTGGAAGGGTCATATTGTACTGATTCTGTGAAGGAATGAAAGATTTGATAATGTGGATTTGAGGTTTTGTATGGGTGAAAGAAATGAATTATTCAAATGTGTTTCCAAACGAGAGCGGATGGATTTAGACAGTATTGCCAACACTCTTGGCTTTTGTGATACAGGAACTCCTATACTTAATAAAAGATAGCTGATCTCTGCGACAGCTGTCAGTAGAGAAGAAAAACAAACTTTTTGACAGCTTTTCTTCTGTACTGACAGCTGTCGCAGAGATCAAGCTATCTTTTATGAAGAATAGTACAAGAGCCAGGGCTACACTGATGTGTGAGCAATCACTTGTTAATCAAGAAATTATTTATATATTATTTACTCTTGAATAATTTGCTGGTGTTTGGTAATCGTAAACTAAATATACTCCAAAATTATGTTAGTTAAAGTATTGCTTTTCGGAAGCCATACTTTTTGGATTTTAGTTGTACTATTCGCTCATAATATTCCCCGTCAAACTATAATACCATAATAACTTAACGAAAGGTATTCTTTCAGCCTTCAGCCTTGAACATCTGAGAAGGTAAATACGTCAAAGTCACTCCATTCGAAGGCTAAAACCCGACCAGATAAAGTACCTGATCGAACTTCAATGTCAGATGGTAGAGTAACATTACCTGCTTATAAAGTTTAAGGCCGCTTTCACGGCCTCGGGTGGTGCGACAGCACGCGACAAGCACAACGTGAGTACCGCCGCTCTGCAAAACGCGTCGCGGTGTATCGTGGCATGTTCGAAAAACATCTTTCATTTGTTCACTTCGCGGGAGCTATCCGTACCTCGGAACGCACGATAAGCCGTTGGTCCCGGCTATTTTTTTTAAGATCTTTGACATTCGTTACGGGTAGTCAGTGGCCCGAAAGTCTGACAACCAGTCTTATCAAGGGTTATCGTATCACCCAGTACTAACTGGTTTGTGGAGGTCGGCGAGGCAGTCGCTCCATCTAAAATACTGGTATACAGCTGCCTTCGGTCATACTAGAAGCCGACTCCAACATAGTTGGGAAAAGGCAAGGCAGATGATGCGCTGTCGCAAGCCGCGTGTCGCTCGCTAGTAGCCCGTGGCCAAGAGCTAATATAATCGGCCGCAACGCTTTAATTATTTAGGGATTACCTAAGTGCCAGGCTTAAGATCAAAACGAGGGTTAAACCAAAGTGTTTATGATGGAAACATTACAGGGAAATACAAGTTTTAAAGGTAAGTGGGCGTAAATCCAAAGGAGGTTGTTTTTTGGTTAGAAAAGGCTGAAGAGAAAATGTCATCGTCTAATAATCTAGGTCCAGAAATAGGGTGGAGCTTTTTATGAGGGATTGTCAGGAATTAAAAACGTTACTTTTTATTTTCCTGTTTTTTTTTTTTGATTAGGTAGGATAGGATTAATGTCGTCGGCTTAGCAGTTGAAATCAAGGATGCATGAAAAAATATGAAAAGACACATAAAACCTATTGAGAGCTTTAGCTAAAAATAAGACGTAAGAGTTGAATATTTATATTTCGAATAGGCTGCAAAAAAAAAAATACCGTAACATAATAAGACGTCTTCTCCGAATCTGTTGAACCCGACAGTTGTGTTGATTTCTCAGTAGCATCCACGGAGTCTGGTTTTGTGCCCGGTTGATGGCAATAGGCCCGCCTCCTGTTATATGGGACTTATACTTAAGTATATCCCAGCGAAATGTGGGTGTACTTATTATAATTCTGTGAGTGTGTTTTGCCGTGACTTATAAGTGTCGAGTTCCAGTGGTGCGCGTAGCAAAAGACAAAGAAAGAGGGTAGACAGATTTGTCTGCTACAATTTTTTTTTTTTCCATCCACCCGCATTCTCCAGTTGACCCGCGATCATGGCGCTTGCAACAGCGTCGAAATATCGGGAGCTCAAAAACAATAAATAAGCAACAGATCAGTTTATTGAAACATGAGGCTAAGCAAAAATATTCAACAAAGTACTACTACGTAAGTCGAAATAGGTCAAGAGCTCTCACGTGTGCCTTGATCTAAACATGTAAGTCAACCTCAGTAGGCCACGAGACAAGTACCTCATAGGGTGGGTACTGGCACTAACTAAAGTGTTATAATTTGTTTGGATATGTCAAATGTCACGTTTTCGATGAAAAAAACTTAAGTATACGATGGTTCAGAAGTACTTTGGTAAAAGTTAGATACAGAAGTACTGATTTTTTTGGTATTTGCATGGATCGGTCGAATACGGTGCCAAAAAGATTTTGGAATCTTAAAAAAAATCCATGGTCTTTATTATCGATTTTAATTGGTAAAATATTTAGGCCATCTTCCATTCTGTCCTGTACAATATCTAAACACAAGTACTTGTGTTTAGATATTGTACATCAGTACTTTCTTGCTACACATCTCATAGGACGGGTACTGGCGATTACTAAAGTGCTATGTTTTAAGTTTGGACATGTCAAATGTCACTTTTTCGATACACTCACACATGTTAGTCCGAAGGGTAACTATGAGGAAATAACGATGCCGAAAACTTGATCTGTCCACGAAGTAGACACAATAGTTAAACAATGGTGTCTCGAACAAATCGGTCCTTTGACAGATCATGATAATTGTTATTGAAGGGCTTAGAAATTAAGGTCGCAGAATTCCTCAAACATTTATAATTGAAACTAGGAGATTTCATCTTAATCTGCCAAGTCAAATTCAAAAAAGATGTCTGAGGAACTTTCCTTCGAAATTCGTAATACTTAGTTACATGAAAATATGTAGTTTGTTTTCTATTTACAACTTTCTGAGCCCAGTAAACAAGAAAAGATTTCCTTTTGGGTAAATCTTTTCTTGTTTACTGGGCTCAGACTTTGTTACAAGGCTACATTTAAAGGCAAGTTAATGTGACACATGACAGGGGTTCTCATAAACGTGACTTGACAGATATTGGTGTCGATTCTGTTGTTCACAAACTAAACTTAATTTAGGCTATTGCTATCTTTTTCTCTCTAATAAAACGAGAAAGAGACGGACGTAATTTAGAGCTGTCAAAATTAAATGGAGCTACCATACAAATGAATGCACGTAAAAAACATGTTGACTAAAAACACGGTGAAGCGCAAGGCATAAACTAGATTGACATCTCTAACTTAGTTCATAGCTATAGCCGTCCTCTTCTCGCACTGCCTTTTAGTAAAAGATAGCAATAGCTTAAATTAAGTTTGGTTTGTGCACAACAGAATCGACACCACTGGGTAGGTAATTCTGATGGCGCGTTCGTGTTCCACGCGCGCCTCAAAGAGAGTCAGCAACTGTGAAGGGGTCCGCAAGGGCCGAAGCCTGCCGGGGCTGCGGGACTATTCGAAAGAGATACCGTGGCCCCGGAACACAAAGGGCGAGGAAGGAACATGGATGGGTTTTAGTCAGTAAAAGTCTGACACTCCCTCCTGCTCCGCCCAGAGCGGGAGAAGTCATTTGATGATTTCCCATCCTAAAATTAAAAATTTCTTAAGTTTTATGCAATTTGCCTGTCAGTGTTAGGTTGTATGTTAAATAAATATGATTCGCGGCCGTAATACGTATGTATTTACAGAATTATAATGATTCAAATCATCAATACAACCTTTGTTAACCTTTTTTAATGTAATCTCATTGAATGACTATATTTTCATGAAAATTTCACTCTAACCTATTAAATATACTTAGAGGGTTGTATTGATGATGTTTTTGTTTATGTTGTTGTAGTTGCGGTCGCGAATCACATTTTAATCAAAAACAACCTGACACTGTCCTGCAAATTGCAAAAAAACGTAAGAACTTTTGTGTGCGACAGACAAAAAGTTTGCGACAAATTTTGCGTGATTGATGTGTTTGACTACTTTTTTGTCCACTATAAGGATTTACTGATGGTTACTAATCGCCTTAAAGTGGACAAAAACGTAATCAAACACATCAATCACGCAAAATTTGTCGCAGACTTTTTGTCTGTCGCACACAAAAAGTCTGCGCTGTATAATAATGTTGTCATAATATTTCACACATGACAGGGGTTCTCAACATCGTGACTTTTATTGGGTAGGTACTACCATTTCAGGCATTGTAAAATTTTTCCAATATTCATTTCATACCCGTCTATTGTGTTTTGTTTTTGAAAAGCTTCCGCGAAAACGTTTTCTCAATGAACACTTTCTTTTGAAAATTAAATAAATAAAAAATAATAAAATAATAAAAATAATAATAATAATAATAATAATGGCACTCAAACACGCACTCATTCAAAATACCAACACTCCTTACTACAACTATAAACCAGAAACTACCCTAGAAAATACAACACATAAGATCTACTACGATCGCGCTATTCTGACTGATAGAACGATCCACTACAACAGACCGGATATAATCCTACAGGACAAAATAAATAAAGTTACATACCTGATAGACATCGCAGTCCCCAACACGCACAATATACAGAAAACAATCACTGAAAAAATAAGTAAATACGCAGAACTCAAAGAAGAAGTTACTAGAATTTGGCGACAAGAAAAAGTATATGTAGTCCCAATAGTCCTTTCCACAACAGGGGTAATCCCAAATCACCTCAGCCATAGCTTAAAATTACTAGACCTCAAAGAAACCCTCTACATTACACTGCAAAAAGCTGCTATTTTAAATACATGTAGAATCGTTAGAAAGTTCATGCAGATAGAAGAGAACGAGATAGGACCTCATCACACCACATAAATATTATAAAACTAACACACCACACGCTGCATTTGCTTTGGCTTCGGCCCGTAAATGTAGTTAAAATCCAGTCTAAGGGCTGAGAAGAAAAAACACTTTCGATAATAATAATAATAATAACTATGGAACTTGTTAAAACCACTTCAAAATAATCGAAATGTCACCTATGTTGACAAGGCACCGGGCCAAACTACAAAAAGAGGCACACCCACCATCTCCGGGCTCGTCGCACAGCTCCGCCTCGCAGCCGCCGGGATGCGCCACACCCGTGAGCATCGTGTCACCGGTCGCTGCAGTTGCGTCGAGCTCGAGCGACGAGTTTTTCTCCCCGCCGTCGACACCACCACCACCACCACCACCAAGAGGACGACGACGAGGAAGAGGACGGCCACCAGCGGGCTTGGGACCTCGAGGCCAACAGGCCCCGAGCAGGGTCCCCGCTGCTGGTGGAAATGTGTCGCGCATGCGATGGACTCAGTCCATTAATGAAAATGTGATGCGCGCATATTATGGGGCTACTGAGGGGGGAAGCAACTTGACTGCGTACCGTGGTCGGATGCTCTCTCTGTTTCAGGTACTAGAGCCGGCTGTCAGCGTAGAAGCACAACGACTGTCGGATCAGGTGCGGGTCATCCAGCGTAACCATATGTTGGATGACACCGTACTTGATCGACTACGCTCCGAATCACGGAGTAACCTAGTTACGCCTGCTTCGCCAATGATCGCAGTGCAGCTACAAAATATTCCCAGTGCGCCACCGCGATCCAACTACGATGGTGAAGAGGATGGTGACGAAGTTATATCCGTGAGTACCCAATGCAACGCACAATTGAGGAGCGCTTTGGAGAGTGCGTTCCGGGAGTATCGTTCCGCACCGCCTGAACTTAGACCACGTTTGCCTCGTTTGCCTATGCACAATAAAAACAAGGCGCTGATGTGTGCTCTAGATTCGCAGCTGTCAAATTGCTTTGACAGCAGCAAAGACCTCGCCGATACTCACTCAATATTGTACTGTGGAGCTGTGGCGGCATGTCGTGTAGCTCGCGTCAAATTTCCCAACAACGACAGAGCTACACGACCAAAATTAGCTGCTCCAGCTTGGCAGTGCAGGATTGAGCGGCGTATCGGTGAGGCTAGGGCACTCATCGGCAAGTTAATCTGCTTCAGGGAGGGCAATACTCGCCCTAGAGTGATGCGTTTTGTGAGGCGGGCGTTCTCGGGAACTGATGTTAGTTTTCGAGATTACTTGGCCCGCGTCACAGAGCGTATCGACTTCCTGAAGCAGAAGATCTGTGCATGGGCAAGCCGTATTCGTCGGTACAAGCGGCGAGTGGACCGGTACACTCAGAATCGCACATTCCAAAGCGATGAAAGGTGGGTATATAGGGCTTGGGAGCGACCAGACCAAGGTGTGACTGACACGCGTCTGCCGGATGATAACGCTATGTGTTCATTCTGGCGCAGCATCTGGTCGGTGCCTGTCAGTCACACTGAGGGCGATTGGACCCGGGAGGTTGAACAAGTGTGTGATCCTATACCAGAAATGGAGGCAATCATCATCAGCCCCTAAGACGTAGCACGTGCGGTCCGTCCGTTGCCTAACTGGAAATCTCCAGGGCCGGACGGGCTGCACAACTTCTGGATCAAGTGGTTCCAAAGATCACACGCTCGCTTGGCGTCCCAGTTTCAATCAGCCTTAGAGTCAGGGTCGCTACCCCAGTTCTTGACGACAGGAATTACCCACCTGCTCCATAAATCAGGTAGTACTGCGGAGCCCAAAAATTATAGACCAATCACTTGTTTACCAACGGTCTATAAAGTTCTTACATCCATTTTGAGAGCTAAAATCAACCAACATATTGAAAGTAATTCTATCATGTCTGCCTCTCAGAATGGATGTAGGAACGGGTCCCGCGGCACTAAGGAGCTGCTCCTCATTGACATGGCCATTAGCCAACAGGTTAGCCGCTCCCGAAAGAATCTGTCTACATGTTGGATAGATTATAAGAAGGCCTATGATTCCGTGCCTCATACATGGCTCATGAGGGTGCTGGAGTTGTACAAAGTAGATGCAACTCTACGTACCTTCCTGATGTCATGTATGGGGCACTGGAGAACGGTTCTTCGCTATCTAGGATGTCGACAGATCCAAGGGAACAGCGAACCGATAAGGATCGAGCGTGGTATTTTCCAGGGTGATAGTCTGAGTCCATTGTGGTTTTGTCTAGCCTTGAACCCTCTCAGCACACTGCTGGAGCGTTCAGGTCTAGGCTATCTGTTGAGGAAAGATGGTCAGGTCATATATCACCTTCTTTACATGGATGATCTGAAACTCTTTGCCCCGCAACAATTTGCAACTGATGAAGCTACTGAAGGTAACAGAATCTTTCAGTAGCGCCATCAGGATGGAATTTGGTGTGGACAAATGTGCAGTCATGCATGTAAAGCGAGGAGAGATTATGGAATCCGTGGGAACCCAACTCTCGGATTCCATACACCTTAGATCCCTCTCCTCAACAGAAACCTACAAGTATTTGGGTATGTCGGAAGCGTTAGGCATCAACGTGACTAACATGAAGCAATCGTTGAGGGAGCGCTTCTTTGGCCGCCTGAATAAGGTGCTAGGCAGTCTTTTGTCAGGCGGAAACAAGGTGCGCGCCTTCAACGGTTGGGTCATGCCGGTTTTGATGTATTCCTTCGGCATACTCAAATGGACTCAGACGGAACTTGATGCCCTGGATAGGAGGGTACGCACACTGTTGACTGCAAATCGAATGCATCACCCACGGTCGTCGGTGATGAGACTGTATATCCCACGGAAGTGCGGGGGTCGTGGCTTCTTAAATGCTAAGACACTACACAACCGTGAGGTATGCAGTCTCAGGGAATACTTCCTAGAAGCCGACGGGGAGATGCACCGAGATGTGGTCTCAGTGGACAAGGGCCTCACCCCGCTCTTCCTGGCTAACGAGAACTGGCGCAAGCCTAAAGTAAAGGACACTAATGACCGCAAGGAGGAATGGCAGGGCAAGGAGCTTCACGGACGCTTTTACCGGGCCCTACAAGGCCCGGATGTAGACTTCTTAGCGTCCGTATCCTGGCTGCGCTTTGGTGACCTCTTCGGGGAAACCGAAGGTTTTGTCTGTGCAATAATGGACGAAGTTATGATGACGAATAACTACCGGAAATACATTGTGAAAGATGGCACGGTTGACATATGTCGGGCATGCCACCGTCCGGGAGAATCAATCCGACACTTTATTTCTGGGTGTTATAGTCTGGCTAACGGAGAGTACTTGCATAGACACAACCTTGTTGCCAGGATTATCCACCAGCAACTTGCTTTGAAGTACAACCTTGTGGAATCAGAAGTGCCATACTATAAGTATGCGCCCGACCCAGTTCTCGATAATGGTAATATCACGTTGTATTGGGATCGACCTATCATCACTGACAGGACTGTTGTTGCCAATAGGCCTGACATTGTGGTGATAGATCGATTGGAGCGTCGCACAATGATTGTTGATATAACGGTCCCGCATGACGAGAACCTCGTGAAAGCAGAAAAAGATAAACAATTTAAATATCTAGATCTGGCTCGCGAGGTTGTTGACATGTGGGACGTGAGTATAGCAGTCATTGTGCCGATAGTCGTGTCGGCCAATGGCTTAATAGCCAAGAGCCTCGACCAACATCTTAGGAGGCTCTCGCTTGGCAGCTGGATCAAGGGCTTGATTCAGAAAGCAGTACTTCTGGACACGGCACGTATTGTTAGGAGGTTCCTCTCTCAAGAGCCCTGACCACCGGCAGCTCGGACCCTGTTCCCAGCGCTGGTGGGCTACTATTTTTATATTTTTAAATGTTTTTATTTATATTGTTTTTATATTAGGAATATTTAAAAAATTAAAAATATGTTATAGAATAAATAAACGAAATAATAATAAAATAATAATATAATAATAATAATATAATATTTAATAATTAATTAAATTAAATGCTGCAATGTTTTTTCTTATTGAAATAGGTGTTTTGCTTGTTTCTAAATGTGTATTGAAAAATTTGTTTGTTAACTTCTACGAGTTCTGTTTTTATTGATCAATACACTTCTTGGTGTTACAGTGCGTTCTCTTTCGTTTTTTGGATGAGATGAAAGACTTAAGGTAGACGCTCCAGAGTAGCCCGCGAAATTCAAATTTTCTTACGTTTTTTGCAATTTGCAGGCCAGTGTCAGGTGTATGAAGAACATTTAAATTTCGCGGGCTACCGTGGAGCTTCCACCTTAAACTAAACGTAGAGAGAGAGAGAAAACGAGAAAGCAACATAGATTATGTGAATGTGTCAGTCACCCAGTGGGAACGCTCTGTTAGAAGAAACACTGGTGAATAATGCATTTAAATCTTGTTCGTAAAAAATGATCAATCTAAGGAGAATTTTATATGAATAAATAAATTAATAATTTCTAGCCGTCTTTGAAGAATTATTTATTAAGGACATCTTACATGAATAATAAAATGGGTCGGACCTCACAAATTGATTTCTTAGAGCTTCCTCATGCTATTCTTAGAACATCCTTTATTTATTATTCCTTGTTTATTTATATTTTCCTTGCGAGCTTAGGTAATAAACGATAGAAAAATCTTGTTATTTGATTTAGTATTCGGAGATTTTTCTGACAAAGTAGTCTAAGTAGTTTTTCTTACAAACTTTTCCGATTATATTTTAGAATATTACAAAAATCTAATAATGTTTCGAATTTTGTTAATATCTTGTCATACTTAGATTAAAGAGAAAAAATTGGGACTATTCAGTTATTTGCAAAAAGATACAATTTTAAATGAATTACTTACGCGCTGCGGCTTTGTTCGAATTGTGTGGAACTGGATTCAGCGATGATAAATGCCGAACGAGGTTTGATTTTTGATTTCGAGGTTTATCCTGATCGGCAGCATGTACCGAATGAAAACCGAAGTGCTTCGAGTCTGCTTTGTTATTCAACTAATACTTACGAAAGCCGAATTGAATTTGTCGACCCGAACATAATGATATGTTAGGGCTACCGCGCACTATAGACAAGACTGTCTTCAGACAAACAAAAAAATCTAATTAGTCCGTCAGTTGGATTATCAAAAAACATTTGACCCGTGTTTTATCTTTTGTTACGTAAACGAAAATTGACGAAGATATGACGCTTTTAAAATTCTCAATACGTCACGCCTAGGTATAATTTTTAGCTAGTTCTGACGTCACGAGCCCCAAAAGATAAAACGCATCAGAACTCCCGAGTTTTGATGCGTTTTATCTTTTGTCAATATTCATTGATTTCCAAAAATAAGTGTCCATTCATTTCCAATACTCTAACTGACGGACTAAATAGATTTGCAATTTTTTGATACTGTCGTCATGCCTATTACCCTACTAGTGCGAGCGAGACAGTTAATTGATTATAAATTGTCTGTCTAAAGACAGTCTTGTCTATAGTGTGCTTTTGCCCTTAGGCTCGATAATTGATATTATATTTTAACACATTTACGACTTCCTCAATTAGGTGTTACTTAAAAATCTTGTGTCACATTCGTTACACACAGCTGAATATGGAATATAAGCGCTATCACCATCTGTGACAAGAAGTTGAATAGTAAGTACCTATTTAATAAGATTAAAAAAAAATATTGTTCGTCAATATTTTCTGGAATACCTATCATCATAATATGCGTCGTATGTCACCGTGTGTCGTCTTTTCCCAACTATGTTGGGTTACTTAGTTTGATGTACAGAATGCTCGGTTGACGGCTTCGTGATGAGGTTGTTTACACACTGTATCAAAACGTTCCATAATCATTGATACCTGCTGCTTGCCTGGTGACTGCCTCGTTGATCTGGTGGTCACAAGCGCGACTGTTGAGCATGAGATCCTGGGTTCGATTTCCGGGTCGGGCAAAGTGTTATTGGGTTTTCCACCAGGAATTTCTCGGCGCGATCCCTACCACATGGAACTTAAACACCTTGTGAGGTGTCCTCTGCCTATCGCTTCGAGAATTACAAGCCGTGATGTTATGTTTTGTATGAAATCTTTGATACTTCAAGTGACACGATTTAATTTTCCCATACAGTTGTAAACTTCTAGATGGCAGCGAGCCCAACGATGACTGATATTGGCTACCATATAATTTGCATCAACATTTACTTCAAATAAACCCGTCCTCGACTATGTCCAGACATCTAGAATCGTTTGTATCAGACTATTGACTATTTGAAATTGCAAACAGACGTTATGTTAGTACAAATCAGTAGAACATTGACTTTCAGTGTACTGTTACATATTTCGCCTTGTCCTAACCTCGGGGCTGAGTGCTGGCTGATATCGATAGTGTGGGGATGCGTATATCGATGTTTTAGTTAAATGTGTTGTATGGTTACTCGTATTTACGTTATTCATATGAATGCATGCCCTGACACCTGCGTATTTGAAGATCCAATAACTACATCAGCGAGCGGAGTTCGCATAGATATTATAGCTGAATTGTGGGCCAAACGTCCATAAAAATTTGCCATCGACACGCTAAGAAGATATGAAGGCTGAAGGTAGTTCAGTTAAAGTAGTATTACAAAAATACTGTTTTAAGCTTTCACGGGTCTTAACTATACTTAAAATGTCACTTACGGGATATCTTCCGTGATTATTGTTTATTTTTTTATTTTTGAGCTCCCGATATTTCGACGCCGTTGCAACAATAATCACGGAAGATATCCCGTAAGTGACATTTTAAGTATAGCATTACAAATGTTACCAGTTACCTACATGAATGAACTTATTGTGCCCTAGTGTGTATCAGTGGGTCGCATTTGCTTCTATTAGCTTGGCTCGCTAGTTTTCTATTAGTACTTTTTAAATAAAATACATTGAGGACAATACTGCACAATATTTATAGTTTTATTAATGCAATAATTGTACCTAATAAACTGAAAGTAAATACCCTAAACAACCGCTAATTAACTCACAATTTGAACATAAAATAACCAAACTTTTTTAACTGTCAGAAACCATCGACAAATTCCAATCACTAGTCGATAAAACCGCCATTACAGAAGACGCTGTCGATAGTTGATGTCGGCCAAATGTTGAGTGTTTTAGACGTCGAGTCGATCGCAGTAATACAGTTTGTCTAAACTATGTCGCTCAGTTCTCGTGGTCGAAACATTAATGTTTACACAACATTTATCAAGGAAGAAAATGTGTTTTGAGGAAAAATGTACACTAAAAGCAAAACTGCTGGCTTGAAAAATCTAGAAAAAATCATGATGTTAGTGCAGTTCATGAACTAAATTAACCATTTAATATATTATTCCATATTAACTTAATTAATTAATTCTTCTCTTCTTCTTCTTATATGAACAAGCAACTACGATTGTTTATGATATTGGTCCGACCATTAACTCCTAATATTTATTTATTTAACACTTCAAGCACAAAGTACAGAGGCGGACTTAATGCCGTAGGCATTTTCTACCAGTCAACCTTTGGGTGATGCAGAGACAAGCAGTGGTAGGTGTACATCTGAAAATAATTTAATTAATACTAAGGTAAACTACAAGGATATACAAAATACTATAAATATATATAAATACTATAAATATATATTAAACTATTTATTACTGTAAATAGAAATATAAACGGATTTACTAAAATAAAAGACAAACAATAGAGAAAACATTACCGTTGTGATGAAACTGCCAGCTTCTTGCGAATGTACTCTCTAACTTTATTTTTAAAAAATCAATCCAATCAATCAATTTTCTTTAATAAATTATAATTCAGGATAAAGAACAACAGATTCGTTCTATATTGTGATAACGAGCTACTACGGAACCCTACCTGCGCGTGACCCGACACGCATTTGGATGGTTTTTATTTTTAAATTTTGTGTCTGTTTGTTCCGGCTAATCTCCAAAATCGCTGGACCGATTTTGTCAAGTTTTACTGGCACGGAACGAAGAGTGGCTGCACCAAGTTCTACTGGCAGATAGCTGATGATATAAGGAGTAACTTAGGCATTTATTTTAGGAAAAGGATTTTGATTCCGTGAAAAAAAAAACAATTGAAATTGTTAACAAAATCCGATTCAAACAGGGAAGTAATAATTTCACGCTGAAGAAGATCGTGGGCAACAGCTAGTAGAACATAATAACTTTTTAAGCTTACCTATAGCACAACTTGAGAGTGATGCCCACTTACATAACCATTTGAACGTAGAATATGCAAGCATAGCCTGTTTACCAAATAGTTTGTTCGACTGTACATACAGAACCTTACTCTTACCGTTTATTTGTCTTAGATATTTTGAGGAATGCCTTGACGAATTTCTTTCTCCAGCAGTTTATAATTTCAAAATCACATTCACCGATTTCTATCAATCTTATTATTTAATATTGTTTGTTTTTTTACAGACACACTGCTTCTAAAATACTATGTTGGTGGTTGTTGGTGAAAATGTAAAACAGTAATCAATACAGTCGGAGAAAATCACTTTTAAAAGTTGCTACGTGTATGCAATGTTAGTGCTTGTACCATTGGAATGTCAAATCAAGGCTCCACAGCTCCGGTTCCAACTAATCGTCACTGAAGTGATTCGTAATCGTCCGGTAGACCGTAATCATTGACTTTGAGACATTATTAATTTATGACATAAGTTTTCTAGACTCTAGACAACATTCGAATCTAAAAAGGATAGATATACCTTGGCTTCCATATTTTATGCTTCGTTTTGCTTAAATTGTTTGTTTTATTTAGTTTTTAAGTATTTTAGTTTAATATAAAATAAAATATGATTGTAAACCTAACCTTAGTGTAAATACCTATGTTTAACAAATTAATAAAGATTCTGATTCTGATTTGGCAGTTGGGTAAAAATGTGTTGTATAGTTTGTTGCTATGCTGAAGTATCATCAAATGGTGAATTTTTAGCATAGATGACGAATCGGTGCTATAAAAACAATTTTAATGAAACAGCTGTGCAACGTGATCTTTTGTTTTATGATAACGGGTAGGGCATAACTCATAAGTAGACACATTTTTTTTTCGGTGTAGAGTAGTAGATGCGAGTAAGTGTGTTGTGGAGATCAGTTTGGCAGTTGCTCCATATACAGCTGCATCCGGTGAGACAGAAAAATGCGTTGGGTATAGGCTAGGCAGCGCCTTGTTGCTGTTGTTGTTTCCTTTTTCAAGCAAAACGATTAAAAAAGAAAAAAAAAAAGTAATAGGGAGCGAGCCCATTGCCATGAACGGGGCACAAATCCAGAGTCCGTGGCTGCTCGGGTGCATCGGGCTTTTACAGTAACGTATGCGTTGGTTTTTTAGGGTTCCGTAGTCCTGACAAGGAACCCTTATAGTTTCGCTTTGTCCGTCTGTCTGTCTGCCGGTCTGTCTGTCTGTACGAGGTTTTGCTAAGAGACCGTTAGTATTAGAAAGCTGTGTAGAGGTGTGAATATCAATAACGCCGACAAAGTGGTAAAATAAAATTTAGGAAAATATATTTTTTTAGGGTAGCTCCCCTATATGTGATGTGGGGATGAATGTTTTTTTTCGTCGTCTACCCCATCGTGTGGGGTATTGTTGAATAGGTCTTTTAAAATTACTTAGAGGTCGCTAACACTATTTTTCGATTTAATGCTCTATTAAACTTTATAGTGCATTTTTTTGTTCCAGTAGGGCGTCCCCCCCCCTCTAAAAGCTAAACTGCTGGCTTGCAAAATCTGGAAAAATTCATGATGATAGTGCATTTCATAAACTTTAAAGGAAAACTATAGCGGTTAAGATAACTTCATTAGTTTAGCAGTAATAGTCGTTGAACTAGGGTATTGGATAATTGTGTACCAAATACATAATCCTTTCAATAAATCTAAGTCTATAAAGTTACTAAGATGAAGTAGTTGCTTGTTTATAACGGGTGAAAACTTTCATTGAAAAACAAAATCTAAAATATAACGGGGTACTACGGAACCCTACACTGCGCGTGGCCGGTTTTTTCAACTGATTAAAGCCACATTTATTTCTCCCACAGCAGCGCATCGTAACGCTAATGGATTCTGTTCACGACTGGTTGTCAGTTGTCACTTCGCGTCCACTCCTTGATTTAATCTGTTAGTAGAATTTTATGAGGCACCTGGGAAGACATGGGTTCGGTCTTCGGCGTAATCGAAAATCACGCCACCACACACATTCAGTGGTTGTATGTGTCGCAGGATAATATCTATACATATAATAAAATCGTTGAGACCAAAAAATCTGTACATTGAAGATTTAAAAAAAAACCGACCAGGGTCACTAAAAATAAGTAACTGAACATATTAAAACCATTTTTAAAATTTTTGTTTGTTTGTTTGTCTGTTTGTTTGTTTGTTTGTTTGTTTGTTTGACCGCGCATCACGTAAAAACTACTGAACCGATATTGTTGAAATGTTCACAAATCTATTTAAATACATTCAGAATAACATTTAGGCTAAAGACATTTTGGATTTTTTTGGAAAAAGGGGGTGAAAAGGGGGGGTAAAGTTTGTATGAATTTTTTTTTTAGATTGTTCTAGAATCATGAAACTCAGAATAAATACATATTAATAAAAATAAAGGAATACCTGTTTTGGCATTTTTTTTAAATCTCATCCAGAGACGCAAAAAAGAGGGTTTTGTGTTTAAAATTAATAAACTTCAAACACCTATACAATCAAAACCAATGAAGTTGTAACCTTTTAAAGTTGCTACATATACTTCATATCTAATACAGGTAAATATAATTTCTCAGTTTTTTTAAATTTGATTTTTGACGTGAATACGCACAAAATAGGGGAACTCAAGAAAATCAGCTTTCTTCGGTATAAGTATAGTTGGTACGAAATGTTTGTGCGCGCATCACGTCAAAACTACGGCATAGGCTTCTTAAATATTTAGGCTATATATTATCACGCTACTTCCTTAAGGGGGTAGGCAATTTTGCATTATGTCCGTATACTTCAATTGTTTGACGTTTCAGTCATGACGTAAGTACATGAGAACGGCCATTTGTAGCTTATCAACGAAGTAAATAGCCTAGCGGTTTCATGACCGCTCTGTAAACTACAGGGTTGCAGGTTCAAACCCCCCCAGCATTATTTCACTTTTGGTGATTTGTTTAATTTTTTTTGATGCTGTGACATTTCTTACATTTCTTTTTGTATTTAAATTGTTTGCATTTCAATATTTCTTATTTTTGTTCGTGAAATATTTTTCCAAAAAGTAATAGAGAAGTATGGACGAAGAATACAATCATGCTGCGCCGACCTCAAATAAATTGGGATAAGAGCAGGAGTATGATGATGATTTCTCCAAAAAGTAGTATAGCGATCATCAGAATTCTGATAAATTCACGTGTTCTTGCCATGCATGAAGTGTGCTGTGCTATTCGCAATAATCAATAATCCATACGCAGTTTACGTAGAATATATTTACAGCTATATGTTATTGGCTTCATTCCATGCACCTTGGTGAGAATTTAAGACCTGCCTGGACTGTCATCGAAGGTCTGACGATGGAGACAAAAGTCAGTTGCACGAGGTCCGCAACAGTTTGCAGCAGCTATATCGTGTTTGGGCACATTTCATGGACCTTGATGAGAACTTTAAACTTAGCTAGAGTATGACTTTCATCGAAGGTCGACGATGGAGACGGAAGGCAGTTGCGAGAGATCATCAAGAGTTTATAGCATCTATATCGTGTTTGGGCTCATTTTATGCACCTTGATGAGAACTTTCGACCTAGATGGAGTATGACTGTCATTAAGTGTCTAAGGGTGATAACGTAAGGCTGAGGAGGCTGGCGAGGGAAGGCCTTATTTAGAAAACCAGAATATTTTAGCGATTAATGCAAATATTTCAGAGAAATTAAATTGTTACCTACTTGATTCTATACTATGTCTAATACACTCGAGAGCAATGAATCCAGGTCACTTAAAGAATGTTAAAAATCTCGGAAACTAAAAATGATAGGTTAATGCAATAAATTGTATTTAATAGACAATGTAATACTCCTTAAATGAAAGTAAAAAAAATATGAGTCACCATACATTTTATTAACACAAAATTACATAAAGAAAAAAACTGCTGATCTCTCCTTAAAACAAAAATAGGAAACATGAAATTTTTGAACTTTATTACGATTTTCTTGAATTTTAATACTTCGTATTGCCTCCTCGTGCTTCCATTACTGCGTTTACGCGGTTTGGCATGCTGTACACCAAGTTCCTTATACGATTTTGGGGAATATTCTCCCATTCCTCTGTGAGAGCAATTTTGAGCTCACGAAGCGTGATTGGGGGAGGGTTTCGTTGTTTTACGCATCTGCCTAGCTCGTCCCAAGCATGCTCGATCGGGTTGAGATCCGGGCTGCGCGCTGGCCACTCCATACGAGTAATGTTCATCTCTTGAAGGTAGTCATTCACAATCCTACCTGTATGAGGTCGGGCATTGTCATGCATAAATATAGCATCCTCACCTAAATTGACCATAAATGGACCAACGTGATCATTGAGGATTTCTTCCACATATCTTACGCTAGTTAAAGAGCCGTTTTCTATGATCACCAGCTCTGTGCGACTTTCAGAAGAAATTCCGGCCCACACAAGTACAGACCCACCACCGTAGGCTACTTTTTCTTCGATGCATGCTTGCTTGAATCTTTCCCCTGGTCTTCGATACACTCTGTGTCTTCCATCGTGCTTGTAGAGCATAAATTTTGATTCGTCGGAGAACATAACTTTTGACCAATCTTCAATACTCCAATTTACGTGGCTCTGGGCATATCTTAGTCTTGAAATACGATGCCCACGCTCCAGTTTAGGGCCGTTTGCAGGTCTAAGGGGTTTTAAGTTAGATTCAGCAAGCCGACGTCTTACTGTCCATGCACTTGGGTTACTTCCTCCGAGGCGTCGAAACTGATTTGTGAGTTCAGTTCCTGTGAGAAAGCGATTTCGAAGTATGGTGTTCACCAAGTATCGGTCTTCTCGTGCTGTGGTACACCTGGTTCAGCCCGTTCCTGGTCTGCGTAGGTTAGAACCAGTTTCTTCGTAACGTCGGAGAACTCTTTGTACTGTTGACAGCGACACACCGACAGTCCTGGCTGTATCGCGCTGACTCCGGCCGGTTTCCAGCATTGTAAGTATTCTGGTGCATTCTTCAGGCGTAAGCGACATAATTTCAGCTTGAATAATGAATATAGAGCACTATCAACATAGTTTATGTACCCACATAAATGACAGATTACAAACAAAAGCAAAACCAAATGCTGTAATTTCGTAGTTCCATCTTCGAAAGTGGCCCTTTTTCAAATTTGATTTTTTTATGATATAACTATACAATAACTAAGAAGTTTTAATACCTTCATTTAAGGAGTATTACATTGTCTATTAAATATAATTTATTGCATTAACCTAGCATTTTTAGTTTCCGAGATTTTTAGGATTCTTTAAGTGACCCGGATTCATTGCTCTCGAGTGTATTATAAAGCTGAAGTGTTTATTTGGTTGGTTGAACACGCTAATTTCAGGAACTACTGGTTCGAGTTGAAAGTATCTATTAGTGTTGGATAGCCCATTTATCGGAAAAGGCAACAACGAACAACAACGTTACAACGTTTATATAACATCACGCTACAATCAATAGGAGCAGAGCATCAATGAAAAATGTTGCAAAAAAAGGAAAAAAATATTCCTTTTGAGATCTTTAATCGTGTATGACGGAATTGTTCCTCATAAAAAGTTCTATAAAAATCCGCGATAGCATTATTAAGGGTGTCTCACACTCTCTAACGATCTCTCTGTCTCTCTTATATGACGCAGACGAAGTTGCGCGGGTCAGCTAGTTGGAAATAGTTTATCTGTAAAAGTTCTACGATTTCGCAAATTAACACCTTGTCTTAGGGAGAATTCACATGTTGGTCATGCAGTGGGTGACGAAGGTGTGAATAGTGTCGCTGCAGCTTTGCAGTTCATCATCATTATCATCATCATCAGCCTACAATGTTCCCACTGCTGGGACATGGCCTGCTCTCAATGAGAGGGAATGGCCTATAATCCACCATGCGGGCCCGGTGCGGATTGGTAGATGTCACATGTCTTCGAATTTTTGGTTCTAGGAAATGCCGGTTTCCTCACGATGTTTTCCTTCACGATGAAATAAATTACACAAAGTAACAGTTGCGCAGGCTTTGCAGTTGCGTTGTGGTAACTATAAAATGTCGACGGTTGCGTTATCGCTTGTAGTTGCGATGTGGTTACGTTATGGATAGTGTTTGCAGGCAGACAGATCGAAAGGTCGCACGAGCTTTCGCGCTCATCGTTGCGTCGACGCAACGTAGTGTTTGTGATGGGGCCAGCTGCCAGTGCGCGGCGTCGCTGTAGGTTGCGACGTAGTCGATATCGCCCACAGCGGTGGAAATTGGCGGCTGAAAATGTGGTCAGTGTGAATTAAACTATAATTTTTATACCAATTAGTGCCTGTTTACATTGTCGTTGTTATGGTGTGGTTGTGATACCTGTGAAACAAGCCTTAGGTTAGAAGGTCGTATACGATATTTTGGCGATTATAATTAAACAATAAATTAATGTGGTGATAATAAAATCCAAAGCAAACACAAGACTAAGTGTTTGTTTTAGCTATACTCAAGAGCGATAAATAAACTAAATATAAACTAGGAAGATCCGACTTTTATTCCTCAAGGATCCACTGCGAAGTTAGAAACAGATATATACTTATTTATTTATGTAGGTACCGAATGCCTCATTGGCCGGGTGGTTGACAGCATTACTGCTGAGAGTGAGATCTTGGATTCGATTCCCAAGTCGGGGAGAGTGTTGTAAGGTTTTTCCATCAGGAATTGTGTAGCAGTCTAGAGTATCTATTTATATGTAGCCGGTTGATAGCGATAGGCTCATCCTTTATTAAGGGATTTAAACATGACTATAAATTGACTGGTGACATGTGATCGTATTATTATTATCTACTTTAAATAGGTACATCTCTACCGAACTCTTCACGAATTACATGCGTGAAACTACTCAAATATAAGCATATTTAAATTCCTTAGCCATATTGGTGAAGTTTTCCTTGACTATTTATAAACATTTCAAGTGCAGCAATGATGTATCAGATTGATGGCTCATTATTATAATAATTGTTGTATGGTAGTAAGGAACGTTGCATTTAATGTTGCTATTATTGGAACATGAATCTGCAAGGTTTTCCCCTGATGTGGTGTCCCGTTCCACGGCCACGTGCGAAGCGACTTGCTTCAAAAGACAAGCAAGTTCGTCACTTGTTTTTTCGTCGCGAATACCGACGCTTCGCAAGTAGCGTCGAGGTGATATAAGGCTGGACTCCACCAAAGCGGAGACGTGACGAGAGGAGATGTGTTGTAAGCCACCAATAGAATTTCGTTATATAGGTACACTTTTTTGTGATGAGAAAATAAACACATTATTTACTTCTGTTCTCAGCTAAGCTTTAGTTGTCCTGCATACGCCAGGGTAGGCTTCTGAACAAAAAGACATTGTTACGCATGCCGGGATAAACTTTGCGACGAGAAAGGGTTAACGACTTAACGCCGTAAAGTGTTAGCCCAAAGTTAGGGGCCATCCATAAATTACGTCACACGAATTTCATGATTTTTTTACCCCGTCCGGTCCCGTCCCGTCCTTGTCACAGCTAGTCACATTTGTGAGAGCCCCCCGCCCTAGAGTGACGTTACATATTTTGCAATTTAACATTTACAAAATTATTGAATTAAAAAAGTAGGTAGTTCTGAAATTAGTTTTATTTCGATTTTTTTTATAAAATTAACATCAAATGAAACATTTCCAAAATTTAACAAAACTAAAAACGATTAATTATTTTTATTAAAGATTCAGACTTATTAAGCGGCCGGCGCGTAACACTAGTAGAGCGAGTGGCTGACAAAACAATTTGAACCTTATTTCTAGATAGATTGAGTTGAGTGCGAGTGAGAGTGCTGTGTGCGGCGTGTTGTGAGCGGTTTGCGGTGAGCAGCGTGCGGTAAGCGGTATGTAGTGTGCTTTGCACATCATCTCCGCACAGCTTCGGTGGATACACCATAGGATCCACACACATCTCCGCTTGTCTCCGCTTTGGTGGAGTCTCGGGCCTTTCGTTTGTGGTCGCTGACGCGTGGTCAATGACCACGCGGCTGTCGAAGTGATTAGGTCTGCCCTCAAATTAAACATCAAGTCAGACTGAACACAAATATGTGTGGGGAACATTGGATCACTAATATTGGGTTGCCCCATAAACTGGAGTCGAAATTAGTTCGTGCGGTTAAGGATATGGTAAATGTTGATTTTGGAAGATAATGGAATTTAATTCTAAAAGAGGTTAATTAATTTCGCTGCCGTCAAAATAGAAGCAGACACGTGGATCGTTTGGTCACTTGAGAGGGCAATGTTAGCTCTTTTTGTGCATGGTTTTGAGTAGATTGTTTATTTTTAAATATCTGAAGACTGGATAGGTAGGCAGTACTTGTTGGATGTATGAACGTGAACGAGGCGAAGAGAGTGCATGTATGAATCGTAGCAGGTGGTACCTGTAGTTTTAGTCTGCCTGAAAAACGCGTGAGTTTATGTCCATTCTGAATATACCTTTACATAAGGAGCATAAAATTACGCAAGACCTCCCGTGTGGTTTCTCGGACCATAAAACTGAAAAACTTTTGTTCTACGTCGTCTTGAAATTTGCAAAAGAAATGGACTTTAAAGAGGAAGGAACTAACGCGATCAGCTGATCAACATGTACCTGGTGAAACAAAAAAAAAAAAAATGAATTTTCACAAGTCATAGAACAAAAGTGGTTCAGCTTCATGGTTTGGCCACACGAGAGGTCTTGCGTTTATTATGTTCGCTTCGGCTGCCAAGAAAACCGGGGTTTCGTAACTGATTTCAATGAAGGCTTTTTACACCTTGGCTTGTCTTCTGAAAAAATCTAATAAGTCCGTCAGTTAGATTTCCAAAACATATTTGACACGTATTTTTTCTTTTGTTACGTAGACCAACATTGACGAAGATACGCCGCTTTTGAGGTTCTCAATACGCCACGCCGTGCTATAATAAAAATTTTAGTGCGTTGTGACGTCACGAGCCCCCACTCCCGAGATTTGATGAGTTTTATCTTTGTCAATATTAATTGATTTACAAAAACAAAAAATACGTGTCCATTATTTTCCAATACTCTAACTGACGGAGTAAATATATTATGGTGGAAACTAGCCTATTCTTATATTGTTTTAGCAGCAGAGGTTAAACATCTTTTCCTCACTATAGCTGCAATACCTACTTCGTATATCCATTTAGTTTTGTGATACACAGCATTTCAATGCAGTAATCTAACAAACACCTACAGTGTTTATTACACTGTAATTACACATTCAAGAGTTGGCCTTGCATGCCGGAATTAGAAACGATTTCGAAAGAAATGCTTAGAAGATTGATTACCTAATCTATTGAAAACTCCATAACAACATTCTTTCCCACTCATGGACTTAAGGTTAAGCCGTGCTTGCCTAGGTTGGTCTGTGGATGGGTGACCACCTTTACCTGAGTTTCCTCCGTGCCTCGGAAAGCACGTAAAGACCCGGCCCCGGCTGTCATTTGTAGATCTTTGACAATCGTTACCGGTAGGTCAGTGGCCCAAAAAGTCTGACAACCAATCTTACCAAGGGGCATCGTATTTCCCAGTAGGTACTAACTGGGTTGTGGAGGTCAGATACGCAGTCGCTCCATTGACAATACTGATATTCAGCTGCATCCGGTTAGACTGGAAGCCGACCCCAACATAGTTGAGAAAAGGCAGGCAGATAATGGATTTCCTACAAACTGAGTCACATTCTATTCTTCATTTACAAATCGGTTAAAAAACAGTTAACCGTATTTAAAACGTTGTTTGAGAGTTCGCTTTCAGTTAATTTCGTTTCGTGAGTCATTCTGAAGGATTGTTTGCTTAAGCTTCATTATCTCGATTCCGAAATGTTTTGAAATGTATATCGTGTAAGAGATTTAAATGGGCCAACGGAATTGTGTACGTGGACTCGTTTAAATAAGGTCTTATTTGGGAGTTCTACCGTTACTTTTTGTCCTTTTATCACATCAGTTAGCCAAGTTGACAATCTACAATCGTTAACGCATAGAAAACTAACCAAATGTGTGACACCATTTCAACGTTAAGTCACGTGGTCAAACAAACGAATAGAAACTTTCAAGTTCAGTCTGAACTGTAAGTTGGCTACGATATATATGGGATGTAGCAATCACGATTGTAGAAACGAATACATTTCATTCTATCATCTTAACCGATGTAAACTTGTCTACGAAGTTTTTATTTGCTAGTTTTGACCACGTGACTTAACGTTTACGAATGTAGAAAGAGAATCGATACGAATCGTTTGTAACTTGGCTAGGCCTGCTGGTGTTGTCATCATCCTCACTGCCTAGCCTATACCCAGTACTATTGGGGTAGGCGGGAATAACACTTTGCCCTACTCGGGAATCGAACCCAAGACATCTCCTAGAGGTTTAGATCAATGTCGAAATTCCATAGCAGCTCGTGAACACACACAGTTCCAATTAAATGATAGAGTTGTTGAAATTTGCTCTAAAAAGATAATTAAATACATAGAATACATTTACAAACTAGCCAATGTTCGTCAGAACCCAGTTACAGGTCGACGTCACACGTACGTGACGGATAGGTAGCTAATCTGTTAATCCACGGAGCGTTATAGAGCAATATTAATAAATCAAATAAGCTTATCATATGATTATGCTTATCTTATCCGGAAACAATTGAGCTAGTTAAAAGTCGTGTCATGTGTCTATGCCTAATTACACTAGATACTAAAACAAAGTCCTAAATTAAAATATAAGCAACTGGCTTATGCCCGCGTCTTGGCCTTTGATAATTTTCACATGGGATCACAGTACTGGGATAAAAAGTATCCTATGTGTTAAACCAGGTTATAAACTATCTGTGTGCAAAATTTCATCCAAATCAAACAAACATACACACACTCATACAAACTTTAGTATTTATATAAATATTAGTGTGATTCACACTTCAGAACTTATATCGTGAAAAAATCTCAAAACAAAGTATCATTGTTTTGCGACTACGAAATAAAACAACTAGCTGATCCAAAAAACTTACCAAAGTTTTAGAAGAACTTCAACACTTCTGCCCTCTGAGTTCCAAATTATGGAGCCGAAGTGACCTCCGCGCTGCCGCCGACGACGCCGAGGAGGTGACGAGGTTGTAGACCAAAAAAAACTGACCCGTAACTTGAAGAAGAAGGCAAGAACTAATAGTAATTTAACAATGCTCTCAAGTACAGTCGTGGTCTTTTCCGCCAGATCAGTTAATTTTTTTTTCGCTTAAATCATGCGGAGGCGCGCAGCCACGCCCCCCCTTAAAGTTTAGGCTTATTAGGAAAGCTTCAATTTGGCGCGCAAAATAACAATAACTCTCGTTTGGCGTGCGTCGTCAGTGCGCTCGGCCGATCGGTATTGTCTTTCGTTCAATATTTCTATACAAAGTCAACGAGGCGGGGCTAGAGAGCGTTTCTATGTTGCCAGTGCAAGCAAAAATTAGCTTAGTGGTGATCAGGCGGGAGTGTCCACGATAGTAGACAATTAAACGGATGAGTCATCGAAATAATAATAAACAAAAGTTTATTTTCTCATCACAAACGTTACAGTGAGCAGGAATTATTAAATCTAATCCTCATCTCATCATCATTTCAGCCGAAAGACGTCCACTGCTGGACATAGGCCTCCCACAAGTGTCGCCACATTGACTGGTCCCGTGCGACTCGCATCCAGCGGATCCCCGCATCCTTCACCAGGTCATCGGTTCACCTAGTGAGTTCACCTAGTATTAAATCGAATACACAGGGTAAACGTTTGTGAGAGACTGGTGCCCGAAATACGCATACAATACCTAGCTGTGTTATGGGTCACCAGCCCCCCGAAACTTACAGGTCCTGTATAAAACTAATTCTCTGCTCGGCTGGGCAGCGTTCGGGAAGTTGCGCGGTATCTTCTCGTCCAACTTACCGCAGTGTCTCAAGACGAAAGTCTATGACCAGTGTGTGTTGCCAGTGATTACATACGGGACCGAAACGTGGTCGCTCACAATGGGCCTCATCAGAAGGCTTAAAGTCACCCAAAGGGCAATGGAGAGGGCTATGCTCGGAGTTTCCTTGCGCGATCGAATCATAAATGAAGACATCCGCAAGAGAACCAAGGTTACCGACGTAGCCCGAAGAATTGCCAAACTTAATTGGCGTGGGCAGGGCACATTGCGCGCAGAACGGATGGCCGATGGGGCCGAAAAGTTCTGGAGTGGCGACCGCGACCACATTGCGTTGGAAGGCCTCCCACTAGGTGGACGGATGACCTGGTGAAGGTTGCGGGAATCCGCTGGATGCGTTCGCACGGGACCGGTCAACGTGGCGACACTTGGGGGAGGCCTATGTCCAGCAGTGGACGTTTTTCGGCTGAAATGATGATGATGATGATAAAACTGATTTAGATTAATAACTTTACAACTCATGCGTGATGATTTTATTTAAATAAATACTAGGTACAGAGTGTGACGAGGAGGTCGTGGCTAAATAATAACAGCTACTCAGGTCGATCTTTTTTTTTTGAAAGCCGTGCTTGCCTAGGTTGGTCTGCGGATGGGTGACCACCCATTACATACTGAGTTTCCTCCGTGCCTCGGAAAGCACGTTAAGCAGTTGGTTCCGGCTGTCATTTGTAGATCTTTGACAGTCGTTGCAGGCTTACAGGTAGTCAGTGGCCCAATAAGTCTGACCACCAGTCGTACCAAGGGGTATCGTATTACCCAGTACTAACTGTGTTGTGGAGGTCACATAGGCAGTCGCTCCATGTAAAATACTGGTATTCAGCTGCATCCGGTTAGACTGGAAGCCGACCCCAACATAGTTGAGAAAAGGCTAGGCAGATGATGAACTTATCAACTCATACTAGGTACACAATAAATAAAAAAATAAGACAATTATAATTACTCTAGAGCGAGATACAAATTTGTGATTTATGTGGAAGAGAAGAAATAAACTGTGGTTAATAAAAGTCAATAATAAAATAACTGGAGTTAGCGTGGTGAATGAACTGGCAGGCAAGGTGATCGGCGAGGTTACCTCATTGCGAGCAGTAATTATAATTTTAACGATGTCATAATCTGCAGAAAATCACCAGACGTAGAAACTCATGATAGTATGAACAAACTTCTTACTGAGATATTTCTCAAACCTGATTCAAAAAGGGTTAGAGTTATAGGGCTGAAAGGGACGAACCATCGTGCATATGCTAAGTTTGATGTGAAGAAATTAATTATCATCTTTGGTGTAATCTATACTAAAAACGAATAAAATTGAAGTGCTCGGTTGTAATTTCAAAATAACAAGTTTTTGCTGAAAGAATCGACAAATCTTTTGTTCATGGCATTGAATCGACTAAATGACAGATGAACAAAAGATTTGTCGATTCTTTTCTTCGAACAAACCCGTTTTTCGGTGGTCATGCTCGCGGGTTGAGAGATGTAGCTTAAGGCGACTACAGGAGCTAAATTAGCTAGTTGGTTTGCGCTATTTGTGGTGGTTCAAACTTCGCTTGAAATACTGTTGGAATAAATCAGCTTGCACTACAAAGTGGTTGTTACGTCGGTCACATGGTCGATTTACAAAAAATGTATTGATTGGACTAAAAAAATAAAACACTTTCATGCTAATATGTTGCTTGTAGAATTATTTGCCAAAAAATTAGGATGATCGCATGTATTTTAGTAAGGTTTTTACTCGTCAAAAGAATTTTTTAGAGACAAGTTCGTGATTTTTTTTTATCGAGTAAAATTAGTTGTATTATGTTTTCAAAACACTATCATATTAGAATATATCCAGAAGAATATCTTATATTTTTCTGGTTTGGTTTATTGCAGTAAATCATATGCTTTTTTGCATTATAAAACTCGCGTTTAGCTCCTGTAGTCCCCTTAATACCAATATGTAGCTGCATCTAAGTAGACTGGAAAACCGAGTTCAACTTAGTTATTGAGAAAAATCCTACATAGATTGTGACTAAAAAACATTAAAATCAGCCACACCAAGTCTTGTTTACTATGACACCATTTATAATTATTTATTGGCGCTATATACAACTAAAGGTAAATTATACAATTTATGGCCACAATATTTTTTTATCAGTCTTTGTTGATATCATTACAGCTGCCCGACGCGCGACATCTGGAAACCTAATGATAAAATTCGACCAAAATGAAGTTCATCGAACTGCAACAATACTCCGACAATAGTGACTGTAATCGTATTAATTGTAATTTTTAGGGTTCCGTACCTCAGTCGGGAAAAACGGAACCCTCATTGGACACTTTATTTTCTGTCTGTCAAGAACCTTTTTCTCAGGAAAGCATGCAGGTATCAAGCTGAAATTAACATCAAATACTCAAGTCTGCTACACCTTAAAGCAGAGAAAAAATCAATCTTGTAAGTCAACGCGATCAAAAGATATGACCGTTTATGTCGCATATTTTACGATTTCACAAAGGAATCAAAACCTACAGGGTACTTCCCGTTGAAGTAGAATCATGAAATTTGCCAAGAAGCAATGTCTTACCGCACATCATGTAAAGTAGTTTAATAACAAAATACCTACAAGTTTATACGGAACCCTCGGTGCGTTAGTTCAACTCGCACTTGGCCGGTTTTGTTTAACATTTGACTCGTCATCTTACTGGGTTATGGAGTTCAAATAGGCAGTCACTCCATCTTAAGTACTGGTATTCAGCTACATTCGGTTAGACTGGAAGCCGACCTCAATATAGTTGGGAATAGGCTGGGTAGATGGTGATGGCTCTTTACTCAAATGCCTGACTGATCAGTTTTCTTTCATTTCACATTCTTACGACTGCTGAGCATGGTCGTGGTTTTGATTCCCGGTTCGGGTGAATTGTTATTGGGTTTTTCCATTAGGAATTTCTCAGTAGCAGCCACGGAGTTGGGATTTGTGCCCGGTTGATGGCAATAGGCTCGCCCCCTTCTTCATGGGACTGAAAAATAACTGGCGAAATGTGGCTGTACTATTAGGTACACCTCTGTCTAACACTTCGGGGATTACAGGCGTGATGTGATCTAAGCTCTTTTCTACGTTCAACCAAAGTGTTGTATTTGCTATTTACTACAAATGTATAGTAGACTCGCTTGAATGTATGCAATGCAAGCCTAGTACTTTCGGTCGCCAAAAGGACGATTTTAGTCAATACATATAAGGTATTAATAAGATAAATGAATTTAGAATAGCCTTGTTGTCTCTATTCTCTCTTTTTCTCTGTAAATTTATAATTTGTGTAAAATAAATACAATTTTATCTATACATATAATAAAATCGTTGAGACCAAAAAATCTGTACATTGAAGATTAAAAAAAAAAAAACCAGCCAGGGTGACTTAAAATAAGTAACTGAACATATTAAAACCATTTTAAAAATTTTTGTTTGTTTGTTTGTTTGACCGCGCATCACGTAAAAACTACAGAACCGATATTGTTGAAATCTTCACAAATCTATTTAAATAAATTCAGAATAACATTTAGGCTATATACATTTTGGATTTTTTTGGAAAAAGGGGGTGAAAAGGGGGGGGTAAAGTTTGTATGAAAAAAAATTTTTAGATTGTTCTAGAATCATGAAACTCAGAATAAATACTTATGAATAAAAATAAAGAAATACCTGTTTCAGCATTTTTTTTAAATCTCATCTAGAGACGCAAAAAAGAGGGTTTTGTGTTTAAAATTAATAAACTTCAAACACCTATACAATCAAAACCAATGAAGTGTAACCTTTTAAAGTTGCTACATATACTTCGTATCTAATACAGGTAAATATAATTTCTCAGTTTTCTTGAAATTTGATTTTTGACGTGAATTCATACGCACAAAATAACGGAACTCAAGAAAATCAGCTTTCTTCGGTATAAGTAGTTGGTACGAAATGTTTGTGCGCGCATCACGTCATAACTAATGCATAGGCTTCTTAAATATTTAGACGATATATTATCACGCCACTTCCTTAAGGGGGTAGGCAATTTTGCATTATGTCCGTATACTTCAACTGACGTAAGTACATCAGAACGGCTATTTGTAACTTATGTCAACGAATTAAATAGCCTAGCGGTTCCATGACCGCTCTGCAAACTACGGGGCTGCAGGTTCAAACCCCCCAAACTATATGTCCACTTTTTGTGATTTGTTTTTTTTTTTTTTTTTTTTTTTCTTTTTGTATTTAAATTGTTTGCATTGCTATATTTCTTCTTTTTCGTGAAATATTTTTCCAAAAAGTAATAGAGAAGTATGGAAGAAGAATACAATCATGCTGCGCCGACCCTAAATAAATTGGGATTAGGGCAGGAGTATGATGATTTCTCCAAAAAGTAGTTTAGCGAACATCAGAAGCCTGATAAATTTACGTGGTCTTGCCGTGCAAGAACTGTGCTGTGCTATTTGCAATAATCAATAATCCATACACAGTTTACGTAGATTATATTTACAGCTATATTGTTATTGGCCTCATTTCATGCACCTTGGTGAGAATTTAAGACCTGCCTGGTTTGTCATCGAAGGTCTAACGATGGACGGAAGGCAGTTGCAAGAGGTCATCAAGAGTTTACAGCATCTATATCGTGTTTGGGCTCATTTTATGCACCTTGATGAGAACTTTCGACCTAGCTGGAGTATGACTGTCATCAAGTGTTTAAAGATGATAAACGTAAGGCTGAGGAGGCTGGCGAGGGAAGCCCTTATTTAGAAAAACAGAATAAATCAGCGATTAATGCAATATTTCAGAGAAATTAAATTGTTACCTACTTGATTCTATACTATACCTAATATTATAAAGCTGAAGTGTTTGTTTGGTTGGTTGAACACGCTAATTTCAGGAACTAATGGTTCGAGTTGAAAGTATCTATTAGTATTGGATAGCCCATTTATCGGAGAAGGCAACAACGAACAACAACGTTACAACGTTTATATAACATCACGCTACAATCAATAGGAGCAGAGCATCAATGAAAAATGATGCAAAAAAAGGAAAAAAAATATACCTTTTGAGATCTTTCGTTGCGTGCGCTGCGTAAACGGTTAAAGTTACGCAACAATCGTGTATGACGGAATTTTTCCTCTTAAAAAGTTCTATAAAAAGTCCACGATAGCATTATTATGTCTAGATAGACACGACACAGATAGACATAATAATGCTATCGCGATGATGGAGAGATGATGATGATGAGATGGTTAGAAAGAGTGTGAGACACCGTTAAAAGATTTTAAGGGTGTCTCACGCTCTCTCTAACCATCTCTCTGTCTCTCTTATATATCGCAGACGAAGTTGCGCGGGTCAGCTAGTTTGCAAATAAAAGCGTTTCACTTTTTGTTTTAAGTGTACTTTTCCAACATCGTGGTCAAGCGTAAACTTTTTAAAACAGATGTCATTTGTTTCACGAGTCGACGCAAAGGGAATCGACGCAGGGGGAATGATTCAAATAGATACCTACTGCTGAACTTTTGTTTCCGAGTCATGGATGTTTATATGTATAATAAGTATGTATTTACAAACAAAAAGTATCTATGTAGTATATCAACTATCTGGTGTCCACGACACAAGCCTCGTTGCTTAGTGTGGCAGTAGATGGCGCTGTGTGTAATGCCCAGCGATATTTATTATTTTTATTTATTAACTTGGAGTAAGTCATCGAAGGAACGGAAGAGAGCCGTCTCGTGATCTCGTAAACATTAATCCAATGCGATTTTCTCTTTTATTCTTTGGCCTTTGTTGTAAAG
Source organism: Xestia rhomboidea (assembly GCA_963853795.1). Classification (NCBI taxonomy): domain Eukaryota; kingdom Metazoa; phylum Arthropoda; class Insecta; order Lepidoptera; family Noctuidae; genus Xestia; species Xestia rhomboidea. The sequence goes on from OY970776.1 coordinate 11,616,959, forward strand.
TCTGGCCTTTCCTGTAACTCTCACGTATGTAGCTCGAGAAAGGACAGATTTACTACCTCGAATAGTACAAATGAATTTTATTTGGAATGTAAACTTTTTCAAGAGGACAGTGTTGGAAATAACTTAATTACAACAATGAAGTTGCCTAATACACATACATGGATATCGTATATATGTCCCAGTATACACCGTGAAATTTTAATGGTTGTTTTCCCGCAGCGAAATGGTTTTGTCTTAGTAATACAATCGTTTTATAAATAAATAAAATATTAGAAGCAATAAATGGCGGATTTATCATTGTGAAAAACAAAACTCGAAAGCGACCACGAACCAATAGTAATAATACCTCCCGATACCCCGCAAGCCGAGCGCTGAACGGCCGCGCGGCCGTTGACCCGCGTGTTTTTCAATCAGCTGATAACTAAACTTCTCTTGAGTTAATGAAACATGATAATAATAAGCTGCCCTGTGCATGTGCTGGTGTCTGGAACTGCCCATGATCGAGTAGCCGCTGTGTCGCCGCTACGATCGTCTGTGGCGATGGGACTCGATGGTCTGAACCCCGCAAAGTCGGAGCGACTCCAAGTGTTGCGGCTCCGCGTGAAGTCGCCGGGCAGCGTGTGAATCATAATCAGCCCTAGCATAAGGTTGCACCATTGCGACGTACTCCAAATTGCAATAACTGTAGTGTCGTTCCATTGCACTGATGACGCGTGCTGCGCGTGCGACATTCGCGGGAAAACTAAATGCGCTTCCGCACGGATACAATAGGAAGCCGAGGCGCGCGGCTCCGTTTGTAATTGTTGCGCGCAGGCTAGTTTATGCTGTATGACTACAGGCGAGAGCTTATTTTAATTTGAACATTTATAAATCGGTCGTTCTTTTGTTCAATCGTGATTCAACTATAGAATCCTTCGCTGACTCGGGATTCAAAATCAACACTCGCAGCAAAAACCCACTTTGTATTTAATAACTATTGGAGTCTAATATGTTATTTTATTGAGTAGTTCACGGAATAACCAACAGACAGCGTGTGTTTCAGCGGGGTGTGGCTGTTTAAGACACAAACCCCCGAATACTGAAACGTCACTCAAAATTTAAGGACCACTTATATTTAACAGACACTCAAAAGTGACGTTTGGCTATACGAAATTTAAAGTTTAGGAGCTGCTCAAATGTTAAGTAGCCCTTAAATTTTGAGTGACGTTTCAGTATTCGGGGGTAAGTGGACCATTTTAACCAACTTCAAAAAGCAGGAGGTTATCAATTCGTCTGAATTTTTAATTTCTCATGTTGCTGACCTAATGTTGAAAGGTATAAGTCAGGATCTGATGATGGGATTCCAGGAAAATTAAGGGCAACCCTCAAATTTGATGGGCATTGTTTGAAACAGTATATCTTCCCATGTGTTTTCAAAGTCATCAGGTCAGGATCTGATGACGATGCAAATATTTGTACAGGATAATACAACTAACAATGGAAAAAAAAATACTTTTTTTGCCAAATATAAAACCGACTTCAAAAACAGAAGTGAAAAATAACTTGCGTCTGAAATCGGTGATAAAAAACTAAATCAAACAAACAAAAGTCACCGTTTTTTTTTTAGGAAAACAGGCTTGATGTCGTCATAAGTGAGAGTTTCGTAAGAAAATTTAAATTTCGCGGGCTAACCTGGTGCTTTCACGTTAACATAAAATTCGAGTCAGCAAAGGAAGAAGAATTCATTGAAATTTGTTCAGTACTGCGAACCAGTGTAATCAAGTTAACGTATAAGAACACCATCATCATCTGCCGATGTTGGGGTCGGCTTCCAGTCTAACCGGATGCAGCTGAATACCAATATTTTACATGGAGCGACTGCCTATCTGACCTCCACAACCCAGTTAGTACTGGAAAATATGATACCCCATCGTAAACTGGTTGTCTGGCTTTTTGGGCCACTGACTACCTGTTACGACTGTCAAAGATCTAGAAATGACAGCCGGGACCAACTGCTTAACGTGCTTTCCGAGGCACAGAATTCCGTCTAGCAACAACTCATTTCTAGAGCAAGTGCACGCAAAAACTGAATTTCCTTAAGATTTTTTTGTTTCCAACAATCTAGGTAATGATTATACTTCAGGACTAACATCTGACTGTAATTGAGGCAGAAAAAATACGGAAAAACAAGCCTATTGTCTCTCTGAAGGCTAAAACCGGTTTTGATGGGAGTTTTTCTTACACTATTTGTAGAAAATTAACCGTAATTCAGCTGTGTGGGATTTAAAAAAGAACCACGGCGTGAAATAATTACGGAAAAAGGTTTTTCTTTTTTTATAGTCTGGAGCATCCCTGCGTTTTCTTTCGAAAGATTTGAAATTGATGACACATCAAGCGTGTAATCCCTGGGTTAGGCAGGTGAACCTAATAGTACACTCACATTTCGTCAGTTATGTTTACGTCCCATGTAATAGGGGGCCAGCCTATTACCACCAAGCGGGCACAAATTAGCTTACTATTAGTAATTCTCGAAGGAAAAACCCAATACCACTTTGCCCGACCTGGGAATCGAATCCAGGACCTTATGCTCAGCAGTCGCGCTTGCGACCACTATACCTACGAGACAGCCCATATAATTGTAATAGGCATTTAAAATTGATTTTTCTCCAAAAGGCACTCTAAGGCATGGAAGTCTTCCGGGGCTGCGGCACTATTCGAAAGAGATACCGTGGCCCCGGAACACAAAGGGCGAAGAAAGAACATGGATGGGTTTTAGTCAGTAAAAGTCTGACGCTCTCTCCTGCTCCGCCCAGAGCGGGAGGAGTCATTTGATGATTTCCCATCCGAAAAAAAGGCATGGAAGTCTCTACAAACCTCTAATCTTTTTGTGGATTTCAACCTAAGATCGTGAGGAGGAGCTTAGCTAGGCAGTGAAGTCGCTTCATATAAAATAATGGTATTCAGTTGGATCCGTTTAGACTGGAAACCGTCTTCAGCATAGTTGGGAAAAAGCTTGGCAGACGATGAACGTAAGATTGTGAAGTCTAACTCTAGGAGATGGTAGGTTACTGGTGGAATTTGGGTCCTGAAAATTTCAGCCACCCAATCAGATCGCGCTAAAATGGCGCTACGAGGTGAAAGAAGTAAGTAACGATTGTGGCGGGTGGCGTTCTGTAGCTTCTGCTTATAATAGCGCTCTTTATAAAATCATTAAGTTGATATTATGTTGCTGCCAGTGCGTTTTAATTGATGTAAACGTGACTGTAAATCTTGCGTGTCTGTTGTAATGAAGATCTGCAGGACAACATTAAAAATCCATTATGGAGTTAGTTATTTAATCCGAGCTTGCATATACATAAATAGCTACTCTATTTATACTATACATAAAGCAGCAGAATAAACATTTATGTGCACCTTCTTTGAGGACTTCTTTTTTTATTAGCCCCTGCTGTCCCTGCGCTGACGTCGTTCCAAGTACTCGTTTGCCACGCCGTCGTCTCGCACCAGCCCTCATGGTAAGCGTCTAGCTAGGTCATCAAAGCCAGGTAAAATAAAGCCAAACAAACGAAAATAGAACGTCTAGAAAGGCTAACTTTTTCCCATTATCGCTCAGATGCGTATAGTGGATTCAAGCTCAATGCATTTGCATCCAACGACTGCAATTGGGACTGAATTTTATCTGAATGTTTTGCAATTTGCCCTGATCGAGCATCGGGTGCAGTAGGTGAGGCATCTGTTTCAACCAAATTGGTACACAGGGTACAGGGCCTACATACCTTTATGTCGGGATGTCAGGATTTTTTCTGTTAGGCTCGAGGATTATGTGGGTAAAAAGGATGGTTTTCGTGTAAACGGAAACACACTGGATGCGATACACTGTATAATGAGTAAGTAAATTACTCATGTGGTATAGCTACGTAGGTACGTATCGCAGAAAGCGCGATGGTTCAGTGATCCGCACGCCAACCGAGCAGTGAAGTCTTGACCCGCTGGCGCGCGCATCACCAACTCCATCGAGCGCCATCGGATGGCGCTGGCGATGGCGTACTGGATACGACTCGATTGCGACACATACAATACCCAGGAGTAATTGCTGTTTTGTAACATGAATTCGTTTTACAAACAAACATAACATCATCCATGACCGCACGAAGTACGGGGACTGTCCCCGTAACAGATTATAGATGATTTAATAAATTCTTCTGATTTCAGCGGATAATGCTGCAAGGTGAACAAGAAAAACCCAGTGATTAGTTCTCATTGTGTTGAAGACATCGATTGTCATCCTTTTCTCTCACCGTACAATAATGGGTGTATTTTTTAATCACTGCATCCGAGATTCTTTCTAAGAAAATTAATTACTCAGATGTAACTAACAACGTTTGAGGTGTTTTTTCAATGATTTTTCACTTCTCATGCTCTAAAAGTACGTCAATACCAAGCCAAGCCAAGCGGGACTAAAGTGACCACTTTAGTCTCTAGGCCCTAGGGAGTGAAAAGTTATTCGTTTTTTGATTTCCTTCATGTGACATAGACAAACTCAAACAGCCAGTACCTAAATATACTATTATCTGTGGAGTGTGAACCATCTTCAATGCGAAAATGTGAGAGTTTTAGTTCTATGGTTTTTCTGCAAACAAGGTGGCGCCATGTGTTTTAAATTGTTAATCTGTGACTGGTTTAGAAGAAAAAACTAACCGCGAAAATTTCTGATTTTTTGTCGAGTGTACCTTTGTTCAGTTGTTAAATAAATTTATTAAGAATGTCCACTGACAGTGAAGAGTTTGACGTTGAGCAAAGAGCAAAAGACGTAATAGATAATCTTTTGCCGCCAAAATCGCGGAAGATTTACCTAAAAACTTACGTAAGTTTTATGGACTGGAGCAATAAGAAACATAAATTCTTTCACAGAAAGCGTCTTTTTGGCATATTTTGATGATTTGTCGAAAAAAATATCAACCATCGTCGTTGTGGAGTACGTATTCTATGTTAAAAATGACAATGAATATGAAGCATGAAGTGCACATGAAGACATTCACAAATATGACTTCGTTCCTGAAACGCTTATCCAGTGGTCATAAAGCTAAAAAGTCCAAAGTAGTTACGGCTCAGGAGATTGAACTTTTTAAAATAATGCTATGTAAAATACTTTGTGATTTTTTATTTTATTAAGTAATATTAATTAACTGTTTTTGTACTAAATTGACTATTTTTCTCGCACTCAAAGTGAAAAGTACAGTTTGCACCTCGAGAGCGAACTTAATATACCCTCGGTTTCATTGACTGGGGCCGCACGCTCGGGAGCCAAACCATTTCTGGTATATTATGGCTTCGTTTAGTCCCTCGATATTAAATATACTATTGTTTGTCTATACTAATATAATAATGAGGTAAAATTTTATTTGTAAGTTTAAATGTATTTGGAACTACTGATCCGATTCCGAAAATTCTTTCACTAACGGGAAGGTAAATTCTCACCTAGTGCCATAGGCTACATTTAAAACGTTCCCGTGTGTTAATTTTCGTATGTGACGGGAGCGAATCCACGAGCAAAAACTAGTTAATAGTATCTTGATAAAGAAAAGTCTCGAGTAAAGTATTTTTGGGTTGCTAAATACCTATTGATAAGAAAATTCCGTTCAATCTGAAACAAGTTTGTTCAATCTGAAACAACTTTGGCAACCAAAATACTTATAATATTACACAGACCGCCAACTTTCATTAAAAAATATATACCAGTTAGCGCACACCTAAAAAACGTATGCTGTCTTACTAACAGCCGCTATTGCAACATGTCCTTTTTAGTGGGCGATCCCACTTCAATATCACTTACAGCCCCTGACAAAATGTCAAGAAAACACTACTTGAAATGGTTTTTCTAGTTTATCAAATTATAGGTCAGAAACCTTTACAAAGGATGTAGAGAAGGGGTCAGTGAGTACACAATGGAAACCATATTTATGATTACGAAATTTCTTTGGAACATTTGATATGCACAACGTTATTAGAAAGACCGTTGTTGCTTCTGTTTGCTGTAAATTAAAATAATATGGTGAAATCAGGGTAAAGGATGTTAAATAAAAATCCTATTTGAAGATCATGAGTAGGTACATAATTTAAAAATATAAAGGGTGTAAAAAACCTCTTAACGAAGCCGAAAGACACTTGTTCTCCCCGTCATTGTGTTAATTTTTTTTTTCACCATACCTCTAGTTATGGAGATATTGGTTGATTATTTCCAACTTTTTGACAAGTTTTTTTTAAATACAAGTTTTGAATGTAAGATTTTTACTTTAAACACCTCTACGACCCCCCCACGTACTATTCAATACATCCATCAACAAAATGTTTTGAGTGCGTTACAGTGAGTGTTACCACAAAACATGACTTTTCGACCCAAAAAAAAAGTCGGTTCCCAGCAGGACAGGTAGACAAGCCAGACCCTTACCACTTAATGTCTCGTTCCCACTGCTGGTCTGCCTGGCTGTGAGGGCCGTTAACCCACCCACATTCCCAGTACGACTTGTTGGGTATATCATGTTTTCGAATTATTCGTTCCCTTCATTCTCCTCACTCATGTAGGTATTCCTTCACATATTATGTATAACTCAAGAATAAAGTTATTTCTGAAATCAATAAACCTAGAACTAGGGCATAGTGTTGCAGCATCACTGATACCTGGGTACACAGACCTGATGGTTTCACCTTGAGTTATAGGATGTTAATAAATAGATATTATTAGTCCGTCACTTAGATTATCAAAAAATATTTGACCTGTATTTTTTCTTTTGTTACGTAAACCAAAATTGACGAAGATACTACGCTTTTAACATTTTCAATACGTCACGCCATGGTACAATTTTTAGCTAGTTCTGACGTCACGGGAGTGGGGGCTCCACTCCCGAGTTTTGATGCGTTTTATCTTTGTCAATATTCATTGATTTACAAAAACAAAAAATACGTGTCCATTAATTTCCAATACTCTAACTAACGGACTAAATAGATTTCAAATTTTTTGATACTGTCGTCATGCCTATTATTAAACCTGAACTAAGTGGCTGGTATGGTTTGTCTTTTTTAACCTTATAATAAATAAATAACATAAAATGTCAGAAAATCATCATCACAAGTTTGCGTGGCTACTAAAGAAGTTTTTCCAATTTAGTTAACTCTTTACGTCAAAGAAAACATGCAACATATTCATGGCAATTAACCATTCAAGTAACAACACTATTTTGAAAACGTTATTATTTTCTTTTGTAGGCTTTCTTTGTGGCGATTCTCCATTTGAAAAATCCTAAATGGTCTTAATTTGTTTCCGTCGTTTTATTTTCCACAAATTGATCTTTGACAGTCGTTTGGGCAGTCAGCATCCCAAAAGTCTGACAACCAGTTTTACCAAGGATACTTATTGCATTACCAAGTACTTGGGTTGTAAAGGTATATAGTCAGACAGTCGCTCCGTGCACAATGTTGGTATTCAGATGCATCCGGTAAGACTAAAGCATTCTTCCAACGGGGTCGTCCATAATAGTTGGAAAAATGCTTGACACCTGATGAATTCCACTGAAAACTATCCTCACTACCCCATCATCATATCCCCCCTAGCGCTACGTATAACCCGGCGCACGCGCATACTTGACAGCGTGCCAGCTGTGTCACGACGCAGACGCAGCTCTATTTCAACGTGGCTTGCAAAATGTATCAATGGCCGCCACACTGCCACTGCACCGGTTTACGTTTGGCCGTAGTAATGAGCTAGAGTTCATTTGTGGCTGAATAGATAGTAATTCTGTTGGTCTTCGATACCAATATTATAAAGAGGTTACATTTGTTTGTAAGTTTTTACGTAGGGGGTAATCTCCGCAACTAATGATCCAATTCTATAATTTCTTTCTCTAGCAGCAAGCTACAATATTTGTGGGTGCTATATAATATAGGCTTTAAATTATATTTTTACATGCCTATTAGCCGAGCTATCACATTTTGGCGAAGTGCTAGTAATTAATAAAGGAATGTTGTTGATGTTGTAAACGGTGGAATGTAGGATGAAGCCTAGCGTAATCCACTTATCTCTGAGGCGGCGTGGATCATAATTCAACACAGGTTTTTTGTCCACGGGTTGGCGCACATCACAGGGTTGGTTATAGAACTGAATAACTAAAGGCTTTGGTGTCAAGTGGATGCTAACCGGGAAATTCTGAGTAGCAGTCACTGAGTCTGAATTCATGCCTGTTTGATGGAAATTTGATGGCTTATTATATAATTTTTATTGAACTAAACATAACTGGCAAAATGTGGGTAACATAACACAACTGAATACTGTTACACTACTGTGTACACAGTATTGTACTGTTCAGGGGTATCATGCTGTGTGTTGTGGAGGTTAGATAATTCGCTCCGTGTAAAATACTGGTATCCAGCATTATCTGGTTAGACTTACTAAAGTCTAGAGAATAATTTTTCTGATTCTGAAAGCTGAACACTTCTGACAAATTATATCATACTGTGTAAATTCACATCATTGGTTTGTTGATAAACTATTTTTGTTTACTTTTAGTAACAGTTTACTTAGATTCTATTATTTTCCGTAATCAGTTTTTGAACAATGGTCTTTCAATAACTAAAAATGTATTAAGTGTATTGAGTAGAATGTATGAAGCACCTACTCATAGTACAGGTAATCATAATACTTATCACACTCCAGGAATGTGTAAACGTCAACACACGTCATTAATATTGCACGACGGACTTGTGGCCATCAGTAACAGCTGGTATCTGTGGAAAACAATCGAAAACATATGCATTTCATAATGAATGAATTGAACACGACGATAATATTGTGTCTAAGTCAAGGAAAATATAAGATACCTTGGGAAATCCATTTGGAAATGCGAAAAAGGATTTCTTGGAGAGTGGTTACGTAAATAATAATAGTCGCATCAATCTTCGAGGAAAAGCTTCAAAGACGACCCATCTTCATCACCATCATCGACCATCACAGAATCGTATGACCAAGTACCGTTTTTTTTTTCTCACTCACTCACTGGGATCCCGCTCTGAGCGGAGCGGGAGGGAGTGTCAGACTTTTACTGACTAACCATCCATGTTCCTTCATCGCCCTTTGTGTTCCGGGGCCACGGTATCTCTTTCGAACAGGTCCCGCAGCCCCGGCAGGCATCGGCCCTTGCGGACCCCTTCCTTTCTGCTGACATCTCTTTGAGGCGCGCGTGGAACGCGAACGCGCCGTCGATAACCAAGTACCTGGGTTATAGAGAGTAAAATATTGAAGTTCAGTGTGTTCAAGTGATTATTGAAGGTTGGACTGGAAACGGACCTCAACGTATTTAGGGTATTAGTAGTACTGTAGAGATATAGGTAAACCTCTAAGGTTATTTTAGAACTGACTGCCGTTGAATTTCGTCCAAGAAAAGGAAATGTGGGTCGTCTGGCGGCGAGATGGGCAGACGACATAGTTACCATCGGGGGAATAACCTGGATGAGGCTTGCACAGGAATGCGACAGTAGGCTCACGTCAGGGTTTTTAGGGTTCTGTACGTCAAAAGGTAAAAAAAGGAACCCTTGTAAGATCACTTTCTAGTTCGTCTGTCCGTCTGTCACCAATTATTTTCTCAGGAACTCAGTGAAATAATGATTTCATATAACAAATATCATCAATTACTGGTCAAAACGGCTTTTATTTATAAATATAATCACATAAGATAAGCGTGAATGACATCGAAACTATGCCTAGACGAGGACGTAAGGGACTTGAGATACAAGTGTTCAAGACAATTAGTTCATCGTATTATAACATTGCGATTAAGTGTTTATTGAAAATTGCTGCCAGCTACAAATGGAAAATATAGTGAATTCTCAGATAAAAAATACAAGAACAATATTGTTTAGCCGTTTCGGACTGAATGAAACACTTAGACGGGTCCAACCACTCACTATGTCTTTTGAATTTCGCGGGCTACCCTGCAGCTTCCACCTTAAACTATTTAATTCATCGATCCCAGTCTTGCATCATTATCTGCCAAGCTTTGTCCCAACTATATGTATTGGGGTCGGCTTCCTAGACTGGAAGCCGGATGCAGCTAAAAACCAATATTTTACATGGAGCGACTGTCAAATGGCAATACGATACCCCTTGGTAAGACTGGTTGTCAGACTTTTGAGCCACTGACTACCTGTAACGACTGTCAAACATCTACAAATGACAGCCGGGACTAACTGCTTAACGTGCTTTTTGAGGCAAGGAGGAAACTGGCTCTGCCGTGAGATACCGTGCCCCCGGAACACAAAGGGCGATGAAGGAACATGGATGGGTTTTAGTCAGTAAAAGTCCGACACTCCCTTCTGCTCCGCCCAGAGCGAAATACTCCAAATACTCCTCGTATTTGATGATTTCCCATCCGAAAAAAAAGTAAAAAAAAATGGAGGAAACTTGGTATGTAATGGGTGGTCACCCACCCACAGACCAACCTAGACAAGCACGGCTTTACCTTAAGATCGACCCGAGCGGCTGTTATTATATATATATTATTATATATATTATTTAGCCACGAGCTCTCGAGTCATCTTCAGTCTTGCCTATCAAATGAAAAACTAATCTCAAAGCTTTTTCTATTATCTACATTCCAAGATCATGATTCAAACACGTGAATCACACGTGAATGTCCCACCCTTCTCACAGCTTCCAAAAATACCTCCCTATTAATAGTAAAGACACACCCTGTATAAGCATGTGCGACACATTCCTGAAGATAATCGTCTTTTGTGGACACGTGAGTACCAGGCGTCCAGGACTGGTCGACTGGTCGCGTGAACCTCGGTCATGGGAAGTAGTTAATCATTCGATGCTTTGATATATTATAGATTAGCTTACGATCGTTTAATCGATTCTGGAATCGATTTTCGAATGTTTTGGAATTCTGCATTTAGTTGGTTTTGATAGACGCAGATGCTCTTTAGTGAATAAACATTTTTCTTAAATCGCCTTTTGTGGTCACGTGACTACAAGGAGAGCAGGACTGATCGCGTGAACCTTGGTCATGCGCAGTGATCAGTCATTCGATGTTTTGATATGTAATACATTAGCTTACAATCCTGAAATCGATTTTCAGATGTATTGGAATTCTGCATATTTTCAGCGGCTTTGGTGGACAGAGATGCTTTTGCAATGAGGTTTATAGGGCGACAAAAGATTTTCAAAGATCGCTTCTTGTGAAAACGTGTCTACTAGGAGACCAGGAAACGCGAAGGCCTCCTGATCGCGTGAACTTTGAAGTGATCAATCATTCGATGTTTTCATACCTAATCGATTAGCTTATGATGCTGTAATCGATTCTAGAATCGATTTGAGAATGTTTTGTCTTTCGGTGCTTTGTGCTGTCTTTGTGCATATTTGGTGCCGAAAGATAAAGATGCTTTTGCAGTGAGGTAAGTGCACACTACCGTACTTTCGGTCACCAAAAAGACGATTTTTGTCAAAATTCTATTTGAGTAAACTATATTTGAGTTATTTTATCATCACACGGGAACACTGCATTTTCCGGGATCAAAAGTTGTAGCCTGTACGTTAAGCCAGAATATATCTTGATACCAAATATATATTTCATATATTTGGTTATGGTATTTTAATTTCATAACATACACACATACAAACTTTCGCATTTATAATTTCAAGTGTGATATTGTGATGTGATAGATGTGATAGATGTGTTAGAATAAATTAATAGCATTTTGTGGTAGTTAACACCTAACTAGAGCATGAACGGAGACTGTAATTCGTACCAGGACCACATAACACCCTAGCTAGGTATATCACCAATACAAGGCTGATTTTATATTGGTTCAGTACAGAAGTAGCCACAGTTTGTAAACCGTGACTGGAACGTCCTGTTTTGTCTTTGGCGTTTTGATCGGGTGGCTACTTGGCTATTTTAGTTAGGAATGGTCTGCGTTTCCCCGATTGCCATAAGTGGCGTTTGTGGAAGAGTAAATACGATTGCTTTGGAACTACAGTTTTAAGTGTGGTACCAAACGGAACACAGTTGTGTCAATATTTGATAGTTTCTATTCTCCGCTTTGCCAAAATGTGATTATGATAATGACCACCTTACTTAGAGCTTTACTGAATTGAAAGGAAACCACAACTGCGTAAAATAATTACGACATTGTGACCTGTGCGGCGTAATTCTTTTGAAAATCTTCCATATTTCTCTGAATTTCACCAATACACCTAATAAAAAGCTACTTTTCGAAGAATCAGTAACTTTATACTACTTAGGTTTGCTTCAAACAATCCTATGATGTGAAGTTTTTTTTTTGCGAATGGCATCTCCCAATTCAACCTAAGTGTATGGCCTCCAGCGGGAGCAAAAAACTTACAAACTAAGCGACTACACGCTAAGGGCACCCCCTGAGAGGTACGAGCCTCGGCTTAGGGCGTCGCTGGGGGTGGACAGCAAGGGGACAGGCTGGATCTGAATGGTGTCTTTATTTAGGGGCTGATTTTGGATTACAGGCTCAGCCATGCGAACTGACTCGAGCAAGGGTCGGGGAGGGCATGGAGCGGGATGTCGCGACGGCAAGGACGGAATGCGTCTGCGCTTCTTGAAACAAGCGTTTCCCTACTGCTCTCCTGGAGAAGGGTCATAGCGTCATCGGGGTGACGAGTATGCCTTGCAATTTTTTAGAGGGCTCGTATTGCGCGGCCGATGCGATCAGGGGATTACGGTGCCTTATAGCAGAATCGAAGAAGCGCTTTGCCTTATTCTAAAGCGCTTCTTCGATTCTGCGCTTCATGAACAGAAGGCCAAGTTCGGCAAGTGTTGAAGTGGCTGAGTCAAGATGTGGTCGAAACAAATTTAACTAAATAACTATGGGAATCATCGACACAAAGAAGAAGAAGAAAACTATCAGGATAAAAGTTATCTTATATTTTAACCCAGGTTATACGGTTAACATTGCAGTTCAGCCGTTAGGCTGTAAGAAGGTAACAGACAGACAGAGTTTACTATAACATTAGCAGGGATTGAGAGACTCCAGAGCTCGTCCCAAGTTAAACATTGAGTTATTTCTGCAGCTATTAAGAGGATACAAAAAGGGCGAGAGAATTGAGAAATAGGTATTTGTAAAATGTATTGCTGTCGCGCAGTGCCCAAACAACCGCGCGTAGAGCGCGAAAGAGACAACAGCAAGAAGTACCAATTAAAAGAACACAAAAAAAATTTTCGTAGTCCCCTGATAACTTCTCCAAAACTTGACCGATTGAACTACTTTTTTCATTAAAAATTAAAGAAAGAAAGAAAGAAAGAAAGTTCCTGTTTTCTTTTTTTTTATATAATTTAGTCAAATTTGTTTTCTAGATGTTTGAACACAGCTTAGGTTTTTGAAGGTTCATATCTCTTTTAATAAAAAAATTATGAAAAAAAAGAAAACATAGGGACATGCCAATAGTGGTAATGGATTTTTTGGAAAAGAAAATATTGCTCTACCGGCATTATCCAGGGAGGAAACAGGGGACTATGTTTGTATGGAAAAACAGTTCTTGTGTTTCCCCCTCATTCCAGAAAATTTAAAACAAAACCAAACATAGTATCTGTCAGATAGACGGAACGGTTCGACCCAAGGCCAGAATGATCTAGACCAATCCATCTATAAGCGCTTTATTTTGCTATAAACCAGAGATTGAACCTCTCTACTTCCGTATTAAAAATTAATAGCTTCCTCAAACAATAGTAAACACTTGGATAAGGTCAAGTAAATAAACCATTAGTTAAGCCTAATATATTTTTCTTACAATTAGTTTGTTTTCGCTTATGTCTATTGTAGGCCTAAGAATGAGGAACTTCTTCGGAAAAAATAATATTTTGCACATGTGAGGAAACCTGGAAACATTCATCTTCTTTTGAGTGCAGGGTCAAATTTAATTCTGCATAATTACATTCTATTCTTATTTGTGGAGTCCATGGAACAGAACAGGTACCTAGTACAAGCGCAACGAGCGCGCGTGAATAATTTAATTTTAATTTAATTTAATATAATAATTCATATCTTCAAGTACTTGCTACTTGAAGATATGAATTATTATTATGACGACGCATTAAATACACAGAATTCAATAAATAACACAAATTATACAATATGATGCTCCCACACCACTGTTAAAAATGTTTACAAACATTACTAAACATTTTCTAAACCAACGTTTGATGATACTGATAAGAAAATGTTTTCATGTTAGGTAATGTTAATAAACATTTCTAAACAAAATTGTTAGTTAACAAATTGTAATAAATAAAACATTTGGTATCATTTTGTTAGTAAATGTTCTGTAGATTTAAATTCAGAACTGTTCATTCATAAAAAGATCATTTAAGCAACCGTAAATGCCCAAATCCTTGATATATTCTGTGGCACTATAGGTACTTTTCTCTAGCTCTTAGCGTTTGGCTCATCCAGTTAGAGCGCTTTCTCTTTATTTTTTAACAATAAATAAAAGCTAATCCAAAGAGCAAATCTTTTTCTATTTTCGTGGACTATGACGCCAAATAAATACGCCCATAAATCCAAACTGCGAGCCGATGTTATGTTTTCAAATGTTAGTAAACATTTTCCATCAGTGTAGGAGCACTCAAAACATCTAACAATTCCTAAGAGAATGTAACAATTCCTAACAATTGTTAGTAAATGTATTAGTGACTTAGTGTTAGAAAATGTTTGTAAACATTTTTAACAGCAGTGTGAGAGCACCATTAAACACACAATACATTTAACATTTCAATACAAAACATAACAATAACAACACCTGTCGCAGTTATATTGACAGCCGACGACTGTAGGTGATGTACAAGTCACTGCAGCGTCTTAGTGCTTGTTCACGTTAATTCGCGGGCGCGGTGGCGGGCGCGGTCACGAAATATCAAACACATAGCATAATATGCAAGTGTTCGCGTATAAAACGCAAGTGCGGTGAAAGTAGCGGGCACGCTATAGCTACTGGCGCGCTCGGCGCGCTCGCGGCAATATCAAACGTTTGATGTTGTTTACGTGTGTTCACGTCGAACTAGCGGCGGAGTAGTTCAATACTTACAGAAGAGTTTATCTGTGCTGTTCAGGCTACAACTCCAATTTGGCAAAGCAAACACAGATATCCTAAGAACAAAAATGTTCATAATAAGCTATGGAAGGAAATAACTGAAATGTTTCCTGAAATTCACCGTACCGTTCTCTTTCTTTATTAATTTTGTGAATACTCATTCAAATTTTTGTTATCTGGGAGCTTTAGGTAAGATTTTTTGATTAAAATAAAAAAATCGTCGTCCATAATATGTTTACAACTTCTGTTTATACGTCACTATCGCGCAAACGCCTGGTGGTTCATGTGAACACGAGCTCACCCGGACCACCGCGCCCGCGCGTATTACGTGAACAAGCACTTATGTATGGACAGTCGAGCCTGTCGGCCATCATCATCAGCACACAGTTGGAGCTACCGCGCACTCTACGCACCAGGGATGCGGTCCGCTTACCCATCGTTGCATAAAAGCAGTTGACTAGCGACGGCCTTAGAACCAAGGGGCCTAGACAAATGGCTATTGTTTTCCAAGCGTTCCGTAAGTATTTTTACAACAACTGACAAATAAAAGCGTAAACATTTCATCTGCCTAGCCTTCTCCCAACTTCTCCCAACCTAGCATCTCAGATCAACAAAAAAAGGAAGATGGCGCGCTGCGAACATCAAAAGTGAAGCCACAAAACCGTGCTCCTGCAAGTAAAATACACGCTCACGCACACACATACAGCAAGTAAAACCATGCTCACCGCTCTTAGTACGTGACAAGTCGTCGTCTAGTTAACATAGTTATCTATACAAATTAGTCTTACAAAGTGATACATACTCTGGCCTGTTTTCCTAAAGGGGTTGGCAGAAACTACAAATCGCCACCTGCTACAATGAGCGAAGTTAACACTATCCAACGGAGTCTGCACCTTACCTCAGCTTCTTGATTCCTAGTATGAAGGATCATTTGAGAAGCTCGTGGCTTCATAATTACAGTCGCTCGGGTAGATCTTTAGGTTAAGCGGTGCTGGCCTAGGTTGGTCTGTGGATGGGTGACCACCAATACACATACCGAGTTTCCTCCGTGCCTCGGAAAGCACGTTAAGCCGTTGGTCCCGGCTGTGATTTGTAGATCTTGAACAGTCGGTACAGATAGTCATATGGCCCAAAAAGTCTGACTACCAGTCTTACCAAGGGGTATCGTATTACCTAGTACTAACTGGGTTGTGAAGGTCAGATAGGCAGTCGCTCCAAGTTAAATACCGGTATTCAGCTGCGTCCGGTCAGACTGATGGAAGCCGACCCAACATAGTTGGAAAGGCTACGCAGATGATGAAGAATCATCTTGTTCACAAATTGGCGCGTCTAGCTGTCTACAGAGTTTTCCATTGATGCATATTTTCAGGAAACGACTTACTATACGACTATTGCAAGAATTCCTCGGTGTGGGTGTAGTCGAGATATAATACCAGGTTTAATACCTGCCAATAGTTATTTTCTCATAAACTATTGTTTTTAGTAGTTCTCGTGATTTTTAATAGGTTTAAAGAGATACTTTGGCTTCAGTCTGGCTATGCATCAAAACGTTCCGGGTGCAAAGAACTGGCTTGTCTTCACCCAAGGTACCTTTTTAGGTATTGTAGGTATATGATTTTATTTCTGTAGTTGTGTTCAAATAACAACACACCTGAAATCCCTGGTTGCTACTCAGCAAAACCTGATATAAAAACCCAAAAAACAAATGCCCGACCCGGGATTCGAACCCAGGATCAGCAGTCGCAATTGCGACCACTTGACCAACGAGGCAATCACTTACCAGTCAGTCAGCTTTTAATGATGTGCCTTAATAAAGGATGACTGAAAGGCAATTAATTGCATGCAGCGGATATGAAATTGCAAACCCCTGGCTGGAAGCCTTTTTTTTTTCGGATTGGAAATCATCAAATGACTCCTCCCGTTTTAGGCGGAGCTGGAGGGAGTGTAAGACTCTTACTGACTAAAACACTAAAACCCATCCATGTTCCTTCTTCGCCCTTTGTGTTCCGGTGCCACGGTATCTGTTTCGAACAGTCCCGCAGCCCCCGCAGGCATCGGCCCTAGCGGACCCCTACCTTTCTGCTGACAGCTCTTTGAGGCGTTTGGAACACGAACGCGCCGTCGACACGGCCTGTCGTCATAAGGCGGACGGACGGCGAGCTAGCCCATAGCTCACCGTCCACAGGCCCGCGCCGATGTGTCTCCCGCGGCGGCTGGTAAGTGAGGTTCTTTCCCTCACACGTTCCGACACCTCTTTCGCTAGCATGACCGCTTCGCAGAAGGAGGCTTCCTAATCCGCTCCGGACCATGGATTGAACCAGGGCCGGACGCAAGAGATCGCCGCCGCCGATCCTGGCTGGAGGCCTTACACTCAAGGCACCCACGGGATAGTCCGTTTAAGCATGAGAAGCCAGCCTCATATCATGGGTTGAACTGCGAAATTAATAAGGAAAAAAATGTTAGGGCTGAGGGCGTACCTGCGTCAATCGTGACGAAGCAATGCGTAAAGTTTCGTGTGTATGACCGGATTACGGTTTTCCCGAAGTTTCTATGCTAATTAGGCTCTGTGACTTTCCACCCTAGATGTTCGCAGACGGTGAGGGTGGGTCCAGTTGTGTGCCTGCCCTTATTCGCGTTGACGTCATGACAATAATACGGTAGGGACAGTTTACACTTATACACTCCTAGTACTTATGGCTTGCTACGGTTTCTGAAAGCTGGATTTTACTGGTGTTGTATCGAGGCTATGTGTGCCGCACGGGTGGATCGATCAAGGCTAAGCTAAATAAATGGGCTTGCGTTGTCGAAGTTGGTATTTGAACTGGTGACGATTTAATTTGTACAAGGGCCGATCTTGCATGTCATTCGTAAATCTTTGTAGACTTTGCACGGAATCCGATCCTGTTAATCTGATTCGATGTCTTCTAAGGGCAGTCGCTCCGTCTAAAATACAGGTATGAAACTATATTGCTATAGCCTATCTCACGCGTATCATAATGGTTAAAGCGGTTGGCAGATAATGTATCGTATCTTGTATACACTGTTATTACTGTCTGCTAAAAAGTCACGAGACTGTCGCCTGTTTGCTAGACGAGATATCCCCTACAAGGCCATATAGTCTGGTCTCAAAGATCAAAGAATGTCCGTTATTTATTTCCATAAATCGTAAGCCATATATCAAAATACTACACTCAATTGAATCCACTACATCCGCCATGTCAATATTTAGATTTATTTCAGTAGAAAGTCAATTCTCTTCAACTCGACCGGTCATATCTGAAGCGTGGCAGCCATATATCATTCTTGGAGATTCCAACTTGACAAGTAGCACTGTGGGATCGTGTGCAATGCCAACGTCACCTCTCTGGCGCCAATAATAGATATATGATGCATTGTCAGTCTCTACATATACGCGGTAGTACTTTATTAGGTATTTTCAGATCATGGCAATAACTTTCACTATTCTCTTTCAGTCGTTTTTGTCCGACTCAAGAGCAAATATTTCACATGTTTTACGAAGCAAACGCCACGTGCCTGTTATTTTAAAGGATGAGTGCTATCCATACGTATTTGCGTCATTATCATCACCGTTTGCAGCCTGACGTGATCCACTGTTGCCCGCGTAGATGACCATATAAATATGTTATAATATGTCATTTATTTTGAATAGTCACATTATTGAAGATTTTTAAATTTTGTCTGAAGTAAGACACCTAACTCACAAAATAAACTAAGTATAAGGCGGCGTAAATATAGTAACCTTATTGGTAACTATATTTTTAAGCCGTTTGGGGTTGAAATTTTAGGACCGTGGGGTCCGAATGCTCACGAGCCTTTTCAAGGAAATTTCAAAACGCTTAGTTGACAGTTGACACTTCCCGTGGCCCTAAGGCTGGCTTTTACCTTGGCCAAAGGCTTAGCGTTGCCATAGGACGTGGCAACGCCGCCAGTCTCTTGGGGACATTACCATCGTAATACATCATCATCATCATCAGCCTATTAATGTTCCCACTGCTGGGACACAGGCCTCCTCTCTAAGAGAGGGAATGGCTATAATCCACCACGCGGGCCCGGTGCGGGTTGGTAGATGTAACATGTCTTCGATTTTTTTTGGTTTGTCGTAATACATAGACATGAATAAATATAGGTACAAATATAATTTGGTGACAAACACAATTTGCGTTGTTCGTAAGATGGGTGATGAATACATATGTCTTGTGCTATTTTAGTCTCATTGTAATTATGGTTATAAGTGGTTTTTTGATTCAATCAGTGTTGATGGTTACCGGTAAATACTGGCTTCTTTAATGACGGTAATAAAATCTGATTCTTCTGCAGTTGCAGCAGTGCTGTCCCGTTAATCATGTATGTCATATACATGATTAACGGGACAAAGTCTGTGGTATACTGATCAGATAAATTAGAGGTGAGTTTTATTTCTAAATTGTTTTATTTATACTAGTTTTTGCTCGTGGATTCGCTTCCGTCATATACGGAAATTAACCCACGGGAACTTTTTAAATGTAGCCTATGACCTTCGGGACTAATGTATCTTCCCGTTAGGGTCCTTACAGACGAGCGGCACGTTGCCAACGGCAGATAAACTGCAGCTGTCGCCATCTGTCGGCTGCCGCCGAAGCGCCGACGACTGCCGTCGACGAGCCGCGACGCTTGCAGTCGTGGCATGCCGCGTAAATGTGTGTCGACGACTGCTGTCGACGCATCCGGCGGCTGCCGCCGACACCACAACTGCAAGCGTCGACGGCAGCCGTCGATATGTGGCGACGGCTTTCTAATGGTGAAAGAATTTTTAAAATCGGTTGAGTACTTCTTGATTTAAATCGTAACAAACACACAAACAAAAATCTACTATTTCTGTAAAAACACCTTCGCAAATGAAACATTTTATTTTTGACAAAATGTTATATCTCTTCAGTAGTTTCTGAGATCCTAGCGAACAAATAGACCTACTGCCCGGCGGGGTACTTTAATTTATAATATGTAGTAATGATGATGATACTTCACACCTCTGAGTTAAATATAACGTTTATATATAGATGATTCTCCTATATTCAGGTACTTTGAGGGGTTAAAACTTTCCTATTCAAATCGAACTCCGTGGCATGCTAAATTTGCTATTTTCCAGAGCAAGTTGCAGGCTTGAAATTTTCCCATTCTAATAATACCTTTGTATGTATTGTAATCTTTCCACGGGACTTTGTCGTACCTAGCCCGTGTTGTCCGGTCATTCCACCCAGCCAATCATGTGCGACTGTTTATTACAGGTACAGTCACGAGCTTTAATATGTGTTACATTAAGCTACTTTTAAAAGTGATTGATTGTTTGTTATGAACAAGGTATTTTTACACGACTGCCCAAAAAAGGAGTGTTATGTTTTCAGGGTTCATGTATGTATGTATGTATGTTTGTGAGTTTCTTTATTCCACCGTAACTTCTCAACGCCTAAACCGATTTTTATGCACGTGGTATCGTTAGAATCCTTGTGTTACCCCGGGTTACATGGGCTAGTGACATTTTTTTTTATACTTTTTAAACTAAAAAGGGTAAAAAAAAAAAAAAAAACCCGACTGCGTAAAAAATAACTAATCAATTGAAATGAAAACTGAAAAGAAAACAACAAGAACAAATAATAAATTCTAATGACGGAACATATTGACTGCAACAGTCGGGACCCATATTGGATTGAATTTAGTCTAGATTATTTAATGGGTCCCGACTGTTGCAGTCAATGTTCACTCATTAACCTATTTTGTATTGAAAATGGAGTTCTATTTTCCATGCCGTTGCATGGAATCAGAAAACATGCTTTAGCCGACCCCAAATGAATTGGGCTAACGGGCAATAGAATAAAAAAACGAATAGTTGAATTTATTCTTCTTCTTAGCGTATCAATGGCAAGATTGCCATGAACTCCTAGGGTTCTTGAAACAATTATTTGTGGTAAACTACAACTAAAAAACCCGACTACTGAAAAATCACGCTCCAATTAAATTCGGTGTTTTCAAGGTAAAATCGACTCCTCCTATTCTTGAATTCGGCTAAAATGTAGCTTATTTAACCCGGGCCATAATAACGAATCGGTTGACACCTTATTCATTAAAATCAAAAACCTTTCTTTTGGCTTCGCCGTAGTCAGGTTAAAACAAGGGGCTTGGAGTAGCAGGACACGATATTGTTTTTTTTTTTTTAATTAATTTTGGTAATGCGTGCTCTGTGTCTGTGACTGTACCTACTCGTGGATATTGAGGGAAAGGTTTTTAATAAGGTCGTAAGGACAGCGAACTGGCGTGTAAGACGTGGGTGGTAGAGGTAATAGACAGAATTCAGTCATTTTTTCATAAAATTTCTGATACTGAAAAAGGTATCTGAAATGATGAGTTGTTGAACTTTTAGTGGTTTATTGTATTCTGCCCTTTTTAGGGTTCCGTCCCCGAGGGGTTACCAACGGGATCCTATTACTAAGCCTCCGCTGTCCGTCCGTCTGTCTGTCAGCGGGCTGTATCTCATGATCCGTAATAGGTAGACAGTTGAAATTATCATAGAATGTGTATTTTCTCCTGTCGCTACAACAACAAATAATAAATTAGGAATTAAAGGGGACTCGGGACCACTACGATGGTACGGAACCCTTCATGCGCGAGTTCGACTTGCACCGGTTTTGTAGTCTTGAATTGAAGTTCAATAATGTAGGATGAAGTAAGATGTCGTTTGGAAATTGCTGGTGGGTCACAGACGTCATCTTTGTGGATCGGAGTAGGATTTAATACGGGACCAGGCTTTATTCGTGGATGCACTTCATCCCTCCTCGTTACATGTCCATACCAAGACAAACGACTTTCTTTCAATTTTTCTGTAACAGGCGCTACTTTCAGACTTCTCAAAAAAAAAAGGAAGTCTCTCATGAAATGACTCCTCCCCCTTTGGGCGGAGCGGGAGGGAGTGTCAGACTTTTACTGACTAAAACCCATCCATGTTCCTTCATCGCCCTTTGTGTTCCGGGGCCACGGTATCTCTGTCGAACAGTCCCGCAGCCCCGGCACAGTCCCGCAGCCCCGGCACTTTCAGACTTCCTCTAATAAACTCAGTCCACGTCCTTCATAGGTCAGTGTTGTTTACTAATTGAATAGCATTACGAATCGACCGGTCATTGCCCCTCATAATCGCTCACAAACAATAATTACCTATATCTTTTCCTGGAAACGCTTGTGCACACTTTATTCCTGGATGATGGGTGTTTCTGTAGATTCGTTAGTATAGTGACTTTTTTTTTTTCGTTCAGAACGTATTGTTTTCTAAATTAAAATGAGAAATAAAGAAAATTTAAAAGAAATATGTGGATATTTGTGGCTCCGGGACCACGTTAGTATCTTAAGTATAGTTTAATTCTAGAGTATAGGTCATCTATTATTTAATTGGGTTCGCAACAACCGACAGCTAGTTACTCGTATTTACAAACGAATGGCCATTGTTCCCCATCGTGTGAACACGCGTGACTAAAGACTGTATTTACCTACACGTCTGTCTAATCCTTTGGGGATTACAGGCGTGATATTATGATACCAATTCATTATCTAAACACAGCGGCTATGTTTTTCTTTTTTCAGGATGGGAAATCATCAAATGACTCCTCCCGCTCTGGGCGGAGCATGAGGGAGTGTCAGAGTTTTACTGACAAAAACCCATCCATGTTCCTTCATCGCCCTTTGTGTTCCGGGGCCACGGTATCTCTTTCGAATAGTCCCGCAGCCCCGGCAGAGCGGCTACGTCACGTCGAACTAAAGTCTACTAACCGTTATGACTTTTTTTTTAAATTGGCATCTGGCTGGGGTCACCTCTATGGCTGGCTTCTGCTTAACCGGACTATCCTGTGGGTGCCTTGAGTGTAAGGCCTCCAGCCAGGGGCAGAAACTTATAAACTAAGCAACAGCGCGCTAAGGTCACCCTCTGAGGGGTACGAGCCTCGGCTTAGGGCGTCGCTGGGGGAGGACAGCAAAGTGACATGTGGATCTGAGTGAGATTATTTAGGAGCTGTAAAACTACTGGCGCAGCATCGCGGGCTGGCTTTAGCAAGGGTCGGGGGAGCCGCTATGAATTTCCGAATCTATCTACAGGGTGTAAACAACCTTATCACGAAGCCGTCAACCAAGCATTCTGTACATCAAACTAAGTAACTTTTACGCAAAAATTATTGCTGGGAAACGACGTTTTTTTTTGGGGTGAAAAATCATGTTTTGTGGTAAAACTCAATGTAACGCACTCAAAACATTGTGCTGATGGGTCGATTCAATAATACGGGGGTCGTGGAGGCGTTTAAAGTAAAAAAACTTTAAACGCCTCCCTGTTATGGTGTAGAACAAAAAAAATATCGCAAAGACGGGGAGAACAAGTGCCTTTCGGTTTCGTTAAGAGGTTTTTTACACCCTTTATATTTGGGGTAGGCGCAGCATGTCTTTTTCTATTCATCTCTATTAGTTACCCTCTTTTTAATATATCAATATCATCTTTCACACAGTCCATCCATTTATTTGGTCACTTACAGGAGAAAATCATCACCTGATCCATACATTTATTATGGTCGCCAAACTCGATTGTTAATTTTCATGAGTACATAATCTGAATCGATGGTCCCTTTAAAATATCGCCCACGTTTTACAAATCACTCAGTATATCTACCAACTAATCGTAAACAATGTTTATTAGTCTAGCAACAACCGACCGCTAGTTACTCATATTTACAAACGATGGGCCATTGTCGCCATCGTGTGGACGCACGTGACGAAACAGTGGTCGCTACTGGCCGAATGTCTTGTCACATGCAAGGAGTTTGATATGTGACAGGTTTGTATTTACCCTTAGGTTGGTAAATGAAAGGCGTGGGTATATAGCAAGCGTATAATGCGAACTGACATGAGCACCTGTGACACATTAACTTCTAATAAAAAAAAAAATATATATGAAAACCTCGTGTCACAGTGTTTGTTATCGAACTCCTCCGAAACGGCTTGACCGATTTTTATGTTTTTTTTTTGTGTTTATTTGATAGGTCGTAGGTTATTTTTTAGTTTCACATATACACATCAAAATTTTCACTCGAAAGAAGTCGCGTGCAACAAGCGTGTGCTAGACTGTTGTAAACAAACCCTCCACACACCTCCACAACTTCAACAGTGCGTGCTCTTGTAAACCGCCGGTGGAGACCGAGGTGGAGGTGTGTGGAGGGCTTGTTTATAACAGTCTGACACGGGCATTAGTATTATGTATATACAGGGTATTAAAGTAGTCGCGTGCCATAGCTTAGGGGTGAGTTCAGTAGCGATAAAGGAACCCGTAAAAACTAAAAAATAAATCCAAAAAAAAAATAGTTTGTAAGTTTTTTGTCCTGGCTAGAGGCCTTACTTAAGGCACCCACAGGAAAGTCCGGGTAAGCAGACGACAACCACTCAGGTTGAACTGCGAGATGCCATTTCGAAAAAAAAAAAAGGTTGATGTTTCAATTTTTTTTTTTTTATTAATTTTTTCGGGTTCCTTTATCGATGCTGAACCCACCCCTAAGCTATGGCACGCGACTACTTTAACACCCTGTATAGTACGGAATGACATTTTATTAAAAATGTGGGTAAAAATACATCGCAATATGAAAATAAGTCTGAGTGTTTGTATGTCAGGTAAATATTGATAGATAATTATTTGATATGTATGGTCGCCAGTAATTACTGCTAAACATGATGTCACAAGACATACTGTAACATCCACCAGTCTGCACTGAACCTGCGTGGTCGATTATGGCCCACTTGCAGGGAGAAGCCTTGCGTCGAGAAGGTCGCGTTTTGAAAAACAAACTTGACACTGTCCAGATGTAATTTAAATTAATTTAGTTTACCTACCTTTGTTTTCCTCATGAGTTCATGACAGCAACAGATATCCACGCAATTTAAAATAGGCCGCTGAAATAATTAAGTTGACAAAGAAGACCGCTGCCCTCTTTTCCTCCAACATTTTAAAGAAAGTCAGCTAGCTAGAGGAACCGCGCTCTAATTAGTTACAAATTCCAATGTACCAACTTTAAGAGGTTAATGAATGTCAATTAACGCCGAACAGACAAATTGACACCAAAGGAGGAGGACAACAAGTTTAAGGACACCATTTTTACAAAAAAAAATGTTTTATTTGTTTTGATATGGCTGATGTCATTGCTAGACATCTATAACGGGTGTATAAAGTCAATTTACGAAGTCGAGGATCATAATGCTCTTTCCACGCGCCATTGCGATTATTTTGTTCAAAACGGGAACTTGGAAACTTTTTGTTTACGGAGTTGTGGTTAAAGTTCCTAATTGTTATGACGTTTTCAAGAAAAACAAGTTTTAGATGTTAGCAACCCTTGAGCCGCTGAGCGCACTTGGTATTTTGCGCATGTTTTATCACGTGCATTTTTCTGGGCAAAAAAGTAGTCTTCCAGCTCCAAACTTTTATTTAATTTTAGTTAGTATGATACACATGACAGGGCAGGTCAGGACCGGGGCTGCGGGACTATTCGAAAGAGATACCGTGGCCCCGGAACACAAAGGGTGAGGAAGGAACATGGATGGGTTTTAGTCAGTAAAAGTCTGACACTCCCTCCTGCTCCGCCCAGAGCGGGAGGAGTTATTTGATGATTTCCCATCCTAAAAAAAAAAAAAAGGGCAGGTCAGGACCTTTTGCGGCGCATTTTAGGATTTAATCACAACAACAAAACACACAACGACACAACAAAACATTTACTAAAAACATTATTAGATTTATAATGTTACGGGTAATGCTAGAAGACGGAGAACCTAAACCTAGGTTTACCCGGGTAAACTTAGTACTACCCGAGCTAAAGCAGTACTTGGGTAAAGTTCGAAAGCAAAAAAAATAATACACCTAAGATTAACCAACTGCTAAAAACCGTGCGACTGCACCTAGGTATAATATAACCGGCTAAAACTAGTTGAAACTTTACTTCGTCTTTTAACCGTAACAGTTATTTATCCAACTTTACCGAAAAAGCTTAGGTAAAACGAAGTTTACTCATGTAAACCTCGGTTTATTTCTTCTTCAAGCTGCATTACCCGTAACGTAGACGGTGTAAAAGCACCCTTAACGAAGCCGAAAGGTACTTGTTCTCCCCGTCATTGCAATCAGTTTTTCGTTCTAGACCAAACCTGGGAACTTTCTAGTTACGGAGATATTGGGGGTCTAAGTTTCAACTTTTTCACAAGTTTTTTTAAAATTCAAGTTTCTAGTGTTATAACTTTACTTTAAATACCTCCACGACCCCCAATGTGCCACCAGCACAATGTTTTAGGTACGTTACATTGAACCCGACGGCGACGGTAAAACGTGATTTTTCGGCCCAAAAAAAAAGTTGTTTCCCAGCAATATTTTTTGCGTGGAGTTATTTAGTTTCATGAACGGAATGCTCGGTTAACGGCTTCGGTGTAGGGTCCGTCTACACACTGTATACATACATCGTAGACAGTAGTCTACAATATGATATAATCAGTTCCCGTGATTCTCTCTTCGTCGTGTCGATGATTCCCTGTGATGGTACTGCATTTCAACTTCAATTCAACCATCCCGGTTACCTAAAAGAAGAATAAAAGAGATGTGGTTTGAAAACACAAGGTCATTTTGCTCCAGTCTTCAGTTCAATACCCTGAACCATCCAACCCACTGACCGGTGACCGGCAGGAACTAAAAAATTGGCACACAAATAAGAAAAACAACCCACATTAATAACTGATCAAAAATATTTACTCGCCAACGACTTTTTTGTATGCTGTGTTTACGACTTAAGAGATGATGAATCATATCAATCAAGAATCTTAAATGGAAATGCAAGAAAATAAACAGACCTAGCCCAATTTTACATTTTCTAATTTTGGCGCGTGTAATTTGTAAAAGTCATCTTGAGAATTTGGGGCATTGTGTTATTTGAAGTCGTTAAACTTTTGATGCTTCTCATTCTAATTAGGGGAAAACTCAAACAATGTCTGTTTACCTAATACATAAGCACCATTGTTACTAATACTTAATACTAACAAGACTATGTAGTCGGAAATAAACTTTAATTTATACATTTAGTTGTATGTTTAAGGCGACTACAGGAGAAACTCTATTTGTGGTGGTTCAAACTTCGTTTGAATTACTGTTACAAATAAAGTTCTAATCAGCTTGCACTACACAGTGGTTGTTACGTCAGTCACTGCGGGCCGAATAGTGCGAAATGAGTGGTTTTTTTGCGATTTACATAAAATCTATAGATTGGACTAAAAAAATAAAACACTATCATGCTATTATGTTGCTTGTAGAATTATTTGCCAAAAATCAGAATGATCGCATGTATTTTAGTATGATTTTTACTCGTTAAAAGAATTATTTAGAGATAAGTTCCTGAATTTTTTCTATCGAGTAAAATTAGTTGTATTATGTATCACACTATCATAGTAGCATAATTATATCCTGAAGAATATCATATATTTTTTTGGTTTTCTTTATTGCAGGGAATGATATGTTTTTTGCATTATAAAACTCGCGTTTAGCTCATGTAGTCCCCTTAAGGTGGATGCACACTTATCCGCGCCGAACGCACCCAAAGAATCGACCGCGGGCGAAAGTTTTTTTTTTCCTAAATTTTCTTTTCATAGGATTTCATACAAGTAATTCTAAAATTCGATTCGTTCGGTGCGTTCGGCGCGGATAAGTGTGCGTCCACATTTAGTTGTACACTTGTATGTTTAAGTATGAGTGTTTATTATAGAGACTCACCGACCCCACAGTCAAACCATTGCAACAGTTTTGTGGGGCTTACCCCCGAATACTGAAACGTCACTCAAAATTTAAGCTCCTAAACTTTAAATTTCGTATGGCCAAACGTCACTTTTAAGTATCTGTTAAATATAAGTACTACTTAAATTTTGAGTGACGTTTCAGTATTCGGGGGTTAGTTTATAAGTCTACTTACCATCTTTGAATAATAATAAATATTAGTTTAGCAATGATAGCCTAAGGGGTGTGGCCGTCGGACTGCCAAGTCATACGTCTCGGACTCTAGAACCTCTGGTTTTTCGGATTCGAGTGCGTATTGTATAGTTATAACTTGCTTCGGTGAAGGAAAATGACGCGAGGAAACCAGCATTCCTGAGAGATATTAATTCTCGACAGAATATAAACCCAAGTCAGAGGCTCATGGGCAGCATACCTAAAAACTCTGACATCAGTAGGCTTAGCCAAGTTGACAATCTACAATCGTTAACGCATAGAAAACTAACCAAATGTATGGGAATGACATCATTTCAACGTTACGTCACGTGGTCGAAACAAACGAATAGAAACATTAAAGTTCAGTCAAAACTGAAAGTTGGCTACGATTTATACGGGATGTAGCGATCACGATTGTAGAAACGAATACATTTCATTATATCACCTTGATCGATGTAAACTTGTCTACGAAGTTTCTATTCGTTTGTTTTGACCACGTGACTTAACGTTTACGATTGTGAGAATCGATACGAATCGTTTGTAACTTGGCTATTAGGCCTGCAGGTTAGACACTAACCACGCGAAAAAGTAGAAAGGAATAATGTTCAGCAATATGGGCAACGAGTCAACAGAGCCTGGTTGATGGCCATAGGCTCACCCCCTATTGCATGGGACTCAAATATAACTACCGGAATGTGGGTACCAAAAAAGCCAAGCACCTTTCAGTTGCAAAATTTCCAGTAGGTCATCATCATCAGCCTATTAATGTTCCCACTGCTGGGACACAGGCCTCCTCTCTATGAGAGGGAATGGGCTATAATCCACCACGCTGGCCCAGTGCGGATTGGTAGATGTCACATGTCTTCGAATTTTTGGTTCTAGGACATGCCGGTTTCCTTACGATGTTTTCCTTCACCGTTTTGAGAGCAGTGGTGATGAAATAAATTACACAAAGTAATGCGCTTGTCTGGGTTCCCGCCACCACTGGGCCACCGCTGCTAGTACTAGCCAGCCAGTAGGTACTAAATTGCAATTCCTGGAAAAATCTTTATGCAGAAAATAAGTATAATCGAAATAGCCAAAAGCGATGACAAGCGGTAATAAAGCGCCGACGTCTCTTCCTATAAAAATACAGCCAACAAAAACATTGAGTGAATAAATTTATATTCTATGATAACAATTCACATAACATTTGTTTACTCTGCAATGCGACGGTGCATGACTGACGGGACAGTCGCTAGCTTACGCATGTTGGGTAACAGATTTGTGGAGAAATTTCCATCTAAACAACCGGTATTATACTTTTGGAAACGTTTACTACAAACACTATTAAAGCCTTCACAGTTTACAATTAAACTAACGCTGTCAGTTACGGGATTTCTTCCTTGATTTTCAATAATCTGAGCACAGTTGCTGCAGTGGGAGCAGTTTTCCAGCAGGCCTAGCCAAGTTACAAACGTTTCATATCAATTCTCAAGTATTAATTAATTCCTCTCGTAAGCGATTGTAGAAACTGCTAAATTGGTAGCCAAGTTGACACGACTGAGTCGATCGCTCGTTCTCTAATGTCTGTAGAAAAACCTACACTTTAATCTATGGTGAGCGTTCCTACCAAAAAGTATAGCGATCAACATTGTAGAAACGATAACATTCTATTCTATCATTTTGAACGATGTAAACGTGTCTACGAATTTTCTATTTGTTTGTGTTGATCACGTGATTTAATGTTGAGATGATGTCGTTCTACTAGCGTTAACGATTGTAGATTGTCAACTTGGCTAAGCCTGCAGCTATCCCGCGATCATGGCACCTGCAATAGCATCGAAATATTGGGAGCTCACAATAATTGAAAATCACGGAAGATAGATCCCGTTAATGACAGTGTTTAATGTACGTTTACTACAGTTCACCGCGTACTAAGATTGAAAACTAATCATGATGGTATTTCCACCTGCTAGCATTTTCTCAAACAACTAAACTGTTTGGATCAAGATGAATGCCAGTATTCTAAGTACAACAATAATAAATATAAAAAAATCGTTTCATTTCATTTCAATATTTCCTACTTAAACACTAGTCATTCATAAGAATGTAAAGTGTGAATTGTGTAAGTTGTGTTACGAATACCAACTTGTTTCATAACAAGTATCTTGAAAGTTTCAAATAAGTTGTGGTCGATTTTTAGACCTCGCCGACCCCCAAAATCAGTTTTCGTTTATGTCGACCCCTGGGAAACCGATATCGACCACATTGGGATTCCCGGGTACGAACCGACCTCAGCAAACGATGTTTAAGGTGACACTACTCGACAATTTGTCCATAGAAATTTCAGGGGGGTATTACTCCACTGTTTGACACTGTACATCCAAAGTTGAACTTGATATCGTTTTGTTTCATTATTAACTTTGTCTGTGCGGAAACAGAATAGTAAAATAAAAAGCCATTAAAAAGTTACGAGCTACCAAAGATTCGTTTTTATTGCCAATTTTAACGCAACTTTGGGCGTAAATTTGTAATAAAAGAAGTGTCAAATTTCCAAAACAAAGTCGGTACCGACAAAGCACAACTATCGCCAATAATATAAGCCAATAAATTTTACTTGTAATTGATTTATGCATTTGTTTTTTCATAAAACTCGATTTTCCAAAGGCCTTTTAGTATTTTTTTACGAGCGCTTTTTACTTTAAATTATCGTGCATCTCACTGAACTCACTCTGTCTAACTGTCTCTAACTGTCAAGAATGACTATTTCATGAAAAAGTCATTCTTGACAGTTATATGAACTGAATATGAATGTTTGATGATTTTAATGATTATAATTCTGTAATTACATACGTCTTACAGCCGCGAATCATATTTTAATCAACATACAAAATGACACTGACCTGCAAATTGCAAAAAACGTAAGAAAATTTAAATCTCGCGGACTACCGTGGAGCTTCCACCTTAATCTAGAAGATCAACCCGTGCCGCTGTTTTATTAGGCCACGCGCCCTTTACACAAGTACATAGGTTAAAATAACAAACTCAACCAGTTACGGGGTATATTACTGAGAACTCCACCGAAGCGTTACCGCAATGACAGGAACGACCCAACTCCTACACACCATGCACTCATAACCAATGGAAACAATCTTTATATTCAATTTTATTGGAGTATAAAGTCGGCCGTCCACTAATATGGAACAGAACATGATGAGGTTTGCCACGCGATTCATTTGTTGGTCAGCCACGCAACCATATAGGTTTCCCAGAAAAAAAATATGAGCTTCGGGAATCTTCGTCAATCTTCGGAAATAGGAACGCCTGATGATGAACTGTAATCTAGCTACTGTATATATGTGCGTAGCGTGGCTATAGGTCGCAGTGGATGATCGCGCCTGCAACACGTGGGTTGCTGTGGAGCGGCGGTGACCGTTTCGCAACGAGATACGCACACGTAAAACAAATAAAATCAGTTGCTTAGAGCACGCCACGAGCTCGAGGCTAGGATGGTCTCGTGGTTAAATAATAACTGAAAATAATAAAGTTTCCTAAAAACAACATTAATTTCCAACGATCTGTGGTTGACTATTATATAGTACTAAGCTTGGATAAAACTAATTACCGAAAAATTAATAATAAAAATAATTATAATACCAGCCTGTTACTGTCCCACTGCTGGGCAAAGGCCTCTTCTCATACAGAAAACTTAACCGCCAAAAATGCTGTTTAAAACAAGCAAACATGAGCTTATTCAAATTTCAATTTCTCCGAAAAATCTTAAACTTTTTCCAAAAAAAAAATTGAGAAAAAAACTTGTTTGCGAAAAAAGGTACAAAGTTTCCGAAAAAAAATAAGTTTCCGAAAATATGTTCTGCTAAAATAATCGTTTTCTTAAGCTCTAAAACTTAGGATCCAAGAGCGAGCAAAGCAAGCTCGGGTCTTGGATCACCCTGACTCCGGACAGTTTGGGTTTGAAGGGGATATGCGAGCAAAGCGAGTGATCTAAGACCCCGCCATCATTTTTCTGAGCTACTCCGGTCGATCTTTAGCTTAAGCCGTTCTTACCTAGGTTGGTCCGTGGACCCATTACATATCGAGTTTCCTCCGTGCCTCGAAAAGAACGTTAAGCCGTTGCCGTTGGTCCCGGCTGTCTTTTGAAGATCTATTATGACAGTCGTTAAATGTAGTCAGAGGACCGAAAGTCTTACAACCAGTCTTACCCAGGGGTTTTTATTTTCGGATGGGAAATCATCAAATGACTCCTCCAGCTCTGGGCGGAGCAGGAGGGAGTGTTAGACTTTTACTGATTAAAACCCATCCATGTTCCTTCATCGCCCTTTGTGTTCCGGGGCCACGGTATATCTTTCGAATAGTCCCGCAGCCCCGGCAGGTTTCGGCCCTTGCTTATTGCTGACTCTCTTTGAGGCGCGCGTGGAACAAGAACGCGCCGTCGATAAGGCCTGT
This sequence comes from Xestia rhomboidea, assembly GCA_963853795.1. Taxonomy (NCBI): domain Eukaryota; kingdom Metazoa; phylum Arthropoda; class Insecta; order Lepidoptera; family Noctuidae; genus Xestia; species Xestia rhomboidea. The sequence goes on from OY970776.1 coordinate 11,649,520, forward strand.
CGTCATGAGACGGACGGACGGCGAGCTAGCCCATAGCTCACCGTTCACAGGCCTGCGCCTACGGTGCCCGGAGGCCACCAAATGACCCCCGACGCCCGGGACGTCTCCCGCGGCGGCCGGGACGTGTGGATCTCTCACTCTCACATTCCGCCACCTCCTTCGCTAGCATGACTGCTTCGCAGAAGGAGGTGACGGCGTCCCATTCCATCTCGCTCCGGACCATGGATTGAACCAGGGCCGGGAGTGAGAGGTTGCCGCCGCCGATCGCCGCTTCGAGGACACGGCGGTGCTCCGCCCAATCGGGGCACACCTCCACAGTGTGCTCCACCGTGTCCTCCGGTCGATCCTCACAATGGAAGCACCCGGGCGTCTCCTCCCGCCCGATTCGGTGCAGGAACTTACCGAAACATCCGTGTCCGGTAAGAACCTGCGTCAGGCGGAAGGTGACGACGCCGTGGTGTCTCTCCACCCACTCCTCAAAGACGGGACTCATCGCCACTATTGTGGCGTGTCCTGCACGGGGTTGCGACAGTCGCTCTCTCCATATCGCCATGAGATCACGCCGGAAGTCCGTCCGCTGAGCGACAATTTGCCGCGGCACCAAGGGGTATCGTAGTACCCGTACGTACTAACTGGGTTGTAGAGGTCAGATAGGCAGTCGCTTCATGTATAATACAGGTATTCAGCTGTATATGCACATTTAGACGCTATTTGCGTCAAGCAACATGCACCTTAGTCTATCCTTAGGTATATCCTTCGCTTGAGTTGAGTACCGTTGCGTCGCAAGTTTCATCGTATGAGGTCGTGAATGGAGCGTTCGAAATAATGTTTTACCACAGACATGCGTTTAATTGTTCACGAGTCTTGGGTATTAAAGCCTCTTAGTTTTATTAGTGTGTGGGAACGGTTAAGGGCATCGATTGACTCAACTAATTAATGCGTCATGGTGGGTGTTACGTTAACGAAGTGCTGAAAAGAAAATTGTGCAATGCTTTATTAATGGCTTCGGCATTTTCTGACTGAAAGAAAATTTTCTTAAGTAAATGTTAAAAGTTCTGAAATAACTTATCAGATAACTTGGCGTACATGGCTTACCTAGTAAGAGTAGTCTAGAGTAGTAAGAGTAATCTCCGGAAGTAGTGATCCAATTCTAAAACTTCTTTCACTGGCGGGAAGCCACATTATTCGTGGGCATTAAAGGCTATAAATAATAACTAATAATAATAATAACTTATATAATAACAATAACTAATAATAATAACTATGCTTTAATTTCATCACAATCACACTAAAAACTGAGTACAAAGCGAGTCTTTAATGCTCTAGACTTAAAGCAATAAAAATGTATGAAATTTCATTATTGCACAGTTTTTTTTTTATTGCACCAAAAGGTGCCAATCTCAATGGATTGGATTGAAATGGAGCTCTAGTCAGCCAGCCGATATCAATACTTTTTTTTTTACGTACGTATTATTTGTTTCTATCCTACTTGTTGCAAATTTAAAAAATGATTGCTGCTAACTCTGATTTAAAAATGAAAGAAATTTAAATCAATCGACATCGCCGCGCCCATCTACTTTCCGTGATAACGACTTCATTGTAACAAATCAGCCAGGCCCATCTACCTCGTCTGATAATATTATTCAGTCCCAAGTTAAACAAACAAATATAAATTTGCCCAACAAAACTCTTAACCTTACGTTTAATAATTGCTCAAGTATAACTTTTAATTTCAATAATTAAACTTCTATTTTATCTGTTTGATATGAGTTTCCTTTATCTACTATTCCTATAGGTAATAGTTGAAAGAAAAGCAGATTATGCACCTCGCCTTAAGTAATTTATATTGCCCTCGTGCCTGTTAGATTAGAGCCCTCGCTAACGCTCGGGCTCTAAATCAGGCACTCGGTGCCATAATAAACTACTTTGTGCTCGATGCAATAATCTACTATTATATCATGCATATTAGCCGACCCACAATTTTTGCGGACAAAGTCGCAGGCGAAGTTCTAGTGAGAAATAGTTACTAAAAATAATCAGTATTTATAAAATTACGAGCGCTAAAATATTGATATCCACTCACAGGTATCTTAATGAAGTGCAATAAATTTCCGGTGTTTTGTTTATCATCATCTCATCATCTGCCTAGCCTTTTCCCAACTATTGGGGTCGGCTTCCAGTCTAACCGGATGCAGCTGAATAAATAATATAAATAAATATCGCTGGACATTACACACAGCGCCATCTAGTGCCACACTAACGAGGCTTGTGTCGTGAACACCAGATAGTTGATATACTACATAGATACTTTTTGTTTGTAAATACATGTCATACTTATTTTTCATATAAACATCCATGACTCGGAAACACATGTACATTTTTTCCCAGTCACATGGACCCTAAGAACGTAAGGCAGCCTCACTACCGCTGCGCCATTCGGGTCGCAATACCAGTATTTTACATGGACCGACTGCCTATCTGACCTTCACAACCCAGTTAGTACAGGGTAATACGATACCCCTTGGTAAGACTCAACTGGTTGTCAGACTTTTTGGGCCACTGAATGCCTGTAACGATTGTTAAAGATCTACAAATGGCAGCTGGGACCAACGGCTTTATCGTGCTTTCCGAGGCACGGAGGAAACAAATAAAGGATAAAGGGTGTAAAACACGAACGAAGCTGAAAGGCACTTGTTCTCCTCGTCATTGCGATCTTTTTTTTGTTCTACACCATACCTGGGAACCTCCTAGTTACGGAGATATTGGGGGTCAAAATTCCAATTTTTTGACAACTTTTTTTTAAAGACAAGTTTTTAATGTAAGATTTTTACTTTAAACACCTCCACGACCCCCGCACTATTCAATCCACCCATCAGCATAATGTTTTGAGTGCGTTACATTGAGTTCTAGCACCAAACATGATTTTTCACCCCAAAAAAAAAGTCGTTTCCCAGAAATATTTTTTTTGATGTACAGAATGCTTGGTTGACGGCTTCGTGATGAGGTGGTTTACACCTTGTATTACCTATACCTTTTGATAGTACCAAAGAAAAGGCATGATGTAACCTACTACTTGAGGCCGAAAACATGTGGCGAACCTCTATACCCCTTACACAAGTTGTAGGTATATTAAACCAAGGGTGATTGAACACGTTGAACAACCACCAAACTCCAGACAGGTCAGTGGTTCAAACGTGCTGACCCAATGAAGCAACTTTAATGAACACAAGCTGGTTTACTATAAATCCTAGACAAATACGGCTGTGAGCGGACAGATGCAGAAGTACCACATTGACGAAATAAAGGTGCTAGTCTGATAACAATAAAACCAGGGGTAAAGCAAGTATTGTAATAAATTTTCAATTGCTTCGGTGAAGGAAAACATCGTGAGGAAACCAGCATGCCTTAGATATATTTCTCAACAGCATTTATAGCCAAGTCTGAGGCCCATGGACGGCATAAAACTCTGACACGGGCCTGTGGACGGTGAGCAAAGGGCTAGCTCGCCGTCCGTCGTCTCATGACGACAGGCCGTGTCGACGGCGCGTTCGTGTTCCACGCGCGTCTCAAAGAGAGTCAGCAAAAAAGAAGGGGTTCGCAAGGGCCGAAGCCTGCCGGGGCTGCGGGACTATTCGAAAGAGATACCGTGGCCCCGGAGCACAAAGGGCGATGAAGGAACATGGATGGGTTTTAGTCAGTAAAAGTCCGACACTCCCTCCCGCTCCGCCCAGAGCGGGAGGAGTCATTTGATGATTTCCCATCCGAAAAAAAAAGGCACTTACCAGAAAGAAGAAGCAAGTAAAACATTTTTCATCTTGTCTGTGAATTACTTTGAGTAGACCTTCTGAATTCAAACTCGTCCTTAAGTTGTAACATTTTCGTCCGATTTAACAAAGTCCTGTGCTTTATTGACAATAATAACGTGAGAAATTAGGTCCCCAGTCTTTTGTTTCCACAACCCATTGGCTATTGAGTCGGAACACTATTTGTTATTCGAAGAGATATTGTTTTTAGCTTATAATGGGTTCCTAGAGAAAGGGTTTGGCTACTGACCTGAATAATTTGACGTAATTATTCCTTCTTTATTTAAATGGGGGCAGACAACAGTCATTTCGTGTTAAGAATTAGTAAGCAATAGGAGTGGAGTGGGCGCTGACCGTTACAGTTTGAGGCTAAGCTAAACGATTCCGCTTCCACCCGGCAAAAAAGAATTATATAATTAAAATTTGGGCGTTATGTATTGCTCTTTAAATATACTTTACATTGGCAACCGAGCAGTCTGCCGGCGGTAACCTCGCTGACAGCGAGCTGTCTGCTAATTTATGTTGCCAGTGTAAAGTATATAATACAGAGCATTTTTTTATTTTTTTTTGTTATGACCACTCACTAAGGTTGCCTTACTGCTTAACCGAACTATCCTGTGGTGGCCAAAAATTACTTTAAGGCCCCAGCCAGGGCTTACAAACTAAGGATTTAAATTAAATGAGCATCATCACTAAGGGCACCCCCTGTGGGGTTCGGGCCTCGGCTTAGTGTGTCATTGAGGGGAGGGCAGCAAAGATATATATTTGAGTATTTGTATATTTGAGTTATATTATTTTTGCCGGGTGGGAGCGGAGTCGTTTAATGTGGGCTATGAGCTTAAAAAGTCGTCTTTTAGGGTTCCGTACCCAAAAGGTAAAAACGGGACCCTATTACTAAGACTCCACTGTCCGTCTGACTGTCTTTCTGTCACGAGGCTGTATCTCATGAACCGTGATAGCTAGACAGTTGAAATTTTCACAGGTGATGTATTTCTGTTGCCGCTATAACAACAATTAATAAAATTTAAAATTACAGGGGACTCCCCTACTAAGATGGTACGGAACCCTTCATGCGCAAGTCCGACTCGCACTTGGCCGGTTTTTTAATAAAGTCATTATTGTACGATGTTTGACTGCCAAATATTTAATTGCTTAACCCGTCATGACGGTGGAAAATTGTTATACGGACGTGGGGGTTGGATCATTTTGACCCGCTTATTAATTTTTTTCAAGTAACGATAAGTACTTGTTTTTTATGCGAATAAAGTAGTAAATTTTAGTCAGAAAATAAAACACACTATCAGAATTATAATAATCATTATAATAGAGCTTTTATAAAAAGCATTCACAAAAATCAAGTCTCCAATATCATGTCTTGCTGAAAAACTTAGTAAAAATCACGATTATTAATACAATCGTCACAAAGGTGCGATATGTTCAAACACGTTGCTTTTCCAGTTTCATCCTAAGCTGAGTCCGCATCAAATTCAGATATACGAACTCTACAACTTCAGCTACTGAGAAGTACAGCAACGTGGTTTTCGTAGTTTCAATATTATAAGCAATCTTAAGCACGCCGCGGGTAATTTTGACCTAACCCCAGTGTCACCAGGTTAATAATAATAAGCCAGTCTGTAAATATAAATAAATATCGCTGGACATTAACACCCAGCGCCATCTAGTGCCACACTAAGCAACGAGGCTTGTGTCGTGGACACCAGATAGTTGTTATACTACATAGATACTTTTTTTGTTTGTAAATACATACTTATTATACATATAAACATCCATGACTCGGAAACAAATGTCAATGCTCATCACACAAACATTTGCTTCAACCGGGATTCGAACCCGGGACCCTAAGAACGTAAGGCAGCCTCACTACCGCTGCGCCATTCGGGTCGTAAATGCATCTGACGTGATTTTTACGATTTGACAGTCTTGCAGGCTTGTTTGATGTACACTTTATTCTCTTAATTTACTGTATGACACAAAATAAACTCTCATAATAAAACGTTAAATACTAAAATAATTTCTGAAGTTCATCCATCGACGGCTTCCCTTGCGGTAGTCGTTAATATAGAGTGAATCATCGCGGACGTTTGAAGGCAACGATCTTGAAGCCATACTGTGTAATGCGAGGACCGAATATGAACATTACAAAATGTAGAAGCAGTCAGTTCGCAGAAGCAGATTGTTTAGATTTTTCCCAACTTCGTTGGGGTCGGCTTCCAGTCTAACCGGATGCAGCTGAATACCAGAACTTTACATGGAGCGACTGCCTGTCTGACCTCCACAACTCAGTTAGTACTGGGTAATACGATACAATACGATACCCCTTGGTAAGACTGGTTGTCAGACTTTCGGGCCACTTTACTTCGCCATCGACTTTGGCTTCTGTTTTGATTTTCATTTAGCTCAGCCTGTTAACACCCAAAGCTGGGATACAGGCTCTCCCTCTGTGATATTCAGTTGACCGTAATCCTAGTGCAGATTAATAAAAGCCACATTGTATTCTTATTTTTGGTTCTAGCCTTCTAGGACATGCTAGTTACCTAGCGATGGGATCCTTCACCGTTTTGAGTGCCAGTAGTGGTGATGAAATAATTTACACTAAGCACCTACACCCAGTAGTTGCCTGGGTTCGTACCCACGGTATACAATTCATAAATCGAGGCCGTTTGCACTGAACCACCGCCCACAGCTCTCAGTTCCACAGAGCACCACAACTTTCTGTTTTTATGCGATGCATAAAACACAGAGTATTTTGATAAGACTGAAGTCATAAAAAGTGGTTGACTATGGTGTGTTGCTGGGTAGTTTGTTCCGCCAGTTCTTCTCCTCAGCTAGAACAATAGGAAGCGGTGAAGGGAAAGCAACAAAATGAACGTTCATTCTGTCTTTCAAAGAGTGCCGATTTTGAATAAAACTTTTAATTTTGACTTGGCAGTTCCTATTTGGATCATACGCAAGAAATGGAAAACTGCTGACTAGTTTCAGTAAAATCTATAATTATCGCTATGGTTGGATGACTAAAGTTAGTTAGTAAAGATCCTCTAATCAACGAAGTTCGCACGTGTCTGAAGTGGCGATCTATGTTCTAGATCTTACATCATTGAGAAGTTTAAATATTGTCACAAGTGCCAATAATTGGATTAACTTTAGATCAAGTTACTTTTGCCTTAGCTTTTGTTATTTTCTGAGCAATATCAGGCTTTGTATTTATTGGGAACTTTTTCTACGGCTTATGAACGTCAATCCTACTACTACCTATCATAAATGCAAAAGTTTGTGAGTATGGATGGATGGATGTTTGTTACTCTCACGGAACGGATGACTTTTAGCACACAGATAGTTGGTTGTAACTTGAATTAATACATAAGATACTCTTTACATCCCGGGCCTGTGGACGGGGAGCTATGGGCTAGCTCGCCGTCCGTCCGTCTCATGACGACAGGCCGTGTCGACGGCGCGTTCGTGTTCACGCGCAAGGGCCGAAGCCTGCCGGGGCTGCGGGACTATTCGAAAGAGATACCGTGGCCCCGGAACACAAAGGGCGATGAAGGAACATGGATGGGTTTTAGTCAGTAAAAGTCTGACACTCCCTCCTGCACCGCCCAGAGCGGGAGGAGTCATTTGATGATTTCCCATACGAAAAAAAAAAAAAAAAGATACTCTTTACATTAGATACTCAAAAGATACTCTTTAAGCATCAAGTGAGGAATTACTTTCCCATCCTAAATAATTCCGCTCTAACCTAACCTTCTCCACACATATCGCGCATTTTAAAATTTGCTCACGTATTGTTTTTCTTTTATTTTATTTTAATTTGGCGTCTATAAATTAATTTATTTTTAACATTTAATTTTTAAATGTCTTGTTTTTGCACCTTCCCATCATATTTTAAATGAATTACTTAATAATGTTTTGTTAAAATTTATGATATAATCGAAATACCGTGTGGTGGGACCCTGGTGATCTGCTATACAGGTTTTACCAGTCTCTTACAAACTTATCTAGTTACAATAATTTTAAGCTCTATACATATAACAATAAGTCATGTTTGTGAAGAGATAATAAATCATTTTGAATTTGAATTTTAGCCTAGAAGTACGATTCCGTAGAACAATGACCGAACTCCACGCAAGAGAATATCAGTGTCCAGATTTAGAAAGCCACACGTGGGTAGATAGCATGTTGCATGGAGTTGGAAGACCAGCGGTTTTGATGTATTTGGCTATCTCGATCGCTTGCCAAGTAAATGCGTCGTAGACTGAATTATTGGGCTCTCGTGTATCGCCCGTTACTCATAACTGTGTATGTTTTGGCATTGAATGTAAACGAGAGTAGGTATTGAAACTAGTTTGTCATTCGGTTTCGGTTACGATTAGCAAGAATAGAGAATCTTTTTATAATGAAAAAAAATAAGAAACCCGACTGCGTTTTTTAATTTCTATAATATTTTTTTTATTTTGCACTTTTTAGTTTTAAAAAAAATGTAATGGTTCACTAGCCTATGTTACCCGGGGTAACACAAGGATTCTAACGATACCACGCACATTGAAATAGGTTTAGGCATTTAGAAGTTATGGTGGAATAAAGACACTCACAAACATACATACATAAATGAACCCTAAAAAAAAACATAACACTCCTTTTTTCGGCAGTCGTGTAAAAAAAAACGAATGGTGATTCGTTTTGAAGTTTTTATTAAAAATTCAAATACTCAAAGCTCTTCTTTTGGATTAATGTTTCTTGTCTTATCAGTGTATTGTTTTTATCTCAAATGATTTTCAATCCAATCCTCGAAGTGAACAACTTATTACTCCGTAATGCACTTAAAGACATCTATTTACTCATCAACATACCCTGTTTTTTTTTCATTTTGTACCTTTATCTACATCTCACTTTCTCCTCTATTTGCAAAACAAACAATTGCTAGACCAAACCTGACATTTCCGGATTAGACATTAGCTAACCACTTGTTGAAATGTTGATTCTGCAAATAGTAACAAAAAAACACATGCATATGTTTGTTTCAAAGCTCGATGACCGACGTAGATTCTTAGCATAGACAAGCCGATCTGTCTATCATCGCGTCCCGGCATCGTAGGTCAGTGCAAGGACAAAGTCGAACCGAATGAAAAATTTTTGCTCAACTGGATATAAAAGTGAATCTCTCGGGGTCCTTACCACCATCTCTTGCAGGAAAGAAAGAGATGAAGCTATATGGGACGTCTAGCTCTATCTCTATCTATCTCTTTTCCGCTATTAGAGGTCACGGTAGGCCCTCAGGTTTTTGTAGCAAATTTAAAAATTGTCTTACTATACGCAAGTTTGATGCTGGTGCCAATCAACTCAATCTGTTGCAGTCCAATGTTGGACATAGGCTTCTCCCAAATTGCACCTCAACACTAACTAGTCTAACCGGATGCAGCTGAATACCAGCCTATTCTTAATTTCAGCTGATGATGACTATATTTTTTTGTAGCAAGAAAAAAGAAGAAGCACTAAACTGAAGTAATAAACCAACACTTATGAACTTACTGTAAAGAAAAAATGCTATAACTGTGTAGAAAGCTAAAATATGGAAAAATTTGCGTCAATTCAATCGGTGCAAACTGCCGCGTTGGCGCCAGATTTGCTTACCTCGAAGAACACATTGATTGCCGTGAAACATATCCATCATCTGCATCTGTCCACAAGTCTAAGGACATAACTCATTAATAGCGTTAGCAGACAGTTCACAAACCAGGGTAATGCGACAATTTCCGATATCTTTAGACCATGAAATGTCTTTAATCTCAGAATAGTTGATGCTATGTTTATGCACGAGGCTGGAATGTGACATCAGATAGATGGCGATATAATTCATCTTTCTGTCGTCATTTCTAGGATAGACACTGTGAGGTGGGGGTCTAGGCAAGGCAATCGGTTTCCAAGCGTTTCTTCATATTTTTCTGCAACGACTTTCAATAGATTAGGGATCTATTTATTAAGCTATTCAGTAGCATCGGTTGCCGTGTGTATTTTTGGGGGCATAGAAGTTCGTTTTTGGAAGTTCGTGTACGCGCGTGTTTTGACACACGCGCAATGCGCGAGCCGCGAGAGATACTGACATATTGCTACTGACCGAACACACCGGTTCGAGTGAACACGCTGGAATAAGCGCGTGTATGCGCGATCGGTTTTTTGAAGCACAAAATGTGGCGCGCGTGAGAGTGCGTAAGTCGAAAAGAGCGCATACGCGCAAAAAATATGATAGTCAGGAACCGCTGAAAGTCAATTCAACACAGTTTCGACTTTCCAGCCATCGTCCGCGCCCATTTAGCCATGAGCTCCTCACTATCTAAACATGATATAAAATAATAATAATAATAATACCAGCCTATTACTGTCCCACTGCTGGGCAAAGGCCTCTTCTCATCTTCTTTTCTCTAAACATGATATACTATGAAAAAAGTGCTTTTAAAACTCTACTATCTCTTGGCTCGGTAGCTCGGTATTTAATGCATTTTCGAAGCGAAACTCAGAGTTTTCAAAATAATATACGCATATGCATATTGAAAAAACTTTGACAAAAAACAAAATCAATCAAACAAAGGTCACCGACTTCTGAAGCTAAAGTTATTTTTAATTTTTTTGTGTTTTTTGAAGTCGGTTTTATTTTTTGCAAAAAAGTTTTTATTTTTCACTTTTTAGTGGTTCACATGTGCTTACCTCTTCACAGCGTACCGGCGTGATGTTATGTTATGAAACAATAGATAGACATGAGATTTCAGCAATCCCAGTCCATTTGCTATCATTTATTGAGGAGTTCCGTTGCCTATCTCCGAAGTTCTTCATCAGATCTATACTAAATTGAAATAGGACTACTCCCAGAAAGTACTCTTCCAAAAACTACCCAAATCGCTTCAAGTGTGCCTATACAATTTGAAGAGTTCTCTTTATTTCTCCAGGATCCCATCATCAGATCCTGACTTGATAATCATGGGACCACCCAGGAAGTATACCCTTTCAAACAAAACAAAAAAAATCCAAATCGGTCCAGTCATCTTCGAGTAATCGGGGAACATACTTAAAAAAAAAGAAAAAAAAAACGTTCCGACGAATTGAGAACCTCCTCCTTTTTGAAGTCGTTTAAGAAACAATAGAAAAATGACAGCATCAAAAACTGCATACCATTAACCCTCATTGACAGGCTTGTTCCACCATCGTCCGCAGCTTCATTCCAGTGAACACAAAACATGCACCATCACACTAATATTATAAAGGCGAAAGTTTGTATGTTTGTTACTCTTTCATGCAAAAACTACTGAACGTATTTAGATGAAATTTTGCACACAGATAGTTTATAACCTGGATTACCACATAGGATACTTTTTATCGCGGTAGTAAGATCTTATGGGGCAATTATCGAACTTCACGCGGGCGAAGTCGCGCGCATGAAGCTACATACATCTTTAATATCTATGGACTGTTTTTTTTTACATGCACGTGCCTCAGTAACAAATAACCGAATTCCCATGATTATTTCTCGTAACCCATTTTCCTTACAAACAACGTCTATTAACGATACACGCGTACAAATCGATGTTTTTCCTATAAGTACCAAACTAATATCACGGCATTCATAGCTACGAGGGGAGGTCAAAAAGTTCGCGGAACGTAGGGGGAGGGGGTTGAAACTATTATCATTCATCATCATTTCAGCCGAAAGGCGTCCACAGCTGGACATAGGCTTCCCCCAAGTGTCGCCACATTGACCGGTCCCGTGCGACTCGCATCCAGCGGATCCCCGCAACCTTCACCAGGTCATCGGTCCACCTAGCCGGAGGCCTTCCAACGCAACGTCTTCCAGTTCTCGGTCGCCACTCCAGAACTTTTCGGGTGGCTGGCGCTGAAACTATAAATTAATTTATTTTTCCTTTTCAGTATAGTCCCTATGTCCATATTAAGCCTAATGCAGTCCTCCGACCTTTCAAATTATCGTACCTATCTACTTGAGACGGCGAGCCGACTTTCGTTAAGCTCTTCACGCTCAAACCTGCACCATCGTTGCCACGGTCAGTGGTCTCTACAAGTGATATTCAGGGGTTCAAGACAAGCCGTGTCGACGGAACACAAAGGGCTAAGAAGGAACATGGATGGGTTTTAGTCAGTAAAAGTGTGACACTCCCTTCCACTCCGCCCAGAGCGGGAAAAAAAGGAGAATCGAAAAACGATCAAAATCGTTTTAAAATCATTTCGTATTTAAAACATCGTTTCCAACATAATTATCTTAAGCTTTTCAGTTAAGTCAGTCCCTTACATTTTTGTGGTCCACTTCAGCCCTGGATCGAAAAAACTTGAAGTTATGGGGAGAGGTATTTTCCCAGCAGTGGGATGACAAAGGCTATCAGTATCAGTCTTCCGTTTTGACTTTTCTAACGTCTAGGTCCTTCAGGTCTTCCCCAAGATTTTCTTATGGAAAAACTCTGCGTAGACCACCATAATATAAATAAAGGGTGTCCGTCATTGCGATCATTTTTTTTATGTAAGTACACCATACCTGGGAACCTTCTAGTTACGGAGATAAAATAAATAAATAAATAAAAAAGCCTGTTTATTCCTTGCTTGATTTACAATATTAACTTAATTTCTAGTGGAATGTGTTTGTGGGTTAGTTTCTTGCTTTAAATGTAGTTGTTAGTTTAATTCATTTGCAAGGACCTCAGTTTGGGTACACCATACCTGGGAACCTTTTAGTTACGGAGATATTGGGGGTCAAAGTTCCAAGTTTTCGACTTTAGTTTTAGTGACTGTTTTAGTGACTTTAGTCCAAGTTTTTTTTTTTTAAACAAGTTTTTAATGTAAGATTTTTAAACACCTCCACGACTCCCGTACTATTCAATCCATCTATCAGCAGAATGTTTTGAGTGCGTTACATTGAGTTCTACCACAAAACATGATTTTACACCCCACAAAAAAAAGTCGTTTCCCAGCAATAGTTTTCGCGTAAAGCTACTTAGTTTGATGTACAGAATGCTTGGTTGACGGCTTCGTGATGAGGTTGTTTACAACCTGTATACCTACCTACATCAGGGTGGAATACAGCGTCGCACAAATGCATACCACGTGTTCAGAACATCATTCCGAACCCGAACCCAAAAATTTCTATGAGTCATAGAAATTTTCAGCGGTAATTTAAAATAAAAAAAAATGCTGTTGCCTTTGAAAGACCAATACCTACACAGTCAAAACTTTCCTATTTCAAACTAAACGAAATAGCATCACAAAAGTCCCATTTCGTATATATTTTGATCTTCATGCATTGAATCCGTAACCACATATTTTGATCTTCTTAGCTAAAGCTGATTAAAAAAAATACCGATAAAAAATCTATGGAGGGTTCTGAATGATTTATGAATACGTGGTAACCGTTTGTGCGACGATTTTTCCACCCTGTATACGGGTGTACACAGAATGGAAAAATGCGTAATCAAACAACCGAAATTCCATATTTTTTGTAACCTACTTCCTCACAGACAATGTCAAATTATCGAAGCACGCGTACACACCAATGTTTTTCCTATACCATAACGTTAATAGCTAGGTACCTACCAAAGGAGGCGAACCGACTCACGTTAAGATCTTCGCGTGACTATCCTCCACGTGTAACGATCCAGTTTACGGCTTTTTTATGGGAATTAAACGGTTGTGGCTTGTGTGTAAGTGGACTGTGTTGAAATAAGGTATAAAATTGATTAACAGAAGTAGGTATACCTGTTATGGTTCGCTTGGAAAACTTTCTGCCAGTCTTTTTGACGGGTACGTGAATTCTGACGTCTCGTAGGTACTTCTATTGTATCTCCATACGCTAGGCCAGGTTGTGGAGGTCAGATAGGCAGTCGCTCCATGTAAAATACTGGCAGTCAGCTGCATCCGGTTAGACAGGAAGCTAACATAGCTGGGAAAAAGCTAGGCAGATGATAATGCCAGGCCAGCTCAAAGTCCAAGTGTTACCAACACCTCAAAGTCACGGCTTATTGTAGTATTGAGTTCACTGACGGCCTGGCATTATTCAACCTTATGCCTTAGGTCATATGGTTGAAAAGAAAATAAATAATAAATAAATAAATATCGCTGGACATTACAGACCGCCATCTAGTGCCAAGCAACGAGGCACATGGCTGATATACTACACTTACTTATTATAAATGGCTCTGTAGTCAACTGATCCCACTCATTTGGGACCCGCGGGATGAGTTTACTAAATTATTGTGTTTTATATTGTTTTCTTTAGTAGATTGTTTCAGCCTTTAAAATTAAAAAAATAAGTCATCGAATTTCAAATAAATATCCTTGACTCGGAAACAATGTCCATGCTCAAGTGGTCGACCGTCAGTTGCAATTTTTCTCGCTGCGTTTTTTTCGTATTATGTTATTATGTACCCAAAGGTGGTTTCCTTTAGAGGACTTTATCATCATTCTACTTTTCTGATAACAACAATAGCTCCCAGGTCTGTAATTTCCAGAGCAAATTACCCAATCAGAGTGAAGATAAATAAAACAAATTAGGTGCTTCAGAGTTCAAATTGAGGTCAATCGCGCGTCATGTAAAAGTCGCTGCTACGACCGTCATTTGTTTTTATTTGAATACAAATTATTTGTATTTTAAACATTAAAACTAGGCTAATAATCCTCCATAATTTGGTTTCGCGAAATTTCGGCATTTCATTTTATAATAGCACTAGCTGTGGAAGGATGGGTGACCACCCATTACATATCGAGTTTCCTCCGTGCCCCAGAAAGCACGTTAAGCAGTTGATCCCGTCTGTTATCTGTAGATCTTTGACAGTCGTTACAGATAGTCAGTGGCCCAAAAAGTCTGACAACCAGTCCAACCACGGGGTATCGTATTATACCCAGTACTAACTGGGCTGTGGAGGTCAGATAAGCAGTCGATCCATGTAAAATACTGGTATTCAGCAGTATCCGGTTAGACTGGAAGCCGATCCCAACATAGTTAGGAAAAGGCTAGGCAGATGATGATAAGAAATTGTTAACGAAATTCGATTTAGTACTATTGTACTAAATCGGATTTCGTTATAAATTTATTAGGTTTTATATTTTTGCACGGAAACCTAATTCCTGATTTGATAGATCTATGACTATTTCCCAGTAAAAGTCTGACCGGTCCTCCCGTCAAGATCGGTCCAGCCGTTTCGGAGATTTAAGACAGACAATAAAAAAAAAAAAAAAAAAGTATTTTTTTGTTATTAGTATCGTATATATACTTTCATATGCATTCAGTATACAGCTGTTATTTTGAGACAGACACTTCTTAAACGTTCCTACCGAGTTTTCCGTTTGTAAACTTTATGGTATTCTTAAAACATGGGTGTGTTTGTAAACCTCGCAGCCAAAATTTCATATGCTTGTTTTGTAATGTCATTGAAATATGACTGGTTAATAGCTTGTTACAAAAACAAGCATAGAATCGAGAGTACTTACACAAGTGCGTGGTGTATACGAGCGATTTTAAAACTGAAAATACTTGGTTCACTTACAATATAATTTTAAGAATGTATTTATCATCTCACTAAACAATCAATTAATGTAACTTAATCACCTAATTTCTCACCGCTAACATAGTTCTTAAGTACTCTTTTACTAACCCTTATGGACCTTGTTGTTCGAAATAAATAATTATTTGATTTGATTATATGATTTTTGATTTGATTGTGCTTTTTGCCTTAATTTTCTACTAAAACGGTTATATTGTTATAATAGTATTTTGTATTTTTTGTCATGAACAAAAAGTCAAGTTACTTATGAGGAGATTGCGGGGGAGTCACAACAGCATCCTGAAAACTGTAGCTGAAGATGTGTGAGGTGTTGAGGCATTTCGTTTGTCTGGAGATTTCTGGAAAGGTATCCCCCAGAGATATCCCTATTGGTTATTTTGACTGGGCGGGGTGTCTCAGCATTAGATGTATATAATTTGAGATGAGTTTTGTCCTTTGTAATTGTATTTGGATACTAACTATAGTTTCTAACTTTTTGTATAACTAACCTTTGGATCTAGTTGTCCCAAAATAAATATATATTTGAATTAATACTACGTTTACACTGTGCGCTCGTGGTATGTTAGGTAGGGCCTCTGGCTTGTGAAACTTGGACTGAAACCGCGATCACAGTGGCCTGAATACTCCTTGTTGAAAAGTTTACAACAAAAAACCTTTTGAAAACAAGAAAACACGTACATTTTCACTACAAATAAGGGTCGGAGGGTCGCCTAAGTAAAAACTAGGTCCCTATTAAATTACGAACCTCAAATATAAGCAAAAAGTTTCTAATAGAAAAAGTAAAATAATATTTCAAATGAACACATAAACTACAGTGCGTTTTGGGCTTAAGTACTGGCAATAAATTATTGCGCAGTCCAGTACCTACAGTTTTATTGCAAACTCCTTGTGACCAAATAAAACAAAACCAACCGTTGAGCTAATAACAAAAGTTTGTAAAGCAAAAATATAGGTCGGTCGATGGTGGAGAAAGTCGAGTTCTTTGACCTTTGTTAGTGAGATTTTGCGTAAAAGATTTTCCTGATACATAACATATCATCACGCCTGTAATCCCCGAAGGACCAGAAAGGAAAGAAAAAGAAGAAGGAAAGAGAGAGAGAAGGGACGGGAGGGGGGGGAGGGGGGGAGGGGAAGAGGAAGGAGGGTGGAGAAGGAGGGTAGGGTGTAGGTACCTAATAGTACACCAAAATTTCGCCAGTTATGTTTTGAAGTTCCATGTAATAGGGGGCAAACCTATTGCCATCAACCGGGTACAAATCCAGACTCTTGAGAAATTCCTGATAGAAAATCCAATGTCACTTTGCTCGTCTCGGGAATCGAACTGAGGACCTCATACTCAGCAGCCGCACTTGCGACCATTCGACCAACGAGAAAAGATTCATTAAAAGAAATCGACGACGTCGACGCTTGCAGTTGTGGCGTCGGCTGCGTTGACACACATTTACGCGGCATGCCACAACTGTAAGCGTCGCCACCCGTCGACGTCGACGCTTCGGTTGCTGCCGTCGACGCGTCGTCGACAGGTGGCGACGACGGCTGCAGTTTACCTGTCGTTGCAACGTGCCGCTCGTCTGTAAGAACCCTTAGCGATAGACGGGATAAATGAAGAAACTGGGGGCTATCGCTCATGAATTCGCCCCTAGAAGCGTTCGTGTAGGAATGTCCGATGTCATGTGTTGTGTTTTTTATCACGTATTTTTACTAATTCTCACGATTGTGGTCTAGATTGAGCCATTCCTGATTTATTATGACTTGAAGATTTTAAGTAGCAACTTAAGATCTTATTTGTTAGTATTTGGAGGTAGAATGATTTCTAAATGTTTCCATGCTTGCTAATTTTAGGAAGAATATTGTCAATATGTATCTGAAGTTTACAATATGTTGTTATACGTAATAAAATAAACTTATTATGAAGTTATTGGTACTTTAAAGTATAAAATAGAATTATTGACAGGACCTTACTTGACAGTGGCGCCATCTGGTGAGCTCAAAAACGATAGCCCCCATTGTAATCCATTACGAGTACATGGTACTACTTAGTAACAAGTCGGTCTGTCTAGTGTCTATACGCCCGCTTGTCAGGTAAAATTTATTCGTGCATTAAAAATCGAAAAAGTTTGGGTCTCTATAAATCTTTAAATCCCTTTGGTTGTGGTCAGTTTTGTTACTGTCAATCGTTTGAAGATAACAGAATTTTTAAACCTTATTGACACTGACAGCTCTTAACTCCGTTTAATTGTGCTGATCGCGTTCAGTTTCCTGAAACTACATTTCATATTTGGTGTTTATTTTAGGAGAAGGTCCTGACCTTCTCCTAAAATAAACACCAAATATGTAATCTGCCATATTGTGGCGGCGGCGGCCATCTTGAATTTACAATGGTACTGAATATATTCAATTGTATTGTCATCAGAACTAAAGGCGTCAATCTGTCAACAGGAAAGGCGTATTTCAATGACTGAAATTGACCCAAAAACAAACAGCGCAAGCTAAATAAAACCGTCTAAAAAAACAGACCGACACACGCAAAACCTATCATATTTTTCCATCGACTCCGTACCTTCTAGTTAAACCCCAGGGTTTACATTTAAAGCCACAAAAACACGTGTAAACAAAATAACATCACAGTTCATTGACTTGAACCCCGCACGTGTATGTATCTGAATGCAGTACCCACGCCCTTAGGGAGTGGACAAAGTTATGATTAGTGCTAGAAAAAATGACTGGGTGGACGATTGCCTAGGTGCAGTTTGTTTGTCTTTCAGCTCTTTATAGAACGGGGTCAAATGAGGTCGGATATGGGTCGCGTGTATTGTCGAGAGATGCAATTTGAAGTTGGTTTAAATATAAAATATACATTGTGTGTACAAAAATAATGAATAAATATTCTTTACTTTCAATTGGTTGTTATATTGTTTGGTTAGTTATACCACTATTGCTAGTTTTTTTCGGTTTTTCCGTCAGGAATTTCTCAGTAGCAGCCACGGTGTCTGGATTTGCGCCCAGCCAGTTGATGACCGTAGCCACGCCCCCTATAACATGGGACTTATACATAACTGGCGAAATGTGGGTGTACTATTAGCACAGATAATACTATTAGGGACACCTCTGCTTAACCCTTTTGGGGATTACAGGCGTGATGTTATGTTATGTTGCTAGCGTTTGGTTTTCTGAAAAAATGGGATGTTCTAGTATTCAACCGTAGTTGACTTTAATAAGGTAGATGACAAAAAAAATCTAATTAGTCCGTCAAATAGATTTCCAAAAAATATTGGACACATATTTTTTCATTTTTCTCGTAAGTACTTACACACGAAAGAAAAACGTGTGACGTCACATTTGAATACATTTTTTACTCAAATGTGACGTCACAAGCCCCCACTCATGATCTTTGACACGTTTTATCTTCGGCAATTATTATTAATTTGATAAAGCAAAAAACACGTAGGTATCCAATATTTTTCGATAATCTAACTGACGGACTAAACAGAATCATATTTTTTTAGTCAGTCATCATCCTTATTGTCTATTCATAATTTATGTGCCCCTGTCCTTGTGGAGCAGGACCAGCATTGAGCCAAGCATTTTTATCAGCGATATAATCGCTCAATATTAAGTAGTCTGCATTGGCAAAATACATTGTTGGGTTTTTGTGGAACACAAGCTTAACGGCCGATCTGTACTAAGATTATAAAAGCGAAAATCCTATACTATTAAATAGGTATTAATAAAATCTAGGTAGAAAACAGTAAAACATATTTTTCTTATTACAAATCTTGTCATTTTGTAAAAGACGTACAGTGGGGAATATTGATTGAAAATTGCCAATATTATTTTTCTTTATAATATCGATCTCGACATCAGAAGCATAAAATCGGATGTGCAAATACAGATAGTTTTGTATATCCGAACTTATGCTTCTGGGCCAATGACGATATATATATTACTGAGGTAGATACGTTTTACCGACGTCAGCGCGGCAATTCAAACACAAGCTGATCAGCTTGTGTGACCTCTTGTGTGTTCAGAAAGTGCAATACTCATACTGGGCCGGCTGTAAAAATCAAGAAGGACGTATCTTTTCATTTGTTAGTACTGTTTAGTCTATTTAAAATGGAAAATCATACATTTTATTTTATCAAATATCACTGCCGCGCTGTTGCCGCTTTGTTATATACACGAACGAGACAAGTAGGTAGTGCATTGCATATGAGTGACAAAGAGCACGAGATAATGGCGTGCGGTGTTGTCAGTTCGTGTTTTTATTTCTTTATAATGAGTATGATCTGTGATCTGTCTATTGGTAAAATCTCATTGTTCTGGGTGGTCATGCTACGCGTGCTGATGTCGAGAAATATTTATTGTTCATTTTGAGGTTATGATCGGTGCTAGAAAAATGGCTGGGGTGGTGCAGTAATTTTGTCATTTGTTTATAAATAGAGGTCTTTTAGTCAACCCGCGATCATGGCGCTTGCAACAGCGTCGAAATTTCGGAAGCTCAAAAGAATGAAATATCACGGAAGACATTTATGTGACAGCAAAAGTTTAGTTTTAAACCGTGAAAGCTGAAACAGTGTTTCTTTTAGTTTTTATAGAACGGGGTCAAATGAGGTTGGATATGGGTAGCGTGTACAGTTATAGAGAGGATGCAATTTGAAGTTGGTTTTACGGAGGGAACTTTGGTTTCACATTGTTGCATATAGCATTTGGTATTCTGAAATAACATGTTTTGGGATGTTGATGTATTTGCCAGTAGTTATAATAAAAATAATAAGATAAAGTTTATTATTCTAATATTTCTGCCGCGGACATAAGCTTGTCATCAATAAATATTCAACAGCAGCATATCATTGACTATAACCGCATCCTGCTTAGATCCCCTACGATTTTGACACAAACAGAATTACATTATAATAATGAAGTCACCTTTAAATCCTGACAGACGTCGGTCAAATCTATACATTATAATGCGGATCCCATTTTTTTTTATCCCGTTTGACGTGTTCCTTTTGGTCATGGTCAAGGTCACCGTCATGTAGACCGTGTTTAATATTAATATGGTCTACAGTAAATAAACACTGTTACTGGTAAACCAGTATAAATTAGGGTGTTTCATCAGCGTCACTTTGTAACAAAGAACGCAAGAACTTTTTAGATGGCCTGGAGATTTTTCGGAGGTCGCTTGTCTTTTTTTTTTTGGGACAAGCCTGCCACACTCTTCCCAAACCACTGTAACTCCTGAAAGCCAGAATCAACAGTGGCGACCACTAGAAAAGCGCCGAGACAATGAAGCTCGACGAAGTCCCAGAGAAACAATTTCCAGAGGATCCCGCAACGAAATTAATCATAAAAGTTTAACGGAGGAGCAGGAAAAACCATAATTTCACTTCCCTCCATATCAGCAGGATATTGAACGAATCAAGGCCAATAGACGCAAGGCAAAGAGACGTTTACAACTGGGATAGGCCCAGTTGCCTAGCAAGAAAGAATATCGTTTGTCTGTGGTTTTTATTTTAGCAAGAACCAGCTAGGTACTATGGTTATTTTTTGATATGATCATGAAGAATATGACCAAGTTGCGCTAACCCTAAGCAAACAAGAAGGTCACATCTTTGACGGTCAGTGATAAAGAAATCATGACCAAACACGTCACACACTTTTAATCACCAGCCTAAAAGTGGCTGTAGTACAGTACACTCTCGCGGAGACACCCCGAGGCAGGGTGAATGCGGTGACTAGGTGTTCCTCGCTATTTGTCCGCCCTCCGTCGGCGTGCAGATAGCTGATTTCATAAGGAGTAACTAAGGCTACTTTTATTTAGAACAAGAATTAGAAGAAGAAGGCTCCGTTCAAAAAATTTAAAACCCTTGAAATTGGTACATATCAAAATCCGATACAAAAAGAGAAGTACGTTATTTTTTTTATAATTTCACGCGTATTAGTCGAGGAACTCGTGGCTAAGTAATAACAGCCGCTCGATTGGATTTTCAGGTTAATGCTCGCTTGTCTAGGATGGTTCGTGGATGGATGACCACCCATTACATACCGAGTTTCCTCCGTACCTCGGAAAGCACGTTAAGCCGTTGTCCCGGCTGTCATTTGTAAGGTCTTTGACAGTCGTTATAGGCAGTCAGTGGCCCGAAAGTCAGTATAAACTGGGTTAGGTCAGATAGGTGGTAACTCCATGTAAAATACTGGTTCAGCTGCATCCGGTTAGACTGGAAGCCGACCCCAACATAGTTGGGAAAAGGCTAGGCAGATGATGATTGTCTATGTTAGTCGTTCTATAGGTCTGTGTGTCTCGATTTGCTTAGATTATGTTACTCGTATGTTTGGGGTGAATAATTAGGTGATCACGTTGGCCTAACGTATGTGCGGCTGTTTCTATGCTAGGATTGGAGGTGAAATATTTATTTTATTATTACACAATGGATGTATTTCCTGTGCCGTTGCTAAGAGGTGATTTTGTGTTTCGTTTGTCGACAAGCTAAAAGTAATTATTTATTGTAACGCAGTTATCGTATACCAGCGCCATCACAATTATTTAAAAAGCTAAAAAAAAACTGATCTTTCGTCGGGCACCACTGTGTGTAAATGTCATTTAAAAAATAAACCCTATTTAGGGGAGAAATTCAGCAGGGACGGGTTGGGAGACTCTGTCTCAGAGAAAGAACTTCGTATAATTATGATAGAACTTCACTTAGGGGAAGTTCGTTTACTCACATAATCACTCCTTCTCTGACTACATGACTTATTAGTTGTAGTTATTATATTCAGTATGTCCTACAATCAAAAACACACAACATGTTCACGAAACCGGCCTCACTTCTCTGTTCGCAGAGTTCAGTGGTTACTTTCTTTATTTGGTTTGAGTGTACACGGTGTGACGTAATTTTGACGGGCCTCACTTTGCTGTTTGCAGAGTTCCGTCTTTACCTTTTTATTTGTACTGAGATTGCCGCAAGGTTCGTTACATTTCAGTTACTTTATCAATTTGAAACAAATCAATTCGTAATGGAATCTTTTCATTGATTAATCTTTATCTTATGTATAGGTATTATGTAAACAATGTGATCGCAAAATATTACGAAAGATAACATTTTGCAATCACATTCCGTTAATCCACAAGGAAAACACTAATTTCTGGTTCTTCAATTAGATAATGTATTTTTATCTACCTATACGTTTTAATCTGTAGCTCAAGTTAACGTGATTTGCAAAAGTGATGTTGTTTTTTTTTCTGTTTGCTAGTAGGTATACTCGTCTTGAGGTTTTTGTGTACTGGCAAACAAATATTCAATGGATCCATTTTAGCCTAACATAGTCCACTGATGGAGACGAGCTTCTTCCAAGCAGCGCCATAGCCCTGCTCTGCCAAGCTCTGGCGTTGGTCTCGAGGGTCAGAACGCGTGGCAGTCGCTCCCAAGGCGTTTCCTTTATATATTCTTCTTTATCGTGTGGTTAGTGCCTGACCTGGGGGCCGAGTCTGCTATTACAATAGTGTCACAATGGTCTATCATTGATTTCATAATTGTTGATCGATGACAATGGTCATTTTGCAAAAAAATCGTAATCTGCTAAATTCATAATGGTCGATCATTGTTCGGTCAATGGTCTCATAATAGAATGTGTTATAATGACATTGTTGTATTGCCATTATTAAAAAACCTTAATAGAAAAGATTTTCGAAAAACTAGAATTAAATTTGAACTTCTAATCATGCCAGATTTCATTTATATATGTTTTTACATATTATTTATTAGTGTTCTAT
Source organism: Xestia rhomboidea (assembly GCA_963853795.1). Taxonomy (NCBI): domain Eukaryota; kingdom Metazoa; phylum Arthropoda; class Insecta; order Lepidoptera; family Noctuidae; genus Xestia; species Xestia rhomboidea. The sequence goes on from OY970776.1 coordinate 11,672,664, forward strand.
GCAGTCTGAAGTAATAAGAAATTCGTAAATAGCAAAAAAAACATTAAGTTATGTGTAACGCGGATTAATATGAAACTATACAATTCAATAATTTTTTATCTGTTTAGTTTTCAAAGTCAAATGTTACATTACTGCTTACTGAAGTTTTATCTGTTTTTATTTCTAGCGGTCGGTGTTTTGATTTATTTTCATTTAAGTGTTTTAAATTATCTCTAATACATAAGCCTATATTTATAACAATACAAAATGGTGCTAATTGAGCAAATTTCGGCTGGAACTGTCAAAATTTTAGCAGATTACCGCGTAAGTCAGTCATTCATTTGTCATTGTGTACGAGTTTACCATTCTATGCCATTTCTTTCAATGGAGTGTCAATGGTTGATCATTGGAAAGTCGACGTCACTATATTAGAAGATTACCAAACTTGTCAAAATAAAATCAACAGTTATGAGATTAATGATAGACTATTGTGACACTATTGTAATAGCAGACTCGCCCCCCTGGTGTCAGAGTTTTTATGCCACCCTAGGGCCTCTGACTTGGCTTTACATGCCGCCAAGAAATATCTCTCAGGCACGCTGAGATGTTTTCCGTCACCGAACCAAGTGATAATTATTCAATACGCACGTCAATCGGAGATCCGAAAATCAAAGGTCTTGGGTTTCCTAATACTACATTATGATAATTTTAAGTGCGGTAAGTTGAAAATTACAGCTGAGGCGATATTCCTAGCCCGAGCCGCAGGCGAGGGCTACAAGAAAGCAGAGGCTGTAATTATCAAAGCGCACGAATGTCATGTCGTTTTATAACATATTTGCGAGGAAATAAATAAAATAAATAAAAAAAATACAGCGAAAAGAAAAAGCGCGCGGAATAATTTTTACTTGTTCACAAATTAGCGATGTGCACTAATAAAGTAAATTCATATTTTTGTGTTTTTGTTACAGATGTTGTGAATTTATTGACAAAATTAATTAAATTACTTAAATTAAAGAATTAAATGTTTATTTATTATATTTCATCTCCCAAAGTTAATTTTATTCATAAAAATGTTAACCACTTTTCTGACATATAAACTCTTTGCTAAGATTTAAAAAAGTACCGTTCGTTTTAGACGGAGCATCTTGATAAACCGTGTGTGCGGTTTACATTACAATAACGCACAAGTACGTAATAAGATACAATACGATATAATAATAATAATAATAATTTATTTGACACAAAAAAAAATATATGTATAGATATTGCTGGCTTCTGTCAATCCAATGTATACCATCGTTCTCGCTATTGGAGTAATACGTGCCACTTTTGTCGAGACCCTCAGTTTTTAAGACTGATCATAGTCTGTGGTCGTCATTTGTTGTATATGTCATTCCTCATGAAGAACAGGGTGTAAAGTTCTTCTTCAACCATAGAAAAAGGAGGATCCTCCGACCAGACGGGTGTTGTGTTTGGTGGGCTACTGCTCAACAGTAGTCAGGTTTTTTTTTAAATTTAGTCTTAAGTCGCAGATAGCGTATTGCGACTCAGAATTTTGATGTAGTCCTTCACTTGTGTCATAGATGGCGCTGTAACACTTTTTATAGTACAGAAGAGAAGCGGTCGGAGCTGCTTATTTCTTGAGGTAATTTCCCAGTTGTCTTGTTTGACATTAATATACCTAAAGAAAAAAGGTGAGACCGTTTTGGATGGAAAACACCGGATTAATAAAATTATTGTTTTTGTGAAAAAATAATAAAATGTTCCGATGATAACTTTCTGATAGGGTTACATTATTATGTCTGGCCGGCAACACAAATTCTCTATAAATATAATTTACATAAATATCTCAAATAACGTAGACCCCTACCTATTTAATATGTAGGTATGTTCATGTATCACCTGAACCAACATAATTATATAAGACAACTAATTTTATTTTACTACAATTATTAGCAAAAATCGTATCCAGTTTATCCAGTCTAAAAATAAAACGTTGCCAACATGTCTGCGGTTACCGCGGTAGATACATAGCATTGAATTTTAAAACGAACACTGCTACTATATTATGATCTATAGTCTATACTAATATTTAATAAAGAGGTAAAATTGGTTTCTAAGTTTGTATTTAGGGGGTAATCTCCAGAACTAATGATCCAATTATAAAAATTATTTCACTGGTAGAAAGCTACATTAATTGTGGGCTTTAAATTATATGTTATGTTTAAATTATATGATATTAGCCGAGCTGTCACAATTTTTGCGGACGACTAGTCAAGGATATCCGTATTCGGTAGTGTTAATGTTTAAATCTAACTTAAGTGTAGGTACTTTCACTGTTATTATGCCTTGTGACTGGGACTGCAGCTTCTTTTTATTGTTTTTTTTTTGTGCCGATAATTAAAATAAAATAAAATAATAATTATATAAAGTGCCTGTAACTGGCCTACTTAGAATAAATGCTTTGATATTGAGTATTTGTAAAAAAACACATTAATTTGTAATTATTTTTGAGTCTTCACCAAACTTTTTACTCGGTTGTAAGTATAGTATTTCATCTCATATTTTAACATAGTTTTTTTTTTTTTTAATAAATTCAAATTCAATAAAATATCGTTCATGGTTTTTGATAAATGCCAAGGGATTATTAATTGTTTCCGGTGAAATCCTTAGAAATCTATATCGTCATTTGGGAAGTATTCATATGGAAAAACGATTCACGACTATTGAGTATTAAAAGGATAAATAGAAAGATAATTTGAAGCTCTTATATAGATTTTCCTTGATTATGGGGATTCCTCAAAAATCTCCTGATGTCCCTGCAGTGACGTTATTTTTTTTTCTTTATTTCTTTCCATTTTGTCACTTCATCTTCGGTTAATACCCATATAATGACGGCCTCATAGTGAGAGCGTCAATTTTGTATTTTTTTTTTAAATGACGAGGTGTACCTTATAGAATACCCACATTTGCTGGTTATATTTAAGTCCAATGTAATAGAGGCGAGCCTATTGCCATCAACCGGGCACAAATACAGACCGGAAAACCCAACTATGTTGAGGTTGGCTTCCATTCTAACCGGATGCAGCTGAATAACAGTACTTTACATAAAGCGACTTTTTATCTGACCTCCACAACCCAGCTAGTACCTACTGGGTAATACGATACCCTTTGGTAAGATTGGTCGTCAGACTTTTTGGGCCACTAACTACTGTCAGTGATCTACAAATGACAGCCGGGACCAACTGCTTAACGTGCTTTCCGGGGCACGGAGGAAACTCTGTAATGGGTGGTCACCCATCCACAGAGCAACCTAGGCAAGCATGGCTTAACCTAAAGATCGACCCGAGCGGTTGTTATTGTTTAGCTACGAGCTCCTCAGTCAAAGAGAAACATATTCGTAATGAAAATCCCATCCCATTCCAAACTCACTCCTTGCAATCTAGCAAAGTTCAATACACCCTTAAAAATAGCCCATTTACCGTCCACCCATGGCCCTTGTTAAATTTTATGTCTCTCCCGTGGAAATCAACGACGTATTCTTTTGTTTGACCATTCGGACTTGGTATGCAGCGAGGGCTTTACTACATAAACATAATAAATATTTATTACATGTTTCGTGGTATAGTTTCACGGATGGGTGGATTAATGTGCTCGTAAGTGTATGAGGTGTTGTTCAAGGTCGTTGACGATTTATGAGTTTTTTTTGGATAGTAGAGATCACCAGTAAGTCGTGGGTTCGAACCCAGACAGGCGCATTACTTTGTGTAATTTATTTCATCACCACTGCTCTCAAAACGGTGAAGGAAAACATCGTGAGGAAACCGGCATGTCCTAGAACCAAGACATGTGACATCTACCAATCCGCACTGGGCCTGCGTGGTGGGTTATAGCCCATTCCTTCTCACAGAGAGGAGGCCTGTGCCCCAGCAGTAGGAACATTATAGGCTGATGATGAGAGATCACCATATCCACCAAATCCAATGTTAACGGTTTCTTCTGTCACAGCTGACTTCGAAAATGATGAATTTCTGTTAAGATCATTTCTCTTCTCACTACTCTTCTTCGTTGTGTCGATGGTGCGACTGTATTGTGGGCCACTGAATTTAGAAAATCTTTAAATAAATAAATAATTCATTTAATTAGGACCAAACATTTTGTACATTTTATACACCCACCACCAAACTGCGTAACAGTTTGTCGGCGGAATTAGCGCTCGTCTTAATACATTTAGACCACCACCATACCATTTACCATTACGACCATTTAGATTTAGAAGATAAGTCTTCTTAAGGTCACTTTCCGGAAGAAATCCTTCTGATGTTCAGTAAGTCTGTCCGGTTCAAAGAGGAGTTTCCTAGAGTTGCATATAACCCTGTCAAAGGCAGTAGTAACCTGCGCTTTCTTTCAAGTAGAACATCACTACGTTGGCCAACATAAAGCGGCAAAAACTCAGGTAAATAAGGGCTCAGTGTCATACTGAGCAAATATTTACTTGGTTAGAAATGTATTAGGAATTTACACTTAAAGTACTTACGGGATGATATCCGTGATTTTCTTTTGGTTCGATGAGCTCCCGATATTTCGACGCTGTTGCAAGCATCATGATCGCGGGAATACTGAAGAGGTATGCGGGTGGGACGAAAATTATTTATTATGAGCAGACAAATCTGTCTACCCTCTTTCTTAGTCTTTTATTAAGCGCACTACTGGAACTCGACTCGACTCACGGATATCATCCCGTAAGTACTTTAAGTGTAGTGTTTAACCGTGAAAGTCTAAAACAGTGTATTAGGAATTTATGGTAACTGTCCTGAGAATTGAACGAAAATCTTCTATGGTTTTGTTGATCACTGACACATGGATACTGGCTTGATCATAACAATAACGGCGTGAGCCTATGCTATTAACCGGGCACAACCCAGAGTCGGCATTAATTGGGTTGCAATAACGATGCTTGCAAGAATCGCATCTTGGATGTAGAGACTTGCATTTCCCGCAAGCATCGTTATTGCAACCGAATTTTTGTGAGTTATAATCGATCGAAAGTTAGCGATTTTGTCGCTATCTATGTTGAGACTGAGAAAGCCCAGGTTGCTACTGATAAGTTCCGGAATAAAAAAACTCAAGAACACTGCCCGACCCGGGAATCGAACCAAACACCTCATGCTCACCATTAGTGCTTGCTTGCATCACCAGATCAACGAGAACACGAAAGTCGTTGATAAATCCCAAATTAATGATACACTTGGCTACTGGTCCAGATAACACGACAAAATCATTTTTCACTTCTCATGCTCTAAAAGTACGCCAATATAGCCCTACGAAGCGGGAGTAAAGTGACCACTTTAGTCCCTAGGGAGTAAAAGTAATTCGTTTTTTAATTTCCTTCATGTGACATAGACAAACTCAAACAGCCAGTTAATATACTACTATTATCTGTGGAGCGTAGACCATCTTCATTACAAAAATGTTGAGAGTTTAAGTTCCACGGTTTTTCCGCAAGGATGGTGGCGCCATGCGTTTTAAATTCTTAATCCGTGACTGGTTTAGAAGAAAAAACTGACCGCGAAAATTTCTGAATTTTTGTCGAGTGTAAATTTGTTCGGTTTTATATAAATTTATTAGGAATGTCCAGTGACAGTGAAGAGTTTGACGTCGAGGAAAGAGCAAAAGACATAATAAATAATCTTTTGCCGCCAAAAACGCGGAAGATTTACCTAAAAACTTACGAAAGTTCTATGGACTGGAGGAATAATTAATGTTTTTGTACTAAATTGACTATTTTTCTCGCAGTCAAAGTGAAAAGTACAGTTTGCACCTCGAGACTAAACACCAACTTAATATAAGTACCCTCGGTTTCATTGACTCCCTCGCACGCTCGGGAGTCAAACCACCTCTGGTATATTATGGCTTCGTTTAGTCCCTCGTTATAAAATATACTATTAGAGCCCAAGTTATGCTATACCTACTAGCTTTACGCACCTTCGTCCGCGTCGAGTTCGATTATTGTCCTACGGGATCATACTACGGGGATAAAAAGTATCCTATGTGTTAAAACCAGGTTATAAACTATCTGTGTGCTAAATTTCATTTAAATCCGTTCCGGAGTTTTTGCGTGAAAGAGTAACAAACATACAAACTTTCGCATTTTTATAATTATAATTATTAAATAGTACTATACATATATCATAATATTATCGCGATATTGGAGTACAGTAGACATTTTAATCATTTGATATCTATCATAATACAGACAAAAGAAAGCAAGTATAAATTAAAGGCATGTCCTGGGCGTCATATCACGTCTTTTGCGTGTGCAGTGCAACAGGGACAAAAGATCCGATGTCACGTATTCCGCGAGTGTGCGACAGAGACGGAATATTTCTAAGTAGGACGTACGTGACAACAATTGATGGACGGTAGTTTTCGAATCAGTTGATGTATGGTAGAAGCTATAGTCAATATGCTCGCCATATTTACGAATATGGTAAAGTTTTTTTGTTAGCATGTCATGTGTCCCACTGTTGGGCAAACGCCCCCTCTTTCACCTTGAAATCCTCTATATCCTGTGTAATATCTGGCCATGTTGGCCCCGCAAACAAACCATCGTCGCCGCGGTGTACCTCGATGGTCCAGTGTGTGACGATCCATGCCCACCTCTCCGGGCCCATTCGCGCCACGAGGCCAGAAAAAACAGCCAAGCTAAAGTGGAAGTGCCACTTTAGCTTGGCTGTTTTTTCTCCGACATCTGCACCCTTTTTTTTCGGATGGGAAATCATCAAATGACTCCTCCCGCTCTGGGCGGAGCGGGAGGGAGTGTCAGACTTTTACTGACTAAAACTCATCCATGTTCCTTCATCGCCCTTTGTGTTCCGGGGCCACGGTATCTCTTTCGAATAGTTCCGCAGCCCCGCGACATCTGCACCCTGAGTTATGGAACCGTATTACTAAAACTAGACGACACTTAAATGAATGTTTAAAAAGGCGTGTTGTTCGATTTTCAACTCAGCTCAGCCCCAAAACTTGAGGTTTAAATTACTTACCAAAACACTGAGAAAGATGAGAGTAAATATGGGCAATAGTTTCATACTTTCACAGTCATTTTGTTTGTTTGTTTGTACCGAATAAACTCCAAAACTACTGTACCGATTTTTATTACTTATTAGCCGAGCTATCACAATTCTTGTGGATAAAGTCGCGGGCGAAGTGCTAGTTTATTATACAAGTCCAATATTTATAGGATTTAAAAATCTGACCTCGGCGTTATTTGTTAGAGTTTTGACTCAGTTTCCGGTTTGGAAGCTGGTTGGCTGCGGACACCACGGCACCATTATACAGATTGACAGTAGGTACATTATCCGTCAGGGTCTGGTGTCCAGAGCTGCGACCGCAGTTTCTCCATACTGGTTTGACCGAACCTTAAAATAATTCTTTCGATTACATACCATTCTATGGATCCCTAAGGGTTCTTACAGACGAGCGGCACTTTGCCAACGGCAGATAAACTGCAGCCGTTGCTACCTGTCGGCGGCAGCCGTCGACGCGCCGGCGGCAGCCACCGACACCACAACTGCAAGCGTCGACGGCGACAGGTCGACAGGTGGCGACGGCTGCAGTTTATTTGCCGTTTGCAACGTGCCGCTCGTCTGTAAGAACCATCCACTAGGTGGACCGATGACCTGGTAAAGGTTGCGGGGATTCGCTGGATGCGAGTCGCACGGGACCGGTCAATGTGGCGACACTTGTGGGAGGCCTATGTTCAGCAGTGGACGTCTTGCGGCTGAAATGATGACGATAAAGGATCCATTCATAAGTATTACTATTGTCAACAAGGAAAACCCCAAAATTGATTTTATTAAGTCACACAATGATTTGTCATTGGATTTTCCTTTATAATTCGGAGATAAAGATGATGATTACATTACATGATGATAAATCTAGCGATTAGTATTCTGTGCTGACGATCAGCATCAAATGACGCAACAGAATAATGATCAAATGTTTAGTACACATTAAACAAGCTATGTATATCTGTGATTGTTTTACTTTAATAACTTATTCCTCTACCGCCAATAGGATAGTTTCCACCATCAATAAATTGCAAATCTATTTAGTCCGTCAGTTATAGTATTGGAAAATAATGAACACGTATTTTTTGTTTTTGTAAATCAACGATTATTGACAAAGATAAAACGCATCAAAACTCGGGAGTGGGGGCTCGTGACGTCACAACGCACTAAAAATTATAGCACGGCGTGGCGTATTGAGAATTTTAAAAGCGTCGTATTTCGTCAATTTTGGTTTACGTAACAAAAGAAAAAATACGTGTCAAATATTTTTTGATAATTTATGTGACGGACTAATTAGATTTTTTCAGGACACAAGCCTATTGTCTTGTTGGTATGGTCGCAAGCACGTCTGCTAAGCATGAGCTCCTGGGTTCGATTTCCAGGTCGGGCAAAGTATTATTGGGTTTTCCCTCAAGAATGCCCGGTTGCTGGCAACACGCTCGCCGCCTATTACTTGGGACTTTTACATAACTGGCGATATGTGAGTGTATTATTAGGTACACCTCTGCCTAACCCTTTGGGCATTACAGGCGTGATGTTTACATAACTTATTTACATTACCTTTTTCTGCAGAATTTATGTTTTTTTTTTTTTTTTTTTTAAATTTAGGTTTTTATGTTGTCCTAGGCAGGTTTTTGGGTATGTTTTGGCCAGGAGCACCGCATTCGCACCATGTCGGTGGAGTCCCATGATAGGGTAGATGACACCATAAAACAATAAATTCCAAGACACCAATCTTTAAAAAAATAACGTTATTTTGGGCCTGAAAACCCGATTTATTTTCAATTAATTGCCTAATTAGATTTTTTTTTTGCTTTGAAATCAATAAATTGAGACATTGAGTTGACTAAACAGTGACGTCACAGCGTGCTATTGCCTTACAAAATCTATGAGAACCGCGTTTTGACAGCTCTTAAAAAGTACCTCAATTGATTGGTGTGTCATCTACCCTATGAATCTACTAGTCAGCATCATATTCCTGCCCTTGTCACGTGTTACTTGGGGTTGACACAACATGTTTTTTTCTACCATTCTCCTCTGTTAACCGTCGCGATATCATTACTCCTTTTCTTTCATATCATTCCTCACACAATCCATCCATCGATTCCTTGGTCTTCCTCTCCCTCTCCATCCATCAACATTTATATTCATCACTCTTTTAGTCATGAGATTCATCCCTCCTTATCACATGTCCATACCAAGACACTTGATTCCCTTTCAACTTTTCGGTAGCTCTTTCTCTCTCGCATCTTTCAAACTTCCTCTAAAATTATCATCATCATCATTTCAGCCGCAAGACGTCCACTGCTGGACATAGGCCTCCCCCAAGTGTCGCCACATTGACCGGTCCCGTGCGACTCGCATCCAGCGGATTCCCGCAACCTTCACCAGGTCATCGGTCCACTTAGTGAGAGCCCTTCCAACGCAACGTAATAATATACTCTCATTTATATAATCTACTAGTACGTCTTCAAAAACCCACAAAAGAGAAAATCATCTTCGATTCAAATTTGGAAAGGTCAAGTTTAGAACCGATAGCAACAACACAATTTCATTATACAATTCACTCCCAAAAAATATTAAAGTTTCATAAACTTTTTCTATCGTTTCAGAACTATCGTTTACAAATTGAATTTGGTACCTACACATAGACAGAAAAACAATGCATAATAATATCTTCGATTGAAATTCAATACATTATTACGTAGGTAGGTACTTATAAGAGTTTTTATGAAATGCTCGGAGATCACGTTGTCTTCAGATATTTGTGTAGGTATTCAAACAGATTTGGGAAAGGTGCACGTGGCAATTAGAAGGAATGAAGTTGCAGAAGGTATATTAGACGAAACGGGCGATTTTGCTTGTTAGTTGAATTTTATGCAGGGAAATAATAATAATACAATTTTAAATACATGTCGAATTGTCAGACAGTTCATGCAAATAGAAGAAAACGAAATAGGGACTCATCACAACACACCCTCAACATAACACACCACACGCTGCAGTTACTTTGGTTTCGGCCCGTAAATGTAGTTGTGAGTACCAGTAAGCTGAGAAGCAAAAGCACATTCCAAAAATAATAATAAATATCGCTGGACATTACACACAGCGTCATCTAGGTGCCACACTAAGCAACGAGGCTTGTGTCGTGGACACCAGATAGTTGATATACTAAAAAAAAGTGGGTAAAAACTGGCGAAATGTGGGTGTCACAGGTTCTAGGTACATCTCTGTCTAAGGCTGCCATCAGACGGACTTCATCGCAGCAACCGCGCGCAGTCAATATAATTATTTAAGGGGGCTACAGGAGCTAAACGCGAGTTTTATCATGCAAAAAATCATGTATGATTCACTGCAATAAACAAAACCAGAAAAATATATTATATTCTTTAGGATATATGCTAGTATGATAGTGTTTTGGAAACACAATGTAACTAATTTGAGTCGATAAAAAAAATCACGAACTTGTCTCTAAAAAATTCTATTAACGAGTAAAAACCATACTAAAATACATGCGATCATTCTGATTTTTTGGCAAATAATTCTATAAGCAACATATTAGCATGATAGTGTATTATTTTTTTAGTACAATCAATATTTTTTTTGGAAATCGCAAAAAAAACACTCATCAGAATAGTGCGAACTATTCGGCCCCCACTGGGCCTCTATAACAGTGAACAAACAGTAAAAAGTAGTGCGGAGAAAGTCCTGAAGTTCCGAATCGCTTCCTGAACAGTTATGTAAGTTTATCAGTGTTATTATTCCCAGTAACCCCCTTTCCCAAGTAACAATGTCTGAGGTAGCCTGAACCTACAGGTGTAGGACGTCAGCGCCGTCTAGGAGCGAGGAACACGTGCGCACAGTGCAGTATACATAGGCACATAGTCCGTTAGGTACACGCATACATCCTCGCGCCCAGCGATCACGCCCGTCCGGCCGACAATATTAGCATGACAGTGTTTTATTTTTTTAGTCCAATCAATAGATTTTTTGTAAATCGCACAAAACCATTCATTTTGCACCATTCGGCCCGCATTGACTGGCGTAACAACCACTTTGTAGTGCAAGCTGATTAGAACTTAATGCTAACAGTTTTTCAAACGAAGTTTGAACCACCACAAATAGAGTTGCTAATTTAGCAGACACCCCAGCCTTAAGGTGGCGAAAGCCTGCTGAAATCCGTTGTATACGAAACGCACTGGAAGCGATTTTTACTTAACTAGGCCTTCAAGAAAAGCAAGAGGTTGTTCAATAAGTAGCAAAGCTAGACTTACGCCTATTCTTCCTGACCGTAAACGACGTCATAGTACTATTGACTGACTGACAATATTGACATGACGTAGTATTGATGTGACGTCTCAACAAAGCGAAGGGCGTGGTTCTAAACCCGTATACGGAACCACCACAAATAGAGTTGCTAATTTAGCGACTACTAAACTGCATGCAGTTGTAAGTTCGACTTCGTTCAGTCATGATATCAACTTCACGCGGTCAGCTGTAGTCGTGTGCAGCCACCGCATAGGTACAGTTAGTGTGCAGTTACAACTGCATGCGGTTAGCGATGGACAGCGTGCGTCGACACTACACGACAGTAGCCGACCGCGTGAAGTTGAAGTCACGACTGTATGCAGTTAATATTGACTTCACACGACTGCAGCCGACTGCTGATATGAACACGCGGTTGCTGCACACGACTGCAGCTGACCGCGTGAAGTTGATATCATGACTGAACGAAGTCGAACGTACAACTGCATGCAGTTGAAAATATCGCGTGGTTGCTGCGATGCAGTCCGTCTGTTGGCAGCATTGGCAGCCTAACCCATTCTGGGATTACAGTCGTGATGTTATGTTTCATTCGACTTTATCAAAAACCAATGATTTTCCACCTTTTCTTCTTCGTCGTCACACTCTTGGCAGAGTGGTCGTGGTCGTCACATCAGGGGTGGTGGCAAGCTTCAGGATCCGTCGCCATTCCTCCCGTACTGTGGCTTTTCTTGTGCATTCGTGGAGTGGACCGTTGAGTGAAGTTTGACTTGGTCGGTCCAACGCATTGGTGACCTTTTTTTTTTTTTTTTAGGATGGGAAATCATCAAATGACTTCTCCCGCTCTGGGCTGAGCAGGAGGGAGTGTCAGACTTTTACTGACTAAAACCCATCCATGTTCCTTCATCGCCCTTTGTGTTCCGGGGCCACGGTATATCTTTCGAATAGTCCCGCAGCCCCGGCAGGCTCCGGCCCTTGCGGACCCCTTCCTTATTGCTGACTCTCTTTGAGGCGCGCGTGGAACACGAACGCGCCGTCGACACGGCCTGTCGTCATGAGACGGACGGACGGCGAGCTAGCCCATAGCTCCCCGTCCACAGGCCCGCGCCTACGGTGGCCGGTAGCCACCACGTGGCCCCCGACGCCCGGGGCGTCTCCCGCGGCGGCCGGGACGTGAGGATATCTCCCTCTCACGTTCCGCCACCTCCTTCGCTAGCATGACTGCTTCGCAGAAGGAGGTGACGGCGTCCCATTCCGTCTCGCTCCGGACCATGGCACGAACCAGGGCCGGAAGCGAGAGGTCGCCGCCGCCAATCGCCACCTCGAGGACACGGCGGTGTTCCACCCAAGCAGGGCACACCTCCACCGTGTGCTCCACCGTGTCCTCCGGTCGATCCTCACAATGGAAACTCCCGGGCGTCTCCTCCCGCCCGATTCGGTGCAGGAACTTACCGAAACATCCGTGTCCGGTAAGAACCTCCGTCAGGCGGAAGGTGAGGACGCCGTGGCGTCTCTCCAGCCACTCCTCAAAGAGGGGACTTACCGCCACTATCGTGGCGTGCCCTGCACGGGGTTGCGACAGTCGCTCTCTCCATGTCGCCATGAGATCCCGCCGGAAGTCCGTCCGCTGAGCGACAATTTGCCGCGGCAGCGGAGTTTCCCCCCGGCGTAGCGCCTCCGGGCGCCACTCATGTAGGCGCACGAGGACTATCGCCTCCAGATCCCATGGCGGCAATCCGGCAAGGAGGCTCGCCGCCTCGCGGGAGATCGTGCGGTATCCCCGGATTAGCCTTACGGCCACCACCTTTTGGGGCGCGTTCAAATGGTTGGCAGCTCGCTGCCTCAATGAACGCGCCCATACCGGGGCCTGTAAAGGGCCATGGACCGCACGACTCCCGCGTAGAGCCTCCGGCAGGAGGCGTTTGGCGCCCCCAGGTTGGGTAGGAGCCGCCTAAAGGCAGCCCCTGTCCGCTCCAGTTTGGGGGCCAAACGTCGGAAGTGCTCCTCGAAGTTCCACCGGCTGTCGAGGACGAGACCTTGGTACTTCAACGTCGACTCGACGCCGATGGATACCCCTCCCGCCGTCACTGCTGATCCCGAAGGTGGCGCATTCCGAGGCCCATGAAAGCACATGGCCTCGGACTTGTGCAATGCCACCTCGAGACCCAGTTGCCGGATCCTCTCAACGACTATCGCAACCCCGCGTGTCATTATTTCAGCCGCCGCCTCGTACGACCTCCCCTGTGCCAGCACCAGCGTGTCGTCTGCATAGCAGACAACGCTGACGCCGCTAGGGAGGTCGGCGCGCAGCACCCAGTCGTAACCGATGTTCCACAAGGACGGGCCTAGAACCGATCCCTGCGGAACACCGCACGACATCTCTCGCAGGTTCCATTCTCCGCTGCGACCGGGGTAGATGACGGCTCTGTCCGTCAGGTAGTCCCCGACCACACGACGGAGGTAGGTCGGCACCCGGTGATACCGGAGTGCCTCCCTTATGCAGCTCCAGGGCATGGAGTTGAAGGCGTTGGCGATGTCGAGAGACACCGCCAAGACAACCCCACCCCGGGACACCGCATCCCCCGTCGTGAGAGCTCTCACGCGCATGATGGCGTCCACCGTAGAGCGCCCCTTGCGGAAACCAAACTGGTGTTCCGCAAGATCCGGCCCAGTCCTCGCAAGGTAATCCTCCCCGGTTTGCAATAACTCTTTCAAAGAGCTTGCCCACCTCGTCGAGCAACACCACAGGCCGGTAGGCGGACGGAGAGTCCGCCGGGCGCCCCGGCTTCCGGATGAGGACCAGCTTCTCCGTCTTCCAACGAAGCGGGAACTGGCCTCTCTCCAAACATGCGCTTAGGAGCCCCTCCAGTCGGGGACCGAGAGCCTCCGAGGCCAAGACCCAGGCTTTGCCAGGCAAGCCGTCGGGTCCCGGGGCGGTATTTTTGGCACTGAGCCTGCGTACCGCCACTCTCATGTCTACCCCGGTCACTTCCGGAGCGTCGTCGTCGTCACTCTCGTGGTCCGCTTCCGGCACCGCAGCCGGCGGAGCCATAGGCGGGGGCGGGTGTTCCCCTCGCGAGGGGAACAGAGCGCTCACCACGTCCTCCACGAGCTGAGGCCGGAGACTCTGCGTCAGCGGGGGGGCCCAGGTGCGGAGTTTATCCCGCACCATCTTGTAACGGCGCCCCCACGGATCTCTGTCGAGAGCCTCCAGCATCTCCTCGCGGGCCAGATCCCTGGACCGCAGGACAGCCTCGCGGAGGGCGGTCTTCGCCGCTCTGTAGCCCTCATAAAGCTCCGCCTCAATGGCTGCCGCATTCGGTGGGCGAATGCGGAGCCTGCGGTGCCTGGCGTACAGGTGTTGCGCAGCCACACACGCCTTCCGTAGGGACGTCAGCTCTCGCGACCACCAGTACACCTGACGCCGGGCGCTTCCTGGCCGGATTCGGGGCATTGCCACGTCACATATGTCGGACATGGCCTCCTGGAACCACCCTGCCTCATCATTAACGTCGGCAGGCCTGTCCGGTGATGTCACCCAGACCTGCACGATCGAGGCTTCCAGGAGGAGCTCCCGGTCCAGCTGCTTCAGCGCCCAACGCGGACCACTCGGGGCCTGTTGGACCGGCGCGCTTGAGGTCTGGGTGGAGACGTCGAACCGGATGTACCGGTGGTCGGAATAGGTCTCCACCCCCTCCATGACGCGCCAGTCAACGACACGCGGTGACAGAGCGGGGCTAGCGAACGAGATGTCCACCACCGAAACGCCCCGCATCCTCACACACGTGGCGACAGAACCCCGATTTAGGACGACCAGGCCCTTCTCCAGGGCCCAGTCCTCCACCATCCTTCCCCGCACGTCTGTGCAACGAGAACCCCAAGCCAAGTTCTTGGCATTGAAGTCCCCGAGGACAAGCACGGGGAGGGAATGGTTTCCGACGACGACACTCAACTCTGCGAGAGAGTTGTGGAACTCGGCGAGAGTTCGGTTCGGGGAGAAGTAGACTCCCACTACGACGATCTCCCCGAACCGGGCTGCTACGCACCCCCGACCCCTCCTGACACTTTCAAGGGTCGGGGTGCCGGCGGCGGCCGACGACACTATGGTCACTGAGCCGCTTAGGTCCGCCACCCAGTCTTCCCTGGGCAGGACGAAATACGGCTCAGCGACCAACGCATTGGTGACCTGCCGTACGCTTTTGTGCCTTCAATCTTTCCCTGCACTACAAGTCGCTCCACAGATGTGTCTTCTTGACGTGTGATACGACATTAGACGATGGATGATCTGAACCTTTTACGTTTACCTATAATGTGTCCCGGTCAATCTCAAGCTGACGACGAATATTTTGTTTATTTGAAATTTTCCATACCGAAGCGAAATGGACATCAAGAGTGAGTTGTTTTTCTTTCGCCAGCACGTGTCCACGGTCAGCCATACTGTTGGTTCTATCAAAGGACATTATTTTGGCACGTGTCAAAATAACGATTTGATATTAAAACGGGAGAATTTGTAAAGATAAGAAGTTTGGAAAGATAACAAAGCAATATTTGGATGTGAGATTTAAGATTTATTTACTTATGGTTTTTATTTACCCAATATCAAATAAATAAAATTGTCTGTTTGTAATTTCAAAGTAACAGCTTGTTACTGAATGCATAATGTGGAAGTATTTTTTCTAATGTTTGTCTTTCTGTGTTTTTGTTCCGGCTAATCTCCGAAACCAATTTTGCCGCGACTTTTACTGGCAGATAGCTGATGTTATAAGAAGTAACTTAGGCTACTTTTATTTTAGAAAAATGATTAGGGTTCCGTTTAAACTTAATATTTTTTTATAATAATTTTACGCGTGGTCGTATGGCCCACGACCAACGTCCGCGTTAGCTTGTTTTTGGAGAATCTTAAGACCTCGTAGAACAAACATTGTACAGTTTCATGGTCCGAGCGAGACACCATACGAGAGGTCGTGCGAATATTATGTCACATCTTGTTTATGTATATAGAAGTACCATAAGAGTATAAGTAGTAAACAAACGTTTTTTTTCTAAACTTTTTCGAAAGAGAAAAACCTTAAAACTTAAATAAATGTACAAAACAAACAATCGATTTCTTTCTTTTCAACATTTCATTCGATTCAAGACAAGATGAGACATTCTAAGACAAAATAGGTTGTTCCGTGAGCTAACAATGCCTATTTACAATCTTATTATACTTCGTTTTCATTGTATTCTACGCATTATTATGTCATCACTAGATTCCTTCAGAGAAAATGTATTTACCGTAGATTGACAGATAATACCTATTGCTACCATTTTCATGGACATTGGATAACCCACCCACGTAGCAGAAATACCTACTTAGATTCAGACATTGTTCTCTGTAATAATATTTCTAATAGTTATGTTTCTAGTAGTTATAACCTTTTTTTGAGGAGCCCGTGGCTAAATAATAACAGCTCGGGTCGATTGCCTAGGTTGGTTTGTGGATAGGTGACCATTCAATACCGAGTTTCCTCCGTGACTCGGAAAGCACATTAAGCCGTTGGTCCCGGCTGTCATTTGCAGATCTTTGATAGTCGTTACAGGTGGCCCAAAAAGTCTGACAAACAGTCTTACCAAGGGGTATCGTATTACCCAGGTCTAACCGGGTTGTGGAGATCAGATAGGCAGTTGCTCCATGTAAAATACTGGTAGGTATTTAGCTGCATCCGGTTAAACTGGAAGCCGACCCCAGCATAGTTGGGAAAAGGCTCGGCAGATGATGATTATGTGTCTAACCTTTTAATAACTATGTTTGGGTCTGTTTCCAATCTAACCGGATGCTGCTGAATACTAGTATTTTACATGGAGCGACTAAGACTGCGTTTCCACCAAAGATGAGCCAGAATGCGTAGCGAAGGATGTGTGTGAAACTAACCTAATATCGCTTCTTTTTCAAATCTTGAGCTAAATTCTAACTACTATGTGATTGGTTAGTTCCACACACATCTCTCGCTACGCAACCAGCGATAGCCTAGTGGTGTGACCGTCGGACTGCCAAGTCATAGGTCTTGAGTTCGAACCCAAGACACGCACCTCTGATTTTTCGGATTCATGTGCGTATTGTATCATTATCACTTGCTTCGGTGAAGGAAAACATCGTGAGGAAACCAGCATGCCTGAGAGATATTTCTCGACGGCATGTTAAGCCAAGTCAGAGGCCTATGGGCGGCATAAAAACTCTGACACCAGGTTAGGCACTAACCACACGATAAAGAAAGAAGCTACGCAACCTTGCTCGTCTCTAGTGGAAACGCAATCTAAACGACGACGATGGACGACTAGGAGCTCGTGGGTAAATAAATAACGGCCACTCTGGCTCTTAAGGTTAAGCAGCTCTAGCTTAGGATGGTCCGCGGATGGGTGACCACGTTTTTTTTTGTTTCGATGTTTGTTTAAAAAAACAAACGTCTCCCTCAAATAAATTCGTTGACAACCATTCATCTTCATTAACAATGCTCCACGTGGTGTCTAATTTGCAAGAAGAGTCTCGCAACCATGCTGAGCTGAAATAAACCATAAAATTCGAGACGATGGTTCGAATTAGCTTGTGAGTTATTTTAAATCAACTAGTAACTGTTTTAACTTACATGAGTAGAAAACAATAGTGGTTAATTGATTTAAAAGTGAAATTCTGGTACAGTTCGTGACAGAATTGTTTTGGTTTCTTCAATAATTATATGTTTCAGTTCATTAAAATGTAAACACATGAAAATACTTGCTCCTGTCTTTTTGATTGGATCGTATTGCTGGGCTGTGGAGAAGATGAATGAAAATCCGGCCATGTGCGAGTCGGACTCGCGCACGAAGGGTTCCGTACCATTATCTAAACAACATTAGACAAAATGGCAAAAAAAACAACACGTTTGTTGTATGGGAGCCCCACTTAAATATTTATTTTGTTCTATTATTTTGTTTTTACCTATAGCGGCATTAGAAATACATCATCTGTGAAAATTTAAACTGTCTAGCCATCACGGTTCATGAGATACAGCCTGGTGACAGACAGACGGACAGATGGACCTGGTAGACGGAAAGATGGACAGACGGACAGTGAAGTCTTAGTAATAGGGTCCCGTTTTTACCCTTTGGGTACGGAACCCTAAAACAGGTTGCGTGGAAGTGGGAGTGGCCAGAATGAATAAAGTGAGGAATGAGTATAACAAAGGAAGTTTGAACGTTGTGCCTGTTACAGAAAAGTTGCAGTCGACTGTCTTGGTATGGACATGTGATGAGGAGGGACGAATCGCATGTGACTAAAAGAGTGATGAATATAAATGTTGATGGATGGAGAGGGAGAGGAAGACCAAGGAAACGATGGATGGATTGTGTGAGGAGAAAAAAAAAGGAGCACTTAAATGATCTCGTGACGGTTTACAAGAATGAAAGAAAAAACGTTTTACCCCAAGTAATATGGGTATGTGTACGAAAGATGATGATGATACACAAGAAAATTCTTCAGTCTTTCTCAGTCGTAGCCATCCTATAGCTAAACTGAAATATCTCATGTTTAATATAGTGTTTAGTGTGTATGTATAGTGTATAGTGTTTTAGTCATGGATGTTTATATGTGTAAATGAAGAACTAATCTTTCTCTTCATTTAATTTGAATTTCGCGCGCATTACTTCACTACTACTTAAATATTAATCATCTGTGTTGGTAACACTTTTCATTATGGCTGATTGATTGTCCATGCTAGATATTGGGATTATTAGAAAAACGTGCTTTGCTTAAACGATCATTTATTTATTCCGATTGTTATAAATACTACCTATTTGAAGCAATAGCTTTTAATGTTGTTTCTCTTTACAGGTATGTAGAAAGTATTTTTGTAAAATTAAGTTTGTGTTTTGTGAATAGCAACTAAGATTTATAAATAAAAATATATTTCTCTTTACAGAGCAACAACTTTAGTTTTTGTTTCAATAAACAACCTATTACATATGTATAATAAGTATGTAGGTATTTACAAACAAAAAGTATCTTTGTAGTAAATCAACTATCTGGTGTCCACGACACAAGCCTCGTTGCTTAGTGTGGCGCTAGATGGCGCTGTGTGTAATGTCCAGCGATATTTATATTTTTTTTAATATCGCATTTAAAACATTTTTAAGGCATTTTGGAGTTAAACTACGGTTATATAAATCAAAGGTTTGATTGATAGCTATAGTATAATATTTGAATTGGTAAGTGGCACAAAAAATTGTCACACAATGGACGGCTGCATTAATTAGGTATCCGTCACGCATAAAGACACTCAATAAAAGGGGTAACGAATGAATGCAGCCGTCCATACGTTTTCTAAAACATTTGTTTAAGTATATTTGCATCAAAGACTTCTGGAACAGAAATTAATGGTGGCAGTACGTCCCTGGATAAATTTCCCTTTGGGAGATCTCTACTATACTAATACTAACTATGGGTACTTCTTGTTATTCATCATGTCGATTATTCCTTTATATGAGCTAAAACTCAACCATAGTTTGGATAGCTTTTTGTATTGGTCTGTACTGGGTCAAACAATTTTATCGTGGATAGAATAGACAATAGAACATAAATATTCACACGATATTGAAATACATAATAGTATATTTTATATCGAGGGACTGAACGAAGTCATAATACACCGAGGTGGTTTGACTCCCGAGCGTGCGAGGGAGTCAATGAAACCGAGGGTATATTAAGTTGGCGTTTAGTCTCGAGGTGCAAACTGTACTTTTCACTTTGAGTGCGAGAAAAATAGTCAATTTAGTACAAAAACATTTATTATTCTTCCAGTCCATAAAACTTTCATAAGTTTTAAGCTAAACCTTCCGCGTTTTTGGCGGCAAAAGATTATCTATTATGTCTTTTGCTCTTTGCTTGACGTCAAACTTTTCACTGTCACTGTAAATTCTTAATAAATTTATATAAAACCGAACAAATTTACACTCGATAAAAATTCTGAAATTTTCGCGGTCATTTTATTCTTCTAAACCAGTCACAGATTCTGGTTAAAGACATTTAATTCTCATAAAGAAATTTACATTTCACTTACATGAGAACAAATTTAAACATTTTAGTATGACTGATTAACAATTTAAAACGCATGGCGCCACCTTCCTTGCGGAAAAACCATGGAACTAAAACTCTCAACATTTTCGCAATGAAGATGGTCCACACTCCACATATAATAGTAGTATGTTAATATACGGCGGTTTGAGTTTCTCTATGTCACATGAAGGAAATTAAAAAACTAATTACTTTTTACTCCCTAGGGACTAAAGTGGTCACTTTAGTCCCGCTTCGTAGGGCTATATTGGCGTACTTTTAGAGCATTAGAAGTGAAAAGTAAATAAGTACTAGCATTAAAATACATAAAATAAATACATACCTCATTGATTAACATCCATCGCTGTTGCTAAGTGATTCATTTTATATGTGTATTACATAATGCGTTTTTAATATTTTTTTCATCCCCCCATCTCGGAAAGAGTATTTTTGCTCTTCGATATCTGAGTGCAAAAGTCGTTTTTATCCTCTAGGGGATAAAGTAAATTGAATTTAGAACATCGTGTGCACTAAGTTTGTGAATTCAAAACATCATTAAACCTATTTAATTCTACCTCCATGGTGCCGAATTTATCATAGGTACAACCTTTTTTAATTTGTTAAAAACTCTGACTCGGAACCTTCTTGGTGTACTTTTATAATTTGCTTTGCGCGCGCCATTTTCTTGTCAGGTCAATTGTTAAAACCTTAGGTTAAAAACAAGTGAAAAACGTAAAATAAGTGGTTTTGGCGACCAAGAAGTTTATTTGACGCCAACAGAATTGACTGAAACTGTTAATAATGCGCAAATGAGCTTTCTCCCTCAACAATCACGCGAGCAGGATTTGAAACAGTACGATATTAAAAAAATTGAAAAAAAATAGGTAGAAAATGCCCAAGGCATTAAGTCCGCCTTTGTACAGTTTTCACTTGTGCATAAAGTTTTAATAAATAAATAAATAAATATTACACTCAACTTAACTAACTGTAGCAACGTTACTTTAAATTTTTCTTAATTGTACCTAAGTATTATTTGTTATAATTTAAAGATTATTCTGTAATACTTACCTACCATAATGTAGTAGTTAACACCTAAACTGAAATAAAAGTAAAAGTATCTTGTGATTGTAAATGTTTTTTTTTGCATTTAGTCATTTCCTCGCTGAGGTGGGATGAAAAGTTTCGTGTTGCACTCGAGTGCAAAGATTTTTCACCTCGTGCTCTTTTGATTCCCTCGCTAACGCTCAGGATTCTAATTTTTGAATCCTTCGCTTGCTCGGTTATCAAAGTTGAGCACGCGGTTAAAAAGCAACTTTGCACTCTTGTATAACAAATAACTATTTCACTTCTCATGCTCTAAAAGTACGCCAATATAGCCCTACGAAGCGGGAGTAAAGTGACCACTTTAGTCCCTAGGGAGTAAAAAGTAATTCGTTTTTTTTATTTCCTTCATGTGACATAGACAAACTCAAACAGCCAGTTAATATACTACTATTATCTGTGGAGTGTGGACCATCCAAGGAAATTATATACTAACTGGAATGTGTACGAACAAAATGCTAAAAAAATAAAAAGAAACTCTATCTCAAAAGCTTAGAGTTTAAATTTGTACTATGGATTCAATAGAAAAGAAAAAAAACAAAACGTTCCGAGCGAGAAACCGACAAAGGTGGATGCTGTCTCTGTCTTGCCTTGTCACCGATGTAAACAATATGGCCGATACATTTTCGCGTTGAAGTCATTTGAGTACTTTTATTGTCTAAAAGTGAAATAATCAGCTTTAAATATGGTAAAATTGTGTTGTGTGAAGGGGTGTAGTAGTAAGGGTTTGCTGGATGTGGAATTTCGTTTTTTAGGGAAGTTTTTTAACTTTGGTTGTTGATTACGACTAGGGTTACCAATGTTTTAGATTGACAAACGGGAAATATCCAAATAAATTACGTAAGTAAGTTCGAAAAAAAAAGTATATTATATAAATTAGAAACATCGGACATCGCACATGGTTTCGGTAGTACCTAGTTTGCTTTTTAAATACAAATATTGAAAAGAAAAGAGTCCGCTGCACCGTGCCGTGCCATGCCGGTCCTAAGGATTTTTTCATGCTTCTCCAGCAAAAGCATCCATTTGGCGAGCTGCGAGTGAAAATGAATAGTTTCGGAATATAAAATAAATATTGGCGAATGTTACTAAAACATTATAGGTAAAGAGTAAAGTCGAGGAACGACTTTTTCAAGGTCAAAATCATTCCTCGACCTTTATGAACTTGGAGGGTTATATTGATGATTTTGATGATTATAATTCTGTAACTACATACGTCTTACAGTCGCGAACAATATTTTAATCAACATACAACCTAGCACTGGTCTACAAATTGCAAAAAACGTAAGAAAATTTGAATTTCGCGGGCTAGCCTGACGCTTTCACCTTAAGTTAACATAAAAAGTTAATGACATCCACACTTGAAGCAATTTCGCCTAGAATGCTATTGAGTTGCAGGTCATCATCATTAAGTAATAAAATAACAGCTACTCATAAACTGTCTCAAGAGTTACTATGATTATTGGACACCCTATTAGAAAGAGACAACATCCACTTTTGAAGCTTTCTCGCTCGGAACATTTTTGGCTTGCCCGTCCTCATTCCAGTTAGTTTATAAGTTTCTTGGGACCATCTTCATTGCGAAAATGTTGAGAGTTTTAGTTCCATGGTTTTTTCGCAAGGAAGGTGGCGCCATGCGTTTTAAATTCTTAATCTGTGACTGGTTTAGAAGAAAAAACCGACCGCGAAAATTTCTGAATTTTCGTCGAATGTAAATTTGTTCGGTTTTAGGTATATACATTTATTAGGAATGTCCAGTGACAGTGAAGAGTTTGACGTCGAGCAAAGAGCAAAAGACATAATAGATAATCTTTTGCCGCCAAAAACGCGGAAGATTTACCTAAAAACTTACAAAAGTTCTATGGACTGGAGGAATAATTAATGTTTTTGTACTAAATTGTCAATTTTTCTCGCACTCAAAGTGAAAAGTACAGTTTGCACCTCGAGACTAAACGCCAACTTAATATACCCTCGGTTTCATTGACTCCCTCGCAAGCTCGGGAGTCAAACCACCTCTGGTATATTATGGCTTCGTTTAGTCCCTCGTTATAAAATATACTATATTTGCATGTACCTATATAATTTATGGATTCTATGACCAGGCGGATTTTAGCTGATCGTGATTTTAAACTACCTTAATATGATAGTCACAAATAGTAAAACAGTAGGTACAGCTGTACTCGATGTCGTAATCAAAGCGAGCGGTCGCTTTGGTTAGAACGTGGCTCTAAACGTTAACACGACTTATATTATTAGAATTATCTAACAAATCCATCAGCATCGACTAAACCATCCGGATTAATTGAGATATTGGCAAACTAATCTTCAGACCGTTTGTGACAGTTATCAAATTAATCTAGCTAGTTTCATAATATCTATGTGATAATCTACTAGATACGTAGGCAACGTGGGTAAAGTCGTGTTTCTAAAACTGACCATTTCAATAGGTCTCAAATCACCCAAGATAATAAGTGAATTCTCAGAATTTGATCCTTATTAGGGACTACTCACACTTATTCAGCTTAGCCCATAGAGAACAACGATACGAAAACGAGAGCTGAATAAGTGTCAGTATAGTCCCTTAGGGACACTATAAAATAGTGTAATAATAGTGTGTTTTTTTTAAAACCAACAGGTTAGATTCCTGGCATTCAAAAATCAGAATGCGGAGTTTTCATCAAAATCGGGCTGGACTGATCTTATAAGGGTTCCGTTTTTGCCGACTGAGGTACGGAACCCTAAAGAACAATAGACCTTTTTTGTATGAATATGCTTTGCATTTGAACCTTGATTTAAGACCACCTGGCTTACTGCCCAGCCCTAGATAAAACGTGCGTGAATTGAAAACAGTGTCGGTGTCAAAATTCATAAAGAGTTCCTGCCACAGAATAGAACAGAAGGTTCACTAATAAATCAATCTGCCTAAAGGTCACATACAGGGTGTAAAAGAACCCTTCACGAAGCCAGTACATCAAAATTATTGCAGGCAACGACTTTTTTTTGGTGTGAAAAATCACGTTTTACGAATCGGTTCACAAATGGGGGAGAAATCGGGTAACATACATAAAAAAAAAACACACACACACACACGAACATATAACCTCCTTCTTTTTGAAGTCGGTTAATAAATAATACACACTAGGTACTGTTAATCGTTGTGAAGTTGGACATTACAGCTTTTCGTGAGCTCTAAATAAAAAATCATAATGTGCTCTAAGCACTTTTTGACTTAGGTACTGGCTTGTTTAAGCAGAAAACTGAGGTAATGTTATCTGGCACAAGGAACATCTTCCTATTTAAATAAACAAAATTGAAGTAAGTTATTTACAAAAAAAAAACAACTTTTTACTGAATGCATAAGAACTCACTCCTCCATTTCAACCTTAAAAAAAAAAAATGCGAGTCTGTCTGTTGGTTCCGGCTAATCTCCCGAACGGCTGGACCGGTTTTGAAATCAAATCAAATCAAATCAAATCATTTATTCTTTGCAAACATGGGTGATAGGTACATAGATGTGACGGGACATTTACTGGCAAATAGCTGATGTTATAAGGAATAACAGGTTACTTTTATTTTATAAGACCGATTAGGGCTCCGTTGTAATAAATTAAAGAAGAGGGAAGTAATATTTTTATAATAATTTCACTCGGAAAAAGTCCGCGGACCAACATAGAATAGAATAGAATAGAATTTAATCATTCTTTTCAGGAAATTCCTTTGAGAAACTTGAAATTTATGTACCGGAGGGCCTTCTATCCCTTTTCCTGTGACACTAGTGTCAAAGTCCACTCTGATAGTCTTGTCATTTGAACTGTCACTGTCATTACCGAACGATGACGCTAGTTATCGACGTTTGTAATCCAACTCGTCTCACTTACAAGTGGTATCTACTGTGAAGTACCTACTTGTAATATTGTATGACATGGTAGGTAGGCAGATAGAGGAGCTCGTGGCTAAATAATAACAGCCGGTCGGTCGATCTTTTAGGTTAAGCCACGCTTGCCTAGGTTGGCCAGGCGATGGGTGACCATCAGGCCACCACTATCATACCGAGTTTCCTCCGTGCCTCGAAAAGCACGTTAAGACTATCAAAAGACCTTGTAAAATACTGGTATTCTGCAGCATCCGGTTAGACTGGAAGCCGACCCCAACATAGTTGGGATAAGGCTAGGCAAATGATGATGTAGCTAGTTTATAAAATAGGTAAATCAAAGTCAAAGAAGTCATACCTCAACAACGGAACTTCTCTAAAATTAAACACGGAAGGATCGACTTCTGCCGGAGTAGTCAAAACAATTACGTAATAATCAAATCATTTTTGTTTTTAAAAATGTACTGCCTAACATAACATAACATTACGCCTGTAATCCCCGAAGTGTTAGGCAAAGGAATACTATCGTGGACACTCCGCCTGATCACCACTAAGCAAATTTTTGCTTGCACTACAACATAGAAACGCTCTCTAGCCCGTCCCGTTGACTTTGTATAGAAATAATGAATGAAAAGATACCGATCGGCCGAGCGCACTGACGACGCACACCAAACGAGAGTTATTGTTATTTTGCGCGCCAAAGTTGACGCTTTCCTAATAGGCCTAAACATGAAGGGGGCGTGGCTCGGCGCCTCCGCATGATTTAAGCGAAAAAAAATTTTAACTGACCAGGCGGAAAAGACCACGACTGCACCTACCTAGTTAGTAGTAGACCCACATTTCGCTAGTTATGTTTAACATAACTAGCGAAATGTGTTTTTTCCCATGTTTTTGCCTATTACCATCAACCGGGCACTAATCCGGACTCCGCGGCTGCTACTGCGAAATTCCTGGAATGGATAAACCGAATAACACTTTTCCCGACACGGGAATCGAACTCAGGACTCAACTCACTCACTCGACCAACGAGGTAATCACGCACAGCAGTTCTATAAATCCATATAGTCCACCGCCTTCTTTTTTTTTTTCCGATGGGAAATCATCCAATGACTCCTCCCGCTCTGGGCGGAGCAGGAGGGAGTGTCAGACTTTTACTGACTAAAACCCATCCATGTTCCTTCATCGCCCTTTATGTTCCGGGGCCACGGTATCTCTTTCGAATAGTCCCGCAGCCCCGGCAGGCTTCGGCCCTTGCAGACCCCTTCCTTATTGCTGACTCTCTTCGAGGCGCGCGTGGAACACGAACGCGCCGTCGACACGGCCTGTCGTCATGAGACGGACGGACGGCGAGCTAGCCCATAGCTCACCGTCCACAGGCCCACATAGTTCACCGCCTTCCATATGCAAAACACAACACAACGTCCCATCTTCTTACGTCATAGGGTGATGATAAGATGTATTGATTGATTCTTATAGAGATGAGTAATAGACGAATTCCGTTACCTTTTTTCTCGGCTGTACCCATAATATTTACACAAACAGAGTGAAAAGAATCTGTCAGTCTGTTGAAACACACCTACCAAAACGTGATTCCCTGGTAGTTAAAAATAAACAGCTATTTTTAATTTCGTTTGTAAGTTTATGTGTGATGTCAGAAACGGCTGTAAGAGATAATAATAGATCAAAAGTTCTATGTGGGAATGGGGTATTCTAAAATTGTAGTTCTTATTCCAGTTGTAACAAGAACTACAATTTTAGAATACTCCGCGTTAGTCCGTGGCTAAATAATAACAGCCGCTCGGGTCGATCTTTAGGTTAAACCGTGCTTGCCTAGGTTGGTCTGTGGATGGGTGACCACCCTTACATACCGAGTTTTCTCCGTGCCTCGGAAAGCACGTTAAGCTATTGGTCCCGGCTGTCATTTGCAGATCTTTGACAGTCGGTTACAGGTAGTCAGTGGCCCAAAAAGTCTGACAACCAGTCTTACCAAGGGGTATCGTATTACCCAGTACCAACTGGGTTGTGGAGGTCAGATAGGCAGTCGCTCCATGTAAAATACTAGTATTCAGCTGCATCCGGTTAGACTGGAAGCCGACCCCAACATAGTTGAGAAAAGGCTAGGCAGATGATTAGGATTGCCGGGTTGGTGTAGTGGTCGCAAACACAACAGCTGATCATGAGATCCTGGGTTCGATTCCCCGGTCGAGCAAAGTGTTACTGGGTTTTTCAATCACGAATTTCTCAGTAGCAGCCACGGAGTTTGGATTTGTGCCTATCACAATCAGCCTGCAGCAGATCACTGCTGGGCATTATAGATAGATGGATGAACTTCACGTTGGGACGTTAGATGTCGGCAAACTAGCGCAGGAGTTTCTTGGTGTCTGGCTAGGGATGTAGGTGACGTGTCTGGCTCGCCGATTGATCGTTATTTTTAATTTAATTTTAATTATAAGATTATTAATTTTTTATATATTTTTTTTCATTCTCCTCTCAACTCTACCTTCAGAAACTCTCATCCAGTTGCTACCAGCCACCCTGCAAGGACCGTTGCACCGGGCAACGGATTTGTGCCCGGATTATGGCAATAGGCTCGCCCTATATTACACGAGACTTAAATACACCGTTAATTTTAGGTCGTTCTGGTACCGAAAACCGTAAACTCGATCATCGAACTCGGAACGATTGGGACTGTTTTTTTTTAATAAACAAAAAAAAAAAAAATATTGTAAATGTAATTTTTCGTGCTCGTTCGTTTCTTGAGTAGCCAATTACGACTTGAGACAGCAGAATCACACTAATTTTATAAAAGCGAAAGTTTGTTTGTGTGAAAGTGTGTATGTTTGTTACTCTTTGACGCAAAAACTACTAAACGGATTTGGATGAAATTTAGAACACAGATAATTCATAACTTTTTTTTTTTTTTCGGATGGGAAATCATCATATGACTCCTCCAGATCTGGGCGGAGCAGGAGGGAGTGTCAGACTTTTACTGACTAAATCCCATCCATGTTCCTTCATCGCCCTTTGTGTTCCGGGGCCACGGTATCTCTTTCTAATAGTCCCGCAGCCCCGGCAGGCTTCGGCCCTTGCGGACCCCTTCCCTATTGCTGACTCTCTTTGAGGCGCGCGTGGAACACGAACGCGCCGTCGACACGGCCTGTCATCAAGAGACGGACGGACGGCGAGCTAGCCCATAGCTCCCCGTCCACAGGCCCGCGCCTACGGTGGCCGGAAGCCACCGCGTGGCCCCCGACGCCCGGGGCGTCTCCCGCGGCGGCCGGGACGTGTGGATCTCTCCCTGTCCCGTTCCGCCACCTCCTTCGCTAGCATGACTGCTTCGCAGAAGGTGACGGCGTCCCATTCCGTCTCGCTCCGGACCATCGATTGCACCAGCCATTCGCCACCGCCGATCGCCGCTTCGAGGACACGGCGGTGCTTCGCCCAATAGTTTATAACCTGGATTAACAAATAGGATAATTTTTATCCCGGTAGTAAGATCCCATAGGATAATAATTATCGAACTTCACGGGGGCTATAAGTAGTTAAGCCATAAAGTAAATCATTTCTCAGGTTCAAGAAACAGGTACCTAAGCAGGTAGGTCGTAAGTGGGGATGTTACGGAAGTGGTTATATCGGAACCGGATTCGGAAGCGGTGTTTTTATTAAATTTGGTCTATCGGAACTGGAATCGTAGGCAAAAGAGAGACGTGTTAAGGGCTGGTCTAATTAAATAAAATTACACACATTATTGATCAGTGAAGTATACATATACTTATTTTATCAGTTCAAAAAATAATACAGGTGCCTGGATGTTGAATAAAAAAACAATCGAATTTAACATCGTAAACAGTAAAAACTTCCGATATAGCTTCCGATTAAAATTAATCGGAATTGAATTCGCAAAATCAATCGGAAATTCCGAACTTTCGGAATCGAACCTCCGTAACATCTCTAAAGTCGTATGTACCGATTACGTCGTATTTAGCTGTCTACAAACCAGCAATCCCATTCTCGTGTCACTTAATACGGAAACTATAAAACAATACATTTGAGCTAAACATGACGCAATCAACGAAAGTGGGGCGGCTAGAGCTCAGGCAGCTCTGGGAACTAAGATAACAATGTGCCATGTGCTGCGAACGAATGCGAACCAATAATTATGAATTATTTATTTGTAGTGTAGTGTGTACTACTTGGAATGTGGACAGGTTTCTTGAAGTGCAGGAATTTAGGAGAGTTAATATTCGTTAGCAAGGTACTTATCTAAATATAATATCTATAATATTAAACTAATATTATAAAGAGTTAAAATTTGTAAGTTTGTACATACATAATATGTAGGCCCCAATCTTCGGAACTACTGATCCGATTTCGAAAATTATTTCACTAACGGGAAGCTACATTATCCCCGAGTGGTATAGGTTCCAGTGAGTACATTCCGTACAAAATGTAATGAGGATACTTTTTCTTAGCGTGTCGATGGCAAATTTTTGTTAAATATATTTGGCCCAAAATTCAGCTATGCGAACTCCGCTCGCTGATGCAGTCATAAGATCGTCAGGTGTGCAGGTGTCAGGGCAAAATCGAGACCTGTCACCCGAAGCACGGTAACGCAGTGTTTGTTTCTCCCGGCGAAAGTATCATCTCTACAAAGTGCAGTAACGATAACAACATCGAAATAATCACATAAGGATACTAAATATTGGAAAATGCGAGCTTAACCTAAACCTGATGATTTGACTTTTCAACATTTGTCGACTTCAATTCTCTCCGACCAGTCCACAACGACCTGGATAATATAAGCCTAAAGTACTACCAACACGGATATCGTGATCACTCTACTGGTACTGGCTAAGCAACTATTAGGTACAATCCGTATCGGCGAAGGCGACCTCTCGCTCCCGGCCCTGGTTCAATCCATGGTCTGGAGCGAGACGGAATGGCACGCCGTCACCTCCTTCTGCGAAGCAGTCATGCTAGCGAAGGAGGTGGCGGAACGTGAGAGGGAGAGAAACTCACGTCCCGGATGCCGCGGGAGACGCCCCGGGCGTCGGGGGCCACGATGTGGCCCCCGACGCGTCATTGGAAGATTTTCCATTCGAAAAAAAAAACAATCTGTAGAAATTCGTGCCACGAAAGATTAGACCTGTCACACCATTTATAAACGAGTTAACGTGTTGTAATGATAAAAAAAAAAAAGAAAAAAAAAAAGGGGTTTGGTATGATATTATAAATGTGTGGTGTGCTCCAAATAAAAAATAATAAGTAAAAGTGAAAATTCGGGCGCCAGGAGTACACACAAAACTATGCCTAGGATAGACTTACCTGCGGGAGCTGGCTTTTAATCTTCAAGCGGGAAGGTATCAATAAAAATCGACCATGAAAGTTACAGATCTATTTTATTACCCGAAGGCTGCTGGTTGGGAGAAAAACACAAGAAAATTCCTTTCTAAAATTAACAGATATGGTTCTAACTAGAGGTGTAAAACTAAGATGGAATAATTGTTATTTTATGGCCTGTCATTATTGCACTTTTGAAAATCTAAAATAAGTACCACAAACCATACTAAATTCCGTCGAATAAACTAAACTCGAGGAGTCAAAACATGCTTATCTTGGTGACCTCCGCTGAGATGCCAAGGGCGTCCAAGATAAATTTTGGTAGAGGCGAGCGTTCAATTATTTAAGTTGAAGAAGAAAAATATAAGAAGAAGAAGAAACGTCATGGGGCTGTAAACAAACATTAATAATCGTTAGCTGATGTGCAGCGTGGATACAAAATGGCGATCGATGAACAAATATGATTAAACTCACCGTTTCTTCCAAAATATTTAAATGTGGTCATCAGTAGATGATGCAATCCAAGCAAATATATGTTCAAGTTAAAAGATCCTGAAACATTTAAATATCGGAAACTATAAGCGTCTGCTATGAAAATAACCAAGACATGTGGAACGAACTGAATTTACGAAAAATTCGCTTACCATCAAAAATATATGCTATCCAACCAAGATGTGGGGCAAGGGCAATCGGCTACCACATAATTGGGACTAGATGCCGCCCATCTGAAGGTATATCCCCAGATTTATTTTAGGAGCGCTGCAATTTCGCCATAACCCAAAAATTGACGAGTCGAAAAGTGAGAAATGTCAAAGTGAACTTGCCAGCGTAAAAAAAATCAGTGTGTCCACTACACAAATCCAAGTCAACCAACCATGAATTTTTTATAAGGCAACACCCAAGCTAAACAGTTAAACAAACGACGAGAATATGCATCCATGTGACGAGCTAAAAAGCCTCGTTACTGTGTTCCGAAATACTTCTTTTGAAATATATAGGTGTACAGGTCGTAAACTATCTTTCTACTTTGTCTTCTTAATGTTTTATCTCGAGGCACATTATCAAGATTTCACAAAGTTTCACTCGTTTCAAGTGATGTGGCAGGTCAGCTTCATAATGTGGGTTCGTTTCCTTGAAAGCGTTCGTTAATACAACTGGGGTTATACCCAATTGATGCAACCCACCGTACATGACGTTAAAAGAAATATCCTTGATAATTCTTGTGTCAAATATAGTATAAGTATTAAACAGACATCGGAACCGGTATATTGGATTCTCGTTAGTATCTCTTCTGTAAGTATATTGACGTTTTCTTATGTTTATGTATGTTTATACCTATTATCAGTATTTCCCCATTAATTTTCAGTAGAAACTCTACAACGCAAACAATGAGAAATTCTAATAATTACTGTTGTTGATTTGAATTACCGACTGGATATATTTTCCGTAGAACTGTAAAATTTCTTCCTAATTACAACGGAAAACAATACCGGAAAACAGAGATGTCATTATTATTTATGAATTATTTACAGTAACAGTAAATAAATCAAAAGTTACCTATTATTCAGCTGCGTTAGTTCCAATGGTGTGAGGTGCAACATCAACTCCATCTTGGATTTTTTTGTAAATTTTGAGTTATACATTAGGAGGTAAATTGAAGGAAAGCCCAGCAGTGGGACATTACGGCCTATCTATCTATCTTATCCTAATGGATAGGAGCTAATTTTACTTCTCTTAAGGAAATCGTCTTAAGAATTCTTGCGATTACAATTTGGAAGACAGTCATCATCATCATCATCATCTGCCTAGCTAGCGTTTCCCTGATAAAGTTGAGGTCGGCTTCCTGTCTTACCGGATACAGCTGAATACCAGTTTTTCACATGAAGCGATTGCCTAATTAACTTCCGAAACCCAGTTACTGATTAATACTCTTTGGTTCAACTGGTTGTCAGGACTTTTGGGCTTCTGAATAAAGGTGAACGCACACTTATCAGAGCCGAAGCACATCGTAATCCCCTGATCGCAGCGGCCGCCCGTTACGAACCCTCGCGAATCAGTCAGGTCCGCCGCCCAAGGCATGCTTTAGTCGATCCCGATGACGCTACAACCCTCCTCCAGGAGAGCAGGAAGGAAACTAGCACGCTTAAGAAGCACAGATGCAAACAGCCGTCATTCCGTCCTCGCCGTCGAGGCCCGTCGCGACGCCCCGATACGAACCCTCCCCGTCCCTTGCTCGTGCCAGCCCGCGTTGCTGAGCCTGTAGTCCAAAGTCAGTCCCTAAATAATGACACCACTCCGATCCAGCCTGTCCCCTTGCTGTCCTCTCCCAGCGACGCCCTAAGCCGAGGCCCGTACCCCGCAGGGGGTGCCCTTAGCGTGTAGTCGCTGAGTTTGTAAGTTTTTTGCCCTGGCTGGAGGCCTTACACTTAAGGCACCCACAGGAAAGTCCAGTTAAGCAGACGACAACCTCTCAGGTTGAACTGCGAGATGCCATTTCGAAAAAAAAAAAAAATCAGAGGCGAAGGAAGTGAAAGAGCCCAAAGAATCGAATTTTAGTATTACTTGTCAAGTAATGAATCGTTTATTACTTCACACACTTATCCGCGTCGAATCGGACGAATAGATAACATTATACGGGTGAGAAAATGTTTCTTTCGGCGCCTTTGTTCGGCGCGGTCGGTTCTTTCGGCGCGGATAAGTATGCGTTCACCATTAATATTGTCAAAGATCTAAAAATGACGGCTGCAGCTGGGATCAATGATTAATAGTATGATCACTTTAATTGTGCAGTTCGAGGTGGCGTTGCGCGGCAAGAAAATTTTCATCGATATGTCAAACTTGGTACATTTATGGCGTTTTCCCGCCTGGAAGATAAGTTGGTTGAGCTGTAGCTTGCTGTCTAAAGGCTGATTTACATTGATCTAGTAGCTGGATCCAGCTTCACTGGATTCCAGCGCTGGATTGGCACTGGGTTAATGTAAACGCAGGTTAATATTACAATCCAGTACAGCATCCAGTATCCAGCGCTGGATCGGAATAGACTACGTTCCTATTTTACAATCCAGTGTCCTCCCCCCGTACACCGCGCACCACGTGCCAGTGACACTGGATCAGTTTAAACGCAATGGCCAGTCGTCGCCTCGTAATGTGCCTCGACAAAGTAAGACTGTCCACTGGATTGAATGTAAACGGCCTGATCCAGTATCAATGCCAATCCTGCGCTAGAACCCAGTGAAGCTGGATCCAGCTACTGGATCAATGTAAATCAGCCTTAAGGCACGGAGGGTCTCTATAGACAATGCTTCTAATTCAAATTGTTGTTCCAAAAAAGGTATCACAAAATTCCTGCAAGACATACATCCTTTTTAATGTTTGGTGAATGGAAATTGCGACATTATCTCTACATTGGGTTGTCATTTTCAAAGTTCTTCTTTAGCCATGCCATTGGGGTCCCTAAGGTAGAAACCCACACTGATAAAGTAATTAAAATGTGAACACGTTTCTCTAAAAATACTGCTAATCATCATGAACACATTTACGACAAAGAACGAAGAGACTGTCTTCCAAAGGTCGCCTTATGGAAAGTTCTAGTAAAGAATACCCGCCTTCTCTATCATTTGATTGATTGCCACATGAAGTTTTAAATGCCGTTTGGCATTCGTTGAGTGATGTTCCAGAGGGAATAGACACTTTAGGGGTACAAGTAAAGAAAACTCTTAAGAAAATCCATCGCTATTTTGGCATGAAAATTACGATGAAACGTCAAACGGTGTAGGTACCCTTGATTTTTGAAAAAAGAATTGACAATACATAATATACATCCAGACAGCTAGCAGCATGTGATTGAAATTTCAATTTTCTACTACATCTTCCTATACAAAAAAATGCTTAGACCATTATGGTCAAATCCAGACCATAGATTCAGAGTTTCCCTCCCATTTTTTTGTTATAGTATGTTACGTCCAAAAAAAAAGTGGACTAAGCAGTGATAACCTAACCCTCGGTTTGCCAAATCATAGGTCTCGAGTTCGAATCCAAGACACGTTTGATGACACCACGGCACCTTTGTTTTTCCATATTTGAATTCATGTGTGTATTGTATAATTATCACTTGCTTCGGTGAAGGAAAACATCGTGAGGAAACCAACCCACATGCTGGTTTGGTTATAGATGAGAGATATTTCTCAACGCATGTAATGCCAAGTAAGAGGCCCATGGGTTGCATAAAAATTCTGACACCACGTTTCGCACTAACCACACTAAAAAGAAAGAAAAAATATTAAAAAAGAAAAACAATTAATTCCTAACAAAAACATTGCCTAACTAAACCATTAAAAAAGTTAATTTCGTTTATTTAACGCTTCGCTTATTCGGTAAACAACAGTAAAAACATCTAAGAGGAGACTGGGCACCTTCTGTGACCTCAATCCGGTAACAAAAAGGGACAGCGCAATACCTTTTAGGGGTATGAATGGGTATGACAGTTGAATTAAGTTTTTTTTTTAATTGTTGTGTAGTGTAGCGAATTTGTACAGGAAGTATAACTTTTGTTCTTGTTGTTTTTAAACCTAATCGTTTTTGTGAGTTTATTTGGTAGTTGAAAGTTTTGAATTGTTTTTTTTTTTTTTCTTTTTTTTCTTCAAAGTTTCTTCAGGTGAGCTTTATTTATTTATTTATGTGCACACAAAACAACTACAGGGAACATAAACAATATACAGGGTGTTTAAAGTAGTCGCGTTAAAGTAACTCACTCTTAAGCTAAGGCAATAGCTTAGGGGTGAGTTCAGTATCGTTAAAGGAACCAGTAAAAAGTTTATGTTTCCTGTAGTTGTTTAAAATAATAAGAGACAGTTTAGTTTGTTCGTATCGGTTTATCATTGATGTTTCAGTTATAATTATCAGGATTATCAATTTTAAACCTTACTCTGAAAGGAATAAGATACAGTTTTGTCTGTTTGTTTCAATTTATGAATGACGTTTGTGGACATGCGCGCACGCATTATCTCACAATGACGTAATATGTACACGAATGTCTGAAATATTTTCTGTTGTATTGTCTTTTGATTCCGCATAGTTACTTTATTAATTGTTGGCAGTTCTGAATGATTTTTAACTATTGTTTTTATAAATTTTATTTTATTATTTTTCTGTTAAGGTCTCTGTTTGTTTAGTTCTATTGAATTTTACTTTAATGGATTATGTTGGTTTTATATTCCATCATGTAATATTGATACAAATTGGTTAATTAGACATCATCACTATCACTACATAGTATAAAACCAAGTCGCTTTCTCTGTCCCTATATCCCTATGTATGCTTAAATCTTTAAAACTACGCAACGGATTTTGATGCGGGTTTTTTTAATAGATAGAGTGATTCAAGAGGAAGGTTTTAGTATACATATAATTTGCGGGCGGGCGAAGCCGCGGGAATCAGCTAGTTAATCATAAAGTACGGTGCTTGTGGCACCTATTACGTTCATGGGGCATGGGGTGCTAAATTGTTCATCATCATCATCAGCCTAGCCTTTACCCAACTATGTTGGGGTCGGCTTCCAGTCTAACCCGATACAGCTGAATACTAGTTTTGTACATGGAACGACTGCCTATCTGACCTCTACAACCTAGTTAGTACTGGGTAATACGATACCCCTTGGTAAGACTGGATGTCAGCCTTTCGGGCCACTGACTACGTGTAACCACTGTCAAAGATCTACAAATGACAGCCGGGAGCAACGGCTTAGCGTGCTTTCCATAGCACGGAGGAAACTCGGTATGTAAGTAATGGTCCCATCCACGGACCAACCTAGGCAAGCGCGGCTTTACCTATAAAAGATCAATCCGATTGGCTGTTATTATTTAGCCACGAGCTCCTTCGATAATAGGCGAGACGACAAAAAAAAAATCTAATCAGTCCGTCAATTGACGAAGATATGACGCTTTTAAAATTCTCAAAACGTCACGTCTTTTTTTTTTTTTTTTTTTTTCGGATGGGAAATCATCAAATGACTTCTCCCGCTCTGGGCTGAGCAGGAGGGAGTGTCAGACTTTTACTGACTAAAACCCATCCATGTTCCTTCATCGCCCTTTGTGTTCCGGGGCCACGGTATCTCTTTCGAATAGTCCCGCAGCCCCGGAAAACGTCACGTCTAGGTATCATTTTTAGCTAGTTCTGACGTTACAAGCCCCCACTCCCGAGTTTTGATGCGTTTTATCTTTTGTCAATATTCATTGATTTACAAAAACAAAAAATACGTGTCCATTAATTTCCAATACTCTAAATGACGGACTAAATAGATTTGCAATTTTTTGATACTGTCGTCATGCCTATTACTTTAAATATTTACAGTGTAAACAAATTGTTGGTTGGCCGATAAAGGAAAATAAAATAAAAATGAATGAGACCCGCCACTCGCACGGCACGGTGGCGCCTCCCATTGGGTCCAAAAATATCCTATATTTCAAGCTGGAACCAACCAAACACATTCACAGTTTACATTTCATAGAAATCGGTTGGGTGGTTTCGAAGATTAGCTAGCATGTACATACGAACATATTGACACGTGATTTTTTTAACGTTCCTTTTAGTAATTAAACTGGTATACTATCGCTAAAAGGGCGTCTATTGCGCCACTGTGCCATCTGTTGAACATATTGGTAGTAACTATCGGTACAACGTGCCATATTCAATGTCATGAATTTGCCAACACATTTTTCTGAATTATGATACTAAAGTAAATGCAAGTGGTAGGTACACTTGTCAGTTACCACAATTTCACAACCCCCTTGGTAAGATTGGTTGTCAGACTTTCGGCCACTGACTACCTGTAACGACTGTCAAAGATCTACAAATGACATCGGAGACTAACGGCTAAACGTCCTTTCCAAAGCAGGGAAAATCTCGGTATGTGCTATCGTTGACACTCCCGCCTGATCACCACTAAGCTAATTTTTGCTTGCACTCGCAACATAGAAACGCTCTCTAGCCCCGCCCCGTTGACTTTGTAAGTATAGAAATAATGAATGAAAGACAATACCGATCGGCCGAGCGCACTGACGACGCACGCCAAACTAGAGTTATTGTTATTTTATGCGTGCAATTGACGCTTTCCTAATAGGCCCAAACTTTAAGGGGGCGTGGCTCGGCGCGTCCGCATGATTTAAGGGAAAAAAAAAAAACAGGCGGAGAAGACTACGACTGTACCGGTGCGGTATCCAGGCAAGCGCGGCTTAACCTAAAGATCGACCCGAGCGGCTGTTATTATTTAGCCAAAAAGTTAGATCTAAATAAGTAGTGGTTCTTCATAAATCATAAGTAGGAGCATTACTACATACATAGTTATGGTTTTTACAATACTCATGGGTTGCAAACGGCTGTACCTATTCTATGGTAAAATATTACCCAAAAATCCATGAAGCACTATAATTATAATGAATGATGACTACCCTGTTCCGTCTTCTGTAACTTGAACCAAACCTAGGATGACGAATACCCGATAAAAACAATTATCATCTTGTTTGTTTAACAATACCCAGAAAGCATAAAATAAAATATTACGTCGGTACTTGGTACGAATTTAGATGTTGTGTAAAACGATATGCGGTAAATACTGTTGGAAATGTCAATCGCATACGCAGTTAGATTTGATGAAATTCCTACTGGTAATGTAATATGACGGACGCCCACTTCCAGTTAATAAAACGCCTCTTATTGCGTATTGGGATGGAAAACAGGGAAATATGATAACTGAGATGGATCTCCTTGGATTTTTCGGATTCATCTGCGTATTGTATAATAATCATTTGGAGAAGACATTTCTCGACGGCATGTAAAGCCAAGTCAGAGACCCATGGGTGGCATAAAAACTCTGACACCAGGTTAGGCACTAACCACATGATAAAGAAGAAGAAGGCTAGATATTTAGATAAGCATGGCTACCTTTTTTTTTTCGGATGGGAAATCATCAAATGACTTCTCCCGCTCTGGGCGGAGCAGGAGGGAGTGTCAGACTTTTACTGACTAAAACCCAAACATGTTCCTTCATCGCCCTTTGTGTTCCGGGGCCACGGTATCTCTTTCGAATAGTCCCGCAGCCCCGGAATAGTCCCGCAGCTCCGGAAGCATGGCTACCTGGAATCACGATTAGTAATCGAAAATGTGAACAAAATTAAGATCAGCAAGAGAACGACGATGTTAAGAAAATTTGTTACTTCCATACATTTTAGTGGTGTTCCTGCTAACACCACTAAAATGTATGGGAGCGACTGTTTACATCATCGTCGGTGTATAGGTCTGACAATGGAGTTTTGTATGAAACAAGATATTTTAACTTTTACGAGTTTGTGTGTGGAAATGTCGTTTTCAATACACTTCCTCGAAAACTGGTTCTTATCGCACTACGATTAGGTCCAACATGCAATGTATTTCACACGCGTGCGATTTTTTGCATTTTCCAACACGTGTGCGGGAATGAAAATTGCCACAGATAACTATACCTATACTTAGTCCAAATTGGTTCAATGCCTATAGTCTGAGGTGAATGTTTTTTTTTTAATTTCGGCCAAGCAATATTGCGTGTCTAAGGCATAAATATTTGTAGAATATTCAAATTCTGTTTATAAATAGAATGTCATAGATAAACATAATTATTTAAAACTAATAAATTTACTTTTATAAACAAATTAACATCTATTTGTGTTCTAAATCCAAAAATATAAAAAAACAAATATTTTTATATTAGGCTGTTTAGCGGCTTCACCTTTGCTTCTCCTTCAACCTGGCGAAAGCAAAGCGCAATTAAAATCATAGTTTTCTAATAATTCATGACAAAAATATTTTTCGATCTTTTATTTTATTTCTTCAAAAGTGTATTGAAAAACGTCGTTTGACACACGTGGACATTTGTTATTGCAGTTCTCGGCTCAAAAACACCCTCGCCTACGGCTCGGGAGTTAATTCCGCCTCCAATGCAATAACAAACATTCTCCACTTGTATCAAAATGTACTATTGTCTTTCTGGGTTATGTAATTGTTTCAAGTTGAAAAACAAAATTTTCTTGTTATTTCCTCATACATAATACCTACCAATTACAAGAAATCTAAATGCTGGTATTCTTTAAATTAAATTCTAAACATTGTGACGATAATTGGCCGCAGGTCGGATCATTAAGCCTACCTCAATGTGGCCCAAGGCAAAGACCTTGTCTCGTAATTGCGAACCTTTTCATCGTAATCGCATTTTATTTAACATAAACTACCTCAGTTTATTCTATTACTTATAATTATTATCATATCCGGCTGTGACCACCTAAAGAAGAACCTCGAAGCTGACTGAGCAGAACTCTTTAATCTGACTAGGCTGGACTCTTTTTAAAATACAGGGTGTAAACAGACCCTTCACGAAGCCGTCAACCCGCACTCAAAACATTATGCTGAAGGACGCATTTAATAGTAAACAGGTAACTTTACTTTAAATACATCCATAGTATTTAAAGTAAAGTTAGCACCATAAAAACTAGTATTCGAAAAAAAAAACTTGTGATGAGTTGGAACTTTGACCTCAAATATCTCTGTAACTAGTAGGTTCCCAGGTATGGTTCAGAACAAATCATCAAAATGACGGGGAGAACAAGTGCCTTTCGGCTCCGTTAAGGTCTATAATTTACACTCTTTATTTGAGTAACAGTATTTTATTTTATTTTCAAAACAAACATTAATGAAGAAAATTCTGTAGAAAACGCAAATAAATTCACAAAGTAGGTACCTACATCGAAACTCCCAATTTTATTTAGTGTTTATTTCTGATTTCTAGTCTGTGTCAAACAAAATATGAAACATTTTGCCAGAATCTATACTGGGCGCGCTAGTTTCCATTTCTTCATCATATTTTAATACGTAGAGTAACTAACTAAATATATTCATTATGAATTAAAAACTACAAAATAAATAAACTAACAACAAACTATTAGGCAAATAAAAAACTCCGCCTCAACGCTGTCAGCTGGTAATGTGCCTAAGAAGCTGGCGGCGTTGCCACGTTGTATGGCAACACTTAGCTCTGGCCAAGGCTAAGCGTGTTTCCAGCTTATAACACATCGTTTTCTAACAGACTAGATCGAGCCCAAAATCAATTGCGATAACGATACTCTATTAAAATCTTAGTGAAACTTTACCTACTTCTCAAATGAATGTGTTTTTTTGTACCACAATGATTTTATGGGCCAATACAAGGCATTCTTAATAAATAAAAAGAGTTTTGTATTTCTTGCATATTCCCTATTGGGGGAGGCCTTTGTGGGACAGTAGGTATAGGTGAAAAAAAAAAGATTCAATATAAGATGGCGCCAATCACACGTGGTGCACATGGTAAGGCAACACGCGCCGCTATTGGGAAACGATTCGTAACGACATGCTATAATCAATATTAATGTTTGATAAACAAATTTAACATGCGTTTGATAAAGTGCACAACTACAGTCGGATAACGGTATATGTGTGTAGTACGGTTTTATGAGTATTGCGTATCGCTTTAGGTATGGCGCTATGAACGCATGCACTTGTGGTTACAATTTGCATACAATTAAAAAAAACCTACTAGGTAATATAATACATGCGAAAGTTTGTGAGGACGGACAGAGGGATGTTTGTGACTCTTTCACGCAAAAACTACTGCACGGATTTGGATGAAATTTAGCACACAGGTAGTTTATAACCTGGACTAACTTATAGGAAACTTTTTTTTATCACGGTTGTATGATCCAGTAGGCCAATTATCGAACTCTACGCGCGCCAAGCCGAGGGTACCAATAAATAAATAATTAAAAAAACCTTATATTTCTTACTAAAAAATACAAAATAAAACGTATTTCTAATTATCTTCATGCGAGTATTATGTGGGTACCTGTGAGCTAGTTAATAAATAATTTTCAGGCAGCTGTGATCCATAGATGTAATATGTTCCTTGTTTACCTTTTTTTTTCGGATGGGAAATCATCAGTGCGGGAGAGCCGCACTGAGCGGAGCGGAATGGAGTGTCAGACTTTTACTGACTAAAACCCATCCATGTCCCTTCATCGCCCTTTGAGTTCCGGGGCCACGGTATCTCTTTTAACAGTCCCGCAGCCCCGGCAAGCATCGGCCCCTTCCTTTTGCTGACTCTCTTTGAGGCGCGCGTGGAACACGAACGCGCCGTCGACATGGCCTGTCGTCATAAGACGGTCGGACGGCGAGCTAGCCCATAGCTCACCGTCCACAGGCCCGCGCCTACGGTGGCTCCCGCGGCGGCTGGGACGTGAGGTTCCTTGTTTAACTTAGATGTGCCTAGTTACTAAGTAATAAGAGAAAAGATGGACAAAAATCCTAAAGGCTTGTCCCACAAGATAGAATTTGTCGGCCTCAAATTACGTTTGACGTAAAAGAGTCTCTAGTTGATAGTATAGTAGTAGTATAGTAACACTTTTGGACCTCACGTTATATGTTCTTAGAAAATAATGTTATCACAATAATCAAAGCAATAATAACAATACAATATTTTATTCCTATTAGTTTGTCTGTTGAAAAACTGCGATAAGTTCTATCAAAACGTTACATTTCTGTTTCTATTGCCGACTCTGTTTAGATTTTTTGACAGCTGATTGAAACAACTCGTTTGTTTTCTTACACTTGTAACATATAACATAACCTATAGAGTTTGTTTACAATATAACGGTAGTATTATTGCAACATTAGTCATTATGCGGATGAAGGACAGGGTCGAACTAAGGTCGGGCGAAAGATGCAGAATCGGTTGATTATTTATGTACGTATAAAAAACGGGAGGATTTAAAACTATACGTAGATTTTTTTTGTGTGTGTGTGTTTTTTGGTGTAAGTGCAGTTTTGGTGTAAAAACATTTAATTCAATAATTTTCTTTGAATGCTGAAGCGGCGGGAATAGAGACTAGGAATGGAATTACTTTAAATTTGGATGAGTTGTTTTCAGTATTTGTTTACGTATGCAGCCATTTTTTAACCATAGTTTTATCAGTAACACACTACAATCTTTTATTTTTGACAGATAAGTTCGGATACATGAGTACCTACACCTAGTTAACTATGTACATATTTGGAACTTATTTTCAGGGCTGAATTTAGAGCATCACCGAAATTGCAACTGTTTTGATAGATATTAAAGTTAATATCATGAAAACCATGAGCTTGTTGTAATGTTTTTTTATTCGAAAAAACGGCACTTATTACAAGCCAGTTTTATTTATACCAAGAAGTTTTTACCCAATTTAGAAAAAGTTTCTAAAATGTTTACCAAAATTGTTACAGTGTGTGACGTTAATGTTATAATATCGAACGTATTGGGTATTAGGATAGTAATTTAATTAATTAAATCAAGGAAGTCGGGAGTATATGCGGTTACAGTACTCAAAATATCTCGTAAATTCTACAATACAGTTATTTAATTTATTTTGTTTATTTACCCTTTACAGTGACGTGATGGTTCATTCATTATTATCCCAGTTACATTTATTTAGTGTTATAATGACGTATTTTTGCGACGGTATTTTGGCTACAATTAGGTTGGTTACGTGACTTTTGTCTGGCTACAATTAGGTAGGTTACGTGACTTTAGAGTG
This sequence comes from Xestia rhomboidea, assembly GCA_963853795.1. Lineage (NCBI taxonomy): Eukaryota > Metazoa > Arthropoda > Insecta > Lepidoptera > Noctuidae > Xestia > Xestia rhomboidea. The sequence goes on from OY970776.1 coordinate 11,715,981, forward strand.
TGACTTTGTGGAAAGGGGGAATAACAATTTTAACAATATGACGAACAAGAAAACCGCAATAACAAAAAAAAAAAAAGACTAGTAGGTAGAAAGTTTTCAACTGTTGGGGTAAAAAATGGCATTGTTTTAGGGTTCCCAACCCGAAGGGTAACCAACGGGACCATATTACTAAGCCTCCGCTGTTCGTCCGTCCGTCTGACAGTTCAAATTTTTCACAGAATATGTATTTTTGTTGACGCTATAACAAGAAATATTAAAAACAGAATAAAATTAATATTTAAGGGGGACTGTTCGAAAGAGATGCCGTGGCACCGGAACACAAAGGGCGAAGAAGGAACATGGATGGGTTTTAGTCAGTAAAAGTCTGACACTCCCTCCCGCTTCGCCCAAAGTGGGACTCCCATACTTACAACAAACGTGATTTTTTTTGCCGTTTTTTGCTCGATATTAATAATGGCAACAGGTAGACGCTTGAAATATTCACGAAATATTTAGTTGTATATGCACTTTAAAAATAATTACTTAAATTAAAATAAAATAAATATTTAAGGGGGGCTGTCATAAAACTAACGTGATTTCTTTGCCGTTTTGTCTAATGTTGTTTAGATAATAATGGTACGGAACCCTTCGTGCGCGAGTCCGACTCGCACTTGACCGGTTTTTTTTTAAACAACAAAAGTATCACCTATCTAACTCTTCGTAACTCTTGTCAGTATCGACGGTTATTCAGAGAGGCTGTCTGTCTGTCTGTCTGTCCGTCTGTCACCACCGATTTTCTCAGGAACAGGTGGACCTAGCAATGTCGGAATTTATACCAGATACTGTATAAATAAGTCTATATAGTCCCTATTAGATGTATCAAAATCAAGGTCCTGAGTCAACATGATAAAAAGATATGGGCAAATTTAGATTTTCGCGAAAACTTGCTTGTACCAAAATTTACCTTAATTTTCATCTTTTTTATTTTACGAACTTTTCCCTTTATTTGTGCTGTAAGTCCTAGACAATTTTAGGTCAACTGGAAGTACCCTATAGGTTTTGGGTCGAAAACCGATATGGTAGTTCCCCAACGGGAACTACCAGCCAGCTACCGGCTTTGTGCTAAATTTCGAGACTCTAGGTCAACACCTAGAGTCACGAAATTTAGCACAAAGCAAGGTCTCAGAGCACATGTAAAGGAAAAAATCTGAAAACCGTAAATATGTAGTTTAATAACAAAAAAAGCGATTTGACTATTACAAACTTATTATTTGCGGTTGGTGCGATAGCCGTTCGATCCCTAGAAACCTAGGGATCGAACAGCAAAGTTAAGTTGGTCCTTTAAAAACTTTGTACGGAACCCTCGGTGCGCGAGTCCGACTTGCTCTGAGCCGGTTTTTTTTTAATACTAATTAGGCTTGCGTTTAGTCACTCGCCTGATCTGAAGCAAAAACGCGACCTATCTATCTATCTGTCCTAATTTTGTGATATTTGAATGATTATATTGAACATTTTATTTTTAAAGCTTAAGAAACGACGTTGCCCACAGTAAAGCGAACCAAACAAAGTTGTTTGCACAACATAGCGCAGCGGTCAAGAGGTCAAATAAAATAAATTACTCAGCTGCAACTATATTTTACTGAACACTTCCTTATGTCAAGGAAACAATTGCATCCACACCAGTCATCGTTCTCACAATTAAATTAAATTAAAATAAATCTGAATCAGCCTTCATCTTTTACCGATTTGAGGTTCCGTATCCAAATGATGGTTGGTGCACAATGATGGTGGTGTTTAGGTCACAAGACTGAATCATTTCAGTAACTTGAAAGTTTACAGAGTACCTACGTAAGTATTACTATGACCACTAAAGCAACAATAAAAATATAATAAAGAAAACCTTTTTTTTTAACATGTTTATTTACGGCGAAAAAAAAACATGTTTATTCCGGTGGTTTTAGTACTTAATATTGTATGGCGTTGACGAATCTTTCGAGTACCGTGTACGAGTCAACTCGCACTTGAAATTGAACATTGTAAATTTAAATTTCATTAACAGAAGTGTTGATAATTGATGTTGTATCCAATTTTTGTTAAATAAAGGTAAATTATTTACCGTGTGCGGAAAATGAAAGTATGCTAAATAAATTATATTAGTACGAAATAATTAATGATTTAGACTATTCTCGCTCCAAACAGAGTCGGAACCAATTTTTCAGGCTGAGTACTTATTGAATATTTTCACTACAGTATGAGCTATATTAACGTGTATATGTCGTGGGTTAGGGGCTTGCCTCTAAAGCATGAGGTTGTGGGTTCCAATCCGGGCAAGTATCTATGTGATTTTCAATTTATATGTACTTTCTATGTTTATCTTGGACATCACAGTCATCGGTGAAGGAAAAACATCGTGAGGAAACCTGGACTTAAATTAATATAAGTCTGAAATCACCAACCCGTCTTGAGAAAGCGTGGTGATCAATGCTCGTACCTTCTCTGTATGAAAAGAGGCCCAGCAGTGGGACAGTAATAGGCTGGTATTGTTTATTATTATTTTAGGAGCTATATTTATTTCTAGGGAAAGTAATTATAAATTAAAATATGCAAAATATTATAAATTAAAATATGCAAAATATTATAAATTAAAATAATATGAGTAATAATTTATTATTCTGTTAGAACCGGCTCCTGATACTGGTGAGCTACTATTTTATATAATTACACGTTCGTTTTTTTTTTAAATATTTATGTGTACAGAAATAAATAAAGGAAATATAATTTTCACCTAAATTGAACGACCAGCATATCGAAGCAAAGGGTAGGGAAGGAAAGGGTAAATAAATAAATAAAAGATACAATTAATCACTACGTACCATTGCCAATTCTTTTCTAATCAATTTCCGTAAACAGTAACAGATAGACATGAATAAGTCATTGAACGATAGTAGGTATTCGACGGTCAATCATTGAGGATTCGCGGCCTTTGATAAAGGTATTAATTTAGTTTTTTCCGGTAACAATGGCACTCATTTTGTTTAGCTATAGCAAAAATAAAAATTTCTACTTTTCTGCACACTCATCTTGGCAATAAAAGAGATAGTTTTCCTGTGTGTGTGTGTGTGTGTGTGTCTGTGTTCCTCTATGTGCGTTTCCTGTGTGTGATATACGTGAACTTTATTATCGCGCGGTGTAAACGTAACGAACAATAAATACGTCCATTTTTTAATTACAAGTAATCACAATACAAAATAAAATTGTTCTATAACATTTTAGATAAACTGGATTAGGCCGGATGTCATTTAGCTATAAAAGATAATGATGTTAATTATAATTGCGCTGGCCAGGCCGAAAGTCGCTTCTAACACTTACCAGAACTTTTACAGACCAAAAATCAATATAATAAATAGCCCTCATAAGTCTAAAAGCCGTACCTATCCGAAAATAGTTTTTTATTTGCATCTGACAGCTAAAAACACCTCCCGGCAAATCGACTTGTCAAAGTAAGAAAAATATGCATACCTCATTTTTTTTTTCGAAAAAAACAGAAATACATTTTCACATACTCCATGTTTGCAAGAAACAAAGTTTCTGCTCTCGTAGACAGTTTAATAATATTTTCGAGTCTAAAGCCCCATGACCAGGACCACCCTACTCCGGCCCTGTCGCCCCATCTAACATGAAGATATTTTTCTAAGCATTTGAGAATTATCCTCCTCACCTACTTCCGTGAATTCTATGTGTATTTAACCTGTAGTTATGCGTATTAATGTACTCATTAGTGCGCTAGGAATTATAATTGTTCGAGTGGCAACACAAAGAGTGCGATGTCACTGTAAATCTACGTGCTTAAGGTGAATGCTCCAGGGTAGCCCGCGAAATTCAACACATAAAGGTGCAGGAATGACTTTTTCAAGGTCAAATTCATTCCTGCACCTTTATGAGCTTGGAGGGTTGTATTGATGATTTTGATGATTATAATTCTGTAAGTACATACGTGTTACAGCCGCGAATCATATTTTAATCAACATACAACCTGACACTGACCTGCAAATTGTAAAAAACGTAATAAAGTTTGAATTTCTACCTATTTGTGTGAATTGCGACCCTGGAGCATCCACCGTTTTTTTTTTTTTAGGATGGGAAATCATCAAATGACTTCTCCCGGGGCGGAGCAGGAGGGAGTGTCAGACTTTTACTGACTAAAACCCATCCATGTTCCTTCCTCGCCCTTTGTGTTCCGGGGCCACGGTATCTCTTTCGAATAGTCCCGCAGCCCCGGCAGCCTTCGGCCCTTGCGGACCCCTTCCCTATTGCTGACTCTCTTTGAGGCGCGCGTGGAACACGAACGCGCCGTCGACACGGCCTGTCGTCATGAGACGGACGGACGGCGAGCTAGCCCATAGCTCCCCGTCCACAGGCCCGCGCCTACGGTGGCCGGAAGCCACCACGTGGCCCCCGACGCCCGGGGCGTCTCCCGCGGCGGCCGGGACGTGAGGATATCTCCCTCTCACGTTCCGCCACCTCCTTCGCTAGCATGACTGCTTCGCAGAAGGAGGTGACGGCGTCCCATTCCGTCTCGCTCCGGACCATGGCACGAACCAGGGCCGGAAGCGAGAGGTCGCCGCCGCCGATCGCCACCTCGAGGACACGGCGGTGCTCCACCCAAGCAGGGCACACCTTCACCGTGTGCTCCACCGTGTCCTCCGGCCGATCCTCACAGTGATAGCACCCGGGCGTTTCCTCCCGCCCGATTCGGTGCAGGAACTTACCGAAGCATCCGTGTCCGGTAAGAACCTGCGTCAGGCGGAAGGTGAGGACGCCGTGGCGTCTCTCTAGCCACTCCTCAAAGAGGGGACTTACCGCCACTATCGTGGCGTGCCCTTGGAGCATCCACCTTAAGGTTAGTTTGGAAATACTGTTTAATTTTTATTATTGTATTCGAATGGACGTATCTGTAAACATAACATAACATTATACCTGTATTTCTCCTAAGGGTTAGGCAGAGCTAGGTGTACCACGACCATAGTAGCATACCTACCCACATTTCACCATATGTTTAAGTCTCATGTAACAGGCGGCGAGCCTATTGCCAACAACTGGGCTCTTGCCCAAACTTGGCTACTTCTAAGACATACCTGATCGAAAAATCCTATAAAACTTTGCTAAACCAACTTCGGAGATGGATTCGATACTCGAATCCTCATTATGCTCAGCTGTTGCAGTTGCGATCACTAGATGACTAGACTAACGAGGCAGTTTCATCATCATTTCAGCCGAAAGACATCCACTGCTGGACATAGGCCTCTCCCAAGTGTTGCAGTGTTGCTACATTGACCAGACCCGGTCCCGTGCGACTCGCATTAAACCTTTAACTGATAACGAAGAGACACAATAGTTAAACAATAGGCATGACGACAGTATCAAAAAATTGTGGAAATTGATGGACACGTATTTTTTGTTTTTGTAAATCAATGAATATTGACAAAGATAAAACGCATCAAAACTCTGGAGTCCGCTCGTGACGTCAGAACTAGCTAAAAATTATACCATGGCGTGACGTATTGAGAATTTTAAAAGCGTCGTATCTTCGTCAGTTTTGGTTTACGTAACAAAAGAAAAAACTCGGGTCAAATATTTTTTGATAATCTAATCGAGACGATTAGATTATCCTATTGACATAAATCTTCTGGAGATTTAGTAACGGACGGGAGGTAACGAATAATTGTATTACTCTATATTAGATTTAAACTTTTAGTTATATATGAGGCAGTTCAGTACCTAATAAAAAGAAAATCACTCCATAATTATCTTTCGCATACCAAAGAAGATTAAAATCAGGGCACAAGACCCTGATTCTATCTGATTTAAAAACGTTTCAGTGATCTCTCGATTGAAATGATTTTGTAGACCTGTACCTTCTACATCTATCCATTTTGTGGGCATTTGTTTTGACTTCACACGGTGTGAATCATTACTTTTTTTTGTTTATAATATCTATATTAGGTTGTCGGCTGGAACTTCATAATCAACTAGTATTGTTATGGTTAAAAATAATTTATCACAAGCTTACTTCAATGTATTGTAAATATTTAAGTATGTCTGGTCTGGTGTAACAAGTGGTATCAATTTTATATTCAGTTTATGACCATTCTGAGAGTCGTCTGTCAGCCAATCTTTTTCAGTTTATTTTAGGATGACTTCATCTTTTGATAATTTGCAGTTATTATGTCCAGATTTAGCAGTGTAAACGATAATATAATAATATAAAATATAAAAATCTCATAATATAAAAAGTTAATAATAGTTTTACACCTTTTGTTCGCTTGCTCTACGAGTTAACATTCCAATTAGAGATGATTATTCGAGATTCTTCTAGGAGATGTAAAGCGAACTTTATTATAAGCACGTCACGGCCGTATTTACTACGTAGCAGGTGAGCCAATGCCACCGGCCGGGGCCCCACGCTTTGGGAAGCCCACGCGTGAACAAACTTTAGAACCAGAAAACCAAACAAGAGAATTGCTAGAATTTCCTATGAGCTTTGCTTTGGCTCAATCACTCTCTACCATTTTCTTCAATAATATTTTGTCTTCCAATTTTCACCCACTTTCATTGATTAAATTTTTTGGCATATCATCATCATCATCATTTCAGCCGAAAGACGTCTACTGCTGGACATAGGCCTCCCCCAAGTGTCACATTGACCGGTCCCGTGCGACCCGCATCCAGCGTGTCCCCGCAACCTTCACCAGGTCATCGGTCCACCTAGTGAGAGGCCTTCCAACGCAACGTCTTCCGGTTCGCGGTCGCCACTCCAGAACTTTGCGGCCTCATCGACCATCCGTTCTGCGAGCAATGGCATCCACGACGTCATAACTATGCATAACATTAAAATACGAAGCTAAAGATGTAATAGGAATATCCTCAAGTCTCTTTTAGACGTCACAATATCAAAATGAAGTCATCATACGCGCACGCTACCAAAAATTTACCTCAGAACGATAAAACACGAAAACAGGGTCATTCGCGCGCATAATAACATTATATTAACGGTCATAAAGTGACGTAAGACTGTATTCCTTGACCAATTCAACTTGAGTCGCGGCAGACTTTGGAACTATGTTTGAAATGTATTGAACTTGACAGGTGGGTGAAGTTTTTCTTCGAAAGCAACGCCACCCTGATGTCTCAAGTAATGTTGGTCTTGTAAGCTACCGTCATGCGCACGCGTTTGAGGTGTGCTTGCGAAATGTTGTCCTTTTCATACACGTGTGGTGACGTGTCTTTTGTTGTGCTTGGTTACGACCACGCGGCTATAACGGATGAATGAAATGTTTTATTTGGTTAATATGTGCCCACATAGAAATTTTTAGAATGATGTAAGTACTTACTGAATACGTGGTAGCCGTTTTCGCGTCGGTGACCCTTCCAACCCGTATTATAGAGATAATTTAAAAAAAAAAGTGGTTTTGGTATGTGGGTGTGATGGGGTGTGGTGTGTGTGTATGTGTAGTATGTGGTGTTTTTATGTGTGGCCATTTTAAATAACTTACAGTTCAGTTTCGGTAGGTTGCTATCTTTGTTTGTTTGACATTTTGCTTACAGACGGTTAGAAACAAAACGTCATAGAAAATCTTTCTTTGAATTTTCTATGAATCAAGTGACAGGTATAGGTGACGCGGATAGGATGTTTCAAGCTAGCTTTGTTTATAGAAATACTGATAGCTACGAGCCGTGGCATAACTGACAGTTATTTCGTAAGTAAGTTATAGAAAACTGGGGGTTGCACTTGCACGACATTGGTCAAGTCTGATATTCGTCAAATCGGCAATTCGTCATATTTGATATTGGTCAAAGCTGTAGTTCGTCAAATCGTCTGTTTGTCCAGTTATGAAATTTGCCAAATACGCTATTGGTCAAGTCATATTAGTACAATCAACTATAAAAATGAAAGAAATGTCTTTCTTTAACCCCTCATTACCGATGCCAAGCCTCGACTGCGTCGGTGGTTCTATGGCGTTCAGTTGCACAACACCACAGTCATGTCCTGAGAAATCCTTATTGCTATTTTCCGCCTAGATCCTACTCTTACAGATTCGAAGGAGGTAACAATCGAAATAATTTAAACCTCAAAATACTAAATTACTATTAACTACATTTTAATGATGTAAATAGGAACCTACAGCAGGCGGCTATTCCTTTTGTAAGTTCCTACAAGGTAAGTTATGTGAATTCAAAACACATATTTTTATCGACTGTACATGGACTTGACCAATAGCGTATTTGGCAAATTTCGTAATTGGACAAAAAGACGATTTGACGAACTACAGCTTTGACCAATATCAAATTTGACGAAATGCCGATTTGACGAATATCAGACTTGACCAATGTCGTGCAACCCGGACATTGGACACGTATTTTTTGTTTTTGTAAATCAATGAATATTGACAAAGATAAAACGCATCGAAACTCGGGAGTGGGGGCTCGTGACGTCAGAACTAGCTAAAAATTATACCAAGGCGTGACGCCTTGAGAATTTTAAAAGCGTCATATCTTCGTCAATTTTGGTTTACGTAACAAAAAAAAAAACACGGGTCAAATATTTTTTGATAATCTAACTGACGGACTAATTAGATTTTTTTGTCGTCTCGCCTATTGCAACCTGTGTTCTGGAAATTATCTCATCAGCATCATTTTAGCCAGGAGTCACCCACCGTTGGGTTTAAGCTTCTTTTCTTTCTGCCGCTGTCTAAGTTCTATGCATCCTTCATCCGGGTATTTCCAGCCATTTTATCAATGTCGTCAGAGAGTTCGTCGAAGATACCGTGTGCAACAAGGAATTTTTCCAGAAGCGAATACAAAATGCTGATAATAGCCAAATATTTATGAATATTGCGCACTTCACGACATTACAGTAGTATCATCCAGATTTCAGATAAAAATCAACAAGTCATGTTACATTCATGATTGTATCTAATCATCATCTTCAAGCAGAGTAAATCCGAGTTAGCGCCTTCCTTGACTGTGCGCGTCTGCGCGTGAGATGATCTTGCAAAATCTTGTCGTTTCTAAACACGTGTTTATGGCATGTTTACAAAGTAATGTCTACTTGATCAATATTCTGTCTCGTCGGAGTCCGTTCTGTCTCGTTCGTAGTTCACAAACGCTACTGAGGACCTTCAAAAGGTAGCTGTGGTTAGACTTGATACGGAATGGTGAGGATCAGGTGTTGCGGAACAGCTTGCGATAGAATGACTTGACTATTAAGAATGAGCTCTTGGAATCGATTCCCAGGTTGGGCGAAGAGTTTCATAGTGCCATCCAGTAGTGGCCCGAAGTCTTGATTAGGGCCCATTCAATGGCTATAGGCTCGCCCTCTAATTTACATGGGACTTAAACAACATCATAAGAATTGCCATGAAGCAATCACACATCCAGATTCCGGACTACTATACTGAGAAATCCCTAATGGCATAACGGCAATTTTACATTTACGATTTATTAATTTAATTTGTTTAATTTATTCTGATTTATTAATTAGTTGACTTAGATTTTGATTTAATTTGATTGAATTTGTTTTATTTTAATTCTATAATTTAATTTAATTCTAGTTGAATGAGTCTGATTTTATTTTTATTTTTTTGTAATTATGTTTTTATCTTTTATTTTTATTTGGCAATGGGTGTTATTTACCTGAAATAAATGAATTTATTATTATTTATTATTATAACCCAAAAACGTTCTGCTCGTCCTGGGACCTGAACTCAAGGCCTTATGCTTAGCAGTAGCACATACAATCACAAGACCAACGAGGCAGCTTGCGGCGTTTTGTTATGTTATGCTTGATCGTAAATTACTCACATTGCTGAGGATGTATCTAGCAAAAGGTTGTTCGAATTAATCATAATTAAATTGACATGTGCGTGCGCGCAGTGTCAGCACACGTCTAGATACACGTGACCTGCTATGATCATGGGCTTACTAAATCTTGTCCTTTAAAAACACGTGTCTCCTTTACCCGACCCCTTCGTTTCCCGATCATTATAATCTGGATCTTTTCAAAGTTTTAGTTTCGATTGGTTTGGTTTTGAGACTCCACAATCGCACACTGCTTCATCGGTATATACCGAACAAAGTTGTACCTGCGACGGCCTAAAGTCGGTTAAGAGAATTCCAGGTGGGCCATGGCAATTGATAAGAGTGATTGTCAGAGATTCGGCATTCTGATGACCGTTAAAGATTTATGAATGACATCTGAGACCAATGGCTTAATGCGGTTTTCGATCCGAAGACCGACTTCGGCAATTGTAGTTTATCCTATGATCACCCCTTGCGGCTGTCATTATTTAGCCACGAGCCTCTCTCCTTGTACTTTTAGAACTAAGAAGTATTATTTGCATGATTGGTAGTTTTTTTTTTAAAATACATCATTAGTTTCAGTATGTCAAAACACCAATGCTCATTCCTATGGATTGTGCCTATCTTTACCACTATTCCTATATTGGCTCTAGGCTGCATAGTCGCCTGATTGTGCCCGACTGGCTGCGGTTGGTCGGGCTTCCTCTCCCATCCCAGAGCATGTATTTGCTTACAAAACAGTGCCCCCTGGTGTATCCGGCTTGTCCGGGTCAGGCTTGCTCCTGGCTGGGTGTGGTGCTCAATCATCATCAATCATCATCATGGGAAACCTGAAACACGTGTCTAATATTTTTATGTAAAGAATCTGTGTACAAAATTTCAAAACAATATCATGAAAAAAAGCATGTTCTGTTACCTGGCTATCAGTAAAAAAAACGTGGTCACCACGTGGCGAGCGCCCCCATGCCGCCGCCCGCGCTGTGCGCTTGCGCCTAGTGCCGCTATGATCTGTCAGTTGTGCGCAAATGATAGCGCATAGGTACTTAATGTCGCTTGGTGTCCAACTTCTATCCTTTTCAAATATTTTTGGGACAACATTTAATATGGTGTAAAAATTATTGGAATCGATACAGTTGCTTATTCTGAACCAACTATATTCAGGTTTCGCAAATATACTAAAAATAATGTTGTATAATAATGTCGTCTATATCAGAAGGAATATGGCACTAAAGGATGTGAGTAAACTGGTTTCCCGTTAGAAGAATATCAATGAAATATCATTCGAATGATGTACCTACCTAAATTCTCGCTGCTTTTAAATGTGTGTTTAAAAACATTTATGGAAACGTTTTAAAATAATGATGACGAGCGGTAGTGGCCCAGCGGTCGTCAGTTCGAATCCAAGACAGGAACGTCAACATAATAAGCCTAGAACAAGCCTGTCTGTGAGAGGGTGTCCTCATTCACCATCCGGGCTCAATGCGGGTTGGTACCGTAGAATGTCATATGTCTTTGAATTCTTAATTCGTCGGCATTGTAAGGAAATCAGTCGTCCTTGATGATTATAATAAAAATGTGCATGTATTGCTTTTGGAAGCTTGATTCTATAATATTATCTTAGACACGTGTCTTCACAAGAACTAATTGCCTTAGAATAATAGCAATAAATATTCTACCAATAAAGAAGAAGAAAATACCATTTCATTGGCCAATGATTTATTGGACATCAAAACTTTTATTAACTCGATCATCAATATGACCCAATGAACTATGGATCAATTGGATGGCTACGTTAATAATTTGGGTACTATTAAGGCTAGCGTAGACAAGGCCGAGCATGTCTTACAACAAAAAAATCGAGGACAGAGACACTGACAGGACTAGTGTAGCCAATAAGCCTGAAATAGTAGTAGTGGATCGATTAGAGCGGCGTGCAATGATTGCTGACATAACGGCCCCGCATGACGAGAACCTCGTAAACGCCGAGAATGATAAGGAAATCAAGTATCTTGACTTGGCCCGCGAGGCTTGTCGACATGAGAGGTGTAAACTTAGCGATCACTGTGCCGAAAGTCGTTTCAGCCAATGGCTTAATTGCCACGAGCCTCGACCCATGTCTGAGGGGGCTCTCGTTAGGCAGCTGGATCAAGGGCTGGATTCAGAAAGCGGTACTCCAGGGCACGGCTCGCATTGTTAGGAGGTTCCTTTCTCTGGAGCTTGGACTCCTATATCGACCACTGCTGTAAATCACCACACCAGCCCAGTTGGGCTGGTGTGGTGATTTACAGCCCACTTCTGCATGAGAGGAGGCCTGTGTCCCAGCAGTGACATTATAGGCTGATTTAGATTGGAAATCAAAGCATTGCAAGAATCCTCCTACAATCTCTTTCGCATATGGGAAAGTAATCTGGTGACTTACCAAGACGTCTAAAGCAATATTGTTTTAATCTTATTCCAGAATTGGCAAGAGATGGCGCTAGACGTCCCCTATAGCTCCGTTTCTTTCCCATACTGGAGTGACATTAAAACAATACTGCTTTAAGACGACATAGAAGATTACAGATTTGAAGAAGAAGATTTTTACTGTGCCATGCACTGTCGTACGGCCCGGCAAAATGTATGCGAGCCCATCAATTGCACTCGACCAAATATTTATATGTAGGTATACTCGATGACAAGGAGTGACTGACACGCGAGCCTAACGATGGTCCTATATGCTTCGGTGTTTCTCAAGGCGACGACTGTGACCGCCGCAGTTGTAATGTGCGCTTAGCTTAACCCGAGTAGGCAACGTGTACGCGTTTCTGGCCACGTGTCTGGAGATGCATGTAAACCACGTGCTGTGCATGATTCAATCCTGAGATAAATGAGATTAAATTAGAGTTGGAAGTAATAAAAGAACAAAACTGTTTTACGTCCGTCACATCATTATTCCAGGTCCAGTTGAAAACCAGAGTCGGGCACTAGCTGCTCGGCAGTTTGCTGAACTGGGCCTATTTGGCGCAGCCGTGAGACACACAATATTATCTCACTTTTTCTGTCTCGATTTAAGTTTTCATGGTGTAGATTTAAGTTTACTTTTTTTTGTGTGCACTTATGGCATGTGCCGAATAAATATGTTTTCTTTCTTTCTTTCTAATATGAAAAAGTTTCTCATGATTGGAGCCAGTTGAAGACTGTTTGAACTTTAATTTTGATAAAGTTTCAAAAAATAAATGTCATTATTGTTGGCTATCGTTGACCCGATAAAATCAATGTAATTTTTCTGGGAAATGGCATTATTAACTCAACATTGTGTTCCTTCTAGCAAACCTTTCAGAGAAGTACATTAAAAAAATCTTCTTCCAAAATGGGACGACAATGCAGTACCTACCGTATTTGCAACACCAGGTCAATAGGAACAGAGAGCTACCGAATCACTGACGAGCTAGACGGTACTATACAAGGTGTAAACGTACTCTTCACGAAGTCGTCAATCAAGCATTCTGTACATCAAACTAAGTAACTCTACGTAAGAATTATTGCTGGGAAACGACTTTTTTTTGGGGTGAAAAATCATATTTTGTGGTAGAACTCAATGTAACGCGCTCAAAATATTGTGCTGATGAATGGATTGAATACTACGGGGGTCGTGGAGGTGTTAAAAGTAAAAAACTATCATTAAAAACTTGTATTTAAAAAAAAAAAACTAGTCTAAAAGTTGAAACTTTGACCCCGAATATCTCCGTAACTAGAAGGTTCCCAGGTATGGTGTAGAACAAAATAAATATCGCAATGACGGGGAGAACAAGTGCCTTTCGGCTTCGTTAAGAGGTTTTTTACACCCTTTATAAGTATACGTAGAAGTGAACATTCAGAGGCCCAACACAAGACACCGCTGTTTACACCGCGCTCGTGCTAGGACTTCTTGACGTTGAGAGGGATGTGGAATATCCCTATAGTGTTAAACAAATAAAAATAACAAAGACTAGTAAAAGTAATAAAGGAAGTAGCATAGCTGTAATAAAAGAACCACGTTCACTTGCGCCGGCGCCGTTCCGACCTCGCGTTATTGAAGTTAACAACTCATTAAATCATTCGACGCACGCCAATCTCTGTTTGTTTTGTTTGTTTTTTATTGTTTCATTTGTTTTTAATGGTTTTTGTTGTCTTGCTTTATTAGCTCAACTACATACTTTGCTAGTAACTAAAGTGCAAGCCTTTAAAGTTGTAAGTTGTTGTTTTTGTGTTGGAGTTATTGTTGTGTAGTTGTTGTATTTGGCTACTCCGGGCTTTTGATAAGGCCTTTTTTTTTGACAAGGCCGCTCGCAGTTCAACACTAGAAGGTTGTTTACTGCTTAACCGGGCCATCTTGTGGTGACCTCAAATGAATTTAAAGGACCCAAGCAGCAAGGTCTTTTAAACGACTTGACTTTAAAATAAATATATATATATTTTTTTTATTATAATTATTTGCAATCGGTCGTCAGACCATAAGCGAATTTGTTGTAGTTTACATGGCGTTGTGGTGGAGCAGCCAGTGCAGCGCCTCCCATTTATAGAATGTGGCTCCTCTTTAGTCTTTTTACCACCGCTGTCGGGTTTAATAGTTCAGTCACTAGGGGGTTTGGGTGCATGGCTAGGCGTGCCTTGTGTTGACCTTTGTACCGCTCGATTTCAGAGTTTACGAGCGGCACCTGCAGGAAGTCGTGGATTTCGCTATTTCGAGCAAACCAAGGTGCATTTACTATGGCTCTTAGTATACCATTTTGAACCCTTTGCAGGCAGAGAATGTTAGTTTTGCTGGCTACGCCCCACAATTGGATTCCGTATGTCCATATTGGTTTAAGGACCGAGTTGTAAATGAGTAGCTTGTTGTCTACAGAGAGTACCGAGTTTCTGCCCATGAGCCAATACAGGTTGCGGAACTTATGGTTTGTCTCCTCCCTTTTTTGTTTAATGTGATGCTTCCATGTTAGGCGCCTATCTAAATGGAAGCCAAGATATTTGACACAATCTGTGTGTGGTAAGGTATCAGGTCCAAGTCTAACAGGAGGGGTGTTTCCGTGCCTGAGCGTGAAGGTGATATGGTTAGACTTGGATGCACTAGCGCGTATCCGCCACTTACAAAGCCATTTATGTGTCTCGTCTAACTGATTTTGGAGTTTATTGCTGGCCATTTCTGGGTTGTCGTCCACTGATAAGTAGGCTATGTCGTCAGCATATGTTGCAACTGTTATGTCGTCAGATGTAGGTAAATCTGATGTAAATATGTTATACAACACAGGGCCTAAAACAGAACCCTGTGGTACTCCAGCTTCCACATCAAACAATCTTGATCGTGCTTCGCCCTGTTTAACTCGGAAGCAGCGATCGGATAAGTACGACTGGATGAGCAGGAACATTGAGTGTGGAAGTTTTTCCTTCACTTTTGCCAGTAATCCTTTGTGCCAGACACGGTCAAAAGCTTGTTGTACATCAAGAAATGCCGCTGAGCAGTACTTTTTGCGTTCAAAAGCCTGTCTTCCTGTTTGGTAAACTCGGTGAACCTGTTCTATTGTTGAATGGGATTTCCGAAAGCTAAACTGATGAGGTGGAACAACATCATTGACATCCATGCATGGTTTAAGTCGGTTAAGGAATATCCTCTCCCACAGTTTGGACAGTACAGGAGTTAAGCTTATCGGCCGATAAGACGACGCTTCATGTTCAGGTTTGCCCAATTTGTGGATCATGACCACTTCGGAGATTTTCCAAAGGTCAGGAAAGTGAGATGTTCGAAAGATTGCGTTGAACAGACTAGCCAAGAAGGCAATGCATTTTCTGGGAAGATTTTTAAGTATTGAAGGTGTGATCAGGTCAAATCCCGGGGCTTTCCTCGAGTTCAATTGTCTGATTTCCTTCGCAATTTCCTTAGGTGTTGTTGGTTTAATGGGCACACACATCTGCAGATCTTGTTCTAATATTGCATCAATATCACGCTCATCTGCAACGCTCTCGTTGGGTTTGAATACAGAACTCAGATGCATTGCGAATACTTCGGACTTTTCCAAGTCAGTTCACTTCTTGTCCAGGAAGCTTTTGACCTAATTGGAGGATAAGACTGTTGAGGGTTATCTAGGTTTTTGGTTCCTTCCAGAGAGAGTTTGCACCAACCCCCGTAGGTGACATCATCTGTTGGTTTGTTGCCACCATTGAATTAACAGATTCCTGGACTATAGCCTTTAACTCTTTAGCTGCCTTGTTATAGTAAAGTTTATCAAGCGGATGACGGGACTGATGCCAAATTCTTCTAAGTCTGCGTTTTTCTAGGATTTTTTGCGTTATATCTAGTGGATGAGAGACTTTGGTCGAACCTCTGGATGAGAGGGTGTGTTGATCCAGGCAGCTATTTGAATGGCATTTGTGAGATATCAGCAGGCGTTATCTACGTCGTTTTGATCTTTTAAAGGTATAGTAGAAGTAAAGTTGTCAATGAGGTAAGTCTTGAAACCGTCCCAGTCAGTTCGGCTATTTGTCAAAGACTCGGTCATTTCTCGAGTCAGCTCACTAGTGCTAATTATGAGGATCGCCGGTGTGTGATCTGATGATCCGTTTAGGCTCGATTCAATTGTAGTGTGTAAACTGTCTATAATATAAAAAAAAAAATATATATAATGAAATAATTTTCATTTGACTGTATTTTAAAAGGTGCGAGGGAGTCGACGACAAAAAAAATGGAAGGAGCTAACTCGCGCGCACCCACGATTTTCATTACTATAGTTGGTGCCAGTTAAGATGAGAATAGCGGTCATTGCCCTTTCCCTAATATCTCTTCGTACGATCCAAAACAAATAAACCATGTGTCGTTTTTCATTACAAAAAATGTTGAAGATCACGATAGCTGACGATTCAAGACTTGAAAAGGCTTATTTTTGGTTTTCAAAGTTAAGAAGTTTAATAAATTTAGGTGGGTCAATGACCGCTATTCTCATCTTAACTGGCACCAACTTATACACAGAATAACGAGAGCGTCATGATCTGTGTCCTAGCTTACTTAATTTTCTTTATTTCTTCCTGCCATGAATGTCGTGAAGAAAACATCTCGACAAGGTTTTACTTTTTGAAATACTCTGAAGAATATTAAGGTCAGCACCAGGGTAGCGCGCGAAATTCAAACTTTCTTATGTTTTTTTGCGATTTACAGGTCTGCATGTGTCAGGTTGTATGTTGATTAAAAATGAGTCGCGCAAGTAACACGTATTACGTATGTAGTTACAGAATTATAATCATTCATTCAACCCTTTACGTTAATTTATCCCCATTCAATAACTATTTCATGAAAAAGTCATTCAATGGGCGACCTTAAAATCTATAGCATACCTAGTCTAACATCAACATTAGCTGTAATATATATGTATATATATATAATTTTTCCAGAAGAAAACAAGTCCATTTGTATTAGTTCCACTTCAGTTACCATTCTTAATCCCTACAAAGTGAAAACGTTTTGTAAATGGGTCAAGCATAATTGTTAATTTTCCACTCAGCTTAGTCTTTTGAATTTGTATAAAAAAGAGTGGACATGTTCGAAGTAGGTCAACTTAAATATTTTTCAACGGGATGTTTTGATGCAAAGAAAGACAACAAGGTAGTAACAAATTCAAAAACGTGTTAATTCTTGATAAAACTCCTAAAAACATGAGCGATGGCTTATTCGATTCGGAATGACGTCTAGAAAACTGTATCGAAGGTGTATCAAAATCTCAACACTAAAATATCAAACGTTTAATAAATTTTCTTATTAACTTTTGACTTTTCTTGTTGACAGCGATGTGGACGAATTTTTTGACGCCCTTATAGTTTGTTTATAAGTAGTGTAATTATTTAAATAAAAACACTATAAGTTAATAAGTTTTTATTTAAATAATTACACTCACACTTTTTTTTTTCAAAATGTTATTCTAGAATTATCTATGATTATGGTTTTGAGATTTTCAATGTTGAGATTATGATTGTTGATCTCTTAAATACCAATCCCAGTAGTTCCACGGGTAAAAAAAACTTCCCGTGGTACTACTGGTAGTGATACTGGTGGTACCACGGGCAATACCGGATTTTTCATTAGTCGCGTTTTTAGTCGTTATAAACCACACAAATTCTTGTTTTATATTATTGTGGTAGACTGGTTTATAAAATACATGTTTATCGGTATGTTGAGTCTCGCTTTGGCGCGGTGGTGGTGGTGGTGTGGTGTGTAATGTTAGACTGTGTCAGCCTATAATGTTCCCACTGCTGGGACACAGGCCTCCTCTCTATGAGAGAGAATAGACTATAATCTACCACGCAGGCCCGGTGCGGGTTGGTAGATGTCACATGTTATCGAATTTTTGGTTCTAGGACATGCCGGTTTCCTCACGATGTTTTATTTCACCGTTAGCGTTACAGATCAACTATATATAATGTGGAATGGACACCGAAGCTCAAACGGTCACCGCATATTCAGTAGGTACAGCATAATATTCCATTCTTTATTAATAATAATTTTAATTTAATAATATTTTTTTTATTCAAAAGTAAACGTTTACAGATTTTCTTAAATCTATGTCAAGTTCATCCATACTTTGAGCCTGAACTAGGTAATCCTGTGTTTCAGGCGATTGCTCCACATAGAAATTTTTCGCCGGTAATTAAAAAAAACAACAATTAGTTGTTCCCTACAAAGTTTGACATACGACCGTAGAACAGCTGTTTTTTTTTACCAGTAACCATCAATTTTATTTTTACTAAACATTTTTTTTAATCGTGTCCCTGTCCGCCAGTGGTGGACATCGGGAATCTTCGAACCTTTTGAACGCCATTGTCACATAATTTGCAGTGCTCTTACAGGGCCATGGAATTTTAATGCATGCCTACTAACCAGTGTATTACATGTTAGCAAATAAATAAATATGTATTCTCGCTCGCACTAGTAGGGTAATTGTCTGTCTAAAGACAGTCTTGTCTATGGTGTGCGGTAGCTCTAAAAAGATCAGTCCGATTTTTTGATTTAGGGACTCTATAACCTTTCGGAGAAATTCCCTAAGGGTTGTCTAGTATTACTACCTAAAATCTTGTTTGTAATAAAACAGGTCACTACAACATAATACTTATTAAGTCCTGTGTAATTCCCTAGAGGCGTGGCCCGCCGTTCTCCTTTGTTTCGTAAAAGGTAATTAGGAGATTATGTCAAAGGTCATTCTGTTGACATAATACCCACTTCACCTTTTGTATATTTATTTTCTCTTAAGTTTTAGGAGCTCGTGGCTAAATAACAACAGTCGCTCGGGTTGATCTTTAGGTTAAGCCGTGCTTGCCTAGGTTGGTCTGTGGATGGGTGACCAACCATTACATACCGAGTTTCCTCCGTGCCTCGGAAAGCACGTTAAGCAGTTGGTCTTGGCTGTCATTTGTAGATCTTTGACAGTCGTTATAGATAGTCCAGCCCATAAAGTCTGACTGAGTCTTACCAAGAGGTATCGTATTACCCAGTATTAACTGGGTTGTGGAGGTCAGATAGGCAGAAGCTCCATATAAAATACTGGTAATATTCAGCTGCATCCGGTTAGACTGGAAGCCGACCCTAACATAGTTGGGAAAAGGCTAGGCAGATGATGATTTTCTCTTAAGTTAACACTAGTGCTCTGCCCGTGGAGTTTCTTCGCCCGCGTGGAGTTTCTTCGCCCGCGTGGAGTTTCTTCGCCCGCGTGGAGTTTCTTCGCCCGCGTGGAGTTTCTTCGCCAGCGTGGAGTTTCTTCGCCCGCGTGGATTTCGGTACCTGGTTATCCCACAGGATCAAACAAACATGGTAAAAGTCCTATATTTTACGTGTTGAATCCAGGCTATAAACTATCTGTTTCAAATTTTGACGATCCGAATGGCGCAGCGGTAGTGAGGCTGCCTTACGTTCTTAGGGTCCCGGGATCGAATCCCGGTAGGAGCAAATGTTTGAGCCCTATCAGAATACCAGCGCTGTGACTTTTTTTTAAATGTCATAGCACCGTGCTGTGATAGGAGTCTTTTGACCTTGCACAGGACCAATAAAATTTGATTGTTTTTTATTTTTCCCATGTTTACTTTTTTAAATAATTTTGTAATCATTCTATCTTTTTGTTACTATTATATCCTATGGGAGTTTAATAAATACTTTTTCTTTCTTTCTTCTCACTCAAACAAAATCTCGAGCCGTTTCTCAGCTGGCGCACTGAGAAACTGGTCGAGAGTGTGCGTGCGGCGACGCAAAGATACTATGGCGCACATATACAAGCCGCGGGCGATGCGTTTGTGTGAAGATATCCTAATTCTCTTTTTATACTATGCTAGCATGCATCACAATCGTGATAGGTACTACCGACGAGTTCACCGAAACCGATCCGTTTTCAACCTTATTACAAATGGCATAAGGGTGAAAAGTGGCAGATCGTCAGTGAACTCGGGAGTAGGTACGTGCTGATAACAAGATTATTCTAGTACAACTGCAAAAATTGCTAATCTTTACACTATCAACCGCAAAAAACTACCTAACACAGCCAAATAGGCATTTTGTTATTAATCATAATTCTTAGATTATAAGGTAATCAGCTATTAAGATTATGAATGGATTTGGGTTTTTACGGTAGCACTGCAGTCATTAGTCTGGTGTTTATTCACTAAATAGGTAAAGACAAGTATAAGAGGATCTTCAGGTTAAGCCGCCCTTGCCAAGGTTGGTTCACGGATGGGTGACCGCACCTTACATACCGAGTTGCCTCCGTACCTCGGAAAGCACGTTCAGCAGTTGGTCCCGGCTGTCATTTGTAGATCGATTCCCAAGTCGGGCAAAGTGTTATTGGGTTTATCCATCAGGAATTTTAGCAGCCACGGAGTTTGGATTTGTGCTCGGTTGATGGCAATAGGCTCGCCCCCTATTACGTGGGACTGTCGAAATATGGGTGTACTTCTTCCAAACCCTTCGGGGATCACAGGCGTGGTGTTATGTTATGTCATGATATGAGAATAGGAAAGGCCTACAAAGTGTTTTAAAATTCCTGGAGGAAAAACCCTATAACACTTTGCCCCACCGGGGAATCGAACCCAGGACTTCATGCTCAGCAGCCGCGCTTGCAACCACTAGACCTACGAGTCAGTCGGCTTCTTATATCCGTCTCACTATACGCGTTATACAATCGACAACTACAGTACTTTCACAGTTTTTATAAATAAAATAAATAAATATCGCTGGACATTACACATAGCGCCATCTAGCGCCACACTAAGCAACGAGGCTTGTGTCGTGGACACCAGATAGTTGATATACTACATGGATACTTTTTGTTTGTAAATACATTCTTTTTATACATATAAACATCCATGACTCGGAAACAAATGTCCATGATCATCACACAAACATTTGCTCTTACCGGGATTCGAACCCGGGACCCAACGAACGTAAGGTAGCCTCACTACCGCTACGCCATTCGGGTCGTCGAATATGTCTCGTCGTCGTCGTTGTCGTCGTTATAATTATGTCTTGTGACTTAGGACTGTAGCTACATTTAATTTTTATCTTTGTTTCGACAGTTCAAAAGTGTTTGTAATAGGCAGAAATCTAAGAAATCTAATTAGTCCGTCAGATAGATTCCAAAACATATTGGACACATATTTTTTCACGTAAACAAAAATGAAGACGATACAGTGCGTCAAAAACTTGTGTGACGTCACATTTAAGTACATTTTTACTCAAATGTGACGGTTTTTTACAACTTAAATCTTTGACACGTTTTATTTGCGTCAATTTTTATTAATTTGATTAAACAAAAAAACACGTATCCAATATTTTTCAATAATCTAACTGACAGACCAAACAGAATCAATTTTTTTAGTCAGTCATCATCCATATTGACCTACTTGAAATAAATGCTTTGATTTTTTTATTTTGACATTTTATTCACGTACGCGTAAAATAAAAACTTGTAAAAATTGTCAATTGATTTTTAAACAACAAAATAATGACGTCAATACGGTATCGTTATCACGTAACGTATAGTACGATAGTATCGATGATTAATTTATGAATTGTTTCATACCGAGATACAAATCAAGGTGAAAATAACAGTCTGAATCATAATAGTGGAAATTCCGATTTATAAATAATAACAAAATTGTTAATTATTTATATGTAGGTAGTTGGGTCAAGGGCTTGATGAAGAAAGCGGAGTACTTGCCCTGTATTGTTTAGAGGAGGTCTTTCTCCGAGAGTATCTACTTTAAACGGTATGTTAATAACATGCCAATATTAAAAAAGGTCGCACGACCAAAAAAAAATCAGTACAGCCGTTTCGTTTTAAAAAAATATTTTCTTTTTGTTGTAAACAAGGTGTAAACGGACCCTCACGAAGTCGTCAACCAAGCATTCTGTACATAAAACTAAGTAACTCTATGCAAAAAAATATTACTGGAGCAAAAAAATAAAACAGAGCTCTTTAATAGCCAACCATTATATCAAAGTAATGATATGAATCAATAAAAGAAACATTTATACCGATTTCCAAAGCCGTATGAAAAGATATTAACAAAAATCAATATGGAAGCACTCACTTTGATTCAGAAATGATAATCAAGGAAGCAGACAGACTTAAGAAAGTGGGTTAAAACAGCCAAACCTCGGATGTGTTAGGTAGCCTTTCCAGTCCAAGATTTTTTATCGAATATATCGAAATATTTGTATCGAAGAGGTATCATATTTTAATTAGGTATAAATTACGCCAAGTCAGAGGCCCATGGGCGGCATAAAAACTCTCGACACCAGGTTAAGAACTAACCACACCATAAAGTAGATTATAAATTACACACAGCTTAGACCCGGCCGTAGTCAAAATGTATTACAGCTAAAAATGTAAGATTTCTACGCAAAATATACGAGTTTTGGACGTACAATACTGTTCTATCTATCTCAAATTACTCAAATACTAAGACGACAACATACAATTAAGAAAACTCGAATTCAATATAAAGTTAAGACTTTTGTAAACATTTTAAACAGTTTATAACCATGAATACGGTTAATATTGTTTTGTCTTTCTAACAATATCACAGTCATGTTATGAAAAGATGCATTCATAAAAAAAAAAAAAGGAAAAGCTTATTATAATAAACGATTTTAAATATTGTTTTCAATGAAAATATGGGACCATTTTACAGGTATGCCGACCGGATTTAAGTCGTATAAAAAAGATTTCCTTGCAGATTCTGCCCTCCTGGTACTTGCTACGCCTCGCTATCGAACGGTGAATCTTACGGAGATTGTTAATATCTTGATTAAAAAGCTAAATATGGACGGTTTCATCTTTGCCTACTCGGTAATAGGCTATCAGAATCTCTTGTTGTGTGACTGAATCAAAAACCTAGCTGAAATTCAAATGTATGGGAATACTCCTAAGGTAATGCAGTTTTTTATGGTACAGTGGATTATTTTTTCGTTTACGATGTTGAAGAAAGTGGTTCAGTTTGGAGTTCTGTACCTCACCCTTAAAATTAGGACCACACCTTTCTGATACACTGTATACTTAATATTTTACGAATATCACTTCACTTTCAGGAAGTCTGATTGTAACGTTACCAAATAGGACACCCATCCAGTTTTCACGTCCATTCATGAATATTACCAGGATAATTTAATTATGTTTTGTGGTATCCTCTGACGTCATCGGCAGGAACTAATGGTGTGGTCAGTCCATTGATTAACAATATTCAATTGTATATTATGCACGTTTAAAAACCATATAGGTACATTGCTGTGATGACATTATACCAATCACGGCGACAGTTCGTTGATGTGTTTATTGTTTTATAAACAAAATTCTTGGAATTACAGAACTTACTGCAATTCAGTATCGATCAGTCATCGATAACGCATTGTTTTATGGACAAGATTCATTGAAATGTATGTTAAAGAATGTACTTGAACCATAGACTGGACAAATGATTGTTTGCAATACCAAAAATTGAGTCAGGCATACCGTCTTTAAACATTATAATATTTCTATGAATACTAGGATGGTATTGAAGGATGGCATAAACTTCAACACAATCTCATATGTCATTGTCTTATATCGTGATCATATGTCAAGCCTTTTCCCAACTATGTTGGGGACCGCTTCCAGTCTGAGTACCAGCATTTTACATGGAGCGACTGCCTATCTGACCTCCACAGCACAGTTGCTGGGTATCACGATACCACTTTGTAAGACTTGGGGGCCGTCTCCACGAGCGAGAGAATCGATATCGTTAGTATAGTCGTGCCACGTATTTCTATACACCCTTGCGGTCCCCTTGTTGTCAGACTGTCGGCTTTCTAGACATCCGTAATGAACGACTGTCAAAGATTTACAAATCACAGCCGGGACAAACTGAGGCACGGAGCCTTGTCCGGCCTGTGGACGGTGAGCTATGGGCTAGCTCGCCGTCCGTCCGTCTCATGACGACAGGCCGTGTTGATGGCGCGTTCGTGTTCCACGCGCGCCTCAAAGAGAGTCAGCAAAAGGGAAGAGGTCCGCACGGGCCAATGCCTGCCGGGGCTGCGGGACTATTCGAAAGAGATACCGTGGCCCCGGAACACAAAGGGCGATGGAGGAACATGGATGGGTTTGAATTGTATTTCTTGTGTTTACTATGGACACTTTTAACGTGCACATCTTGCTACATCGTTCTCACATAATGTACCATCTCAACATGAATGATGTAACCAAGATTTTGTAACTATATTTTGATTTATAAGAGTGTCCATGGAGTTTCTTACTCGTTCTTCTCTATAGAGATCTACGCTAGGGAACAGGCAACTAAAGTACTTTCACAGTTTTTATGTCGTTTGACGGGGACTGTAGCTACATTTCATTGTTATCTTTGGTTTCGTCAATTCAAAGGTGCCTGTAACTGGCCTACTTGAAATAAATGCTTTGATTTTGATTTTCTAAATTTTACCATTTGGAAGGAAAACAAACTAAATCATTAAAAGTTGAAACAGTAAACTTCCATTACAAAAACGTGTCATTATTTACTCCAATTTTTCTTCCAAAAGTCATTGCTCGATAGACGATACGGTTGTTTATAAATTGATGTCAAAAGTCTAGGGTTTCATCCTCGCGAGTTTATATTAAAAAGTTTTTAACTAGTTAACGTTGTGGTGCTTTTAATTAAATGGCTGCCGATCGTTGAAGTTCACAAGATAATCTCTTCTTACCTCGTGTCAAATTCATCAGCTGTCTAGCCTTTTCCCATTTTTTTTTTGGGATTGGCAGTCTGTACAGCTGAATACCAGTCTTTTACATGGAGCGACTGCCTATCTGACCTTTTTACATGGAGCGACTGCTTATCTGACCTTTTTACAAGGATCGACTGCCTATCTGACCTTTTTATATGGAGCGACTGCCTATCTGACCGTTTTACATGGAGCGACTGCCTATCTGACCTTTCTACATGGAGCGACTGCCTATCTGACCGTTTTACATGGAGCGACTGCCTATCTGACCTTTCTACATGGAGCGACTGCCTATCTGACCGCCACATCCCATTTAGTACTACTAACAGGGGTACATTATTACCCATAATACCGTACCCCTTGGTAAGACTAGTTGTCAGACTTTCGGACCACTGGCTACCTGTAACGACTGTCAATGATTTACAATAGACAGCCGGGACCAACGGCTTGACGTGCTTTCCGAGGCATGGAGGAAAGTCACCCATCCACAGATCGACCTTTGCAAGAGCTGCTCAATCTTAAATATCAATCCGCGCGGCTGTTATTATTAAGCTACGAGCTCCTCTTGTGTCATATTATGAATAGTTACTTACAAGTAACATTTAATTAAAAAAATAAAAGTATCAAATACCCCGACTTCAAATTGCATTTTGTATGATTGTATTTGTACCTATATATTTGTAATCTCCTTTTAATTTCCTTCATTTTGATACCCTACTCGATAGGTTTGGTTGTTATTTTATTATTAAGTAACGACTTATAATTTAGCGCCAAAAATCCGCCATTTTGTTTTTTTTAAACACCTGTCTAAGGACACATAGGTTTTTGAGACGGATCTAATGATACCTTCCTATTTCGAAATCCATCTAGCCATTTGGAACATAGGTACCTACGAGGTAATAATGAAACACAAGATACGCGCGGAAAACATAACCCTTCCTTGGCAGTCGGGTAAAAATGGTGGGTTCCTAACCTCCTACCTATCTACCTATTCATTAGTCAAAAAATAAACAGCGTGATCATACGCGTGATTACATTCATCAAGGCTCAATATACTTAAGCGATATCAAAAACAAAAGGACAATAAGTGTAAATCAATGATGCACTCAAATACAAGGGAATCAGTTTTTCCAGCTTTTGAGTACTTATAATCAGTTCGTGGATCAGTTGGTGGAAAAAAAATAGAGCGATGTGACGGCTTCAATTTTTTTGTCTAGGATTTTCACGATTTTTTCTTTCAACCAGGTTATACCTAATTAACCTACAATATAATTCCGGAAGCTAAAACAATTAAATACACAATAACATTAATATAATGCCGATAAGTAATGATGATAAGATCTTATCAGTAACGAACTATTACAAAACTAAATTGATAACTTCGGGGATGTACATATTAATGGATTATGTACTACTACTGTTAGCCTGTATCCCACTGCTGGGTAAAGGCCTCGCAATTACTTCCAAATTCTTCGATACAGGGCCAATGTGGTCCTTGGTTTTATCCAGCTCGCCCTACCACCTCCTGCGAGGTCTACCGCGTCGCCTTCTGGCTGTGTCAGGGCTCCACATTGTGGTTATTTTGGCCCACACGTGGCCAGCCCAGACCCACTTTAGCTTAGCGGCTTTTTGGGCAACGTCAGTAATTTGTGTTTTGAAGCGCAGTGTGGTGTTGAGTACATGGTCGCTCGGTTTGACGCCTAGGATACTGCGCTATTATAAATGTAATTACATTAGATGATAAATAATGAATTATCCTCAAACAATAATTTGCAACCTTCGTAGACTGATAAGAGATTATGTACTTACTATTTTATTGATGTTAAGCACTTTTTCCAATTGTTTCATATGTTTCCAATGCTGATTCGTCATCTATGTTGGCGGTAACATAACAGCTATGTATAAACGGACCCTTACACGAAGCAGTGAACCAAGGATTCACATCAAATTAGGTAAGTCTACGCAAAAAACATTGCTGGGGAACAACTCAATGCATTGTACTGAAACATTGTGCTGATGGACGCATTGAGGGGTCATGCAATTTCTGACTTTTTTAGAACTTCAACTTGGGTTGGTCCCTATGTTTTTGATCAGTATTAGAAACAGGATCGATTGGCATCAATAAAAATGTTTTCTGTAAAATAGCCATTTTCTTGCTAACTGTATATATTTTTTTAGTTTGTGAATTGGTATCAAAATTTCACGAAAAATTATTATATATTCCTGTGCTCATTTACGGAGACGCGGCGCGTCGTGCGGCGCGGCCCGCTTTCAATTCAAACATATGGCAATGTATGAGAGCGTTTACGGAGAAGCGTTTAAGACTTTTTTCGTGTAGCTGCAACGGTTCACGTAGTTCCCCTTACTACCCTGTTTCAATCGTGTTTACTCTCCACAAGACCAAAAAGAGGACTATGGCTCTCCAGACAAAAATTATTCGCCTGGCTGGAGGATCTATGGAAGATTTGCCAGCCAAGCGGATACTTCAGCAAAATACATTTTTCATTTTTCTTAGGAGCTCGTGGCTAAATAATAACAGCAACACAGGTTGATCTTCAAGGTTAAGCCACGCTTGCAAAGGTCGGTCTGTGGATGGGTGACCATCATATCATACCGGGTTTCCTCCGTGGCTCCAAAAGCATGTTGCTCTTGGCTGTCATTTGTAGATCACTGACAGTTGATACAGGTAGTCAGTGGCCCGAAAGTCTGACGACCAGTCTACAGTACACAAGGTGTATCGTATACCCCATTGCAGTACTAACTGGGCTGTGGAGGTCAGATAGGCAGTCGCTCCATATAAAATACTGGTATTCAGCTGCATCCGGTTAGACTTGAAGCCGACCGCAATATAGTTGGGAAAAGGCGAAACAGATGATGATTTTTCCGAACAGTTTTCAAATTCATACGAAGATTTATCTTTTGAGCATCAAGTTAGGTTTTGCCTTAAATAAAAGTCAGATTTCTTTGACTTAAGCTTTCCAACTGATTTAATTTCTCCCAGGTATTACCAGCAGAGCAATTTATGGTACAAGTGAACAGCCTATAAAGGTAATTGATGGGAGTAATAGCGCTTCAAGACAAATAGTTTCCAAGTTACACTAACATTGAATTGCTCAAAGTTCATAGACCTGAGTACCTACCCTTTCATATAAGTGTAATTAAGCAATTTCGCTGTTTGTGGATTAATTACTATGTGCGGGCTTTTGTTGCTTGATAGATGGATAAATTAAAAACATTTTCAAAGGTCTATGCTCTATATTTGGGAGAGAGACGACAATGTTGAATCATTAATTTAATATCACGCCTGTGTTAGCAAAGGATTAGGCAGAAATGTCAGTGTCAGTGTAGTAGCTTCACAATTCGCTGGAATTGTTTAAGTCTCATCATGTAATAGGGCGAGCCTATTGCCAACAACCAGACACATATTATTTAGATACTGAGCAGCAGCACCACGGTTTATTCATAATCGGTCTATTATTTTATTCAAAAGTGTTTTTTTTTTTTTTAAACTACATATAATTTTTTTTTTTTTTGCTTTTTTACGATGATAATTTTATAGTAACGAAGACGCCACATATGCTACACGCCGTACGTTGCACGAGACACTAGCGTGTTTTCAGATACCTACTGAAGAAATAATTAATCCTGAAGATCCTGATCAGGATAATCGGTCAAACTTATTAAATTATTGTATTGTCATCGGTCCTCGATAAATGTGTGTGAGTTTCAATTCAATCTGACGTTTTGAAGTGGGTAAAAATCACGTTCAAAGAATCCGTTACATAGTTAGGTAGATACATACCAACCCAATAAAAGCGTGCTTCTGATAAAATCTTCATGACTAAATCCAATAACACATCATTAATCATTTCAGCCGAAAGGCATCCACTGCTAGACATGGCCTCCAAGTGTCGCCACATTGACCGGTCCCGTGCGACTAGCATCCAGCGGATTCCCTCAACCTTCACCAGGTCCACCTAGTTAGGCCTTCCTTGAATACATACACAATTATTATTTATTATAAAAAACATAACTTTGTTATGAGTAAAAAATATAACTGAAAACCACACAGTGCTTTCAATCATCATTTTTTAAATGCTTGCTTCGTTCACATTGGTCTAAAAATACTATACAATAATCTGAATCTAATTCCTCTGAACCCAAGCTGCTCAAGTATTTTGAATATTTTCTATAAATATCCAAGATTTAGTTAAACTACATACCTATTTATTTTCATAAAGTAATAAGTTTAGACTTGGCCCAAATAGCTTACTACACGCGGTTTTTACTTACATGTCATTTGTTATTTTTCAGAAGGCATTCATTATTTTGATGTTTGACTATTTTTACGTGCATAAATAACATCACCCTTGTAATCTCCTAAAGGTTAAGCAGAGGCGTTCCTAATAGGATGCCCTTATAATAATTCGCCAGATATGTTTAAGTCCCATGTATTTACTAGATACAGGACTATTTTTAGTAAAACAAAACCAGTTAGAGATATAAATGAGGAAAA
The DNA here is from genome assembly GCA_963853795.1 of Xestia rhomboidea. Lineage (NCBI taxonomy): Eukaryota > Metazoa > Arthropoda > Insecta > Lepidoptera > Noctuidae > Xestia > Xestia rhomboidea. Next base: position 11,745,566 of record OY970776.1, read on the forward strand.
TGTCGTGAGGAAAGTTCTGAGTATGAATGTGGATGGGTATAAGAGTAGAGGAAGACCCAAGAAACGATCGATGGATGGACTGTGTGACTTCATTTTATATGTATTGTATTTTTCCAAAAATGCCTAAAGTCTTTGTTAACGTGGTGGAAAGCAAGGAGATTCATTTTTAGCCTGTTCTGACATAAATCTTGTAAATTCGGAGGTCTGGGGGTCTGAGGGGGTTTAAAATTCTTAAAATGGACTATAAGTTTATGACCATAAAGTAAATTTAACAAAATTAAAATTTTTAAAGTTATTCGTATTATGATTCTGTTAAAGCGGCCATTTTAGGCCCGCAGATGTTTGTTTGTATAATTTGAATAATATTATAGCACTTACGACACAGGGAATTCCTTTGTGGGATTATCGATTGTATGGTGTTAGTTTACACATTGTGATATAACTAAGACTATTTATTTTTTAAATTATTAGCCCACCTCGTAACTTCGCCCGCACGGACGTCGAAAATTATCCCACAGCATCGTTTTATCGGGATAAAAAGTATCCTCTGTCCAACTAACTCCGTTCAGAAGATAAGGCGTGAAAAGTTAGCTTCACACTTCGCCACCTATGGGGTCCAAAACTATCCTATCTTTCAAGTTGGTAGAGCTGGAACCTACCATAGGTACACTGACCGTCACAAAAAATCATTGAAATCGATTTAATGGTTTCGAAGATTAGATTAGTATTGTCGATCTTGAACTGCCGTTACAGGTAGTCAGTGGCCCGAAAGTCTGACAACCAGTCTTACCAAGGGGTATCGTATTACCCAATACCCAGTACTAACTGGGTTGTGTAGGTCAGATAGGCAGTCGCTCTATGTACAGTAATGGTACTCAGCTGTATCTGGTTAGACTGGAAGCCAACCCCAATGTAGTTGGGAAAAGACTCGCCAGATGTTGATGATCATGATGTTTTCGAAGACTAACGTGTACGTACATAGAAGCACTGACCTTCTTAATATGTGTAAAACAAAATATATTTATACGATTCATCATCATCAGCCTATTAATGTTCCCACTGCTGGGACACAGGCCTCCTCTCTATGAGAGGGAATTGGCTATAATCCACCACGCGGGCCCGGTGCGGGTTGGTAGATGTCAAATGTCTTCGAATTTTTTGGTTCTAGGACATGCCGGTTTCCTCACGATGTTTTCCTTCACCGTTTTGAGAGCAGTGGTGATGAAATAAATTACACAAAGTATTGCGCCTGTCTGGGTTCGAACCCACGTTTACTGTTCGTAAGTCGAGGCCGCCACCACTGGGCCACCGCTGCTCTATAAGATTAGTGTGAGATTAGTGTATCTTTATTGGTAGACATTGAGATCTCCAAAAAAATTCGCGTGTTTGAGTACCGCAATTCATAATAATATTATGATTTATGATGAAACAAGTATTATCAATTTATAAGCTGAGATTTCAATGGTCTTCTTGAGTTAATTTCATCATTCACGGATGATGTAAATTGAACTCTCTGAACTTCTGGTGTTTTGGGTCTATTTTTAACTGTTTTGTTGGTAAAAATTGGTTTTATAAAAATACATGAGTGAGTTAATAAAGAAGATAGATCAAAACTGGATTAGTTAGTAAATCTATTAGCTGTCTCGTTGGTGTGATCGCAAGTGCGACTGCGGTCCTGAGTTCGATTCCCAGGCCAGGCGAAGTACTGTTTTTCTATCAGGAATAGACATGACGACAGTATCAAAAAATTGCAAATCTATTTAGTCCGTCAGTTAGTGTATTGGAAATTAATGGACACGCATTTTTTGTTTTTGTAAATCAATGAATAATGACAAAGATAAAACGCATCAAAACTCGGGAGTGGGGGCTCGTGACGTCAGAACTAGCTAAAAATTATACCATGGCGTGACGTATTGAGAATTTTAAAAGCGTCGTATCTTCGTCAATTTTAAAACACGGGTCAAATATTTTTTGATAATCTAAGTGACGGACTAATTCGATTTTTTTTGTCGTCTCGCCTATTCTTCAGTAGCAGCCACGAAGTGAGGATTTGTGCCCGATTGATGGTAATAGGCTAGCCCCTATCTGGCGAAATGTGTGTTCTATTAGGTAAAACTATGCCTAACCATTCCATATTTTATGTTAGATTCTGACGTCAGTACTATCATTTATATCTCGCGGCTACAAAATTACAAAGGGTTTAGGTATAACAGACCTAAATCCGTCATAATTTTTACCAGTAAACACGTAGACAGATTCTAGAAACTGAAAAATCTCCGCATATTATCCTCGTTAAATCTTTCCAAGACTTAATCCTTCTGTTATCAGTGGGCAGTTGATGTGTTAACCTGATAAGCTGATAGCTGCAGTGTGACTAATGTCTAGGATTAAATAACTGGGTCTAGGGTGTAGCTAGATTACAGACTGGGAAATATTAAATGAGTAATATGATGTCTGCCACTAAAAAACCCGACTACGGAAAAATCACGCTCTAATTAATTTCGGGGTTTTCAAGATAAAATCGACTCCTCTTATTGTTGAAGTCGGTTAAAATGTAGCCTATGTTACCCGGGCCATAGTACCAAATCGATAGAGGCCTTATTCATAGAAATCGGATGAATAGTTTAGGCGCTACGGTGGAACATAAGTAAATACAAACATACATACATATAGACTGCTAAAATCTAGTTTAAATAAGTTGTAAGTAGTAGTAGTTGTAGTGTTGTTGTAGTGTGTAGTTGCTGTTGTTTGTAAGTTGTTGTTGTGTGTGTTGTATGTTTAAGTTACTTAGTTTAGTTTATTTTAATTCATAATTGTCCTATAATGTAATGTTGATTGTTAAATTAAACTTAGTTTGATGTACTTACATTAAATATAGAAAATACATTATTTTTGACCTAATTACACACTAGAAATTCTCACGTAGCAATGTAAAACACATTCGCAATCTATGTAAATCATTAATATCTGATAACAACTTTAATACTACCTTTTCACATATGTTTGTATCCATTGCGTGTTTTCTCCAAAAATATTTCTCATGACATCTTACTAACCCCGCAATGTAAGATGTATCAGGCGATTTGATGGAAATTCTAAAGTGAATTGCTAAGTTAGATTGCTAAACTTGATAGCAATAGGTACCTTCTTCAAGGTTCAACTTAAGTAAAACTTATTTGGAACAAGTATTATGCGTTCATTCAACTACAGAACTCGTGGAGAAGTTCGCAGATTCGTATGTAAAGAGGCTTTATTTAATTTTAGTGAGGATAAGACAGTAATTGTTCTGAGAAATGGCGGAATTAGTCGAGTACGGTGCTTCTAACAAAATTTAAGTGAACTAACTGATCGAATTGAGATTTAAGTAAGTATTCACAATGTTAAGCACTTAGTGATGGGACCATTAAAATGTATAATATAATAATAATACCAGCCTATTACTGTCCCACTGCTAGGCAAAGGCCTCTTCTCATACAGAGAAGGCACGAGCATTGATCACGCTTGCTCATTTCGGGTTGGCGATTTCAGACTTATATTAATTATAAGTCCATGTTTCCTCAAGATGTTATACTTCTCCGATGTCTGTGATGTCCAAGATAAACATAGAAAGTACATTTGAATTGACTTAATCACATTGGTACATGCCCAGATTTGAACCCATAACCTCATGCTTGAGAGGCGAGGCCTTAACCTCTGGGCCATCACGACATTATACCAATATGATATATTGGACCACTAAGGCATTTTACCAATTAAATATATTTTTTTAATCTTTCACGAGTTTCTATTTACTGTAAAGTTTATTGTCCTATTCACCCCTAAAAAACCGTAAATCAAGATAAATATTACTAAGAGACCAGACAAGCAGACATGTTGAAAATGTCCTACAAAGATTTTGATCGGATTCAATTCTTTTGGGAAGTACTACAAATACTATCTATGTACAGTCGTGGTCTTTTCCGCCTGATCAGTTAATTTTTTTTTCGCTTAAATCATGCAGCGGAGGCGTCGAGCCACGGCCCCTTAAAGTTTAGGCCTCCTAGGAAAGCGTCAACTTTGGCGCGCAAAATAACAATAACTCTCGTTTGGCGTGCGTCGTCAGTGCGCTCGGCCGATTGGTATCTTTTCATTCGTTATTTCTACGGCGGGGCTAAAGAGCGTTTCTGTGTTGTAAGTGCAAGCAAAAATAAGCTTAGTGGTGATCAGGCGGGAGTGTCCTCGATAGTACGTTTGTTTGTTTTCAAAAGCGTGTTTATTCTTAATTTTATTGTTGTAGATGGTTATCAATGTTTTGATAAATAAATAATAAATAAATATCGCTGGACATTACACACAGCGCCATCTAGTGCCACACTAAGCAACGAGGCTTGTGTCGTGAACACCAGATAGTTGATATAATGCTTGGATACTATTTGTTTGTAAATACATACCTATTATACATATAAACATCCATGTATAGGAAACAAATGTCCATGCTCATCACACAAACATTTGCTCCTACCGGGATTCGAACCCGAGACCCTAAGAATGTAAGGCAGCCTCACTACCGTTGCGCCATTCGGGTCGTCAGCAGACATGTCATGTCACGTCAAGCAGACATGTTGAAAAAGACCTACAAAGATTTTGATCGGATTCAATACTTTTGGGAAGTACTACAAATACTATCTATGTACGTTTGTTTGTTTCCAAAAGCGTGTTTATTCTTAATTTTATTGTTGTAGATGGCTATCAATGTTTTGATATTTTGTATTAGTAATATTATTATCAGTATCGCGGTTTCGATGATTTCTATATTTAGACTAACTGTCACTATCGATGTCAGAAATAGATGTGCTAAAAATAAATCACTATCTTAAAAAAATATTTTTGGAATGACAAATATAGGTAAAGTATTTGTAAGCAACCAGATTTAAGGTTTATCGTGGTTTATATTAATTTGGTGACTATTATCTTTGACATAACAATTTATTGCATTAGAAAAGTTTGTGCAAGAGTTCGGGAAATTGCTGTCAATTATTTTTTTGTAATTCTTTACTGCCTGTAACATACCAGGATCACGAGACAATTTTGCGCCATAGGGATGATAGTGCTACACAAAATTTCTGCACCGGCACCACCGAATATATACCTACATACACTTGCGGTTAAATAATACCGGTCAATGACGAAAAACACTTAAAAAAACTGGCCAAGTGCGTTTCGGACTCGCGCATGAAGGGTTACGTACTATCGTATTAGGGGAGCCCTCTTTAATTTTGTATTATTTGTTGTTATATCGACAACAGAAATACACATTCTGTGAAAATTTCAACTGTCTACCTATTGCAAATCATGAGATACAGCCCGCTGACAGACAGACGGACGAACGGACGGCAGAGGCTTAGTAGCTCAGTGTTGTACGAAACCCTAAAAAGGAGTATTTTCAGGACGTTGGCACAAAGCGCATGGACTAGCCCGCGAGAAGCCTGGACCTGAATCAAATTGAACAAGTATTCTTTGCCCGCGAGTGTATTTCGCCGCCCAACTGTATCCACTCATGCCGAGACCCCATCAGGTGCCGCGGGAGACGCACCGGGCGTCGCGCCCCCGGCCACCGTAGGCGCGGGCTTGTGGAGGGTGTGCTATGGGCTAGCTCGCCGTCCGTCCGTCTTATGACGACAGGCCGTGTCGACGGCGCGTTCGTGTTCCACCCGCTCCTCATAGAGAGTCAGCAAAAGAAAGTAGTCCACAAGGGCCGATGCCTGCCGGGGCTGCGTGACTGTTCAAAAGAGATACCGTGGCCCCGGAACACAAAGGGCGATGAAGGAACATGGATGGGTTTTAGTCAGTAAAAGTCTGACACTCCCATCCGCTCCGCCCAGAGCTGGAGGGCTCATTGATGATTTCCCATCCGAAAATCAGGTAGGCTCATCGCCAGCCAGTTTGCCAACTCTCAATAACATAAAATCAATTGAATGCGTAATCCTTACTACATAGACATCATTGTGTCACACATAACGACTCTATAACACCAATATGGCGCCGCTTACATTAAAATATTATCGCAGGTGTCAAAACTGATGATAATTACAACATCAAATGTAATTATGATAATGGTCTTGCTAAATAAAAGATCGATTTGGTCCACCAAATGAATGACTGACCTGATGGATCGACAACGTAGACAAAAGCCTACACATGCGTTAGTCCTTTTTTATGCGTTTCGCTGATACGACAATACTTCAAAGAAGACTTAAGAGCGTTAATATATCGTATGATCCAGTATAACTGGGTCGTGGAGGTCAGTTAGGCAGTCGCTCCATGTAAAATACTGGTATTCAGCTGTATCCGGTTAGACTGGAAGCTGACCCCAACATAGCTGGGAAAGGGTTAGGCAGATGAAGACATACACCAGAAGACATATGTAAAATTAATTAAATAAATACTGCTATTTTGTCAAGAACACTTAATTGGTTGCCACAGAGAACGAATTGCCAAAAGTTCTGTTCGTAGCTGCTAATGTTCTCCTTTTAAAGCTCTTTCTACTGGTGTTTACTTTAGGCTATTGGGCCTTGGAGTATATACCAAACCAAACTAATTCGAGGCATATTCTTCTTTTGTAACCACGACAAGCACTCGTCGTTTCAAACGCTGACGAGGATTACTTAGAGAGACTAGAAGGTTTGAAACTTTGAAGAGCTGAAGCCAATTGGGAAGGCTAAGGTCCAACTGTGGACTTGAGTAGCAGCAATCGCAGGGAGTAGCTTCATGATAATGTGATACAGTTAATTTTAAGGTTCTGTCTTGAAGTACCTACGATGAACTATGAAGTAAAGGTTTTTGTGAACAGTCACAAAATAGTTCTCAGAACTGTACTCAGCTATTCAATACACTCCATGACAGCAACCATAAGCCAAACGACAAGCCCCTTTCGCATAAAAATCATAGCTATTACAAACAAATACAATCTCTATTATCTCAGTTAGACACAATAATATACAAAAAACACTGTTTTGATGTTCAGGATTACGTGTGACGTCACAACTTTGTTGTTGTTTCAAAAAAATGATCGAGTGTATAGTGTGTTTCGCGTATCTTATAATACCCTGGTATCCGTATCATGGATTATTGGATGACAGACTATTACTCGGTATTGCTAGGCTACTCGGAATCGGAAATATAAAATTCTTTTGAGAATTCTGTTGCCAAGCAGCATAATTTGCAATGCAGACTTTTTAAAAATAGTTTCAAACTTTGGTTTCCTAAAGAAACGGTGCCATAGTACCTAATCTTTAAAATTGGAGTATTTTTCGACACCTCGCCTAAACACCATTAGGGAAACTTGTGAAAAGGACGGTTTTCATGGCACAAGAAGAAGATTTCGTGACAATTATTGCAAAAAGGAAAATACCTATTTTTAGTACAGACAAAAGCGCAGGCCACACCGCCAGAGCAGCGTTTCACCTCTTGTCTTGCTTCGGTTCACACCGGGAACTATCAAAAGTTTAACAAGAGTATGAAAAGAGGAGAAACGATGCTCGCTCGCTTGCTCGCTCGATTCTCATGAGACACCGCTCACCCGAGTGGTCTGGTGGTAAGAATCAAATCAAAGGATTTCATACAAGCAAATACGATGTGAAATCCGCTTCACCGCCATACGTCGGGTGAGAATCGCCTAAAACGCAGACTTTTCTTTCGTATAGATAGGTGAAGGAAAACATCGTGAGGAGGCCAAGCATGTCCGAGAACGGTGACATCCACCAAGCCACACTCGGTCTGCTTGTGGGACTGGAATCCACCAGAATTCCACCCTCACTTGAGGTTTGTGTCTTAGCAGTGGCTGATTATAAAGGGTGAAAAAGACCCTTAACGAAGCCGAAAGGCACTTGTTCTCCTCATCATTGCGATATTCTTACCTTCTAGTTACGGAGAAGTTCCAAAGTTCCAACTTTTTCCCAAGTTATTTTTTTTTAATTCATGTTTTTAATGTAAGATTTTTACTTTGAACACCTTCACGACCCCGTACTATGCAATCCATCCATCAGCACAATGTTATAATTGCGTTACATTGAGTTCTACCGAAACACGAGATTTTTCATCCCAAAAAAAAAGCAATTTCCCAGCAAAAAAGTTTGCTTAGAGTTACTAAGTTTGATGTACAGAAGGCTTGGCTTCGTGAAGTGCTTGTTTACACCCTGTATAATATACAGTGCTAATAAAAGTGGGTTCACATTAGTAGATCAGCGAGAAGGGATCAAACTCCCAAGTTTTTCGTACTAATAGCTAAATGTGTGGCCACGACATAAGTTATTCTCGTACTCACATCTCATGTCGACACGCGATTACAAGAATGTTACCACTGACCCTTTACGTGATTCTATGATGATAAACACACGGAGTAATATTCCTTTGTAGTTATTCCTAGACTGGTTTTTCCGTATACGGGTTTAGAACCACGCCCTTTCGCTTTGTTGAGACGTCATTGAATACTACGTCATGTCAATATTGTCAGTCAGTCAATAGTACTATGACGTTTACGGACAGGAAGAATAGGCGTAAGTCTAGCTTTGCTACTTATTGAACAACCTCTTGGTTTTCTTGAAGGCCTAGTTAAGTAAAAATCGCTTCCAGAGCGTTTCGTATACAACGGATTTCAGCAGGCTTTCGCCACCTTAAGGCTGGGGTGTCTGCTAAATTGGCAACTCTATTTGTGGTGGTTCAAACTTCTTTTGAAATACTGTTAGAATAAAGTTCTAATCAGCTTGCACTACAAAGTGGTTGTTACGTCAGTCACTGTGGGCCGAATAGTGCGAACTGAGTGGTTTTTATTTAATTGTAGCCTAATAAATCATTAGATCAAAATGCCAATTGTACACTTTGTGAAGAAAAAAGTGACAAATATTTGTGTGAAAAAAAATACTAAAACTTGATGCCGTTTGGGAGTAGTTACGAAATTTCAGAGAAAAAATTCTTCACTTTGAATTTTTTTTTCATATAGTATTATCAAATTTAATAATATTTCAAACTTACCAATTAAAGTTTAAGAGTCTAATAAGCAACATATATTTTTTTGCACATTTATATTCACTCATCAAAGAGGAGTTAAGTACATGGCGAAAACCTCTCGTTAGCAGAGACCACCCCCTTAAAGACGGTCCGCCACAGGCGGACATAGATGATAGATAGGTTATGCATGTGCAGTCAAACTGTGAAGCCATACATGAACGTGAGTAAGAGAAAACTTTACAGATATCCTGACCTGTACAAGTACATGCAACCTAGAGAATATCGAAATAGAATTTTAGGCCTAGCCTTTTTTCCATGTTGGGGTCGGCTTCCAGTCTAACCTGCTGAATACCAGTATTTTACATGAAGCGACTGCTATCTGACCTCCACAACCCCGTGGGTAATATGAAACCCTTTGGTAAGACTGGTTGTCAGACTTTCGGGCCACTGACTACCTGTAATGACTGCCGGGACCAATGGCTTAATGTATACAGGGTTCTTTGTAAAACACCGACAACCTCTCAGGACTGTGTTACTATCATCATAATCAACAACTTTTGTTCAATGACTTTTCAAAATTCACCATATTTTAGTTAATCAAATTTTCGTACAAAAATAAAAATATTTAAATTAAACGCTCTAAATGTTAAGAAATTTATGCGAAGCAAAAGAAAGCGATAGTACAATAGTGAGGGGAGCGGGGTCAGGGCGGCGAGGGCCCGTAAAAGCGTTCAATTTTTTTTTTTTTTTTTTAATGAAAATTTGATGAACTAAAATATGATGAAAAGTCATAGAACAAAAGTTGTTGATTATGATGTTAGTAACACAGTCCTGAGAGGTTGTCGGTGTTTTACAAATAACCCTGTTTAATGAGTGGTCACCCATCCCCAGACTGTAGGTCAGTCCGGGGATGGGTGACCACTAAGGGCAAGCGCGACTTAACCTGAAGCTCGACCTGTGCAGCTGTTATCGTTTTAGCCACGAGCTATAAATATATAACATACAATAAACAATCATTATTGAGTGAGGGAAAATACATGACCGATTATGTATAATTAAATAACGCAAATTATTGATTTTCCTTAAGGTAGAAACACCGATTTTAGAATTAGATGAATTCAGAAATCAAACATGAGAGGAAAACCATGGCTGGTGACTTGGTTTAGGTGTTTCTGAGAAAAAACGGCATTCGCAGCTTTTTACGCTTTATTTAATACTAGCTTCTGGCAGCGAATTCGCCCGCGTGAATCTTGATAATTCTCCCATGGGATCTTACTAAAAAAAAAAAAAAAGTAAGTAAGAAAGTAAAAAAGTATCCTATGTAGGTTATAAACTATCTGTGTGCAAAATTTTATCCAAATCCGTTCAGTAGTTTCTGAGTGAAAGAGTTACAAACATCCATACATACTCACAAACTTTCGCTTTTATAATATTAAGTAGGATATTTACGTATTCACGTACGAACAGTACCTACGTTTATTCGTTACATACGAATCTTTCCTATATTAGTGTTGTAGATAAGTCTAATCAGCCTATAATGTTCCCACTGCTGGGATACAGGCCTCCTCTCTATGAGAGGGAATAGGCTTTAATTCACCACGCGGGCCCAGTGCGGAATGGCAGATGTCACATGTCTTCGAATGTTTGGTTCTTGGACATACCGATTTCGTCACGATATTTTCCTTTACCGTTTTTGAGATCAGTGTTGATGAAATAAATTACAACAACTAATGCGATTATTTCTATTCTTGATATAAAATATTGGCATAAATAACGTTACTAGAACTGATCCGGAGGTAGTAAATCAGGTTGTAAGATAAAGGCCTTCCTCACGAATGCATCGGAATTTATTGCTAAAATCGCGAAAGTTCAAAAACAAGATATTATACTCGTAAGCCGACTTTATCTTATCAGACATTCTTTAGAAGTCGGTTCGAACAGTCGTCTCTAAGAGCGAAGACAAACTATCTCAATTTCGTAATGAACAATGTATGTATATACCATATACGACATTGACGACCCGAATCGCGCAGCGGTACTGAGGCTGCCTTACGTTCTTAGGGTCCCGGGTTCGAATCGCGGTAGGAGCAAATGTTTGTGTGATGAGCATGGACATTGGTTTCCGAGTCATGGATGTGTATATGTATAATAAGTATGTATTTACAAACAAAAAGTATCTATGTCGTATGTCAACTATCTGGTGTCCACGACACAAGCCTCGTTGCTTAGTGTGGCACTAGATGGCGCTGTGTGTAATGTCCAGCGATATTTATTTATTTATATGAACAGGCATATTAAGCTAATACAATCTGACAAAATTATATACAGTGTGTAAACACTAGCGGCCTGTTCCGGCTGCGCATGGGTAATTGGGTATACTACGCGCTATGGTATTATACTTCACCGCTGAAATATATGAAACGGGGGAGGGGCATACGTGTGGGCCCACTTTTACGGTAAACGGTTTGTTACTGGTACGGTTTTACGGGAAAACTCAATGTAACGTACTCAAAACATTGTGCTGATGGGTGCATTGAATTGTAAACGGATTATGGAGGTATTTAAAGTAAAGTTATGACCGTAGAAGTTAGTATTTAAAAAAAAAACTTGTGAAAAAGTTGGAACTTTGACCTCCAATATCTCCGTAACTAGAAGGTTCAAAGGGTCCTGAACAATAAAAATATCGCAATGACGGGGAGAACAAGTGCCTTTCGGCTTCGTTAAGGGTCTATTTACAACCTTTCGATTTTCAACTTTATCTCTACAATATTATGTTCGAGGTTGATTGGAAAAATTTGACAGTTTCGGGTAACTTGGCGTGCTGGAGTCTGTACGTACATTCAGGCAATGCAGCAGGCACGTTTTTGCTACGTGCGCAAGTTTATTAATACCCAGACGCGATGATATAACTTCTTCAATTCTTGGGATCCTGGTACTACCAAATGGAAACCAATAGTTATGAAATGAGTGATAAGTATAATAAATTTGTATTTGAATTCAAAATATACCATATTTACATTTTATAAATACTACAACTCTATATATATAATTACAAAAATAAAACTAAACGTAAGTACCTACTATGTATACAACGACGTCACTAGGCGTCAAAATACTCCTCCGCATCGCTGTCATATAATAAATTGTTTATTTTATACAATTAAATAATAATAATAAATATCGCTGGGCATTAACACACAGCGCCATCTAATGCCACACTAAGCAACGAGGCTTGTGTCGTGGACACCAGATAGTTGATATACTACTGCATTTATATACTTTTTGTTTGTAAATACTTATTATACTTATTATACATATTAAACATCCATGACTCGGAAACAAATGTCCATGCTCATCACACAAACATTTGCTCCAACCGGGATTCGAACCCGGGACCCTAAGAACGTAAGGCAGCCTCACTACCGCTGCGCCATTCGGGTCGTCAATTGTGAGGTTCATAAAGTTTAAGTAGGTATATTTGGGGAACCTGAAATATTACTAGGTATGAATGTGGACGAGTATAAGAGTATAGGAAGACCAAAGAAACGATGGATGGACTGTATAAAGAATGATATGGCAAGAAAGGAGGTGTCTGATGAGATGACGAGTAATAGAGAAGTATGAAAGAAGAAGACATGCTGCGCCGACCACAAATTAATTGGGATAAGGGCAAGAGAATAATGAAGGGGAATCTGAAATAAAACAAAGTTGGAAGCCAAAAGATTTAATCACTTTTTAGAGAAAGACACATTAGTAACACACGTATTTGGCAATGATTGTTTTAAAATCGGATAGATACCTATTTAAAGCTCCCACGACTCCCAGACTCGCAGTCCCAACCCTTGTACTTCTTTATAAATCACTCTCAAAGAGTGTTCACTTTTTATAGAACTGCCACCAGAATGGAAACAAATCAGCATAAATTACTCGAGACAACAGAAAAAATTCATTGATATATGAATTGGATCAAGGTTTGGAAATTCTTAATCTCAATGTCTCTTTAATTTTCCTTTCTTCATCCCTGATTATTACTTACCTCGGCTTTATTTCTCTACTTTACCGTAGAAGCTTCTTGTTGTCTTGAAATACTTTGCATGTCATACAAGGATTCCTAACGTTCCTCAACTTCCTCTGGAACTGTCATCATCTGCCTAGCCTTTTCCCAATTCCCAACTATGTTGGGGTCGGTTTCCGCTGAATACCAGTAGTTTACCTGGAGCGACTGCCTATTCGACCTCCAAAATCCAGTTACTCGGTAACACAAATTTCTTCCTAACTCTGGACGCCTGGTACTCTACAAGGCAAAAAATTATTTGTAAACTTATATTGTCACCTACGGGATATCTTTCGTGATTATTATTTGTTTTACGCTCCCGATATTTCGACGCTGTTGCAAGCGCCATGATCGCATCAGTAAGTTAAATAAGTTTAGTTTAGTTGTAATATAAGTTTAGTTATAAACCGTGAAAGCTTAAAACGGTGTATGATTTGTAAAGTTCAAAAAACCACAACTATTACTCGTTAGCTACACTCCGGGCTATTTTAATCTTGTTACCACACAGTATCTTATTAAATCGCACCGTTGCGAGCCATCCGACACCAAGGTATATTCCCGAGAACATTTAGATCAGCTTGCAGTTTTACCCGAGGTGATTGGAGACCGTGTATTTTTAGTACACAGTGCAGTGTGAGTTCTTATGACTGTTCACAAGCAAAGCGATCAGTCCATTGTCCGAATAAATTGTATCTCGGAATTCAACATAATGTTGAAAACGTTCAATAATTTTCCATATTATGTCATAGTGTTCCGTAGTCCTTTAGTTCTAAATTCAAAATGGTTGAGTTGAATGGTGCTGATTCATGCGTCTGATGGTGCCCCAAATTTGTCAGATAGGGCCATGGGACTTAAAACATAATGGTAGCTAGCGTAATGTGGGTTTACTCCGTGTATTGACGGTACGTTTTCTATCTTACCCTTTGTGAAAACAGGCGTGATATTAAATGATAGTTCCAAAATTACGTTCTAACGGAAATTCTAATTTACAGCCCAATTGAACAATTCTACAGAATTTTCGTTCAAATAAGACGAAAGTAACAAAACAAAATAAGTTCTCGTCTCGTCTTCGACAAGAAAATCACAAAAGCAAAGAAGTTTCCTTAGAGAAGTTAAAAACTCCACGTTTTCCTTTAACAAAACCATGTTTTTTTAGGCTTTGGGCTTTAACTTGAGATTATAGCAGTTTCTTTACAAAACTTCCATAATGATCATATAACTGAAAGTCGGTCTTGCCATCTCGTTCCTTGTGAACAAAATGACAACAACAGGTTATGTCTGCCGGTTACTTGTTACCCGATAGTTATGGACGCTTGGATTTCACAAATACAGTTCATAACTCATTTCTGGAATAAATAATTATGTTATGAAACACTTTTTGCTTAGTATTGATCCATTTTCATGATATGGTGCAAGTTTAGGAGTTAAGAAAATCTTATCTCTGTCCACGAAGTAGACACAATAGTTAAACAATGGCGTCTCGACCAAATTGGTCATTCGACAGATCATGATTTAGTAAGGTTAAAATCTACATCTAAAATATCGATTGTTTTGAAAAACAACATGTTATAAAAACAATAGTAATGATAATAAATCGATTGCAACAGGTGCAGAGCTACATCAACGATATAATTTCCGCATCCACTTTACAACTTCCTTCTAAAGATAAGCAACAACTCTAAAATCTAATATTACAGCATGTCGCCAATACTTACTACTTAAGTACCAAGCTCCTACAATCTGTCAAATTCCTTTAAAAGATTTTCAACTTTATCGCAAACGCATCAGGTTCAAGGTTGATTGTTCGGGTAGCTTAAAATGCCTACTGGCGTCAGTACGATAAAAATCACGTTTTTAGTAAAAGTCGATGTTATGGTGCTTGAAAGTCGTAAAGAAGCTGACAATGTGGTGGTTCATTAAGATTGATTGACAATTATTCTTGCGTTCGACTAGACAATGCGATAAATAACTTAAACCAAACAACTCCATAACAGAACATGGCGCTTATAATCCCCGTAAGGTTAGACAAAGGTGTACCTACCTATTATGTGGAAAAACCCAATAATACTTTGCCTGACCTGGGAGTTGAACCCAAGACCTTATGCTGAGCAGTAGTGCTTGCAACCACTTAGAGCAGTGAGGCAGTTCACCTAATTTTTTTTATGATTATCACAACCTTGTCATCAACTGATACGTAAGAACAAACAGAAGTAGTATAAGATCATAATTAAAAAGAAAAGGAGATCAATGACTTTGTTTAAAATAATAATATAGTATTTGTAGGTATACCAAATTTGAATCATCATTTATCGGTAAATATTATAAAACATATTAGATAAGACATAATAATTCAATGATTCAGCCGGTTTTAAGAACCAATGGTTTAGTTCGCAACTGTGATAATTATGTAGTCACATTCTCGAAACACCAAAGAATCAATTGCAAAACTCCTGAAATAGATTTATTCCAATTACTAAATATTAAGTAAACGAATCCAATCAGCTACATACACATCTAAAACTGTTACTGTTTTCTATTCAAACATTTCATTCAGATTCATTCAGCTGTATACCTGGCTTCTTTTTCATGTTTTAATCATTAAATCAATCAATCAATTTGTGGCTGTATTAAATTAACCTTCGTTGCAGTCCTTATTGGCTGTTCAGGACCTTCAGGCGATCTATTGTCTCAACATAATATAAATCTTTTGTCGCACTCGCAATCACTAAAGAATCTCATTACAAAATTTTAGAAGCGTAAAATTTTCGAGTGTGTCTGGCAAAGATTTGTGACTGGTAATGAGTATATTTGAAACATGAGATGAAAACAATGACTAATGACACTGAAAACAATATCGAGTGGGCTAATCCAATGATGATTGGGAAAGGTCCAACAATGTAATTATGACCTAGTACCGAAGCAAAAGAAGATTAAGTAGTTTTGATTCATGCAAATTCACATTTTTGGAGTCGGTAGCATCTTCAAAACAATAGAAAATGATGCAAACGAATCTCCAAACAAACCGCACACCGCAAATTTCACAAGCGATAAAACAAAAAGCCAGGATGTTGACCGACATTAGTTGTAGATTTATATTTACTGTCGCCAGTGAAGTACTAGCGGCTGCGTGTGGAGGGGCCGACACGCGCCGGCCGCGGCGGCCCCGCCGCCGAGCGTTCAGCCAGTTGTCACACGACAGCCGAGCGAGAAAGACGCGGCCTAAACGACCAGCGTGTTCTCAAAACTTTACGCGACTAACAACTGCAGTATAGAAAAACATTATTGACTGAGAGTGTTCAGTTGCAAGTTAAAGTGTTGTGATAGTGATGACATTGTCTCGGAATATTTGGTTCTCATGTCTCCTGGACAAGCTTTGATGTCAGGGATGGATTTGAGAGACCGACTAGTGGAGGAGATTGTTCTCCTAGCGCTGTTCCTGGTGTCAACTGCGGCCAACTCGTTGGCTTTACTTGTTTTCTGCCGTCGACCGGGACTTAGAACTATATCAAATCGGTAAGTTCACCTTAATTCTTATGTCACCTTAGAATCTGTATAAACTTTATTAGAAAAAAGACATCAGGCTTCTGAATCATCAAGGTCAACAAGTTCCCAACTTCAAAACCGTATATTAATATCGTTACTTAAACTTGTTGTTTCACAAGTTTAGATGTTCTAACAGAAACTGTTGAACAAACACAAGAGAGAGTTTTAGATGTCGTAAATAATAATTTAAATAAATAGATTAAACATGAACGTTACTGGCGAAAGCAATAGTAATAATCGACTTTCGACATTTCAGATAATGTTGATGTTGCAAAAGCTAGGGTTGGTAGTTTGGAAATAGTTGAAAAAGTACAACAAGGACATAAAACAATGCAATGAAACTTAAAACGAGATGTATTTTGAAACGAGAAGTGTACTTTGTTTAATGAGAGCCCTCCCTAAGTTGGGCCATCAGCCAAAACCAACAGTATTATTAGACTTAGTGCTGTAGTCTCTCTACCTGATGCCATGTACCTCCTTTCGTTTGTTTTGCGGCCACTATGCATGATTTATGATCTCTAAAGACATTTTTTGACGTATTGCAAAACAAATTTCACAAAATAATTGTAACTCTGATTGATGTCAATCATTAATCATAAAGTATTGTAAAATATACTATCAAGTACGATATAACATTCCTTCACGTATATTTTATCATTCATGATCGCTTACCTAAATGGTTAAGCTCACAGTCACCACTGTAACAATCTTTAAATATATGAGAATCTTCATCTTAATATGTCAAAATTCATACAATCTACACCTTTTATAACATCAGTTAAAATTCCGTCCATTACAAACAAAGAACCAAATACAGTAATTCCCACATTAACTTTAATGAAAAAATCCAGTGCTCTGTATAACCAAAATTAAGAATCTTTTCAAAACTGGTTTAAAAACATTTATGATTTTCCACATCAAAATCTAGACTAATTCAAATCAAAAGTTCCACATTACAAAAGGAATACCGAAATCTACTTGATTACGAATCGCTTATTTTACTTCAAGTCAAAACTTTTTGCAACATCCGAAACATCAATGTGGGCCACCACTTTGTCCTGCTGGTTGCCTGGTACTAAAGTTTTTTGCTCAACTCACTTCCCACGAATTAAGCCAAAAAGTTTCGTCGGAAGGTCAAGCTCATAGTTTCACAGGCCAAAAACGATTTAAATAGCAAATATGAACTCTTTCCATCATTTGTGGATCTATCAAAATGCGCCTAGATTTTTTGTTTATATGGCAACCGTTGGTGGTAGTTTGTTTAAGTGTATTGGAATCACTTGTATCAACAACTGTCCAGTTGCGGTTAATTTTAATGAATTTAGCAAATGTTTACACATCGCACCAAAATATTGGACGAAATACTGGATCAAAACGTGGGGAAAACATTAATAATCTTTGAATTTTCGGCTTGTGTACAAAACACGCCCAATACCTGCTACAAAAGTCCCAAACAATGTTTTCTAATACAGAAGCAATTTAAAACGAACTTTTCCTCGAACATTAAAATAATCGTTATTCCGCAACATTATTATCAGAATACTTGAAAACTAAAATTCCCAAACTGATTACTCGAGTAATAAAATTGGCCTTTGGTTCCGGTTAAAGTAGTTACTCAGTTCAAGTTCTGACTGATATAGAAGATAAGAGAAACCCAATAGATACGACAACAGGCCAAAATTGCACAATGAGAAAGTAGTAGTTGGACTCCAATCCATTAGAACCAAACTTGGCCCATATATATCACAGTTGAAGTGAGAAATGGCCATAGACCAGTAATTGGTGCAGTTTATCAAAACGTCAATTCCATATTTACAGTAGCAGGCGTCTCAAGGCAAAACAATGCTTATTTGCTTTGGCTGATAAGGAATCATTGGCCTGTGAAGATAATTAGGACGATAGGCGTATTGGTTGTTTAGAACATTAACACGAAAGTGTATATTAAAATTTGATTGTTCGAAGACAAAAATGGGACATGACAAATGAAGATCATAATTTCATTTATGCTTTAAAGGTTTTGGGCAGGAAGCAAAAATCATCAACATTGAAAAACATAAAGTCCACATTCGAGAGCACCGAAGACGAAAAACGAGTCCTAAAAAGATTTCGACACTGATTATGTTATTATTGGAGCAAAGTAAAACGAATGAGATGACGGAAATACAGGCAATGATATCGGAGATGCACTGCCTCGTGAGAATAAAAACAAAAACTATCTGTTCGCATTGTTTACTATATTTTTTACGTCTCGTCGAGAATTGGCGCATTCATTGTTGGTCAATAAAAGTCTGTAATAATCTTGTTTGCAGTGATTTATCAGTTTTTTAAACTCCGTTGCACTTCTGGGTATCACGGCTGGGATCATAGAGAAAAATCTTTGTTTGCTATTTTCACAGTCACTTTGCTTTGGCAGAGATACCGGTTTTTCACAATCTAAACGGATGTCTGATTAAATCAAAACTTGCGATTTTACATCGAAAATAAAATGATATGCTACCACAACCGTTGTACCACCTCGTGTTTTTATCAATTTACTTGATTATTTTGTTCTGACATCAAACGTGCCGAGCTAATTGTTCCTGATTCTCTGAATCGCGTTTAATCGTCTTTTTAATTAGGATTCCTAACTAATCTAAGACATCGCTCAACAATGCCGATGATTTCAGTCTAACAGGCGTGAAAGTCTAGAATCTCGCCCGACCATGACTCCGATTTGCATCACGGTATAGATTAATCTAGAATACGAAACGGAATCCCGAAGATTTAATCGAGATTCCAGTATTAGATACACTTGATACTGACCTCAGTACGTGAGCTGTGTTATAAACCCGAGCCGCTAATCAAAAGAACAAATGACTTATGCCATTACTAAAGAACTCATTAACGGACCCCTTGTTTATACCTAAACAAACAATTCTTTTAAAAGTAATGATAATGATTCAGCTCAATTTGGTGTCAAATGATTTAACGGTCGAACGGAGAACTTGAAAAAATAGGCCAATTAACACTCAGAGCTGGATCACGCTATCCGATCATGGATTTGATTAAACTAGTGATTCTTTCCTCATTTCTTGTTTCGTCAATATAGTCAAAACTGGAAACTGCGCCTTCTTCATTCAATACTATGTCACTCTAATCACTACAATATTAACATTTACTATTAACTTTGATATGCTCGCGTTCACTAACATCGTCAAACAATGCATCTACCTCATTAACTACTTCGATAACCTCTTTAGATATAGTTATTCAAGTACGTGACTTCTATTAATATCCCATAGTAACTGCGGTTGTTCCAAAACTGTTTCTCATGAACCGACACCATGATTCATTCAATCCTGACCCCTAGTTATTAACCAGCCAATTGTGAATGGCTCAACAGGCGTGGGTACCTCAAACGTTGGATGTAGTTTCGCAATTTGCCTGGGTGCCACGCAATCTAAAGGTTCAAATGCAATAAATATTCTGTCGCTTTATTGTGCAGTCGTAACAGACTTTACCTCATCGATTAATAATGATAACATTGGATCTGATGGAAAATTTCAAGTACTTTTGATTGTGAGGACCAAGACAACTAATGTAATTTCTTTCGTTTCCGTCAAAAATCTTGCGTGCATTGGCTACATCATAAAAATGTTTCCGAAATATTTTATGCGCGGTATTTATCTCAAACAAAATTTATAGCTTTCCCTACTACGTGTCCGTGCATTGATCCTGCATACAAAGTTTGATACTTAGATATTATTCACTTTCGGCTATCCTTTTGTCAGATTCCTCATACAAATCATAAACGCTATTTGTATTGACTTTTCCTTGCATGAAATTTCCTTACTTTGTTTTTTATTGCCCATTCCTTATCTGTATCGAACACATTGTTTCTGAAGTATTCAAGTATTTGTTAAGAGGAATTTGGTTTAATGTTTATTGTTGAATCACGACTAAGGAATTTCAACTCGTGTATACGCCTTATTGACCAAAAATGGTTGTTTGGTTAGAGTAGAAAAAAACTGCTTAATTTTTACCTTTGTATTTTATAATTTTGTACCTGTAGACATTTGTTAAACATTAAAAAGGTCTAGGTGAAATGTACAAAAGCAAACGTATTTTGGCAATTTCTTCATCAATATCCCCAAATCAAGTTCTAATGAAATCAAATCCCTAATTACATCCTTAATTAAATTTATTCTGGAATAGAAACCCGTTTTCATTGATTACAAACAGACATATATGTCATTACAAATAGATGTTAAATTACCTTTACCTCGATTTAGTTCGGTTGTTTGATAGTAATGCAATTTATTTTATATCTAATCTATTAGCGAACGGAAGAATTGGATTGAGTGAGAGGATAATCTGTCATTACTTCTTGGCTCAAGGTTTACATATTATGTTTTTTGTTTTTGTGGATTTTCTACATCTGCTTTGAGGAAACTAGTTCATACAGTGATTATCACTTAGTTCGTAATGGTATTATTAGTTCATGTAACCTCATTAGTTCTTACTGGTATCATTACTTCACATAACCTCACGTGATCGTGATTTCTACTTACACCGCATCTGTTAATAATGTGATAATATTTATCACTTGTATAATAGTAATAGTTTTAAACTGTAACAACAGTTGTTGAGTATTGAAAGGTCGAGGTTTTATGTCTGGCTTCATGCCATTAGCTTTGTAGACTTAAAATATTCTTACCTGCTCATTTTGTCTTTGGTTGCAAATTGTAATGACTAAGTACCGGTTGAAAAGTTTCTTCTTCTCTTAATTCGCTGTCATATTGAAGTAAAACCTCAGCGTTTTCTTGTAGACTTACAGTTTTATATAAACTGACCGTTCGCTTCACAATTTATCAATTTATCTTACGCCTTCTACAAATAAAGTAAGTGTGCCGATGACTCAGAGGTAATATTGTAAATCAATGCAACGTACTGCTGGATAACAGTTATTATTGAATGGAAGAAACCTAAGTAACCGCAGACGTACGGTTAACACGATAATCCTACTCTTGTTTACTTAGTCTTATTTTAATTGATAAGATTCTGATTGGTGGAACGTCAGACCATATTAATATACTGTGGTTAAACGTTGAAATCAGGCATGCCGCCGCTATTGTTGAAAAAGGCGTACCTTTTGAATTTGGTTGAAACGACAAAAGAACATCTGTAGTTATGGCTTTTTTAATCCATGGAAAGGTGAACTTGAACGTGGAACAGATAAAATTAATGCATGGGACATGGTGATAGAACATGTTACAACTGGTATTTTATCGCAAAAAATATTTTAAATCAAGTTAAGTACCACTTTCTGAAAAAATAACATTATTCGAATAAGACGGCTAATTAGTACCGCGATATCCGAATTTCATAGTTTTGTATGATTATCTATGGTACAATTAAAATGTAGCATAACATTATTTTTAATCTTACATCCTATAACAGAGTTTCCCAACATTTTATAGTTAAATAGTAGTATAGTTTTATAGTTTAATCGCGCTTCATTTTAAAAGTTAGACCAAAATAAAGAGTGCAACCTACGTCCATTCTCACACATTTCACAAGTTTGTACTTGACCTCTTATTTTGTAGATGTCAAAATTAGTACCGAGCCGAATTTAGCGCGAAAACTGACAACTGTCAACCGTTAAAAACATTACGTTTGTCTTTGGATAGTAACTTTTTAAAAGAAACCCAAAGCGATTAGCCTAATGAACCATTTAGGAAATCAATCATCAGTTACTCATCGGAACATTCAGAACACAATGCCGGTAACTTTAATCAGTTCAAATAGCAACGCGATCTTTTGATCAACTATTATTAAAGTTATTAACAGTTTACGTAAGCCTTCAATACTCTTTGGATTAGAACGAATAATATTTATTAAATTGGCAAAGTTAAATTGAAATAAATAGTATCTTTGATCGCGCTTTGTTCCCTTTACGCATTTAACTTGAATTATTTTTATACAATTTACTTGCATTGGTTGTCTATACTACAAAAAAATGAGCTGTCACCACGAAAGCTATTTTTGACAGCACAAAATTATTTTTATGACACAGGCCATCATTTATCCAGCCTATTCCAATTTAGTCCTAAATGAAACTGTAAATTTATCTCTGCCCAGTTTACGTCTAGTGAATGGCCTGATGGAAATACTTAGTCGTTGCCAAGAGGTTTCACTCAAAATGTTGCTCAGGATTGTTAATCCGGTTGTCAGCGGATCTTGCGAAAACACTAATTTGTTGCCTGTGGAACTGTTTTCACTTGTTTCTTTTTTAATATATCTTTCCATAGACTAATAATAAGTGACGCTACAATCCATCTTTCTCGCAATAGATTAAAAGACAAAATTAGAGTAGTTTTGAAATCGATCGCCTGACATTGTCCAGATCGCGTGGTTTGGCTTTAATGTAAACTATGTCGAGTACTTTAAACTACTTGAAGTATCTATTGGAAGTGCTGCCAAGTTCAATAATAACCGGACATATAAGTAAATATTTCTTTATCATTGAATTGAATCATAAATTAGAAGAATTAACTATTAAATGGCCTATTATTAATTATCTATGAGTGAAGGAGATCTATATACTAATTTTTGGCAGCTCCCGGTCACTATGACTAATCGTAAAATTACTGTTTTGACCTTATAATAATATGAATGAGGCCAGAGACGATCAATTATCTAAATTTAAAGCCGGGTTACATTATCTTTTTAAATTTGTTTTACTGTGATTTTGATATCGTTGAACTAAAATTTGAAAGTCAATGTCAAAGTATGACTTGGAATATATATAATCATTGTCGCCTGTTTATTACTTTAATTTACATTATTGGCCAGGCCAACGTAAAGATCGCGTTCTTATTATATTTTGAGTTTTACCTTTCTGATATTGTACCGGTAGTATTTTCTTTCAAAATTCATAAATTCCATTGTTAAAAAAATATTGTCTCATAGGTGAATACGCGAAAAAAGATGGCTGTCTCCAAATGCAGATTTGGATTTGTTATCCATTTTGTGTGACAATAATTAACATATTTTTCCACTTAATATTTTACGCCTATTACCTCACTAAATCACGAAAACATTTAATAATGGTTATATAGCCGAAGCTAAATTAAAATTTCTTCTACCCTTCCTTAAATCTGTTAAGCGGGACTTGGCACGATATTTTATTGCCTTTGCGCTTATAGTTTTAAAACATTAAAAGAACGTAGGAAATTATTTAAAATTCTCTCTTTCCAGTGAATAAAGAAACCGTAAAATGTAAAAAGCTTAAGTGTTGCAGTTAGGTTGGGCAACACTAATGACGTTATCAACTAAAGTGACTTTCTAAGACATTTTCACCTTTTTTACTATCTAAATGGGCACCTGATATGCTGGCTGGAAGCAATATGTAAATGACGACTGCATTTTTTTTCAAAAGTGGAACGCGTTGACAACTAGACGGAAACAAAAACATGCAATCGAAAAAGAAAATCCATGTGACAGCTAAAAAGGCGGGAAAGTTTTGTACCATAGATAGAGCTCTGCTGTCATTTATCGACAGTAATTTTTAAACGTAACTTTTTCTTCTGCGTTTTAGTATTTTCAATTTACGTCAATCGTCAATCGTTGTTGCTTTAGTTTAGAAACAGCTTATAGAAGTCGCTTTTAAATCAAATTTGATTGGAAAGGGTTCCGAAGTTCAGATAAATCATGAAAAGTGACACTAAACTAAAACCCTACGACGCAAAGACGTCACAGGTGATCTGTTTCAGAGCTACTTACTCATGTATGAGGTATTTATAAATTTGCTGGATGATAAACGACACCATGACGCGTAACTCGTCTAGATCATAAAGCTTGAGACGTGGGCGCCCACCTTTCGATTGACTGAGCAAAAACAAACGTAGAATAATTATGTTCCGTTCTACGTGTGGAATCTCATTAATCATTATACACTCATAATAATAATGATCTCCTTGTTTTCAAAGGAAATAGCACGCGTAAACTAAATGGGAACGCTGAACCGGAGGGTATCGCGTTTGCTTTGCAAATCCGCATTAAATAACCTTCAGTGTATAAAGGAACGTTTTGTTCGATAAAAAAAAAAACAGAAGTTATTTTGATCGATTTTTTATCGATTAAGATAAATTAATCGATTCGTCAATCGAAACTAGTCGTTTGACAAATGAGTGATGTTGCTTTCATTAGTAAGCCACTTTCCATTCTTTAGAATTCGACTTCATTGTTTTAGCCTTGATTGCTAGATTAATTACGTACGCTTACTGACGAAATAGAATTAATGTCTCAAATTCCTTGTTGCGAAGGCAGTTTTATTACGACAGAGGCGATAATTAATGGGTACCTATTCTGTAAAACTACGCAAACTTTGTAAATAGTAATGTCATTAATGACATGTATTGTAAGAATGGTTGAAAAGATATTCACTCATCAATCGTGCCAGGTTCAAAGAACTTGATGAGTTGTTTTACAATTAAGATTTATTCGATTTCTGACTTACATTGTATAAGCACCTAGATTACACGAGAAAGCCCTTTGTTATTAAGATTAAACGTGTATTTTACGTCACTTCTCCAAATTTGGTAAACAAATATTACAAACTGACACATATTAACTGTGAAAAATAAGCATTCTTTCAAAAATCGTAACATATATAGTGTGTTTGATGCAAAAACTTTTGATTTTCGTACCATGTAAGTAAATAGAAATATAGGAAAAAAACAAACTGTAACGTGAAATCGATAGTTGCTACTTGTACTCGTAAGTAGTTGTAACGTCATGCTCTTATTGTTTACTGGGTGGGCAGAAGTCCCAGGCATCTATAATTACGTACCGTTCCCTTGGTTAAATTAAGGTTAACCTTGCTTTTAAAGATTACTGCAACTGTTACTGTGTAACTCTGAGTCTCTGACCAATCTTGGTAAACCATAATGAAGTTTTGCAATCCCGACTTTATAGACGTACCTCGTGAACCAAACCAACTGTCAATAGTGTCAATTTCATTTTGACAGTTCAGTTTTATCTCTTTCCCTCGCCTAATAAAATGATTTTGAAGTCTACGACTAATGCATTCATCCACAGTATGACTAACACTTCAATCGAAACTATTTTCGTACTCTACAGGATGCTATGATTTACTGCAGCAACAGAAACGGCTAGAGCCACATTTTCGGAATGCATCAAGGTAAAATAAAGACTTTGTGTTCAAGAATTATCGTTATAGGTACTTTACTTAGTCCGCAATTAAGGTAATTATGACCCTGAGTTAGAATACAATGTTTTGTTTATGCATAGGTAATGAAAAAGGTTATGTCAGTTGGCTTATTGTCTATGGAAAGTGTTGTAGGATTTGGCTCTAATAAGGAAACTTGATGTTAGATGGGGGAAATAAGCAAGGCTTTAGTTAAATGTGTATAGACCTTTGTTTCTTTTTTTACAATTTTGAATTTTAACATATTTTAATTTATTCGTATGATCTTTGTACAGAACAAAGCATTCTAGCAGCTGGCATTGAAATGTCTGTGTAATTCAAGCATTTGGGTCATCATTATAAAACAAGGAATAAAATAATTGGGTCACAGCTCGCTTTAAATATCTAAAAGAATCCTCATTAATAAATCAATTTACTCAAATAAATGTAGGCCCAAAACATCTCGTTTGAAAAAGCATTTTACTCTGTAAAATATAATTAGGAAAGTAATATATAATTGCTGCCACGTTATTCTCCACAAGAAAATGCCATCATTGTCATTAGTAAGCAATCTAAAAATAACCAGCTTTTTGTTCTCTAAGATTAAGCCACGCCAAGAATAGACAATATGATTCGTTTTTTTAAGCGACTTCTTGTGCGGCTTGTGCCAAAAAAGCCCCCTCATACTGGCGCTGCAGCAAAAGGCAACGTCAAAAATATTTGTTAGAACGTTTAAATGTAGTTCTATGGTCAGCAAAGTAATAATTTAAATTTAAATTAAAATGTATATAAAGGTAGGGCAACTTTTTTGGACTTTGCTCCTATTTTATTCATTGCGTGGGCAATACATTGGGTTGAGGCAATTAGATTTCTCATATTAATGGACATCGATTTTAACAGTACCTTACTATGAAACGATGCATTATTAAAACATACTTGAGAATACAGAAATAGATTGATTGAAATAGACAACACTCAAGTCAAGGTATTTCATAGTTTTACTTGAAACAATAAACATTTCACGTCATTTGTGTAAAATCAGGTAAAATGATATTATTTTTATAATTTTTCAAGTTAACAAGCTCCCCAATCTCATACCTTAAACTCCAAACAAAAAGGATTTTCCTATCTAAGACCAATCAGTATTACAAGGCACTTATCTTGATGAATGAAAGAGTAATCTATATAATTTAGTTCCAAAGAAACTATTTAAATTGATTACAGTAATTAATATCGACTGTCAATAAGCCACAAGGCTGTTAGCTGCTGATTTCACGGTCAAGGCGCCATTGTTGTAAAAAAGATTATTTTTCGCCTTCTCATCGTTTTGCTTCAAAACCTCGGAAAGTTTTCTAGTTATTTGAGTACTGTGTTCAATTGCAGCCAGTACACGCTATTTGCCTATTATTATTTCAATACAATACATTTTGTGTGTAGTTAAACTCTATTTGATGCCAAAAGGTCGTGAACTTGGCCATACCGAAGGCCTTTATCTATTTAATCTTACAATAAACTTTTATACTATATTCTGTCAATGCCCTATAGTATACACAATATCCAGAGACTATAAAATTTTGCAACAACCGCCTTTCGTCGCATCTAAGGACATAAAAATCCTTAAATAAACGTCAATAAAATTAACGTAAGTATGGCAACTCCTATTCCGAATTCGAATATGGAAGGCAATGAATCAAGATGGTGGGTGCAGTCACGAACTTTATTCTAAATCGGGGTTTGCATGGCGTATAGTCGTTTAACTGTCGTTCAATAAATCGCTAACATCGATAGTTTTGAGGTACATCTTTCTATTATCGACTTTTTAGATTGTAGTCAAGCAGAAAAATTCAAGAGTATTATGTAAAATGTTCGAAATTACACTTTGGTCCGTCATTTTTTTCTGATGACATTTCCTAACACTTTTCAAATACCGATTGCAAAGTTCGTCTCACGCTTTGCCAATTTCCTTTTACAGCACTGCCGTATCGTACGGCCTTTAAACTTACAATCATATTGCTAGAATTGCTTTCGTATAGCCTTTGGCTGACATTGCGAACGCAATTAAATAATTTTGTAGTCCATGTAATTGCACTATTTGAAGGGAGCGGTGTAAATCGTTTCCTATTTGTTGTTCAATCGTAACTAGACAAGAGTTGCTAAATACTTCCATGTTTTCTTTCTTGACAATTGACAACGGGAATACTAACTATTTGTAAACTGAATTACAAATAATAATCATGGGTAGAGTAAATACTAGCATAAATAATATGAAATGCAGATTTGTCGCGAAACCATGACGTTTTACAATCAAAGACAGTTTTTGTTTGAAAAAAATATCTAACTCGCTACAGTGCTTGATGTTCAATTGTCTTCCATCGAACTGAAATGATAAACATCACATTAGCAAAATCATTGTCAGTTTCAAATTATTCTAAACATAAAAACCTAACTAAGCTAAATTGTATTTGACAAGGACCTGTCATTGACAGAGCGTATAGTCAGGATAGACTAATTAGATAAGTCAGGAGCTGTTCACGTCACTCATTGTCATTGCTGAATTATTTGGCAGCAGTGGAAACAATTGTTGCTTCACAACACTAGTCTATCTGTATTGTCTTTACTCGTACTCTCACTCATCATTTACACAATGGCTGAAATTGGGCCAGCTTTACCATAGACTAAAATAACAAGAGAGGACAATATTCATAAGTTGTCAACGTAAAACACCCACAATCTTTGATTGAAAAAAATGTTTAACAGGAAAAGATTTTCTCATGAGAAAAATTACGATTTAATCGATCTACCTTCATTAACAGTTATACAACATTCTGTACTTATGCCTTTTATTATGTTTGACGCATTAAAATCTCGGGACATGTCAGTTTGACGTCATTAATAAATCCGGGTTCTACTATTGTTTGTAGTCCAATCTGCGGCACGTCATCGTTTTCTTCTCAGATTAAATTGTCTCTGGGTAATTAGATCTCTTCAGTGGATAGTTGTAAGAAGCAATTAATTTTAATTGTTTAATCAATGAATCAATGTCTATGGCGACTTAGATGAGACTCTTATTAATAATGTGAGAGTTAAGAATATAATTTGAAGAGGAAAATGTCCCAAGATTTACTTCATAAATTGCGTTAATATGCGAGGATAATACTTTAGTTAGATAAAACATAAATTAATGCCATAGAGAAGATAGATAACACGATAACATTAAGTCCGCCTCTTTCCTTTGTGCTTGAAGTGTTAAATAAATAAATAATAACAATTATTAAAAACTGACATTCTTCTCGTGAAAATCGTCGTTCGAAATAGGAACTGAATCTAACACGATTTAAAAAAAAAAAACTATTTGGTGTGGGTTGTTGATAGAGAACGGAAATTAAAACCAGCGTTTTGCGCCATTTTCAATAGAAACGCGTATCTTCTTTCGTCTATTCAATATTTATTGCTTTGTTGTATTCTTCCTGTGCATCGGACATTTTATCATTGTTTTTACGAAAGAGTGATAGCAACGGAATCAAACTTACGCTCAAACTGCTTACATGATTACAAGACCACTAAATCTCTAGATAAGAAATCCTACTGTGTATGTCTCCGAGCAAACAACTATCCCTCATTATTATGTAACAAACAACCTACTTTAGAGAATTTCCTAAACACCATTTTTTCTAAGATTCAGTCATCAGAACAATTCCAACTAAACCGAAGTTCTGACACTTGCAGTAGCAAATTCTTGGGGACAATAGCCACAATAATTAACGCAATCGATGTTTTTTTTCAATTGTGAGAACTATGCACAATAGAATAGCCATCACGGATCACGTGTCGTCTAAACGTTGACAATTAGAATTGCTATTACAATTGCCATTAAGTTGTCATCGGCTGACATAGGTCTAATTGTGGAACATTTTTCTATCATTATAGGACAAAATGAACCGCAAAATATTTTGTATATCAACCTTCAAAATGTTACAAATGTTCCTTTTCTGTCTGAAAAGTATGAAACCTAACAGCCTTAAATTGGATTTATAGCTTTCGATAAAAAAAAACTTCGTTATCTGAACAAAAGAACTATTTAATAAAATAATCTTCCAACCTCACTAATGAATGACACAACACAAAATCTTCTTTCACATTCCTCGCTTAAACCAACGTTCCAGAAAAAAAACCTCATTTATGTTCTATTAGAGCCGTAACACACGGCGTATTTTAAAATTTTCAAACTTTTCAGGAATGCGCGTTTTCTGCGCCGTAGATGCTGTTTTTTATAGATTCAAACGCGCTTAGATCGCGATACAAACGCGCGTGTGAAGCGCGTTCGAAACTCGTTTGAAGCGGGTACAAAGGGTCAACTGACGAGGAGTCTCTGACCAAAACGCGTCTGTATCGCTGTGTCTGCGTATATACGCGCTGTAGACGCGCGTTTCACGATCGCCCCGTATGCTTAGGTTACAAGGTTGTCATCAGCGCGTCGTCTGCGCGTTTAAAATACACCGTGTGCTTAGGCCCTTACTCTTTTCCACGTGTAGCTACAGCGAAACGAGGTCTCGTGCACCAGGTAGATGTAGGTTTTGCCTTGATGGCCGCTTCCATTGACCCATTTAACTATGTGCATTAAGTTAGTGGCTTTTGCAAACGCTAGTTACTGTTTTTGGGTTAAGTGATAGGAAGGTAAAGTAACTAGCTACCATGTTTTGTCACAAAAGTTAAAAATCTGTCAGCTTCATGTTCATAAATTATAATTCATGCCCTTTATGAGGCAGTATAATTAAATGTCACAACCTATAAAACATCAACTGTTCACCATAGATTCTAGAAGTTTGCATTTACGCACCAATAAATTCATGTGACATTAAAATTTTCCAACGTAGAATAGACTCCTTTGTTTTGTTTTTATAATGGTGGACAAGTTTTTGTAAAAGGCATCTCGGAATGGAAATACAACCCACAGGTATGTGGTCACCAATGTGTATAAACTGCAGACCTGTTGCTAACCACACTAACCTTGATAATAATAATCGGGTTTTTCATATATTTACCGACGGAGTTCATATTATTTCCAATGGTTTGTCTTTGTACGAAAATTCTTACGTAAGAATAACCTTGCGGAGTGAAAGCAAGCTTTCTAGAAATTAAACTATTACTATGAATTGTTATTCGTGTAAAATTACTGATCAAAATTGGTTAACGTGATTTACGTATAATTCTTTATATGGCTCAAAATTTTCATGCGACATAACAGACTGTTTCTTTGTACCACAAAGAAGAACCATTACCTAAATTAATTTACGCAATAAATTACTAGCACCATGTTTACGATCACTCAAGCGGTCAAGCCCCATTGGATATGAGAGGAAAATTCCTCACAAAGTCTATTTAGAAAATATTTCACTTTGTTTTAATACTTCGCATGTACGATAAAAAAGGAAAAACTGAAGTTTACATTAACTACTTGTAGATAGGGTTGGCAAAAAAACATGCTTGAATATTGTCATTATAAAGTTTGAATAACTTTGACACATCAAACAAACAAACTGTCAAGAGTTCCCGCCCTTTCATAGACAATTAGCATCTTCAGAAAATTAGCACCTTTCAACCTTTTTGCTTTGCCTTCCTTATCAAATAACACCAGTCCATAAATTACCAAGCTGCCGTATGCGCTCAAGCTTCAACCCTATATCATCAGAATTAGGTCAGCTAAGAACTGGTATTCGTGTTACCAGGTGAAGGTGAATGCAACGTTTTCAAAACAATAACAATTATTATAGAGAAAGCTTTGATGTATGCAGATTTAAATTTAATGGGACTAGACTTGAAAAGAGTTCGAGGCCCTTGTTTGATGGTGCTGAAGGTAGTGCAAATAACGTTTTTAGTAGGTTAGTTGGAATTATTTGGTAAATTCTATGATTATGTAAAACAGTCAAATGGCGTAGGTTTAATTAGTTCTTTACTCCTTGTAACAATTATCTACTTAATAGAAATTGAAGCAATAGTAGTTCTAAACCTGACCTTAGATGTCTCCAATACTTACAACAAAGAGGAAACTCTCTGATTATCTTGACTTCAATTTACATTTTATCCTCCAAAATTTTCCAGACGATAACTCAGTCAAATATCGCGACAATCAGTTTCAAAATTGAAATTGGACACAATGGGGTTAAAAATAGTGCCTAGTTTGATTTTTTCTTATCCTTCACCGTCGCCATCTTGAAGCGACTGCGCATAACAATGGCGGCTTCCGTTCACGCATGCGCACTGTCACGCTGAGGTATAATGATACAAGTTGGGTTGTCACTATGTCAGAATGTTATGCTTTTTGTTTCACGTCAACAGTTTTTCATGTACGCACTTTGACCCATGTTTACTGGTTGAAAATTGCAATTGTCCATTGTTTAAGTGAATGTGTTAAAGTTTCCTGGGAAAAATGATAAACAAATTCGATTTATGAAGATCAATCATTTTGCGTATTTACGTAGGTACCTACTTCGTCCTGAAGTAGGTACAGATGTTTTCCGTTTTGAGACAATTGTTCAAGATTTTATTTTTATTCTTGCTAATGACTGTGTCACAGATAGAGCGAATTGTTTGGAACATAAATAAAAATATACAAACGACTTGTTAGCTATTATTATAGTTTAATTTAATTAGCATTTTTATTAAGTAATCGACCTTTGCCAAAACATTGTAAAACCAGATTAGTTATTGTTTTGATAAAAATAAAGTATTTCGACATTCCGAAAAAACGAAATACTTTGTTGTGGACGATAATCAAATGACTAACTAGAACTTTAAAATTTATTTTTTATAACATTCGTCTCTGAAATAACTACCGCTAAATATTATTGGTACAAAGTTCCTTTCACTCTTGTATAATTAAAAATCCTTTGTCCATACCTCATACAGGACCTGTGTCTCGAAACTGAATATTTCCTCAATTCTTTTTTTATTATTTCGTGTCTACGAAGGTTGTTAACCCTTTTTAATTTTAAGAACATAGTAGAATGTAAGTGATAACGACATTGATCCTGGCAGGTTTACGAACGAATAGATTGACATTTTAAATGTGCTATTCTTAATCTACGAAACTTCTGAATGTCAGATTTTATTTTTGAATTGAGAATTAATATGCAATTGTTTATGGAGAAACTTTTGCGATCTTCGTATTGTAAAGTTTAATTACTTACACTTAAACTTGAACACTACACAGTTTTAAATATGAAGAACTATTAATAAGACCACTCATCTTTCTAAAGATTTAAGGCCGAGACGTAACCTTGACTGCTCAACATGTAGTACCAACTGACTGCAATCTTTTTCTAAATTTGAACATGCAAGAGGAAAACGTGTACCAAATCGGTATTCCCCGCCTCAATTGCTTTTGTGGATATTTGTGGTACCACTGAATACTCAATACCTACTTTACTTGTATAGGCTGATAAGATCGCTACTGCATTATTATTAGCCGTTAATGCCACCAGTGTTCTTGAAAAGTTGTCAATAGACTTCTTCAATCACGTTTCGGTGCAGGAATTTGTTAATAAAAAAATATTGTCTATGAATCATAATAAATTATGATGATCCTAGATTAGATTATCTTTTTATTAAATGCGGTGCGTTGCGAATTTGTTATTTGGCATTTCAATTTTATAATGTGATCAATACTCGTTCTTTTATTAATGCAGCTACAGGTATCAATGAGAAGAGGCTCAGCAGTGGGGCGGTAACAAAAAAATAATTCTATCTTCTAATAAATACTAAACACATATGTGTATGGGTAACCCACCTGGGTTACAAAAACAATAATTTATGCATTTGTATTACTTAGTTACAGTAAAAAATGTTTGTACAGCTGATCGTTATTGCATTGCTATAATATTATTTATTGACTTGCATAACTGTTTGTATTCTATAAAACAAATAAATGTTGTATTTAAGTTTAAAAATAGTAAACTCTAACTGACAGAGACACAGTATTTCATTTTTTTTATAATACATAGATATTGTTATCTTTTTTTCATTAGAGCACTATGGTAGGTTTCTACAAATTTGATATCAAATTGATAGATATGCTTGTTTGTCTAGAAAGCACATTCATTGGCACGTAATGCTTTGTCTACTAAAGTTAGATAATAAAAAAAAAACTATATTATTCAACGTAGATCCCATTGAAGGTCTCACGTAGGACCACAATGATATGTAACACGTTTTAAATTATTTGTATTCTATGGCTGTCTGTTTAATTTCAAGCAAAGATCGATGACTTCAACAGGTTTCGATATTTCATGAATACGTTTATTACGTGTTGAAAGAAGAATAAAAATGTAGGCTGTTTTTTATTCGTCGGGCGTATGCACGTGGATGGCGTCTTTTCGTATTATTTCTATAAATGAATGAAATAAATGACGTTGGCAAAGCTTAGGCATAAAAATAAAACGATTTATGAAACATAAAAAAGAAAATGAATTGTTCCAAATTCGAGACTACAAATTGCCGCGAAATTAAATTTTGACATTTCTTTGAGAATTATTGTCATGCATTTTTCACTTTCGCTACGACCTCTTTTCACGCATAACCTTCAGTGAGTTTACGTATATTTGCGTTGTGGGTTCGTTCATTACCGATTTGTGTCAAAATATAAACTTGACGTCATTATTAGTAAGTTAACAGATAAGGTCGAAAGTTTACGGAATCACGTAATACTTCGCTGAGAAAAACAAATGAAAATTGTTAGGAAAATGGACGCTTTTGTGTATTAAGTTTACAGACTTTGGATAAGAACATGATATGATATTAGCTGTCTAACCAACGATTGAAACGTCATAAATAATCTTATTTCTGTTCCATTTCATAGATATTTTACTATAACATTTAAAGTTCTTTCATTATGTTACCATTAAGTTTATTAACCCAGACTTCGTTCAAGAGAGAGTGCAGTTTCTAGTGTAGACTTGCGAAGCAAGATTCCAAACAGGTTTTAACATAAGCATAACGACGTAAGCATTCGAAGCTCAGTTAAAAAAAAAACAAATGCGCGAACTTTTTTAATGTATACGTAACAAACAATGTAAAAGTGTGCACGTCATCATTATGGTATTAAAATTTACTTCTAATTTACTTGCCTCAAAATAACCTGTTGACGCTGTTATGGAAAATTCAATTAATTAAAAAGGTAGGTACTATGTTTATTTTAGAATATTTTGAGTAAAAATAGTAACTTATAAAATTAAATAGGCTATTGTGTTACAACATTGGATTTTACGTTCTTTAAATTTTGTATTAATTATAAATTGCCGTTAATTTCCAAATGTTTCGCGAAAGAATTTTTAATAAAAGTATAAAAGTTGACTAACGTTTTTAGGTATAATCATACCTAAAAACGTTAGTCAACTTTTATACTTTCACATGAAAAGATGGTTACTCCTCTAATGAAATAAATAATGCATAAAGACAAAAGCATTCTCTCTCACTAAAGCAAAGGCTGCCAAAATGTTCCTAATAATTCTGCCATTAACTACAAGACATTTGGTTCATAATGGCGTATTACGGCCAAATCGGTTGGCAATTACATTTCATGACACCATAGCGAAGTTAATTGGTCATTTAGCTTTCGGCAAACGTTTGCAGGACTCCATATTATTTATCGTTTTTTTATGAATATAAGTATGATGATAATGTTTGTTCATAGAAGGCTGACTGAGCTATTAATTACATTTTAAGGACTATTGGCACCAAAATCGAAGATAGTCTTGTGACGTACCTACTATTATAGGATGTCATTAAGAATGCCTTTTCATTGTTCTCTATTTTTTTGTTTTTATTTACGATGGCAACAGGCATTTATCAAGATGTAGACCAAAAAAAAATATCAGAAAAAAATTGCCTTTCAGTGTCTTGGCACAATACTAATTTCAGTACACAAATTATTTCTAGATAATATTAACAACAACCTAGTCTTATTTTGACACAAAACAACTGAAGACTGCCAGCTATCACTTTTCAAACGTTTAAGCCAATTTCCCGTTGAAATTATTCTAGCTTTATTTTTTTCACTCTAATTTCGACTGTAGACCATTTTTCCTTTGAAATATTTTGGCCGACTTTGGCACAATTTCAATAAGATTTGACGAATGTCTAGGTATTTTAATTAAGGTCTTGTCTATGAGTAGAGCAATGAACTTTTCTACACTTGAAATTGGCTAATGATGGTGTTAGACGGGTTCAACCAAATTGATTTGTTTTGCTAGTGCAGATATTAAGGCATGCTCACACGATTCAATTTGGTTGCTTTCAAAATTGTCATAATTAATGTTCTGTTTAATCTTTTTTTTTTATTTTGATCTTTGCTTCATAAAGCATCTATACGGATATGCACAAACGGAAAATCCTTACATCCCACATCCACGAGATCATTATCTAAACAAGTTATATTAATTAACTGGTTTGTGACATCGTTATTGTTTGCAAAGTTTATGCACATGGTGGGCTGTAACCTACTGAAACAGCTTCCTAGTTCCTAGATAATAATAGTTTTAGTACTTAGTAGGTACCTAAGAGGCACTAACTATTTACTGTGCTGTAAATAAGGATACAATGTTCATTATTTATTTCAGTTTAAGAGATTGATGATTTTTTGATTGAATGATGATTCACTGCAATAAACAAAACTAGAAAAATATCTGATATTCTTCAGGATATATGCTATATATACATATATATATGTATGACAGTGTTTTGAAAACATAATACAACTAATTTTACTCGATAAAAAAAATAACAAAGTTTGTTAGAAATAGTTTTAGTTAGTGAAATATAAAAGGTTGTTCACGGTACGTAAAAAATAGATACGACTGGAATAAAACTGGTATTTTTTTTCGTATTACAGAAAAGGTGAATTTTAGAAATATTATCCTTCCGTGACTTGTTGTTAATGGGGAAGTTCCTATTCTAATATGCAAAAAGATTGTGAAGTGTTCCTGTATTAAAAAATAAAAACTACTTTTCATTCTTTATCCAGTACGGAAATAATGCTGAGTCGTGCATTTGATCGTGTTTTTTTGTAATCACAAATGGCACTGGCTACTTCCGAATATTTTATTTGTAATCTGTTGTCAGTGCTACACAGATGACAAATGTCAAAACTAATAAAAAAGTCGTCACACAATTCATTCGTAGTATGAAATGTTTCCAAGATAAAATGTGGTGTTTACAAACAAAATTATGAGTGTAGAGGAAAAAAATACCTACAATCGATTCGTGTTAAGATTAGTTCAGGGTAATAATAGTAAAGTAATAAGTTTATTTGGTTGTTAGACAAATAATTGTTTTATTTAAGGGCTTTCCACTTATAAAATCTGACAAGCTAGCAACCCACTGCTTTCCATTAATCACAGTTAATTACTAAAACATTCCTCTAGCGAACACTTATACTAACACTATGCACTTACGTTAACTGTCAACTCAAATGAACGACATTTTAAAATAACTAGAAGAAAAAAATCACATCAAAGTCACAAAAAAAATAAAGATAAATACCAAAACATTTGTAAACAAAAATCGTAAATTCGCGTAATATCATATAACTTCCTCATACGAGTCAAGGTTCAACAGCTCATCTATCATATTTAGTTCAGCTGTTTTCGAGATTCGGTGACACACATTAACTTAGTATTGCATCAGCGCCCTATTTGTGGCGAAACGGGATAGTTTAAGGAAAAAAAAAATGGTGAAATTTAGTTCTAACTTTTATATAAAATATTGATGATGTTGATATACAAACGATTTTATATTTGCGCGTCACTAAGTGGAATTATCAAATAAAGTTTATATTTCTAACCCTGTCCTCATGCATAGAAGCATCCATCTTTCTTCCGGTACAATTTGTTTAAATCTAATATAAAGTTTCTTAGAAATCTGTTTATTTATAAAATATTGGCAGTCAAAAAGATTTATGGCTCGCAGTTTTTTAAACCAGCTACCGCGAGAAAGTTGCAAATCACCACTGATATTAATCAAAATAGTGTTTAACAGGTGATACCACAGGAATAAACTAGTTAACGAACGAATTGTTTACATCACATCCCTTTTAGAGGGGACCTCAGATCTAGTAATCACCACGACCGAGCACGCCCGACATGCATGCTCAAGAAAATCCTAAAGGATGCAGCTATAAATACACTGGACTCAGCTTCCCTATTCATATCGCAAACAGTTTCTTTCCATAGTCTAATTGTCCCTCTAAAACGCATTGAACTGGGTAATTTCCTTCTCAGATTTCATAGTTATGTAACAGAGCAATAATCGTCTCCGACTTGACGTTTGAAAGCGTTAAAAACGTCACCTGTCTATTTGGAGTCTGTAAGCGACCTTCAATAGTGTCAAGCGAATACAAACTTTTTAGTTTCGCTGTATATTTTTTTATGAAATCCGGTGTTGGTTTTATAGTTCGCTTCCTGGGGTATTTAGTTTCATGGAAAATATGAAAAAAAGCTTTAGAAATAGTAGCGAGTGCGAGTAATAGGTGCATTGGCTTGCAGATATTTATTTTTTGTTTCGTTAAGGACGCTGTACGAATAAGACAAAAGATTTGTAATAATAAGTAGATGAAGATTTTATTTTGCAACAATAATAACATTCTTGGAACCTCACGAGATCTAAAAATAACTGGCTAGGTAGGTAATGATTGTCGCTTGCAACCAGTAATGGACAAATAATTTCAACAACTTTAGATTGTATCTTATATCGGGGTTTCCCCGACCTTGTGCTTTTATTTTTGGTTATATCCACCTTAAAACACAAATAAATCATCGTGTTTACGAAATTGTGGCAAATACGTTAGCTTATTTACATTTTAGCAATTGTTTTTATAAGCTGCGATGAAAACTAAATAGTTTTCAAGTAAATAATGAAAGGTCATTGTATCAAGGTAAGCGGAATGAAAAATTTACTGGTTGCTAGACTAGTAGTTTGAGAGAAAACATTGCGATAAGGAAAAACAAACATCGATAGATGAAGCTGTCATAGCTAGTAGAAATAATGATGAAAATATATTTCATTGCCGTCATATAAAAACTGATGGTCTTAAGAAAATAAATCTTGATATTTCACTTGACATACATTTTTGCACATCCCCGGCTGTAAAGGTCTATAACGTTTTGAATTCTGGGAAGTGACATTGAGTGATATTTAATATTCATTCGTGATTTCAAGGATTTTATAGACCTAGAGTATAAACTTCCGGATCAGTGATTACACTCGCAATGATAGGAAAGTTCCTATAAAGTTAGAATGTTGGTTTTGGTTGCAGGACCGTTAGGTAATTCCGTCGAAGTGTGTTATATCGACAATTTAGTCTCGTTATTTAGACTGGTTTATGTTTCAAACTTTCTTTAAGCATCAATTAAATTAAACATTGCATAAAAATATTAGATTATTTCTTTAATTTGTTTACATCTATCACTTCTTTACGTTCAATCTTTTTTTTTTTTTGGGATTGGCATCTCGCAGTTCAGTCTATAAGAGACTGGCTACTGCTTAACCGGGCTAGACCTGTGAATGCCTTGAAGCTAAGGCCTCCAGCCAGGGGCATGTTAACTAAAAACTAAGCGACCACGCCTAAGGGCACCCCCTGTGGGGTACGAACCTCGGCTTAGGGCGTCGCTGGGGGCAGCAAAGGGACAGGCTGGA
Source organism: Xestia rhomboidea (assembly GCA_963853795.1). Classification (NCBI taxonomy): domain Eukaryota; kingdom Metazoa; phylum Arthropoda; class Insecta; order Lepidoptera; family Noctuidae; genus Xestia; species Xestia rhomboidea. The sequence goes on from OY970776.1 coordinate 11,785,024, forward strand.
TCTGAGTGTCATTATTTAGGGGCTCGTTTGACATTACTGGCTCAGCATCGCGGGCTGGCTCTAGCAAGGGTCGGGGGCATTCAATCATTGTAAACATCTTCTTCAAGTATTTTTTTCAAACTAACCTCACTTATTTACTCCAGTGTGCATCCGACCATTAAATTAAATTGCGCTTACTTCCAAAAATTTTGCAAATCTGAGATCATAAACTTTACATTGAAAAAGTACGTCTTGTACGTAATTGGCCTCGACACAATAAGAATTGCCTTTTGTTGTTAACATAGCAAAACAGTTTCTACTTCACTATGGTCATATGCCATTAAGACCACCTTCGCGTTCATTATTCAAACATTAGATTTGTATCTATGGGAATATTTAAGGTGAGGTGAGCCAGCTGACTGACTGATGATCTTGTTGGAGTTTTATAACTTTCCCTTGCCTAATCTGTGTTATATATAATTATGTAGGTTTAAAGGTGGTCCAAAGTCAACTAATTCATCATTTCCTGAACAAGTGCTAGAAACAGTCATAACAGCTTCTTTGTTTACTTTTTCTACAGAAAGAAATTACGCTTCAAACTATTCTAAATCGTTCCTAATCCATGGTAACACAAATCACAGATCTCAATCAATGATGTATGCATTTGCAATATCGTATCCGCCTACAAAGAAAAATACCATGAATGATTGCATCTTTTCAATTGATTTGATTTTCAAATGTCAATTCTCTTGTATTTGAAGGCCAATGAGGAGACAATGTCATACTTTATATAATCTGCAAGGGCACTGGTTAACATTCATGTTAATACAGGAACAATCTGGACTATTGATAAATAAAGATGTATCTACAAGGTTATAGAATAAGCGTGGGCCAGACTGTTGTAAACAAACCCTCCACACATCCACATCGGTCTCCACCGGCGGCTTACAACAGTGCGTCAACGGTGCGTGCTGTTGTAAGCCGCCGCCGCCGGTGGAGACCGACGTGGAGGTGTATGGAGGGTTTGTTTACAACAGTTTGGCACGGGCGATAGGGTTGCAAGACGAGCGAGCATAATATCCAGACATGTGTCTGCTTAGAAATCTGTTTTCACGCAATCTCAACGTGAAACATGAACTCTGATCTTAATAATGACCTTAATAAAGTAAGTAAATTGCGCATCTTAAGTTTTTATTCATGGATTTTTTGTAGATAAATCAAAACATAAACAAGGATAAGTTTGGAAACCCCAAGATAACTGTAAGTGGTGTTATTCCACAAGTTGATGCAAAAACTATTCCGAGATCCAAGTTTTTTTGCCCACCATATAATGGATATCTTTCAAAACTTGTGTGTTAATGTTAAAACAGATGAATATGTTTTGAGGCGGCAATAGTGAATCAGAGCGCAACTGGTTTTACAATATTATACTAACGATGTTAAATCGAATAATAATGAGTTCGAATAAGATTTTGAATCGAGTCGGTTTACCGCTAATTCTAGGCTGTTAAAACTCCTTGGTTTTACTCATTTCTATTTATAAATTAAACAACATGTTGCCCAGATAAAATCCTGAGAATTTATAAGTGGATTAAAGAATTGATGGGGAATAATACAATTGGTTTTTCCATGTTTTCAGTTCAGTTTGCAAAAATAATTCCGGTTATAAATTCCATGATTTATAAAAAACCAGTTACCTAGACTATTCAACCTGCTTTTTATAATCACGTCGATTTCACGTGGAATTATGAATAGAACTACTTCCCGAATGTTTAAGAGTGACTAACTGTGTATTCGACGTCAGTCTTTTCATGTGTTTGTTTGTTAATATTATAGGCAACCTTCCCTTGAAGATTGTTGAAATATGGAGTGATATACCGTTGATTTTCCTTTGAGCAGCACTCTTCATTGACTATTTTAAAACTTAGTTTATGGAGAATCAATGTCTTATTTTACGATGTGTTCCGTAGTTACCCTAAGGCCAACAAAACATTTTTCTTATTAAATATTTACATCGTTGCAATGTAATGTTACCTACTGTTAAATATATACGATCTATTTGCTTTAAAGCAACAAATAATTTCGGCATATAAAATAAGACAGTGTTCTGTAAACGGAGATAATTCCCCAGATTTACAACATCTTACAAGTTACAACTTCAGTTAAACATTTCATTAGAAACTTTACTTCTACAGTTAATTACGGATGTGCTTGCAAATTAATTTAATCAATTTGTTTTAGTCAATTCACTAAACTTGTCTTTTAGTCTTGTCTAGACCGAGCCATCAAAACAATGACATAACTTAAACACAAACTTACAGAAATTCGGTTCGTCTCGTTTCTACTCAAGTTGTAAGCTGAATAAATTATAGCATGTAAAGTAAATTAATTTTAATGTACGGTGGACGCATAACTAATAATGATTTGAAGACTAAAACTAAATCTACATTGGGAAATATTCAAAGTCCAAATCTATAGTTGATAATTTAATTTTTTAAGCACTAGTGTCATTTATCACTTTTTTTGTTAGTAAATGTTAAATGTAGAAACTCACAACTAGCTATTAAATGTCTGACATTCACATTATTAGTACTAACAATAGTAATTATAAGTTTGTTATCAAATAATTCGTGAACATTGTAACTCGGTCGGATTGCGCATGAGTTGCGGTGTTGGTCAGTTTACGAAAGTTCTTGCACTCCAAAATGTTCAACATAATCTACGAACACATCTATTTCTTGCGACAGTTCAAATCACCAGGATTAATGAGACTTACGTAAGTCAAGGCTTGGTGTGTTGCCACTACGTGTTAATCAATATCTTTCCGCGGAATCGCTTTGATGAACCTCTTTATTGTCGCAACTGATCATGAACGTTCTGTACCCTAAGTTCATGGGTTACTATTTTTGTGAACAATGTCGGATGACGCGGCAAACACAATGTTTACAAACAATACCACCGCCCTAATCGGTTCCCAATGTTATCGTTTGAAGCAACGTCAAATTAATTGCTGTTGAATCAAATCGTACGAAATATGGCCTTTCCGATGCAACCTTGGTGCGCCAACGTCGGAACGTGAGGGGCCGCGTAAACATGACCCGTCCGGCACAATGTGTGGCCGTTGTACAAGTATGCTAACGCGGACTTTTCCATTGTTACAGGTTCGTCATCAATCTACTTGCGACGAATCTTTTGACGACCTCCCTGCTGGCGCCCGCGCTGTTCGGCGAGCACTCGGCGAGGGAGGACATCCGCTCGTGGGTGGAGGGGGGCGACGCGGCCGCTGCGGCCTGCAGCCTGTCCTCGCTGCTGTCCATCATGCTGATCGCGCTGGACCAGCACCACGCCGTCACCGACCCGCTGCGCTGCCACACGCGCCTGCTGCAGCGCCGCCCGGCCACGCTCTGCGCCGCGACGTGGCTGGCGGCTGCATGCGCCGCCGCCATCCGCGCAGCCATCGCCGTCGTCCGCCACTTCTACCCGCTCGAGCCCATCGTGCAGGGAGTCGAGCAGGGCTACTACGTCGTGTACTTAATACTAGGAGTCCTCATACCTATCGCCATCGTGTGCTTCATGTACGCAAGGATCTACCGCGCGGCGCGCTCCTCCGGCCTCCGGGCGCGAGCGCACGGCGCCAGCGCACTGCAGCTACACGAGCCTCCCAGCATCCTACCCGATCTCGCTGAGGAGGGGGAGGGACTTACTCTTAAGATTGACGGGCCTGAGTGCTCCGTGACTATCGAGAACGACAGGAAATTCGGGCCATTCCTATTACCACCTGAACGACCAGTTCGTTGCCCATCGGTTGCCAGTTTACGCAATTCCCGTAAGGAAGGAAAGTCTAACGAGGATCTGAGGAAAGGGCTGCCGGCCGTGAGCTCGGCGCCTTCACTAGCGGCACCGCTGCTAGCCGTACAGCCGCGCACGCCGCAGCCTAGCCATAATGGATCCAGAATCACGTCGATCAGATGCCGCATATCAAACGCGTCACTGTTTAGATATAGAGAAGAATCTCGCGCGGCCCGAGTGGGGCTGCTGACGGGCGCGCTGGTGATGCTGCACGTGCCGCACGCCGTGGCGGCCGTGGTGTCGGCGGTGGCGCCGGGGCTGGCGGACTGCGCGCGCACGCCCTCGCTGGCGCTCTTGTTACTGGCGTCGGCGTTGTCACCGTTCCTATTCGCGCTGCGGTCGCGCCGCGTGCAGAGAGAGGCGCGGAGAATTCTTCTGCCAGAGAAGAGCGCGTGGGAGAGACCGTCGGGGGTCGCGTCTGCGGCAGCGGTGGACGGGCAGCGCGCACGTGCTGCTCTCGAACTGTTGCGCACGCTGACCCCGGGCAGCTCCGCCGTTGAGTCAGGTGCGGCGGGGAACGGGGAGGCCTGCCGCGGCTCCTTCAGCTCGGGTGGCAGCACTCAGCTGTCCTCCGCGTCGGACGAGTGACCGCCACCCCGCGCGCCCGCGCACCTATCCTCGCGGGTGCGCTTCGCCCCGCGTCCCACCGCTCTACTCATCTGTGATACTAGGCTAAGCCGCAACGCGCTCGGCGCGACCGTTAGACTGATTTAGTATTAAGTTAATTTATTAATGTGTCCATGTACCTTTCCGCTGAGCGGAGCCAATTTTTATTACCTGATAAACATAAGAAAATAAAATGGTATTGAAGTGAAATAAAATTGTCGTTTTGATTGCACGTGACCCTAATAGTTGTCGTGGTTTGGTGGCAAACCGCAACGAACAGAGTTTACACACGAGTGAAATAGAAATGCGAAGATTGATACCAGTGAAGCAGTGACTTATTAAATACTAGGTGACAAAACATAGATTACACAATTCAGCAGTCAGTAGAGCCCAAAAGCATAAAAAAAGAATATGATTATTTTACAAAAATATAACAACACGTTACTACACAAAGTAAATTAAAGGCACTACTGCCTGAAATTGAAACACAAACAATTTATTGCCAAACCTTCCGAAACTAGTGATACACTATCAATACTCTGCTGTACTGTAAATAACAATATAACACAAAAAGAAAAACACTTTGAACGAGACATAATAAGTACACTGTATGCTGCAGCGACAGACAATGATAAAAAGGAAGAAAGGAAGTATGAACTAAATATCGTAAGTATAGAGTTAAACATACATACTCTCGAAAGACATAACCCTCCTTCTGGCGCAGTCGGGAAAAAATAAATAGTTACCGTGCGCTGAATGTTGATACTTAAAGGGTCGATATTTCATAATTATACGGTAAGGTTCCAGGTGCATTCAACGTTAGGAATGTAACAACTATTACAGTTTATATAAATACAGTTAAAGAAATGTTGCCTAGTAACGTAAAACCGAACAGAATTGTTATACACATAATTGCTAACTAGTCTGTTACAAATGAAAGACTAGGTATACCGTAAGTTATGGAAAGTGGAAATGAAGACAGAAATAACAGTATGACACTATAAACATAACTTCACTCCTGTGATCTCCAAAGGGTTAGGAAGAGGTGTACCTACCTGTAAGAATAGATGGTAGAATAGGTAGCCAAACAATTGCTATCAATGGGGTATGAACCCATACCTGGGAGGGAACCTGATATTTAGAAGTGTAAAACTTTGTCGACCATAGACTTCGAGACTCAGCAGTAGAATATGCGACCTCTAGACCGATGAGACAGACAGAGAAAGAAATCAATAACATTATAAAAACACTCGATATAGATCATGATCTGTCAAATGACCAATTTGGTCGAGACGCCATTGTTTAACTATTGTGTCTACTTCGTGGACAGATCATGGGATAAGAAATACTTCAAATGCTGCTGACGGTGCGATCAACAATCGAAATAAAGATAGTAAGTATAATGAAAAGATCGTAAGTATAAAAACAGAAAGAGACAAACCATTAAACTCAAAATACGCTATGAGTGAAAAAGAAAGAGACAAAAACAGGCAAGAATCAAAATCTAGACACGATACGAACATGCAAGCGGATTCATGATCGAATCACGTTATCTACAAACAAGTGCATGATTATCACACTGATAGGAGTAATCCTTTAATATCCTCTTACTGCCTGTACATGGAAAAAGAGTGGCAAATTAACGGCTGACATACATTATTACATACAGGGTGAATCCCAAAATCCCAGAATGGCAAGAGTTGTGTCAATAGCATTGCCAGATCAAAGAGGAAAATTAACTGAAAAATTGGACTAAATTGATAGCAGAAATTAGTCATAGACATAGAATCCACAGATTTATTTACAGAAACTTTCATGAAATTGTGTAAAAACACGTGTAGTACTACAAAATACACAATGTGACATCATCTCTGTCAGCGGGAACGATGATGGAAATGTAGCTGATAACAGTGATAACTGGTGTGACCATCGGACTGCCAAGTCCTAGGTCTCAAGTTCGAACCTAAAACACGCACCTCCAATTTTTCGGATTCATGGGCGTATTATATTATTATCACTTGCTTTGATGAAAAAAAGCATCGTGAGGAAATCAAACCAGCATACCTGAGAGACATTTCTCGACGACACGTACAGCCAAGTCAGAAGCTAAGAGGAAACATAACTGGTGAAATGTGGGTTTACTATACATATAGTACGTAAGTAGCATTAATGGCGCGAAAATCGCGATAAAAAAAAAAATAAGAGATTAAATCCTTACACAAAGGACACAGACCACTTTCCACGTGACTAAGTTGTAATCAAATACAGTGTGTAAACCACCTCATCACGAAGCCGTCAACCAAGCATTCTGTATATCAAAACTAAGTAACTTTACGCAAAAATTATTGCTGGTTTTTTTTTTTTTTTTGGGTTTAAAAATCATGTTTTGTTGTAGAACTCAATGTAACGCACTGAAAACATTGTGCTGATGGATGGATTGAATAGTACGGTGGCCGTGGAGGTGTTTAAAGTAAAAATCTTACATTAATCCAGTATTCAAAAAAAAGTTGTCAAAAAGTTGGAACTTTGACCCCCAATATCTCTGTAACTAGAAGGTTCCCAAGTATGGTGTAGAACAAAAAAATGATCGCAATGACGAGGAGAACAAGTGGCTTTCGTCTTCGTTAAGAGGTGTTGTACACCCTTTATAAGATTAATGCTCTCATAGCAATAACAATAAAATTGTACTACCCTGAGTGCATTACTGCACTTCAGTATTTACTATGGACATTACCCAGCTGTTAATACCCACGTGGCTTTGAACTTCAACGTGCCAACCTAGTTTTAATAGCTCGTGTAAAATGAATAGGTACTATGCACTTTGGAGTATTTGGAGAGGGGTGGAAGGCCAAAGACAAGATGGATGTGAAGGAGTAAATGATGCATTGACGTCTAACAGGGGAGAATGGAAGATGAAAACGTGTTGCGTCGACATACGTGCGCAGATGGTGATGACGTTGGAGTAGGTACTGTTTTTTGCCAATGACTTATCATTATTTCCTTGCTGGTAATTCCTACTGGAGGCCTACGAATTGAGACTATTGATGCCATAGAAGAACCGACTTTAACTATTCCATGTTTTAACACAGCAGCATTTGACGCAAAATTACACTATTATAGAACATTGTTCACCGAGAGGAGAAAGTGACCGATTACCGTCGAGGGTGTCGTTTGAAGCCCGAGCCGTAGGCGAGGGCTTTAAAACACCCGAGATCGTGAATTGCACTTTCTCTCGAGTGATACATAGTGCTTTATACTACACCTACGAGGAAAATAAAAAAACTAAATCTTTACTAATTGAAATTTATATTTAAATTGTTGCAGTTTGCGACAATGTAGGAGGAATAAATCATGATCTGTCAATGGACCAATTTGTTCGAGACACCATTGTTTAACTATTGTGTCTACTTCGTAGACAGATCAAGGGATAACTGGCTGTGCTGTTGGCACTGCGCTCGTAGAAGGCTGTCAATCAGTATTTTTGCTGTTTCCTTCAACTGCGGCGGAGTTAAAAAATCTTCATCATCACTATCACTACTTATCATTTTGATAGTTTTATTTTACTTTCTACGAAAACTGAATCCTCAAGCAACACACAAATTGAAAATGGCGCCAATGGCGTCTGCAATTTTCACATGTTCTTTTTTCAAATTGTTTATCCTGCCGCCGCAGGGTCGCACTGCCAGCCCGACACCATCCAACACACAGCTAGTGGCCAGTGCCATTTTGCGAACTTGGAGATAAAAACTCACTGTAAAAACTTTTTGGCTTTTGATATTTAGGTTACCGGCGCATAGTCTTACCCAAAATTAAAAAAGAAAAACGACCTAAGAAATGGATTTTAATACACTTTTCTCTCCCGCTCAGATGCGTTTTCTCCCCGCATATTTGTTCGATATGCAATGACGTACTTTCTACCGTAAATTTGATAAAGTATCAAGGTACTTTCCAAGCAGGTGTAGTATAAATATATTTTATAACAGCAAATCAACTGGTATCCACCACAAGATTTTAACAGGACTTCAAAGATAATTGCACGACTGACAAATCGAAATAAAAAATGACTTTTTCACCTCAGCACCTCAAACAAGCAGGTTTTGCTGTTTACAGACAGTGAGCAAAATTCGATTTTGCTGCGAGCGTGAGACAAAGTAACTTTTTTTTTTAAATATCGAGAACTGGGTCTACTCACAAAATTCGAAAGATTTCAACTTCACTTTGTTCTGTCACTTTCACTTCGATACGAAAAAAGCGAGAGATTTGAAAATCGAATTTCGAATCCACTTGTTTCTACAAGTCGATTCGAAATTCGATTTTCAAATTCCATATCTAGTAGGCCCAAAAAAGAAACAAACAATAAAACGTTCGGATACCGATATTGTAAATCGATAACCGTAATATTGTAAATCATGGGTTAAGGTTTTAAGTGAAAAATTATTATATTTCGAATAATCGAATTAAATCATGTATCTACTTATTTATTTATAGTTTTAATAATCTTTTCTTTCGCAAGTGTTTTAGTAAAAAATAGCGGGATTCAAATTTTTATTGTTTTATTCTCTGTTACGCTAGCCATGATTAGGTCAATGTACGCTAGCTGCAAAGTACAATAAAATTTGGATAATAAAGTAATAATAATAAATAAATATGAGCGAGTCCAGTGACGAAGTCTGCTATTTAACACCCGAAGATTGAAGCATAACTAATGTAAAAAATGCAGAATTAAGTTTCCTGCCTGAAAAGTCTCGCGAAAAATATCTTAACTCTTATCTAATGATATTTTTAAGCAATGGACACTTACAAAGGGTGCTAACACTTTTTCGGAGACTGTACTGTTATCGTACTTCATAGAATTATCACAAACTAGGCAACCATCTACCATGTGGAGTATTTACTCAATGTTGAAAGCCACAATAAAAACAAAAGATGACGTGCACATTGAAACCTATCCCAAAACTTATTGCATTTTTGAAAAGAATGTCAGTAGCACAAATCAAAATAACATTATTTATTACAAATCTCAATATCTTTTCCTGTTTATTGTATCCTATAAAAATATACAAATCATCGTCTGGATATCTGTGTGTTTTTGATGTGGTGTGGTGGTTTTATTTTTACCATGTTGTTTTTTTTACCTTTAGGTATATGTTCTCGCTGCTGAGGTGAAAAGTTGTATGTGTTACACGAGACCAAAGTTATTTGCATCTCGTGTCTTTGAATCCCTCGCTATACGCTCAGGCTTCTAACCTAGAATCACTCGCTACGCTCGTGATTCAACTATAGAATCCTTCGCTGGCTCGGGATTCAAAATCAACACTCGCAGCAAAAACCCACTTTGCTCTCTTGTTGCACAAATAACTATTTTTCATTTCAAATCCAAATTTGACAGTTAAAGAAAAAACATAAGGTTGTAAGGTACACACTAATGAATCGAAAGGTTTTAAGCACATAGGGTTTCATGCAGGGAAACACTGCAGTATATACTTAGGCATCCTTCATTTGTATGAGAAGGTGTGTGGAAATAATCTACCGCGCAGTGCGGGTTAGTGGAAATGGAGATGATGGAAAGAGTGACCTCATAGTAATGACTTTGAATTTTTGATCCTAGACATGCCGATTTCCACATTATGGTTTTTTTTTACTATTTTCTGAGCAGTTATATAATGTCACAATGTAGGTACCTGGATAATTTCATTCCGGAAAATTCCGTTTTTCTATTTACATTGGAAATTTTGAGTATGAATGTGGATGGGTATATAAGAGTAGAGGAAGACCAAAGAAACAATGTATGGACTGCGTGAAGGATGATATGACAAGAAAAGAAGAGTCTGATGAAATGACGAGTAATAGAGAGATATGGAAGAAGCAGACATGCTGCGCCGACCCCAAATAAATTGAGATAAGGGCCGGAGACACATGATGTATTTACAGTGGTTTTGGCGCTACAGTGCCCGTTAGTCAATCTGGGAACTGCGGCATTAAATGTGTTGAAGTAAAAATATACGCTCATAAAACCTGATAAGTTAATTCGTTGGACAGTAAAACTACTTGATTACTTACTGGCTGATTATCAGCCGGATTCGGAAAAATATTCCGGTGACTGGAAAATTACTTTAAAACTACTACAAGTCCAAAGTTCAGGTATAATATAGGGTAAAATCCACCAGGAAACTACAGGTAGTTATCTATTTGTGCACATAAAGTGGAATTTGAAATTTGACTTTAAACACGGAAATATACTATGGCCATTTCAGGTTCACCATGTCTAATTGCATGGAATTCGATTCTATCATCAGAAAACGAAGTTCAAAGTTACCAATTTACCATTGATTACCTACCTTATGAAGACATAAAAGTAAGAACACAATGCGAATTTTTTAATAATAACTTGGTCATAATCTTGAAAAATGGGTTGGTTATCGTTACGAAACCGTAACGTAGACGAAGCGTGGAGCTTTAGTTCGTGCTAGGGTTACTAAGACAGATCGAGGTACTTAGATCCCTCTTATAGAAGGCAACAATGCCCAGCCCCTAGGTCATTGACCGACCTTGAAAACGTGTAACTACTTACTGGATTTGATGAATTGCACGTTGTATTGTAAGATGGCCAACAATGGTAAAGCGGTCTTTACATAATGGTTGAATACCTGAGAGATGTAAAGGATTTTATCATTATGGTTGGTTTGCAATTTAGGCTCCAACAGGTGGTCTGTTGACCTGGTGAAGGCGCAAATTCCATGCATGGGAGGAGCTGGGAGGGCCCTGTTCATACGTGTATTGTCTAGCAGTGGAGGTATTTGGTTGAATGACGAAATTGTGACAATTTTGTAAGCCTTTAAGGCGACTACAGGAGCTAAATTAGCAACTCTAATATTGTGGTGGTTCAAGCTTCGTTTGAAATACTGTTAGAATAAATTAGTAATTAGCTTGCACTACAAAGTGGTTGTTACGTCAGTCACTGCGGGCCGAATAGTGTGAAATGAGTGGTTTATTGCGATTTACAAAAAATCTATTGATTGGACTAAAAAAATAAAACACTTTCATGGTAATATGTTGCTTGTAGAATTATTTGCCAAAAAATCAGAACGATCGCATATATTTGAGTATGGTTTTTACTCGTTAAAAGACATTTTTAGAGTTGTCTCCAAAAAATTCTTTTAACGAGTAAAAACCATTTACCGTTCGTGATTTTTTTTTATCGACTAAAATTAGTTGTATTATGTTTTAAACACTATCATACTAGCAAATATCCTGAAGAATATGATATATTTTTTTGGTTTTGTTTATTGCAGTGAATCATATGCTTTTTTGCATTATAAAACTCGCGTTTAGCTCCCGTAGTCCCCTTAATCTGTAAATAATGTTAGGCAATTGTAAATACTTTTATTTGCACATAATAACCCTGGTATATCTCTTATTAGGACATTTAGGACTAACGCCTTGTTAATGTCATCTCATAGTTCACCATGACGGAGGGCCCAGTGATGAGACATCTGCAACGTCATCATTACATCTGTCAATCCTGCTGACGAGATGACGTCATGACCTTCGAATTCTGGTTCATTTCTTATGTTCATTTAAAAAAGGAGTAATGTGAAAGGCGTCTACGGACAGTTTTAGTTATATCGTCACGTCGATAGGATGCCTTATAGACACTGCCAGAAATTATGAATAAAAGACCAAAACCATAATTCAATAAATCTGCTGAAAACACAATTTCATTCCGCTTTCGTTTCTTGTGTATTATGTAAAACTAAACAAACGACTGGATTACAAACTTTAGAACAATGAGCATTGTCTGTCGTGTCATGTAGGTACTCGCGTTGTCGACGGCGTATTCGATCTGTTTTACAAGACAAAATATCCGTAGATACCTAGGAAACCTAGCATCAAGAATACATTTATTTTTGCATGCTTCAAGCTTACAGTTTTCACATTTTTTACTCTGCAAAACTATAGAAAACATATAGACAATTTTCAACGTAATAACATGGACGAAGGGATCAGAAGAGGTCTCAAACACCACTTTATGGAATTAGCGTCACACCAATATTGTAGTACACTGCCAATCGCCTTGAACTCAGTGAAATGAACAGCAAAGATGACTGATGACTGAGAAGTGAAAACAGTGGCTTTTCGCTTTTCCGCATACCACTTACGAGTTACTCAGTTACAACACATTTCCAAACAGGTTTTGTTTGACAGCTACAGTCCTTTGACAGTGATTTAACCCCCGATTTTATGTCACTGTCAAAAGCAAACTGAATTTTATATCCGTTGCAATAACTTTGATTTTGGTTTGCAGCCACTGAAAAGTCTGTCAAAATCAGAGTGGTCTTTAGTTTCGATAAAGCAATGTTGCTATTAGGTGGTTATGTCAAAGGTAACATAGCTGTGGAAGAACTGTACGAGTTACACACCAATTTCCAAACGGGTTTTTGTTTGAAAACTAGTCTCATAAGAACACTATTTATACATAAAACAATATTCATATGACTTCGAAGTTCGGTAAGTACGGAACAGTTTCAGTGTATTTTCAGTCACTAATAGAACGCTAAATGCTTGCCGTGTGTCGAAAGTAAAGTTTCTAAGTTATGAGGGTACTAACTACTAAACTGTTACTGTTGACATAACTCTTGCAACGGAATGTGACTTCCCGTTTCGTCTGGACTTTGGTCTTAACTTAAAAATAGAGGGAGAGAGAGAGAAGATTCTGTCTCTATTTTTAACCAGGTTAAAATTATTAGCATTCTGTATTTGTAACAGAAAAAAAGCATTATAATCTGTTACCAGAACAGCTGAGCTATTAAAAACCAAAATTAAAATTTTAAAACAGCCATATTATTATATTAAATATCCTGAAGCTGAAGTTTATTCCATTTACCAAACGATATTAGGGTGACGATACAATTTGTTAAGTTTTAAAAGGACTTATACAATATATAGCCCGAAACAAACAGTTGTCAAAATTCCAAGTGACATTCACATCACATCGCTGTCAAAATGAAACGTCAACTCAACTTCAAACAAATGTCAACATAAGAAGCGTTTAATTAATCACTTACTCAAGAGATGTCAGTTGAAAATCTCTTACATAAGATTGATTTATATTAAGTCGAGCCTAAATCAAGCAGCAACTGATTAGGATTACATAATGCTCGTTTAAAGTAACACGTAAGTAAGTACGTAAAAAACCCCTCTATGGAGGTTATGATCATTCTAAATTAAAATAATATTCCATTGAAAGAAATTCCAATCATGCAAAACTGGAGAAAGTAATCTTTATAAGCAATAAAAACATTAAAAAAATGGTAATAGTGACGCTTAAGTTTTATGTGCTCCTAGTACCAATAGAAAACGAGGAGCTCGTGACGAATTAATACAGGCTTCAGGTTAAGCCACGCATGTGTAGATTCGTTTGTGGATAGGTGAACACCTGGTATATATCGAGTTTCATCTGTGCCTCGGAAAGCCGTTGGTCCCAGCCGCAGTTGCTCTATGTAAAATACTGGTGTTCAGCTGCATCCGGTTAGACTCGAAGCCGACAACAACATAGTTGGGAAAAGGCTTAGCAGACGATGAAAACAGTATAATTGAATTTTATTTTAGTCGATTTTTACGTCAAAGAATGATGATTATTGTGTTCATTATATCAGACAGTCTATACAAGGCAATGCTTTTTCCATTTGCAGAAGTAAAAACTTTTCTCAATTTAGTTTGATGTCCTAGATATTTGACAGATTTGGTCACCGTTTCTAGTTTTGTCGATGTCAAAACAAAACTTTAACCTACGCCGCCGCCGCGACCAATTTTTACCTAATACTCATGTTTGTTTAGCAATTTGGAGAATTTCTACTTAATTATTTTGAAAAGGACTGTTTTGTATATTTAATGTTTTTGGTATGTCTTTTTACGACATCGTCAAAGTCGCGGGAAACACCTGGATAAGGGACGCACTGAAGCGGGAAGTGTGGCAGAAAAAAGGGGACGCCTATACCCAGCAGTGGGTGGTTCTAGGCTGATACCTAATGATGGTGATGATGTCTTTTTGGTATTTCCAAATCCCACCATAAAACCATGTTTCATGATCAGTGGTAACAATGAATCTGTCTGATAGGTAGGTACTTACAGATTCAATAATTGTTTGTTCCTGAAGAAATTCTAGCAACAAATTCAATAAACTACCGAATTGGTTTGCATCCAACATAAAGAAACATTTTCTGATAGAATGTAAACAATTTCTGAATTCGAGCTTTTAGCATAACTTAAATATTTTCTGGAAACCTACAAATAAAAACTTACATAATATATTTATAATGTTGGCAAAAACGAAAACCACTGACTCACTTTTCACGAAAATAGCTTTCAGACCAAAGCTTTTAAAAATATGTTGGTGAACGGGTCACAACAGTCATCCACACAATAGTTAAAAACACCGACGAGACATAATAAAAGACGCATTAAAGCCGAACTATGGACGTGGGATTGACAGTAATTGTACCATAGATATAAGAAAGAAGATTTACATTCAAAGGAAAACTGAAAATCGTGGAACAGATGGTATGATGTGCAACTTTTGTACAGACGACAAATTTCTTAAATAGATTTTCAACCTTATACCAAAAGCATTAGGTTCAAGGTTGGTTGGGAAAATTTGACAGACTCGGGTAGCATTATTGTGCTGGCGTCTGTACCAATACCTAGTTATATAATTATATACTACATAGTATAAAACAAAGTCGCTTTCTCTGTCCCTATATCCCTATGTATGCTTAAATCTTTAAAACTACGCAACGGATTTTGATGAGGTTTTTTTTAATAGATAGAGTGATTCAAGAGGAAGGTTTTAGTATATAATTTGCGGGCGGGCGAAGCCGCGGGCATCAGCTAGTGGTAGTATAAAGTATAATGGTAGCAGTACACTTGCCAGATTTCGCCTTATATCATTAATACAAAGTGAATCTCATCACAATAAGCATAATAATCAATTTGTATTGATCAAAACTTTTTCAAATACGCCAAGTGAAGTTGTAGCATTAGATGCAACACTGCATACAGCACATTTAAAGATGGCGCAATTTTTAATATCAGCAGACCAAAACGCCTGATTGATTTCTATAAAATAAACTAGTTATTTGACCTCTGCAAATCAAGTAATTATGCTTAGTATTATAGAAATATCTTTTTATACCTGACGTGTGTGTTTTTTTCTATTTTATTGATTGATAGAAACGTTGAAATTTATTATATAGCAACGAGTTCCTTCCAAATATAGTGTAACATCTAGAATATTGTTCTTAAAGTAGTTGACTCATGGATTTACCGACACAAGACCCTAAACGTGTTTAGGCTCAATCATTGGACTCAATAAACTGAATAACAGGAATTTAGAATCATAAAACTCGTATTGCGTCCCAAATAACTTTATGTACACTATCGGACCTTGAATTTTATTAAAAACATTAATAAATAACTCTTATAATAAGTGCTTTTAAAACATTAATTAAGATTTTAATATCGAGTCTTTATAGTTTTTGTGAAGGCGTTAATTACCAAATTACGGGACCATAAATTGTATTTTCACCTCAGCACCTCAAACAAGCAGGTTTTGCTGTTTACAGACAGTGAGCAAAATTCGATTTTGCTGCGAGCGTGAGACAAAGTAACTTTTTAATTATTTTTTTTAAATACCGTTAACTGTGCAGGTCTACTCACAAAATTCGAAAGATTTCAATTTCACTTTGTTCTGTCACTTTTATTTCGATACGAAAAAAGCGAGAGATACAAGTCGATTCGAAATTCGATTTTCAAATTCCATATCTAGTAGGCCCAAAAAAGAAACAAACAATAAAACGTTCGGATACCGTTATTGTAAATCGATAACCGTAATATTGCGTGTTTAGGTTGTAAATGAAAAAATGTTATATTTCGAATAATCGAATTATATTTTTTATATCAAGATCAAGAATGTTGAAGAAAAAAATACGAAGTTTATCATGTATCTACTCATTTATTTTTAGTTATAACAATCATTAATATTAAGACAGAATACCGCGAGTGTAGTTTCAAAAAAATATAAAAAAAATAGCGGGGTTTAAATTTTTATTGTTTTGTACGCTAGCAATGATTAAGTCAATGTACGCTAGCTAATACAAAGTACAATAAAATTTGGATAATAAAGTAATAATAACAAATAAATATGAGTGAGTCCAGTGACGAAGTCTGTTATTTAACTCCCGAAGAATTGAAGCATAATGTAAAAAATGCAGAATTAAGTTTCCTGCCTGAAAAGTCTCGCGCAAAATATCTAAAAACTTATGAAATTTCTAAGCAATAGAAGTCTCCAGTGTTATTTTTTATTTGCAAAACTGCAACCATTTTACTTTTAACTTTATGATTTTTTGATATTGTTTAAATGTGGTCATCATCATCAGCCTATTAACGTTCCCACTGCTGGGACACGGCGTCCTCTCAATGAGAGGGAATGGGCTATAATCCACCACGCAGGCCCAGTGCGGATTGGTAGATGTCACATGTCTTCGAATTTTTGGTTCTAGGACATGCCGGTTTCCTC
The DNA here is from genome assembly GCA_963853795.1 of Xestia rhomboidea. Classification (NCBI taxonomy): domain Eukaryota; kingdom Metazoa; phylum Arthropoda; class Insecta; order Lepidoptera; family Noctuidae; genus Xestia; species Xestia rhomboidea. The sequence continues at coordinate 11,802,032 of OY970776.1, forward strand.
ACGATGTTTTAATTTACCGTTTTGAGAGCAGTGGTGATGAAATAAATTACACAAAGTCATGCGCCTGCCTAGGTTCGAACCCACGACTTACTATTCGTAAGTCGGGGCCGCCACCACTGGGCCACCGCTGCTCTCATGTGTCTATAAGTCTCTTAATGTGGTGTGCTGATTTAATTTTTACCATGTTGTTTTTTTTTACCTTTAGTTAAATGTTCTCGCTGCTGAGGTGAAAAGTTGTATGTGTTACACGAGACCAAAGTTATTCGCATCTCGTGTCTTTGAATCCCTCGCTACGCTCAGGATTCTAACCTAGAATCACTCGCTACGCTCGTGATTCAACTATAGAATCCTTCGCTTACTCGGGATTCAACATCAACACTCGCAGCAAAAACCCACTTTGCTCTCTTGTTGCACAAATAACTATTACCTAGCAACAGGGAGTAGGTAAGTACCTACCTGTATTTTTTCAATATTACGGTTTTTACCAATGGCAAATGACTGCAATATAATTTCGAACAAAACAATAATCACTTATGTAAGGAGAACAAATAACTCGTAAATAAATTAGATATTATATTTCCATCTCAGTAAGTACCAAAAACAATATCTTTTAAACAATACAACAATATCAACCATACACGCATACCTACGTATACGTAGGTATGTGTGTATGGTTGATATCACATAACAATATCTTGTACTTCTTATAGTTTTATAATTTTCCATACTGAATTATCTCAATCAATAACCCTGTAACTATGTAAGTTGATTTATGTAATTTTCCACAGATTGACTGTTGGTCAATCAGGTTTTACTTTTTATAAGCATGCAAAAAGCTGCCCGAAATTGCAGCTTTCTTTTTGTGAGCTACCAATCAATCTGATAAATGTTTATAGAAATCGAATAATAGATGTTATTCCAATGTTTTTTCTGTGTTATTTTGTTATGTTTTCCTTATACTTACCTCACGTGATTTAGTTTTTATTTAAATTCATGTTAAAAGAGTGCGTTTCATTCGTAACATAGTATACTTGCGACGTAGTAGTCTGCGTGAATATTAAAGTATTCTTTGGTGTTTTTTTCGGGGTCTCTGGCGAATATATTTTCTTACTGGTATCAAATTCGGCCATAAACTCTTCTTCGGAAAGTAAGAAAAATGTTTATTTGACAATTCAGTTCAGTTCTTCAGTGAACTTATACTGTCCTTACGGGATATCTTCCGTGTAAGTTTAGCTATAAGCCGTGAAAGCTTAAACCAGTCTTCTTCAGTGGCTTTGATCTATCCGCAACGGTTTTGTCATAACAGTCAGTCACAGAAAGTTTGAAACTGCTTAAGGTGGATGCTCCAGGGTTTTTTGCAATTTGCAGGTCAGTGTCAGTGCCAAGCGCATAAAGGTGCAGGAATGACTTTGACCTTGAAAAAGTAATTCCTGCACCTTTATGAGCTTGTAGGGTTGTACTGATGATTTTGATGATTATAATTCTATAACTACATACGTGTTACAGCCGCGAATCATATTTTAATCAACATACAACCTGACACTGACCTGCAAATTGCAAAAAACGTAAGAAAATTTGAATTTCGCGGGCTATCCTGGAGCATCCACCTTAAGGGCTTAATTTTTGCCAATCAAACGTATTGATATAGAAATACGACCGTGGCGCGTCTTTCAATACTTGCTGTAAATCCCTTTCGATGCCGATGCATAGCAATTTATGTCGTATTTCTATATCAATACGTTTGAATGTCCATTAGTAAAAAATAAAAATCCCTTGCCATCCCGTCAGTCTGCGTTAGCCTTAATTCGCTTCATCATCATCATCATCAATTCATCATCCACGGCCTGACTTCACCCACTGCTGGGTATAATGTGTAATGTGTAATGTCCAGCGATATTTATTATTATTATTTAATTACAACAAAAGTGAACACTAAGGAAGGGTTTTTGTAATTTCATCAGGTCAATGGAAAATCCTATTGCTCGCACAGACTGTGTACCTATGTAGAAAAAAATGTACATTAAACCGGACGTACAATAAAAACATAAACACAAATAACTGGACTATCAGTCTATCACTCAATCCAATAATGAATGATAAAAAGAATCCTTTCAAACATTAAAATTCAATAAAAAAGTGGGTTTTAGGTACTCACCTGATTAACGTTATGTTTTTTAGTGATAGAATACCTATAATTAGATAGTTTTACCAAGAAATACCTGTATGTAAACAAGACACCATATTGAGTCACTATTTAATTCTTTTAAAGAATTTTCTAGAAATAATAAATAGGTTATTTGTATTGGCGAGTTAAACACCATATAAAGCTGGGATTTCAAATCTAGAAACTATAATTACAAATACCTATAATTTAAGGAAACTAACTAAAATATTGTGAGTAAGATAACATAGAAATCCCTTCGTGGATAACAGGCGTGATATTATGTAAATATCACGCCTGTAATCCACAAAGTGTTAGGCAGAATCGAATCGAATGTTTAAGTCCTATGTAATAGGGGGCGAGCCTATTGCCATCAACGGGACACAAATCCAGACTCCGTGGCTACTACTGAGAAATTCCTGGTAGAAAAATCTAATAACCCCTAGACTTAACTAGTAAACTTATCTGATTTTCTTTCTTCAGTTATATTTTTATTTTAGAAGCATGTATGGAATAACACGGATTTTCAAATGTTAAAAAGCTTAACGTAATTATGTTAGTATTTTTATTTTAATCAGTAGCTGATTGAAAAAGTGTAAAGTGTAAGTGAGTGTAAGGCCTCCAGCCAGGGCAAAAAACTTGCAAACTAAGCGACTACACGCGAAGGGCACTCCCTGCGGGGTACGGGCCTCGGCTTAGGGCGTCGCTGGGGGAGGACAGCAAAGAAACAGGCTGGATCGGAGTGGAAAAAGAAAGTCTGCAAAAAAAGACAAGAAGACAAAACAAGAAAATTTACTAAAACCACGCCACGATTTTCATTCGGTCTCCATGATTTCCTGTCTAACATTTTGAATTAAACTATTTTTATCTTTAGCCATACAAACAACTATCAATTAAAACACAATAAATAAAATTATTAAACTACAACAGTAGTATCGAACGCGCTGCCACTACCGCGAGCGCCATATTTATACAACTGTCACGCCAACAGCACGAAGTGTCAAACATCGTCTGCATGACATAGACCACAGACTACAGAGGTAAATCAGTCGCGGAGTGATGTAATACTATTAATAGGTTGATAGCAATTATAATTATTTTATTATATCCAACCGTAGTAAGAATTAATAACCATATTAATATGATAAATGCGAATGTAACTCTTTTTGTCTGTCAGTGTGTCTGTCTGTTCTCTGTTCACGTCTTAATAGTATACGGATTTGGACAGAAAATTGAATGACCTGGGTCAAGACATTGTTATCTTCGATAGTAGGTACTTTTCCGTGAGATAAAATCCGAATTTCACGCGGAGGAATTTTGCCTATAGCTTTAAACCAGGAAAAAAGACATCAATTAATCGAAATGTTACATTAAGGTGAAAGCGTCAGGGTAGCCCGCGAAATGCAAATTTTCTTAAGTTTTTTGCAATTTGCAGGCCAGTGCTAGGTTGTATTGCATTAGGTCCTTTATGAACTTGGAGGGTTGTATTGATGATTTTGATGGTTTTAATTTTGTAACAACATACGTGTTACAGTCGTGAACAATATTTTAGACAACATACAACCTAGCACTGGCCTGCAAATTGCAAAAAAAACGTAAGAAAATTTGAATTTCGCGGGCTACCCTGGAGCATCCACCTTAAGGAAGGACTAGGACACACTTTGGCAGTCATTATTGGTTGCCTTGTTCCGCCTACTGCTTCTTCTTCGTCGTGTCGATGATTCTCTTATTGTTTACCCACTGCTAAGCATAACTTTTCATTTTTGTGCCATGCTTTACTGGTCTGAAGCGAAGTTTGTACCTAATTTAGTACTCCGCGCGAATGAGGGTACTATGTACTTGAAATAAAACCACCGATGAATTAATCAAGCCACCGATTCCTCGGAGCTCGGGCGCGGACTATATGTAGGTACGTATATAAGAATATGTAATCCATACGGACAAAGTCGTGGACAAAGTACTAGTATAAAATAAACAAGTGTCGCTGTGATAAGGCAATGACTTCTGTAATAACGATAAATTGTGTTTAGACCGTTAGTAATTTGAGTTTATCATCAAATTATGTCATTTTAAAACAAAAGATAGGTCAGTCCGCGTAAAAACATATGGGCTGGATGGAGGCCCGCAGTAGCAACAAGCAAATAATAATTAATAATGGGTAGAAATTAAATATCCAGTGCTGAACACATGCCATTGAGACCTCATTAAATTTTTTTGATGAACTTTTATTTTTCGTACTGAAAAACGAAAAGCCCGAGGTTACTGTATTCCTGAAATCGCCTGATTATTCAAATATAGCCTGAAATAAAGGTCATGTAACCTTGCCTTGTACAGTGCCCTGAAAGTAGATACTCTATATTTGTATGATTTGGACATAGAGTTTATGGGACTTGCATTCTGTGGGGACTTTGAGTAGACGTTATTTCTGGCTAGATATACGAATTTGGAATATAGTGAACAGGGCTCTTATAATAAGTCACACAAAAGACTTTCGAAATATCTAATCATCACGAAATAAAAACCGCTAAACAAAAACCGTTCACACATTGAATCATTACCACGCATTTACCTTACTACACAAACAGCCATAAACAAGCTTCATGTACTAGGACGTCATCAAGGTGTCAAGATCACAAGTACATCGCACCAGCTGTTCTGACGTCAGCGTCAGCGACTCTAATCCATTCAACTGTGTAGAAGTGTAACGTGTTTACGTAAGCTTGCTAATGTTTATGCTGCCTTAGTTATTATTGTTGTTATTGTGTTTATGGAAAGGAATTTAGTTATAACGTGGGTTAACAAGGAGTTATCCATGGAGGTGTTTCCATGGTAAACAGAAATGGGACATGCCCTGATCAGTCGAGAATGCCTAAAAAGTCGCAGTTTCGAGTACTTGACAAGCTTTAAGGCATCTTATTAGAAACCAGTAACTAGCCTCGTCAGTAGCTAGCGTAGCTAGCACTATATCAATAACAGTAAAGTAATAAAGATAGTAGCCTCTCTTCACACTTTTTATTACTTTATTGCTAACTGGCTGATGCCCGCGGCTTCGCCCGCCCGCAAATTATATACTAAAACCTTCCTCTTGAATCACTCTATCTATTCAAAAAACCCGCATCAAAATCCGTTGCGTAGTTTTAAAGATTTAAGCATACATAGGGATAGGGACAGAGAAAGCGACTTTGTTTTATACTATGTAGTGATGGGAAAATGTATTGTGCCAAAAGCATTTGTCACTGGGACAAATAGTTTGTACACTAAGACCGCAGATTAAAAAATATGGTCTCCCAGTAACAGGCTGTCCGCTAAAGTCATTATAATTTGGTAGATAAGTGGATTATTGTGGTTTTTTTCAAACGAATAGGTTAGGTTAGCCCCTCATCACACTGGACCGCGCGCCTTTCTTAGACGTAACGGGGAGTTTTACACTTCACGCCCCACCGGGACGAGACCTGCAGGTCAAGCGGGCCACTACTCTACAGCGGAAGTCGCAGTCAGATCCCGCTGCCCCCCGACGCAAGTGTGCGAGGGAACACCGGTGTGGTTTTAGTCAGTACGAGTCTGACAGACCCCTCCGCTTTCCCCAGGGCGGAGGACATCCATGAGGATATCCAAATCGAGAAAAAAAAGGTACCTAGTTTCACAACTCAATTTACCTAAACTAAACACATATAACCTTCTCCTTTTGGAAGTCGGTTGAAAACTCGATACAAATTCAACCAGTAGCTACAATTCATCAGGGTATAATTTCGTACTAACTGTCTCATAGTTTATAACCTGTCCAACTCAATATTCACTGAAGTATAATGTATGGTGGAAATGAAACTTGGTAGCTAAATGGCTAACTGCTACAGCGGAATAAACCTAGGCACTTCATTAATTACGTTTGATAGGCATTACTATGCTCATCTCGGAGATTTCCATATTGATTGGAGAATACTAGGAATGCAGACATGCAGTGCATGTATTAATATTTTGATCGATGGGTCTTGCGTTTAAGACTAATTCTTTAGCGCATTTTTTGGGCTACAATATCGAGGTGTTGACTTGGGATCTGGTCTTTATCAGGTTCCTTCTGGTTTTTTTTGTTCCAGACCATACCAAAGTTCAAAAGCCAAAGACCAAAGTTCCAACTTTTTCGCTAGTTTTTAAAGAGATACAAGTTACAGTTAAGTTTTTTTGATGTTATCACTTTACTTTAAATACCACGACTTTTGTACTATTAATGCATGTTATGAGTGCGTTACACTGAGTCCTACCGTAAAATGTAATTTTTCACACCAAAAAAATCGTTTCTTAGTAAAACTTTTTACGTAGAGTTAAGGTATGGTTCCGAACCACGCTGCACGCAGCAGTGCTGTCGCGGCACTACTGGTCCCCATACAGTCTCTATAAGCTTATATGAGATTACATTCCGAGCTAAGCAGCAATGTCGCGGCAGCAATGTAGCGGCAGCACTGCTGCGCTGACGCGTGACCCTACCGCCGCGACAGACCAGTAGTGACGCGTCTGCCGCCGCAGCAAGAGTATCTACGTGAATGCTGACAAGTAAATTGACAACAAAAGGATGAATTTCTCTGATTCAGAAGAGGAACAAAGCGACACTGCCGCCTTGCTCGGAATCAGCGCGGCAGGCAGCACTGCTGGGCAGCACCGTAGTGGCAGCACTACGGCAACAGGACTGCTGCTTGTTGCCGAGTTCGGAATCACACCTTTACTTAGTTTGATGTACAGAATGATCGTTTGTAGGCTTCGTGAATGGTCCGTTTATACCTTGTATAGCAACACCCATCTGACCACCAAAATCAAATCACGAGGCAATACCCGAGTATTATCAAACAAATGCGTTAAACAATTAGCAGAACAATTAACAATTAGACACAACCCATAATCGATTTGATGATTTTGATTATTCAAACATATCGATAGACAAGATAAGATAAAACTTCTAATTATAAAACAGCTTCCATTGAGAAATCGAGAGTAAACTGTAAACAATCTAAGTATTGTGGAAATGTGCGTTATAGAGTATATTGTAAACAAACCTATTGATAATGGAATAAACCAAGATTTGTATCGTATCCGTAGAATTGTCGCACAGTTGGTAATTATCATCGCTATTATTACACCGATATTACTCATTGGTTATAACAATCAGTCTTCTTGTTAAGGATAAGTACCTAACACTTGCCGAGGTCAATAAGTAGATGGGTGACCGTTTCATTCATGACGACACCCCTCCCTTCGTGCCTCGGTAAACCGTTGGTCCCGGTGGTAATTTCAAGATCTTTGACAATAATGTTATATAAGTTAGTCTGAAGCACGAAAGTATGACAACCAAGTCTTACCAAAGTGTGTGCAGGTCAGATAGGACTGGTATGTAGCTGCATCCAGTTAGATTGGAAGTTAACCCAGGCAAAGGCTAAGTAGATGAAAATGATGATGGTTCATTAGAGAATAGACTTGATTCGAAAACATTAGAACCACTAACTAAAAATCTGGTGGAAAATTGTAAACAACCGCAGTACCTTTAACCCATGATCTGTCCACGAAGTAGACACAAAAGTTAAACAATGGCGTCTCGACCAAATTGGTCATTCGACAGAGCATGATTTAATAGTAAACCCACATTTCGCCAGTTCTGTTTAAGTCCTATGTAATAGGCCTATTGACATCAACGGGACACAGATCCAGACTCCATGGCTGCAACTGAGAAATTGATGGAAAATCCCAATAACACTGCTTGACCTGAAAATCTAACCTAGGAGTTCACGCTCAGCATTCGCTTGCAACCACTAAACCAATGTCTCTATAAGGCAGACACTATTCCAGGGTACAAATGTAGACACCACGCTTCCAGCTGATTACACATCTGCTGAGCGGCAAGAATAGGCATGACGACAGTATCAAAAAATTGCAAATCTATTTAGTCCGTCAGTTAGAGTATTGGAAATTAAAGGACATGTATTTTTTGGTTTTGTAAATCAATGAATATTGACAAAGGATAAAACGCATCAAAACTCGGGAGTGGGGGCTCGTGACGTCAGAACTAGCTTAAAGTTATACCTAGGCGTGACGTATTGAGAATTTTAAAAGCGTCATATATTCGTCAATTTTGGTTTACGTAACAAAAGAAAAAACACGGGTCGAATATTTTTTGATAATCTAACTGACGGACTAATTAGATTTTTTTTTGTCGTCTGGCCTATTACTGATAATTTCCAGATGGAACAAGAATTTGTGTGGTATATTACAACCAAAAAAACCCGACCACTGAAAAATCACGCTCTAATTAAAGTCGGGGTTTACCCTACGACTACGTTTACGACTCCTATTGTTGAAGTCGGTTAAAGTGTAGCCTGTGTTACCTGGGTCATAATAACGAAGCGATTGACACCTTATTCATCAAAATCGGATGAATAGTTTTGGCACTACGGAGAAACATACGTAAATACAAACACACATATATATTACATAGACTGCTAAAATGACTTATGTATGAAGCAACAAATGCCTACCTATGTGCTGTACACAATGATTGCAGTCTAAATCAGACTTCAGTCTCTAATTATCGTCTTTATTATTGCCTAATGATATTCCATGGAAAACCTATCAAGACAAGTATGGTTCGATTACTGGAACATTATTTTAGTGAGGACATAGTTAAAGAACAGTTGGTACTTAATAATTATGTAACATGCATACTTAGTGCGCACGTTGTAAGTAGATACTACCAAATATACAGGGTGTAAACAGGCCCTCCATGAAGCCGTCAACCAAGCATTCTGTACATCAAACTAAGTAACTTTACGCAAAAAGTATAGCTGCGAAACGACTATTTTTTTGGGGCAAAATCACGTTTTGCGGTAAAACTCAATGTAACGCACTCAAAACATTGTGCTGATGGATGGATTGAATAGTACGGGGGTCGTGGGAGTGTTTAAAAAAGTAAAACAAAACAAAAAAACATTCAAAACTTGTTTAAAAAAAAAAAACTTGTAAAAGTTGAACGTTGGCCCCCAATATCTCCGTAACTAGAAGGTTCCCAGGTATGGTGTAGGACAAAAAAATGATCGCAATGACGGGGAGAATAAGTGCCTTTCGGCTTCGCTAAGAGGTTTTTTACACCCTTTAGATAATGGTACGGAACCCTTCGTGTGCGACTCCGACTCGCACTTGGCCGGTTTTTTAATCTTGTTTCCTATCTGTTATTCGACCAAGTTACGCACATAATATTAAGTTCCGCTACGCATGATCAATATTGCGCGTTTCAGTCCATTGACATCGAAACCACGACCAGCTGTGATGTGATAATGACTAATGACTTAACAAACCTTACAAAATATTGATTTACTCGTACGAAATAACGTGGTACGCATCTGTCCCGACAATATTGTTCAATGGATTGTGAGAAATATTTACTTTAGTAATTATTACGGTTAAATAATTTTAAACAGCTTTATTATAATTGTGTATACATACAAATTATTGTTGTATTTCTATAGTCGAAATAGTAAATGTAACTATTGCGACCATAGAAATACAACAAGAATTTGCGAGTTTGTCCTATTGTTAAAGTCAGATAAAATGTGCCTATGTTACCCGGTCCATAATAACGAATCCATTGATCAATAATAACAAATTTCATCAAATAAATAAATAAATAAAATAAAATTCATTTACTTCAGATAACATGATCCATACAGTGAAATTATAATTAGTATTACAAAATAAAATAAAATAAATTAACACAAAAACAAAAATAAATTACCATCAATTATTAAAATCAAACAAATAATCAGAATCAAAGATAAAATTTAAAATTAATTCAAAATTAAATTACGATACACACACCCATATCGGAGAAGAGATCCTATCAGCTACAGTCTTCAGAATTCCTTTGCAGCTGTCACGCATTCTGCAGATCAGGGAAACAGTTTTCTTGCGAATGACGGCATGAAAGCCATCAGAGCGTCATCATTAGAGCGTCATTTTTCAGTAGTCGGGTTTTTTGGTTGTAGAGACACAAATTCTTGTAACCTTCATCAATTTATTGTCATCCACAGACATGTTTATTTTTATTTCATCTGCCGTTAAACGCCTCTCTTGTTACATCATATTATTTGTCTTCGTCATGTGCACAGATATAGATGTACCTAGATAATGCAAGTATCACAATCCCTTTGAAAACCAAGAGACTTTAGTCAAGAAAAATAATGCAAGCAATTTATGGGTATTTTTTAAAAAAGGGGGTCATATCGAGAATAGTTATTTTTAAGAATACATAAGTCTTTCTGCGAATAAGTCCAAAGTAGAATAGGTTATTTCACGAATATGGCATTTCCAGAATCAGGCATATTTCGCGAATAAGTCCATAAACGACCACAGGTCATTTCGCGAATAAGTCCTATGTCTACTAAGTCAATTTTTTGACTACCTACTATGACGTCATAAGTACTATTTAAGGCTTAGTAGATATAGGACCTATTCATAAAATGGCTTACGGCGCAAAAAAGGACACGTTCTCGGAATGGCATATGATAATACCAAGGACTCATTTTTAATACCAAACAGTATTAAAAATGGTGGCTGTTTGGTATTAAAAATGAGTCCTTTCAAGAATAGGTCATTACACGAATAAGTTATTATACGAATGAGCGTTTTGCAGAATGAGGTATTATGAGAACAAGTCATTTGAAGAAAAAGCCATTACGAGAACATGTCCTTTTTTTCGCTGTAAGCCATGTTACGAATAGGTCCTTTATCTAGTAAGCCAAACAAGTTACTATACAAAACTACTACGACAGCAGCCAAGTTAAATATAAAATACTTACGGCACGCGAAGTAGGTGCTCTTGCGTTATCTAGGTATATCAAATCTGTGGTCATGTGCCATTTCTTTGGTTAGGTGTGTGTTTATTCACGATCCTCCATAACGTGACTCCTCTGCATTTCTTTGTTCCTAAGAGGGTCTGGTAATACCTGGGACTGACTGTATCTGATGGTGGTAGACCTGCTGGCCTTTTACAGCAGTGTATTGTGACCCGAAACCTCAAACAAAATACTTCGCGCCTCTCTCTATTCACAACTAGCTTTGAAACCCCAATTTCTTAAAAATACTGTAGCTTTGGAGACTATTCTTTGGTATCAGAAGGTTGAAGAAAAACTCTCGATGAATGTGTATACTGAATCTGAATTCTGAATAAGTTATCTGTTCGGCTTATAACTCCATATGATAACTCACTTTTCCATCACAATCCGTAGAATTACATTGGTTCTTAATTATTTCATGTGATGCGGAGGAATGAGAAAAATGTTCGTGAGGAAAGTTTTGAATATGAATATGGAGATATAAGAGTAGAGGGAGATCAAAGAAACGATGGATAGACTGTGTGAAGGATGATATAATAGCACAAACGGAGGTGTCTGATGAGATGACGAGTAATAGAGAAGTATAGAAGAAGAACAAAATGGTGCGCCGACTCCAAATGAATGAAATAAATGAATGGCAAGAGATTGATGCTGAATGAATGAATGAAGGCATTGCATTAAATTATTTTCAACGTAAATTACTCGATGATTGTTCTAGAACAGTCAAAATGAAGCGGGAATCCGAGTGTGTTGCGCAGTTACCCCGTAGAATCGAAACTCATAAAACCAAGTTAATTATGATGATGTTTATGTTGTCAAGTTGACACTACTCACACGCAATAGTTGCTCATGCTAAACGTGTTTACTTGTGTTGTTATGATGATCAACTTTATAAGTGACAGCTCATACATACAGACACGTGAGTTTTCCAATAAAATTCAGAGGCAACTGATTAATGAAATGTTTACTAAAACTATATGCATCATTGTTCTGTCCTTATCCCAATTCATTTAGGGTCGGTGCAGCATGTCTTCCTCTTACATACTTCTTTTTACTCGTCATCTCAGCAGTCACCTCCATTCTAGCTATTTCAGTGTATTTAAAAGATGATCATCATTCTCCTGCCCTTATCCTAATGTATTTAGGGTCGGTGTTGCATGTCTTCTTCTTCCATACTTCTCTATTACTCGTCATCTTAGCAGTCACCTCTATTCTAGCTAATTCAGTGTATTCAAAAGACATTCATCATTCTCCTGCCCTTATAACAATGTATTTAGGGTCGGTGTTGCATGTCTTCTTCTTCCATACTTCTCTATTACTCGTCATCTCAGCAGTCACCTCCTTTCTAGCTACTTCAGTGTATTTAAAAGATATTCATCGTTCTCCTGCCCTTATCCCAATTTATTTAGGGTAATTGTAGCATGTCTTCTTCTTCCATACTTCTCAATTACTCGTCATCTCAGCAGACACCTCCGTTCGTGGTATTATCATCCTTCACACAGTCCATCCATCGTTTTTTGGTCTTCCTCTACTCTTATATCTCCACATTCATACTCATAATTTTCCTCACGACATATTCCTCATTCCTCCGCATCATATGAAATAATTGTGATGGGAAAGGGTTTCAAAGTAAGTAGAGAGCGGCTCGAAGTATATTGCTTGAGGTTTCGGGCTAGTTGTTAATTAATCATCATCTGCCTAGCCTTTTCCAGACTATGTTGGGGTCGGCTTCCAGTCTAACCGGATGCAGCTGAATACCAGTATTTTACATAAAGCGACAGCCTATCTGACCTCCACAACCCAGTTAGTACTGGGTAACACAATAGCCCTTGGTAAGACTGGTTGCCAGAATTTTTGGGCTACTGACTACCTGTAACGACTGTTAAAGACAAATGACAGCCGGGACCAACTGCTTAACGTATTTTCCGTGGCACGGAGGAAGCCCGATATGTAATGGGTGATCACCAATCCACAGACCAACCTAGGCAAGCACGGCGTAACGTAATGATCAACCCGAGCGGCTCATATTATTTAGCCACGAGCTCCTCTCGGCTAGTTGATAAATACACTTCTGTAAAAGGCCAGGTGGTAGATCAGATACAGTCAGTCCCGGGTATTACTTGACTCCTAAGAACAAAGAAGTGTTAAAAGATATTGTAAAGTCTGCGGAGGGGCTGCGTTTTGGGAGACCGTCTGGTCTTGTGTAATTGGCATTCAAAAAGTGCTGATCTTCAGCCTAGTTTGAGTAAAATACTTTTTCATCCCCACATCTCGGAAGGAGTATTTTTGCTCTTCGATATCTGAGTGCACAAGTCGTTTGTATCCTCTAGAGGATAAAGTAAATTGAATTTAGAACATCGTGTGCACTAAGTTTGTGAATTCAAAACATCATTAAACCTATTTACTTCTACCTCCATGGTGCCGAATTTATCATAGGTACAACCTTTTAATTTGTTAAAAACTCAGACTCGGAACCTTCTTGGTGTACTTTTATAATTTGCTTTGCGCGCGCCATTTTCTTGTCAGGTCAATTGTTAAAACCTTAGGTTAAAAACAAGTGAAAAACGTAAAATAAGTGGTTTTGGCGACCAAGAAGTTTATTTGACGCCAACAGAATTGACTGAAACTGTTAATAATGAGCAAATGAGCTTTCTCCCTCAACAATCACGCGAGAAGGATTTGAAACAGTACGATATTAAAAAAATTGGAATTGGAATTGAAAAAAAAATAGGTAGAAAATGCCCAAGGCATTAAGTCCGCCTTTGTACAGTTTTTACTTGTGCATAAAGTTTTAATAAATAAATAAATAAATATTACACTCAACTTAACTAACTGTAGCAACGTTACTTTAAATTTTTCTTAATTGTACCTAAGTATTATTTGTTATAATTTAAAGATTATTCTGTAATACTTACCTACCATAGTGTAGTAGTTAACACCTAATCTGAAATAAAAGTAAAAGTATCTTGTGATTGTAAATGTTTTTTTTTTGCATTTAGTCATTTCCTCGCTGAGGTTGGATGAAAAGTTACGTGTTGCACTCGAGTGCAAAGATTTTTCACCTCGTGCTCTTTTAATTCCCTCGCTAACGCTCAGGATTCTAATTTTTGAATCACTCGCTGCGCTGCGATCAATCCTTCGCTTGCTCGGTTATCAAAATTGAGCACGCGGTTTAAAAGCAACTTTGCACTCTTGTATAACAAATAACTATTATTTTTCACTAGATATGATTCAGTATTTAGCTACAAACAGAAACAGACTGACGTAGATTGTTAAAAAACATAATGTCTATAATGAAAGGCGGCATGATTTGATAGAAGTTTATCTAGCTGTCAAAGGTTAGAATGGGAGTGACAATTGCGATAACGACTAATGGAGAATTATGGAAGAAGCAACACCGCGCCGACCTCAAAATAAATTGAAGAAGAATATTGTGAAGCGGACGGAATGTTCTAAATATTGTTATTTAACGCCTGGCTGTTGAATAACAATATTCGATGATATGTCCAGAGTTTTTATCCATCATTATCATCATCATTATCTTGGGGTCGGCGCAACACGTTTTTCCTTCCATTCACCCCTTTTTTTTTTTTTTTTTTTTCGGATGGGAAATCATCAATTGACTCCTCCCGCTCTGGGCGGAGCAGGAGGGAGTGTCAGACTTTTACTGACTAAAACCCATCCATGTTCCTTCCTCGCCCTTTGTGTTCCGGGGCCACGGTATCTCTTTCGAATAGTCCCGCAGCCCCGGCAGGCTTCGGTCCTTGCGGACCCCTTCCCTATTGCTGACTCTCTTTGAGGTTCTTACCGGACACGGATGCTTCGGTAAGTTCCTGCACCGAATCGGGCGGGAGGAGACGCCCGGGTGTCACCATTGTGAGGATCGACCGGAGGACACGGTGGAGCACACGGTGGAGGTGTGCCCCGCTTGGGCGGAGCACCGCCGTGTCCTCGTAACGGCGATTGGCGGCGGCGACCTCTCGCTCCCGGCCTTGGTTCAATCCATGGTCCGGAGCGAGACGGAATGGGACGCCGTCACCTCCTTCTGCGAAGCAGTCATGCTAGCGAAGGAGGTGGCGGAACAAGACAGGGAGAGATCCTCACGTCCCGGCCGCCGCGGGAGACGCCCCGGGCGTCGGGGGCCACGTGGTGGCTTCCGGCCACCGTAGGCGCGGGCCTGTGGACGGGGAGCTATGGGCTAGCTCGCCGTCCGTTCGTCCGTTCGTCTCATGACGACAGGCCGTGTCGACGGCGCGTTCGTGTTCCACGCGCGCCTCAAAGAGAGTCAGCAATAGTGAAGGGGTCCGCAAGGACCGAAGCCTGCCGGGGCTGCGGGACTATTCGAAAGAGATACCGTGGCCCCGGAACACAAAGGGCGATGAAGGAACATGGATGGGTTTTAGTCAGTAAAAGTCTGACACTCCCTCCTGCTCAGCCCAGAGCGGGAGAAGTCATTTGATGATTTCCCATCCGAAAAAAAAAAAAAAAAAAAGGCGCGCGTGAAACACGAACGCGCCGACGACACGGCCTGCCGTCATGAGACGGACGGACGGCGAGCTAGCCCATAGCTCCCCGTCCACAGGCCCGCGCCTACGGTGGCCGGAAGCCACCACGTGGCCCCCGACGCCCGGGGCGTCTCCCGCGGCGGCCGGGACGTGTGGATTTTTCCCTGTCCCATTCCGCCACCTCCTTCGCTAGCATGACTGCTTCGCAGAAGGAGGTGACGGCGTCCCATTCCGTCTCGCTCCGGACCATGGCACGAACCAGGGCCGGAAGCGAGAGGTCGCCGCCGCCGATCGCCACCTCGAGGAAACGGCGGTGCTCCACCCAAGCGGGGCACACCTCCACAGTGTGCTCCACCGTGTCCTCCGGTCGATCCTCGCAATGGAAACACCCGGGCGTCTCCTCCCGCCCGATTCGGTGCAGGAACTTACCGAAACATCCGTGCCCAGTAAGAACCTGCGTCAGGCGGAAGGTGAGGACGCCGTGGCGTCTCTCCAGCCGAGAGAGGACTTATCGCCACTATTGTGGCGTGTCCTGCACGGGGTTGCGATAGTCGCTCTCTCCATGTCGCCATGAGATCCCGCCGGAAGTCCGTCCGCTGAGCGACAATTTGCCGCGGCAGCGGAGTTTCCCCCCGGCGTAGCGCCTCCGCACGCCACTCGTGTAGGCGCGCGAGGACTATCGCCTCCAGATCCCATGGCGGCAATCCGGCAAGGAGGTTCGCCGCCTCGCGGGAGATCGTGCGGTACCCCCGGACCAGCCTTACGGCTACCACCTTCTGGGGCACGTTCAGGTGGTGGGCGGCAAGCCGCCTCAATGAACGCGCCCACACCGGGGCCCCGTAAAGGGCCATGAACCGCATGACTCCCGCGTAGAGCCTCCGGCAGGAGGCGTTTGGCCCCCCCACGTTGGGCAGGAGCCGCCTGAAGGCAGCCCCTGTCCGCTCCAGTTTGGGGGCCAAACGTCGGACATGCTCCACGAAGTTCCACCGGCTGTCGAGGACAAGTCCCAGGTACTTCAGCGTCGACTCGACGCCGATGGAAACCCCTCCTGCCATCACTGAGGATCCCGGAGGTGGCGCATTCCGAGGCCCATGAAAGCACATGGCCTCGGACTTGTGCAATGCCACCTCGAGACCCAGTTGCCGGATCCTCTCAACGACTATCGCAACCCCGCGTGTCATAACTTCGGCCGCCGCCTCGTGCGACCCCCACTGTGCGAGCACCAGCGTGTCGTCTGCATAGCAAACCACGTTCCATTCACCCCTGTCGCAGAGTTTTTAACCATCCTGGTTTGATGAATTAGGAAAACCTCTAATTTAGGAAATACCTTATTTTCGCCAGTTATCAGTTTGACTAGTAATGGGTCAGACTGCCCAAAAAGGTTTTATATGGATGTATAATTTATGTACAACTAGCGCACGTCACGCGGTTTCACCAGCGTAGTTCCCGTTCCCGTGGGAGTACGGGAATAAAATATAGCCTATGTTACTCGCTGATAATGTAGCTATCCATTGCTGACAGATTTTTTCAAATCGGTCCAGTTGTTTTTAAGTTTATTCGTTACATACAAAACTACAAATCTGTCCTCTTTATAATATTATTATTATTATATATTTATATACTTAGTATAGATTTAGTGATAATACCAAACGAAATATTTATCACTGGTTGAGGACACTCAGCTTATACAGCGGTAGCGATTATACAGGCTGGAATTTTTCAATGCCACCTGGAGGGAAAGTACTCGAAGTACTGGAGATAACAAAAATTTACTCAAAGGAAACTTTCCTTTATTTTTAAAAAGAAACAAAGCTGCGTTCACAGATTTTGGAAAATTCGCTTGCCACACTCGGGAATCGAACCGACTAAAGTTCGAAAAAATAACATCCTGTACTTTTTTACATCAATCGATAGGGGCAATCATATGGATCAAGTCTCTAACAAACATGATAAATTAAATGAAGGGAAAATCATGAAATCTAAAGAACAGTTAAAATTCAATGGGACAAATTCAATAAGATATGCAGTTTTATTACACAGATTACAGAATGTTATTTTTTCGAACTTTAGTCGATCCATCCCGGGTTCGATACCCGAATGTGGCAAGCGAATTTTCGAAAATCTGTGAATGCAGATTTGTTTCTTTTTATTAAAAAAAGGAATGTTTTCTTCGAGTAAAATTTGCTATCTCCAGTATTTTAGAGTACTTCCCTCCAGGTGGCATTGAAAAATTCCACCCTGTATATCGCCCAGTAAGAACAAGGTCACTTTAAGTTCTGTCTACCCTGAACTAACAAATCTTCCACTAGCAAATTCCCCCAGTATGATTTCAATGTTGTTTCCTAATTTATTGTCAGTACCCATTTATTAACCCACTAAGATAACCCCCCGACCTCGGCCGGTCCCCCTGGGGAGCGGGTAGTTCATACTTCACATAAATAGACCAGTGACGTATTTACATAACTATATTTATTTATTACAAGACATAAATTCACGCCTTTTCCCTTAAGGGAACGTAGGCAGAAATTACAGTGCACTTCTTGCCTGCTTGGACCCTAAACTTTTTGAAGGTTATAAACACGAAATAGATAAACGAATGTCCTTTTAGTTTTTTTTTGCCTACTTTTCATCTGAATTTGTTTACTTTTTCTTCCCATATAAAACATTAAGAAGTGGCATTGGGCGGATGTACTTTTTTTTTTTTTTTTTTCGGATGGGAAATCATCAAATGACTCCTCCCGCTCTGGGCGGAGCGGGAGGGAGTGTGACTTGACTTGTGTGTGTGACTTTTACTGACTAAAACCCATCCATGTTCCTTCATCGCCCTTTGTGTTCCGGGGCCACGGTATCTCTTTCGAATAGTCCCGCAGCCCCTGCGGGCGGATGTACTTGATATAGCTTAGGATTTTTTTTTAATCACCGGGCCTTTGGAACATAGACAATTTTTGTATACGGTTGAATGGCCCGCGGGCCATTCGTTTTGGGCCAATCAGACTAAATACTCGTTTTGGTAGACCGTCTTCTGTAATATTGACGTTGAAAAAGTGTTAATTTTCAGCCTTATTTCAATAAAAGAATTTTGTTTTTTTTTTTCGATGATATTAAGTTGTATTATGAGAGAATTTAGGGGTGTTGGCATCTACGAACTAATATAATAGCTAGTGCATGACTTACAAATGATGCCTGGTAAAACCTGAACGAGACACATCTACCAGGGAAACATGGCACATAAAGGACGAGACCTATATCATCATTCTCTTGCCCTTATCCCAATTCATTTGGGGTCGGCGCAACATGTCTTCTTCTTCCATACTTCCCTATTACTCGTCATCTCATCAGACACTTCTTTTCTTGCCATATCATTCTTTATACAGTCCAACCATCGTTGCTTTGGTCTTCCTCTACTCATATACCCATCCGAGACCTACATCATAATAATTATTTATTGAGTAGATAATAGGCTAGTTTCCACCATAAATAAATTGCAAATCTATTTAGTCCGTCAGTTAGAGTATTGGAAAATGATGGACACGTATTTTTTTTGTTTTTGTAAATCAATGAATATTGACAAAGATAAAACGCATCAAAACTCGGGTGTGGGGGCTCGTGACGTCACAACGCACTAAAAGTTATAGCACGGCGTGACGTATTGAGAATTTTAAAAGCGTCGTGTCTTCGTTAATTTTGGTTTACGTAACAAAAGAAAAAATACGTGTCAAATATTTTTTGATAATATAACTGACGGACTAATTAGATTTTTTTTCTGGGCACAAGCCTATTCGTCTGAAAAAAGAAGGCGTCAAAACCTGATTAAAAAAGGGTGTGGGAAAAAGATAGCTATACATAATTTTGTCTCTCTCTCTTTCTTGACGAATAACAACAACATTGCAATTGGTTTGACTTGGCGCCACAGAGATAATGTTTGCACTTTGAACTGAAAAGAGGCGTTTGACGTTGAGGGAGACGCCAACAATTAAATATGTACTTATAAACAGTTCGGTAAAGTACTACTACTACTTACTTGACCCCGAAAGAGCCTGCGTCGTTGGTCGAGTGGTTGCTAACGCGATTGCTGAGCTCAAGGTCCTGGATTCAATTCCCAGGTCAGGCAAAGTGTTATTGTGTTTGTTTTCTTTTTCAGTAGCAGCCACGGAGTCTGGATGTGTGCGCAGTTGATGGCAATAGGCTCGCCCCTTATTTCATGGAACTTAAAAACATAACTGATGAAATGTGGGTGCACTATTAGGTAGGTACACCTCTGCCTAACTCTATGAGGATTACAGGCGTGATGTTATGTAATGTGTGCTCAAACATAGGTAGACTTCCTCGCATCACAACCGAGAAGAGATCTGGCGCAGGATCAATGGCTTGACTTGCTGCCCGAGGCGGAGGTTCCGTACTACGGTTCTTTAGTAAACTGATCACACACAGGCGGATCCCGCGGGATCAGTCAACATTTCCAAACTCCGGGCTACTACTGAGAAAAAACCATTTAACTTCTGGGAATCGATCACTTCGATTCGGAAAGTCGTATGTCTATCTCGCTCTCTTTCTTAATGGCAAAAAAAGAAAGACATACGACTTGTCGAATCGAAATCGAATCGAAGCGTCTGTGAATTCATCATGCAGATCTGCAAAAATCGAACGTAATGTCTTTCAGCAAAATGGCAAATATGACAGATATAAAATAGTTCACGGTCATTTATCTCACACTCTTTTACCAAAGAGGAATACTAAATACAGTACTTACCTCTACGATAAGAGCCACCTTATCAACTATCATGCGTGCAAACTAGCCGGTTATTTTTAACAGTACTGAGTCGCGCCTCTATCAGCATAAAAATAACCTCACGCCAACTAAAATATCTCTAAATGTAAATAACACGACCAATGTACAAATAGTATGACTTCGTTATCATTAATTTCTTTCCTTTACTGATAAATACATAGTCATAGTAATATATGTTTTCATTGCATCAGAATATACTGAGTGGTTTCTTCGCGGCTAGCGTAGTATGGAATTTTAATAGAACAAGAGGCCAGCTCATACTGGTTGCTTACCATGGCTATACGAGTAGCAGAACACCAAATAAACGATGGATAGACTGTGTTAAAGAAAGAAAGAAAGAAAAAGTATTTATTAAACTCACACAGGACATAATAGAAACAAAAAGATAGAATTAGGTTTGACAACATTATTTAAAGAAGTAAACATGAGAAATATAATTACTCAACAGCGAAAGTCACGTGACCAGATGGTATAAACAGCGAAGTTTCGCGAATATTCGCAGGTATTTTGGACACCTTAGTTACAATAAAAAAAAAGAAAAAAAAAAAGCGCAAAGCGTAAAGCGCAAAGGATAAAATGGCTAGAGAGGTGACTGCTGAGATGACGAGTAATAGATGTATGGAAGAAGAAGACATGCTATGCCCATCCCAAATGAATTGGGATATGGGCAGGAGAATGTTGATGATACCGCTGAACCGATGATACCGTGGACTGGACCGTTATGCTGGGGTTACCGTTATGCTGGGTACACATTGGTGAAACGGAACTTGAAATGTAACACACGCTGAAACAAATTTGCCTTGTTGTTGGGTTACATTTCATGTTGGATTACATAAGTCTGCTCGTTCGTGTTACATTTCACGTTACGTCACATCAATGTGTACTCGGCATTAAAAGCAACTAAACCAACTATCTGACTGTCAGGAATGGTGGTTTATTCTATGTCTACGTTCAACTACAAATGTATTGAATTGTCGTCTCTTCTTGCCGAAATCCTCGTGACCATTACCAGGCTCCTAACCCGCACTTTGTGTGTGGTTACACAGAAAAATCTCATCATAGACAGTATTCTTCTGTCGCTCTCCTTATGTCAATATATAGTATTTGGGATTGCAGTATGTTTTCTCCTGGTTCTATATAGCTCGTTCTAGTAGCGATGGGCTACTACTTCGTTTCTTTAGAAATAAAAAGTAAATAAGAGAAAACACTCATTTTACCGTGAAATTACAAGGCACATAGTTCTGAAAACTTCATTTAGTGAAACCTTGCTAATTAATACATAGTTAACAAAAATTCCAATGACTACAGCTCCTCAAAGCCTCAGAACTCACACTTAAGTTTAACACTTAGGCATTAATATATAAGCGCTAATATACCGTGTCATACATACGTTCATGAGTACATGTGTACTGATAAGCGGGGGGCTTGGCTCTTACGTCACGCCATTCATAAGATAACAGAGTAGGTAGCTACGCAGCTTCATAGTGAGATATGGAGTTGTTGACAAGCTGAGGGAAGGGTTCTGTTTCTCAGTTTATGTATTGTGTTTCGTATTTTGACGACCCGATTGGCGCAGCGGTAGTGACGCTGCTTTACGTTCTTAGGGTCCCGGGTTCGAATCCCGGTTGGAGCCAATGTTTGTGTGGTGAGCATGGACATTTGTTTTCGAGTCATGGATGTTTATATGTATAATAAGTATGTATTTACAAACAAAAAGTATATATGTAGTAAATCAACTATCTGGTGTCCGAGACACAAGCCTCGTTGCTTAGTGTGGCATTAGATGGCGCTGTGTGTTGATGTCCAGCGATATTTACTTTATACACCGTACATTTTTGGCTAGGCTGGACTATGTTGCTAGAATAGATAAATAGGCTTGCGTTTGGCCGTAACTCGACCGATGACGTGGCTTAGAGTGGAGCATGCCTAAAAGAAACCGATATTTTTGAAGAGATCCAGATTATAATGACGCGGTGGACGCAGTGACTGAGCGATAGCGATGCGTGTCGCGGGTTCGATTACCGCACGGAACAAATATTTGCATGGCCTACAGGTGTTGTTCCGGGTCTGGCTGCTTGTGTTTGTGAGTTTAAATGTTTGTAAACGCACTCACGGTACAGGATACCTAGAGTGGGGCAACGTATTTTTTTAAATATTTTCGGGAAACGTAGAAACCGGCAGCGAATTCCACAGACTGACGGTTTGCACAAGAAATGTCGAAGCAAAGCGCTTTGTTCGGGTCCGTGAGAACTCAACTGTATAAGGTAGTAACGAACAAAATAATACTTTTTCAGTACAAATGTACTTAGGTCTTGAGAATTTTCCAGCAAACCTGCGAAAGGAGAAATTAAAAACGAGTATGTTGTGTATTTGTAGATAATAGGCTTGTGTCCTGAAAAAATCTAATTAGCCCGTTCCTGGTGCAGAGGCTAGCCCTGGCAATTCAGCGCGGAAACGCTGCAAGTGTCATGGGTTCCTTTGCGCCGGGAACGTCTAGGGACTGTGGATTTCTGGTTACGTAAAGTTTTTGTAAACTGGTTTTATGTATTTGACATGTTTTAATATTAAATGATTTAAGTACATAAAAATAAGTCCGTCAGTTAGATTATCAAAAAATATTTGACACGTTTTTTTCTTTTGTTACGTAGACCAAAATTGACGAAGATACGACGCTTTTAAAATTCTCAATGCATCACGCTGTGCTATAGCACATTTTTCGTGCGTTGTGACGTCACGAGTCCCGAGTTTTGATGCGTTATAACTTTGTCAATATTCATTGATTTACAAAAACAAAAAATACGTGTCCATTATTTTCCAATACTCTAACTGACGGACTAAATAGATTTGTAATTTATTGATGGTGGAAACTAGCCCATTAGAGGCTCACATTGATGCCTGCATGTTGAATCGCTAATTCATAAATTAATTAGACCTAACGATATTACGTCGTTGGTCTAGTGGTATTAAACACGATTGCTGAGAATGAGGTCCTAGATTCTACTCCCAGTTTGGGAAAAGTGGAATTGGGTTTTTCAATCAAGAATTTCTCAGTAGCAGCGACGGAGTCTGAATTTGTGCCCAGTTGATGGCAATACGCTCGTTCCCTATTAAGTACCTGTTTAAGTTATGTGATGTAAATATCAACGGTTGCAAGATAGTGACTGAAGTAAGCACTTATTGAAACGATCATGTAAAGTAGGTCAGTGTTTGTTGCATGTTTTTGGGTTTTCCCATATTATATTCAAAACAAAACATTGCTAGCCAAAATAACAATGTCAAATGCCAGAATGCTAATGCAATTTTGTTTGTTGTGCATGTTTTGTTTGGCCCTATAGTTTTTCAACTCCAAAGGGCTCCTTCGTCACGCGCATCAATAGACTAGTTACGTCAGATGTAATTCGTTTTGACATTGTAAAAACAATTGTAAAATATTTTATAACACATTTGCTCGTAAAGGGTCTCTTATTTCACCAATTTCAATATCGTATCATATTTCAGTATCTCATTACGTACTTGTGCGTTATTGTAAAGTAAAATGCACGGTTTATCAAGATGCTCCGTCTAAACCGTACGGTACTTTTTTAAATCTTAGCAAAGAGTTTTTATGTCAGAAAACTGGTCAACATTTTATGAATAAAATTAACTTTGGGAGATGAAATATAATAACTAAACATTTAATTCTTTTATTTAATTAATTTTGACAATAAATTACAATCATTTATCTGTAACAAAAACATAATAATATTAATTATAACTTTATTGGTAATAACTGGCTGTTTTTTGTGTCTTTGCCTTAAAAAAAAGCGCTGATGCGCGCGCGTCGCTAATTTGTGAACAAGTAAAAATTATTCCGCGCGCTTTTTCTTTTCGCTGTATTGTTTTTATTTGTTTAATTTATATCCTCGCAAATATGTTATAAAACGTCGTGTGACATACGTGCGCTTTGATAATTACAGCCTCTGCTTTCTTATAGCCCTCGCCTACGGCTCGGGCTAGCAATATCGCCTCGGCTGTAATTTTCAACTTACCGCACTTATATCATAATGTACTATTAGTCAGTTTAGGGTTGAGACACTAGGGCCATGAGGTCCAAGTAGCACCTTGTCTTTCGGAACATCGCTAAGCGGTTGGTTGACTCTTTCCGTGACCAGAAGGCGAGCGTATTTTTTGGTCAACGAATCGGCATTGCTATCCAACGTGGCAATGCCAGCCTTCCGACCACTATTCCTGTTGACAGCGATGTGGACGAATTGACGCTCTTGAATGCTTTTCTTCTTTTCCACAACGTACATATTTTAATTATTATTTCAAGTTTCGTTTCATAATTATGTAATGTTTCTACGTTGTTGCCGTTTTTGTCTACTATATTAATTAACTACCTAATTACTTTTGGCAAAAGACTTACCTACACGATAATTAGTCAGTGAATCGAAAATTCTGGAAGATCTGCCGGAAAGTGGTGAGAGATATGATCAAATTAACAACGTAACAGAAATAAACGTTAAAACAGCTGTATTCATCACTGTAGACATCATAATTAATTATGACTGCACAATTTATTAAAGTCAGTAACTACTTATACTAGAAATAGGAGAAACAGAAGACCAAATTGACGGCACGGTTGGCGTTATAGTGGCTGCTCTGCGTGCTGGTGGCTGTGCTGCGTGTCGCGGGTTCGATCCCCGCACGTGCTGTTTTTGCTAACAGCAGAACGTAATGGACCTTCTGAATCAATTGTGGACTTTAACGATTGCATTTAAATAACATAATAGGGAAAACTTGGCTCTCACACATTGTTTTATTCTCGAGATTATAATTATGCAAGTCAGAATAGCTTCTATTTATTTGATGCGTTTATATTTGAATGACTTGCTATTCATACATTAAATGCTGTGAAACAACCAAGTCTCTAATACCACATCAATAATATACAGCTACCACCACTTTATTTGATTTAAAAGAGTGTCCATGGAGTTTCTTGCCCGTTCTTCTCCATAGAGATCTACATTAGGGAATGGGCACCTACAGTACTTTCACAGTTCGTATGCCTTGTGACTGAGACTGTGGCTACATTTCATTGTTGTCCTTGTTTTGACAGTTCAAAAGTTCCTGTAACTAGCCAACTTTGATTGATAGCCCGGGTACAATAGATTGAATAACGTGAAAATCTCTGAATGAAAAATTCTCTCTGCCAGGTAGCCCCATTACCTCGACGGAATAGCAGCAGGGTGTGGGCCTTCACGCCCACACCCCGCTGCTATTCCGTATTCTGTCACAAACTATGCTCTATCTCCTATCCTGACCTCTGACCCCTAAAACATGCAGCTCCAATGACCTCTATGCTGTCACCGAGACGGTGACAAAGGGGCAACAAAATATAGAATATACTGTCATTGCAGCGGCACGAACAAGAAAACTAAAAAAAAAAACAGGTGGAAAATTGGTAACAAGGTATCTTTGCTGAAAATAAAATGAACATGCTAACAGCCCTCTACGTTTTTTTATCTAAATATGTCTGATTGAATGATTTATGGCTACATTGGGGTTTAGGATTGACTGAATGGTAGAGGAGTGACCAACCTTTTGTAATTTCCTAGACCATTTCAATAAAAAAAATTGCTATGTCATCATCATCATCATTTCAGCCGAAAGACGACCACTGCTGGACATAGGCCTCCCCCAAGTGTCACCACATTGACCGCCCCCGTGCGACTCGTATCCAGCAGATCCCCGCAACTTTCACCAGGTCATCGATCCACCTAGTGGGAGGCATTCCAACGCCACGTCTTCCGGTTCGCGATCGTCACTCCAGAACTTTTCGCCCTTATCGGCCATTTGTTTTACGAGCAATATGCCCAGAGCCACTTAAGTTTGGCAATTCTTCTTATTAATGTAAGTCAAACTAAAGTCTACCTATAGGTCCACAAAAAGTGCTTTATATATAGCAAAAACAAAGTCAAATAACAATTTTTTTGTAAGCCTTATTCCCTCCTCCATACTTGTCTACTTTGTGCGATCTCTGGCCATTTCGCCACGCAAACAAGATCATATCATCACAACACCATCGCCGCGGTAAACCTCGACGGTGATTTCCTCCATAATGAGTGACGATATTTACCCACCACTCCGGATGCATTCGTACTACATAGCTAACTCTCACTATTTATTTAATTATTTCTAACAAAAATAAAAAAATATTTTTGTTAGAAATAATTAAATAAATATCGCTGGACATTACACACAGCGCCATCTAGTGCCACACTAACGAGGCTTGTGTCGTGAACACCAGATAGTTGATATACTACACAGATACTTTTTTGTTTGTAAATACATACTTATTATACATATAAACATCCATGACTCGGAAACAAATGTCCAAGTTCATCACACAAACATTTTGCTCCTACCGGGATTCGAACCCGGGACCCTAAGAACGTAAGGCAGCCTCAGTACCGCTGCGCCATTCGGGTCGTCAGATTAGACTGTTCTGTCAATTGGTCTCTTCTTTCATATATTTTTTGGCCACAGATTTGCAAATGTCGGGAACCCCAGCTTAACGCTTGGGTTCCCGACATTACCAATTCTATAATATCTAGCAATATCTCCCTGCTAGCGACCCACATGCTCGCAATCTCTGACATGGTGGGTATTTGTGCTGGTTTTACTCTCAAAACCACTAAAAGTCAGTAAGAGTGGCTATAGGTAAAAATAAGCCAGTTTTACTACTCATTATCAGGTGTAGTAGTAAAATTAGTAATTCAGTTAATTCATGAACTATTTTTATATCTTAGGCAAAAAAAATGTTAGTAAATACATACGATGAGGTGGCCGACTTCAATAGCTTCCTCAATGATGAGTTTGTAAAGTTCCATCGCGAAAAATGGGCTTTCCAGGACCTGTCTATGAATATTGCTTAAGGCATTTTTTTTTAAATAACATAATAGGGAAAACTTGGCTCTCACACATTGTTTTATTCTCGAGATTATAATTATGCAAGTCAGAATAGCTTCTATTTATTTGATGCGTTTATATTTGAATGACTTGCTATTCAGACATTAAATGCTGTGAAACAACCAAGTCTCTAATACCACATCAATCATATACAGCTACCACCACTTTATTTTTTGATTTAAAAGAGTGTCCATGTAGTTTCTTGCCCGTTCTTCTCCATAGAGATCTACACTAGGGAATGGGCACCTACAGTACTTTCACAGTTCGTATGCCTTGTGACTGAGACTGTAGCTACATTTCATTGTTGTCCTTGTTTTGACAGTTCAAAAGTTCCTGTAACTAGCCAACTTTGATTGATAGCCCGGGTACAATAGATTGAATAACGTAAAAATCTCTGAATGAAAAATTCTCTCTGCCAGGTAGCCCCATTACCTCGACGGAATAGCAGCGGGGTGTGGGCCTTCACGCCCACACCCCGCTGCTATTCCGTATGCTGTCACAAACTATGCTTTATCTCCTATCCTGACCTCTGACCCCTAAAACATGCAGCTCCAATGACCTCTATGCTGTCACCAAGACGGTGACAAAGGGGCAACAAAATATAGAATATACTGTCATTGCAGTGGCACGAACAAGAAAACTAAAAAAAAAAACAGGTGGAAAATTGGTAACAAGGTATCTTTGCTGAAAATAAAATGAACATGCTAACAGCCCTCTACGTTTTTTTATCTAAATATGTCTGAATGAATGATTTATGACTACATTAGGGTTTAGGATTGACTGAATGGTAGAGGAGTGACCAACCTTTTGTAATTTCATTCAGACCATTTCAATAAAAAAACTTGCTATGTCATCATCATCATCATTTCAGCCGAAAGACGTCCACTGCTGGACATAGGCCTCCCCCAAGTGTCACCACATTGACCGCCCCCGTGCGACTCGTATCCAGCAGATCCCCGCAACTTTCACCAGGTCATCGATCCACCTAGTGGGAGGCATTCCAACGCCACGTCTTCCGGTTCGCGATCGTCACTCCAGAACTTTTCGCCCTCATCGGTCATTTGTTTTACGAGCAATATGCCCAGAGCCACTTAAATTTGGCAAATCTTCTTATTAATGTAAGTTAAACTAAAGTCTACCTATAGGTCCACAAAAAGTGCTTTATATATAGCAAAAACAAAGTCAAATAACAATTTTTTTGTAAGCCTTATTCCCTCCTCCATACTTGTCTACTTTGTGCTATCTCTGGCCATTTCGCCACGCAAACAAGATCATATCATCACAACACCATCGCCGCGGTAAACCTCGACGGTGATTTCCTCCATAATGAGTGACGATATTTACACACCACTCCGGATGCATTCGTACTACATAGCTAACTCTCACTATTTATTTAATTATTTCTAACAAAAATAAAAAAAATAATTTTGTTAGAAATAATTAAATAAATATCGCTGGACATTACACACAGCGCCATCTAGTGCCACACTAACGAGGCTTGTGTCGTGGACACCAGATAGTTGATATACTACACAGATACTTTTTTGTTTGTAAATACATACTTATTATACATATAAACATCCATGACTCGGAAACAAATGTCCAAGTTCATCACACAAACATTTTGCTCCTACCGGGATTCGAACCCGGGACCCTAAGAACGTAAGGCAGCCTCACTACCGCTGCGCCATTCGGGTCGTCAGATTAGACTGTTCTATCAATTAGACTGTTCTTTCATTTATATTTGGCCATTTGGTTATGCTGGGGTTCCCGACATTACCAAGTCTAATATCTAGCAATATCTCCCTGCTAGCGACCCACATGCTCGCAATCTCTGACATGGTGGGTATTTGTGCTGGTTTTACTCTCAAAACCACTAAAAGTCAGTAAAAGTGGCTATAGGTAAAAATAAGCCAGTTTTACTACTCATTATCAGGTGTAGTAGTAAAATGAGTAATTCAGTTAATTCATGAACTATTTTTATATCTTAGGCAAAAAAAATGTTAGTAAATACATACGATGAGGTGGCCGACTTCAATAGCTTCCTCAATGATGAGTTTGTAAAGTTCCATCGCGAAAAATGGGCTTTCCAGGACCTGTCTATGAATATTGCTTAAAGCATTTTCACAATCACCATGCTCCAGGATAAGATGGATGGATGCCTGCCGGGGCTGCGGGACTGTTCATAAGAGATACCGTGGCCCCGGAACACATAAGGGCGATGAAGGAACATGGATGGGTTTTAGTCAGTAAAAGTCTGACACTCCCTCCTGCTCCGCCCAGAGCGGGAGGAGTCATTTGATGATTTCCCACCCAAAAAGATGGATTGGTGATAAATTGAGTTTTTGTTCAAGTTCAACTTTTTCTTAACAATTGGGTATTGTAAAGAAAATGTATCCTATTCTAATATAAAGCGTTAAAAGGTGTGCTGAAAAATGAGCATGAAGGTACCTGTTGATATAATTGTATAGCAGTCGCTATCAACCTAAGAGCAATTTAATTCTACGTGGGATTCTCGGCCACAATAAAACAATCGTGTCAACTGCCACTGCTCAGTACGCTGCTGGACATCATCATCATCATTTCAACCGAAAGACGTCCACTGCTGGACAGGCCCCTCAAATTGTACGCAACTTGGCTTGGTTCTCGGGAAGTCTCATCCACCTGCTACCAGCCTGCGGAGATCGTCGCTCCACCTAACCTGATGGCATCCTTACGCTTGTGGGACCGTTTCAAACTTTTGATGTCTTCCTAAAAATAATACAAAGTTCCCTACCCTTTCAAATGCTCAAAAATCACAATAATATAGTATTATAATGGCGAAAGTTTGTTTGTGTATGTGAGTATGCGATCAAACGGCTGAACGCATTTGGAAGAAATTTAGCACACAGATAGTTTATGACCTGGATTAAACGTAGGATACTTTTTATCCCTGTAGTAAGATCCCATGGGACCCAAGTTACGGGCATAAGCTAGTAGTACATAACGGAAAACAGAATTATCAATCCAGAGTTCCGCAAACTATTCAATGATATCACACTACAAATATTTTATTACCCTTTGCTTCCCCGAAACAATGACCAAGACTAAATACATTAATTTGTCCACATGAGGTCACTTCGTACTCAGTGTTTTAACGATGCAACTCTGACGCAAAATTTTCCTCTAACTAGTTAATTATATGTACATACAATAGAGCTATTTATATATTATGTTGTATTCATGTTGAATTGGAACTAGGAAAGCCCTGGCTCGTAGGTCATCGTCCCTTAGAAGTTAGTAATACTAGCAACACCGAGTTTCTGGTAGACTTGGGGAAGTCCAAAATAAAACGATGGTCATCATCATCTGCCCTTGGTAACACTGATTGGAAGACTTTCGTGCCACTGACTGCTTCATCATCAGTATTTCAGCCGAAAGACGTCCACTGCTGGACATGGGCCTTCCCCAAATGGGGGTTTTTGCCGTAATCGCCACGCTTGGCAGGCGGATTGGCGATCGCAGTGCGGTTGTTACAAAATCACAGAGAACGCTGCTGCCCATTCTCTGCCCATTGACTGCTTAACGACTGTCAAATATATACAAATGGCAACCGGGACCAACGGTGTAACGTGATGTCAACCTTTGAAATTTGGTATGTAATAAATGGGTGGTCACCCATCTGCGGACCAACCTAGGCAAGCGTGGCTTAAGAACGAACCGAGCGGCATAGATATCGTTATTCAGAAAGAAGTTGATATTGCTACTCCATCCTCTAGTTAACCTTACAACACTCAAGAGTCCAGTCGTATATATCTATCTCGCTCGATTTCGTAATGTCAAAAAAAGATAGACATACGACTTTCCGAATCTAAAATCGAATCGAAGCGTTGTGAATAAGGGGCCAGGGCCTGCAGTCTCGACATAGTTAACGACAAAATCGCTAACTTTCGATCGTTGATTACGAACGAATACATTCGGTTGCAATGATGATGCTTGCGAAAAACGGATCTTGGATGTAGAGACTTGCATTTCCCGCAAGCATCATTAATGCAACCGAATTTTTTCGTGAGTTATTAGCGATCGAAAGTTAGCGATTTTGTCGCTATCTCTGTCGAGACTTTATTTTTCTTGGTAGAGAATTGACCCCTGGGCCGGCGCCCAGGGGTCAATTCTCTACCAAGAAAAATACACTATGCAGATTCATCCTAACGCAGCAAGAAAATTGAGAATCTTCAGTCTTACGTAACAATTAATAAACGTGGTAATTATTTTAGTGTTTTACTAGTGTTTATTCACGTGAGCAATGCGGTGAATAATTACTTGACAATTATCATGAATTTCTATGTAGCTAAAACTGTGTTATGTGAAATGATGAAGACTCGTGTGTGACTCGTGTTTGTTAATGGAAAAGGGATTTTCTTTCACTTAAGGTGAATGCTCCACGGTAGCCCGGGAAATTTAAAATTTCTTACGTTTTTTGCAATTTGCAGGTCAGTGTCAGGTTGTATGTTGATTAAAATATGATTCGCGGTTGTAAGACGTATGTAGTTACAGAATTATAATCATTAAAATCATCGAACATTCATATTCAGTTCATGTAACTGTCAATAATGACTTTTTCATGTAATAGCCATTCTTGACAGTTACATGAACTTAGAGGGTTGTATTGATGATTTAAATGATTATAATTCTGCAACTACATACGCCTTACAGCCGCGAATCATCCTGACACAACCTGACACTGGCATGCAAATTGCAAAAAACGTAAGAAAATTTGAATTTCGTGGGCTACCCTGGAGCATTTACCTTACCTTGATTTGCACCTCCATCCTCACTTTAGCCTATCTGTGTTACTTTGTAGTATTGAGGTGGGAGGTGCTGGTGAGGTGCTGGTACGTTGGTGCCGAGGAAGATAAAAATAAAACGGCTGACAAGTAAATTTCACGTCTGTATTGGACCAGTGTTAGAGATGGAAGGGAAGAGTGTTGCCACAGGTTACATAATAATTTCCATTTTAATGTTGGTGTTGCAATTCATTAATTAAAATCTCCAACACTAACTTCTGCAAATTTAAAAGAAACCCAACAGAAAAGTATAGTAGTAGTAGTATATAGTGTTTTTTTTTTCTTATATACCTTTGGTTAGACGAACGCTGAACGCTGTGTTAAAATTTGTCCATCTATTTTAATGGGAAGGTTATACTAAGTTCAAATTGGTTCAATTCCTATGGTCGGTGATTGTTTTTTTTAACGGAGTAAATATTTTCTGAATATTTAAATAAAGTATCTTTCATAAACATGATTATTTAAAATAAATAATATTTACTTTTATGAACAAATTAACATTTATTTTTGATATAAATTAAAAAACTTATAAATTAATTTTAATTTTTTTCATATGAGGCTGTTTTGCGGTTTCATACCTTTGCTTCTCCTTCAACCTGGCGAAAGCAAAGCAAATTCATGACAAAAATATGTTTCGTAATATTATTTTATTTCTTCGAAAGTGTATTGATAAAAATATGTCGTTTGATGCACGTGGGCATTTGTTACTGCAGTTCTCGGCTCCATAATAACCTAACCAGTAGTACTGTAGGTAGGAATGATTATCGTTCTAATTATACAAATTAACTACTATACTATACACGTGAGTAATAACTGCCAATCAAAATAAGAACTTGCTAGATTTTCTTCTCTGACTTCCTGTGTGTACCTAGGTTTTTTTTAAAAAAAAATTAAGGTAATTTGACTTGTTTTCTTTGATTATAAGACGAGCTTTTTATTAAAGTCAATGTTTCTTTGATTGTAAGACGAGCTTTGTCCAGTGGTAACGGTACTTAATACGACTAAAAGTCCCGTCAAAAACGGTCCCGCCGTTTCGGAGATTAGCCGGAACCAACAGACAGACAAAAAATGTTAAAAGTACCGTATACTTCCCTAATATGCATTTAGTAAAAAGCTGCTGCATTTGAAATTAGAAACAGACATTATTTATTTGTTTAGATAACTTATTTAATGAAAGCAGCGATGCTCTCCAATTAGTTAAGGAAAACATCACGAGACAACAGCCGGCAGCGTGTCCAAGAACATTTATGTCATATCTATTATACCATTTTTTTATTTATTGATGACAATTTTATTTGATAATAATTTTAATTGATGATAACTTTAATTTTTGTGTTCGATGCTCTTTTTAAGTTTAAATGATTTGTGTTTTCACTTTTTTTTATAAAAACTGACCATGTAATTCTTGATAATTATTAATAAATAAACTAAACTACCAACCCGCATGTTGAATTATTATGCTATCCAGCAGTGAGAAAGTAATGGGTTGATTAATCGTAATGTCATCATCATCATCCCAATTCATTTGGGGTCGGTGCAGCATGTCTTCTTCTTCCATACTTCTCTATTACTTGTCATCTTATCAGACACCTCCTTTCTTGCCATATACCTTCTTTATTCATTTGATAAATCATTAAGTATGTACCAGTGTGTATATTTTTTTTAAACGCTGGACATTACACACAGCGCCATCTAGTGCCACACTAAGCAACAAGGCTTGTGTCGTGGACACCAGACAGTTGATATACAACATAGATACTTTTTTTGTTTGTGAATACATACTTATTATACATATAAACATCCATGACTCGGAAACAAATGTCGATCATGATCATCACACAAACATTAGCCCCTACCGGGATTCGAACCCAGGACCCCAAGAACATAAGGCGGCCTCACTACCGCTGCGCCATTTGGGTCGCCAAGTATGTGTGGGACGTCGAGTACCTATATTATGTATATTGTGTGCATCTAGATTTTTTTTAAACGTACACTTAGCCAATCGATTTCGATGATATCTAAGGAAAGTTAGTTGAAATCTTAACAGAACAATAATAAAAGATTATGCTGTATAGAATATATGCTGTGCTGTCCTGCTGTGTTATATATTAGCTCTATATGATATATACAATCCTAACCAATTAGATACAAAGAGATTTTCATATTTTGTACATTATTCTATTCTCATCATCATCATCATCATAATTTCAGCCGAAAGACGTCCACTGCTGGACATAGGTCTTCCCCGAAGGAGGGGTTGCCCACTCTCTGGCAAGTCCCTTAGTCGCCTCTTACTAATAACTAGCGAAATGTGGGTGTACTATTAGGTACACTTCTGCCTAACGCTTCGGGGTTTACAGGCGTGATGTTATGAGTTATTCTATTCTATTTTATGTTTACCCTGGGTAACTATAACTACCAAATCAGTTAAACTTTAATCGACCTAGCAAATGGCATGAAATTTATGAATATGTAATTTTCAATGTTGATTTTGAATCTTTACGAATGATTTTGATGCATTTGCGTATTCTAATTAGCTTTCTAATTAATCTAATTAAAATGTTGGGCGCCAAAATAAAGACAAACTTAGTGCGATTTGAACCAGTATAATTGAAAGAAAGAAAAAACATGTATTTGACTCACACAGGACCAAACAAAAGGATTAAACCGTGCAGCGCCATTTAAACTGCGTTCGAAAGCTATCACCGTCATTTTTGTATTAGAATATTGACACTGCTCTAGAACGCAGATTAGATCGCGTTCACTTTGGTCGGTAACATTCGGATTCTCTCTTTTATGATAATACACAAATAAAACCACACTCACGTTGCAATCTAACTATTTACTCCAGGGTAACTAACTACAGAAACCAAATCACTACACTACACACTATTGAAATGTCGGCTTCGGCCTACGCATATCTGCAATTTCGGCTCATGTCTAGGCGCTAGGTGTAGCCACGGTGCCTGTGGGTGTTTCCTCTGCTGGCTGCTGACGAAACTCCCTGATGGCGTTCATAGCCACCTCCCGAGGAATCAGCCTCGCCATAGCGAGCTGGGCCTCGCGCATGGTGATCCTCCTATGACGACGAGCTACCATCTCGCAAGCCATCTTCACCATCCTGCGGTACGTCTTGTAGATCAGATGCACCGAGTCATTGGAGTTAGCCCTCCGCTTCAACACTTTCTTCACCAACTTGTTGATGTAGGCTCGGGAGAATTGTTTGTCTCCCTTCTTCGGTTTCTTTGTTTTTGCTATCTTGTTTTCACTGGGTTTCTTAATAGATTTCACACGCCTCTTCGGCTCAATTACAGGAGCCATTGTTAGATTCACTCCAAACTTATCTAATGGTGAACTTATCGAAAACACCGATGATAATTTTCTCTTCCGTCGTATGACTCAACACAAATGCACTTTTGACGGTTTAGCGCATGCGCCAACCGTTGTCTTGTTCACCCCTATAACTCTACCCCTTACTCGCGTTACGTTCCGTTTTGCCCAAATTTATATTTTTGATGTCCGACAAGCTTTTAACAATTAAATAACGAGTTCTAAACTTATCAGAACAAAAAATATTTTTTTTTAATGATGTGACTAAATCTTATACATTATTTATTTAACCAAGGACTAAGATTTAGATGTAACTGAATAAAACAGGAATGTTTTTGTTTTTGACACTTGTTGAATGTTTTTCCTTTACGAGCATTGTAGCGGTTCTACGGATCGATAGTACTAAGAGAGCATAGGCGTGAGAAAACGACGCAAACAGACGCTTCCCCATACCAGCAACGCCTCTGTGAACTGACGGGAAATACTCAACGCGCTGTCGGTACCAGGTTCGCATAGATGTAAGAAATTATCGCTCAGACAATTTTTCCATCAGAACCCGTATGAACTGGGAAACAGTAAACGTGTTGAAACCATAAATGTAAAGAACTAATAATCGGAATGTTGGATAGCGCTGAAACATTCCAAACTTGTGTTTATGTGAGAACATTACAGATAATAACGCTAGGTAACTTAATCATAATCCCTTCAAAGGAAAATAAGATGTAACGCGTCCTATCAATATTGTTGTATAACAATTAAAACACCAATTGAATACTTACGTGATAGACCGCAGAGGGTCCAACCGCGATGAGTCCTTGAAAGGCATCAGTTACAAAACGATTATCAGATTGATTACTATTGCGTGTGTCACCTTTAAGGTTTACTCCGATATCAGGTGACCTCTATCGTCTTCTGACAAACGTGTGAAGTCGCTCTAAGACACAGAATAGTTTTGTACGTCAATAATCTGCTTCATTCCAGTTACACAGCATGATACAACAAGCAACAGTTCAACAAGATAATAACTATATCATCCTGTCACGTAAAATCATTTGCGATTTAGAACCTTCTTTGGGTGACCATTGACGTCACAAGAAACCGGTCTTTCGGATCACAATCGCCAAATCCGAAGTAAGC
This sequence comes from Xestia rhomboidea, assembly GCA_963853795.1. Lineage (NCBI taxonomy): Eukaryota > Metazoa > Arthropoda > Insecta > Lepidoptera > Noctuidae > Xestia > Xestia rhomboidea. The sequence goes on from OY970776.1 coordinate 11,838,601, forward strand.
TGAAACACCCAAGGTTATTTTAAAAGAAATGTTTTAAAATAAATAAACTGGAAATTTCTCCAAACAGATTTATTGAGTGGGGAACTTTGTCGGTCCAAAACAACAACATGTGACTCATTTAAATAACTTAAAGTTATGCAAATTATAGGAGAAAGGTGTTTAGTACATAATATTGAGGGATTTGTGTTTTCCCACGGAAATAAAGGTCGTTTTGGCAATTAAAACTATATTAATAATAAAACTATACATATATTCTATTTCCGGGTTCATATTCATATTCTTTATTGCACACAAAATAAAGAAATATACACAAAATTCAAATATAAACTATATTATTATTAATATTTTATTATATATTCGGGTTATCTATACCTAGAATAAAATCGTTGAGACCAAAAAATCTGTACATTGAACATTTAAAAAAAAAAACCAGTCAGGGTGACTTAAAATAAGTAACTGAACATATTAAAACCATTTTTAAAATTTTTGTTTGTTTGTTTGTTTGACCGCGCATCACGTAAAAACTACTGAACCGATATTGTTGAAATGTTCACAAATCTATTTAAATACATTCAGAATAACATTTAGGCTATAGAAGTTTTGGATTTTTTTGGAAAAAGGGGGTGAAAAGGGGGGGTAAAGTTTGTATGAAAAAATTTTTTTAGATTGTTCTAGAATCATGAAACTCAGAATAAATACGTATTAATAAAAATAAAGAAATACCTGTTTGAGCATTTTTTTTTTCAATCTCATCCAGAGACGCAAAAAAGAAGGTTTTGTGTTTAAAATTAATAAACTTCAAACACCTATACAATCAAAACCAATCAAGTGTAACCTTTTAAAGTTGCTACATATACTTCATATCTAATATCTAATACAGGTAAATATAATTTCTCAGTTTTCTTGAAATTTGATTTTTGATGTGAATACGCACAAAATAGCGAAACTCAAGAAAATCAGCTTTCCTCGGTTTAAATAGTTGGTACGAAATGTTTGTGCGCGCATCACGTCAAAACTACTGCATAGATTTCTTTTAAGGCTTCTTCAATATTTAGGCTATATATTATCACGCTACTTCCTTAAGGGGGTAGGCAATTTAACATTATATCCATATACTTAAATTGTTTGACGTTTCAGTCATGACGTAAGTACATGAGAACGGCTATTTGTAGCTAATGTCAGCGGTTTCATGACCGCTCTACAAACTACGGGGTTGCAGGTTCTAACCCCGCAACATTATTTTCACTTTTTGTGATTTATTTAATTTTTTTTTTGATGCTGTTATATTGCCTATATTTCTTTTTGTATTTAAATTGTTTGCATTTCTGTATTTCTTATTTTTTCGTGAAATATTTTTCCAAAAAGTAATAGAGAAGTATGGAAAAAGAATACAATCATGCTGCGCCGACCCCAAATAAATTGGGATAAGGGCAGGAGTATGATGATGATTTCTCCAAAAAGTAGTATAGCGATAAATTCACGTGTTCTTGCCGTGCAAGAACTGTGCTGTGCTATTCCCAATAATCAATAATCCATACGCAGTTTAGTAGATTATATTTACAGCTATATTGTTATTGGCCTCATTCCATGCATCTTGGTGAGAATTTAAGACCTGCCTGGACTGTCATCGAAGGTCTGACGGTGTAGACAAAAGTCAGTTGCAAGAGGTTCGTAACAGTTTGCAGCAGCTATATCGTGTTTGGGCTCATTTCATGGACCTTGATGAAAACTTTAAACTTAGCTAGAGTATGAATTTAATCGAAGGTCGACGATGGAGACGGAAGGCAGTTGCAAGAGGTCATCACGAGTTTACAGCATCTAGAACGTGTTTAGGCTCATTTTATGTACCTTGATGAGAACTTTCGACGTAGATGGAGTATGACTGTCATCAAGTGTCTAAGGATGATAGCGTAAGGCTGAGAAGGCTGGCGAGGGAAGCCCTTATTTAGAAAAACAGAATATTTTAGCGATTAATGCAAATATTTCAGAGAAATTAAATTGTTACCTACTTGATTCTATACTATGCCTAATATTATAAAACTGAAGTGTTTGTTTGGTTGGTTGAACACGCTAATTTCAGGAACTACTGGTTCGAGTTGAAAGTATCTATTAGTGTTGGATAGCCCATTTATCGGAGAAGGCAACAACGAACAACAACGTTGCATCGTATATAGCATCACGCTACAATCAATAGGAGCAGAGCGTCAATGAAAAATGTTGCAAAAAAAGGAAGAAATATTCCTTTTGAGATCTTTCGTTGCGTGTGCCGCGTAAACGGTTAAAGTTACGCAACAATCGTGTATGACGGAATTGTACCCCTTAAAAAGTTCTATAAAAAGTCCTCGATAGCATTATTATGTCTATCTTTTAAGGGTGTCTCACACTCTCTCTAACCATCTCTCTGTCTCTCTTATATGACGCAGACGAAGTTGCGCGGGTCAGCTAGTTATGAATATAAATGTTGATGGATGGAGAGGACCGATTACCTGGTGAAGGTTGCGGGGATCCGCTGGATGCGAGTCGCACGGGACCGGTCAATGGGGCGGCACTTGGGAGAGGCCTATGTTCAGCAGTGGACGTCTTGCGGCTGAAATGATGACGATAATGGATAGCGAGGGAAAGGAAGACTAAGAAAACGATGGATGGATGGATTGTGTGAGGAATGATATGAAAGGAAAAGGAGTAAATGATAGCGTGACGAAACGAAAAAAAAACGTGCTGCGCTGACCCCACGTAACATGGGACAATGGTAGGAAGAGGATGATTGATACGAGATCAATCAAACTTTAAATTTTCGATCTCGATTGCCTTTGTTTAAGGCAACTACAGGAGCTAAATTAGCAACTCTATAATTGCGGTGGTTCAAACTTCGTTTGAAAAACTGTTAGAGTAAAGTTCTAATCAGCTTGCACTACAAAGTGGTTGTTACGTCAGTCACTGCGGGCCGAATAGTGCGAAATGAGTGTTTTTTTGCGATTTACAAAAATTCTATTGATGGGGCTAAAAAAATAAAACACTATCCTGCTAATTAATATGTTGCTTTTAGAATTATTTGCCAAAAAATGAGAATGATCGCATGTATTTGAGTATGGTTTTTACTCGTTAAAAGAAATTTTTAGAGATAAGTTCGTGTTTTTTTTTGTCGAGTAAAATTAGTTGTATTATGTTTTCAAAACATTATCATATATCCTGAATTAGCATATATCCAGAAGAATATCATATATTTTTCTGGTTTTGTTTATTGCAGTGAATCATATGATTTTTGCATTATAAAACTCGCGTTTGGCTCCTGCAGTCCCCTTAACGGGTACGGGATTCACCATCAGATTTTAAAAGTGCGATGGACCGATGCTTACATTGACTATTTGATTGTCTTTGTGTATTAGAATTGATAACATGGCTGAATTTTTGGGGAGTTAATTGATTTGTTAAAATTAATATACAATTTCATGGCAGAGCTTCGTTGACAAACAACAGAACTGCCGAGTATGAGATGGATTTTTTCGATCAGAAATTTCTCAGTAGTAGGTAGATAGAATATTCTTTTATACACCACTGAAAATTGAAATTTTAAAAGAAAATTTACGACATAATTGGCGATCTTATCGCTAAAAGCAATCTTTTCAAAACAACCTTTGGGATCATTGTCTGCCGAAGACAAAACTAAACTAATTTGAATAATATCGACAAGTTACTCACAACCTATTAATACAAAATAAATTATTATCTTGGAACACTTCCATGTCAGCGAAAGTGTTCAACCATTGACATGTGTGATGTCAGAGTTATTCTCTTCCAAATATAAACATGATTGTCATCGAATTAGTAGTTCCCGATTGCAGACAGACAGACGGACAAAAAGTTAATACATCATCATATCACCTACTTCTGAGGCCGTTGACCCGACAGGTGAGCCAATGAATGTGGGCGGAGCCAATCTGCTATTCATGAAGTATGGTTGCCTGGTCATGATTTCTGCCTAAATGTTAGGTTGTTTGCGGTTTAGGTATTTTTTATCCGTTAGGCCAATACCTTTTTTTTTGTTTTCGGAGGGGAACCTTCAAAAGACGACCGGTCTGTGGTATATTTTTGTATGGTCATGACTTAAAAAGGCTATTTTTAAAGAGGTTTGCGGTTTTACTCTCAAAATAGCCAATCCAGACAGATTTGCATAAAGTTATTTATAGCGATCTGCTGGACATTGGTTTTCCAAGACTCCCAAAATGGAAAAATACCAACGTGTCGTAAAAGCGAAATAAACAAGGCGATAAGCAAAACTGGTCATCAGACAAAACGGCCTGATCCATTCTTTGGTTAGCTGTGTGACTGTGTCACACGTTTTTTTATTTATATTTTAAGGGTTGGATATAAGTTATTTGTCATCCAGTTAGTCGTAAATCTTATTGATCTTAAAGGACCTACCTACTTGACAATTTTTTTTAAAGGGTGGAATCCCGACACCTTTGCACATACGCTTACCACGTTTTCAGCATATCATTCTGAACAACCCACATAGATTTTTTCGCACTTTTGTAGGAAAAAGCAGATTATTTGTAAGATTAGCGGTGACAATTTTCTGTGTAAAAAAAAATAAAAAATATATGGGGGTTGTGAGGGACCTTCCACCAATGTATAGAAATAAGGTGCTGAGTGCTGATTTAATGGTTGTGTAGAGACATCTTCAGATTCGTCTTATTTACTAAGACACAATCAGTTTTTTGAGCTAATTTACTCTTTGTATTATTGCTAGCGAGCTCGTGTTGTCCTTCTGCTGGGCAAACGCCTGCTTAAGAACCTTCCAACGGTCATCATTCTCAAGGAAGACATCGAGGTCGTCCTGCCATCTCCTTCGAGGTCTGCCGCAACCATGTGTCGCCGTTCCAAATCACCAATCCTAAAACATAACAACAGACTTAACCCATTCGTCTCCTCTGCCCGATTAACAGTGAAAGCACTTAATCTTTGCGCACCGTGATTTGTCTGCAGTCTACCTGCGCCTGACCTTGGCTAGTGCAGCGCACGCGAAAGAAACGGGACTCTGTGATTGGCTGCTTCTTAACTCTCAGTGAGAACGCCTTTTTATTGTGATACGTCTTTTGGTGACTTCGGGGAGTAAGTCATAGCTAAGCTAAAGTCACATTGCGTCTGTATGGCCGGTTATAACGCATCGCTTTAAAGAATAAATTAAAATGGTATTTTTAATTATGAATAAATCTGGATAAATCCGATGTAGCGTTTAGGAGTGATGACTTTGTTCTCGAAATTTATCGCGATAACTGACTTTGGGCAGTCAGCTACACACAGATACATGGAACATAATTAACTTCAACTAGGTATAATTGTTGTGTTGTAATTTTGGTTTCGAATATCCTTATATTCTAAACCAAAACTATAATAGATCTCTTTTACAACATTGCTATTCTATGGTTACAATGGCGTCGTTATCGCTCCAGGTAACCTTTGAACCTAAGTCTATTCTTCTAAATATGACATGACATATTGTTTTGGATGAGACGTGAAACTCTCCTAAAAAGATGTTCCCACCCATATTTAACTCGTCTGCCTTCAAAGCAAGAGTGAACAGGCATTTTCTGGGAACGCTCGTTCCTTCATATACCTCATCCATCGATCTCCACCAGGCGTGATCGAGGCCAAGAGCAGGCCATTTTTATATAGACCTTTAACTGATAACGAAGAGACACAATAGTTAAACAATTGAGATAAGTCTCCCTTTTTTCAACAAAAAGATGGCGTTGCCCTTATCCACCAGTGGGTAGGCAGGTTGGTGACCGCTCACAGCGACAAAAAATATACTGTTCAAAACCGGAATAAGTAATGGAAACCGCAGCAAGCCGCCATTATATTGTTTTCCAAAATATTTTTGGGATGAGTCACATCAATCTCAGAAGAGCCTTTTAATGGCCTAATTGAAATAAATGCTTTGATGAACTTAAACTGTCACTTAAGGGGTATCTTCCGTGATTATCCGTTGAAATATTGGGACGACTCATCCCGCGGTCATGGCGCTTGCAACAGCGTCGAAATATCGGGAACTCAGAATAATGGATTATCACGGAAGATATCCCGTAAGTGACAATATAAGTTTACTTATAAACCGTGAAAGCTTAAAACAGTGTACTGTTTTGATTCTTAGAAGAGGAGCTCGTAGCTAAATAATAACAGTCACTCGATTTAAAGGTTAAGCCGTGCTTGCTTAGGTTGGTCCGTGGATGGGTACCCATTACATTTCGAGTTTCCTTCGTGCCTCGGAAAGCACGTTAAGCCGTTGGTCCTAACTTTACTGTTTGGTCCATTTGTCGTTACAGGTAGTCAGTGGCCCGAAAGTCAGACAACCAGTATAAACAAGAGGCCACTGTACCAAGAGGTATCGTATTCCCCAGTACTAACTGGGTTGTGGAGGTCAGATAGGCAGTCGCTCCATGTAAAATACTGGTTTTCAGTGTTAGACTGGAAGCCGGCCCCGACATAGCTGGGAAAAGGCTAGGCAAATAACGACTGTAACTCTTAGAAATAAATGGTTTGACTTTGACAATCAAAGAGGGTTGCATAGCTGGAGAGCTTTTTGCACCCGAACACCAAAAAGCGGTAAGGATCTTCGAAAAAGTTTTAACTTGACATAACTAATTTGTAGTTAGTAATCGTGTTCGGCAAGGTGGATGGGAAATGACTCGTGGACGCAGCCCAATACGATGGTCTGACCAGATCCGCACCGCCCTTGAGTCCACAGTCCACAGCGCCCTTTACACAGCCAGAGACAAAAGCAGATGGAGAAACATCATCCAAGAGAAGGTGATACTGAAAGGAGGTCAGGATTGGACCCTCAGCATTGAGGAATATGACGCAAGGAGGGAGCTATGAAGCTGTGGTAGATTTTCTTATTTTTGATGTTATTGTCTGTTGAATTGACACGAAGTGATGTGGCATCAAAAAATCCGGAATGGCGGGACGAGCTGGACTAACCCAAAGACCAGTGACCAGTTTTTTTTTCGGATGGGAAATCATCAAATGACTCCTCCCGCTCTGGGCGGAGCGGGAGGGAGTGTCAGACTTTTACTGACTAAAACCCATCCATGTTCCTTCTTCGCCCTTTGTGTTCTGGGGCCACGGTATCTCTTTTGAACAGTCCCGCAGCCCCGGCAGAACGAAGAGTGGCCTGGCATCACATTAGGCCTGGCTCGAATGAATATGGAACTTATGGTGCATTTTCCCAGCAGGGGGGGGGGGTGCAAGCTAATAGTAACAGACATGAAGCGGGAAGCCTACCTCAACATAATCGCCAAAACTTGAGGCAGAAGATGATGGTGTTTTTATAAATGCCCCACTTGCATACGCACGTTTGAGACGGATTCGAATAAATTAATTTCGACCAATACTGATATACAAAGATTGCGTCATAGTGTTTTTTTTATGCCAAACGGATCTAAGAAATGGGCTGCAAAATAATTACGCCTGAGAATGACTTGCATTTTTATAATTAGCTTGTTAATTTCCTTTATTCGATAACACAAGTGTGTAAAAACACAAAAAAAAATACGAGGTCACCGACAGCCTCTTGATTCATTCACTTGTATTTTCTTTTCTACACGAAAATGTTTTTTGATGTTTCCTATGATGATTCAAGCTTTTCTTTCTAGCCAAAAACCCAGGTGTTGAACTGGTAATAGACTAGGTACATTATTAATTATTATATTTTTAGTTGAAACTGATAGACATGTATTGTTGCAGAATATTTTTGGCTTACCTCCTAGGCTGAATGCCAAAATGCCTGGATCTATTGTTTTATTTTTAACAAGATGTTGACGGACCGTTTACGTAGTTTTTGCAGGAGTTTTTTTTTGGCCTCCACCATTTTTACACAAAGACGTTTTTTGTGGCCAATAGCAACCTATCCCGCTACATCTATGGGTGTTCAAACTCAAAAGCCATAACCAATGCACTTCCTCGAAAACGGGTTCTTATGGCACTACGATTAGGTTCAACATGCAATGTATTTCACACGTGTGCGTTTTCTTCAAAAAATCCACAGATAACCTAAGTTATACGAAGTTCAATGCTTATAGTCGGCGGAGAATATATTTTTTTAATATCCAAATTAAGTTTATAAATAAAATATTATAGATAAACATGATTATTTAAAACTAATATTAACTTTTATAAACAAATTAATTTGATTTGTGTTCTAAATTAAAAAAAAACTGGGCTGTTTAACGGCTTCATAGTTTTGCTTCTCCTTCAACCAGGTGAAAACAAAGCTCGGAAAAAAAGAAAATTAAAATCATAGTCTCTAATAATTCACGACAAAAATATGTTTTCGTTGTTTTATTTTATTTCTTGAAAAATTTGAAAAACGTCATTTTATACACGTGGACATTTGTTATTGCAGTTTTCGGCTCAATAACACCCTCGCCTACGGCTCGTGTGTTAATTCCGCCTCGAATGTAATAACAAACTTTCTCCACTTGTTTCAAAATGTACTATTATTCAAATTAGGCTTATAATCAGAATTTTCAGCTTAGTTGTCTGACGTAACCGAGCATCTAGCCTTGGTACCCGTTGGCTCTCCGTCAGAGTTCCAACAACAAAATCACAACAGGCAATACATAACAGCATGAAATAAATCTAGCCTACGTACGTTATACCAATAAAGTAATATCTATGCTCAAGTGACGTCACACACACCGACTGGCGATAGTTAATCAATGGGTATAAAACAATTGACGGAAGAATAGAAAAAAGATAATCATTCACAAATACGTCACGGCGTGTTTGATACAAAAAAAAAACGAATATTGGATTCGTTAATAGATTGATGAATGATGATGTGACGATGCAGAAATTCTATTGTTTGCACCCAAGTGCACAATCGGTTAACAGATTTTTTGAACCAAATGAAGCAGTGGAATACCCATTTCTCTAACATCCTTTGCATTGTGATTTATGTGACTTCTAAAGTAACAAATACTTACTTTAAATACTATCATCGCGTCTTTTTATAGGAGTCATCTAAAATATTATTAATATTTTTCTCTGAAACTGCACCGATCTCGAAGAAGCTTTTTGCTTGAGTTACCCGAATTTCAATCCCGTTTTTAGACTTACAATGGGTCATGGTTGTATGAAAATATTAAATTGCATCGATTTTTTTTCTGCACTTAAGAATAAGCTAATACTATCTACAAATAAAGTACTAGATTTATCTGATAAGTATTTCCAGAGAAATAAATAATAATAATAAACTATTTTTATATTTTTTTATGTTTTTTGAAATAGGTTTCTTTATGAAATATTTAAAAATGTAAATAAAAACGATTGTAAAATAAATAAAGACTATAATAATAATACTTATCAGATACATCTAATACTTTTTTTGTAATAGCTTATTCCTAAGTGCAGAAAAAAATTCGAGACAATTTAATATTTTCATACACGACCCATTGGGAAGGTTATTGCGTCATCTTTCACTAAGAAGTCCAGTAATAAAGTTTGATGTGAAGGATTGAACGAGGAAACGATTGATTCATCCTTGACTTAACAGTTGACCGAGAGCTGTTGACCGATATTCGCATGCAATCTCGAATGGGGAATACAAGACTTTAAGCCTCGAGTGAAGGTCCCAGCAACAGCTAGAATTAACTAGGTAAATGAAAAAGTTTTTTATATTATAATATCACTTTCACTTTTATTCAACTTGCTTTGTTAGTTAGCATGTATTGTTGTTTGTTGTGTTGTTTGTCAAAAAAGCATTTTTTCTTTCTTTTTAATTGGTCAAATCTTGCAACTGCATTTCAAACCAGTTCCCCCGAACCGATTGGGCTGAAATTTTGCACACACCTTTGGTTCAGTTGACAAATAATTTTTATGATAGATAATATTTTGTCATATGAATGTCTTTCTGTTTTTCGGTATATTTTTTAAGTCACGACTCCTCGACCATGCCTGCTTTTTAAACAAAAATCTGGCATCTTACTAGCCTAGCGAACTCGCTTTGACTGAGTTAACACTATTGTCAAACTGCACTTACATTTCTGTTTGTGGTTATCATGACTGTGTGTGTTCCCTTCGATGAGTGGAGTTACTTATCATCATCATCATCATTATCTCAATGCATTTGAAGTACGCGCAGAATATTTTCTTCTTCCATACTTCTCTATTACTCGTCATTTCAGTAGTCACCCCATTTTCTAGCCATTCCAGACCGTTAGGTAGGTCCTGTTCAACAGCTCGTGGCTAGGTAATAACAACCGCTTGGATCAGAAAGCCGCGCTTGCCTAGGTTGTTCTGTGGATGGGTGACCACCCATTATACACCGAGTTTCCTCCATGCCTCGGAAAGCACGTTTAGCCGTTGGTCCCGGCTGTCATTTGTAGATCTTTGACAGTCGTAACAGGTAGTCAGTGGCCCGAAAAGTCTGACAACCGGTCTTACCAAAGAGTATCGTGTCGTTCTAACTGGCCTGTGGAGGTCAGATAGGCAGTCGCTCCTTGTTAAATACTGGGTATTCATCTGCATCCGGTTAGACTGGAAGCCGACCCCAACACAGTTGGGAAAAGGCTAGGCAGATGATGATGTAACAGATGATGATGATGGGGTAGGTCCTGTTTAAGACCACACGAAGCTTCCCTAGACACTTACTATTCTGTTCAACCCCTTACACAAACACCGTGATGCTCACAACAACATCGCCTCATATTCCCGGACACTGGAAATATACTTCCAGCTGACATTATCAACAAAGTCATTGTCAATGTGACAATGGTCTGTTTCCACAAATACACTAACGCCGTTCAATTGTTTGTGTCCGTGTCAAATCCAGAAAATATTCCATGAGCCTATCCGTTGATAGGGGATTAGTTTGATAGCTTTTTTATTGTCACTGGATGGCCTAGATAGTGCGGTTTAAGGTTATGTTATCAAGGATTAGAGATATGATGGATGTGATTTATTTATGGTTTAGGAACGCAGCTGTGTTGCCATGTTGATAGTGGGCATTATTTCTGTTGCTATAAATACAGTAGTTGTGATCGGGCTTTATTTTGGTTTCGAGTTTAAAACTAGATATTCAGGCTCATAATTTATTTGGCTTATACATTCTAGCTGTGGCCCAGCAACCTTCGTCCTCGTAAAATTATGATCACAATATTACGAGTACTTGCCTATTTCACTTCAAGTTTATTTATTTGTATAGACTGTAAATATATTTTAAAAGATCAATATTTGGACGAGAGATAATAATATATAATAATAATAAATTTCTTTATTAGCATAAAAACAGGTTACAGACAAATGTGAGACCCTGGCTCCAGAGCTAGGTTAGAGTACCTGTATTTCAGGAGCCAGTGACTTCTTCCATTTAAGTACAATTGGGCATGTTTTATGCAGCAAAAGGTGACAAAATTATATTACTTAAAATTAAGTTCAATAAAAGAGATACCTAGGTATTTGAAAAGCCAGGACAAATCTCCTTAATACGAAGGAAAGCTTGTTTGGCTAGCTGTCCTCCTTGGTCCGTTGGTCGGGATATTTTGCGTTGTGTTATCCAGAACTTCTTTTCATCTTTTCCTTGCACTTTGATGAATAAAAAGCAGTGATATGTGAGTGATTTACGGCCATTTTCAATAACTTACTATTCAGTTTCGGTAGGTTGCTATCTCTGTCTGTTTGTCATTTTGCTTACAGACGGTTAGAAACAAAACGTCACAGAAAATCTTTCTTTGATTTTTCTATGAATCAAGTGACAGGTAGGTGACGTGGATAGGATATTTAAAGCTAACTTTGTTTATTGAAACACCGATAGCTGCGAGACGTGTCATATTAACTGACAGTTATACGTAAGGCGTAGGCAAGGAAATTATATACTAACTGGAATGAGTACGAACAAAATGCTAAAAAAATAAAAAAAAACCCTATCTCAAAAGCTTAGAGTTTAAATTTGTACAATGGATTCAATAGAAAAGAAAAAAAACAAAACGTTCCGACCGAGAAACCGACAAAGGTGGATGGATGGTGTCCCTGTCTTGCCTTGTCACCGATGTAAACAATATGGCCGATACATTTTCGCGTTGAAGTCATTTAAGTACTTTTATTGTATATAAGTTAAATAATCCGCTTTAAAAATGGTAAAATTGTGTTGTGTGAAGGGGTGTAGTAGTAAGGGTTTGCTGGATGTGGAATTTCGTTTTTTAGGGAAGTTTTTTAACTTTGGTTGTTTATTACGACTAGGGTTACCAAGTTTTAGATTGACAAACGGGAAATATCCAAATAAATTAAGTAAGTAAGTTCGAAGTTTCGAACACCGTTGTCGTACATAGTAATCAAAAGTATATTATATAAATTAGAAACATCGGACATCGCACATGGTTTCGGTAGTACCTAGTTTGCTTTTTAAATACAAATATTGAAAAGAAAAGAGTCCGCCGCACCATGCCGTGTCCTAAGGATTTTTCCATGCTTCTCCAGCAAAAGAATCCATTTGGCGAACTGCGAGTGAAAATGAATGGTTTCGGAATATAAAATAAATATTATCGAATGTTACTAAAACATTATAAGTAAACAGTCATAGCTTGAATTTGCGATTTTCTAGGTCTGAAAAAACATATAATACTAACGGAGTCCTCGAATCCCCGAATACAAAAGTCGTCTGGATAGACAGGTTGCAAAACGGATAATTTGGAACTGGACGGTACAGACATACATTTAAGTTAACATAAAAATTTAATGACATCCACTCTTGAAGCTATTTCGCCTAGAATGCTAATGAGTTGCAGGTCATCATCATTAAATAATAAAATAACAGCTACTCTTAAACTGTCTCAAGAGTTAGTATGATTATTGGACACCCTATTAGAAAGAAACAACATCCACTCTTGAAGCTTTCTCGCTCGGAACGTTTTTGGCTTGCCCGTCCTCATTCCAGTTAGTATATAAGTTTCTTGGGCGTAAGTAAGTAAGCTATATAAAACGGGCCTTACCCCCGAATACTGAAACGTCACTCAAAATTTAAGGTTACTCCTTTCTAGCTATGATCGTCAGTACACTGGATTGCCCTTATATCCGGCAGTGCTGTAGCAGACATATTATTATTGTTACCTTGAGAGTGTTCGTTTTTGTCTGTGCTTGTTGTTCTGTCTGTATCCTTATATGTATCTGTTAGTATATGAGTCTTGATACTTGAAACAAACTAATTTTATTTTTATTTGATTTAGCCCATAGCATAATCAGCCTTAAATGTTCCCACTGCTGGGACACACGGCCTCCTCTCTATGAGAGGTAATGGGCTATAATCCACCACGCGGGCCCAGTGCGGATTGGTAGATGTCACATGTCTTCGATTTTTGTTTTTAGAACTGGTTTTCTCACAATTTTTTCCTGCATCGTTTTTGAGAGCAGTGGTGATGAAATAAATTATACAAAGAATTGAGCCTACCTGGGTTCGAACCCACGTCTTAGTGTTCGTAAGTCCGCTGCTCTCCTTATTTTGCCCTTAGTGACTTGAAAGCGGTAAATATTTTAAAGATCGGGGCAGCGAATGGTGTGTATGTTCCTACGGCATATCGCTTTACTTTCTTAGATCTATGCGACCAACGGTTCGGGAGTAGTAACGTGTTATATAAGGCACCGTTTCTGTAAGTATCACTGTCATAAATAATATTGATGTCTTTATCAGAATTATGTCACCCGGAAGGCTATTGTCGGTGCACCGTTAAAGTTAGGTCATTTTGTTGTAACAATAAATACAGTTATAAATCTAAGATAAATGTAATATAACTGCAACGTTCGTTGATTCCTAGCTCGGACAAAGTTTTTGGTTTTTCCATCAAGAATTTCTCAGTAGCAGCCACGGACTCTGGATTTTTGCCCGGCTGATGGCAATAGGCTCGCCTGTTACATAGAACTTAAACATAACTGACGAAATGTGGGTGTAACGTGTTTTTCAGCTTATAATTTTTTTTTTATCTAAATTATTATTCAATAAACAGTTTTGTTATTTATTTTATGCCAAATTGTACCTATTGCCTTGATTTTTATACTTTTCATGTTTTGAAATTGAAAATCAATACGTGTTTCATATTTATTACTTCTGAAAACCAAAATGGCGGACGAGACAATGTCACCTCTGGCATTATGCGTGTTGAAGAACCCAAAGTCCGCATGCTCTCTAAAACATAGTTTGCTTGTTGAATCTGATTATGCGGAGTATTACGTAGGAATCTATCAAAATAAAATAATGACCTCCAAAGCGTTCCTCAATTGTGCGTTGTACTGGGTACGCAGTTACTCACGGATATAACTCGTCACCATCCTTTATCACCATTTTATTTTACGAGTATTACTAGTAATGATCTCATTTTTAGTGTTCCGTAGTCTTGACAAGGAACCCTTATAGTTTCGCCATGTCTGTCTGTCTGTCCGAGGTTTTGCTAAGAGACCGTTAGTACTAGAAAGCAGTAATTTTGTACACGTGTGTATATCAATAACGCCGACAAAGTGGTACTTACAATAAAATTTTGGAAAATATTCTTTTTTAGGGTAGCTCCTCTACATGTAAAGTTGGGATAATTTTTTTTTCGTCATCTACCCCGTCGTGTTGGGGGTATCGTTGAATAGGTCTTTTTAAATGACTTAAGGGTTGCTACTGTACTATTATTCGATTTAATGCTCCATTTAAGAAAAAAATAACTTTAAAGTGCAAATTTTTGTTCCAATATGGCGTCCCCCCCCCTCTAAAAGCTAAACTGCTGGCTTTGCATTTCATGAACTTTAAAGGAAAACTATAGCGGTTAAGATAACTTCATTAGTTTAGCAGTAATAGTCGTTGAACTTGGGTGTTGGATAATTTTTTACCAAATACAAAATCCTTAGAATAAATCCTTTAAAGTGACTAAGATGAAGTGGTGGTGAAGACTTGCAATGAAAAACGGAACCCTTATCATGATCTGTCAAAGGACCGATTTGTTCGAGACACCATTGTTAAACTATTGTGTCTACTTCGTGGACAGATCAAGATCACTTTCTTGTCCGTCTGTCCGTCTGTCTGTCCGTCTGTCACCACCGATTTTCTCAGGAACGGGTGGACCTAGCAAGTTGAAATTTACACCATATACGTATATAAGGTCTATAGTCCCTATTAGGTGTATAAAAATCAAGGTCCTTAGTCAACACGATAAAAAGATATGGGCTAATTTAGATTTTTGCGAAAACTTATAAGTACCAAAATTTACCGTAACTTTCAACTTTTTTTTATCTTTGCTTGTGCTGTAAGACCTTGCTTTTAACCAAAATTGACAATTTTAGGTCAACCGGAAGAACCCTATAGGTTTTGGGTCGAAAACCTATATGGTAGTTCCCGTTGACCTAGAATCACGAAATTGTTTCACTACATCATGAGCTAATCTCGTGTAACTGCTACCATTACAAAGAATAAGAAGATATGCTAAGCATCTCAAAACGATTGTTCTTTTAATTGCCGACAAAATTCACAAAATGCGAGCGGAAAGTGTAATTAATAATACAAGATTATTTCTGGCGGTAATGGCACCGATCGGTCTCGCGAAACCGTTTACAGACTCACAGCTGTTCAAATTAAACGCAAAAAAAAAACAAATAAGTGCCTGGACACATCACCACGGTGCGGCGCCGTGCCGTGTACCGTGTGCGGCGCCGGCTCTAATTTGCAGCTTTTGTTTAGATATAGAGACCAGGAAAGGCAAAAAAAGAAAATATTGGGAGAATTCATACCTTTCCATTTTCCATAATGAACCATGATGGAGGACATTTTAAGGGGAAATATTTTTTGCACACGTACTCACGTACGACCTTAGCGACAGCGAAACATTACTTGCCGGGCGCCGCCGGCGCGGTGCACCGTACAAGACGCCGCGCGCCGCGCCGTTGTGATGTGTCCAGGCCCTTAGTCGTGCATCAGTTGTAGGTGACATCATCCTCCTGCGCTGCACCATGTTACTTGGGACCGGCACAACACGTTTTTTTCTTCATCCTGTAAACCGTAACGCTATCATTGTCTCCCTTCTACTTTCATATCCTTTATCATACAATCCATTCATCTTTTCTTTGACATTACCCTCCCTCTCCAGTCATCAACTATAAACCAATTTTTTTCCTCCTCACCATGCCAGTACCAAGACAAAAGATTCGCATAGGTACAACTTTTTGTAACAGGCTCTACTTTCAAACTTCTCATAATGCGCTCATTATATACTTACTTTATCCATTCATGTCACTCCACAAATCCATCTCAACATTCTCAGCTTTGCTACATGCAGTCTTTTCATCCGTCTTCTTCACAGACCAGCATTCATTCGTTTTTAATGACATCATCGCGTAAAAAGCGGATCGTATAGAAAACTTCACAAAATTGTTCAAAATAGTGTTGCGCCATCGTAACGTACATAAAATTAATCACTTTAACTATCATTATAAAAGTCTTCTTAGAGGAATTGGGTTGAATGAAAACAAAAACAGTGCGAGTATTTTTCATTCAATACTTTGCCAAGTTATTAAGAAAAGAGAAAATTGCGTAGGTAATAATAATTGTTATATCATCGGCTTGAAATAATTGGGCAAAAAGAGGTGACGACTGACTAAAACAAATATGATTCTGTTTTGTGTACATAATTTAGTTTAAAATCATCCCCACTTCACATTTAAGGGAGCTACCCTAAAAAAAATATTTTCCAAAATTTTATTTTACCACTTTGTCGGCGTAATTGATATTTATACCTCTACAAAATTACAGCTTTCCCGTACAAATGGTCTCTTAGCAAACCCTCAGACAGACGGACATGACGAAACTGTAAGGGTTACTTGTCAGGACTACGGAACCCTAAAACTTGTCGTGCCAGCGACACGAAGAAGAAGATAAGGAATAATACAGCTGGTCATCATCTGTTTAGCGTCTTCCATCATCTGCTTAACCTCTTCTCAGTCATGTTGGGGTCGATTTCTAGTCTAACCAGCCCGCGTAGCATGACCATAAGAATCGACAAGTATTTTGTTTATCTGTCAATGAATGACAGATTAACAAAAGATTTGTCGATTCTTTCTTCGAAGAAACCCGTTTCTATGGTGATCATGCTACGCAGGCAGATGCGGTCAATTACCAGTATTTTATATGGAGCGACAGCTGGATTCTCAAATAGCTGGTAACAAGATCTCTGAATACAATCTTGATCTGATTCTGTAATTATCATTACACTGCGAATGTACTTATTATCTGTCTCTCATCAAAAGAAACCATTGTTTATCGTCCTGATTTTCTGGATCAAAATTTGACTTTCGAGAAAAAAGAAAAATGAAACGTAATAAATATTTTTGAGCAAACTTGATTGGCATCGAAGACTTTGATCTAGTTTCACTATGATAGTCATGTTTAAACTTAGCAGATTACATCCAACGGATGTATGGACCTATTTCGGCCACCCAGCATCGTTTCTGGATTTCAATGTGATGTAGTAACAGACATATTGGGTGAGATATTTGAGCTTTGTCTCCGAATTTCCACCAAACGGCTCGCATCGCATCGGAACGGAAAGATTTTCTTTATTAGCTGACTAATTATTATACACTCGCATAAAAATATCACACCTTCATCCTGTTTACTAATCAAAGCCTGTTTTTGCTAATGATCACTAGTTCAGCCCATAAATTAAAGATAAATCAATAAAGCTGTTCTTAAGGGTGTAAACAGGAAGCTGTAGAGATACCGGTTCTAATAACTTGTCAGTTTAGGAGCTGCCCTAAAACTTGATAATTATCTTGAAATAGTCAAAATATTAGAAACAGAGGTCTAAAGGATGCCGCACGCTAGACCGTGCCGGGTCCGAGCCGAGTTTCAGCCGTAGCACAATCCATTGTCCGTTGCTCGGTAGCGGAAGTGTGCGTCCATACAAAATTCGACATGGTCTAGCGTGAGTCAAGCTTTAGGGCGTATACACGTAGAACTAGAACGCTCGTTGTCAGCGCTGGCAGGTCGGCGCCGATAATAGTTAGACAGCCCCCGACAATATTAAAAAAAAAAACGATTTTAAGGTCATAAAAAACGATTTTTAGGTCAACCTAAAAATCTTTTTTTTTTTTTTTAAAAGACCCGCCAAGTTTTTTGCATTGCATGATCGCCGATTCGTGTTCCCCCATTAATAACGTGGCTTCTCCATCTATATGCGTGTCGATAGACTCAAATAATACCCGACCAGTATGTTGTCTCCTGCACGGCTTTGTCGTTGGCTTAGTTTAAATCCTGGAAGATGCAAGTGGCTGTGCAGGATGGGCAAGAAAGGAGGTGGGGCATATCCTGCAGAGAAGCTCCACACTGACATTGTATATGGGACGGGTGGATAATACCCCATTTGGCCAGATTATTTCTGCAGCGGCCAACCTGAGCCCGCAAACGGTTAAGAGATTTCCAGATTGGCCACTGCAGTTCCTGTCCAGGAGGAAGATATTCTTCTGGATTGATGAAGTTCATCAATAACGTGGCTAATTATATATCATTTGGGAGTCTTATTGAATTAAGTCGACCGACCTGCCAGCGCTGACAACCAGCGTTCTACGTGTATACGCCCTTAGTCTTCTTTTCGTCTTATTTTAATTTTAATTGCAATACACCGCTTGACAATAAATAGTTTAAAAATACACTACAATCCAGACAGGTCGAATTAAATTGTGTCTTTTCTAAATCACTTCTTGCTCTTTCTATGTGGGGCTACCGCAATGAAACAGCAGCAGGGTGTGGTTGTGAAGCTGTGTCACAAACTATGCTCCATCTCCTATCCTGCCCTCTTAGCACAGAGCATCATAATTATGGAAGGGGCGCATCTTGGATGTAGAGACTTGAATTTCCCGCAAGCATCATCATTGCAACCGAATTTATTCGTTAGTAATTAGCAATCGAGCATTTTCAAACCTAGACAAATGAGAATCTTTGAATGAAAACCCTTGGCTCTCTGCGGGCTTAGTAACGACAGGATTATGAAAAAAATTGTTGCATACATAAGCTTTACGTTAGATTATTTTGTAGATTTTTATTAATTATGTCAATCCTGTCGAAAATCGTTGTGAAAGCAATTGTCAAAGCAAGTAGTTACAAAACACATTTCAGAACTGTATTTCAGTTGTGACCGTTTTAGTAAAATATTGAAAAAAAATATCATTAAGGCAGGCAGGAATAGTGACGTGCATCATTTTATTTTCTCGAGCTGAAAACCTGGTACTTTAGTACATACCTATACAATTCTTAAGTGTTGTTACTAATGTAATTTGCACACGTAATTATTCTACAAGCTTTTTAAAAGTCATTCATTTTTGTGAGTTTGCCAGAAAATATTTTAAAATACCGACTTTGTAACTCGATCGTGACGTGCCAGCATTGTCTTTTGGCAATCATTATTTTTTAAATAAACAAAGGATTTTCTACCTTATTGTGTGAACATAAAGCCCATCGTTTATATTGAAAGAGTACACGGAAATGAACACATGAATTTGCTTTTTAATTTTTATATTAAATTTATTTTTTCACCACCCACTGAAAAATGTTCCTATTAGGCGAAAAGTAACTTCTATTCTTGTTATATTGTCTCATCATTTCTCCTACCTGGTGTGATTTATCCCGGCTAATGCTAGACCGAGTTCCGGCTCTTTAATTACTAATGAGGCTTAATTATCTATAGAAATATATTATAAGAACAGTGGCCGCTCCAAAAACTTGCCGTATAAGGAACACAATGAGAACGTGCGCAGAATATTAAAAATAACATCATTAGTAACTGAATCTTGGTTAGTTTAAGATTCAGCAAGCGTAAGCTGCCGTGAGAGACACAATTTATTATATTTCTTGTTTAGATCTAAGTTTTTTTTCTTTGTATTTTGTGTGCATTGTCAATGTGTCAAATAAACGTATTTCTTTCTTTCAGCCGGTCTACCAATTCATTTTTTTTTAACTTTGCCCTACTCTAGGTAGTATTTTAATTTTCATTTATTCTGTATCGCGTGCGTTTAGAATCATTTAAACTCAGGTTTGATTTAAAAAAAAAAGTAGGTTAACAAAGAAATACCATGGCCAGTATTGTGTCAAACATATATCAGATATTAGCTTTTGACCGCTATTTTGCCCGCGTTGGGGCCGATAATTATCCTACGGGAACGTAGTGTAGGTATCCCATCTCCTAACCCAGGTCATGGTCTGTATGAGTGCCAATTTTCATCGGAAAATGTTCAGCCGTTAAGGCGTGAGACGGTACCTAACAAACTGATAAAGTTAGGTAGGTACTTTTGCATTTAAAATATTAGTATGGACTATGGAGTATGAATATTCATTTTCATGCATCATCTGTAAACAATACAAATAATATTTCCTTTACTCAAAGGGCTCTCCAAAAACAGAGGACGGAAACGCCAATTACTATTCAAATACCCCGAAACGTCTTTCGGACAAAAGCGTCACAATTTATTTAAAAACGGAATTCGACGCCATATTGTTAAAGATGACGCAACTGTTACGTCGCACTGGCCCTGACATCTGTCAAAATTGTGAGTCAATGTCAGAGGAACATCTGTTGACGTTGGTCGGTCAAGGTGCTGTGGATTCAAACTGCGGCCAATGACCTGAAGAAGTGTTAAAAACAAAGAGATTTAAGACACTATAGAAAAGCTATCAGACGGGCTCGTGGCTAAATAATAACAGACGCACGGGTCCTTCAAGGTTAAGCAGTGCTTGCTGAGGTCAGTCCGTGGATGGGTGGCCATTCGTCCGTCTCGAAGTATTAGCTTATTTATTTACTTATTAAGTTTTCCTTAGTAATATAAATGAATATACAACATAATTTTCTTAATACTTACATTATTTAAATATTTTAAAATTTAACTAGCTTTCCTTCCATCAATAATTTTTGATCGAAGTAGCTTTCTGAATAAAATTATGACTAATTTCAAAAATTATACTCCGAAAATCTTTTGAAATCTCAAAACAAATTAGCTGTTATTAATTACCTAATAAAGCAACTGATATAATATATCCAAGCTAGGGATAATATTACATAAAAATTACTTCACTGAGGTTATTTACTTTACATAAATTACAAGTACCTAATTACGTAAATCTCGCTTTTTGATCTGTAATTATTCAAAATAATTGTAGAAGAGTTAGAAGCAAGGCCGGGGTAATTATTTATCATTTTGATCCCTAATATTTATAAATAGCCTCAGGGTCTAGATTATTAGATATTTGGGCATCGATTATGTCATAAAGTAGCGAAAGAACGTCATAATTAGCTCTTAAGATGCAAACATAAGTCCCTCTTTTTCTAGAGGTAATAAATAAGTACAGGGTGGAATTTTTTAATGCCACCTGGAGGGAAAGTACTCGAAATACTGGAGATAGCAAATTTTACTCAAAGGAAACATTCCTTTATTTTTAAAAAGAAACAAATATGCATTCACAGATTTTCGAAAATTCGCTATTTTCAAAAATAGCTGTTTCTTACATTATTGCAATACCTATATCACGGTCAAAATATATTATGGAAAGCTTGTTTTTTTTTTTTATTTTTTATTCGATTAAAAATGTCGATGTGGTCATTTTAGAATGATGACCTGAATATACGTGGCAGCCGTTTGTGTGTCGGTATTTCTTTCACCCTGTATCGCAGCCGCAGTGGTAGCGCCAGCACAACACGCTGAGCTGGGAAGATGGGATGGCGCAAACATACCGACACATGTTGCGTCCCACACTAAAATAGTGTTGAAAATAAAGTAAATTAAGTATTGGCAATATAATGAGGATTCTGGGTCACTGGTAGACATATTGTAGGCGTTGACTAATACGAGTATGTACTACTTAGTTTTGTATAATTACAGTCTTTATACAAGACACGGAACCGCTATTTGCTTCGAGCGGTAAATCTTTTGAAAATGTGCGTGTTTCTAATAATTATTATTTAATTACTAATCAAGGAATCAATAAGTTCTCTCATAAAAATACCGTCTTTGATGTTATTCTGTTCAGTTTTCGTAAAGAAACTTGCCTAGGTCCTCAGTTTGATGTTCAGGGTCGCTCATCATTTCAACAGTAAAGTATTCCATTTCTTAGATTTTTGTATTTCTATCTGGATTGACGTGAATGCTGGTAGATTGCGCCCCACGTGGTTGATTAGAGTTTCCATATACTTCTCACAAAGTATGCTCAATACTGATAGATAAGAGAGGGTAACGCCACGAAAATAATGCGGGAGGGGTTTTGACCTTAGGTCTGCCCAACAATTAAGGCGACTACAGGAGCTAAATTAGCCACTCTATTTGTGGTGGTTCAAACTTCGTTTGAAATACTGTTAGAATAATCAACTTGCACTACAAAGTGGTTGTTACGTCAGTCACTGCGGGCCGAATAGTGCGAAATGAGTGACTTTTGCGATTTACTTATAACCTATTGATTTGACTAAAAAAATAAAACACTAACTTGCTAATATGTTGCTTGTAAAATTATTTGCCAAAAACCATAAAGTAATATTTATTAGACGCCACTTGTCAGAAGGTTTTATAACCAGTCTTACCATGGGATATCGTATTACCGAATACTAACTGGGTTGTAGAGGTCAGATTGGCAGTCGCTCCATGTAAAATACTGGTATTCAGCTCCGGTTAGACTGGAAGCCGACCATAGCAGACATTTGTTTCCTAGTCATGGATGTATATATGTATAATAAGTATGTATTTACAAACAAAAAGTATCTATGTAGAATATCAACTAACTGGTGTACCATACACACACACACACACTGGCACTGGCACTGGTATACTACATAGATACTTTTCGACGCAAGCCTCGTTGCTTAGTGTGGCACTAGATGGCGCTGTGTGTAATGTCCTGAGATATTTATTTATGTATTTATAACATAGTTGGCAAAAGGCTATACAGGTGATGAATTGTCAGACGATTTTATCACAATATGTCTGACATTATGCATATATTTATTAAGTTTCGTCATTTTATTCCGAAAAAGGTTTTTTTTCAGCCATTTTGCGCGTCTCATGTGACCTGATCGTATTTTCAAAAATTTCTGAAATTAGCTTTGGAATCGGAAAAAAACAAATCTAATTATTTCTACCGTTGTGGACGTAAAACAATGAAGCAAAAATTGTTTTTGATCATGGGCTCTCGTACCTACTTCCCCAATTCATCGACCAATCATCACTTAAGATTACACAATCCGTTCATTAACTACACTATGACTATACTATGATTTAACGATGCATTGTAACGCGATATCCGGTTAATTAACTTGCCTTCCGGTGTCATGAGAGAACGGTTTTTATTTTAATTGTTACGATTATCTTCAAGGTTTCTTTCAGAGGTAAACGGTGCATGAAGATAAGCAAATTATTTAATTGTATATTGTTTTCAATTAGTGGCTGTATGTGCTGGATTGGGGTCACAACATGTTGAAAGAAAAAATATAAATAAACTGTTGCTTTGTGTTCTTGCTTGAAACAAATAATGTGCAGCTTAAGGAAATATAATAAGTTTGTTATGAATAGAATTTGAAATTGTTTCTCTGAAATACTGAAACATCAATAGGTAAACTATGCTAGGTTGGAAGGCCTCAAACTAGGTGAACCGATGACGGGGCGGATCTGGGTGGGGCGGATCTGTATTTATGCTTTCGCGGTTGTACAACGACATGCTTTGCTCATGCTTTGCTTGGTAGCATAGATGCAGGTCTACCTTACTGCCTCCCTCAGAGGCGGTAGGGTGGCGGGGTCTTGAGGGGGAGCGCTACGGTCGTGTAGATCCTCAAGGCAAGTCTGGTGTGTTCACCTTCACGTGGTTGCCGCCCTGTTCTTGGTCTAATTCCATAAGAAATAGACGCAACAAAAACCACCAGGCGCATTCTGGGGGGGGGGGGGGGGCGCATCGCACTTCGTTTGATGATCAACTTCCGTCATGCGATGTGCGGTGTGCGTTCCCCTGCGTGACCCTCTGGGCAGCCATGTAGCAGAGGGCATGGCAGGGGAGTGGGGTCCTCCTTTTGCGAGGTTCTCGCAGAAAGAGGAGGCGGAGCGGCGCGGCGAGAGGATCATGTACTCGCACATGATCCGCTCCGCGGGCGGAGAGGGGGGGAAGGGGCGTTTGCCCTCCCTCCTCACGGTGACGGGCGGGCGACAGGCGTGGAGGTGCCTCCGCCCGCATTGCACCCGTCACCTCGCGGGCGACTGGGCCTCCCGCTTCCCGGCGTGCGTGCGTCGACGCCACGCTGGGGAGCGAGGAGGCCTGGTCAGCGGTAGCCTCCTTTTGCGATTTCGCAAAAGGAGGAGGCGGAGCGCGCGCGGGAGGACGATCCTCTCGCTGCGCTGCTCCGCGGGCGGAGAGGGAGGGAAGGGGCGTTTGCCCTCCCTCCTCACGGTGACGGGCGGGCGACAGGCGCGGGGGTGCCTCCGCCCGCATTGCACCCGTCATCTCCGTCGGTCATTCCCGAACCCCCTCCTCCACACCCGTGCCGTGAGGGTAAGAGGGGGGGTCCGCCTTGCGTTCGTCGGCGGGGGACTGGAATTAAAGGCTGTGCCGGTTTCCCAGTCCCCCTCCACTTTGACGAAGCGGGAATGCGCTGGGTCGTTTTAGTGGGTATACCGGGTTTGGTTCGCCCGGGCAGTCCCACATACCCGTCCCGTCCCGCGACGGGAGGGTATGCGTAATGCATTTTTTCCCAGCGTCAAAAAAAAAAAAAAAGGTGAACCGATGACCTGGTGAAGATTGCGGAGATCCGCTGGATGCGTGGCGATACTTGGTGAAGGCCTATGTGCAGCAGTGGACGTCTTTCAGCTCACATGATGATGATAGGAAAAGCTTGAGTTGTTTTTGTTTTCCGATGGCAATCATGAAGTTGGCTCATCCGGTGGTAAGTGGCTTAACTTCGTCTTCTTTTAAAATAATGACACAATATTCGTTCTGATAACTTTAAACTGCGCAAGTACAATATCTTAATTGGTAGTTATGTGTTTGGCCCATTTGGTGTTGAATCATTAGGGGTCCGAGTGCCTACCTAGGATTTACCATTCCCAACCCGCACTCATTCGCAAAGAATTGAAAGAATTTAATGAGCCTTCACAAAGCATCTTGCCTTTTTGTCCAGAAAAATAAGCCATCGCTGTCTGTACGAGCAACGCCTACGTTTTTTCAACATAAAGACGCTGCGAGACCGTCGCCGTTCGCGCGTTATTATTTTTCTATACAAAGTTGTCAACGGAATAATAAAATGCAGTAATTTAGTTGAGCAAATTTCGTATTCAGTCCCTTCAAAACGTCCTAGATATCCCATCACCAGACTGTTTCATATCCCTTTTCGCAAATCAAACCTTGGTCTCAATGCTCCTTTGCTCAGAATATGTAGAAACTATAACAGCTCCCACACATCACTGGAAACCGATTTATTCGGTGTTCCCCTTAACAAGTTTATAAGATCTGTTTAGTACTAAAGTAGGTACGCGAGAGCACTAATTTACCTTTAAATAACTCATTTCTGTCAACATAATACATTTGCAACTATGCAATCATTTAACAAAAATGTAAATCTTTAGATATCACACTCATAATACAATTATGTTTATCATCATAATTCATATCATTTAATTTAGTAATCATCATCATCATCATCCTATAATGTTCCCACTGCTGGGACACGGCCTCCTCTCAATGAGAGGGGAAAAAAAAGTAATAAGTAAATTTTATTTTATGTTGTATTCAAATTTTATTAAGTATTAATATTTGAAAAATTATAATTATGTTGTTGTCTTATGGTGAATTCTGCGTATACCTATAATAAGCATACATACCAGCACTTTTCGTTGTTTTACTTAATTCTTTGTATGTATTGTTGTTGGTGTAAAAATTAAATTAATAAATATTTATATCATGCAAATTAGCCGAACTATCAACATTTTCGCAGACGAAGTCGCAGGCGAAGTAATAGTTATGTATTGGTTATCCATAATACTTTAATAAATTTTTAGTGAAACTTTTAGCACTTTTCAAATAAAAGTGTTTTTTTGACACAATTTACTTTGACGTTATCGAGTACGGTGTGTTTTGACAGTGCGTTCCGTTTCACCAAAACATGCTACATAAAACAGTAAATTGTAAAATAAGTGATCTATTAGAAACTTAAACAAGTGTACCACAATGCTTTTATACGCCAATACAAGGCATTTTTCATAAATAAATAGTTATTTGTTATACAAGAGTGCAAAGTTGCTTTTTAACCGCGTGCTCAATTTTGATAACCGAGCAAGCGAAGGATTCTAAAATTGAGTCACGAGCGCAGCGAGTGATTCAAAAATTAGAATCCTGAGCGTTAGCGAGGGAATCAAAAGAGCACGAGGTGAAAAATCTTTGCACTCGACTGCAACACGTAACTTTTCATCCCACCTCAGCGAGGAAATGACTAAATGCAAAAAAAAAAAAACATTTACAATCACAAGATACTTTTACTTTTATTTCAGTTTAGGTGTTAACTACTACATTATGGTAGGTAATTATTACAGAATAATCTTTAAATTATAACAAATAATACTTAGGTACGATTAAGAAAAATTTAAAGTAACGTTGCTACAGTTAGCTAAGTTGAGTGTAATATTTATTTATTTATTTATTAAAACTTTATGCACAAGTAAAAACTGTACAAAGGCGGACTTAATGCCTTGGGCATTTTCTACCTATTTTTTTTCATTTTTTTTAATATCGTACTGTTTCAAATCCTTCTCGCGTGATTGTTGAGGGAGAAAGCTCATTTGCGCATTATTAACAGTTTCAGTCAATTCTGTTGGCGTCAAATAAACTTCTTCGTCGCCAAAACCACTTATTTTACGTTTTTCACTTGTTTTTAACCTAAGGTTTTAACAATTGACCTGACAAGAAAATGGCGCGCGCAAAGCAAATTATAAAAGTACACCAAGAAGGTTCCGAGTCTGAGTTTTTAACAAATTAAAAAAGGTTGTACCTATGATAAATTCGGCACCATGGAGGTAGAAGTAAATAGGTTTAATGATGTTTTGAATTCACAAACTTAGTGCACACGATGTTCTAAATTCAATTTACTTTATCCTCTAGAGGATAAAAACGACTTTTGCACTCAGATATCGAAGAGCAAAAATACTCTTTCCGAGATGGGGGGATGAAAAAGAGTTTTGTATTTCATGCATATTCCCTATTGTATAGAATTACGACATTCGTAATAGGGCATCACCCTTTAACATTTTATTTTGTATGTGTCTACAATACAACACAATATACACAGAGTACATAAATACGTATTCTGTGTCTTGGAGATACATTTGAAGCTACATAATTAAAGTTTACACGTGTTCAAGTTTTGTACAAATCACTCCGAAACAAAATGTATTAAAATCTGTTTTTAGACCAGGAGTCGTGACTCTACTAAATATTAAGTTGTCGATGTTATTTTGTATTTTGTAAAAGTAATTTTAATGTACATATTTATTTTTTTACTATGTAGTGTTTACTTTATGTATTAATAATTAATAAATGTAAAAATGAAAACAAGGAAATGTTTTGATGTAGACATCTTTATTTTATGTCCTACCATTTTATGAAAGTGAAGTATCACAAATCTGTTAATTATTTTGAAACTTTGATCTCATATCTGCCCTGAGACATTTGCTATGCTTCTTCTCCACTCACCATTGCCACTGTTTCTATCACTCATTGACAGAAATCATTTGGATCATTCATCATCATATCAGCCCAGAATCACCCTCCACTGGGTATAGGCCTCCCCTTTATTCTGCCACACTTGCCGGTTCTGTGCGTCCCTTTTCCAGGTGTTTCCCGTGACTTTAACGATGTCGTTGACCCAACGAGCTTTAGGACGGTCCTGGTTTCTATGGTCTAATCTTGGCCATCACTCGGTGAAAGCCTTGCTCCATCGGCCATTCAAGTATCTATTAAAAAACAACTAACAATGAAAACTTCCACTTGAAGAGACTAATGATCATTATTCTTCTACCAACTCGGGCCAATGTAGGCAAGTAGCTACGAGTAGTTGCTGTTCAAGTGCCTGACTAACCAGGAAAGTGAAATAAGTAGGAAAGAGACACTTGACCCAGTGCGAGTTATGGCGCCAAACACTTGAAATCTTATGATGATTGTGTTCGGAGAAACGAATTGTCACACAAGTAATACATTATTGTTTTTTTTTTTCTTGTGTCTGAAGACGTTTTTAGACAACCAAGAAAATAATGTACGGTTCTTCCCTATGCAAAATAAAGTCTATAAATTATTCGAGATTTGTTTATCAATAAAATTAAGTTACTTATATACTTATGTCATTAATTAGTTGGCCTGCTGTTTGTTGGGCACCCAATAACATAAATAGCTACTTTTTTTTTTTTTTTTCGGATGGGAAATCATCAAATGACTCCTCCCGCTCTGGGCGGAGCAGGAGGGAGTGTCAGACTTTTACTGACTAAAACCCATCCATGTTCCTTCATCGCCCTTTGTGTTCCGGGGCCACGGTATCTCTTTCGAATAGACGCGCAGCCCCGGCAGACTTCGGCCCTTGCCATACCCATACTTACCATGGCGTATCGTATTACCCAGTATAAATAGCTACTTATATTTTTTTGAATAGTAACAGCCGATAAACTTGCCTAGAGGTTAGAAAAATATTGAACGGCAAAGAAATATCTAGATGCCTACAGTGAAAGTTGGATGAACTCTAAAAGAGTATTTCTTATTATCCTGGAATCGAGTCAGGAATTCCTGTCCTGAATTCTTGATCCGATTTCCGGAGCGAGCACCAAGAAATGTTACGTAAATTTTTGTACAAGAGCACAATTTCTCGATATAAATGGGACAGCAATTTCCCTTAAAAGCCTAGACAAGTAACTAAATGAAAACGTCAAAATACTAAAGCACAGAAAAAAATCGCCACAACTTTTTAAAAATATATTCCTAACCTGAAACAATAATGCATTAATTGTAACATCACGCATGTATCCCCAAAGACTTATTCAGCAGTAGGACATGAAATTATTCGTTCGGGACGCAGTTCAAGTTAAGCCGTGCTTGCCTAGGTTGGTCGGTGGATGGGTGACCGCCAACTACATACCGAGTTTCCTCCGTGCCTCGGAAAGCACGTTAAGCAGTTGGTTCCGGCTGTCATTTGTAGATCCTCGACAGTCGCTACAGGTGGTCAGTGGGTCGAAAGTCTTACAACCAGTCTTGCCCATGGGCGGCATAAAAACTCTGACACCAGGTTAGGCACTAACCACACGATAAAGAAGAAAGAAAGAATACCAAGGGGTATCGTGTGAACCGGTACTAACTGGGGTTGTGGAGGTTCGATAAGCAGTCGCTCCATGTAAAATATTGGTATTCAGCTGCATCCGGTTAGACTGGAAGTCGATCCCGACATAGTTGGGAAAAAGCTAGGCAGATGACATGACATTATGAATGAAGTTTATTATACTACGAATAGTTATTTTTAGTCCATTGATAAATAACCGTCTAATAGGGTTTGACCTAAAACCCCTTTTTACCGTAATTTATAACCCCTACCTTTTAATCTATGAATGGGAACGATGCGATGAGATAAGTCCAAACCGGTCTACTTGACTTCTAGATCAAAACTATAAACCCGCCATAGAATTTATGGTATCTTTCTGTATGGTTTCGAGGTTAACCGCAAACAAAATCAATATAATCATATTGGAATTAGATAAGATGGCTCATTTGTTAACTGCTGCAGAACCGATAAAGTAATAATCTATCATTCGCGTGAATGAAACCGAAGTATGGACTAGTTAACTAAGCCCTAGTGGTTTGAGTGTCCCAAATGCTCGTTCACCTGCACCCTTGGTGATTCAAACGCCTCCGCAATAAACGTGGCAACCAAGTAGATTTAAAAGACTTATAGATCGGACATCTATATTTAAATTATTTAATTATAGAAATAGATGGATGGCACTTTAACATTTTGCTCGTTAAAATGGTGCTACAATGTCGCGACGGGGTACCGCTGAACTATAGTAATGTACTAAGTACTAGATTTGCAACAAAAAATATTGATTGCATCGATACAAGTTGGACGGAAATTTAAGTAAATTACTATTAATTTACTTAAATTTCCGTCCAACTTGTAATAAATATTCAATCGAATTAAAAGGGTCTGATTTACTTCAGCGATGGGGGAAAGGTTCAATGTTTTTGAAATTTTAATGTAATTCTGATATTTCGTTAATTTATGTGTTTGTATTTGGTCTTTCTATATTGGTCTCGGACCTGAAATAAATGTTTTTTTTTTTTTTAATGGGAATATAAATTATATTTATATCATGCATATTAGCCGAGCTATCACAATATTTGGGGACGAAGTCGCCGGAAAAGTGCTAGTGGAAAATATGTTTCTCATACATATTTCTAATATAAAGTAGTGACGCCCACAACTGTGACGTAGCCTACTTCTGTCATTTACAACTTATGCCTATAATTTGCTCAAACAGGGCAACGAACTCTTTTTTCTCACGGAGATATAGAACGAGCATCGATCATTACGTTTGCTCTCTACGTGTAGATCGGTGTAGGATTTCAATCCAAATAATACCCCCATTCCCTGATAATGTATTTCTTAACATTGGAGACGCATAAGGCCCGGACTCCACACAAGCGGATATGAGCGGAGTATTGCAACGCATTTAAAAACATACAGTAAAAAAAAACGACTCATAAAAAAAACATCATTTGCCTAGCATTTTCCCAATGTTATGATATGTTGGGGTCGGCTTCCAGTCTAACCGGATGCAGCTGAACACTAGTATTTTAAATGGAGCGACTGCCTATCTGACTTCCACAACCCAGTTAGTTCTGAGTAATACCATACCCCTTGGTAAGACTGGTTGTCAGACTTTTTGGGCCACTGACTACCTGTAACGACTGTCAAAGATCTACGAATGACAGCCGGGACCAACTGCTCAACTTGCTTTTCGAGGCACGGAGGAAACTCGGTATGTAATGGGTGGTCACCCATCCACAGACCAACCTAGGCAAGCACGGCTTAACCTACAGTTCTTATTTAGCCACGAGCTTCTCAAAAACAACAGAAAGAAGAAAATAACTAAATATTATATGTATGAGTGTAAATAAGTTTCGGAAGTTGGTGACTTTTGTTTTTTTGATCCACTTTTTGTGTCAACGACTTCCTTTGCCAATTTGTGATCATCAACATAGACAAAAGAGAAAATATACGTATTAAACAAATAAAGAAGGTAATTCATAGTACTCAAGCAAAGTTAACGTAAATAAGGCGATGAGATGCGACGCGCGTGTTACTGGGGTTTTCCATCGGTAATTTCTTAGTAACAGCCACGGAGTTTGGATTTGTGCCCGGTTGATGGCAATAGGCTCGCCCCCTATTACATAGGAATAGAGGGCTGAAAGATAACTGGCGAAATGTGGGTGTACTACACTGACCTGCAGAAATACGTACTACACTTTTAAAATTTCAATTTTTCCTAAAGCATAGAAGTTAAAGATAAAAAACGTTACAAAGCAATTTTTATCAGCTTTCTTTGAAACTATAGACCAAATTAAACTATTTTTCGAGTCATTTTTGTTTCGAAAGTATATCTTATCTACTTAAAAAGTTATTGCAATTTTAAAAGTGTGATACTTATTTTTGCAGGCCAGTATATTTAGTACGTCTCTGTCTAACCCTTCGTGCATTACAGGCGTGATGTTATTTATTGGAACCTATTTGCCTGGTTTCAAAACTGTAACCTAACAGGGACACTTGAAAACTTTAAAAGTAACCATTAAAATATCGGCATTACTTTCTATAGTAGTTCAAAGAAAATCGGTTAAAATAACATTCTTTTTTAACTAAAATTCCAACATTTCTCACGAGACAAAGAATAAATAGTTTATACAATAACTCATAGTGACCGCGCACTAGAAACCTAGTTTTTTAAGGGTTCAGTACCTCAAAAGGAAAAAACGGAATCTATATAGGATCACTTTGTTGTCCGTCTGTCTGTCAAGACTCTTTATCTAGGGAACACGTTATTAAAACCATTATACTCAAGTTTACAGTCCCTTGAAGTTGTGAACTTTTAAGTTAACGTTAAAAAAAGATACGGCCGTTTATGCCGCAAAAAAACGTATATTTCGACACTCTCAAGTAGTCTCAAGTGAATCAAAATTTATAGGGTAGTTACCGTTGACCTAGAATCATGAAATTTGGCAAGAAGTAATGTCTAACAGCACATGTAAAGGAAAAAAATCTGAAAACCGTAAATATGTAGTTAACAAAAAATTTATAGGGTAGTTACCGTTGACCTAGAATCATGAAATTTGGCAAGAAGTAATGTCTAACAGCACATGTAAAGGAAAAAAATCTGAAAACCGTAAATATGTAGTTAACAAAAAATTTATAGGGTAGTTACCGTTGACCTAGAATCATGAAATTTGGCAAGAAGTAATGTCTTACAGCACATGTAAAGGAAAAAATCTGAAAACCGTAAATATGTAGTTAACAAAATACCTACAAGTTTATACGAAACCCTCGGTGCGCGAGTCCATCTCTCATTGGCGGCCGGCTTTTTAATAGTACAACACAGCTGAACTGATATAAACATTACGCATTCCGAAAAAGTGCCGAAAAGAGTTGGCGAGCGGACACAGTGAGTTTCGGAACAGAATCGAGTTGCGAGTGACAGTGGTAGCGGTACTGAGTGTAGAAAACGAACAAGAAAGAAGGTAGACCTATTTGTCTGCTCATAAACACCCAACTGCAATAATTTCAGTTTATCCGTGATCATGGTGCTTGCAACAGCGCCGAAATATCGGGAACTCAAAACAAATGATACAATAGTATTCATGATAAATGTTAGTGACCATGATAGTTAGCTAAGCTAAGTATGTTTTGTTTTATATGTATCTATATAAGTATTTATTCTTATATTTTAGTTATAAATATTTTCTAATTTGTTTTCTGTTATTGCACCTACTGTGTATTATCTCTGCATCACCCTAAGGTAGACTGGTAGAAAATGCCCAAGGCGTTAACTCCGCCTTTGTACAGTGTTTACTTGTTCATAAAGTTTTAATAAATAAACAAAACAAAATAGTAAAACTTAACCCCTGAATGTTTTACTTTTTTACTAATTTAAAAGTCCTCAGTAAAATTCCTAGCTATAAATATACCATAAGGGATAAAAGTTTAAAAAAATTAAAGTCCTAACTATACCATATTACTAAGGTAAAACGGCAAAATTACAAAAGACAGAAAAGCCATTCAAGTTAAATCGAGCCTTAAGAGGACCCAAAAAGGGCGAGAGAATTGAGAAATAGGTATTTGTAAAATGAATTGCTGTCGCGCAGTGCCCAAACGACCGCGAGCAGAGTTTGAAAGAGACAACAGCAGAAAATACCAATTAAAAGTACACAAAAACAACGTTTCGATAACTTCTCCAAAACTTGACTGGTTTAACTACTTTTTTCATTAAAAATAATCAAAGGTTTTGGCACAAGTTCTTATGTTTTCTTTTTTTTATATAGTCTAGTCAAATTTGTTTTCTGGATGTTTGAACACAGCGGAAAATCTGGCCAATTTTTTAGGTTTTAGAAGGTTCATAGCTCTTTTAATAAATTATTTATGAAAAAAAAAGAAAACATAGAAAACAGTTTTCATAGATTTTTTGGAAAAGAAAATATTGCTCTACCAGCATTATCCAGGGAGGAAATAGCGGACTACGTTTGTATGGAAAAACGGCCCTTGTGTTTTCTCTTAAATGAAACTTCGTTAATCTGTATAATTGATTACTCATTTCGAATCGTATACCTACTCACTAAAGCATCGAACATTGGCCTCTACAAATTGCAGAGACACAAATTCAAAGCGCATCGGGACACACGTGCTGTCCTATTAATTCATTATTTAAAAACGTGAAATCTGACAATAAGAGGCCATGCACGAGCGTGCGATGTTAACGTAACGTAAAAACGTCGATTTTAAAATAAAAATACTCGTTTCACATAAATACAATATTTTCATAATTTTAAGAATTTATTCGTATGTATGAATAATATTGATTGCGCTTGTTGTAAACAATTTAACTAAAATGCTATTGTATTTTCGATTCAAAAATCGACGTCTATGTACTTAACGTCGACACCGCGGTGTAAGGCCTCATTGGGTTGTGAAGGTCAGATAGGCAGTCGCTTCATATAAAATACTGATATTCGGTTGCATCTGGTTAGACTGGAAGCCGACCCCAGCATAGTTTGTAAAACCCTAAAAAGCTCGCTGGATGTTTTTAAAAGTCCTAAAATACTGTGGAAAATCATAAAAGATAAACGTGGCATGTGCCTTTTTAAGTGGTGTTTAAATAAACACGGATGAGTGGATCAACACTGATCCACTTAAAGCACTGGTTACAGGTATTGGAATTTAATAGGTCGGTCCATCCTTGGTCAGGGAAACTGGGTCATTGAGTGATGTCTGTGTAAAGATGTGATGTTTTAAAACGATTGTGTTTTTAGGTAGGTACCTATTTATCTGAAGTTTATGTATTTTATATACCTTTAGTAAAAGTTGAAGGCGAAGTACTGTATGGATGGGCTGGACTGTGAGGAAGATGAATGAAAAAAGATTGCATGTAGCGGAGATGAGAATGTTGAGGTGGATGTGTGGTGTGACAAGAATGGATAAATATAAGGAATGAGTATACAGGGTGTAAACAACCTTATCACGAAGCCGTCAACCAAGCATTCTGTACATCAAACTAAGTAACTTTACGCAAAAAGTATTACTGGGAAACGACTTTTTTTTTTGGGGTAAAATCATATTTTGTGGTAAAACTCAATGTAACGCACTTAAAACATTGTTCTGATGGATGGATTGAATCATACAGGGGTCGTGGAGGTGTTTAAAAATCTTATTTTAAAAACATATATTTAAAAAAAAAAATGTCAAAAAGTTGGAACTTTGACCCCCAAAATCTCCGTAACTAGAAGGTTCCCAGGTACGGTGTAGAACAAAAAAATGATCGCAATGACGGGGAGAACAAGTGCCTTTAGGCTTCGTTAAGAGGTGTTTTACACCCTTTATCAGAGCCGGAAGAGCCGGCTTTATTTGAAAGTTGCGCCAGTTACTGAAAAGTTGAAAGGGAATGATCAGTGATGAGGAGGGACGAATCGCATGTGAATAAATTTTTTAAGAATAATTTTAAAGATATGAAGGATAAACGTGTAAATGATAGCGTGACGGTTGACAGGGGAGAATGGAGGAAAAAAAACGTGTTGCGCCGACCGCGAGTAACATGGGGTAAGAGCAGGAAGGTAATGGGTAATAGTAGGAGGTTAAACCTAGAACAGGATAAAACCTTGATGGTAGACTAGCTTTTGCCTGCGGCAGCGCTCGCTTTATGGTCTCTTTATCCTATACTATCATAGGCACAGGTAACAGAAAGGTTCTTTCAAATTTTCGGATTAATCGGTCGGTTGCGAAAATTACCCCATATCTAGAAACTTAAAAAAAAAATACGAGAGTTTCGTTTAGTTGAATTAACGATTACGTAAGTTTAACATAATGTTGCTAACATTATGTATGATATTGCTAGTTTATCTGCGGTTTTTTAGGATTAGGTAAAACGAGATTAAGAAATAACCTGTATCACACCTGTATCATAGGGAAATTCTTCAACACGTGCAAGATAAAGTGGGTTTAATTTTAGCATCCTCGTTCAAAACGTAGTTTTGTAATCACACTGAGGTGATTAATGTTCATCAGCAAACATAATCAGCCAATGTTCCCACAGCTGGGACACAGGCCTCCTCTCTATGAGAAGGAGAAATTATGTTTTGCCTATTTTCGTTGCGGCATCCAAGACAGTTAAATTGTTTCTTCGGTACTTCGTCTAGCTTCTTTATCTCGGCGCTTTTCTGATGGTCTCCAATGTTGATTCTGGCTTTCAGGTTTATAAACAGCATATCGGTCATGTCCCAATTAAAAATGTCTTAGAATTCTGATCAGAAGACTTATGAGATGTCACAAGTCTTCGATTTTTTTGTTTCTAAGTTTTGCCGCTTTCTTCACAATGTTTTCGTTCACCGTTTTGACTGTAGTGGTGATGAAATAAATGATTGATGATGAGTACATCAGCAAGTAACTTAGTGAAAAAACAATAATGATTCAAAAATCACTTATTAACCACAAAGACCGAAGACCGAAGACTTGTACCCTTTTTTTTAAATAATGAAATAACAACTATTTGTTTGAGCTTCAAATGTTTTAAACACGACCGCACATTAAAATCTCCACGTTCCAGAAATACAGTATTGTGTACCTACTGCATACCGACTTCAAAGGATACGGGTAATGAGTTTAACAATGCATTCCCGATCACATTGTTTATTGATTAATTAAAGATTATGTTTTGCTTGAATAATGGTAGAGGGGAGAATTATTGTACGTCGGCCTTCTTTCGTTAAGCTTCGTTTGTTTTCGCCATTTGCGAAAAAATGGCTGCATCTTATACGTTTTTTGGCTTTTATCGGACAACAAAAAATCTCCCCCATTAAAAACTGTCTTGATAGTTACACAATCTGTCGTGTGTTGCAAAATACAGTAGACTCATGGATCCCATTGGATCCACTTGACATTGGACTCATTAGTTCTTATGCCCAGCTGTTGATAGGTACATAAATTGGTCTGGCCCAGTGATGACGACACCATCTTACGTGCTGGTCGAGGGGCTCGAACTCAAACAAACATTTTTATTGTGTAAATGAATCCTTCGTGATGCGCGCCCAGATTATGTCGCCACCTCTAGGCCGGTATCGGTGGTGCCGTGATGGTGCAAGAGAAGAGTACCTGGAAGGATATAGGGGAAGCCTTTGCCCAGCAGTGGGACATAAAAGGCTACAAAAAAAATGATTCCATCATCACTGCTTTCAAAACGGTGAAGGAAACATTGTGAGGAAACTGACGTGGCCTATAACGAAACATTTGAGGTCTTGTGACATGGACGAACCCACAGCTGATTTTAGACCACGCATTCTTACAGAGAGGAGGCCTGTGGGCAAGTTGCAATCTGATAAAGTTATGCTACATAAATCGGTATTTTTCGACAGCTTTCGGCAATCAACGAAGTTCAAGGCCGTGATTTCTAGGTGACCTACTTTTTGAAGCTAGATTACGACGTGATCTGCTAAATGTAACCACTTGATATCCTAATGGACCGTTAATGTCTTGCTTCATATGTATAATTATTTGACCTGCAATTGAGCCATTCGGAGACTCCAAGATACTCTCATGCATTATTCTATCAAAGGTTATACCAAACGTAAGTCGGCCACATTTCAATCTTGGTTCAACTCTATATGATATGACTCAGACGACGCAGCTTCTTCTGTAAATACAAACCATTTGGTTTAAATCACTTTGTTTATTCTTACAAGGGTCGTTGGGTAATTAATTTCATTAATGTGAGATTTATTACATTTACATTATGTCGTTTTAGGGTTTGGTATTTCTTTAATAGCTTTATCGAATCTCGTGTTTTCAACAATTTTCTTTCACTCTCTCTATTGAATTAAAATAGTTTAATAAGCTTTTATTTAACTTTCCTTTTTTGTTAGTTAGTATGTAGTGGTCAAATCTTGCGACTGAATTTTAAACCCGTTCTCCCAAACTGATCGAACTGAAATTTAGCACACAACTTTGGTTCTTGTGACAACACATTTTATGCCAGATCATATTACTTGATCCTACAGCCAGGACCGCCTCCTTACGAAGGAACTCCTCAACGGTTAATAGCACGGTCACGCAACTTTGTATACGCGTTCAACGTTGATGGATAAACCTTATTTTCATTTTAATAAAAGCTTTCTTTTTCTAGTAACTTTATTTTTATGTACTTAAGCTCATTTTCTCTTACACTAGGAAACACCTAACCGATTACCTATATAAAAACGCGACTGCTTCACGTCCTTTCCGAAACAGGGACGGATATCGGTATATAATAAATAATTACCAATACATGGTCTATCTTTAGCAAACGTCGCTTACGTATGTCTAGACATAACTTCTATACCTACTTAAAAATAATCAAAAACCCAATTATAAATCCAATCTCGGCAAAAAAAAACACCTCAGCTCCAATTACTTAACTCCACCACGATATACAAGATTCCCACATTTCATGCGCAAGCGCTGCCTCGTGACAGAAGCGCGTGCGAGTTCACGTGCAGTATCGATTGAGTTTAAAGAAGCTATTTCACTTGACTGAATTTAGTTGTCTGAATTTTAGTTGTCTTTGTAGCAAATTATATTAAAACTAGCACTCGACCACGACTTCGTCCGCAAAAATTGTGATAGCTCGGATAACTTGCATGATGTCAATATAATGTTACTGCCTATGTTACTCGGTAAAGATGTAGCTTTCTAATGGTGAAAGATTTTGTATGATGATTTTTTGTTTTTTTTTAGAGTAGTTTTTGAGTTAAATCATAACAAACAAATAATCAAATCTTTCCTCTTTATAATATTAGTTTAGATGTAGAATTTTGAGAAAAGCTTTTTGTGATAAGTTTTTGTTATACATTAATTACAAATAAGATTGAGAGAGTTAAGGAGAATGAGGACGTATCGCAACATTTTTTTTCAAAATGTTTGTGTGATGAGCATGGACATTTGTTTCCGAGTCATGGATGTTTATATGTATAATAAGTATGTATTTACAAACAAAAAGTATCTATGTAGTATATCAACTATCTGGTGTCCACGACACAAGCGTCGTTGCTTAGTGTGGCACTACATGGCGCTGTGTGTTAACGTCCAGCGATATTTATTTATTTATTTCTTATTTAAAATCAGGTTACTTTTTAGAAAGCTAACTTGCTGAAGGCAATTACACCCATACTTTAGCAATATTGTACAGAAGCTGTATTAATTTTTTTATGTAAAAAAGAACCTTCCAAAAGCACTTCCTTTGCACTTCCGTTTTTCAAAAGTACCTTCTATTAGAGTCACAAGGCTCACTAAACAAAAAAACATCGTTGTGTGAAGCCCTCTGAGACAAAATGATGCGGTATAAAGACGAAGCCGAAACCCACTTGTTCTCCTTTGCGATCATTTTTTCGTTCTAGACCATACCTGGGAACCTTCTAGTTACGGAGATATTTTGGGTCAAAGTTACAACTTTTCCACAAGTTAATTTTTTTAAATAGCATGTTTCAAATGTAAGATTTTTACTCTAAACACCTCCACGTCCCCCGTCCCTAATTAATCCATCCACCAGTACAGTGTTTTGAGTGCGCTACATTGATTGAGTTTTACCGTAAAACGTAATTTTTCACCCCAAAAAAAAGTCGTTTCCCAACAATAATTTTTGCGTAAAGTTAGTTAGTATGTACAGAATGCTTGCTTGACGGCTTCGTGATGAGTCTGTTTCCACCCTGTATAAATGTTTAGCTCTGAACGGATTTAGTGCTTTGTGAACCAGCGCGTTCTAGACAACTAGTCTTATGTTGCCACGGTTGGCACAGTGGTTAAGCAATTGATTGCTGCGTGTCGCGGGTTCGCTTTCCTCACGGAACAAATCTTTGTATGGCCTACGGGTAGTTATTCCGGGTCTGTTGTGTGTTAGTGAGTTTAAATGTTTGTTAACACACCCACGATACAAGAAAAATTCCTAGTGTTGGGCAGCGTTTTTTATTTAAGACAAAAAAAAACAACTAAAAACTAAATTCAGACAAGTGAAACAGCCTCCTTATAGATGGATGATCGATACTGGATACTTTATATCGAATGTCACTATCGTGCACATCACCTGCAGATATTCGATCATTTGCAATTAATAACGTAAATGCAATAATTGTGAATATTACGGATATTTCTAAATATATTTAATATCTAGGTTACACGAGCTTGGTTTAAGGTTAATCTGGGTTTCTCACAATATTGTATAATTGCATAGCACACGTGTGAGTACTTTGTACTGTTCCCAGCGGGTCATCAACTGCCATGGCCCACCTGGAAGACTCTAAATCGACTTAGAAACCAGGTGGGCCGCTTCAGGTTCAACTTGGTCCGGTGGGGGTATTCCGATAAAGCTGAGTGCGACTGCGGAGCCTCACCTCAAACCATGACCCACCTCCTGACCTGCTCTTTGTGCAACTCCACCTGCACTTTAAGGGACCTGTCTGAAGCCACCACTAATGCCGTCGACGTGGCCGAGTTCTGGTCGAAACAAATTTAAAATAATAAAAAATGGGAATCATCGACACGAAGAAGAAGCTACCATTTAAATGTATCTTTCATTGACTTGAATATGCTTTGGTGGCTGAGAGAATGTCATGCTCACTCAAATGTCTCGCTGATGGTGGTGGGTGTGTCGGGTCATTTAGTTCCCTTCGATATGGTTGAGTTGAATGGCGCCGAAACATGTGTCATGTTCGTGAACGGGCGCTGTCAGTTGGGACTGGTCATCTCTTGCTGCCACGTATCATTTTAATTACTTTATTTTTAAATTGTTGATTTAATCTTTTACTCTGGACGCTCTTAATGTGCACGTCTTTCTACATCGTTCTCACATATAATATGGTATTGTATTTGTCTGCTCCTAACATTTTTTTCCATCCACCCGCATTCTCCAGTTAACCCGCGATCATGGCGCTTGCAACAGCGTCGAAATATCGGGAGCTCAAAACAATGTATAATAACGGAAGATATCCCGTAAGTGACATTTTAAGTATAGTGTCCATGGAGTTTCTTGCCCGTTCTTCTCCAAAGAGATCTACGCTAGGCAATGGGCAACTACAGTACTTTCTCAAGTTATTATGCCTTGTGACTGGGACTGTAGCTTTGTTTTTGAGACTGTAGCTCAAAAGTGCCTTAGTCAAATTGTATTTAATTGAAAAACTACATGTTGTAGCAAGTCCTGATTAATGGTGGAAGGGTCGCTATGCAGGTATATTTTAGATATGATAGCTATTTCTACAACAAATTATTGTCAACAGGATTGAATAAAATTTTCGTTAGCTTATGTCAGACTTATTCATTTTTGACATCCTCCATCGAAAACGCTGATAGAATGTAACTTTCATAGGAGCTTACGTGATCTTTGCTTCTCTTGCGTCCTCTTTACAATGATTGCATCCGTAAATATGGAACAGACCGATCAGCACATGACCTAGATTACCTAGTTTACTGTCAGTGTG
The DNA here is from genome assembly GCA_963853795.1 of Xestia rhomboidea. NCBI lineage: Eukaryota > Metazoa > Arthropoda > Insecta > Lepidoptera > Noctuidae > Xestia > Xestia rhomboidea. The sequence continues at coordinate 11,879,861 of OY970776.1, forward strand.
CTAACTTGCATTATGACAATGAATTGATCTGACACTAAAGTACTTAGGTAAGGGACAGCGGCGCGTGGCTTTCATTGCCACGTGCTATTGTTGATTCCGATGAAACATTCGTACTAAGGGTTCTTACAGACGACACGACACGTTGCCAACTGCAGATAAACTGCAGCCGTCGTCACCTGTTGACGGCTGCCGTCGACGCTTGCAGTTGTGGCGTCGGCGGCTGCCGCCGGCGCGTCGACAGCAGCCGTCGACAGGTGGCGACGGCTGCAGTTTACCTGCCGTTGGTAACGTGCCGCTCGTCTGTAAGAACCCTTAGGGATACCTACTAGTTTAAACACTTTTAACATTTTTCATGCTAGAATTGAATTTTGTTGAAATTGAAACAAGAATACATGAGAACTTTGGGGGTCAATAATAACAAGAATTAATGAGGAGCTCGTGGCTAAAACAAAACAGCCGCACATGTTGATCTTCAAGATTTCCGCGCTTGACTAGGTCGGTCTGTGAATGTGTGACCATCATTACATAACGAGCTTCCTCCATGCCTCAGTTGCCTCGGTTAAGCCGTTCGTCACGGCTGTCATTTACAGGTTACAGGTAGTCAGTGGCCCCAAAGTCTGACAACCAGTCTTTCCAAGGGGTAAGTATATCTTACAAAAAAACATTTATCCCTATTTATTCCTGTACAGTGTACACTGATCGATGAAAGTGATTTCTTACAGACTGCCAGTAGACGTTCGAAACAATATTCTAGAGAACGATTAGGTAATAAGTCTATTTTTAAATAAATACCTACGTTGAATAAACGCTGAAATCGAACTTTGCGCACGTGACGTCATATGACATAAGTCTCATATTATTATATTCTTATTCTTCACATTGTATTACACGTTGTGCACACTGTAATGTAAATGCAATAAAGGTGGTTTAACTCGCGTGGCATCCTTATAGACCAGGAGTTGTATTTGATGAGGCTTTTGCAGTAAGTATACAGGGTGTAAACGGATTCTTCACGAAGACGTCAACCAAGCACTACAAAAAACTAAGTAACACTATGCAATTTTTTTTGCTGAGACATGACTTTTTGTATGGATTGAATAGTACGGGGGTCGTAAAGGTGTTTAAAGTAAAAATCATACTTAAAACAAGTACTTATTTAAAAAAAACTTGTGAAAAAGTTGGGACTTTGACCCCCAATATCTCCGTAACTAGAAGGTTCCCAGGTATGGTCTAGAACAAAAAAAGTATCGCAGTGATGGGTAGAACCATTGCCTTTCAGCTTCGTAAAGAGTCTTTTTACACCCTGTAAAGGTAGGTATAGTTGTTGCCGGACGTCTGCTGACGTTCTCCTCTCTTCATTATTTGTAAAACTGAAATACCCGTATCGTGAACCCTAGCACCTTTTTAACTGATTTCAAAAAGGAGGAGGATCTCAATTCGATTGGTATTTTTTTTTACTCACGAAAAACGAAGTTATTCAGAAAAAAAACTTCAAAACAAGAAAAATATAATTTCGATGAAATCAAATTGTTATCCAAATTACCTCACTCAGAAATGTAGGTAAGTATTGTAAACTGTGTTGCATGATTTTATAGTAACAGTAATTTCTACCTACATAACGAAAATGTAGGTCAATGTCCCGATTCTTTTTGGTTCGTAAATGTAAATCGATAAATTACAACGATTTATAGGTTTACAATAAATTATTATTAAACCGGAACAAATAAATCAGAAGAAGTCTGAACTAACAAGATAAACAATGGTTTAGTGCATAAATGGGCTATTCATACAGATGTAGGTAATGCTGATTATGTCAACATATACATACATAAAAAGAAGAAATATAGGTACATCTACTTGCAAAATAATTGCAACTCATCTTTCGAATCGAATCATGAAACGAAGAATATCTTAAATGTTAGTTCTTCTTTTGTGGCATAGATGGCGCTGTAATATTTTTTGTACGCTGCACTACTATAAAACAAGTTATTTTTATAATCATCAGCCTACAGCAGTTCACTGCTGGACATAGGTCTTTTCAATCACACATCAACCATGCAGCCACCCTGCGGAGACCCTCGCTCCACCTAAACTGAGAGCGTCCCACCTTATAAGAGCTCGTGGAATCGGAGGTTCCGTACTACAAGTATGTGCTCGACCAAGTTCTCCAGAAAGACCATGACACGCTGTACTGGGATCAGTCTATCATTACTGAGAGGACTGTTGTTGCCAATAGGCCTGACATTGTGGTGATAGATCGATTGGAACGTCGCACAATGATTGTTGATATAACAGTCGCCGCATGACGAGAACCTCGTGAAAGCAGAGAAAGATAAACAATTCAAATATCTATATCTGACTCGCGAGGTTGTCGACATGTGGGACGTGAGTACAGCAGTCATTGTGCCGATAATCGCTTCGGCAAATGGCCTAATAGCCAAGAGCCTCGACCAACATCTTAGGAGGCTCTCGCTTGGCAGCTGCATCAAGGCCTTGATTCAGAAAGCAGTACTTCTGGACACGGCACGTATTGTTAGGAGGTTCCTTTTTCAAGAGCCCTGACCACCGGCAGCTCGGACCCTGTTCCCAGCGCTGGTGGGCCACTATTTTATATTTTTAAAGTTTTTTTTTGTAGTGTTTTGTATTGGAATGTTTAAAAATATAAAATAATAATTGTATGTAAAGTAAATAAAGGAAATATTATAAAATTATTCTATAGATTACCTAACTCAGACATTTCATTCAAATGTGTGACCTCTGCCTTCTTTAACAATCCAAATAGTTTCTTACAATAGTTATATAGATATTCAGGTTCTTATTGATGTATTTATTGTCAACATTATGAATGGCTTCTATGATTTCCGACCTTGGAATATTAATACATTTCGTGTTATTATTCTTTTACGAAACATACATTACGTGAACTCTCAATATAGGTTTTTACAACAGTTAGGTATCTTTTATTTAGTTCAACCACTGCATCCTAGATTTACCTTGGTTTCAGATAATTATATTTGCATAGACTTCGCACTCCGAGGGCTGAATTGTAAATAATATTGACTATGGCATTCAAAGCGTTTCGTATTTTTACAGCACTCTTCAATATTGACAAAAAACTTCGTACAATGTTTTGAGTGCGTTACATTGAGTTATACCGTAAAAGGTGAGTTTCACCCTAAAAAAAAAAGTCGTTTCCCAGCAATTTTTTTTTCGTAAAGTTACTTAGTTTGATGTACAGAATGCTTGGTTGACGGCTTATTGACGGGACTGTTTACACCGATTTGTTTGCACTGATTACTGTTATTATTATACGATTTTAATCTAAATTAATCACAGTGCATCCATGTGTAAAACATGTCATTGTGTTGTTAAGCGCATTCAGTAATTATAGTAGAATCCGATCACACTTCTAGGAATGCATAGAATGTAGAGTATCTTGATGTTAATCTCATAATGTAATATTGAAATGGATCATATAATTGTAAATGGACTTAAGAATAAAAGTGAACACATTATTAATAACTTGAGTGATTCTCTTTCCATATTAATGAAAGAATGAGAAAATCAATTATTTATTACAGTAGTATTCTTCTGTTATCATTTCATACTAATCCAAAAGGTTACTTTTTTAGGGTTCCGTTCCCAAAGGGTAAAAAGACAGACAGACGGACAGTGTAGTCTTAGTAACAACCCTATTACTAAGACTACAACTGTCCGTCTGTCTGTGACCAGGCTGTATCTGTGTGTGCTGTGTGTGTGTGTGTGTGTGCTGTGTGTGGTCTGTATGGCTGTGTGCGAATCGTGATAGCTAGACAGTTGAAATTTTCAAAGGACGTGTATTTCTGTTGCCGCTTTAAAAAAATATGCGCGAGTTCGACTCACACTTGGCCGGTTTTAAAATAACAAAAATAACAATTAATTTTGGAGCACCAAAAAAAAAAAAAAAAAACATTTAATATTATCTATCTGCAGTATACAAAGGCATTTTTTTCGGATGGGAAATCATCAAATGACTCCTCCCGTTCTGGAAGGAGCGGGAGGGAGTGTCAGACTTTTACTGACTAAAACCCACCCATGTTCCTTCATCGCCCTTTGTGTTCCGGGGTCACGGTATCTCTATCGAACAGTACCGCAGCCCCGGCAGGCATCGGCCCTTGCGGACCCCTTCCTTTCTGCTGACATCTCTTTGTGTACAAAGGCCTTAACATACAAATCTGCATAGTTCTTGCAGTTAGCAATATAGCAGTTACAATAATGTGCTTCAGTCAACAATAAGAAGACTTTGTGTGACACAGTTACAATCGATATCCGAGTAATTTTGTCTATGTGCTGAATAATTTAATTGATTAATTGCAATATTTTGTTGCGTCGTCAACGACACCTGCCTTTATTGATTACAGATGACAGGAAACATAATTATGAGAGATTCTGTCAAAAACGGCGTTATACAAGTTATTTTATGATGAAAAAATGAATTTATTATTTATTTATTTAATGCATAAACCATTTAACACTAAATTAAATACCTAATTCTTTTACTCGGTCTTCTCGCAGAACCAAAAAGATTCCAACATTATCGTCTTCCATTCATCAGCAAACAAGTCCAATCCAGGGTTGGTGTCTACGAGCGCGTTGAGCTTCGTAAGCATACGCGGTATAGGGGAAGTGGATCAAGCTACAGTGCGTCTAAATGGGACATTGAACAATTTATGTTTCCTAGAGCGAATAGAATTATTTGGAACAAAATAATTGACACAGCTCCGCATGTAATTCCGAGGCGTCGGTATAACCCGGGGCTGCGGGACTGTTCGAAAGAGATACCTTGGCCCCGGAACACAAAGGGCGAAGAAGGAACATTGATGGGTTTTACTTAGTAAAAGTCTGACAGGGATCCCGCTCCGCCCAGAGCGGGAGGAGTCATTTGATGATTTCCCATCCGAAAAAAAACAAAAAAGGCGTCGGTATGTACCATGTATAATTTTAATCACAATTGTTATTTGGCCAACAGCTGCACGCCTGACTTCAAGGGAATTCAAATATTTTTTATTTGAAGATGTGCCTGCCAGGTTTGGTCGCCGAGGGGAAATACCCCTTTATCATGATTAGCCATAGGACAGTAGGACTACGAAAACCGTCCATTCTCATTTGCCAAGCGTTTTCCAAATTATGTTTTGGCTACTAAATAAATAAAAGAGCTTTTATAGCGGTGGCATTTATATATATATTTTTAAATGAAAAAACACTTATTGTAACATAACTATAACTATGCTGTCGCGATATTTTTTGTAGATATGTTCTGCAAAGACATAGTACATTATATTGTTCTAAAATCAATAGTTTTCGCAGCGCACGCGATGTAAGAAAGTTTTTTGGTAATTTTTTCAAGTTTTAGTATCGGATCCCTAACTTTTCGAATCTTTCCGCTTTATAATATTAGTGTAGATGTGGTTTGTAGAAAACTATTTTAACCCAAGAACTTAATATTGAGAAATGTTATCTTCTCATCATCATCTATACTAAATACGTATATACAGTAGTAGTACTACATTACTATATTATAAAGAGGAAAGATTTGAACTTTTGTATGTAACGAATAAACTTAAAAATTACTGGACCGACATGAAAAATTCTTCCAGCAATGGATAGCTACATTATCAGCAAGTAACATAAGCTAAATTTTATCCCCGTACTCCTACGGAAACGGGAACTACGCGGGTAAACCGCGTGACGTCCGCTAGTCTTAAATAAGTCATCATACTGCTAGTCATTAGGCACCTGCAGGCCTAGCCAAGTTACAAACGATTCGTATCGATTCTCTTTCTACAATCGTAAACGTTAAGTCACGTGGTCAAAACAAACGAATAGAAACTTCGTAGACAAGTTTAAATCGATCAAGATGATAGAATGAAATGTATTCGTTTCTACAATCGTGATCGCTACATCCCATATAAATCGTAGCCAACTTACAGTTTTGACGGAACTTTAATGTTTCTATTCGTTTGTTTTGACTACGTGACTTCGACGACTGGAATGACTTTGACCTTGAAAAAGTAAATTCATACACCTTTATGAGCTTGGAGGGTTGTATTGATGATTTTGATGATTATAATTCTGTAACTACATACGTCTTACAGCCGCGATTCATAGTTTGATCAACATACAACCTGACACTGACCTGCAAATTGCAAAAACGTAAGAAAATTTGAATTTCGCGGGCCACCCTGGCGCATTCACCTTAACGTTGAAATGATGTCACTCCCATACATTTGGTTAGTTTTCTATGCGTTAAGGATTGTAGATTGTCAACTTGGCTAAACCTACTGAACCTCTTATGCATTTCATCAACTTCATTTCTACAAGTCCTTACGCTAGCATTATCGTCAACACATAATTGCAGGTGGGTGTGTTTTATCCCAACGACCATCGTCACTTCTGGCAACATCTATTTGAGTATAGTACTTACCTCCTCACATTATGTAACATTCATAAGAAGCAATAATATCATTCATTCATTAACTCCTGATTAATTTAAATGTTCATGTTTTTAATGACAATCGTGTTCATACATTACTTTTTTTATACACATTCAATTGTTTTTATGCGCGTAGGTAAGTTTTAATCCATCGTACTTATTGCCGGCAAAAGTATTGTGTAACATGTTTGACATCACTGATTTCAAGGCTACAAAGATGGCTACAATGAGTTCTGGCCAGAAGGCCTGTTTGTAAGTCAATTCAGCGAGTTAATTCTGAGTGACGCGTTCTCCAAGTCAGTCAGAGTTGAACATTCATAGTCACAGTTCACAGGTCATAGTCATTTCATCATTGGCGACCGTCATCAGTTCCTAGCATGTGTGAATCTCATCGAGATCTTCGCCGTGATCTTCTAAAAAGTCGTCCCGATCTGGCTGTTGGTCCGCAAAAGCTTCTTCTGTCATCTCTCGGCCACCATCCTGTCACCAAGACAGGGCCGTGGGTCAGCAATTTCAACACCTGGAGTCAGCAGACAATAATGCTGGCGGCAGAAATAATTATGATGGCAACACTGCCTCGTTTTTTTTGTTCTGGTCGTAAGCACTATTCCTATGCTTCAGATCTTGGTCTTCGAAGGTCGCGTTAGGGCAAAGGGTTATTAGGTTTTGCCATCAGGAATTTGTCAGTCACAAACCAGAGTCTGGATTCATTCCAGGTTGATTGCAAAACCTCTTTAACATAAGACTGAAACATCACTGGCGAACCATTTACAGGTGTAGTAATAAATTATGTGGTACCACGAAGAGGTGAAAGATAACATGGAATTTGTCAGCACAGAAAAAATCTTATTTCTTTCAAAATTTTTATCTGATGCTTATTTACCTATTACGGAGGAGTTCGTGGCTATATAATAACAGCCCCTACAGGGTCGATCTTTAGGTTAAACCGTGCTTGCCTAGGTTGGTCTGTGGATGGATGACCACCCAATACATATCGAGTTTCCTCCGTGCCTCGGAAAGCACGATAAGCAGTGGTCCCGGCTGTCATTTGTAGATCTTTGACAGTCGTTGCAGTAGCTTAAAAAGTCTGACAACGAGTCTTAGCAAGGGGTATCGTAATACCCAGTACTAACTGGGTTGTGGAGGTCAGATAGGCAGTCGCTACATGTAAAATACTGGTATTCAGCTGCATCCTGTTGAACTGAAAGCCGACCCCAACATAGTTGGGAAAAGGCTAAGTAGATGATGATGACTTATTTACCTATTACGACATCCACGTGAATATACTCTGTACTTAGTTACTGATGACATCGTATTAACTGAGCTATAATTTTAGTTTCAAGTCCCTTGGAAATTTTCCTTTGCAGTGTCAACAGTGAGGCCCGTATGGAAAATTTTATTACAGCGTAATCATTACCCAAACCTTTCATTATGGCAACTTAACGTTTGAATTAAGGCACAGACTGGTCAGTATAATATGTATTATTTCTTCAGTTTTTGGGTTTTTTTTTCGCGGTTTCAAAATCGGGCCCATGGATAGATGAGTTGTTCAGTTTAATGGTCTGTACACGACCATAAATCATCATCTGCCTAGCCTTTTCCCGACTATGTAACTACTGGTATTTATCTGCATCCGGTTGGAATGGAAGCCGACCCCAACATAGTCCCGAAAAGGCTAGGCAGATGATGATTTAAGGTCGTGTACAAACCATTAAACTATAAACAACTCTTCTATCCATGGACCGACTGCCTTTCTGATCTTCATAACCCACTCAGAAATGGGTAATACGATACCCGTTGGTAAGACTGGTTGTCAAACTTTCAGGCCACTGACTACTTATAACGACTGATAAAGATCTACAAATGACAGCCGGAACTAACGGCTTAACGTGCTTTCCGAGGCACGGAGAAAACTCGGTATGTAACGGGCGATCACCCATCCACGATCCAACGTAGGCAAACGCGGCTTAACCTGAAGATCTACCTGAGTGGCTGTATTATATAGCCACGAGCTCCTCAAATGTGCCAACAAATTACTGATGCACGCTGTATGAGAAACTCTTGTACAAAGCATGGTTCTAGATCCAGCGGTTTTAGACAGTGCATTGTGTAGATGATTCTCGTTTTGCTTGTTTTATAACCTTTTACGATGTACGATGACCGCTGGGCAAAAGTCTCCACACAAATGTTACCGGAAGACGGACGGCGCTGCAAAGGTCGGCCCAGAGAGAGGTAGCGAGATGATCGTCTGGACTGGCGTACCGCGAGGGTTCCAGGAGGCCCGGGATAAGAGCACATGGATAGAATTGGGGGAGGCCTTTGCCCAGCAGTGGGACAGTATGGGCTAAACAAAAAAAAAAAAAAAACTTTTACTATGTGCGATTTGGATAATCCTAAATACCTACAATCTATCACACGTGTCGTTCATTTGAAACCTGTATTCAATGTTTAAATATTAAGTAAGTTTTTGCCTGATATTATGGTAGGGCAGAGGTGAGCAGATAAGTTTTGAATGAGTCATTGTTTGATATTATACAGATAGGTACGTCTACTGTCTGACCAATATTCATAAAGAGATAATCAATGTTGGGACTTGATTATTAGCTTGATAAAAAGTAGGCGAATCAGATTTAAAAAAAAAGTTGAAATGCCTAAACAACAACAACAGTATCATTTATTTCAGGCTGTAATCGCCCAAAGACCTTATAAATTGAGTGCGAGTGTCATGAGTATGGCAGCTGACTTTTATATAGATGATCAGTGCATAATTAAACAACTTCTAGAAAATGATTTCAGGAGGTATCAAATTGCTCGCAAAAATTACGCCCCTCCCGCGTAGTGTAAGGGAAGGTGGATGATGAATTAGAACGGCTACTTTGAGATTTAAGAACGTGTCAGTATTAACCAGGCTGTCAGAAATCAAAGAGAGGTCAACATTGATAAAAATGTTTTTGCAAATCTTCGCCTTTACAAGAAAATAGGGATTTCCACACGTCATTATCTCATCGTTGATGTTCATAATGCGTATGTTTTACTCAGCCAACAATATATTTACTTGTCACCAACTACACTCGAGAGCAATGAATCCGGGTCACTTAAAGAATCCTAAAAATCTCGGAAACTAAAAATGCTAGGTTAATGCAATAAATTATATTTAATAGACAATGTAATACTCCTTATATGAAGGTATTAAAACTTCTTAGTTATTGTATAGTTATATCATAAAAAAATCAAATTTGAAAAAGGGCCACTTTCGAAGATGGAACTACGAAATTACAGCATTTGTTTTGCTTTTGTTTGTAATCTGTCATTTATGTGGGTACATAAACCATGTTGATAGTGCTCTATATTCATTATTCAAGCTGAAATTATGTCGCTTACGCCTGAAGAATGCACCAGAATACTTACAATGCTGGAAACCGGCCGGAGTCAGCGCGATACAGCCAGGACTGTCGGTGTGTCGCTGTCAACAGTACAAAGAGTTCTCCGACGTTACGAAGAAACTGGTTCTAACCTACGCAGACCAGGAACGGGCAGAACCAGGTGTACCACAGCACGAGAAGACCGATACTTGGTGAACACCATGCTTCGAAATCGCTTTCTCACAGGAACTGAACTCACAAATCAGTTTCGACGCCTCGGAGGAAGTAACCCAAGTGCATGGACAGTAAGACGTCGGCTTGCTGAATCTAACTTAAAACCCCTTAGACCTGCAAACGGCCCTAAACTGGAGCGTGGGCATCGTATTTCAAGACTAAGATATGCCCAGAGCCACGTAAATTGGAGTATTGAAGATTGGTCAAAAGTTATGTTCTCCGACGAATCAAAATTTATGCTCTACAAGCACGATGGAAGACACAGAGTGTATCGAAGACCAGGGGAAAGATTCAAGCAAGCATGCATCGAAGAAAAAGTAGCCTACGGTGGTGGGTCTGTACTTGTGTGGGCCGGAATTTCTTCTGAAAGTCGCACAGAGCTGGTGATCATAGAAACCGGCTCTTTAACTAGCGTAAGATATGTGGAAGAAATCCTCAATGATCACGTTGGTCCATTTATGGTCAATTTAGGTGAGGATGCTATATTTATGCATGACAATGCCCGACCTCATACAGGTAGGATTGTGAATGACTACCTTCAAGAGATGAACATTACTCGTATGGAGTCGCCAGCGCGCAGCCCGGATATCAACCCGATCGAGCATGCTTGGGACGAGCTAGGCAGATGCGTAAAACAACGAAACCCTCCCCCAATCACGCTTCGTGAGCTCAAAATTGCTCTCACAGAGGAATGGGAGAATATTCCCCAAAATCGTATAAGGAACTTGGTGTACAGCATGCCAAACCGCGTAAACGCAGTAATGGAAGCACGAGGAGGCAATACGAAGTATTAAAATTCAAGAAAATCGTAATAAAGTTAAAAAATTTCATGTTTCCTATTTTTATTTTAAGGAGAGATCAGCAGTTTTTTTCTTTATGTAATTTTGTGTTAATAAAATGTATGGTGACTCATATTTTTTTACTTTCATTTAAGGAGTATTACATTGTCTAATAAATACAATTTATTGCATTAACCTATCATTTTTAGTTTCCGAGATTTTTAACATTCTTTAAGTGACCCGGATTCATTGCTCTCGAGTGTATTAGTAACACTATACTTAATGACGATTCATGATGACTTGAAGAATATTCTGGAAGGTACAGCCTTGATGGGAAAATTCTCTTGATTAGTTAGTATATGATATTATCAAATACCTTCGTTATTATGGCTAAAACTATGGCTGTTTCTTGTATCAGCCGATGGTATTCTTTTTATATCATTGAAAAGATTTATCCTATTTCTCTCTTAACGCTCAGGTTAAGACTAAAATTGCTGATTTACCAACTAAATAATAAAGAGGACGATGCAAATCTCTTCATGCTATTATAGATCTCCGTTTAAAGAAAGCTACTAGGAACACATAGAACGTGTTCCTAGTAGCTTTCTTTAGACATGGAGGACAGAAACAAATCCTTATTACAACTTACACGTAACAAGTAACTACGGTGAGACGTTACGGTAATGCGCAAAGGTGACTCCGAATCGGATCATGGAACTACGGAATGTCAATCACCTACTACTTTCTGCATTCCTGGTACTCCTGGATACAGAGTAACCATCGCAGCACTTTATACACCCTGTTTTCCTACGCGAGTCTAACGCAGTGTTTGTGAGTAATAAAGAATATGGTTTCATTGTCAATTTTCCTCGTAACCATTGTTTGGTCAATTATTTGCACGAGCTACGCTTCTGAGATGGCCCACTCGATACGGGCAGGTACTGAGAAATAGTGATGATTAAGGCTTGTTATTTTAGTAAATATTATGGATGATTTCGCGAAAAACTTGATAGCGGATGACTTTAGGTTGAGGGGTGCTACGCAGTCGCTCCAAGTCAAATAGTGTGCATTCAACTGGATCGGGTTAGAATGAAAGTCGACCCCAAAAGTTAGGAAAAGGCTAGGCAGATGAAAAAATTCAGCGTCAAAGTAAAAAAATAGTACATTTTGATATACATATATAAGTGGAGAAACTTTGTTATTGCATTCGAGGAGGAACTCACACCCGAGCCGCAGGCGAGGTTGTTATGGAGCCAAGAACTGCAGTAACAAATGGCAACGTGTATCAAACTACGTTTTTCAATCCATTGCACGTTGAACCTAATCGTACTGCAATAAGAGCCCGTTTTCGAGGAAGTGTAATAAAAAACGTTTCTTTTATCATGCGTTGGATAACCCTATCACCACTGTACTTTGACATGACAATATTTGTAAATCCGAGTCAAACCTACGGCTTACTAAGTCAATGGAGGCATAAAATAAATGCGAGAAACAGGCCTTTAAAGTGAGGCTTTATGTCAATATTTTGATCAACGACTTTATCAGTCATCTAAGTTGTCACATATACAATTACACATACGAAAACGAAACGACAATGGAACGGTAACCAAATGTACTTATAAAAAAAAGTCATTTTCCAGTGTTCAGTTTGCAAAATAGCAATTTTTCAATACACTTTTATTAGGTTCAACATGAAATGTATTTCAAACACGTGGATTTTTTTCGTTTTATCACAAGGTGTGCGTTAATACAATTTTCCACAGATAACTATACTTATAAAGTATATACCAAGTGTGTTTATACTAAGTCCAAATTGGTTAAATTCCTCGGCGGTGATTGTTTTATGTTCGCGTGTGATTTCTGCCTCGAATTCAATAATCCCCACTTATATCAAAATGTACTTTTTTTTGATACTACAATCCTATATTGTCCTGTCCTACCGCACGGGTAAGGCTTCCCTTCCCAAAATATACTATTTTCCAATTATCCCGCTTCATAAAGAGAGTAAAGCCGTAATCATCATAGGCATACGACATAATTTTAATTTATAAATATAGCGATGTTTCAAAGATGTTTTTCAGTCCATTAATAACGTAATAACTTCTCAAGGACCGGTAGTCTTCACATTATGGGCCATAGTCAACATACTCGGCTACTTCTAATATTAGTGTAATAGCCATTAATAGTATATTTTATAACGAGGGACTAAACGAAGCCATAATATACCAGAGGTGGTTTGACTCCCGAGCTTGCGAGGGAGTCAATGAAACCGAGGGTATATTATGGCTTCGTTTAGTCTCGAGGCGCAAACTGTACTTTACACTTTGAGTGCGAGAAAAATAGTCAATTTAGTACAAAAACATGTATTATTCCTCCAGTCCATAGAACTTTCGTAAGTTTTTAGGTAAATCTTCCGCGTTTTTGGCGGCAAAAGATTATCTATTATGTCTTTTGCTCTTTGCTCGACGTCAAACTCTTCACTGTCACTGGACATTCCTAATAAATTTATATAAAACTGAACAAATTTACACTCGACAAAAATTCAGAAATTTTCGCGGTCTGTTTTTTCTTCTAAACCAGTCACAGATTAATAATTTAAAACGCATGGCGCCACCTTCCTTGCGGAAAAACCATGGAACTAAAACTCTCAACATTTTCGCAATGAAGATGGTCCACACTCCACAGATAATAGTAGTATATTAACTGGCTGTTTGAGTTTGTCTATGTCACAAAAAATCATTCGACGCCTGGCCGCCGCCGAGTGCACACGTGCGCTCCGCTCTGTCGCTGCCTTGCTCCCGCGCACCCCGCTCCCCCCGACTCGGTTACGCCGCTACGCTACGTCAGTAGCGTCCGCCGCCTCGCCGAGCTCCGACGGCCCCCGGCCCGCCAAGTCGTAGTGTGACTACAGTCTTTGCCTTGTGCTTGGACTTAGTTGCGCTGCGCCGTGTCGAATTAACTACTTGTAGTTTAAATTCGATACGTTAAAAACTGTCTTTTTCAAGACATATTTCCTTAACGGAAATCGTCAAAACCACGTCCGCGTTTTTGCCCTTCAGGTGAAATCCACGATTTTTAGTGGTTCTTGACGGAAACCTCACGGTGTTAACGAAGTCAAGAGGGTGGTGACCCGACACACCCGCCGATCCCCTTCAGGGTGAGGCAACCCGTTGGAAGGGCTCTGACTGCGGCCTTGGGGGATCTCCTAGTCGCAGTCTGGTAGCATCTAATCCCCGTTTGTCCACAGCTGCACCTGGGACGTCTGGGTGTCTCTACCCCAGCGGCCCGGATCGGTCGCAAGACCCATAGGGCCCTGCCGCACAATAAGATCGGCGGCAGGTTTACAAGCTTAGGGCACACCTTAGCACTCACCTCCCTGTAATCCCAACAGGGTGAGAACACATCCCTGGGTTATCCCACCCGGGGAGTTAGGTTTAACAGTGTTTTCCGGCCCTTCTGGCCATTCAGACAGCAGTGGAGCTGGCGAGTTTGTTTGTGTTTTTCTTCTCGCCAGTGGAACACTAGGAAAAACACAGGTGTAGCCTCGTTTTAAGGGAGCTGTCTGCCCGGGGAGTTTACGTTTCACGTACCTCCTCGGGATAGGTTTGGTTAGGACTAGGCATAGGTTAGGTTATGAGCTAGATCCCCCCTTAGTTAATTCTGCCATAATGGCAACGCCCCGAACCGAGGAATTAAATTCCTCGCTAGGAGTGCTCCTCAAGCGTCTGCTAGAGGACAACAACCCCTACATTAGGGAAGTCTATGATGGGCTCCTTGAGCCATTTAAGAAGGAGAACTGGGGCAAGCCAGACTCCCACTCAAGATCTCCCTCTCCTATTCCCCGACCCAACTCCGCCGATATAGACGTTGTGGTCAGCCCCGAAGCCCCCGATAGCTCTCCCGAATTGGTCTCCTCCTCTGAGTCCTCACCATCCGAGCCAGAGGAATTCCAACTCGTACAAAACGGGAAACGAAAGAAGGCTAGGAAATCCAATGCCGGAAAGGCCAAGAAGGCAGGCACGGCATCGAACGCCCCCCTCTCCGCTTCCCTTTCCCACATCCCCTCTACCGCCGGAGTAGCTGCTCCCTCAGCCGCGACCCCCATCAACCGCTCTCCCAGCCGTACGGCTACTGGCTCGGCTCCTGCCAGCCGCCCGGATAGTCCAATGGAACCGGTTCCATCTCAATCCGCTTCGACCAAGAAGCTCACACCCCCTGCTCTGTACATCAGAGAAAAGGGGAAGTGGACTGAAGTGTCCAAGATGTGTGCGGATCGCAAGATCCAGTACACAAGCGCGACATCTACCCAACAGGGTATTAAAGTAAAGGTCCCCACCTCCACCGACTACAGACAGTTGGTGCATGCCCTTCGTGGAAGGAATATCGCCTTCCACACCTTCTCCCTCCCGGAGGAAAAGCCGACCCGCGTGGTCATCAGGCGGATCCCGAAGGAGATCCCTGCCCAGGACATCCTGGAGGATTTAACCTCCCAGGGCATCCCCGTCTCGGCGGTTCACCGCCTCCACAAGAATAGGTCCCAAGGGGGTGACGAGTACGACATGGTGCTCGTCATCTGTGACCCAGTCGAGGGTCCCCACCCAATATTTAAAATCAAGTCAGTCTGCTCCTTATCGGGCATCTCAATCGAGAGGCCCAGGAAGCAGAATATAGTTGGGCAGTGTCATCGCTGCCAACTATACGGCCATAGCCAAAAACATTGTTACGCACCGCACAGGTGCGTAAAATGTCTAGGCGAACACGCCACGGCAGATTGCCCTCGTCCCAAGGACAGGGCTCTGTGTACAGAGCCGCCTAGCTGCGTGCTATGCGGTCAATCTGGCCACCCGGCAAACTACAGGGGCTGTCCCAAAGCCCCCAAACAATTCGCCAACAGACTGGCGAATCGCGCTCAAGCCCGTCAGCAGAGGGAAAGCCCCCTGACGAAAGCCCCATCCAAAGACCTCCCTGAGCGTCTCAGCCCACAGAGGCCCTCTCCGTGGAACCAGCTCAACCACCAGCGTGCCTTCCCTGCCCTGGTGAAATCCCAGCCCAACCCGTTGCCAATGCCTGGCCTCATGGACAACCCAGTCCCAATGCCCACTCCAGTGGCTCGGTCCCAGGTCCCTCTTCCCTCCCCTAGCCCCCGGCCTTCCAACCAGGAAGAGGAGAGTACAATCGACACCCTCATGAGGTTCCAGGTGTTTATCTCACCTGAGGCCGACTGCTTAGCAGCCGAGCTCAGGTTAGCTAAGGACCTGAAACAGATCAATGAGATTTACGCGAGATATCCTAGGATCGCGGAAGCCCTTCGTAACCTCAACCAATCTCAGTAATGGATAACACACCCGTAGCATCGTGCACCCAACCCCGGTCCCTAAAGTTAGGCTTTTTTAATGCTAATGGCATGGGAGGACAACGCGACGAGATCGCGTCCTTCCTTCGCGATTATCAAATAGACATTTTCCTCATCCAAGAGACTTTTCTAAAACCCAGCAATCGTGATCCTAAAATTGCCAACTATCGTTTAGTTCGCAATGATAGGACACGTTGTCACAAAGGCGGTACGCTCATCTACTACCGCAAGGAACTGCACTGCATCCCAATCGACCCCCCTCCCCTAGAATCCCTACTGGAGGTTTCGATCTGTCGGCTAGCCATGACAGGTCATCAACGGCTTCATATAATGTCTGCCTATATGCCCCCCTCAAACACGTCTGAGAATCATAACCTCCTGGTTAATGATCTCACCAAACTCTTCGGCATGAGTGGTTCCGTTATCATAGCGGGCGACTTCAACGCCAAACATCCCGCCTGGAATAGTAGTATGACTAACCCGAGAGGGAGAGTCGTCTGCGATCTAGGCCAGACCATCAACTTCGATCCCATTGCTCCTATGGAGAACACGCACTATCCCGACACCACTAGTCATCGTCCCGATGTGCTCGATATAGCGCTGCTCAAGAATGTTAGCCTTAGGTTACATTTAATTGAGACGCTACACGAGCTTAACTCTGACCACCGCCCAGTGCTCATGCACCTGGTTTCTCGCTCGGGTATCTCTGACCCTAGCCAACCCACTCCTACCACCCAAATAACCGACTGGAAGAAAGTAAGCGATATGCTGAAATCCGACACGTCACCGCACCTAGACGGTATCCCCGACCACATTGTCTCAGTCGCAGACACCGAGGCCGCTATCGACTCGTTTACAGTTCACGTGCAATCCATTTTAAAGGATTGCTCTCGGGAAGTCCCAGTGTTGAGTGATCAACGCTGGAAACTACCCGACGACATCCGTGAACTGATAAACGAGAAGAACGCGGCCATACGTGCCTATAGCGTCTGGCCCTGCGATGAGAACAAAGCGCACATGCGTTATTTACAGCGTGCTGTAAAGAAGCGCACTAGTGAGTTTCGTTCGAATCAATGGGACAAGATGCTCAGCGAACTGGAGCCAACCCACCAAGCCTTCTGGCAACTTCAGAGGAAGCTGAGGTCCTCCGAGGAGGCCTCTTCTCCACCTCTCATCCGTCCTGACAAGAGCGTCGCTTTTGACGACTCTCAGAAGGCAGAATGCCTGGCCGACAGTTTGGAATCACAGTGCTCCCCTAGCACCCTTCCAGTAGACAAGCAGCACCTCGATGAGGTGGATGCAGAAGTTGAACGAAGGGCTGCACTCCCTCCCGTAGAAGACCCCGACGATCCCCTCCCTCCGGTCACTCCAGACGAGGTCAAGGATATAATCGACAAGCTCAAGCCTCGGAAAGCCCCTGGCGCCGACGGCTTCACCCATAGGATTTTTAAAACCCTCCCCGCTCAGCTCATAGTCCTTTTGGCAGCCATCTTCAATGGCGCCTTGAGCAACAACTTGTTTCCCCAAGTGTGGAAAGAGGCCACCTTCATCGGTATTCCCAAACCTGGGAAACCGAAAGCTCAGCCTTCGAGCTACAGGCCGATCAGTCTCCTGAGCGCGCTCGGCAAAATCTATGAGAGACTTATTTATAAGCGACTCAGAGATTATGCCGAGACAAAAGGCCTCATTCCCGACCAACAGTTCGGTTTCAGAACCGAACATTCATGCATACACCAAGTCCACCGCATCGTCGAACACTTGAGCGCTGGTTTCCAGCGTGAAGCGATGACGGGGGTGTTGTACTTCGACATAGCGAAAGCCTTCGACAAGGTCTGGCACAACGGCTTATTATACAAGCTGTATAAACTCGGTGGGCCGGACCGTCTCGTGCTCATCTTACGAGACTTTCTGTCGGATCGCACCTTCCGCTACCGCGTGGGAAAATCTCTATCTTCTCCCCACCCCATCCGAGCCGGTGTCCCTCAGGGCTCCGTCCTCTCTCCTTTAGTTTTCACGCTGTTCACCAACGACATCCCAACGAACAAGAAAGTTTAGGTTGCCCTATTTGCCGACGACACGGCTATTTATTACACCGGCCGATCTCAGGTTTGCATTCATCGTGCACTTCAACAAGCCGCCGATTCACTCGGCGCTTGGTTTCGTAAGTGGAGGATCGAAGTAAACCCTGAGAAGAGCCAGGCTGTTCTCTATCAGAAGTTACGCCATCAGCGACCGTCACCTGCCCCCATCACTATGTTCGGCAAGCCTATCCCTTGGGAGAAGCAAGCCAAGTACCTCGGTGTCATCCTCGACGAACACCTGACTTTCGCGGCCCATATCAAAGCAGCTCGTAACCGAGCAGCCTTTGCCATGGGCAGACTCCACTTCATGCTAGTCAAAAAGAGCAAGTTGTCACTCAAGTGCAAGTTGCGTCTTTACACGGCAGTTATCCGACCTATCATGACATACGCTTGTGTCGTATTCGCTCATGCCCATCCCCGCCACATCCACAGGATGCAGACCTTGCAGAACCGCTTTCTCCGTAAGATCACCGGAGCCCCCCCGTACGTCCGTAACGATAGTCTTCACCTAGATCTTAGAATCCCCGCCATTCAGCAATTCATGAAACGTCTTGCAAAGCGTTTTTTCGACTCCTCTATTAAGCATAGGAACCCCCTGATCGCATCGGCCGCCCGATACGACCCATCGCGTATCAGCTCAGTCCGCCGTCCTCGGCACACTCTTGTCACCCCCGACGACGCTATTACCCTCTTACAGGAGAGTAGCAAAGACACCAGCACCGTACGTAGAAAATACAGATACAAACCGAAGACATACCGACCTCGCCGCCGAGGTCCGGCGCGTAATCCCCGTTCAATTCCCCCCCGACCCTTGCTAGAGCCAGCCCGCGATGCTGAGCCAGTAATTTCAAACGAGCCCCTAATTAATGACACTCAGATCCAGCCTGTCCCTTTGCTGCCCCCAGCGACGCCCTAAGCCGAGGTTCGTACCCCACAGGGGTGCCCTTAGGCGTGGTCGCTTAGTTTTTAGTTATCATGCCCCTGGCTGGAGGCCTTAGCTTCAAGGCATCCACAGGTATAGTCCGGTTAAGCAGTAGCCAGTCTCTTCTAGACTGAACTGCGAGATGCCATTCCCAAAAAAAAAAAAAAAAAATTTGTCTATGTCACATGAAGGAAATTAAAAAACGAATTACTTTTTACTCCCTAGGGACTAAAGTGGTCACTTTACTCCCGCTTCGTAGGGCTATATTGGCGTACTTTTAGAGCATGAGAAGTGAAATAGTACATTGTTACCCTAGGGGTGAAAGAGATACCGTGGCCCCGGAACACAAAGGGCGATGAAGGAACATGGATGGGTTTTAGTCAGTAAAAGTCTGACACTCCCTCCTGCTCCGCCCAGAGCGGGAGAAGTCATTTGATGATTTCCCATCCGAAAAAAAAAAAAAAAAAAAAAAAAAAAAACGGGTGAAAGTAACTTATTTAGTCCCGAGACGGGGTTTGTGCCCGAGCGAAGCGAGGGCGCTAATAGTTCGAGGGGCTAATAAGTCTTTAACCCGAGGTAAACACATTGCTTTTCATTACGAATACAAGTAAAGTAAAAATAAAAACATGACTCAACTCGAAAAAAATATGAAGATCGGATTACCGCTTTCCCGCCTATTTTGTTTTTTTTTTTCTATGGCCGACTAGCTATTCAGCCATTACCTATTTTTTCATTTTGATAATCGAAAAAATGTTAAATATTTGCCCAAATCTATGTTATTTTAAAGAAATAGTTGAAACTTAATAATTGTAAAGTTATTTAAAAAATATCTATTCTTTAATTAATACTTAACTTTGTTATTTCAATTTTACATCGTGGCTGTATAGAAAGTTGGAACATGGTTCAATAGAAAAATGAACAAATTTTTTTTTATAATTTGACAGTTTGTCAGTTGAAAACGATTCTCCCTAGGGCTGAAAAGTATTACTTTCAACCCGCTCATCAGGCAACTTCAGACCTACTTTCAGAGTATGAGTAATGAAAAGGTTATTGTACACGACTGGTGGGTGTGTCTGTGCTCCTAGTACCTATATTTCCATTATAATGTTTTTATTTACTGGAAAGAATTCAGGGGGCTACCATTAGGTACGTTTAACAAAACAATCATGTTGTAGGACAGTTTTGTTTCAACTTTATAATATTTACTAAAAAGGAGGTCTGTATTCGGTAATGTAGGTACGTCTATAGGCTAAGATGATGGTGAGGTGGAGCAATTGAACGCAACGGCAAAACAATTAGCTGGATCGTCCACAGTAATAAATGTTTATTGTGCAATTTTAACCTCTATGAGATTTTAGATTTTTTTATACTTCATTTTAATAAAGACAATGTTAATAAAAATAAACATTCTTTTTTAAAATTCTAAGTACCTACCTATAGTAAATATAATTAAAAAGGAAGTAAATATAATAAAATAGGTACATCATTTCAAAAAATACATTTTAATTGGATTTCTAAGAACTCAGTTCTCTTTGAATGTGATCTACTTACATAAGACCCTCAGTTCAGGTCTTCAGTTCTAAGTCACCCTTGTAAAAATATATAGGTACCTACTAACTATTTCCTTTTTGATGTTAAAGGTGGATAGATTATCATATCGCTGGATATGTACATCATTTCGGTGGAAAAACTTATCATATCGGTGTACAGAAAAAAAAAAAGTCGGTGCCGTTTTGTCATATCCGTGGAAACCAGAATTCAAACTGAATTTTCTCCTTAGTCTTAAATGATACGTTGATGATATTAAATTTGGGCATATTTGATATCCTAAAGATTACATAAAACATGAAAAATATACAAAAAATATATAAGTTCACCGATATTATAAGAAAATGGCATTTGTTGAAATTCACCCTTTTGCTTGGCTATAACACAGCTTCTTCAAATACTGTGGTTATACGTAAAATTTCCGTAAAATGTTTCTTAAGTTAAACTTAAATGAATCACAGTATCTTAATTAGGTACTGGGTTTAAGATGCCTGCGAAGCCTGCTGTTATTAGGTTGTATGTGTTCAGTTACTGTGTCGTAATAACACTAGAGTTCCTGTATTTAAATGGTTAAAACACAGTAACATAGTAAAACTAACCTAGACCACAGTAACCAATCAGTTACTGGGATTTAACTTTTAAAAAAAAATTGTATGAATTTTGTTCCTATTTTATAACACATTAACTGATTTAATTAAAAAAAACACAATAAAATATTAGTTATTTATACACTGAATTGAAGCGTTGTTTATTTTACAACATATAAAAATGTAATTTTCAACCTAACTTAAATGTTTTGTCTATAACAAAACGATTTAACCATTTAACTTTAAACGCGTTTTTTACAAAATGGCATTTTTTGAGTTACAGTGTTTTCATTTACGAGGGCAGCATTGGCATCTCTATCAGCTTCCAAAAGAAAGAAAATCGCCATATTTATTTTCTCTCTCTTCATGAGTGCCAGTTATTGTGCCATGAGTTCATACACATAGTTTTGTCTACTTACTTCAACAAAATTATGTGGTTCGGGCTCCCGACTTAGTTATACCTAATAACAACTGAATGATTGAATTGAATGAACTTTAAAGGTTAAGCTACCATCATGGTCATTCATCCACGGACTGACCCCATCCATAAAGAGAGTCCTCCCTGCCTCGGGCAGCAAGAAGCAGTTCGTGTCGGTTATTATTCGAAGATCTTACAACCGGTCTCACAAAGGTTATTGTGTTACCAGGAACTGAGTTGCAGAGGTTTGAATAAGCTGTCAGTCGTTTATGAAACACGCAAAAAAACAGACAGGTCAAAAGACTAGCGGCTTTGATGTCACCAAAGTGATTATTATCTATCATGCAATACTCAAACAATCGAATGTGAGCCTGTTATCTTATTAATAATTTGTTGATAATGTGGGATGAGAGTCAGCTGATAACGAATATTGACCAATAATTAGGTGAGGAAAGTCTTTCCTTTATATGTAGGTAATACGTTTGTGAATGGACCGATGCGATGGCTTGTTTGACGAAAGGCTTGGTTTATTTAAGGCAACGGCGGCAACCACCACAACTGGTTTCTGGAAGCCTGGTACCTGATTAGTAATTTAATCGAAAAATCACATATTTATTAGTTTTTGTGACTAAATTATATTATCGGTAAATGAACAGCAATTACCTACCGACAGATTAACGGCCGTTTTCTATAACTTATTTACGTACAACAGCTGTTAGTTAATATGTCTACGTCTCGTAGCTATCGGTGTTTCTATAAACAAAGTTAGCTTGAAATAACCTATCAGTGTCAACTACCAGTCACTTGATTCATAGAAAAATCAAAGAAATCTTTTCTGTGGCGTTTTGTTTCTAAGTCGGTCCGTAAGCTAAATGTCAAACAGACAGAGATAGCAACCTTCCGTTACCTGTTAGTAAGTGATTAAAAATGGCCGTTAGTAAGCTGAAGTGGCAATAGACTAACCTACGTCGAAGGACGAATGACCAGTAGAAGAAAATAATCCTTAAGTGGAGACCGTATTGGCAAGCGTAACATAAATAATTAAATATCGCTGGACATTACACACAGCGCCATCTAGTGCTACACTAAGCATACGACATAGATACTTTTTGTTTGGAAATACATACTTATTATACATATAAACATCCATGACTCGGAAACAAATGTCCATGCTCATCACACAAACATTTGCTCCTACCGGGATTGGGAAGAACGTAAGCCAGCCTCACTACCGCTGCGCCATTTGGGTCGAACATAGGACGAAGGTAGATGGAGAGACGAGAATGGAGTTGGGGTGAGTGATGGACGATGGAAGGTAGGTGGAGAGGTGACATTTAAAAGGAGAGGAGGACAGAGGGTGTTCTGACTGAGCTTGGGATAACCCTAAGCTATGTCTAGCAGTCGATTGTGGTAGACTAAATTGATTGATTGATTTAGTTATTAATACTTATTATAAATACATTCATCTATAACCAAACTCATAAATACACATTTAATGAATTTACTCGCTATCTATTTATTTATACATTTTGTTTGAAACTGTTTTTCCGTCACTTACCTTCCCCCTCAAGGTTCATTGGAAGACCAGCGTCAGACAGCATCACCATCACCTGTCTGGCATGAATGCTGAAATGGACCTTTTTGGCGCAGCCGTGAGGCACACAGCGCATACCTACTATGATTTCCTCCTTATTTTGTATCTTTTTTTTATATATGTGTGTGTGTGTGCTTTATTAACTGACGTCAAATAAATATTTTTCTTTCTTTCTTGCTTTAGTTGAAACGGAATCGACTGTCTTGATATGGACATGTGATGGGGAGGGAAGATAAGAAATATTGTTAGATGGAGAGGAAGACCAAGGAAACTATGGATGGATTGTGTGAGGAGTGATATGAAGGGAAAAGGTTTAAATGATTGCGTGACGGTTGACAGGGGAGAATGGGAGCAAGAAACGTGTTGCGCCGATCCCAAGTATCATGGAACAAGGACAGGAAGATGGTGATGATGATGGTTAGTTCAATGCTGATGAAACCAACACTAATAAATGAAGACATGAGATTTAACAAGAAACTAAATTATAGGAACTTTCTGGAACAAGGCAGCTGCTGAGTGATTTACCACCAAACCTTTCCACAAGATGATAATTTAATGTAAGTAAGCTATTAGCTACTCGAATAACTACTGCGTAAAAAACGTAGCAAACAAAATGATGCATCCATTACCTGTGAAAACGAACATAAAACAAATCTGTTGGAGACAGATGTTTTAGTAAATCAAGTTAAAGAAAATTAAATGTTTAGGGAAAAAGGAATTAGATGTATGGCTCACGTTTTTGGCATTTAGCCAGATATTCAAGTAGACAGTACCTATCTATAATTCTCTCTATACAATAAATATAATTGACGTGTCTGTTTATAATTTCAAAAAAGTATTTATACGGTATGTACTTTTAACAAATAACAAAACATTTTTTTTGTCTGTCAGTCTGTGTGTTCCGGCTAATCTTAGAAACGGCTGGACCGATTGACCGATTACGAGACTTTTACTGGCAGATAGCTGATGTTATAAGGAGTAACTTGGGCTACTTATATTTTAAAATCAGTCTGGTAAAAGGATAAGGGTTGCGTGTCAAAAAAAAATTAAACCGTAATATTTATTTAATAAGAATGAAGATCGCGGGCAACAGCCAGTACTTATAATAATAATAATTTAATAAAGCTGAATTTAAGGGTTGGTTTGTTTGGACTCGCTAATCTCTAAAACTACAGTCAGATTTGCGAAAATCTTTTTGCTTTTGATAGCCCAATCTTCTAAAAGGATTTATAGTATTACATCACACTACGACCCAATGGTAGGTGAAGCCGCGTGGCATAGCTAGACTATCAACGAAGCACGTTTGGATATCATGTGTTGAGGTGTGGTATCTGTTATCTGGTATCGGCTAATGATATAACCATAAATATTGAATTGCAATAAATTGGGGGAAACGTGATGGGCATGCGTGTCTGGTGTGGTGGTTACATGTTAGTGCTTAGTTAGATATTAGATACAAGTGTTTAAGAGCGCACCGAGCTTCTGGTGCTAACAGATTTTAGGTATTCCTAAGCAGGACGAAGCAGGACTAAAGCGGATAGGGGGGAAGCGTGGCGGCTCAGTAGGCTTAGCCAAATTGACAATCTACAATCGTTAACGCTAATAGAAAACTAACCAAATGTATGGGAATGACATCTATCAACGATAAGTCACGTGGTGAAAACAAACGAATAGAAATATTAAAGTTCAGTCAAAACTGTATGTTGGCTACGATTTTTAAGGGGTGTGGCGATCACGATTGTAGAAACGAATACATTTTATTCTATCATCTTGATCGATGTAAGCTTGTCTACAAAGTTTCTATTCGTTTGTTTTGACCACGTGACTTAACGTTTACGATTGTAGAAAGAGAATCGATACGAATCGTTTGTAACTTGGCTAGGCCTGCTGGTTAGAATGGGCGGAACGCACGCTAATTTTGGTATTTCTCTCATATTATTCAAACAAATACACATTTCGAAAATGTAAAATGTATGCGTTATAGAAAACATGTAGTTTTGTTATTATTCAAAATCTGATGATCTTTCGTGAATTATTTACGCCGTACTTAGGGTTTATTTTGTGTTTTTTGAGATTACTTTGGATTTTTTTTCAATCGAGGAAACTAAAAGTAATCGTGTTTCTAAAGTGTACGATGTATAGAGTGAATCCTTAAATATCTTACATATTAATTGTATAATTATAGGATAAGTAATAACAATGCAGCAAGGGATCAAGCAAATGCAATTATTTTGGAATTACGCATCGTTTCCTCGGTGCGCTCTTAATAAGTAATAGGTATTTATTGTTGCGCGTTAGGTTTTCGGCCTATGATATTGCGAGTACTTCTTGCATAAATGAGCGTTCATCTAAAAAGTTGGCAACGTCGCAAATAGCTGTCAAATATTTTCCTATTTTAATTAATTTGGCAGTCAAAACAGCGAAATATTTGACAGCTACTTTTTTGTGACGTTGCCCGCTTTCTGTATCAACGCTCTTAAACAAATGAAAAATTCTGGATAAGCTATGAGACTAACATATTTGTTGATCTTCTAGTTGAAAATGGAAATAAAGACGTTTTTCAGTGCTCTGCTTGTTTAGTAATATAAAGGTACATTTTTTATTATAATGGCGTGGAATTGAATAGTTGGTTATTATTTAGCGATTAAGTACGATATTGGTCAACCCCAACATAGTAGGGGAAAGGTTTGGCAGATGATGATGGAGAAAGTTTTTCAGTTTGATGATCTGTACCAAACCCTTAAATATGGCCACACTATCATCAACCTATTAATGTTCCCACTGCTGGGACACAGGCCTCCTCTCTATGAGAGGGAATGGGCTATAATCCACCACGCGGGCCCGGTGCGGGTTGGTAGATGTCACATGTCTTCGAATTTTTGGTTCTAGGACATGCCGGTTTCCTCACTATGTTTTCCTTCACTGTTTTGAGAGCAGCGGTGATGAAATAAATTACACAAAGTAATGCGCCTGCCTGGGTTCGAACCCACGACTTACTGTTCGTTAGTCGGGGCCGCCACCACTGGGCCACCGCTGCTCTGATATGATACATGGTGTATCCTACCCTACTAATACTATAAATGCGAAAGTTTGTGAGTGCGGATGTATGGATGTTTGTTACTATTTCACGCAAAAACTTCTAAACGGATTTCGATGAAATTTTGCACACAGATAGTTTATAACCTGGATTAAAACATGTGATATTTTTTATCCCGGTAGAAGATCCCATAGGACAATTATGAAACTTCACGCGGGCGAAGCCGCTGGCAGAAGCTAGTTAATATTATTTAAATTCGCCTTCAAGCACAAAAACTTAATAAAAAATGAAGTTCTTTTAACGTAAACATAAATAATCTGCCTGCTATAGGTACTGTTCCCGCGGCTGGCACACAGGCATCCTCTCTGTCTATATATTTCTATGTCTTGCTGAATATCAGAGGGATCGTAGAGTTATCAGTACATACTAGGCACCAATTCCAGGTGTTAAATATATACAAGGTTATAGGAAAATCCGTAAAACTTTTCCCCACTTGGTAGTAAAATAACAAAATGCGCGCTAAATATTATATGCTAAACACGGAAACCCAAGCAAGCGTAAAACCAAAACATTAATAATGGCGATACCGTATCACCTAGGGATGCCTGGTACACTATACTGGTATTAACAAAGCTTGATAGTATTAATCAGAGGAAAAATTCAACTACACAAACTTACCGCTTTCATCTAAAAATTTGTGCCTCAGTACTGACCTTTACCGTGGCCTCGGAACACAAAGGGCGATGAAGGAACATGGATGGGTTTTAGTCAGTAAAAGTCTGACACTCCCTCCTAATCCGCCCCGAGCGGGTGGAGTCATTTGATGATTTCCCATTCGAAAAAAAAAAAAAAACAAAAAGTGCTGACCTTCGTTTTAAGCGTTTATGAGAAAGAGGGAGAAAGACATATATTTATGGGTGAGCTCATCATCTACCTAGCTTTCTTCCGACTATGTTGGGGTCACCTTCCAGAGATAGACGGATGCAGCTAAATACCAGTATTAAAAAAAATATATATTCATATAATAATATTTTACAAATTATTATTTTTATAATTCTATCTAAAATAAGTAGTAGTTATATTTTAATAGGTCGTAAATAGTTAATAGGTGCATGTTTGTAATAATAATAAAAAAACGTGTATCTATAGACTAAGAGAATTTTCACTCTTAGTCTATAGATACACGTTTTTTTATTGAGATAGAGAGCACAAAATTGTATTGTCTGCCAATAAACTGCTGCGTAGTTTGGCAGAATGTTACTAATGTAATTGTATAATCTTCAACAAATAAATTATTTACATACATACATACTTGAAGCGACTGCCTATCTGACCTCCACAACCCAGTTAGTACCTACTGGGTAATACGATACCCCTTGGTGAGACTGGTTGTCAGACTTTCGGACCATACCTGTAACGAATGTCAAAGATCTACAAATGACAGTCGAGACTAATGGCTTAACGTGCTTTCCGAGGCACGGAGGAAACTCGGTAAGTAATGGGTGGTCACCCATCCAAGTGTCAACCTAGACAAGCGCGGCTTAACCTGGAGGTCGACCCGAATTATGGGTGTTATTATTTAGCCACGAGCTCCTCCGAAATATTTATGGGTAGGCTACAGATCATCAAACTGAACAACTTTCTCCATGGGACCAATATAGTAATCGTGAAAAAATAATCAGCTGCGCCATATTAAAATTACACCCTCTCTGTTAAACGCTGTAAAAAAGTACATACAGGTTCAAAGAAACAGAAGATGAAGAGTGATAACTGTTGAAGGATCCATCTTTTCAGAGGATTTTTCTCTTTCCCTCTTAAAGGGCCTGTTTACCCGTAGTGTAATCATTAAACGCTGATGATGCTGTTCGTACAAGACAAAAATTGAAAGCGGTATGAATTTAATGGCCGCCCTAACTTCCACCATTTTAATATAGTTGTGCTGAAGATGCCATCAGTAAATGGACTTTAACTTTGATAGCTCTGAATATCTCTGAAACGTGTCACTTTAGAACATTTTACCTGAAACAAAACTTGTTTGTATTCATACATAAATCTTCCAGGCCCTTTGCATGCTTTCGACATCCAGAATAATATATGCGATGCCTCGTCTAACACAATAAATAAATTTAAGAATTTACAATCATTTTCACACCTGAAAACAGTATTTTGTAGACAGCCCTAGTATTACTTACTATTCACCAATATACACCATTAAACAAAAAACCTTCGAACATAAATCTGAAAATATCCCTCTTATCCAATTAATTTGAGCTTATCTCGCCAATATTCAAGCACATAGATGAGTTATCAATTTTGTAATAACCCTTATCTCGGTATTATTACAGCGGCTTCAGTGCTAATGTACTTGGTACACTTAGTATGCACTCATGGCGTTAATTACAAGCTAACAACAACATAGAATGTAACGCTCGCTTGCACCAAGAATCTAAACTGTAAGTGAATTTGATAAAACCAAGGACCGAAAAAGTTACCCGTATAGGGGTTTAAATCGGGTTATTTTTTAGGGTTACGTGAAAAACCCGAGTTAGTTTTTGAACATAAAAATATGCAAGGAAGTGAGGGAGTTAACCCGCGCTCGGTGCTTTGTTTCTTTCGTTCTTTTTTGTTTTTTAGCCTGATCTGTTCCTCTCCTGGGCAAAAGCATTCAGGTAAATCAGTAATATATAGATGGTTTACCCTTATTTTATGAAGGTTAACTCGTACATTGGTTAACATAATTGGGTTTATAGGTCTAACCGGTTAACCTTTTAACATGATTAATGATCCCTGGATAAGACGTCGTTCTGATTCTGTCCTATAAAGATGACAGAATTATGTTTTGATATGTTTAGTGCTAAATACAATTTCTGTTAGGTGCTGCTTCATACAAATCGCAATCGGACGAGTAGAGATACGGCGATTCATCACCATTACATGGTTAAAGTTCCTCGGACCCGAACAAACCGCTATGCTTACACGTTTATTGTTATTGCGAACCGCCAGTCTGTGAAATTCACTACCGGCTTCCCCTGATCATTATAATCTGGATCTATTCAAAGTTCGAGTTAATCGGTTTCTTCTAGGCAAGCGAGCTCTACCCCAGGGCGCATCATCGCTTCTCATCAGGCGAGTTGAGAGGCATAAAACTTATAAAATAAGCGACAGCGCGCTGAGGGCGCCCCTGTGGGGTACGAGACTCGGCTTAGGGCGTCGCTGGGGAGGGCAGCAAAGGGACAGGCTGGATCTGAGTGAGATTATTTAGGGGCTGATTTAAAACTACTGGCTCATCATCGCGGGCTGGCTTGAGTAAGCGTCAGGGGAACAATTTTGAGCATAAGTTGGAGCTCATAAGTTGGAACCATAACCACTGTGCCAACATTGCTCCGTTGGCGCGTGTGCGCAATTCCTGAGGGAAGTTCCTATCCATGAATGAATTTTAGTTGTAAATTCTTGAATGAGTTAAGAATAATATATTATTATACAATACATTAATAATCATATCGGATGTTTAATATAATACATTGTTTGACTTCCGATACGCGTGGGGTTATAGGTCGATGTGCTATTAGAATGTATTATTAATTTGTTTATTATTATAGTAATTGCGTGTAAGACTGTTGTTGAACTTGATAATCTTTGCAGATCATTTGTTTAAAGCGTGTTTCGATGATCTATAAAATTCTTGATAGATGGTATTCTTTTACTAGGTTTTGAACGCGGCTACGCTCACGAGGTAGTCGGAAATTATTCCACCCGCCCGTCCTACCGGGATAAAAGTATCCTACTATAGTCCCTCTGTATGCCAAATTTCATCAAAATCCGTTTCGCCGTTTTTGCAGAATTAAGCACCGAATATCCAAACATAGAAACTTTCATATTTGCAATATTAGTAGGATGTCATTATATTGTTGTTTTCATAAATTACTTGCTATTGTTATAAAAATATTTTGGTTTATGACATGTCTCATAAGTCAAGAAAAGCGACGTGATCTTCGACTACACGTGCCGTATGTTGGGGTTGGCTTCCAGTCTAACCAGACGCAGCTGAATACCAGTATTTTACACCGACCAACTGCCTATCTGACCTCTACAACTCAGTTAAGCGGGCCAACGCCAGCCCAGGGGCTCAAAGCTCTCGCCAAAAGATTTATACTGTGCCAAAACGCACTTCAAGTTAATTTCTGCAAAAAATCAGTAGCTTTGTAACGATACAAGACACTTGGGAAGTTGGGAGTCCTGTCACAAAAAGGCGCTATGAATACGACTGTAGTCACCAAGGACGCAGGCAAATGACAGAGCTTAAATTTTGGTCATGAGCTTTAAAATACATCCGACCAACGTTCAAAACTGTAACAAGCTGTTCCTGACAACATACTATCATCAATGCTTTTCAGATTATAAAGATGGTAGCATTGTTTTGGTTGCATTGTTACGATAATCTTTTTTTTTTGTCTATGTTTCGGATTGGAAATCATCAAATGAGTCCCGCTCTGGGCGTTTTTGCTATGTAGTTTTAATTTCATATTATATTATTATAAGCCTATATTGTCCCATTGCAGGGCAAAGGCCTCCCTTCCCTCCTTCCACATTTCGCGATCTAATGCGGTTATAGTTGTAATTAGTTTAAAAATAAATATAATCATAAGTGTGCCGTGCCTACCTCAAGAGTACCTACAAAACATAAAATTAAGATAAGAGTCATCAATTCAAAAAGCTTTTAGTTCAATTTGACAGTTCAAAAATATTCATTGCTTTGAAGCCGATTTACCCATAAACATCAATCATACTTGATGGAAGTATGGATTTGTTATTGACCTACTCCCAAAAGCCATTACGTAAATATCTCACCTACTTCCTAAATTAGGCGCCAAAAATATTCTGATACGATACCTACCGTTTATTATCACAATGTACGCAAAATAAATAGCACCAAATCCCCAGTGACATAATCTGGTTGAACGCGATGACCGTAATAAGAGAACATTCGTCAAACACGTGCTGTGTGTTTCTGTGCTCCTGGTAAAAGATAATGAATATTGCGCTTCCACAAGGCGGAGTTAGGAGTTGACTAACGGCCATTTTCTCTAACTTACGTATAACTGTTGGTTAATGTGCCTTCATCCGTAGCTATCGGTGTTTCTATAAACAGAGAATATCCTATCCTTGTCACAGACAACTACGAATCAAGTGACAGGTAGGTCCTGTCACTTGATTCATAAAAAAAATCAAAGAAAGCTTTTCTGTGACGTTTTGTTTCTAACCGTCTGTAAGTAAATTGTCAAACAGACAGAGATAGCCACCTACCGAAACCGGCTAGTAAGTTATTGAAAATGGTCGTAACTCGGTATTTCCGTCTCAGGTCGGTCTGTCTGTTATCTTTTCACGCCCGATCCAGGTAGACCATGACCCGAGACTGCATGGGCACAGGCTACTTTTTATCCTGGTAGTATGATCGTACGTCGAAAAATCCCACAAAACCGACATCAACGCAGACGAAGCCGTGATTAAAACCTGACTACTGAAGAATGGAAATTGAACTGTTTCTTGGTCTAGATACTTCTGAACACTGATCAGATCCAACATCCCTTTTAAAATCATTGGGCGTTTATGAGCAACGTCACACCAAAACTTTGGGGGTATTTTATTAGCTCCTGGTGGCTATGCTGCTCGCCTCTATCTAACCCATTAGGGCCAGTAGCTAGCCTGGATGTGATTTGGCTAACAAGAAAACAATGTGCATAGTTTCTACGTTACATCTTAATTGCGTAATTATGAAATTAAGTTGCCACAGTTAACTTGCCTAATCCTCTTTCAATAAGATCATTCGAGTAGTTTAATAAAACTAGTACAGACCTGGAGCCCATGTCTGCTATTTTTATAAATTCGTCATTCCAACACGATCCCATTCTCATACCATTGTCATTTTGCTATTAGTTCGTAATCTGCTAAATTCATAATGGTCGATCATTGGTCGGTCAATGGTCTCGTAATAGAATTGTGTTATAATGACATTGTCGTATTGCCATTATTAGATTTCATTTATATATATTTTTACATATTATTTATTAGTGTTGTTAGCAATCTGAAGTACTTAGTAAGAAGTTCGTAAATAGCACCAGTCATTCATTTGTCATTATGTACGAGATTACCATTCTATGCCATTTCTTTCAATGGAGTGTCAGTGGTTAAGACGCTACCCTTATCGGGACAGCGTAAAAACGTCCTCTTTTTCGTCGCAGAGTTAGCAGTATTGGTACATATTACAAGCCCAAAAAAAATACGGTGTGTAGTCAAATGTATAAGTAAAAGACAAAAATATTTTCAAAAAAGAATCCAGAATCTTGATAAAAAAAATCGCAAGAAAGAACACGAAAAAACTTTTTCGTCTCGAAATACCCAATATTTTGAGCGATAACTGTTCAATTTTTTTTAACTATCAAATAGAAAATTCAATCAACTATAGACTTATGTAAAAATATTTTAACATATCGGCGTACTTTTTTTTTAAATAAATTAATACTGCGAAATGTCTTTCATATTGGCGGACACGAGATTGACGCCATCATATTAGTAGATTACCAAACTTGTCAAAATCAACAATTATGAAATCAATGATAGACCATTCTGACACTATTGTAATAGCAGGCTTGGGGGGCCCTGTACTGTTTAAAGAAATAGCTCCATTTTCATTTTTTTATTTATTTATTTAAACTATCATTACAGGGTAATGCGACAGCTATGAAGTCCTCCTAAAAATACATTTGCAAGATTTAAATCTTTTACGATGTCTTATCTCCGAAAATTGTTTATCTTTGTCTCGTCATATATAAAGAAACATTAGGTATTAAGATTACGAAGTTATTTATACAAGAAACCGTTTCTGTTAAGCACAAAAATCTATTTTTAAGTTTGAACCCATACCTTCGTATAAAAATCTGCATAGCGATAACATAACGTAACATTATTGTGAGTTATTGACCAATTAATGGTTCGTTATGATGTGGGGAATTTGTTATGTTAATGTATTAAAATGTGTTGAATATTTAACTATATTATAATAGGCTTGTGTATTGAAAAATCTAATTAGTCCGTCAGATAGATTATCAAAAAATATTTGACGTGTTTTTTCTTTTGTTACGTAAACCAAAATTGACGGATAGCCTGATACGACGCTTTTAAAATTCTCAATACGACAAGCCGTGCTATAATTTATAGTGCGTTGTGACGTCACGAGCCCCCACTCCCGAGTTTTGATGCGTTTTGTCTTTGTCAATTCATTGATTAACAAAAACAAAAAATACATGTCCATTATTTTCTACTCTACTTTTACTCGTAACTGACGGACTAAATAGATTTGCAATTTATTGATGGTGGTAACTTGCCTATCATAAAGTCTTAGTACTGTTGATCCTTTGGGTTATCCTTGAAAAGCTAGTCACTGTCGGTAATACCGAAGGCAAGAGAGCGCGAGGCCGGTCGCCAACACGATGGTCCGACCAAGTAAAAGAGGCTATGTCCTCAAACAAATTTCAGCAGGTGGTGATGGCAACTTTGGACCGGAGTAAATGGAGGCAGATTGTCCGTTTAAAGGGTTCCAGTGACCACGATCCTCAGTAATGAGGGACCGATTGAAGAAGAAGAAGTACTCTTGATGCCCTCTATTACAGACCTCTCTTAACAAGAAAATGAGGAGCAGGGCGGCTAGGTAATCCTCATCTCTCTGCCCTTGCATGTTACTTGGAGTCGGCGCAACACCGTTTTTTCCTGTCAACCGTCACGCTATCAATAAAGTACATTTTTCATTCAAGTGGAGAATGTTTGCTATTGCATTTAAGCCGACGACTGCGTGTATCAAACGACGTTTTTCAATACACTTTTGAAGAAATAAAATAAAATAACGAAAAAAAAAACAATCACCGCCGACTATTGGCATTGAACCAATTTGGACTAAAGTATAGGTATAGTTTTATCTGTGGCGATTTTCCAACGCCCGCGTGCTGTGCCGCAAGCGGGAATGGCTCGTTCCCGCTTGCGGGACAGCACGCGGTGTTGGAAAATGAAAAAGATCCACGTGTGTGAAATACATTGTATGTTATATGTGTTGTCACAATACTTTGCATGTTGAACCTAATCGTATAGTGCGATAAGAACCCGTTTTCTAGGAAGTGTATTGAAAACTCCTTTAAGAAGAATCGGCTAGGTATGCATGTATTCTAAGTTACGTGGAAAATAAAACTGGAACTTATTGCAGATTCCATACCCAGTTTGGGTAATCCTAATTATTGGCCACGTCTAGAGTAATTGCCAAATCCGTGTATCGAATCGGTACACTGATCTTCGGGATAAACTAACTTTTAATTGTCCTAAAAGGAGCAATTAGCCTTCAGGACTCTATTGCAAACATGTTTCATCAATCTATAGTCGAATATTTGTCATCAGCGGTATTATACAGGGTGTAATCCAACTCATCACGAAGCCGTCAACCAAGCTTTCTGTACATCAAACTAAGTAACTTTACAGTAAAATTATTGCTGGGAAACGCCTTTTTTTTTGGGGTGAAAAATCATGTTTTGTGGTAGAACTCGATGTAACGCACTCAAAACATTGTGCTGATGGATGGATTGAATAGTACGGGGGTCGTGGAGGTGTTTAAAGTAAAAATCTTACAATGAAAACTTGTATTTTAAAAAAAGTTGTCAATACGTTAGAACTTTGTCCACCAATATCTCCGTAACTAGAAGGTTCCCAGGTATGGTGTAGAACAAAAAAATGATCGCAATGATGAGGAAAACAAGTGCCTTTCGACTTCGATAAGAGGTGTTTTACACCCTTTATTGTAGGTAGAAAAACCACACCTAGCACTGCTTGTCTCATCATGTAAAGGTTGAGTGGTAGAAAATGCGTATGGTATTAAGTCCGCCTCTGTAGGTACTCTAGCCTTAAAGTCTTTAATAAATAAAGTCTATACATATAATAAAATCGTTGAGACCAAAAAATCTGTTCATTGAAGATTAAAAAAAAAAACCAGCCAGGGTGACTTAAAATAAGTAACAGAACATATTAAATCCATTTTAAAAAATTTTGTTTGTGTTTGTTTGTTTGTTTGTTTGACCGCGCATCACGTAAAAACTACTGAACCGATATTGTTGAAATGTTCACAAATCTATTTAAATACATTCAGAATAACATATAGGCTATAGAAATTTTGGAATTTTTTGGAAAAAGGGGGTGAAATGGGGTGGTAAAGTTTGTATGAAAAAAATTTTTAGATTGTTGTAGAATCATGAAACTTAGAATAAATACTTATTAATAAAAATAAAGAAATACCTGTTTCAGCATTTTTTTAAAATCTCATCCAGAGACGCAAAAAAGAGGGTTTTGTGTTTAAAATTAATAAACTTCAAACACCTATACAATCAAATCCAATGAAGTGTAACCTTTTAAAGTTGCTACATATACTTCGTATCTAATACAGGTAAATATCATTTCTCAATTTTCTTGAAATTTGATTTTTGACGTGAATACGCACAAAATAGCGGAACTCAAGAAAATCAGCTTTCTCCGGTATAAGTAGTTGGTACGAAATGTTTGTGCGCGCATCACGTCAAAATTACTGCTTAGGCTTGCGCATCACGTCAAAATTACTGCATAGGCTTCTTTAATATTTAGACTACATATTATCACGCTACTTCCTTAAGGGGGTAGGCAATTTTGCATTATTTCCGTATACTTCAATTGTTTGACGTTTCAGTCATGACGTAAGTACATGAGAACGGCTATTTGTGGCTTATGTCAATGAAGTAAATAGCCTCCGCTACCGCTCTGTAAACTACGGGGTTGCAGGTTCAAACCCTCCAACATTATTTTCACTTTTTGTGATTTGTTTATTTTTTTTTTTTGATGCTGTGAGATTTCCTATATTTCATTTTGTATTTAAATTGTGTGCATTTCTATATTTCTTATTTTTTTTCGTGAAATATTTTTCCAAAAAGTAATAGAGAAGTATGGAAGAATGAATACAATCATGCTGCGCCGACCCCAAATAAATTGGGATAAGGGCAGGAGTATGATGATGAGGATGATTTCTCCAAAAAGTAGTATAGCGAACATCAGAAGCCTGATAAATCCACGTGTTCCTGTCGTGCAAGAACTGTGCTATGCTATTCGCAATAATCAATAATCCATACGCAGTTTACGTAGATTATATTTACAGCTAAATTGTTATTGGCCTCATATCGTGTTTTCGGGCGGGAGGAGACGCCCGGGTTCTTCCATTGTGAGGATCGACCGGAGGACACGGTGGAGCACACTGTGGAGGTGTGCCCCACTTGGGCGGAACACCGCCGTATCCTCGAAGTGGCGATCGGCGGCGGCGACCTCTCTCTCCCGGCCCTGGTTCAATACATGGTCTGGAGCGAGACGGAATGGGACGCCGTCACCTCCTTCTGCGAAGCAGTCATGTTAGCGAAGGAGGTGGCGAAACGTGAGAGGGAGAGATCCTTACGTCCCGGCCACCGCGGGAGACGACCCGGGCGTCGGGAGCCACGTGGTGGCCCCCGGCCACCGTAGGCGCGGGCCTGTGGACGGGGAGCTATGGGCTAGCTCGCCGTCCGTCCGTCTCATGACGACAGGCCGTGTCGACGGCGCAGGAGTGTTCCACACGCGCCTCAAAGAGAGTCAGCAAAAAAGAAGGGATCCGCAAGGGCCGATGCCTGCCGGGGCTGCGGAACTATTCGAAAGAGATACCGTGGCCCCGGAACACAAAGGGCGATGAAGGAACATGGATGGGTTTTAGTCAGTAAAACTCTGAAACTTCCTCCTGCTCCGGGAGGAGTCATTTGATGATTTCCCATCCGAAAAAAAAAAAGCTATATCGTGGTTGGGCTCAATTCATGCACCTTGATGAGAACTTTCGACCTAGCTGGAGTATGACTGTCATCGAGTGTCTAAGGATGAAAACCTAAGGCTGTCGAGGGAAGGCCCAAATTGGAAAAACATAGCATATTTCTGGTTAAAGACATTTAATTCTCATAAAGAAATTTACATTTCACTTAACGATGATTGCATATATTTCCGAGAAATTAAATTGTTACCTACTTGAATCTATACTTATCATAAAGGAGAAAAGTTTGTTTGTTTGGTTGGTTGAACGCGCTAATTTTAGGAACTACTGATTCCAGTTAAAAACATCTTTTAGTGTTGGATAGCCCATTTATCGAGGAAGGCTATACGGTATATAACATCACGATACAATCAATAGGAGCGGAGCATCAATGAAAATTGTTGCAAATACAGCGAAAAATTATTGCTTTTGAGAGCTTCCGTTCCGTGCGCTGCGTAAACGGTTAAAGTTACTCAACAATCATACATGTATGACGGGATTGTTCCTCTTAAAAAGTCCGCTAAAGCATATTATCTGCATTTTTTTTAGGTTGACTCACACTCTCTCTAAGCCTCTCTCTTACGTAACGCAGACGAAGTTGCGCGGGTCAGCTAGTCTTAAATAAATTAATTTATTAAAGCAAACTTCTAAAAACAGATGTCACTGCATTCTAGTATAATATTAGTCTAAAACAAGTATCTGAGCAGCTGATCACATAATATTATATTTACAAATCTAACAAGTATAGCTAAGTAAAAAATCAATAAAAACTAGGGATGCATACTTGTATTTATTTGTACTTATCGATACTTTGAAACGATTCTAGAATCGTATCAAATGGATTCTATCCGATTTTCTGAATATAGGTAAAATCGTAGCGTAACGTCGCGTCGTCGTCCTGGATGACTTACGGCTTGTACACATAAACACGATACGACGTCGCATCGTGCTACGACGTGGCATCGTCTTACGATGCGACGTGCATCGTGGGAATCTACGACGTCGCAACGTGTCACGATGCACGATACGACGTTGTTGAAACTATCTTTCACCGGTGTTGTTCATTTGTTATTTGCTTAGTGCAGTCAATTTTTCGAAATTTACTGCGACCGACCACACGACGAAATCGTGACACGTTGCGATAACGTGGCACGTTGCGATGTCGTAGATTCCCACGTCATGACGTCGCATTGTGACACGATGTCACGTAGCACGATGCGACGTCGTATCGTGTTTATGTGTACAAGCCGTTATTAATAAATTCCTCTAAGAGTCTTAACAAAGTCCCAGGAATTATTTTGTAATTCATTTGTGTTCCCCTTTTGTATTCTTTTGAATTAGCTGATGCTTGCAATATAAGACAATGTGGCACGTTACCATCCATTCATTCCGATACCGTACTTTTGTATCGATACAGAAAAGTATCGAATCATGCTTCACTACTACATAGATATTCAAGTGTAAAATGATTGACGAGTTTAAAAACTGCATCCAATTTTAGAGGTCTTTGACATGTCCACCGATCTACTCGTGAACTGTGAACTTTAAGGTTCAGTAGACTGTTGAACCTTCATAGATCAGATCATAATGTAGTTTAGTGCTTGTAAATAGAGTCATCTTCCTGAAAATGTCTTGAAAGATGGTTTTTATTCAGTTATGATAAGTGGATTTTAGATCAACTTTTAGTAGTTTGCTGATAAAATAAAACTTTTATTTTGACTTTTTCTTCCCATCTTCTGTATTTTACGTCTTATTCATCATTTCAGAAGGCCAAAATATTATTTTTTTTTCTCACAGACTATTTCATCCATCGTTGGTCTTCCCCTGCTGTTATCCACATAATTTTCAAATCCGCTTTGTATTAGGAGTTTCTCGGCCCGAGATGGGCATTAGTATAATATCAGACTTTCACTGAGCTTAGGTGATGAAGAACATGAAAGAGCAGTAAAGCTTGCAACCACCCTATGAAGTCATCGAAATCGGCTAGATAGCATCTTCGTCAGCCATCTTCATGCTCAAAACTCTCCATGATAATCATTTTTCTTTCTAAAACTTTCAAATCTCCAAGGAAACCACCATTTTATCCAATTAAAAGAAAACATTTATATTGTTGCGGATCAGTAAAGTGAGACGCCCTCAGGCTCGGTGGAATGATCTTCGCAGGGTGACTGGTAGCAACCGGATGAGAGTTGCTGAGAATCGAGTTGAGTGGCGTGCCATTGAGGAAGCATATGTCCAGCAGTGGACTGCTGTAGGCTCATGATGATGAAACATATCGTTTTTCTAACTTAAAACATAAATGCTGACTGGCACTTTTATGTTAGCCAACCCAAATACCTCAAAAAACTTAGGTATTTCGGAGTTCAACAAAACAACTAAAATATACAGGGTGTAAACCACCACATCACGAAGCCGTCAACCAAGCATTCTGTTCATCAAACTAAGTAACTTGACGCAAAAATTATTGCTGGGTAACGACTTGTTTTTTGGGGGTGAAAAATCATGTTTTGTGGTAGAACTCGAAGTAACGCACTCAAAACATTGTGCTGATAGATTGATTAGTACGGGGGTCGTGGAGGTGTTTAAAGTAAAATTCTTTCATTAAAACTTTGTACTTATTTTTTTTAAAAGTTGGAACTTTGACACCCAATATCTCCGTAACTAGAAGGTTCCCAGGTAGAAAAAAAAAAACGCAATGACGAGGAAAACAAGTGCCTTGCGGCTTCGTTAAGAGGTGTTTTACACCCTTTATAAAGACACAAGAAAACTGCGGAAAATCCCAAGACAAGGAAAGCGACTGAGCTTTTATAACCCTGTGCTGAGTGAAAGACTGTGTTGTGCAGTAACCTTGTACGGGGGTAACCTCAGGAACCGGGGTCAACCGTAGCGTTTGACTTATTTGCTGAAAGGGCGCTGTTACACCGTCGCACCGTAAATGGAATGTATGTGAAAATCGTTCGTAGGTTCCAAGTAGTGTAGGACAACAATACAATACAATATGAGGAGGAATATTGTTACCTATATTAAATATATCATTGAAAGTAGGTAAGAAAACATAGATTGTACTTAATTGGCTGTAGGTTTAGTTTAAATAGTTTAGGTTAAGATTGTAAAGAGCTGTGGATTTTGTAATAATAAAAAAATAAACATCAGTTGGTATAATATAATAAGAGTATCACTAGAACACAATAATATCAAGCAATTATCTAGCTGATAACTTACCGTATGATATAATTTTCAGTTGTTCTATGTTTCGTTGAGAAAACTATAATGATGAATTTCTTTCTCATTAAAAACCAGTCGTTTCAAACAAAGGCGTCAAGACAGCAGTTTTACTCTTCATTTATAATATAATCAATTATTTTAAAAAATTAAATGCAACGTATTTGTATAAAAAGACTCATTTCCATATCTTTTGTCAAGAAAGAAATTCAAACACCATCAAAGACATTTAAATATTTACGAACAATAGACGGGACAAGACGAAGAAAATCGTAATCCAAATACTTGTTATCAAGAAGCATTCGTGAGTCAAAATTGAAAATGTTCGGGATCAAAATTTTAGTATTACATTATTCCCAATGTCCGCTCTATACCTAATTTTCTTAAATCTTTTTGATCACCATCAATTTGCAGTTATTTCTCTGTTACGCGTCGGTGTGTCACTTCTGTCACACCGACGCGTAACGCCAATGGCCTCGACTGTCATTTAGTTTTATCGGGTGCTTACACAACCTCGTAAGGGGGTGGGCACAAGGTGAACCCATCGGTTTATTGTGATAATGAGGATTATGTGTATTGAGCCTTAGTAATAACTGGACTATATATGGAAGGTCTAGCTAGCGGTGGCTAAAATGTTTTTCATGAGGTGTAAAGCTTTGATCATAAGCTTCTTTATTTTGCGCCAGCGCACACAAAATTAGAAAGGTTCTAAACAATGAGTATTTTGTTGACAATAATAAATAGCTTTTAATTTTGATTTTGATACTGCACGACTTGACATATACTTAGTATATTATCGCAACATATATGTCTACATTGTAATTCGTTTACTTACTTAAATCGGTGTAACTGGTCAACGCAAGTAACTCATAACTAATTAGATATAATGCACGTGGAAGCTTGTAATTAGCAAATGTCACTACTTATGGATGATATTGAAGATTGTTATTAGTCTGTAAGCTTTCTTTAAATTTAAATAAATAAAATAATAGAGTATGCACCACATGGTCTATTATGATCGCTGCAGCATCCTAAGAGCTAAAATTGTCGGTGCTAACGGGTGAACTACTTTAACTACCAGTTGCTCAGGGGGGCGAGTCTGCTATTACAATGGTGTCACAATGATCTATCATTGATTTCATAATGGTTGATTTTGACAAGTTTCGTAATCTACTAATATAGTGGCGTCATTATGACTTTTATTTGACTTTCCAATGATCAACCACTGACACTCCATTGAAAGAAATGGCATAGAATGGTAATCTCGTACACAATGACAAATGAATGACTGACTTACGCGGTAATCTGCTAAAATTTTGACAGTTCCAGCAGAAATTTGCTCAATTAGCACCATTTTGTATTGCTATAAATATAGGCTTCTGTATTAAAGATAATTTAAAACACTTACATGAAAATAAATCAAAACACCGACCGCTAGAAATAAAAACAGATAAAACGTCAGTAGGCAGTAATGTCACATTTGACTTTGACAGCTAAACAGATAAATATTATTGAATTGAATAGTTTCACATTAATCCGCGTTACACATAACTTAATGTTTTTTGCTATTTACGAACTTCTTACTACTTCAGATTGCATAGAACACTAATAAATAATATATAAACATATATAAATGAAATCTGGCATGGTTAGATGTTCAAATTTAATTCTAGTATTTCGAAAATCATTTCTATTAAGGTTTTTTAATAATGGCAATACAACAATGTCATTTTATCACAATTCTATTACGAGACCATTGACCGAACAATGATCGACCATTATGAATTTAGCAGATTACGAATTTTTAGCAAAATGACCATTGTCATTGATCAACATAACAAATTATGAAATCAATGATAGATCATTGTGACACTATTGTAATAGCAGACTCGACACCC
Source organism: Xestia rhomboidea (assembly GCA_963853795.1). NCBI lineage: Eukaryota > Metazoa > Arthropoda > Insecta > Lepidoptera > Noctuidae > Xestia > Xestia rhomboidea. Next base: position 11,922,250 of record OY970776.1, read on the forward strand.
AGGTCTTAACCGGACTTTTCACACTAATTTAACTAATTAGGTATTACAAAGGCGAAAGTTTGTATGTGTGTATGTTTGTGACTCTTTCAGGCAAAAACTACTAAACGGATTTGGATGAAATTTTGCACACAGATAGTTTATAACCTGGATTAACAGATAAGATACTTTAATCCCGGTAGTAATCTTACTTAGTTGCCCGCGTGAAGTTCGATAACTGTCCCATGGAATCTCCCATGGGACAAATTGTCGAACTTCACGCGGGCGAAGCCGGAGCCAGAAGCTAGTAGAATAATAATTTTGCCTTTGATATCATGTGCGAAGCACTTTGCTACATCTTTTATTGTTCGCACAGCCAAGGGGTCGAATTCTCTGCCTGCGTCGGTATTCCCAAATTCATATGACTTCAGTTATTATATTTTCGTGAGTTATCAGGCTTCTTTTGGGTTAGCTCGTACCATCGTCAACGTCGTCTCTGTCCTCAGGACTAGATTGAGGTCAAGTGTATCACTTTCACTACATATAATAATACAAAATCCTCCGCCGCGTCAGTCTGTCTGTCTCTTCGCGATAAACTCAAAAACTACCGCACCGATTTTCATGCTGTTTTCACCAATACATAGAGTGTTTCTCGAGGAAGGTTTTAGTATATAATTTGTCAAGTTTTTATATACATTGGCTAAAATATAATGATATTTGTTGGAGGTGTCGGAAAATATAAGCCGTCGTCGCGATAACCGTCATCCACGCGGGTGAAGCCGCAGGCATCAGCTTATATGCTATAGTTTAATATAAAATAAAAATACGGAACCCTAAAAATCGTTATTTTTGTTGAAAGGATTGAAAGTTTAACGGGGACCTCAAAAACAGGCATGCGTAGCGAGCGACTAGTCCTAATCTTACCTCCACAACCCAGTTATTGTGTAATACGGTAACCCTTGGTAAGACTATTGGTCAGATTTTCGCAGGTCTGACTACGCAACGAATATCATAGATTTACAAATGAGAATGACAGCTGGGACCAACGACCTACCCCCACTGAGTGTTTTATATTATGAGAGTAATTTTGGGGAATAAAGGGCAGTTTTTTATAATTTTCTTCATGAAAAACCATGAATTTGATTCATCAGTCTCCAATTTATTATATAAAAAGCTGTTGATCCAATGTTCATTAAACTGCATGGGGTGCGCGCGAGGTTAATGTATCTTGTTTATGGTGTAACCTTACCATAGATAATGTGGTGTTTGCGATATTATGATGAACGCCACCATTTTTTTTCTGTTAAAGCAATAAGGTCAAGGGTTTATTGAGTTCAAGGTAAACTTCGGAGCACTTTTGTATGAAACCGCGCGGGCGTCTGCTTTTCGCAGTTTTTGGCCTTAGAAACTATGTAAAGAAAGCTATTGAAAAATAGTGGCAATAACGAGATCAGCACTGCAGTGATCTAATAGTTACTATATTTATCATCATCATCATCAGCCTATAATGTTCCCACTGCTGGGGCACGGCCTCCTCTTAATGAGAGGGAATGGGCTATAATCTACCACGCGGGCCCAGTGCGGATTGGTAGATGTTACATGTCTTCGAATTTTTGATTCTAGAACATGCCGGTTTCCTCACGATGTTTTCCTTCATCGTTTTGAGAGCAGTGGTGATGAAATAAATTACACACAGTAATGCGCCTGTCTGGGTTCGAACCCACGACTTACTGTTCGTAAGTCGGGGCCGCAACCACTGGGCCACCGCCGCTCCTATATAACTACTCTCAACCAAATTTATTCTTGGTCAAAATTTTACACTCAAGTTACAATGTCTCAAAAGAAAAGACAATAATTCTGTTTATACATACCCTCTTGAGTAGCATAAATACATGCTACACCTATAAGTAGTTCGCTGGAGGGCATACTCCAACTGTCAAATGTCACTTACCACAACACAAGGCTGATTGCAGATTTACAAAAAAAAGAACAAAGCCGTTATTTATGCTATAAAGGGTATAAAACCTCTTAACGAAGCCGAGAGGCACATGTTCACCCCGTCATTGCGATTTTTTTTTTGTTCTACACCATACCTGGGAACCTTCTAGTTACGGAGATATTGGGGGTTTTAAACACTTCCACGACCCCCGACTATTCAATCCAGCCATCAGCACAATGTTTTGAGTGCGTTAGAAAGAAAAGAAAGAAAGAAAGAAAAATATTTATTTGACGTCAGTTATTAAAGCACACACACATAAAAAGAAAAGATACAAAATAAGGAGGAAAACATAGTATGTACTGTGTGCCTCACGGCTGCGCCAAAAAGGTCCATTTCAGCATGCCAGACATGTGATGGTGACGCTGTCTAACGCTGGTCTTCCAATGAACATTGAGGGGGTAGGTAAGTGACGGAAAAACAGTTTCAAACAAAATGTATAAATAAATGGTTACAAATAAATAGATAGCAAGTAAATTCATTAAATGTGTATTAATGAGTTCGGATAAAGAAGAATGTAAGTAGGTACGTTACATTGAGGTCTACCACAAAACATGATTTTTCACCCCAAAAAAAGTCGTTTCCCAGCAATAATTTTTGCGTAACGTTACTCAGTTTGATGTACGAATTCTTGGTTGACGGCTTCGTGATGTGGTTGTTTACACCCTGTATTCAAATCATTGACAGACATTTTGTGTAAAGAACTCTATGATTACTAGCTTTTGCCCGTGGCTTCGTTCGCGTTAATTTAGAATTTGACAATTACACACAATTACAGTTTCTATATTGAGGAATATAATTTGTAAGATTAAAAAAAAATAAAGCGGCGATATGCAATTGAAAAAACAATGGAAAAACAATTTCCTTCAGTGTTTAAAACTGTGCTAATTTTACTTTGAATTTTAATTAAAGAAAGGTTTTGTTATACTACTGTTTTATTTCCTCGCAATCGAAGTGAAAAGCAGAGTTTATAACTCGTCCACAAAACCATTTTATCCTCGACATTACTATCCGCCCTCGCCTTCGGCTCGGGCTGCTAAAAGTCTCGGATGAAAATGGTTCGTTTTGTGCACTTGTTGTAAAATCTACGATTAAATACCTCGTACATACCCGTTTACTATTAAATACGCCCATCAGCACAAATTCTTGAGTGCGTTACATTGAGTTTTACCGTAAAACGTAATTATTCACCCCAAATAAAAAAGTCGTACCCCAGCAATATTTTTTGCGTAAAGTTACTTAGTTTGATGTACAGGATGCTTGGTTGACGGCTTCGTGAAGGGTCCGTTTACAGCCTGTATAGCTATACACTTTCGCCAACACTCCGAGGTATTCTTTGCTTGGCTGTATACTCTCATTCTAGTATCTTACTTTAGGTATATCACGCTTTTCACCGACGATATAAGTACTATAAGATTTACCACCTGTTGAGATAAAATTGTAAATAACCTACGTCCCTAAGGGTTGGTATCAAGCAACAGACGCTTTCAACCAATATCTTTTACCCTACGTAGAGGTGAAGAACCTCATTGTTTGTTGCTTATACGGTTTTAAAAGAAAACCTGTCTGTGAATACGTATGAGATAACGCTCGTTATTGTAGGTATTAGATACGGTTGCTTGCGAAAAGCGTATTTTGTAAATCATGTTTGTTTCAGTAATGAGGAGCTCGTGGCTAAATAATAATAGCCGCTCGACTCGATCTCCAGGTTAAGCCGCGCTAGCCAAGGTTGGTCCGTGGATGGATCACCATCCGTTACATACCGAGATTCCTCCGTGCCTCGGAAACACGTTAAGCCGCTGGTCCCGGCTGTCATTTGTAGAGCTTTGACAGTCGTCACAGGTCTAAACGTCTGACAACCAGTCTTACCAAGGGGTGTCGCATAACCCAGTAACAGTTGCTGCGGGTTTTGCGACAGCCCTTGGTAAGACGAGCAGTTGTGGAGATCAGATAGACAGTCGCTCCATGTAAAAATACTGGTATTTAGCCACCTCCGGTTAGACTGGAAGCCGACCCCGACAAAGCTGGAAAAAGGCTTAGCAGATAATGATTCTGAAGCAATGAATTAAGTTTTTTTTTTAATCCTTCCAATGGTGATTGAAATTACGTTACCCATTTGAGTGCTGTCAAAACTGACTAAACAAGCCATTAGCTGTTCTTGAGTGACAGTTTGCTACTGTCATTGTTCCATTTCACAGTAGTTTCTACCTACTTTAGATCCTATTACAAAACAATGCCAAAAACAGACAACTTTATGATAGCCTAGTACATTATATAACTCAAATCATTGTTAACCAACGACGTTTTCACTACAGTCCTTCCACATTTAGTTTACGACTGACAGCAGCAACCCATCAATAACCTTATTCTAATAAGAATAAAGATCAATGTTATTTGACAGACTTGTCAGTGACAGCAACTGAATAGCAACCTTATTTGAACGAAAATAAAGATAATTATCATTTAGACAGAGACGCAGACGTACTGTGAAAGAACAATAGAATAAGACCTTGTACTTTTCCACGCTAAACATCTGCCGATATTATGGGAATATTTGGAGGTTTTATTACTATGAAGTAGGAATAAGTTGAGTACCTCTGATGGTCGTTTATTTCCACGGGAAATAGGCCATTAAACCTCGAATAAGAACGAATCATGACAGTAGCGAATTTAAATGGACGTGGGGCCGTAATAACCTCCGCTGATATATTGTGTTTCTTGTGATTGTAAACTTCAAACGAACGAGAATATACTGTTTTACTCAAGATCTCCGTGTTCCGTGCTCAATGATTCATCCACCCTGCACCTCCATCTGCATACACATGACCTACAATTTGGTCCTTCGAGCCGGATCTGCTGAAAACTCACAAAAATGACTGCGGGAGAAACAATGATGGCTTAGCGGACCTAGAGGCACACTACACTTCAACCAACTTATTTGTGCGACGGGAAAACACATAACTAAAATAATTGTACCAAATTTGACATTTATCGATGCAAATTTTCTTGACAAGCAACGCCGCCTTGAACTGCACATTTAAAGTGGTCACCCTATACTTCCATACAAGTTAGGCGACTCGCTAACTTATGGGAGCTAAGCGAGCCACCTGTCAGAGCGTACGTAACCTTAGATCAAGCTACGGTACTTACACGAGCAGTGGTGTAGCTAGCCTTTTTGAGCCCGAATGCAAAAACAAACGAAGTGCCTTTGCCTATAATGTAAAAACTAATATAGTTTAAATCCGATGTGAAATTTAGAACATTCTTTTATTGGGGTTTTTTTAGACTTCTTCTTCTTCAAAAAAATGTTTTGAAAAAAGATCAATCAGGGGCACCACGTGGCCGCATTGGTTGCATTGCCATAGCTACGCCACTGTACACGAAAGAAACAAAACAAGTGATACGCGTGAATCTCTTGACGCAAGACGGATCGCAATTCGTTCCATACGAGGTTGTGAACCGGGCATAATTATGTCCAGCAGTGAACTGCGATTAACTAAATTGATAAATCACAGCAAAACAAATACATACGGTAACCAATGTAACCAGGTTAACAGAAACAATAGAAGCATTATTCAACCATAACTATATAATAAGTATTCCTATTAAATTCCTCGCATTGTAAACGACTTTTCCTTTAATATTTCAAATATACAACCATACAGTCATGTAACCAAACTTTTGTTGACTTTAGAAGCCAAACAAACATACGTAGTTGGTCAAGGTTTGCAAATAAGCCACGTCGGGGGTAAAAGGCAGTATTGTACCTCAATCATTGTAAAGGTGTGGTCATTTGGTCAAACTGAGAGAGAACAGCGGACTTTGACAGGTAATGTAAGGTATGGTACTGAAATAACTATTAAAAGGTGCTAAGCGAACCATACTGCGAACTGGCTGCAGACAACGGACTAAGATAGATGTAACATAACATCACACTAGTAAACCCCGAGGGATAAGGCAGAGTTGTACCTAGCAGTACACCCACATTTTGCCAGTTATGTTCTTTAAGTCCTAATAGTGCGCGAGCCTATTTCCATTAACCGGGCTCCACAGCCGCTACTGAGAAATTCCTAATGAAAAAACCCAATAACTATTTGCCCGACCCGGGGATCGAACCCAGGACCTCAGCAGTCGCGATTGTGACCACGAGACTAAGGAGACAGTTCACTAGACAGAATACCAATTGTTTTTTTTTAACTTTCACGATCAGAACACATTATGAAACATATGGAAACGGGTTTCAACAACGAAACGGGGCAAGTCAACGAAACTGGCAAATTATGGAAACAGTCGAGTTGACGCAACTGTCGAATTCACACAACTGTCCAATCAGCGAAAGTGACGAATCAACGAAACTGTCGAATTAAATAAACTGACGAGTAAGGGAAACTGACCAGTATTACGCGGACTCATATTTCAGTACATTATCTGTTAAAGTATGGGTGCCCGCAGCCCGGTCTGGAGGTTTATCCACATGGTTTGAATGCACGTAAAGTCTGATGTCCGCAGTTAGTCCCTTGTCTAGACTACTTAGTTTGACCGCACCTTTACGCGGAAATAAGCCTTGACCCAAAACAGGGTAGGCAGAAACAATGTGAGCAAACGTCACTTGAGACTATCTTATGCAACACCTTTTACGGAGATCCTTGAGAACGTAGATGGTGTTGCAAATGCAAAAAATGCTGAGGTTTGGCACACGTGGCGACATGGCAGAGTTGGCGATGATTGTGATCCGTTTCCGTAATGTACGATTTTTGATATTTTTCTCCATCAGTGGTAGAAGATTAACAGCCGTTTTCTATAACTTTATATTATTATTTTTAATTACTTAAGTATAACTGTTAGTTAATTTGCCTACGTCTCGCAGCCATACGTTTCTCTAAACAAAGAATATCCTATACGTGTCACCTACCTGCCACTTGATTCATAGAAAAATCAAAGAAAGCTTTTCTGTGACGTTTTGTTTCTAACAGTCTGTAAGCAAAATGTCTAACAGACGGAGATAGCAACCTACCGAAACCGAACAGTAAAAGCATTGAATGCATCCATCAGCACAGTGTTCTGAGTGCGTTACATCAAGTCTTACCATAAAACGTGATTATTCACTCCAAAAAAAATATGCTTTTCCCAGCAATAATAATAATTTAGGCGTAGAGTAACTAACTTAATTTGATGCGCAAAATGCTTGATTGATAGCTTCGTGAAGTCCGTTTACACCTTGTTAGGTCTAATTACACCATTTTATGCCATATGCGACCAAAATATTTTTTGAAGACAATAGACAATATTAGTCACCTAAGTACGCACAATTATTTGCTGCAACACCATATAGACACAATCATCCTTGAGTACTTACATGGAAACTATGAATTTGTCTTTAGGCGCGGAGTTGGCAGAAGTCTAATAGGCCTGTAGAAGCTTATCGGGGTTCGATAAATAGGTCTTCAATAACGTTTAAGAATAGATAGGATTACTCATAGTTGAGGCGTTTCTGGTTATTCGTCATGTCTAGCGGTTTTCTTTGTCTAGTCTAGTCACGTGATATAGCTCATATAGCTATACACGAATATTTGCATGTTTAGCTTTTAGAGGGGGGGGGGGGGGACGCCCTACTAGAACAAAAATTTGCACTTTAAAGTTTAATATTTCGTAAATGGAGCATTAAATCGAAAAGTAGTATAAGCAACCCCTACATCATTTTAAAAGACTTATTCAACGATACGACACTATGGGGTAGACGACGAAAAAAAAATCATCCCCACTTCACATGTAGGGGAGCTACCCTAAAAAATCATATTTACCGAAAATTTTATTTTACCACTTTGCGGCGTTGTTGATATACACATCTCTACAAAATTACAGCTTTCTAGTACTAACGGTCTCTTAGCAAAACCTCGGACAGACAGACGGACATGACGAAACTATAAGGGTTCCTTGTCAGGACTACGGAACCCTAATTAAAGGGGTTAAAAAATCGTCTGCATCGCTGTCAACGGGGGAAGTGCCCAGAAGGCTGGCAGCAATGCCACGTTGGATGGCTTCTGGTCACGAGAAGAGTACACCAACCGTTTGGCGATGTCCCGAAATGTTAGGTCACTCGGACCCCATTGCCTTGCTGTTTCAACCCCGAACCGGCTCAAACAATTTGTTTTGTTTGATGATAATGGGGGAATGAGATGAGAGAAAGAATTAAGAATTTATTAGCCCGCACAGGACAAAACACACACAAAAAAAAAAGTTAAATTAACAGTACCTACAACTAAATTATAAATATAAAAAATCATACATTAAAAAAAGCAAACGAATCGGTCCTGTACGAGGCCAAAAGGTATGGCGCACCTCAGCTTGGTGCTGTAACATTATAAAAAAATATGGCATATCTTTCCAATATCTTAGCATGACATTATTTTCTCCATTTCTTAATATCAATTACCTACACCGAAATTTATAACTCAAGAGATTCTGAGAATATCGCATCACCCATCACATGACCTAATTTGCTCAAAACATTTTCTAGGAACGTGTACATACCTATTTATAACAGAAATTAGTTCATGATACTAATTGGACATCGATTGGATTATTGGATTATTAAGGGCTACCTACCTCACACTATGGACAAGACTGTCTTTAGACAGACCTTTGTCTTTACCCTACTAGTGCGAGTAGTGCAAGCGAGAATACATAGTCTGTCTCGCTCGCACTAGTAAGGTTATTGTCTGTGTAAAGACAGTCTTGACTATATAGAGTATGCGGTAGCCCCAAGTGTACTGCCTGGGTGCAATAGCGTTCGACGGGGCGTTCTGCGGCGCGGCGAGCGGCCTACAGCGCGTTCAATGAGTGGCCATAGTGCACACTCTGCGCTCGGGTGAATCCGCCGGCCGCGAGAAATATACGACAGCAGTTTTCAGACTACTTTTGGCAAAATAGAATTAATTAAAAACATTTTTCCTACATTTACCAGGCAGGCAGGGCGTAGTTAACTTTTGTGTGATAAAATACAGAACAAAACAGAACCGAGAAGTAGGTATGGCAGAAGAAAGGAGAGGCCTATTCCCATCAACGGGTGATTCCGGGCTGATATGATGATGATGATAAAAAACAAATAAGATATCTTTGCATTGTTAAACCAAGGATGAACAAGTCATTCCTCGAATAGGCTGCATATCAACCTTTGACTACGACATTTCTAAATACAAAACCTTTTACTTAAAATGTCACTTACGGGATATCTTCCGTGATTATTGTTTATTTTTGAGCTCCCGATATTTCGACGCTATTGCAAGCGCCATGATCGCGGGTTAACCGAATTAATCGTGAACGTATAAAACCTTTTAATTAATCGTTTCAGTTATTTCGCTCCCTTCATTATTTTTTCCATGTATTTAATATTTATTTAAGCACTCAAATGAATCAATCACTTCAAAAATAAATAGTTTTTCACAAACGGACGATGCAAAAACTAAAATCATACATCATAATATTATACATAATAGTTTAGAGTTTTAACAAAAAATAAATTAACTTCAGCTCACATTTTTTCGTCACGTCAGCAAGCAGGATCATTGACACTTAACTTATGTATGTAAGTTCAAATGTTACTTCATTACTTGAGATGACCTTGCTTAACTTGTTACTAGGTACTGTTGAATAGCGCTGATATCATAATGTTGTTTTGAACTCAATGAGTAATTATGTACCTACGTTTAGGAATCATATTATCAAAGTGATAAAATTATAATCAAAATAGTATGATCTCTTTTCTTTTCCCCTCGGCTTCACCCGCGCAGAGGTCGAAAATGATCCCACCAGAGCGTACTACTAGGACAATATTTATCCAATGTGTTCGTCCAACTATCGCCGCGCGTGCGCCTAATCTCATCCAAATTCGTTTCGCTGTTTTTGCGTGAGTAACAAACAAACGTACTAGGATAGTAGAATTAATCAAACGTTGAATATTTCAAGTGAGATGACTAAAAGAGCTAGAGAGAGAGAAACTGTAGTCTACCTATTCTTAATGTCTATAAAAATCTTCGGGAGAAGCTGCGCGTCAAGCGTCCAGTTGGTATTGTGGAGAAATTGATTTCCCTTGAGGGAAAGGTTGATGACTTTTAGAAAGAAAAAAAGAGAGAAAGAAAAAGTATTTATTTTAAACTCACACAGGATATAATAGAAACAAAAAGATAGAATTAAGACAAAATTATTTAAAAAGTAAACATGAGACAAAAATAAAAAACAATCAAATTGGTCCAGTGCAAGGTCAAAAGGCTCCTATCTCAGCAAGGTGCTGTGACTTTAAAAAAAAATAGCTTTTAATTGATTCGTGATTTAATGGTCTCTTATTAGCTTTTAATTTTTTCGATGGTTTCAAACGGAAGAAAAAGCGCGTGCATTGTTTTTTTTGTTTAAAACGTATGAATATGTACCCAGCAGCGTAACTAATTTACCAGTACAAAAAAAACAAACAATAATATGTTTGACGGGACATTGAATGTTATGCTTTTTTTTTGGATTTCATAAGTTTATAACTGCTCAACCACTTGTTCAAAATATTTTTTTGTTGACTGCAAACAATGACTAATTTATTGTAAAAGTTATTTTAATAAGCGAAAAATAACACAACAGAATTCCAACTATTGATACCCAGTGTCAGAAATAAAATAAATAAACAAATGACTGAATGGTGACGGTTATTTACGTTTTCTTCAACTTCATTCATTCGTAGAAAAATGATCGAACAAAACGCATTCATTGAAACTACAACAAAAGGGTCCACAGGACCGTAACGACCACGGAACGAAAACATATGACCGAGGTACTAGGGACATAGAATACAGCAAGCGATGTCGCAACCGACCCAGCGGGACAAAGAAAACCAAGCCAAAATGATCCTTATGACATTGAACATAAAGTCCATTCAACACTGCACTGCGTAACAGCTGTTAATCGAAAGCACAGCAACAATAAAATGATTCTTATTTCTCACGATATAAGGTTTCCTGCATAGCAAATTCCATTCGCTGCTCTTGTCAGTGACACGTAGCAAATTGTACGTGAGCTCCTATGCATATCTAGCTGCCTGGTACCGTACGGTGGGAAGAGGGTCGGGATACGGGATGGGCAGTCCGTGGGAATTATCGCGGAACTCGGTGTCAATTGGTTCAAGGAACATCTCTACTTGTGTCATCATTTTGTTATAGGTATTGTTTTTTTTATGGACAGAGGTAAGTATTTCATACAATAAATATTTCTGACATGATAATGCGTTAAATGCGTAACCCCGCTCTCTAACCTCGCTGCCTGTGCAAGAATGGTACCTCCTCTAAGGTCCTAGTACTTTGAATTTGTTTTTTGATTGTTATTTTGTATTGTATTTGTTTGTTTTTCGAGGCGCAATTCAATAAATTATAATTTTTTTTTGACACTACATATTTCGATCTTTAAACCCAACTAATGACATAATTATACTGCGATGATAACCTTATAGAGCACGTGTTTATTACTCACAATACAAAATATAAAAGTTTCCGCTTCCTTATAAAATTCTAAGAAACAGCCCAGCCCCTCAAAAAAAAATCCAATTAAAATTGCGACTAGCAACTGAAGTTATCAATTGCTTCTCGATTGTTTGGTTATCTCAATTGTTTAGTAAACATGTTAATTAAGTGATGACAAAATTAGTCGTGTTTTGTCGTGTTATCGCTCCTTCAGAGTTGAAAGTTCCAAGGACTGTGTGATGACATGTGCCTATTAAATTTATGGTACATTGTTACCCAAGGGGTGAAAGTAACTTATTTAGTCCGAGACGAGACGAGACGGGGTTTGGTGCCCGAGCGCAGCGAGGGCGCTAATAGTTCGAGGAACTAAATAAGTCTTTAACCCGAGGTAAACACTGTGCTTTTCATTACGAATACAAGGAAAGTAAAAATAAAAACAAGAATCAACTCGAAAAAACAAATGAAGATCGGATTGCCGCTTTCCCGCCTATTTTGTTTTTTTTCTGTGGCCGGCCATTATTATTACTTATTATTATTCAGCCATTACCTATTTTTTATTTTCATCATCGAAAATATGGTAAATTGTTTGCCCAAATCTATGTTATTTAAAGAAATACTTGAAACTTAAATACACATACATTCCATGTAAATAATATATGCACAACTAGCATAAGTACAACATACCGGAAGGCACAGTGTGGGTAGGCCCTACCTCAAGGTAGACCGATGACCTCGTGAAGGTCGCGGGAATCCGCTTGATGTAACCAGCGGGCAACATATTGCTTGTCGCTGTGACAATTTTTCGGCTGAAATCTTACTATAGTATTTTATTGGGTGGTGGTGGTGTAACCCTTAACGAAGCCGTAAGGCACTGGTTCTCCCCGTCATCGTCATTGCAATAATTTTTAGGGTTCCGTAGTCCTGACAAGGAACCCTATATATTCGTCATGTCCGTCTGTCTGTCTGTCCGAGGTTTAGCTAAGAGACCGTTAGTACTAGAAAGCTGTAATTTTGGTGGAGGTGTGTATATCAATAACGCCGACAAAGTGGTAAAATAACATTTTCGAAAATAGCTCCCCTACATGTGACGTGGGGATGTTTTTTTTTTCATCGTCTACCCCATCGTGTGGGGTATCGTTGAATAGGTCTTTCAAAATGATTTATGGGTTGCTAATACTACTTTGCGATTTAATGCTCCATTTACGAAATATTATACTTTAAATTGCAAATTTTTGTTCCAGTAGGGCGTCCCCGCCCCCTCTAAAAGTTAAACTGCTGGCTTGAAAAGTCTAGAAAATTTCATGATAATAGTGCATTTCATGAACTGTAAAGGAAAAGTATTGCGGTTAAGATAACTTTATTAGTTTAGCAGTTATAGTCGTTGAACTTGGGTGTTGGATAATTTTGTATATACCAAATGCAAAATCCTTAGAATAAATCCTATAAAGTGACTCAAATGAAGTAGTTGCTTGTTTATAACGGGTAAAGACTTGCATTGAAAAAAAGAATCTAAAAAAAAAACATAATAAATTATCATAAGTTTCACAAAGCTGCCGCTAGATGGCGCTGCACCAACGGGTTCGTTCTATATTGTGATAACGGGCTACTACGGAACCCTACACTGCGTGTCCCGACACGCACTTTGACGGTTTTTTTGTTCTAGATCTAGATCATATCTGGATTACCTGGCAACCTTCTAGTTACGGAGAAATTGGGGATCACAGTTCCAAATATTTATATTAGTTATTTTTTACACTGTTACTTGGTACTAAAACATACCTAACTAGTGAAATGTGGGTGTACCTTAAATCCTATTTCTCTGTATTACCCTACCCTAGCAAACAGGTTTGATGATATTAACATAGAAAGGCCTTTCTAGCGTTATAAAGTAAATAAAAAATAAAATCCAATACATCATAGCCTTTTGTTGGAGTTTGGAGTCGGCTTCCAGTCTTACCTAGTAGTCTTCAGTAGTACCTAGTAGTAGACCTCCACTGCACAACCCAGTTAGTACTGATAATACGATACCCCGTGGTAAGACTAGTTGTCAACTTTAGCGCCATTAACTACCAGTACCTACCTAACAACTGTCTTCTTATCCGGTACGCTCTTGACAGAGCTGTCGTGATCGTTAAGTACTCGTAGCGGTATTGGAAGAGGCAGATGTGATGCACGCCACCGCTGCCTGCTAGCGGTCTTCCAGCTGCATTCATTAACTGAACCCCCAATGGCAGACTTGATCTGGTCAGTCCAACTCGTGGGTGACCTTCCGCGCGGTCTAGTGCCTTCTACTTTCCGTTGGACGACAAGGCGTTCTATGGACCGATTGTCACGCCGGGAAACATGTCCAAAGAATGTTAGGATGCGAGATTGTACTATCGAAAACAGACGCTGCCTGATACAACTGTAACAACTGTCAAAGATCTACAAATGACATCTGGGACCAAAACGGTTTAACGTGCTTTCCGAGGCACGGAAGAAAATCGCTATGTAAAGGTGGTCACCACCCATGTACCAACCTAAGCAAGCGTGGCTTAACCTAAAACTCGACCATCGACAAAAAAAAAATCCAATCACTAAAACGAAATTCTGCGTCAATGTTATCAAAATCTTTTTATGATAGAACCATTACCGCCTTTTGAAAATCGAAACGCATTTTCCAATATCGTTATCACGCCATATATTTGATAGGTTTATCAACCTCTAGCCCCATAGTCTGTCCCATTAAAAACATTTATTGTTATTGCACCTAACTACTAGGTTTTTTTTATAAAAAAAACTATCTTATGCCCGCAGCTTCGCCCGCGTTGTATTCTATCTTGAAATATCGGCAACTGAGTAAACATGCCGAAAGACATAATTATACTAATTTAATTGTGAAAACAAGTCATAAATATTATTTACTTTTGAGATAACAATGTTTTAGCTATTACTTACTGCGGAATCGTAAATGAGACTCTTGACCTATCACCGATAAGAATGTGAGTACATTAGTAATACTAGTGAATTGTTTCAGGTTGGTTTGAAAGCTAATCAATACAAAAGGCTCGCCCCCTATTATATGGGACTTAAAAATAACTGGCCAGCATAGCTATTCACAACGCTTCGATTCGATTTTCGATTCGGAAAGTCGTATGTCTATCTTTTTTTGACATTACGAAATCGAGCGAGATAGACATACCTTTTTTTTTTTTTTTTTTTTTTTTTTTTTTCGGATGGGAAATCGTCAAATGACTTCTCCCGCTCTGGGCTGAGCAGGAGGGAGTGTCAGACTTTTACTGACTAAAACCCATCCATGTTCCTTCATCGCCCTTTGTGTTCCGGGGCCACGGTATCTCTTTCGAATAGTCCCGCAGCCCCGGCAGGGGTCCCGCAGCCCCGGCAGGAGATAGACATACCTACGACTTTCCGAATCGAAAATCGAATCGAAGCGTTGTGAATAGCTATGCAGATGTGGGTGAACTACATATTATTAGGTACTTACACAAAAAATGCCTGACACTTCGGGGATTATAGGTGGGATGTTATGTTATGTTATAATCAAGACGAATGCTGAAAAGATTTCATGAAGTATTGAAGAAAAAGAATAATTTGAAACATAGGCAATAGGCGAGACGACAAAAAATCTAATTAGTCCGTCAGTTAGATTATCAAAAAATATATTTGACCCGTGTTTTTTCTTTTGTTACGTAAACCAAAATTGACGAAGATATGACGCTTTTAAAATTCTCAATACGTCGCGCCTAGGTATAATTTTTAGCTAGATCTGACGTCACGAGCCCCCACTCCCGAGTTTTGATGCGTCTTTGTCAATATTCATTGATTTACAAAAACAAAACATAGGTACTTACGTGTCCATTAATTTCCAATACTCTAACTGACGGACTAAATAGATTTGCAATTTTTTGATACTGTCGTCATGCCTATTATGCAAAGTCGTGAGTACAAACAAATGTACTCGTAAAAGTGACGTATTAACGCCATGTATGGATTGAAATATTGGAAGATATTATTTCAATAGTGCTAGGAGCTCATAGCCGCTCGGGTCGATCTTTAGGTAAAGCTGTCCTCACCGGAGTTGTTCCAGGGATGGATGACCACCCATTACATACCGAGTTTCTTCCATGCCTCGGAAAGCACCTCAAGCCCGTTGGTCCCGGCTGTCATTTGTAGATCTTTGACAGTCGTCACAGGTAGTCACTGGCCCAAAAAATCTTACCAAGGGGTACAGTATTACCCAGTACTAACTGGGTTGTGGAGGTCAGATAGGCAGTCGCTCCATGTAAAATACTGGTATTCTGCTGCATCCGGTTAGATTGGAAGCCGACCCCAACATAGCTGGGAAAAGGCTAGGCAGATGACTGAGTAAGTACTTACCGATTTGTAAAAAATAAGGTTATTGTGCTCCAGTGAAGACAGCAATGTGTAAAGCACGCATTTTTCGATCTAGTTATTGTATAAATTACACTATGGTCTAGTTCACAATATATAGACCGTACTCTATGATCAAAGAATGAGTACCAACATCGACTCACAGATGGCCGAGACAAGTGAGTATCGCTTTCGAAGCGTTTCGTATTTCAAAAACGGCTTTCAACAGGATTTGCTTAAGCTTTTTGGTATTCTTCATCAACCAACTTATCTGTGCAGGCGAGAAAACACAGAAGAACGGTTCGCATTACTTACGTTCGTTCCGTCGCGTTGGAAGGCCTCCCTACTAGGTGGACCGCGAGTAGGGCTATTACGTATCTTTCTGATATCAGTGACTATCAAGCTTCGGTTGTACACCCAACTTTGATGACAACCGTGAATGTCATAATATTGGTATTACGTATCACACTGAGTGGATATCACTTTACGGTGACTAACAGGGTCATAGATAATACAAAACTAACCTTTTGACCGCTAATTGATGGACACTGAGCCCAGTTACTATCATTTCAAGCTGTCAACAGAGGTGGTGGTACTGGTGAAGGTTGCGGGGATCTGCTGGATGCGAGTCGCACGGGACCGGTCAATGTGGCGACACTTGGTTGAGGCCAATGTCCCGCAGTGGACGTCTTTCACCTGAAATGACTGTGATGATGACCAAGTTTGACATATCGACGCATTTTTTTTTGACAAGCAGCGCCACCTTCAACTGCAACAAACTTAGGGTTCTTACAGACGAGCGGCACGTTGCCAACGGCTGATAAACTGTAGCCGTCGCCATCTGTAGACGGCTGCCGTCGACGCTAGCAGTTGTGTCGGCGGCTGCCACTAAGAACCCTTAGTCATACTGTGACAACCCAAGGCATTTTCGACGTCTCCATTATTTTTATCGCTAAAAGAATGTCAGTTTGTCTAGCCTCTCTCAAGTCAGAAACAATGTTACAGCAATTTATAAAACAAAATGCATGATGATCTTGGTGTGAATATTGATCAGTTATTGGTCAAAACGAAGTCTGAATGTAAAGCAACAGACAAACACATAAACAGACACATTGATAACAGTTTGTCGAATTAATCT
Source organism: Xestia rhomboidea (assembly GCA_963853795.1). Classification (NCBI taxonomy): domain Eukaryota; kingdom Metazoa; phylum Arthropoda; class Insecta; order Lepidoptera; family Noctuidae; genus Xestia; species Xestia rhomboidea. The sequence continues at coordinate 11,939,228 of OY970776.1, forward strand.
TTACTACAAACTATGTAGATTTGCGTCATAATAACGATAGCTTTGTCACAACTTTATTCAACGATATCACTTTTAACTATACTACATACATTTTAATCCAAGAAACAGCTGTTTTGTAACACCACAATAAATAGAAGAATAATCGCTTCTCTTGCTAACTTACCTATTATACCAATGGAGTATTTTTAAGAATGGAGAGGGAGAGGAAGGCCAAAGAAACAATGGATGAATTATTGTGTAAGGAATGATACTATGATGATATGAAAGATAAAGGAGTGAATGATAGCGTGACGGTTGACAGAGAAGAATGGAAGAAAAAAAACATGTTGCGCCGACTGCAAGTAACATGTGTTGTGGCAGGAAGATGAGGGAGTATTTTTAAGAAATCATAATAAGAATTTCTTCTTATACAATTAGGTACCAATTTTACTTAAATATGACTTTCTTTTTGACAGCTTCGTCTTAACGTGAATCATAAGAATGATTTCAAAGAGACCTGAATCTGCAGTTGTAGGAAGGCTTATCAGGCTGCATGTTGTCTATGCTATTTTTCTGACTAACATAGTTTTAAGATAATGTTACTAACAAATTATGGACATTTTATTAGTCTGAATTAAACGTACTTAAAATGTCACTTACGGGATATCTTCCGTGATTATTATTTTTTTTCCATCCACCCGCATTCTCCAGTTAACCCGCGATCATGGCGCTTGCAACAGCGTCGAAATATCGGGAGCTCAAAACAATTAATAATCACGGAAGATATCCCGTAAGTGACATTTTAAGTATAGTTATGAACCGTGAAAGCTTAAAACAGTGTTTGAATTAAACGTAGTAAAGGTATATTAAGACGACAGGCCCAGGGTCAATTATTCGCCTGCCGGGGCTGCGGAACTATTCGAAAGAGATACCGTGGCCCCGGAACACAAAGGGCGAGGAAGGAACATGGATGGGTTTTAGTCAGTAAAAGTCTGACACTCCCTCCTGCTCCGCCCAGAGCGGGAGAAGTCATTTGATGACTTCCCATCCTAAAAAAAAAAGAAAAAACTTGGGTCAATTATTCCACTCGAAAGAGTTGTTCTGCTCTCCCTCAAGTCAAAGATGTTCACAAAGTTCGATTCTACAATCCCCGCATCCAGGATTACTACGAATTTCACCTCGTGTTCTGGTGTTTACTAAATCAGAAATTAGGATTAACCATGGCCCTCACGACTAATATAATTTGAAATGGTATGGTTATCCAATATTGGTTTTGTTATACTTATTAAATTGACGTTTTTTAACACTTTTTCCTCATTTGTGTTTAGACCAATTTTTTAATATTTTTTTCCACTATCTTGAACCATAAACCTTCTATGCACTGGCATCATCATCCTTTCAAGCTATATTTAACTTATGAAACGAAACAAACAACAAATAGGAATATTCCTTTGGCCGGGAAATCTTTAGGTTATCAACGGTCCTTGGGTGGTACGTCTGACTAATTGAGGAATGCCTGATAACAGATACTGAATACAATTATTATTGCATGCTTATTGCACTAAACACACGTTTTGTTCACGATAATGTCGTCTTCGCTATTGTTTTATCGAAACCATCTTTACGCACTTTTTAGCTTTTAGAGTTCGAGTACAGATTTCGATTTGTACCAGGGTATCAAGAATCTGAGGTAGTATGCAAGTATGAATGAACGTTTTGAGTGACCGACTGATTACGTCATCGGCATCGTTCTCTTTATAAAGGACCGTTTTGAATGTCGTTGGGTTAACCTGAGGTAGTAAGTAAGGTGTAATACCTTTCTAATTAAAGTTTTGTGACCAATCACAAACATTAAATTAATAGGAAAAAAAATTGTTTTATTTTAAAAATAAATCGCATTATCATGTCTTTTTATTTTTCTTTAACGTTCAAGTCAGGTGGAAAAGTTATTTTAAGGAATCATTTCAGTTTCACTATTTTATAATACTTAAAAGTTTGTTGCAATTTTGCAATAAATTTATAATGTAACCTCCAAAAGAACACTTGTGCACTATAATGTCTCCCGCGCCGTTGGCTATCTCCGCTAAGATGAGCCGAGGGCTATGTTTACAATAAGAGGTGGATAACCGAGAACATTCATCTAAATCCCCGCATTGTAGGCAATGGAAGATTGATCGGTTCAATCGTATTCTAGTAGAGGACGACCGGAATGACGGATGGACGTGACGAATCGATTGACGCGTAGAAAATTTGTGACTGACGCTTTTCACGCGTACCTATTTTTATTGAATGGATTTACGGGTATTTTGCTTGTATGTTATTATCTGCCTAGCCTTTTTTCAACTATGTTGGGGTCGGCTTCCAGTCTAACCGGATGCAGCTGAATAGGTACCACAACCCAGTTAGTACTGGGTAATACCTACGATACCCCTTGGTAAGACTGGTTGTCTGACTTTTTGGGCCACTGACTACCTGTAACGACTATCAAAGATCTACAAATGACAGCCGGGACCAACTGCATATCGTGCTTTCCAAGGCACGGAGGAAACTTGGTATATAATGGGTGGTCACCCATCCACAGACCAACCTAGGCAAGCACGGCTTAATCTAAAGAGCGACCCGAGCGGCTGTTATTATTTAGCTATGAGGTTCTCGAACATTTTGCTTGTATGTATTGTGTGTTTAGTTTTGTTGTATAAATAGAATTTATTTGCAAGAAAAAAAAGACCACAATGTGTCTTAGCTACATCTACTCTATCTTTTACCTCATGCACCCCCAGTAGCCCCTTACCACCTCAGAGAGAGTCACGTTTCTCATTGTAACAAGAGTTCTAATCTTTCTATTTGTTCCTCGTACAACCTCCGTAAGAGACGAGGCCTGCAGTGAGAATATTATGTTATAAGAAGATATGTACCTACCAAAAAAAAAAGCCGGTGTAAGATTTTTAATCATTAAAGTTAATCATAATCAATATGATAAAAAAAAAATAGTACTTACTTAAAATGTTTCTCAAACTTTACTTTCCATTTTCTGTGCCCTTCCCTACATCACACACAAACTTTAAATCTAATTAGAAAACACCTATTCAATCAAAATGTCACAACTTAAATGCACAAACACACTTAGCACACTCTAATCAACTGCACTCACGGTAAGTGTGTAAACTTCTTAACAATAATTGCAAGCGACTGATAGGAAAATTCCCTCACTTATAAAATAATAATATAAGGTTATAAGTCACATTATTCGTTGGTCAATAACCACTTTTATAGTTCTATTTTTAGAAAATCAAATAAAAAGATTGATTGCGCCTGACTTGCGATTGTATTATTGTTATTCAATTGAGGAATTTATTTTTAGATTTAAATTGTTACGTTTTTTATCGTTGTTTATATTTAGAATGGAATGCAAGAATGATTGGATTTTAATCTTTATAGTATTATAGACACTGAAGTATTTTTATATTGTCGCTCTAAAAGCTATCTAAAAGCACAATAAACTGGGAAAATGCGAATCATAATATTACGTCTATATGACCTATGTGTGCCTGGTAGATTAAATATTGAACTGTATAACATTTTATCTCTTCCGAAGTATGTGGATGAGGAGTAGTTGGCCCGACCATTGAAAGAAGGCAACAGGGATGGATACATTGGATACAAACGGTATCCTCCAATTAATTGAAAAAGGCACATGTCCAGCTATGGAGGATGAGGAGACAACGACGCCTTACGTCCCAGTACTTAATTAGTAGCTTATTTCGTGACTCCTGGGCCCTGAGTTGGGTTATCTTGACATACCGGAACCCCTTCGAGGCTCGAATATTCACTATTCAGAAGCTATAAAGGCTGACAACCAGTCATGCCAAGCAGTATCACCCAATAGGGTTGTGGAGGTTAGCTAGGCAGTCGCTCCATGTAAAAAACTGTTATTCAGCTGTAACCGCCTCAACATAATTATCATCATTCTCTTGACCTTATGCCAATTAATTTGGGGTCGGCGCACCATGTCTTCTTCTTCCATACTTCTCTAATAGGCTGAGGCCACATTTTCATACGAAAGTCTGGTTTGTGTCACGTGACGATGTAAAATGCGCCCCATTTTGTATGAAACCCGAATTTATGCATACATAATTACGCTCGCCTTACTCGTCATCTCATCAGACACCTCTTCTCTTGGGAAAAATTCTAGGCCGATTGATTAATCTTTTCTAAAGGGATTAAACTTTTTGCCCTTTGGATTTGTTTAGCATAAACCTTGCCCGTCTCGCTAATTTAACCTGACAAACAAATTGACCTATTTCACACGGAACATATTGCGTGGGACGATAATGTTTTACTTTCTATCGGAGGTCAACGAAAAACCAGTGACATAGATAACATTATTTCATTAATTGCTTACTGCTTGTTAAGTCATACTTTGTGGGTCATTTGTAATTAAAAGTTAGTGCTAATATTCATTCATATCACTTAAAAATATGTGACGAATTTTTTTAACACGGTGTAGTACTCGCATTTTTTTTTTTTTTTCCGCATTTTTTTTTAATATTTAATTTTGAGACAGCTTGGTTATCAATGTTAGTGAAAGGCCTTTGCTTCGCAGTGGAATGATAAAAAGTGTTTTTTTTTTCTGGTCTTTCCAGCAGGCTTAGCCAAGTTGACAATCTACAATCGTTAACGCTAGTAGAATGACATCATCTCAACGTTAAATCACGTGATCAACACAAAGGAATAGAAAATTCGTAGACAAGTTTGACATCGTTCAAAGTAATAGAATAGAATGTTGTCGTTTCTACAATGTTGATCGCTATACTCTTTGGAAGGAACGCTCACCATAGACTAAAGTATAGGTTTTTTATTTGAGATCAAGCTATTCTATAAGTCGTGTCAACTTGGCTACCAATTTAGCGTTTTCTACAATCGCTTACGCCGAGGCGTTTACGATTGTAGAAAGAGAATCGATATGAAACGTTTGTAACTTGGCTAGGCCTGCAGAATATCTGGATAAATTCCCGGGAGTTCGTTTTGTATAGCTTTTGCCCGCGGCTTCACTATCGAAAGGTGAAAATAATACGGTATGTTTTTTTTTTTTCTAAAAACGAGGTTCGATTCCTGGCTAGGAATATGGATTTTACAAAAAAATAATGATGCAGTTTTCGTTTTCATCAAAATCGGGCTAGAGACTCCTCTGAGCATTTTTCGCTATTCCTCATAGTTTCGAATTTGGCCAAACAAAAATTTGACTTGAAATATTCATCCTGTATAGGCTGATGATACATAACTACTTATTAAAAGTGTGGTTATAAGCACATTATTTCAATTCACATATAGGGTAAAAACCACAGGAGTAAAATCACAAATGGATTCAATCAATTATTATGTGTACGTTTCGGATGATACAGTACCAGGAAAACACGGCTTTAAAATGTCAATAAACGAAAATTATACCAACAATTTATGTGCTCTGAATCATACCTACAGCCAGAGACTAGACAGTTTTTTTAAATATTAAATTCACGTCGGCATGACGTAACGTTGCAAAGCGTGCAATACGATAGTGGTAGTACGCTATAATACGATAAGTGATTAAGTGATGCTGATGACACATAAATCTACTTGTGAACGAGATTACGCAATAATAATAGTTTGGGAGTTGCTGGCGTCGTCTAATCAAAGTCACGCCGTTGTATCGACGCGGCTAAAGATTATAATTATAACAGTTAGAATTTAGTCCGATATTGCGTGACAAAACGAAGTTAAATTTATAAACACATAAATGATCAGGTTTTTTATCATTATTGCTGTGGTAAAGATAACAGGAAATGGTCTAACTGAAACCGTTGATATAAAATAAAATGTTTGCTAGAACAATAGATTTTCCCATAGATGTGCTGCAATTAGCGATCATTCTAGGATTACTGCACTTAGCAGGCGAAGTGGAAATCATAGATTATTATGTAGAGAAAATTGCTACTGCATATTTAGATCATAATCTGAAATGACACGGCTTTTGTAGAAAATTCGCTGCTTACGAGATAAAATCTTTAAATTGGACTGTTGCCAAAAAAATACGTTTTGAACGAGGCAAATACGCACAAAGATATCTTAGACAATCTATTATTTAAATTTCCATAAACATGGTTTTCTGCCTGTTTCGACGGGACTGGTCTAGTGATTGCAAGTGCGACTGCTAAGCATAATGTCTTGGATTCGATTCGAAAGTATTTTTGGGTTTTGCATCAGGAATTTTTCAGTAGCACTCCGTGAGTCTGAATTTGTGCCCAGTTGATGACAACAATCTCGTCCCCTTATATGTACCTAAACATAACTAGAGATATGTAGTTGTAAAAATACAGGTGTGATCTTATGTTATGGCCTTTTGCCGATAGGCAGTACTACTGAATTTAATTACATAGGGTCTATCCAATTACAAGTCGTTGCAACCCTGCGAAGACCGTCGCTCCAACTAGACTGAGGCCATCCCTTAGTCTAGTTGGAGTGTAAGTAAAGGAGCCTCCACTCAAGAGCACGTATACCCTAACGGTCACCGATTCAATGGCAACCATGGCCGTCTCATTTCCTGAAATAATCATAGTGCATCATAAGGTGATACTACTGCCAAAACCGCAAAATGACTCATTTACGGTCCCAATTCTCAGATTGAACTGATTACCATTACAACAAAGAAGCAACTAGTTGAATCAATAATGTCTAACAAACGTATGTATCATGCCTATTTATTATTGATGGTAAGTACTATTGTATTCATGTAACGTATGCACATAGGGAATAGGTATTAAACTGGTGATGTACCTAATTGTTGTTTCGTCAGACATTATTTATTACAAAATCTTTGTTCGATACGTGGTGTCACGAGTTACGTTATTTGGGAAACACAATAGATTCATAATAGACCACTGTCTTATTCAAAAGTGATGAATAAATAAATAAATATCGCTGGACATTACACACACCGCCAACTAGTGCCACACTAAGCAACGAGGCTTGTGTCGTGGTCACCTGCAGATAGTTGATATACTACATAGATACTTTTATGAATACAAATGGAAGAAGGGGGGGAAAAAGACCAAAGAAAAGATGATGGCGATGATAGTGGATGGATGGCTTGTGTGAGGAATGACCAGAAAGAGAAAGGAGAAAATTAGACAAAGACGGTTAACAGGAAAGAATGGGAAAACAAATTGTAAAGCCGACTCCTACTTGGAGTTGGCGCAACACGGTTTTTTCATCATCTGTCCTGTTCTTGTTTCATTGACCAAGGGCAGGGCAGATGATAATGGTAATGTTTTACTCATCATCATCATTTCAGCCAAAAGACGTCCACTGCTGGACATAGGCCTCCCACAAGTGCCGCCACATTGACCGGTCCCGTGCGACTCGCATCTAGCGTGTCCCCGCAACCTTCACCAGGTCATCGGTCCACCTAGTCGGAGGCCTTGGAACGCAACGTCTTCCGGTTTGCGGTGGCCACTCCAGAACTTTTCAGCCCCATCGGCAAGCCGATCTGCGAGCAATGTGTCCTGCCCACTACACTGAGTAAAACATTGCCACCTTAATTTATAAATCATTGGTAATCAAGAGTTAAGAGAGGCGAACGTCGTCAGCAAGATGGGCAGACGACATAGTTGCCATAACGGGAAAACCTGGGTGAGTTTGGCACTGGAACGTGTAGATTAGTACAAGCCCATCCCCAATTATGATAATCTCGACGCGGGTTTACTAACTTCTGATGATGATGATTCCAGAGCTCTATTAGTAACTTTGTATGCATCAGTGTAAAAATTCTAGAACGTTCTCACTGCCGGGACTTGGGGCCTTTTTTTTTCGGATGGGACATCATCAAATGACTCGTCCCGCTCTGGGCGGAGCAGGAGGGAGTGTCAGACTTTTACTGACTAAAACCCATCCATGTTCGTTCATCGCCTTTTGTGTTCCGGGGCCACGGTATCTCTTTCGAATAGTCTCGCAGCCCCGGCAGGCTTTGGCCCTTGCGGACCCCTTCCGGACCCCTTCCTTATGTGGGAACGTTCACCAACTCCGTGCTCCCGCGCAAGTTTAAGCGTACTTAATAGGTACTTTAATAATTCATTAATCTCTTCATGGAAAAAACCAACCCGTACGGGTTCGCCAGGTGGATAATAGCCCACAACCTGTAGCGTGGACTGACCCAGCATTGGGAAACGTTACAGGTTCATTACGCCGTCCTAAACGATCAAATCTCACATTTTTCTAGAATGAATCACATTATAGTTCGACGCATTGTTGGCAGTTTGTTGATCGTTCACAAACAATAGGATTTTTTATCGAAATGATCAAGATAGGCATGTGTTTGCGTAGTCACGCGCTTAACGAGATTTAATTTTATGATGTTCCACAAAATATAGTGTTTGCTAATGAATGACACTTTTTAATTATACCTAGAACGTGTTTTCATTTACTTTTTTTGTCACTAATAATAGGTACTTCACACACATATTTTTAGGGATCCGTACCTCAAAAGTAAAAAACAGAACCCTTAAAGGATCATTTTATTGTCCGTCTGTCTGTCTGTCCATCTTTCTGTCAAGACCCTTTAGGTATCTCGGGAACGCGTGGAGGTATCGAGTTGAAATTAAAACCATATCCTCAGGTCTACAGACCTTTGAAGCCTTGAACTTCTAAGTTAACGTAAAAAAAAAGATACGGCTGCAGACTCCTGGACATAGGATAGGCCAGAGGTGATCTTTCAGCTTATTTGATGACGATAGGAAGAACTGAAAAAGTTAGTAATAATACTAACTTTTCATATTCAAAACAGTATTGATCACTATTTTATTAATTTACGGGTTAACACATCAATAAGAGACTCCTACCTACGCCATTTTGCATGACAGGCGTAATGGTTGTGTACGATCATTTATCTAGCAGTGAAAATTCTAATCACTATGTTGATTATCTTCCTAATCTCTTTGCTATGTAGGTAATTATATACTTACATAAACATACAAATAACGTTCAGATACCTTTGGGGGAAAATCTCGGTTGGTCTAGGAATTATTATCTGCTATAATAAGTAATAATTAATTATGCTTACCTAAGGTATAACCTACTTCAGAAACAATCTACCCTGACAATACTAACAAAACCTCATAGAAATGATTTTCTAAGCATACTTCCAACAATTAATTTACTCGTAATTAATCGCGAAATCAATTAATTCTTCTTAACCAATTAAAATAGTAATAACTTTCCTTACAATATGCTATTATTGGATTTTCCCAACAATTATCTTGTTATAATTATATAAACAGTTTCTACCTAACAATTATATTATGTACTTAACCTTGTGAGAATAATCTCTGCATGACATTCGTTAGTAAATAAACATGTTCATGAAACTTGAATGAAAACGAAATTATCGGAAAACTCTAGGTCGCTACCGGAGGCCGGGCGGGGTGAACGACCTTGTTACGTCATTCGTGACGTAGCGCGCAGGAGGCTCGCGTAGCCGCGTATCATGTCCTATTTCGCAAGTCTACATAGCGACCGTGTGGCCTAATGGATAAGGCGTCGGACTTCGGATCCGAAGATTGCAGGTTCGAGTCCTGTCACGGTCGAAAACTTTCGTTTTGGATGTTTATTAGTCGGCTATTTTCTTCTATAAGTTTTCAGTTATGTTCGGCCTTTTCTAACTGAATTTTATCGTTTTATGTGAAAAATATTTTGTATCTTGCATTTTTTTTCTTCTAATTTCCATCATTTTTTCATGTAATTTCAAGGATTTTTGTATTTATTTTTTACTAGCGATTTTTCAGAAGCCGTGTGGGTGATTTTAATTTAAATCACAAAGTAGATAAGTTGTAAATTATTATCATGATTTTTTTTCAGTACTTCACATCACTCTATTAAGGTTTTAAGTAAATAAAATAATAATATTAGCCATTTTTAATTATAGTTGATTTATTTAGCAGTTAAAAACACAGATTTATTAAACAAATAAAATTAAAGTTAGACGAGATTATAACAGCCTTCAATGATTGTGCACAAAATTACCTACAACTGAGCGTAAATCTACGGGTCATTGACCCCTAGATGGCAGAGTCAACATTTCAACTCTGAGAATTTTACATAGAAAACACGTTAATCAAATAAATCTTGACAGGCCGAAATAATAACATCTTATTACTATTTAAAAATGCGAAAGTTTGTGAGGATGTTTGATACTCTTTTACGCAATAACTACTGAACGGATTTAAATGAAATTTGGCACATAGATAGTTCTTAATCTGGAATAATACATAAGATACTTTGTACTGTCCCGGTATTACGATCCTGCGGGACAATTACCGAAAAACACGCGGGCGAAACTGCGAGCATAAGCAAGTTTTAAATATTTCTATTCAATTAGTGTTTTTGAAACAGGTTTGTTTTAAAAAAAATTGTCTACGTACTTACAACTGCCGTCAGGCATAATGATATGAACTTTTACTGCAAATAATAAATTTTAAACGATGTTCATTTCAGTTGTATAAGTTCCAAAAAAACATTTCAACATACATTAAATGTCGTTGAACTTTTTCTTAATTACACTTTAATCAATTAAAAACAAGAGATAACAGATTAAAAAAATAAAATATTTTGTGATAATCACTTAACATAATCTTATTGGACCTACTAACATCCATGATTAACAGGGTTAAGACTAATATAAATGAAAAAAACACAAAAAAAAAAAAATACTAAATCACTTTGCTAACCTCTCACGACCAGGTCGTGTTTTCCATTCTATTTAAGTTATTTTATAAATTATCAAAAATATTTTAATTCTCGTTGGTCTAGTGATCGCAAACCTAAAACACTGGATTCGTTTCCCTGGTCGGGCAGAGTGTTATTGGGGTTTTCCATGGAGAATTCCTCAGTTCAGGCCCCCTATTACATAGGACTAAAACATAACTGGCGATATGTTTATGGTTACATCTGCCTCTGCCTCAGGGTCAGTTGGGGTGGAGAAATGCGAGCATAAGTGAGAAGGAGATCTATGCCCTGCAGAAGGTAACAAGCGACCACCATGCTGAGATGGGGCCTTTTCACACACAAAGGACCGATTTCGTTCGTTTTTTTTTATGTTTACTTTATAAATGACTAGTGACCCGCCCCGGCTTCGCACTGGTGCAATGTAGCATATTAGTATACTCGTATTTACATATAAACCTTCCTTTTGAATCACTCTATCTATTGTTAAAACTGCACGTAGTTTAAAAGATCTAAGCGTACAGATAGCGGTAGCGACTTCGTTTTATACTAGGTATACTATACGTAGAGAGTTGTACCTACTGTTTATTTAACCATTTTTTCTCTGTGTTTTGTCCTGTGCGGGCTAATAAATGCTTTTATACTACACTTGCTTAGTAAGTGTACCAATACTACCCAATAAAAGGCTTGAAAGCTGTTCATTAAACCTTCTCAAAAATCTAGGCTGTTATATTGTATGGAATTTCATTACTGCCCTGAAAATCAGGGTAGTAATCCATTACTAACGCGTTTTGTTTTTTAAAAGTCTTGATGACGTTGTAAGCAAGTGTAGTATAATGCAGTATATCCCATGATCTGTCCACGAAGTAGACATAATAGTTGAACAATGGCGTCTCGACCAATTCGGTCATTCGACAGATCATGATCTATATCACTCGAGGGTAAGTACAGATTACTAAACTCGTGTGGTTCACGGCCGTCCGCTTCGGGTGAATAAATAGCTATTTCTTTCTAGACAACGAGTAAATGATAGCGTGACGGTTGACAGAGGAGAATTTAAGAAAAAAACGTGATGCGCTGACACCAAGTAACATGGGATAACGGCTGGAATATGATAATGATGATTTTTCATCATTATATATATAAATATATAATATAGACACAAAGGCTTACTAAATGGCCCGACAAGACAAGTTTGTTACTAACTAGTGAGTAAAGATTAAAGTTCATGTTGGTTCGTAAGGCAAATGTCAATGTTTTGGGAGGCGATCAAAGGGTAAGGTTCAAAACTGTCTCGTCGTTAGAGAACTTGTCAAAAATGAAGTTATAGTCGAGTTTTCTTTCAATTGTATAATGGGTGTTAAATACCCTTACAGAAAGCCGAAAGACACTTGTTCTCCCCGTCATTGCGATACCTTCTAGTTACGGAGATATTGGGGTCAAAGTTCCAACTTTTCCAAAAGTTTTTTTTTAATCTTATCATAATTATTCAATGCATCTACCAGTACAATGTTTAGAGTGCGTTACATTGAGTATACGCTTACACCCCAAAAAGTTGTTTCCCAGCAATATTATTTTGCGTAGAGTTGACTTAGTTTGAATGCTTGTTTGACAGCATCGTGAAGGGTCTGTTCTCTGTTTACACCTCGTAATAAGCGGATACACACATATTAAGGTGGATGCTCCAGGGTAGCCCGCGAAATTCAAATTTTCTTACGTGTTTTGCAGGGTGTAATACAGGGTTGTCTTGATGATTTTGATGATTATAATTCTGTAACTAGATACGTCTTACAGCCGCGAATCATATTTTAATCAACAAGCAACCTGACACTGACCTGTAAATCGCAAAACACGTAAGAAAATTTCCAAGCGCATAAAGGTGCAGGAATGACTTTGACCTTGAAAAAGTCATTCATGCAACTTTATGCGCTTCGCTTGGAGGGTTGTATTGTTGCCTGCCGGGGCTGCGGGACTATTCGAAAGAAATGCCGTGGCCCCGGAACACAAAGGGCGAGGAAGGAACATGGATGGGTTTTTGTCAGTAAAAGTCTGACACTCCCTCCCTCCTGCTCCGCCCAGAGCGGGAGGAGTCATTTGATGATTTCCCATCCGAAAAAAAAAAGGGTTGTATTGATGATTTGGATGATTATAATTCTGTAACTACAAACGTGTTACAGCCGCGAATCAAATTTTAATCAACATACAACCTGACACTGACCTGCAAATTGCAAAAAACGTGAGAAAATTTGAATTTCGCGGGCTTAGTTTATAGTAGATAGATCTTAGTTTATAATGTTCCCACTATAGTTACCAGGAGTTCATGAGTGTGAGTCGCACATGATTTCTCTCCCTAAGAGTAGTTCTTATTCCACCACGTGAGCCCAGTTCGGGTTGGGTTGATAGATATTATTATATCACAATGGGTATGTGATGTTAAAACGTTTTCCTGGCACACGATATATTTTAAATAGGTACTTAAAATTAAATGTTTTCCTGGTTTCAAACATTGTTTCAAATAATTTTTAACATTCAAATCACGTTTTATCAAAACTTTTCTGTACCAGGTTCTTTACCGTGTATTTACATAATTATATTATAGGTACCTACATGGTGTTTTTTAAGGAAAACCTCTACTGAACATGTTTGTAATAAGTAATGATGCATTTAAATTAGGCCAACGTGCAAGATTATTAATTTCAATAGCTATTAAGTGAATAGGTAAACAAAGATATTGTGTAATAATATGTGAATAGAAACATAAAGGGTGTACAAAACCTCTTAACGAAGCCGAAAGGCACTTGTTCTCCTCGTCGCGTCATTGCGATCATTTTTTTTTGTTCTACACCATACGGGCGCAGTCTGGACAGAGATAACGACAAAATCGCTAACTTTTGATTGCTAATTACTAACGAATAAATTCGGTTGCAATAACGATACTTGCGAGAAACGCATCTTGGATGTAGAGACTTGCGTTACTCGCAAGCATCATTATTCTGTCGTTCTAGCTAGTTTACGGAGGATATACGGTCAAAGTTCCAACTTTTTCACACTTTTTTTTTAATATGTTTTTAATATTAGATTTTTACTTTAAACACCTCCACGACCTCCGTACTATTCAATCCATCCATCAGCACAATGTTTAAAGTGCGTTACATTGAGTCTTACCGAAAAACGTGATTTTTCACCCCAAACAATGAAGTCATTAATTTCCAAGCAAAAATTTTCGCGTAGAATGCCTTTATACGGGGTGAAATCCCCACCGTATATATTTCTTTGTGTCGTCGTTCGTATTCGAAAGACATTGTAACAAGCTGTAAAGTCCTGGACCACTTAAACGGAACAGTGAAGCAACCATTAACAAATTTTCTCGAAGCTTTGGAATCAAAACAGAGCACGAATGATGTCAGATAAACACCATATTCAAGCAAATTAGTTTTGTGGTCAAAGTAATGTGTTTTTCAAGCACAAAAATATACGATTTATTAATACATTACACTTAATGTAACAAGGAAAACATCTTAGCTAAAACTAGTACTCCGTGTGTGGTAAAACGTGCCATTGTCCTGAGAACAGAGGTAGGTGACACCTCCTGAGTAATCATGAGTTACTGGTACAAAGGTGTTAGAAAATCACACCTTTGGGGGCAATAACTATCTTTGCCTGAAAGTTAAAGGGCCACTGACCGATTTGGATTAAGACAAAAATCCTACAGAAGTTACTCGTCGATTTTCGCCGCTGTAGGACTTAGTTTTTCGTAATAATCTTCTTAGCTTAGTTCCAGTTGGTTCTACGAGCTTGGAAGCTCTTAGGAACTACCAGTTATTACTATATTATACTCATCCTGTGCTATGAATATGAAACAAAAAGAAAGAGGCGACTAGTAGCCTACTATATCTTATGAAGAAATCGTAGATTGAACATCAAGTGCATAAAACGCACCATTTTTACGCGAGACGTATAAAGTAGAGTGTAAAATGGGTTTTATGGACGATTTGTACACTCTACTTTACACTTCGATTGCGAGGAAATGAAACAGCAACATGTAAAATAATAAACGGACGAAATAAAAAAATTAAGTTTAATTTGTGAAGTTTTATTATGTACTTTGGCTGTTGGTATCCTTGCCTTGTCCTTAGAATACTAACGAAACGAATTAATATAAAGAGGTTACGAAGTTGAAGTTGTTCGTGTGGCTGTTGGACCGATTGCCTTGGTCTTCGACGAAGATTTTTCTTTATGCTCTAGCTAGAGCATAAAAAGCGACTTTATGTCGCCTACGCAAGACATAAAGACGAACTTTTAGAGCATGAAAAGTGAAAATTATATTAGACGTGTGTTCAAAATATTTTCTCTTTCGCGAGAGTTTGCCCAACTAAACTTAGAACAAAAAAAAGATGGACGCTCTTTCACTTCGCCATTCGTCATCATGACGAAATCCTCTTCATTTTTTGTTTCATAATCGTTATGGAAAGTAACGTCATCAACTTTTATTTATAACCTTTTAAGTACACGTGGGTTGAAGGCAATTGTTCATTAACTTCGATGTTTTGACTTTCAAAGCCTTGAGTAGGTATCGAGAGTTATTTCTAAGAAAATCTACTTTCAATAGTGTTAAGTCGTTCATCTATTGTTTTCAATAGTTCATTCTATGCAGCTCGTCAACACGTAATGGAACTCCTTTGTGTTTATGAGTGCCTGGTAGTCTACTACGTCATACCGCAGCTCGTCATTCTGCATGCTCAGAATTGTCTTTCGACGACACGATCATAACATAATAGAGGTTAACATGGGTTTTTTTTATCTAGTAATCATTGTCTCACCAATATTATTTGATACTTAACTTATTCGAAGTGTTAGTTAAAACAAGGGCAACAGTGACGATATTTATCACTTTATACTATAAATTTCTTCCGATTATAATTGCACTTTCGAATATATCAATCAAAAGTTTTATTATTGATTTACAAAGATGTTTGAAGTCAAGTCAAGTCAAGTCAAGTCACTAATAATTCGATGGGAAGCCCATAGATCAGAATAACTTTTACTACAAGGAAAATTAGAAACTCCGTTTCATGAATGGATTGACTTGTCGAACCTCGTTGTGTTATCACAATCTACGTTACAATCTCATGTTCTTGTAACAATAGCATCAATTAGAGATCGCAATCTGTGACTGACTTGAATGATTTGTAATGTTAGAGGGAGGGGGAGAAGGGGGAATGAGTTTTGTGGTGCAACTAACAAGGTCTCTAGGTCAACTATAGTCTTCTTAAGTAAGAGTATGAAGTGTCTTGCTAAGAAATTCCATCTCATCCTAATAAAATATATTTTTCATACATAATAAGGATGTAAGGAGCTGTGGAGTGTGAACAGGGAAAAAATCCACACGTCCCGGCCGCCGCGGGAGACGCCCCGGGCGTCGGGGGCCACGTGGTGGCTTCCGGCCACCGTAGGCGCGGGCCTGTGGACGGGGAGCTATGGGCTAGCACGCCGTCCGTCCGTCTCATGACGACAGGCCGTGTCGACGGCGCGTTCGTGTTCCACGCGCGCCTCAAAGAGAGTCACCAATAGGGATGGGGTCCCGAAAGGGCCGAAGCCTGCCGGGGCTGCGGGACTATTCGAAAGCGATACCGTGGTCCCGGAACACAAAGGGCGATGAAGGAACATGGATGGGTTTTAGTCAGTAAAAGTCTGACACTCCCTCCTGCTCCGCCCAGAGCGGGAGAAGTCATTTGATGATTTCCAATGAATAAAAAAAAAAAAAAGGATGTAAGGAGCTCGTGGCTAAATAGTAACAGCCGCTCGGGTCGATGTTGAGGTTAAGCCGTGTTCGCCTAGGTTGGTCTGTTGGTGGGTGGATACATCGAGATACCTCTGTGCCTCGGAAAGCACATAAGCCGTTTGTAGATCTTTGACAGTCGTTACAGGTAGTAAGTGGCCCAAAAAGTCTGACAACCAGTCTTACCAAGGGGTATCTGACCCCCACAACCCAGTTAGTACTGGATAATCCCAGTACTAACTGGGTTGTGGAGGTGAGATAGGCAGTCGCTCCATGTAAAATACTGGTATTCAGCTGCATCTGGTTAGACCCGAACGACCCCAACATAGTTGGGAAAAAGGCAGATGATGATGAATATAACATCACACCTGTTATCCCTGAAGGGTTAATCAGAGGTGTACGTAATACACACCACATTTCGCCAGTTATGTTAAAAGACCCATGTCATAAGGGGCGAGCCCACTGCCATCAACCGGGCACAACACTTCGTGGTTGCTACTGAGATGTTTCTGATGGAAAAATAAATAAATATCGCTCTACATTACACATAGCGCCATATAGTGCCACACTAAGCAACGAGGCTTGTGTCGTGGACACCAGATAGTTGATATACTACATAGATACTTTTTGTTTGTAAATACATGCTTAATATACATATAAACATCCGTGACTAGGAAACAAATGTCCATGCTCATCACACAAACATTTGCTCTTACCGGAATTCGAACCCGGGACCCTAAGAACGCAAGGCAGCCTCAGTACCGCTGCGCCATTCGGGTCGTCAAATAAAACTAAAAAAAACTCAATAATGATTTGCCCGACCCCGGAATCGAACTCAGAACCTCATGTTCGGCAGTCGTGATTGCGACCACTAGACCAACGTGTCAGGCCCAGAAAGATAACTTTTATCACTTTATTTATAATAAGTAGATCTATGTTGTCTTTGTCTAGGAATGTTTTTATTTATCTAACTAGCTCGCGATTTGGCCCGGCCGCGTGAAACCTCTTATTACTCGACTACGGCATAGCCAAAATGAAGGGTTATGATTTTAACAGTCTATGTAATAATTATGTACCTATGTTTGTATTTAAATACATTTTCAATACTCCTCCTCGAAATCGGGTTCTTATCGCACTACGATTAGGTTCAAGATGCCATGTATTTCACACACGTGGATTGTTTTCATTTTCCATCACCGCGTGCTGTGCCGCGTGCAGAAAGGAGCCGATTTCGCACGCGGCACAGCACGCGGGCGTTGGAAAATTGCCACAGATAAAACTATACCTATACTTAGTACAAATTGGTGCAATGCCTATAGTCGGCGGTGATTGTTTTTTTTTTCGTTATTTTATTTTATTTCTTCAAAAGTGTATTGAAAAACGTCGTTTGATACACGTGGACATTTGTTATTGTAGTTCTCGGCTCAAAAACACCCTCGCCCACGGCCCGGGAGTTAATTCCGCCTCGAATGCAATAACAAACTTTCTCCACTTGTATCAAAATGTACTATTGCTTTTCTGTCTACACCTTTGATAATAATCTCAGAATTTAGTACTTAACCTACCTACTTTTCCATTGAACCACCGTCCTTGTCATACATTATATGTTCGCAAATATCTCAAAATGTCATTGAGATCTTAATGCGTCTTTTGTTAGTTTTCCTTTGAAGTTTGTAGCCATAAAACTTCATGACATCTATTCAAGGTGTTGAGCAGAGGAGCAAAAATAGGTCGAGTGCATCGGGTGAGATCACTTTCACCTTTATTTAGTATCATGAAAAGTTCCATCGCTGATTAGCGGGCGAGACGACTGTCTGACCTTCATGTTTTATGAAAGCCTGGTACTCCCAGCGTGATATACACGTGTCGTGGACGGTAATACCGTCTGTCTGACTGAACCACTTTTTGTCTGCGATTTTGGATCTACAAGGCCAAATAAATCTAGACTTAAAATTGTTCTTGTCTGGGTAGCTAAGAAATTGCCATTCAATTTGATAATAAAGGAAAAAGTGGCATATTTTTTCTAGTATCATCTTTTTTGCAATCATTGCACAGTGGGTCACACACTAATATTATCTGGAAAGAACTTCTGAATGCCGTGTGGGCTGGATTGAATTTAAATTAGCTGCCAGAACACGAGGTATGTAGGTACTTTCATGTTTTTTGTGCGCCCAATCATGGGCCATGGTTCTGGGAATAAATTCATGTCATCAATCAATGTTTGACGGAATAGTGACTGGGCCGAAATTATGTAATTTTTGGGTAAGGTAATAAAAAAAATGATTTTGGTGGCAAAGTTGTCGATCGAGGTACTTTTTCGCAAGAAACTTGAGGTTTTTATCAGGCGCAAGTGCTTTCCTAGGCCGCAATGAATCTCCGGGGCTGCGGGACTATTCGAAAGAGATACCGTGGCCCCGGAACACAAAGGGCGATGAAGGAACATGGATGGGTTTTAGTCAGTAAAAGTCTGACACTCCCTCCTGCTCCGCCCAGAGCGGGAGGAGTCATTTGATGATTACCCATCCGAAAAAAAAAAAAAAAAAAAAGGCCACAATGAAACGATTGTAAGTTGGTAGTGTTACCCCGGTGCTTCGGAAAGCCATTGGTTCTGCGCCTAATTTCGTTGTCCCGTCGGTGTCGAATTGCCTTCCCTTCGGACTATGAGGGTGGAAGCTAGATGGCACCGGTGTCTCCTGCGTAATTTTCTAGTCTCCTTTGGGCAATCGAAGAAAAAAAAACATTCTGACTGATAACTGTTACCATAGAGTCTCGTCACGATACTTATTATACCTACTTACATTCTTCTTTTTATTATATTTACAATACACATTTAATTAATTTACTTGCTATCTATTTATTTGTAACCATTTATTTATACATTATGTTTGAAACTGTTTTTCCGTCACTTACAAGGTTCATTGGAAGACCAGCGTCAGACAGCGTCACCATCACCTGTCTGGCATGAATGCTGAAATGGACCTTTTTGGCGCAGCCGTGAGGCACACAGCACATTAATTATTATGTTTTCGTCCTTATTTTGTATCTTGATTTTTTTATGTGTGTGTGCTTTAATTACTGACGTCAAATAAATATTTTTCTTTCTTTCACGATCATAATTTTTTTTTTTCGCAGTCAGTGCAAATGTGGCGCATTAAACCCACATAAGATTCCCCGCTATCATGAGGGTATGGCCCGAAGTGATGACTAACAACGACAACTCTTAACATAAACATTACTTACCCACTAACATAATAGAGTCAACAAAAGAGGTATAGGCTAGCAATCTTCTTAGTACTTTTATAATGCGAAAGTTTGTGAGGATCGATTGTTGTTAAACTTTCACGCAGAAACTACTGAACTGATTTGAATGAAATTGCAAACAGATTGATTATAATATAACCCTTTTGCATTGATAATAGTAGTAAAAAGATTGCTAGCCTGCCTACCTAACTCTTTTGTTGACTGTACATGTAATCCGATGACAACATACCTAACTTTGCAGGTAATGTCCCGTAGATTTTGAACACTAAAATGTTTATAGCAATTACAACTGTTTGCTAATTACTTTTGCTTGTAGTTTTAGCACATTAATGTTTTTTCAAACTGTATGCCTCACCACTTTGTTTTTAATTTGGGACAATCCTCCACTTTTAAAGCCGTTCCCTCTTGGCGATTTACATGATTGTCATACTTTAAATTTATTTTTTTCGTCTCTCAAAAAAATAGCCCCCATCGTGATTTTTTTACACCCTCCCCCTTGTTCAACCTTCACGTGGTAAAAGGAGAACCCCTTTGCTGTGAAATTCTGTTATCAGCCATTTTCGAGCCAAAACCATCCCTGTCTTTTGAATACTTGACTCACCTGGTTTCTAAACACACAATCTTTTTACACATAAGTTTACTGATACGTCATTATAGTGTTGTCTTTAATTAATCCGTTATTAATTATTCATGTTGTTCCCCTCAAAACATCGAAATGGGTCTAGTGTTCGCAAGCGCGATTACTGAGCGGGTTCGACTCCCCGGTCGGGAAAAGTATTATTGAGTTTTTCTATCAGGAATTTCTCAGTAGCAGCCACGGATTGTGCCCGGTTGGTGGCAATAGGGTTGCCTCCAAAACATAACCGGCAAAATGTGGGTGGCAACCTGTGCCTCACTCTTTGGGAATTACAGGCGTAATGTTATGTTATGCCTCCTGTCTGTAAGGGTCCACCATCACGTAGGCCCAGTGCCGTTTGGTGGATGTCATAATATCTTCGAACTTGTGGTTCTAGGAATTCCTAATTCTTTCACCGTATTGAGAGCAGTATTCAAGTTACACAAAGTAAAGCGCTAGGTATTTACCGCTGCGCAACCACTCCTCATATCGCTGTGATTATTAGAGTTTATCCATTGATTTAAGAGCCTCGTCTTTTAACAGCTAGATATAAATTAGTACCAGGCATTCAGAAAACTGTAGCTAGTAGCTGTAACGTCCAACTATTACATAAAGTTACGCAACATGTATAACTTTTTATCTAATAAATTAAACGGTTATCAGAAGTAATTCACTTAACGCCCCATCTAATCAATATACCCTTGACCCTTGATACCGATACCAATACCGATGCCGATCGATACTGACCACCGTTAATAATGGTTTATAGATTTGTGTGTGTCCATTTTTTGGGACGACACGGTAAAATCTATACTAATATTATAAAGAGGAAAGACTTGATTTTTTGTTTGTGTGTTTGTTACGATTTAACTCAAGAACTGCTAAACCGATTTAAAAAAAAAATCCCCACTAGAAAGCTACATCTTTACCGAGACTTTACATAGGCTTATAAATTATATTGATGTCATGCATATTAGCCGAGCTATCACAATTTTCGCGGACAAAGTCGCGGGCGAAGTGCTAGTTATATTATAAACTGATTTGTCAGACTTAAGTCGTTACGTGGAGTAACAGCAGAAATATTTATTATAATTTTGTGATGGCATCTCTTTCATAGAATCATTAAACACATGAATGTAACATAACATAAAAGCACGCATGTAATCCTTGAAGGAAATCAACCTAATAGTAGATAAATTCATCTTTCGCTGGGACTGTTTAAAAATCCCATGAAATAGGGAGCGAGCCTATTACCATCAACCTGACACAAATCTAGACTCCGTGGCTGCAACTGAAAAACCGCTGATTAAAAAACCCCAATATCATTTTACCCGACCCGGTAATCGAACCCAGAAATAACCTTTATACTCTGCAGATGCGCTTGTAAGTTGCAGCCACTGTACCACAGATAATATAATACGAACCGTATTACCAACGAGGAATAAAGTTTATTCCTCGTTGGTACAGTTAGATAATTAATTAGTACAATGCTAGCATGCAATGGAGCAGTGATAGCCTATTGTTGTGGCCATCGGACTGCCAAGTCATAGGTCTCGAGTTCGAACCCAAGGCACGCACCTCTTATTTTTCGGATTCATGTGCGTATTGTATTAATTATCACTTGCTTCGGTGAAGGAAAACATTGTGAGGAAACCAACTCTGACACCAGGACAGGCACTAACCACACGATAAGGAAAATACAATGCAAAATCTTAAAGTTTTTATCATACACATGCAGATGTGACAAAGTACTTCGTTTTATATTTGACAAGAATTAAAAAACCCGACTACGTTAAAATCACGCTCTAATTAAAGTCGGGGTTTACAAGGTAAAATCGACTCCTCCTATGGTTGACGTCGGTTAAAATATAGCTTATGTTACCCGGACCATAATAACGAATCGATTGACACCTTATTCATCAAAATGGAATGAATAGTTTAGGCGCTATGGGAGAACAAACGTAAATACAAACACAATACATACACACATAAACTGCTAAAATCATAACCCTTTCTTTTGGCTTCGCCGTAGTCGGGTAAAAAAAGTTTATCTCCACAATGGAAACGTATATCCTACACGTGGGTATTTCCTCGAAGTGCCCATTGATATATCTTCGTACCAGAGCGGTCTAATCAGAAACAATTAACTATATGGTAAACAGGGATAACGGTCAGACGCCATTTTTCTACCTTATTACTTAACCTCACGCCGCTTTCTCGGAAGGGATGGGCAGAATGTAGGGTAGCTGGGAAACTAGATCAATTAGTTAATTTACTCGACCTACATTTAGTTCTTTGTAATGTTCGTACCGCGTAATATTTGTGGGTTGCAGTTCTGCGAATAGAATAGTATCTGACAAAATTAAATTGTTCAGAGGGCGTTTTTGTGTGTTGATTAAAATATGATTCAAGACCGTAACTAATATGACTCACGTCCCAGCCGCCGCTGGAGACGCAACGGGTGTCGGGGGCCACGTGGTAACCCCCGGCCTAAGTAGGCGCGGGCCTGTGGACGGTGAGCTATGGGCTCGCTCGCCGTCCGTCCGTCTTATGGACGACTGGCCGTGTCATGCTCCATGTCGCCATGTCGCCTCAAAGAGAGTCAGCAAAAGGTAGGGGTCCGCAAGTTCCGATGCCTGCCAGGGCTGCGGGACTGTTCGTAAGAGATACCGTGGCCCCGGAACACAAAGGGCGAAGAAGGAACATGGATGGGTTTTAGTCAGTAAAAGTCTGACACTCCCTCCCGCTCCGCCCAGAGCGGAAGGAGTCATTTGATGATTTCCCATCCGAAAAAAAAGGCCTGAGTCCCGGCAGTGAGAACGTTCTAGAATTTTTATACTGATGCATACAAAGTTACTAATAGAGCTCTGGAATCATCATCATCAAAAGTTAGTAAACCCGCGTCGAGATTGGCATAATTGGGGATGGGCTTGTACTAATATACACGTTCCTGTGTGTCAACAAATATGGCTATACCGAGTTATAATCAATAAACTCATCAATACAACCCTCTAAGTCCATTTAATCCTATTTCCTGAAATAGTCATTTTATGGGATTCAATGAAAATTTTAATTTCGCCAGCTACCCTGACGCTTTCTTCCACTTTTTGCCGATCGCTTCGTGTAACGATTTTCAACAAGATTCACACAACTTTTCGGTAGCTTATGTCAGTTCAATACATTTTCGACTTTTGCATCATAGTTGACGGAAGGCCCGTTTGTCTATAGTTGGTGCCAGTTAAGATCGCAATAGCGGTCATTGACCCACCTACATTTATTAGTTCTTAACTTTGAAATCCAAAAATAAGCCTGCTTAAGTCTTGAATCGTCATCTATCGTTGACCATGTATCATTTTTTCTAATGAAAAACGATACATGGTTCATCTGTTTTGTTTCGAAGGAAGAGATATTAGGGAAAGGGCAATGACCGCTATTGCGATCTTAACTGGCACCAACTATAGACAAACGGGCCTTCCGGCCCTACTCTCACTCGCTACGTTTTTCGTGCCACGCAGATGGCAATAGGCTCGCTCCCTTTCCATGGGTCTTAAACATAACTGGAAATGTGGGGGTTACTAGAAATGAAATGAATGAAAAAAAAACTCGTTGCTTAGAGTGGCACAAGATGGCGCTGTGTGTAGTGTCCGGCGATATTTTTTTTTATTGATTTGTCTAGACCTCTATAAATACTTAAAATTCTGCTTGATCATACGTGTCCCGGTCACTTTTTTCCTACTCCTCCGCCATTTTTTTCTGATTAATTTCGTTGCGGGATCCAAGACAGTTAAATTGTTTCTCTGGGCTTTATTCGAGCTTCAAAGTCTCGATGCTTTTCTGGTGGTCGCCACTGTTTATTCTGGCTTTCAAGAGTTACAGTGGTTTGGGAATAGTGTGGCGGGACGGTCCCAAAAAGTGCATGGTCACATATAAATGTAGTACTCCAATGCAGTAATGACCGTAGTGAGTGGATATGGTAAGATTCTGCACTTTACTATTTGGTATAGGGTTGATTTTACAACGACACATTTTCAAATTCAAATTCATTTTATTTTATAAGCAAGAACAGTTCATAACTTATTAAATAAGGCTTCTTCGGATAACTGAAAGCATTGGGTAAGACTACTTAGTCTTAGGTAGACCTTATTATCTGTAAAAAAAAACAGTAAAAAAATATCCAAAATCGTATATTTACAAAATATTACCCACATTTGCCTAAGCGATTACTGTTCAAGTTTATCGAGTTCCTCGAAAGGCCTTAACCCGTCGTCCTAAATCTCGGGTCTAACAATAAAAAGTACCCCTTTCTATCGTTGCGTTCCTGGTAATTTACTCGGAAAGTAGGTCGATGGCCACTTAAAGGGTTTCCTCAGTTTAGGGCTGGGGTAAGATAGCTCTTTTATGGAGAACCCTAATAGTCCGTACAACATTATTGCCGGAATAGTGGCCCACATTCTTGATGTGATAGTGCTAACATAAAAAGTTTGTGGAGACAGGCAATCATGCGAAAACAATCAAAGCATGAATGTTTGAATTGGCGGCGTGTTTTAATTACAGGGGCAACTTTATCACTATGTATCTCTTTTACCCGGTTCATTAAATCATGAGGTGTATTTGAAAAGGCGCTGTTGTCATGTAGACTTCCTCCCGCGGTAAAATTTACTGGCATTTGAGAATTACTGCTCACAATGAGCAATCATCCCTCCTCCAATCTTGCTGGCTGGAGAATCTGGGGAATCTTATAATTACCAAGCCAGCGTGAGCTTTTATACGTTTGTGGCATGAGTTATTCTCATGAAACTCCTGCCGACAGGAAACTAAAGTAGAAAAAAAGTCTTTATTTAGCACACACAAGGCTTTTTGGATACTACTAATTCAAAATAACCATAAACCTAGTATTCTACAAATGAAATACAAATACTAAAAAAAAAGTTAAAGAAGGCTTCTAAATTTAAAAGTCCATCCTCGAATCACACAATTTAAAAATGATAGAAGTAGCTAGAAAACATGAACCCTTACTCGAATATACCCTTATTGTGATTCTGTTTGCCTTGTACTCAAAAAAGGATATGTCCTACATTAATTAGTAAGTACTTTTCATCCTAGGATTACCCTCATATGCAAAGGATTGATGGATAAAGTTGTTTGGCAACAATTCCAGATCAGGTTAAGCAAATCTGTCCTGAAATCGTATATACCCTAAACAAATATTTTGAACCGAAAGGCGTGAATTTTTCCGTGACTCGTAAAAAATTCGAGAGTGATTGTCGGAAAATTTACGGTCCATCTATAATAGGTACCTAATTATAAAATCACAAAGCCCTCTCCCCCTCTCTCCTCTCTCTCTCTCTCTCCCTCTTTAGGTCTTGTTGTCGTAAAACTATGCAATCAACTCACGACTATCCACGACTATCGGAGCTACTTCTCGGTCTATTACTTAATTTTAACTTGAAAGGACTTCAAAGATTTTTCTTAAAAACTACTTAAACACTGCGACGCTCTCCTTCAATTTTATTGGTGTGTTGCTCCTCAAGTAATTTGCGTCTTTATAAATGAATTTAAGGCTCCTTTTATCGTAGCAAATAAATTCCGACTAACATGAGGCTAGATGTATAACGGTGCGAGTAAAGCCACTCATAAACTCACACCCTTCAACAAAACAATAAACTAGGTATACTTTAACTTGACCGCCTCGTTGGTCTAGTGGCTGCTGAGCAATAAGTCTTGGGTTCGATTCAGGGTTGGGTTAGGTTAGGTTAGGTTTGGGGTGCGTCAGAATTCCTCCACGTGTGCCTAGTGGCTGCTGGTCCCTCTCGATACGTCTGGAGGGAAGAGCAGCTGCTGGGTCGGTGCACCCTGGGCGCGGCAGTATCCTTCCTCGAGGAATAAGAGGAAATTCTTCTTATTCCTTGGGGAATGTTACTGTCGTGGCTAATATTCTGGGGAGGGGTGCCCTGTCCGTTCCGGACAGTGCGCAATTCACGCTCCAAGTCATTGGAGTGTGAATATGGGGTGGGGTCACATCGTGCGTCGTGCGATGACCCACGGAGCGGGTCTATCGGACGATGTGTGATGACCGATTCACTACTCGAGTTCCTCGAAGAGTGGATCAGGGGTCGGGGATATTCGTCGCGTACCGTGCGATGGCTCACGGAGCGGGCTCATCGGACGGTACGTGATTAGTGATTCACTCCTCGAAGTTCTCGGGGAGTGAATCGGGGCGGGGTTATTCGTCGTGTGCCGTGCGATGGCTCACGGAGCGGGCTCATCGGACGGTACGTGATTGATGATTCACTCGTCGAGGTTCTCGGGGAGTGAATCGGGGCGGGTTTAATTCGTCGTGTGCCGTGCGATGGCTCACGGAGCGGGCTCATCGGACGGTACATGATTAGTGATTCACTCCTCGAAGATCTCGGGGAGTGAATCAGGGTTGGGGTTCCTCCTTCATCTTGGATTGCGGCATTCGTCGCGCTCTGGTACGCGTCTGTCCATCAGACGTGACTGTGAGCGCGATGAATCGTCGTGGTAAAGGATCAAGGGGGAGGGGGGGGGATATATGTATATGTATGTATGTGTATATATATGTATATAAATTATATATGTTTATGTTTATATATTTATGATGAAGTAGGGAGACAGGGACCACACCCTTCAAAGGAACAAAGAAAAATGAAAAAAACGATTTGCAAAATAGTACCCCAGGGCGGTACCAGCTGCTCAGCAGCTGGAGAATCCGCCACGATCCCTTCGGGATCGTCAAGCCCCTCGTATTCTGGGGAGGGCACCAAACGTTTTCCGCTTGCCAAAGGCAACAAGAGCCGAGGAGGCTCAAGATCACGGTCTTTCGAAGACCTGATCTCTTTCACACCGCACCGCGCGGTGGACGCAGTGTCGGACTCTGGCGCTGCGTCACTAGAGACGGGAGCAGAGGCTCCAGCGGAACCACGCGTGGTTCTGGAGAGGGTGAGTGTGTTGTCGGAGGTCGACGACACACCGCAACCAGTTGCGACCGCTGCCTCCAAATTTTGGTTGAAGCGGCCGCATGACTGTGGGTCGGATGCGGGCTCGGTGGGTTTGTCTTCCAGCGAGGAGAACCTGCCAGCCCCCAAGGTGTCGACAACAAGGAGGGGTAGAGGACGCAAGACGCCTTCCGGAACGATCGCTCCGGCAGCGTCACGTGACTCACGGGGCCGCTTCCTAAAGCCCCCCGATACGCCGGTGCCGAGCGACTCCGAGGGGGCAATGCAGGTGGAGCAAGGGGATGCCTCCATCGCCCTAGTGTCCACCAAGGCGGAGCTCAATGCCGCGAGGCGGGAGGGCCGGAAGGCCATCGCGACCGACGAGGTCGCTGAGTTGGCTCGTCGGGCAAGGGAGAGACGGTCGCACGCTGCCGAGGCTCCTGAGGGCTTGACGGCAGAGGCCCTTAGCCGTCAGGTCTTAGACGGCGTGGACGTCGTCCTGAAGGTGGCCACGAAGTCGGGCAACCTGAAGGGGACGTTCACGCGGGCCCTGAAGGAGGCGGCGACCGGAATAAAAGAGGCGATGGACGTCCTCCTTGACCGGACGACCTCGGAGGAGACGGTGAAGCTCCAAGAGGAGAATCACCGTCTTCATACCAGGATGGAGGAGCTCCAGCAGGAGGTCAGCGCCCTGAGGGCAGACTTCAGCCGGCAGCAGGGTGCGACTACTACGGACAGTCGTGCTCTGCCACAGAACGGGTCTTTGGGGGAAGACCAGTTCAGCCGGCTGTTAAGCATAATGACCGCCCGCTTTGACAGCCTAGAGCCCAGGCTCAACCCCCCAGTTAGGCTTCGTCCACCGCTGGCGGCAGACACGAGGAGGAAGGAAGCGGAGTCCGCTCCAGCAACGGCTGGGCCAACGTGGGCCCAGGTGGCTAAAGCGCCACCCGTGCCAAAAAAGCCCTCGCCGGCCCCCAAAAACCCGCCGAAGGCGCCCAAGAAGCCTACAGAAGGGGGCAAAAAGGCGGGGAAGGGGACGAGTAATCCCCCTGAGGGGAGCAGCTCGTCCCCCAAAGAAAACGAGGGGGAGTGGAAGACGGCCGAAGGCCGCAAAAAGAGGCGGAAGAGGGGTCGCAAGGCCAAGAACGCGCAGGGCTCCAAGGGGCAGGCCCCGCGAATCCGCATCCCCCGCTCCGAGGCAGTAGTGGTCACGCTGCAGCCCGAAGCCAAGGAGAGGGGAGTGACGTACCAGAAGGTACTGGCGG
Organism: Xestia rhomboidea; assembly: GCA_963853795.1. Classification (NCBI taxonomy): domain Eukaryota; kingdom Metazoa; phylum Arthropoda; class Insecta; order Lepidoptera; family Noctuidae; genus Xestia; species Xestia rhomboidea. The sequence goes on from OY970776.1 coordinate 11,967,836, forward strand.
AGGCGAGGGGCAAACTGGTCTTCGCCGATTTTGGCACCCCGGACGGCTTCCGTTTTAGAACGGCAGCCACGGGGGGCAAGATGTTTGAGTTGGCGGGGACCAGTTGTGCTGAGAGGGCGGACTCTCTAGCCGCAAAACTGAGAGACGTCCTCAACCCCGAGGAGGCCCGGGTGTCCAGACCCATGAAGACGGCTGAGCTTCGCGTCGATGGGCTGGACGATTCAGTAACCTCAGAGGAGGTGGCGGCGGCCATAGCCCGGAGCGGCGGATGCCCGCCAGAAAATGTGCGGGCAGGCGACATCCGCGTTAATGCTGGCGGGCTTGGCACCATTTGGGTGCGGTGTCCGGTGGCTGCGGCCAAGCAGGTCGCTGACGCGGGCCGTCTACTGGTGGGCTGGGTGTCAGCGAGAGTTCAACTCCTGGCACCCCGGGTCATGCAGTGCTACCGGTGCCTGGAGAAAGGGCACGTCCAGGCACTCTGCACCTGCGAAACAGACCGCAGCGATTTGTGCTATCGCTGCGGTCGGCCCGGCCATAAGGCGGCCCAGTGCTCCGCGGAGCCAAACTGCAGTCTGTGTACAGCTGCAGGAAAGCCCGCGGGGCACCGAATAGGCGGCAACGCTTGCGGCGCGCCCAGAAAGCGCAGCAAGCGTTGGACCAAGGCTGCGGGGGCCGCACCCCCTAGCACCTCTGAGGCCGACTCCCGGCCTGTGGTGGGACGAAGCGAGGAAATGCAGTGTCAGTAATGGCACTCCATTTCCTCCAGGCGAATATCAACCACTGCACCAGAGCTCAGGATCTCTTGGTCCTGAGCATGGCGCAGTGGTCGATAAATGTGGCGGTGGTCGCTGAGCCGTATTTTGTCCCCCCCCGGGAAAACTGGGCAGGGGATCTGGACGGCCTGGTGACCATCATCGGCGCGACTCTTTTCGACGTATCCCGGGGTCACGGTTGGGTTGCCGCCCTTGTGAACGGGATCGTCACGATCGGGGCATATTTTTCGCCCAACAAGAGTCTCGCCGACTTCGAGAGTTTCCTTGTCGAGTTGGGAGCCGTCGTCGGCCGGTGTCACCCTCGGCCCATTTTGCTTCTCGGTGATCTGAACGCCAAATCTGCGGCGTGGGGATCCCCGGTCACAGACCCGAGAGGCGATGTGCTTGAGGAGTGGGCCATTACGACGGGCCTGGCCGTCTTAAATCGGGGGTCGACCAACACGTGTGTGCGGCAGCGGGGTGGGTCTATAGTGGACGTCTCGTTCGCTAGTCCCGCTGTCGTGCACCGCGTTCGTGATTGGCACGTGGAAGCGGAGGTGGAGACGTTATCGGACCACCGATACATACGTTTCGACGTCTCCGCCCAAACCGCTGAAGGTCGTAGCCAATCGGCCCCCCGGAGAGACGGCCTGCGTTGGGCACTGAAACGCCTCGACAGGGAGGCTCTCGAGGAAGCCACCATCGTCCAAGCCTGGGTTCGGGAGTCGGCTACCGTCGGCCCCGTCGACGTCGATGAGGAGGCGCAGTGGTTTGGCGACGCGATGACGCAAATCTGCGACGCGTCCATGCCACGCGTCTCCCCTCTGTCCGCAAGGCGTCGCGTGTACTGGTGGTGCGTCGAGGTCGAGCGCCTACGCGTCGCGTGCGCAGACGCCAGACGCCCGTACACGCGATGTCGGAGGAGACGTCTGCGGGATCCCGACGAAGAAGCCGCGCTGTATGGGGTGTACCGCGCGGCGAAGGAGGCTCTGTGGCTGGCCATCGGCGAGTCGAAGGCGCGCTCCAGAGAGGAGCTGCTGGCGACCCTAGACGGGGATCCGTGGGGGCGCCCTTACCGCACGGTCCGAGGGAAACTTCGGCCGTGGGCCCCCCCGCTAACGGAAGGTCTCGAGCCGCAGCTTCTGGAGCGCGTGGTCTCGGCTCTCTTTCCGGAGAGAGCCGAGCATGAGCCACCACCGATGGCTGTGCCCACAGCTGCAGAGTCAGATGAAGAGGAGCGCGAAACCGTCCCAGAGGTGACACAGGCGGAGATGAGCGCGGCCGTGATGCGGCTCCGGGCGAAGAACACTGCCCCGGGGCCCGACGGAGTGCCTGGCCGCGCTCTAGTCCTCGCCCTGAAGGAGTTGGAGCCCCCACTGAGAGGACTCTTCTCGGCGTGCCTTGAGCAGGGTCAATTCCCTACCAGGTGGAAGGCTGGTCGATTGGTCCTGCTCAAGAAGGCGGGGCGCCCTGCGGATTCGTCGTCCGCTTATCGGCCCATAGTGCTGCTGGACGAGGCGGGCAAGTTGTTCGAGCGAGTAATCGCAGACCGCCTCGTCAGCCACTTGTGCACGGTGGGGCCGAACCTGGACGACAGCCAGTTTGGCTTCCGGTGTGGGCGCTCTACCATCGATGCCATCAGGAGAGTTAGAGTCCTGGCGGAGGAAGCGGTGTCCCGGGGTGGGGTGGTGCTGGCGGTGTCTCTGGACATCTCCAACGCGTTCAACACCCTGCCCTGGAGTTGCATAAGGGAGGCCCTGCGATACCATCGGGTGCCTTCCTACCTCCGCAACATCGTGGGGGCGTACCTCTCGGGAAGGTGTGTCACCTACATGGGACGCGACGGCACGGGCCGTCGCCAGATGTCGTGCGGTGTTCCACAGGGCTCGGTTCTGGGCCCACCCCTGTGGAACATCGGATACGACTGGGTTTTGCGGTGCGAGCTCCCGCCGGGAGTGAACCTGACGTGTTATGCGGACGACACGCTGGTCACGGCCCGGGGGAGCTCGTACAGGGAGGCAGCGTTGCTGGCTACGGCTGCGGTCTCACAGGTGGTGAGCCGCATACGACGCCTGGGCCTGGAAGTGGCCCTCAACAAGTCGGAGGCCATCGCTTTTCATGGCCCCCGACGGGCACCGCCGTTGGGATCACACATCGTGGTCGGGGGGGTCCGGATCGCTGTCGAGTCAACCATGAAGTACCTTGGATTGGTGCTCGACAGCCGTTGGGACTTCGGCCCCCACTTTCAGCGGCTGGTGCCCAAGTTGATGGGCGCGGCGGGCGCGCTGTCAACGCTGCTTCCCAATTTGGGGGGCCCGAGCTCCGCCTGCAGGCGGTTGTACGTCGGGATCGTGCGATCGATGGCCCTTTATGGGGCCCCGATATGGGCAACCGACCTGACGGCCCGCACTATCGCAGTCCTGCGCAGACCGCAGAGAGCGATGGCCGTCAGAGTCGTACGGGGATATCGCACGATCTCGTACGAGGCGGCTTGCGTACTGGCCGGATCCCCGCCGTGGGACCTGGAGGCGAAGACCCTCGCGACACTGTACCAGTGGCGCGAGGGGGCCAAACATCGGGGCGAGAGGCTGGTGCACCGACAGATTACGGTGTACCGGTCTCAGCTCCGACAGGTCATGGTGGCGGAATGGCGGGGGAGGCTAGAGCTTCCCACCGCCGGCCTCGACACAATCGAGGCGATCCGGCCAGTACTCGACGACTGGCTCGGGAGGAAGCACGGCTCCCTGACTTTTCGAGCGACGCAGGTGCTCTCGGGGCACGGTTGCTTCGGGAAGTACCTGTGTCGCTTAAGCAGGGAGCCGGACGCCCGGTGCCATCACTGCGTCCACTGCACGGAGGATACGGCGCGGCATACGCTGGCCGAGTGTGCCGCGTGGGACGAGCCGCGCCGTACCCTCGTAGCAGAGGTTGGAGAAGACCTGTCGCTGCCAGCCGTCGCTCGCGCGATGGTTGGCAGTGCAGAGTCCTGGGACGCAGTGGTGTCCTTCTGCGAAACCGTCATGTCGCAGAAGGAGGCTGCGGAGAGGTTGAGGGAGGTCGAGACCGCTCTCCCGACCCGCAGCAGACGCACCGGGCGTCGGCAGAGGGCGGACAACGCCCTCTTCCGGCCCCCCTAAATAGGTCCAGGGGCGACGGATTCGGGGACATCCGTCGCCCCCCATGACACTGGACCCGAGACGGCGGCGCGTCGTGTTCCACGCGCGCCTCTCAGAGACGTAGCGGGGGGAGTTTTACACCTCACTCCCCCCGGGACGAGGCCCGCAGGTCGAGCGGGCCGGCACTAGTCCGGGGCAGCGGAAGTCGCATCAGATCCCGCTGCCCCCTGACGCAAGTGTGCGATGGAACACCGGTGTGGTTTTAGTCAGTACGAGTCTGACAGACCCCTCCGCTCTCCCCAGGGCGGAGGACATCCATTGAGGATTTCCACATCGTGAAAAAAAAAAAAAAAAAAAAAAAAAAAGGTTAGGTTAGGTTTGGAGGCGAAGACCCTCGCGACACTGTACCAGTGGCGCGAGGGGGCCAAACATCGGGGCGAGAGGCTGGTGCACCGACAGATCACGGTGTACCGGTCTCAGCTCCGACAGGTCATGGTGGCGGAATGGCGGGGGAGGCTCGAGCTTCCCACCGCCGGCCTCGACACAATCGAGGCGATCCGGCCAGTACTCGACGACTGGCTCGGGAGGAAGCACGGCTCCCTGACTTTTCGGGCGACGCAGGTGCTCTCGGGGCACGGTTGCTTCGGGAAGTACCTGTGTCGCTTAAGCAGGGAGCCGGACGCCCGGTGCCATCACTGCGTCCACTGCACGGAGGATACGGCGCGGCATACGCTGGCCGAGTGTGCCGCGTGGGACGAGCCGCGCCGTGCCCTCGTAGCAGAGGTTGGAGAAGACCTGTCGCTGCTGGCCGTCGCTCGCGCGATGGTTGGCAGTGCAGAGTCCTGGGACGCAGTGGTGTCCTTCTGCGAAACCGTCATGTCGCAGAAGGAGGCTGCGGAGAGGTTGAGGGAGGTCGAGACCGCTCTCCCGACCCGCAGCAGACGCACCGGGCGTCGGCAGAGGGCGGACAACGCCCTCTTCCGGCCCCCCTAAATAGGTCCAGGGGCGACGGATTCGGGGACATCCGTCGCCCCCCATGACACTGGACCCGAGACGGCGGCGCGTCGTGTTCCACGCGCGCCTCTCCGAGACGTAGCGGGGGGAGTTGTACACCTCACTCCCCCCGGGACGAGGCCCGCAGGTCGAGCGGGCCGGCACTAGTCCGGGGCAGCGGAAGTCGCATCAGATCCCGCTGCCCCCCGACGCAAGTGTGCGATGGAACACCGGTGTGGTTTTAGTCAGTACGAGTCTGACAGACCCCTCCGCTCTCCCCAGGGCGGAGGACATCCATTGAGGATTTCCACATCGTGAAAAAAAAAAAAAAAAAAAAAAAAAAAGGTTAGGTTAGGTTGCGGCGGATGCCCGCCAGAAAATGTGCGGGCAGGCGACATCCGCGTTAATGCTGGCGGGCTTGGCACCATTTGGGTGCGGTGTCCGGTGGCTGCGGCCAAGCAGGTCGCTGACGCGGGCCGTCTACTGGTGGGCTGGGTGTCAGCGAGAGTTCAACTCCTGGCACCTCGGGTCATGCAGTGCTACCGGTGCCTGGAGAAAGGGCACGTCCAGGCACTCTGCACCTGCGAAACAGACCGCAGCGATTTGTGCTATCGCTGCGGTCGGCCCGGCCATAAGGCGGCCCAGTGCTCCGCGGAGCCAAACTGCAGTCTGTGTACAGCTGCAGGAAAGCCCGCGGGGCACCGAATAGGCGGCAACGCTTGCGGCGCGCCCAGAAAGCGCAGCAAGCGTTGGACCAAGGCTGCGGGGGCCGTACCCCCTAGCACCTCTGAGGCCGACTCCCGGCCTGTGGTGGGACGAAGCGAGGAAATGCAGTGTCAGTAATGGCACTCCATTTCCTCCAGGCGAATATCAACCACTGCACCAGAGCTCAGGATCTCTTGGTCCTGAGCATGGCGCAGTGGTCGATAAATGTGGCGGTGGTCGCTGAGCCGTATTTTGTCCCCCCCCGGGAAAACTGGGCAGGGGATCTGGACGGCCTGGTGACCATCATCGGCGCGACTCTTTTCGACGTATCCCGGGGTCACGGTTGGGTTGCCGCCCTTGTGAACGGGATCGTCACGATCGGGGCATATTTTTCGCCCAACAAGAGTCTCGCCGACTTCGAGAGTTTCCTTGTCGAGTTGGGAGCCGTCGTCGGCCGGTGTCACCCTCGGCCCATTTTGCTTCTCGGTGATCTGAACGCCAAATCTGCGGCGTGGGGATCCCCGGTCACAGACCCGAGAGGCGATGTGCTTGAGGAGTGGGCCATTACGACGGGCCTGGCCGTCTTAAATCGGGGGTCGACCAACACGTGTGTGCGGCAGCGGGGTGGGTCTATAGTGGACGTCTCGTTCGCTAGTCCCGCTGTCGTGCACCGCGTTCGTGATTGGCACGTGGAAGCGGAGGTGGAGACGTTATCGGACCACCGATACATACGTTTCGACGTCTCCGCCCAAACCGCTGAAGGTCGTAGCCAATCGGCCCCCCGGAGAGACGGCCTGCGTTGGGCACTGAAACGCCTCGACAGGGAGGCTCTCGAGGAAGCCACTGTAGGTATCCGTCCACCAAATAAAAGTCTCGAAGTCACTTCGAACGGTTATATTTTGAAAGCAGTTTTAACACAGTACACCACAGCAGGAAGGACGTTTACACTTTAGACTAGAGTTAGATAGATAGAAGAACATAAAGCACATAGATAATTAACTAGCAAGGTGAAATTAGCAAGATTGAATATAATAATATGTTTACGAGCGGGGCTGCGTTAAGCCAGTGCGAAACAAGCGAGCGCGTGAGTGCCTTGCGCAGTGGCGAACAAAGGACTGACGTAGCAAGCCGGCGACGATCGAGCCGCGCGCGCGTTGCGACGGAAACAGCCGACGATTCCCGATTGTGACTCGGGTCGCTTCTCAGTGTGGCGGCGGTGCCGCTACAGTAGCCCCCTGGCGAGACCGTGACTACGGTCGATAGCGATCTGGGAAGCGTACTCTTCTTCCGCTGCGTGTGCGTCTCTCCTCATTATCGGTAGATGGTGTTGACGAGTCGCTTGGTGTTGTGCTGATTGGGTTTGTGGTAGCGTTATCCCCGTGATCCTCTTGAGTGACATAAGCTGGCTTCATTCGATCTAGCGATATGTTGGTGCTCTTGCCTCGTACCTCAACTTCGAAATACTTTGTTGTTCTTTTCAGTACCTTGTAGGGACCCGCGTACGGTGGCTCCAATGACTTCCGCACGTAATCCTGCCTCACGAAGACATGGGTACAGTGCTGCATGTCTTTGGGTATGTAGAAAGTGATGTTGTTTCTGTGCCACTTTGCTGGCCTCGGAGACAAGCTAGCCATGTGTTTCGCCAGGCGTGTAGCGAAGCTGGTGATGTCTTCGACGGTGTGGTTGTCTGATGGCGACAGGAACTGACCCGGCAAGCGTAGGGGCTCACCGTAAACCAACTCAGCCGAAGAAGCTTGGACATCGTCTTTCCAGGCACTGCGTATGCCGAGCAGAACGATGGGTAAGACCTCTGTCCATTGCGTGTTGTTGTGACACATGATACCTGCTTTGAGCTGTCGATGCATCCTCTCTACCATCCCATTTGATGCGGGATGATAGGCTGTGGTACGGAACTGGCGTGCGCCGAGCAGGGAAGCCAGGGCCTTAAACAAGCCGGACTCGAACTGCCGACCGCGATCAGTGGTGATCTGCGCGGGGCAACCGAACCTCGATATCCACCCGGATACCAAGGCGGCCGCGCAGGTGTCGGCTGTGATGTCTTTGAGTGGTATCGCCTCTGGCCATCGTGTGAACCGGTCAACGATGGTGAGACAATATCTGTAATCAGAAGATCGTATTAGAGGCCCTACGATGTCGAGATGGATGTGGCAGAATCTCGACGAGGTTGGCAGGAAATGGGTAAGAGGAGCGGATGTGTGTCGGGTAACTTTACAGCGCTGGCAGTCAAGACAGCTTCTGCACCACTCTCTACAGTCCTTACGAATCCCTGGCCACACAAATCTTTGCGCGACCAGTCGCACGGTAGCTGTACGTCCAGGGTGGCTCAGACCATGAAGAGCGTCAAACACTTGTCTCCGCAGCTCTGGCGTCACGTAGGGTCTTGGTGGTTGTGTAGAAACGTCACAGTAGAGATTGATGTCTGAGCCTGCCGGAGTCGTCTTTTTCAGTAGTAGTGACGATCCTTTTTCTAACAGCGTCTGAAGTTCGGGGTCTGACTCTTGAGACTGTGCTAAGGCGCTGTAATCAATCGTCGTTGCGACCTCTTCAATACGTGACAAAGCATCGGCTACAACATTTTCAGCACCTGGTATGTAGCGTATGTCTGTAGTAAACTGAGCGATGTAGTCAAAGTACCTGTATTGACGTGGCGAGCAATTCTCCCTTGAATTCTTGAAGGCGTATGTAAGTGGGCGGTGATCGGTGAAAACGACAAATTCCCGGGCTTCGACCATATGTCGGAAATATTTGATTGCCTCATAAACGGCTAGCAGCTCACGGTCGTAAGGGCTGTATTTGCGTTGAGCTTGGTTCAGTTTCTTAGAGAAGAAAGCAAGTGGCTCCCACTGTGTGCCAACACGTTGTTGGAGTACTGCTCCTATAGAGACGTCAGATGCGTCAGTAAGCATAGAGAGCTCTGCCTGTTCCCTTGGGTGTGCAAGAAGCGTAGCGTTTGACAGCGTTCTTTTGCATTGTTCAAATGCTTCCAGCTGGAGCTGCGACATCTGTACCGGGTCTGAGCCCTTGACCTTCTCCCCACCCAACATCGAGTTTAGGGGTGCTTGACTTTTGGCTGCGTTGGGTACGAACCTTCTATAATAGTTTAGCATGCCTAAGAATCTCCGTAACTCCTTCACCGTGTGCGGAACTGGATAGTCCTGTATCGCCTGGACTTTTGTGTTGAGTGGCTTAGTACCGGCAGCTGTTACCTGGTATCCAAGGAAAGTCACCTCAGGCTGGCCCCACACACATTTCGCTGCGTTGATGAGTACGCTGTATTCTTGGAGGCGTGACAGCAGCTGGCGCAGGTGAAGTCGATGCTGGTCTGGAGAAGGAGAATAAATTAAAATGTCGTCCAAATATCCGAAGCAGAAGTCATCAAAGCCGGTAAGCACTTCATCCATAAAACGTTGAAACGTTTGTGCTGCGTTCCTAAGGCCAAACGTCATAAAAGGAAACTCATACAATCCGAATGGTGTCGTTATGGCCGTTTTTGGTATGTCCGCTTCGTTTACTGGTATTTGATTGTACGCTTTAATTAAATCAATTTTTGTGAATATAGTGGAGCCAGAAAGCCGCTGTGAGAAGTCCTGGATATGGCGTATGGGGTAGCGGTCGGGCACAGTACGTGCGTTTAGTGCACGGTAATCGCCACACGGGCGCCACCCATCATCCTTCTTCCTCACCAGGTGCAGAGCTGAAGACCACGGGCTTTCGGAGCGCCTTGCAGTTCCGCTGGCTGTCATGTCATCAAACTCTTTCTTCGCGACCTTTAATCTTTCTGGATCCAAGCGCCTTGGTCTGTTTGCAACGGGCGGTCCAGGTGTGGTCTTAATAAAGTGCACCGTGTTATGTTTAGGTTTACTTTGATTTACAGTACCTGCAGGTCGAGTAACCTCTGGGAACTCACGCAGCATCAGGTGAAACTCAGTATCTCCAGTAACAGTTTTGACAGATGCCACATCATCTGGAACCCGCTGTGAAGACGCTGCCACGAAGAGTGAAGTGGTGCCATCTATGAGCCTGTGGTTGCGGCAATATATAAGCAGATTATAATAACTTAAAAAATCTACACCTATGATTGGCTTAGACACATCTGCGATGGTAAATTTCCAAGTAAATGAACGGCGAAGGCCTAGGTTGAGGTTAAGTTGCACTGGTCCATATGTATTAATAATACTTCCATTGGCTGCTGTTAAACTAAACTTCGTTATATTGCAGGGCGTCTTAATTGCTGACCGAGGGTAAACGCACAAGTCGGAGCCCGTATCGACAAGAAATAGCATTTTAGAATAACGGTCAGTTACAAAAAGTCGGCCTGATGCTAATGGGCAGTCGTAGGCCGCTAATTCGGGCTGCCTTTTGAGTTTTCCGACCTCCATGCACAAGGCTGTGTGCATTTCTTTGCACGGACGCCGAATGTGTAATGATACCAACAATGCGGGTGGTTTTCTGGTGGCTGACGTGGCCCGGATTTGGATCTGCTACGCCAGTTACCGCTTTTAGAGCGTGAACGAAAACGACCACGTACCTGTCTTTGGTTATCCACTCTAGTAGACAGTGAACTCACTTGCTTAGTTAATTCCGCCATCTGACACGCCATCTCTTTTATAAGGGTAGATGTATGTGCCTCCGCCACGCTCGCTACTTGCATGGGCCCCGCCGGTGCAATGTCATTAACCGTGTCCGCTAGCTCAGCTAATTTGTCCAACGGTAGGTCAGGTTGCGTCGCTACAACCGTTTGTAGGTTGGTCGGTAGCCGATTCGACCACAATGTCCTAAGGAAGTCTTCCGGTACTGACGGCCCTGCTAGATGCCGCAAATGACGTAAAAACTGTGACGGTTTACGGTCACCCAGCTCCTCATGCATTAGTAATTGCTTAACTTTCAATTCCCGCGAGGCCGACAGCCGCCTAATTAGCTCCGTCTTAATTTTTTCATATTTATTCACTGCTGGTGGGTTGATGATTATATCCTTTACCGCGGAGGCGTAGCGGTGCTCCAGCGCCGACACAACCTGGTAATATTTAGTTTGGTCGACGGTAACGTTCGCCAACCCGAACTGACACTCCATTTGCGCGAACCACATTTCCGGGTCATCAGGCCAAAATGGTGGTGGACGTACGCCCACACGCGACGTTTCCGCAGTCAAATCTTCATTTCCCATGTCGGGGTCACCAATATGTAGGTATCCGTCCACCAAATAAAAGTCTCGAAGTCACTTCGAACGGTTATATTTTGAAAGCAGTTTTAACACAGTACACCACAGCAGGAAGGACGTTTACACTTTAGACTAGAGTTAGATAGATAGAAGAACATAAAGCACATAGATAATTAACTAGCAAGGTGAAATTAGCAAGATTGAATATAATAATATGTTTACGAGCGGGGCTGCGTTAAGCCAGTGCGAAACAAGCGAGCGCGTGAGTGCCTTGCGCAGTGGCGAACAAAGGACTGACGTAGCAAGCCGGCGACGATCGAGCCGCGCGCGCGTTGCGACGGAAACAGCCGACGATTCCCGATTGTGACTCGGGTCGCTTCTCAGTGTGGCGGCGGTGCCGCTACACCACCATCGTCCAAGCCTGGGTTCGGGAGTCGGCTACCGTCGGCCCCGTCGACGTCGATGAGGAGGCGCAGTGGTTTGGCGACGCGATGACGCAAATCTGCGACGCGTCCATGCCACGCGTCTCCCCTCTGTCCGCAAGGCGTCGCGTGTACTGGTGGTGCGTCGAGGTCGAGCGCCTACGCGTCGCGTGCGCAGACGCCAGACGCCCGTACACGCGATGTCGGAGGAGACGTCTGCGGGATCCCGACGAAGAAGCCGCGCTGTATGGGGTGTACCGCGCGGCGAAGGAGGCTCTGTGGCTGGCCATCGGCGAGTCGAAGGCGCGCTCCAGAGAGGAGCTGCTGGCGACCCTAGACGGGGATCCGTGGGGGCGCCCTTACCGCACGGTCCGAGGGAAACTTCGGCCGTGGGCCCCCCCGCTAACGGAAGGTCTCGAGCCGCAGCTTCTGGAGCGCGTGGTCTCGGCTCTCTTTCCGGAGAGAGCCGAGCATGAGCCACCACCGATGGCTGTGCCCACAGCTGCAGAGTCAGATGAAGAGGAGCGCGAAACCGTCCCAGAGGTGACACAGGCGGAGATGAGCGCGGCCGTGATGCGGCTCCGGGCGAAGAACACTGCCCCGGGGCCCGACGGAGTGCCTGGCCGCGCTCTAGTCCTCGCCCTGAAGGAGTTGGAGCCCCCACTGAGAGGACTCTTCTCGGCGTGCCTTGAGCAGGGTCAATTCCCTACCAGGTGGAAGGCTGGTCGATTGGTCCTGCTCAAGAAGGCGGGGCGCCCTGCGGATTCGTCGTCCGCTTATCGGCCCATAGTGCTGCTGGACGAGGCGGGCAAGTTGTTCGAGCGAGTAATCGCAGACCGCCTCGTCAGCCACTTGTGCACGGTGGGGCCGAACCTGGACGACAGCCAGTTTGGCTTCCGGTGTGGGCGCTCTACCATCGATGCCATCAGGAGAGTTAGAGTCCTGGCGGAGGAAGCGGTGTCCCGGGGTGGGGTGGTGCTGGCGGTGTCTCTGGACATCTCCAACGCGTTCAACACCCTGCCCTGGAGTTGCATAAGGGAGGCCCTGCGATACCATCGGGTGCCTTCCTACCTCCGCAACATCGTGGGGGCGTACCTCTCGGGAAGGTGTGTCACCTACATGGGACGCGACGGCACGGGCCGTCGCCAGATGTCGTGCGGTGTTCCACAGGGCTCGGTTCTGGGCCCACCCCTGTGGAACATCGGATACGACTGGGTTTTGCGGTGCGAGCTCCCGCCGGGAGTGAACCTGACGTGTTATGCGGACGACACGCTGGTCACGGCCCGGGGGAGCTCGTACAGGGAGGCAGCGTTGCTGGCTACGGCTGCGGTCTCACAGGTGGTGAGCCGCATACGACGCCTGGGCCTGGAAGTGGCCCTCAACAAGTCGGAGGCCATCGCTTTTCATGGCCCCCGACGGGCACCGCCGTTGGGATCACACATCGTGGTCGGGGGGGTCCGGATCGCTGTCGAGTCAACCATGAAGTACCTTGGATTGGTGCTCGACAGCCGTTGGGACTTCGGCCCCCACTTTCAGCGGCTGGTGCCCAAGTTGATGGGCGCGGCGGGCGCGCTGTCAACGCTGCTTCCCAATTTGGGGGGCCCGAGCTCCGCCTGCAGGCGGTTGTACGTCGGGATCGTGCGATCGATGGCCCTTTATGGGGCCCCGATATGGGCGACCGACCTGACGGCCCGCACTATCGCAGTCCTGCGCAGACCGCAGAGAGCGATGGCCGTCAGGGTCGTACGGGGCTATCGCACGATCTCGTACGAGGCGGCTTGCGTACTGGCCGGATCCCCGCCGTGGGACCTGGAGGCGAAGACCCTCGCGACACTGTACCAGTGGCGCGAGGGGGCCAAACATCGGGGCGAGAGGCTGGTGCACCGACAGATCACGGTGTACCGGTCTCAGCTCCGACAGGTCATGGTGGCGGAATGGCGGGGGAGGCTCGAGCTTCCCACCGCCGGCCTCGACACAATCGAGGCGATCCGGCCAGTACTCGACGACTGGCTCGGGAGGAAGCACGGCTCCCTGACTTTTCGGGCGACGCAGGTGCTCTCGGGGCACGGTTGCTTCGGGAAGTACCTGTGTCGCTTAAGCAGGGAGCCGGACGCCCGGTGCCATCACTGCGTCCACTGCACGGAGGATACGGCGCGGCATACGCTGGCCGAGTGTGCCGCGTGGGACGAGCCGCGCCGTGCCCTCGTAGCAGAGGTTGGAGAAGACCTGTCGCTGCTGGCCGTCGCTCGCGCGATGGTTGGCAGTGCAGAGTCCTGGGACGCAGTGGTGTCCTTCTGCGAAACCGTCATGTCGCAGAAGGAGGCTGCGGAGAGGTTGAGGGAGGTCGAGACCGCTCTCCCGACCCGCAGCAGACGCACCGGGCGTCGGCAGAGGGCGGACAACGCCCTCTTCCGGCCCCCCTAAATAGGTCCAGGGGCGACGGATTCGGGGACATCCGTCGCCCCCCATGACACTGGACCCGAGACGGCGGCGCGTCGTGTTCCACGCGCGCCACTCCGAGACGTAGCGGGGGGAGTTGTACACCTCACTCCCCCTGGGACGAGGCCCGCAGGTCGAGCGGGCCGGCACTAGTCCGGGGCAGCGGAAGTCGCATCAGATCCCGCTGCCCCCCGACGCAAGTGTGCGATGGAACACCGGTGTGGTTTTAGTCAGTACGAGTCTGACAGACCCCTCCGCTCTCCCCAGGGCGGAGGACATCCATTGAGGATTTCCACATCGTGAAAAAAAAAAAAAAAAAAAAAAAGGTTAGGTTAGGTTGGGGGGGGCGGATCTGTATTTATGCTTTCGCGGTTGCACAACGACATGCTTGCATGGTAGCATAGATGCAGGTCTACCTTACTGCCTCCCTCAGAGGCGGTAGGGTGGCGGGGTCTTGAGGGAGAGCGCTACGGTCGTGTAGATCCTCAAGGCAAGTCTGGTGTGTTCACCTTCACGTGGTTGCCGCCCTGTTCTTGGTCTAATTCCATAAGAAATAGACGCAACAAAAACCACCAGGCGCTTTCTGGGGGGGGGGGCGCATCGCACTTCGTATGATCGACTCCCGTCATGCGAGGTGCGGTGTGCGTTTCCCCTGCGTGCCCCTCTGAGCGTAGCAGAGGGCATGTCAGGGGAGTGGGGTCCTCCTTTTGCGAGGTTCTCGCAGAAGGAGGAGGCGGGGCGGCGCGGTGGGAGGATCGTGTTTGGAGGACATGATCCTCTCGCCGTGCCGCTCCGCGGGCGGAGAGGGGGGGAAGGGGCGTTTGTCCTCCCTCCTCACGGTGACGGGCGGGCGACAGGCGCGGAGGTGCCTCCGCCCGCATTGCACCCGTCACCCCGCGGGGGACTGGGCCTCCCGCTTCCCGGCGTGCGTGCGTGAACACCATGCTGGGGAGCGAGGAGAGGAGGCCTGGTCAGAGGTAGCCTCCCTTTGCGAGGTTCTCGCAGAGGGAGGAGGCGGGGCGGCGCGGTGGGAGGATCATGCTCGGAACATGATCCTCTCGCCGCACCGCTCCGTGGGCGGTGAGGGGGGGAAGGGGCGTTTGCCCTCCCTCCTCACGGTGACGGGCGGGCGACAGGCACGGAGGTGCCTCCGCCCGCATTGCACCCGTCACCTCGCGGGCGACTGGGCCTCCCGCTTCCCGGCGTGCGTTGGCGGACGCCATGCTGGGGAGCGCGGAGGCCTGGTCAGCGGTAGCCTCCTTTTGCGATTTCGCAAAAGGAGGAGGCGGAGCGCGCGCGGGAGGTCTCTCTCTCGCTGCGCTGCTCCGCGGGCGGAGAGGGGGGAAAGGGGCATTTGCCCTCCCTCCTCACGGTGACGGGCGGGCGACAGGCGCGGGGGTGCCTCCGCCCGCATTGCACCCGTCACCTCCGTCGGTCATTCCCAACCCCCTCCTCCACGCCCGTGCCGTGAGGGCAAGAGGGGGGGGTGTGCCTTGCGTTCGTCGGCGGGGGACTGGAAGTAAAGGCTGTGCCGGATTCCCAGTCCCCCTCCACTATGACGTAGCGGGAATGCGCTGGGTCGTTTTAGTGGGTATACCGGGTTCGACCGCCCGGGGAGTCCCACATACCCCTCCCGTCCCCCGACGGGAGGGCATGCGTAATGCATTTTTTCCCAGCGTCAAAAAAAAAAAAAAAAAAATAAAGGTTAGGTTAGGTTGGGGCGGGGCGGGGCGAATCTGTATTTATGCTTTTGCGGTTGCACAACGACATGCTTTGCTCATGCTTTGCTTGGTAGCATAGATGCAGGTCTACCTTACTGCCTCCCTCAGAGGCGGTAGGGTGGCGGGGTCCTGAGGGGGAGCGCTACGGTCGTGTAGATGCTCATGGCAAGTCTGGTGTGTTCACCTTCACGTGGTTGCCGCCCTGTTCTTGGTCTAATTCCATAAGAAATAGACGCAACAAAAACCACCAGGCGCTTTCTGGCGGGGGGGGGGGGGGCACTTCGTATGATCAACTCCCGTCGTGCGAAGTGCGGTGTGCGTTCCCCTGCGTGACCCTCTGAGCAGCGGGCGTAGCAGAGGGCATGGCAGGGGAGTGGGGTCCTCCTTTTGCGAGGTTCTCGCAGAAGGAGGAGGCGGAGCGGCGCGGCGCGGCGAGTGGATCATGAGCGGAACATGATCCTCTCGCTGCGCCGCTCCGCGGGCGGTGACGGGGGGAAGGGGCGTTTGCCCTCCCTATTCACGGTGAAGGGCGGGCGACAGGCACGGAGGTGCCTCCGCCCGCATTGCACCCGTCACCTCGCGGGCGACTGGGCCTCCCGCTTCCCTGCGTGCGTGCGTCAACATCATGCTGGGGAGCGAGGAGGCCTGGTCAGCGGTAGCCTCCTTTTGCGATTTCGCAAAAGGAGGAGGTGGAGCGCGCGCGGGAGGACTTTGATCCTCTCGCTGCGCTGCTCCGCGGGCGGAGAGGGGGGGAAGGGGCGTTTGCCCTCCCTCCTCACGGTGACGAGCGGGCGACAGGCGCGGGGTTGCCTCCGCCCGCATTGCACCCGTCACCTCCGTCGGTCATTCCCGAACCCCCTCCTCCACGCCCGTGCCATGAGGGCAAGAGGGGGGGTCCGCCTTGTGTTCGTCGGCGGGGGACTGGAAGTAAAGGCTGTGCCGGATTCCCAGTCCCCCTCCACTATGACGAAGCGGGAATGCGCTGGGTCGTTTTAGTGGGTATACCGGGTTCGACCGCCCGGGGAGTCCCACATACCCCTCCCGTCCCCCGACGGGATAATGCATTTTTTCCCAGCGTCAAAAAAAAAAAAAAAAGGTTGGGCGGGGCGGATCTGTATTTATGCTTTCGCGGTTGCACAACGACATGCTTTGCTCATGCTTTGCTTGGTAGCATAGATGCAGGTCTACCTTACTGCCTCCCTCAGAGGCGGTAGGGTGGCGGGGTCTTGAGGGGGAGCGCTACGGTCGCGTAGATCCTCAAGGCAAGTCTGGTGCGTTCACCTTCACGTGGTTGCCGCCCTGTTCTTGGTCTAATTCCATAAGAAATAGACGCAACAAAAACCACCAGGCGCATTCTGGGGGGGGGGGGGGGCGCATCGCACTTCGTATGATCAATTCCCGTCATGCGAAGTGCGGTGTGCGTTCCCCTGCGTGACCCTCTGAGCAGCGGGCGTAGCAGAGGGCATGGCAGGGGAGTGGGGTCTTCCTTTTGCGAGGTTCTCGCAGAAGGAGGAGGCGGAGCGGCGCGGCGAGAGGATCATGTTGTGAGGACATGATCCTCTCGCCGCGCCACTCCGCGGGTGGAGAGGGGGGGAAGGGGCGTTTGCCCTCCCTCCTCACGGTGACGGGCGGGCGACAGGCCCGCCCGCATTGCACCCGTCACCTCCGTCGGTCATTCCAGAACCCCCTCCTCCACACCCGTGCCGTGAGGGTAAGAGGGGGGGGGGGGGGGGTCCGCCTTGTGTATTCGTCGGCGGGGGACTGTAGACTTTCGAAAACACATTTATTCATGGTTTTCCTAACATTTAATTTATCATGTTTGTTAGAGAGATTTGATCCATATGATTGACCCTATCGATCGATGTCAAAAAGGTACAGAATGTTATTTTTTAGAACTTTAGTCGATCCATCCCGGGTTCGATGCCCGAATGTGGCAAACGAATTTTCGAAAATCTGTGAATGCATATTTGTTTCTTTTTAAAAATAAAGGAATGTTTCCTTTGAGCAAAAATTGCTATCTCCAGTATTTAGAGTACTTTCTGTCCAGGTGGCATTGAAAAATTCCACCCTGAAAAGTATGCTGACCCAGACCGCGGTTGCTCTGAGTTCGATCGCAGTTTGCCTTTGTAGTTAAAGAGCAAACTGTACACCTATTCAGAGAGTGTCTGAATCAAAATATATTTTGCTTTAAAATATTAGAGCAAAATACATACGAGTCCAGTCGTCCATACTTTCTAGCGTCTGGTCTAGTATGTAATATGGCATCGTTATACCGGGCCGTAGGCCGGCGGAGGCCCGGCACTTTGGGGACAGGTGGCCTACCATGACGTCTTAAAGCAGGATCGTTTTAATCGCGTTCCAGTGTGGGTAAGAGACGGAGCTATAGAGGACGTCTAGCGCCATCCCTTTCCCACACTGGCACGAAATTAAAACGATCCTGCTTTAAGACGTCATGGTAGGCCCACAGAAGTCAAAGAGTGTTATTTAATATGCGAGCGAAGTGAGCGCGGGTTCACGAAACCTTATCTTGCTTTACTTACAAGCAAAAGCAAGCAAAGCAAAATGCATACCTTCGCAGATTGCTCTGAGCTAGTATGTACTGTATGCTCCAATTCGTTTGTGATTTCAATGAGCACGACGTAGTTCAGTACAGACCATGGTGTCCTGGTCCAGTATACAGTTTTTCAATACGCGGTCGGGCAAATTGTTATTAGGTTTTTTCACAAGGTACGGAGTCTGGATTTGTGTCTGGCAGGATGACAATAGGCTCGCCCCCTATTACATGGAAATTAAACATAACTAGCGATATGTGGGGGTACTATTAGGTACACCTCTGCCTAACCCTTCGGGGATTCCAGGCGTTAAATTATTAATGTTAATAAACTATACAAAATAAAGCCTTGAAAACAAAAGCGTCTTAATTACTGTCAAAGATAGTAAGAGAACACAATATAGAAGTTGTTTAACTTATTTGAGAAACTTGCAGCAGATTGCCACGAGATTAAAACAAAACTTAATTAAACTGCTAACTACAAACTTAAATGCAAGGCACTCGCTTTCTTTACATTCTGAACAACCAAATCAGTTTCTTTAGATCTCAATTCACTTCGCCTGATGTAACGAAATTGCACGATGAATACGGGAACACCCAAATTAAGCGGACGTTCCCCTCTGCCCTCCTTGTCTCTCCATACAACCCCTCTCGCTCATTGCAGTTCCATACCCGACTTCCTATGCAAGCCTGGTACCCGAAGTCATGGCGCGGGGAGATTTTTCCGTGAAAGTGGAGATTATTATATGGGAGGAGATTAGAAAGAGACAAGAGATGACAGTTAAATTCTTCATCAAAAGACCCGATTGATGGATCGTCTGCTATCGGGCAACTAGTGTGGAAAATGTAGCTCTGACTTTATCTTCGACCCCTTTTCGATACGCGGAGAGCAGCAATCGAAGGTGCTTTCACAATAGATATAGGTATTATCTTTGTTTGATGCAGCCTGGGACAGTTACGTGTGAAAGTGATAACAGATAGTTTATCAATGGGTGCTTGTAGGCTCCGCCCCATTACTACGACTTCCGTAGTGTATAGCGAGCGTAGCACACACTGACATTACGATGGCATTCGTTCTTTGCGAGATCACCATACCGAAAGGTTGACTGCAGTCTGAAAAAGTGTTTGCAAAAGCTATGCACTCCTATTCACGAAAATCGTTGATTTTCCTTGAAAACAGCAATGATTCAAAAGTTAGATCGTATTCTTTAGTAATTCTACGGATTTACGAAATAATTAGGATATTTCAAGAAATCGTATATTGTTTTACATTCATAATACATATTATTATCTTTAATTTTGTTCATAAACCTTTTTCCTTGTTCGGTAAATGTTTACGGACGAAACAATTGCAGAAAGTTAAGTATGTAAAAAAAGGGCATTTGAAATGCATGGATTAACTTGCTCCAACCAGCCCGCGAAGTTCAAATTTTCTTACGTTTTTTGCAATTTGCAGGCCAGTGCTAGGTTGTATGTTGATTAAGGTATTCCTCGCGACTGTAAGACGTATGTTGTTACAGAATTATAATCATAACATCATCAATACAACCCTCCAAGCTCATACAGCTGCAAGAATGACTTTTTCAATCAAAGTCATTCCAGCACTGGCCTGCAAATTGCAAAAAACACAAGAAAATTTGACTTTCGCGGGCTACCCTGACGCTTTAACCTTAAGTAAGTTTAGATAAGTACAATCTTGATGAATAAATAAATGTGGTTGCTGCGTTCCGTGTAAACATATCCATGTGTTTTTACGAACCGTAAGCTCAGGTAGGTATAAATAATTAATCATGTTTATATTTATAACCCTAGTCACTATAGTCGTAGGTAATTAAAATCTTACTAGGGCATCTTAATGCCCTAGTAAGATTTTAATTCCCTACGTGTATTTACATAGCCTACACACTCTCGCATACCTATGCTTTCCATTACTCAGTAGCAATTCCTAGTGTAGATTTGTGCCCTGTTGACGGAAATAGTCTTGTCCCTCTCATGCAAAGTCAAATTCAATTAGCTAGTTAAACTCCACAGAATATGTTATACAAGGTGTTAACGAACCCTTCACGAAGCCCGAACCTAGCATTCTGATACAAAAGTTATTGCTTATAAACTACTTTTTATTTTGGTATGAAAACTACTGTTTGTTTCTGTTAGGACTTGTGAACGTGAACGTGTCGTACTGCAAACATTGTGCTGATGGGTGCATTGAAAGAAATACATATTTTAATGTTATAACTTTACTTTAACCTCCGTGACCCCTGACACTGGTTTTAAACCTAATGTATGAAAACTTGCAAAAAAATGGTTACGGACCAGCGACGAGGCTACTGTTATGTTAAAGAGAAATACGACAAAAACAGCATTGAAGTTTTAGAAAATGTATAATTCATGTCATGGAGATATTATTTAAACTAAAGTTAGAACATTGTCACTATTGTCTACATTTCTCCTTTTGCAGGGCTGCTGGCAGAAATTTCTTAAGAAATAAGCAGTACCTGTGTACTCATATTTTTTAATGTGTTTTCCTGTGCTGTATACTGTGTGTACATAAATAGTAAAATAAATAAATAAACATTCAAAAAATATATATTTCTTTTAAACTTGTGAAAAAGTTGTAAGTGTGACGTTAGAAAGTCCTGGGTATAGGCCGAAATAAAAAAAAATCGCTATGACGGGGAGAACAAGCGTTTTTCGGCTTCGGTAAGCGTATTTTTACTCCCATATTATGGAGTATGTATTAATATCATAGTATTGAGTGTACGATATATTGAATGTTTGCATTATTAACCATTCGATGTTATGAACGTTCGAGTATGTGGTCGATCCATTGATATTCGATTATTTGGCATTCGTCATGTCATGGCATAGCACGCCCCATTATCTGAACCAAAGGCATCCAAATATTTATAAGTCTTTTAAATCTTTTTGATCTGAACTATAACAAAACAGAAATATTTAACGCAGATTTTAGATCACAGTTTAGAAAACTGTTTTTTTCTTTTGTTTTATCGTGTTGGGCTTGGGATACCGTACCTAACGCGTTTGTAAAGTCTCGCTAGTTAATTAACCTTGCGTAACACATGACACCACGTCTCGGCCTTTCCATACAGGTGTGATTTTATCTTATTTTTCGCTTCTCCTCTACTTTTATTATGCGCACAACCAAAGTGTGGAACTCTCTGCCTGCATCGTGTTCCCTCCCACATTTAACCCGCCTGCCTTCAAAGCTAGAGTGAACAGGCATCTTCTAGGCACGCTCGTTCCATCATAGACCTCGTCCATCGCTTTCCATCAGGCTTGATCGAGGTCTCGAGCAGGCCCATTTTGTAATAAAAAAAAAACTTGCTTTACGAAGGTTTCATTACATGATCAAATTAACTATAGCCATAATAACTTAGTCAAGCCTATTTCCAATTTATTAACTGTTCTATTTAGGTATAATTTTGGTAAATCTGACATCCTAAGTCGGGGTTGATATTTCATTAGACTAACTTTTCAAAGTTTATTGACTCGTATGAACTTTGACACCAGTTGCATGTAGGTATCGCCCAAAGTTCATGGAAGTTCATGACGTAAGCACTAAATTGAGACGTAATACGTTTACCTCGTAAGGAAATTAATTAATTAAATTTCAGATGAGTAATTTAATAGATAGTTCTATTAAATTACTCATCTGACGTATGTAGTACGTGATCAATTTTGTTTTCAAGCGCTATTTATTTGTAGGGCAGACAAAAGAAGGAAATTGAGAATTTTTATACAAGATGCGTCCGCCGACCAACAAAAGTCGCAATGGCTAATAATCTCTCTTAAGGCGACTACAGGAGCTAAATTAGCAACTCTATTTGTGGTGGTTCAAACTTCGTTTGAAATACTGTTAGAATAAAGTTCTAATCAGCTTGCACTTCAAAGTGGTTGATACGTCAGTCACTGCAGGCCGAATAGTGCGAAATGAGTGGTTTTTTGCGATTCACAAAAAATCTATTGATTGGACTAAAAAACTAAAACACTATCATGCTAATATGTTGCTAGTAGAATTATTTGCCAAAACATCAGAACGATCGCATATATTTGAGTGTGGTTTTTACACGTTAAAAGAAATTTTTAGAGATATTTTCGTGATTTTTTTTTATGGGTAAAATTAGTTGTAAGTATTATGTTTTCAAAACACTATCATACTAGCATATATCCTGAAGAATATCATATACTTTTCTGGTTTTGTTTATTGCAGTGAATCATAATTATGCTTTTTTGCATTATAAAACTTGCGTATAACTCCTGTAGAGTGTAAGGGTCAATTCTACATCAATTATTAAGATACTTAAAATATTATACGTTTTTTTTAAAGAAGGAATTCTTAAAAATAATCGTGATTTCGTAAGAATTTCTTGATGCAACCGTTACAATTATTTCCAAGTGACTGGGACAACATAAACGCCACGTTAATCTGATTCCGTCCTTCGGGATATTTTGATTGAGTAAGAAAAGGTTCATTATTTTTGTTCTCGGCGACCAAATTGGACTCCTTCGGATTGTAGGTTAATAAAATACGTTGAAGGTTAAGAACGTGAAAAAATTGGGTTTTTCCCGCCGTGAATAACATGCTTTTGTTTTTGTTAAACAAAGAGAATCTATTTTCGTAACATTACATATTAATAGTACTTACCTATGGAAAGTTATGCTAGGAGTTTGTCGTTAAATGTGTCACTAGAACAAAATCTAATTATTTGACACGTGAAGGTTTATGGCGATGCATGACTTGCAATTATACAAGGATAGCATGAATTTAGGGCAGTATTACCAAGTATTTGTAATAAAGAACTTGCAAGTCACTATTCTGAATGTTATGGGCTTATGGGGCAAGTCAGCGGTCCACCTGATAGTTGGTGGTCCCAACTATAACCTGAGGACAGTTCCAATACAAATCATATACCCAGACTGTAAAGACAAAGACTTGCAATTGTTTTGCCATTCTATTCAAGGCAAACCCTGCAATGTCTCATTTGAATGGAAAGAAATACACTATCCATACCATTCAATCGAATCTCAGTCAGAATACTGCTTGGCGACAAAAATACGGAGAAGCGGGATGGTAGCCCGCGAAATTCAAATTTTCTTACGTTTTTTGCAACGTCAGTGTCAGGTTGATAAGCTGAGCCAAGCAGCTGATTAAGAATCAACATTCTTAATCAGCTCTTGGTCAGCCTGAAACTGACCTGCAAATTGCAAAAAAACTTAATAAAATTTGAATTTCGCGGGCTCGCAAAAACCATACAGCACTAAGGCGATTTAAAAGTTTGACGTAGCCCTAATCATCAAATAGAGCCATGATTTTAATTTTTTAATTATTGTTGATTTAATCATTTACTCTGGACGCTCATGTACGTCGTGTGAAGTCTTTCTACATCCTTCTCACATAATATACATAATAATATGTAAAATCTCAACATGAATGATGTAACCAAGATTGTGTAACAATATTTTGATTGAAAAGAGTGTCCATGGAGTTTCGTGCCCATTCTTCTCCATAGAGATCTACGCTAGGGAATGGGCAACTATAGTACTTTCTCAAGTTATTATGCCTTGTGACTTGTAGCTTTGCTTTTTTTTTTTGTATTTTTGGTATTCAAAAGTGCCGTAATGGTCTAATTGAAATAAATGCTTTGAGTTTTGATGTTACAATTATCCATACCAATTACCCACATATTGCCACTTCCCACGTTCTGTAGTTATTGCCATATGAATGTTTATAGTATTGTCAGTGCGGGAAATATAACGTTATCGGCTGTTTTTATTGCCATTCACATATCCTTGCATACTTTGTGTTATTGGCAAACGGAAAAATTTGAATTTGGATATTTATATTATTTTTTTATTGGCCCATCTGCAGGACACTTGAAAGATTAACAAAATAATCAGTAGGAAACTCATAGTTTTGTTTTAACTGTAGTGGGCTCATTTTTTTTGGTGTTTTAAAAAATCGCTACCTATAGAAGTTTATCTAGGTAATTTGACCCTGTATAACGGGAGGCAAGAATATAAAAAAAACACTTTCAGGCAGGCAGCCAGATGCCCCCGTACTAAAATTGACCTTTTTACCAACATTGAAATCCTTCAAGGTGTATTATTACCATTATTACTGTCCCCGACCGTGTCAATAACAAAAAATATTACAGCATATTACACAGTTATACAGTTTTGGCAGGCATTCCGATATTTTACGTATCATAAACCTATTTTATTACAGAAGCTGCCCTTGACATTCTTAAGAGGAACTATCGTAAAACATATTCTGGAATCTACTACACTATGACAAAGTGGTGCTTTTAAGCTGAGATTCCACAATGTTTTCTCAACAACTGTATGTCCAAGTCAAAGTTTTTACTATTAATTTGCACACATGTTTCACGATCTTGCTTCAGTAAAAATGATACAACTTGCCGTGGGTGACTTGTGCCGTGGCCGTGGCTTCTTTCATTATTTTTCTCCGCAATTGCTGTTACAACACGTGTGTCGCTTGAGAGTGTGGGTCGTGGCCAAAACGTAAGAATTGTGCCCCACAGTCTGCTAACAAAGTGTATACCCAGCTTTACAATTTTATTGTGAACAAAGTACGTTTTTATGAGGAAACGGTGTGAAGCGTTCAGTACTAAAATGTGGTATTCGAACCATCATGTTACAGGACGTTAATTTCCTTTGGACTTTGCTTAAGTTGGATATGGGTATAAGCTTTGATCTGGAAGTCAAATTAGAAATAATTGAATTGCAAGAAATTGAAACACTATAAAGTATTAAAAAACCATTTTCTTAATGGAGTTCATTGATTGGGTTTAGTTTTGCAACGCTAAAAAAAGAAAATGATAAAAGTCACACGTTCCTGAATGTTATAAGTTATAACAATTTCGTAACAACAAAATAAACACCTATTTTCTTCCTACCACAAACAACAATGGACTATAGGGAGAAAGATTGATAGGCACATGATTAGCTTGCCGGCCTCTCGCTCACATGAATGTAGAGTAAGTTAATGAATTTTCTATTTCATGCCACCTGGAAAATCTAGAACACAACTTGGTGATCATAAAATAACTCTAAACAATAAATTAGTAAAAAATCTTAGATTTCAGTATAGCAGTTTTGGAGCCAATAATTTATTATATAACAAAAAATAAGTACCTACATGATAGATTTATGAGAGCTTGTATGTATTACATCGTTTCTGTAAAGTCAAAAAGTAAATCAATTATATTTGGACATTAAGATACACATCCTGCTATGCTATAGTATAATTTCCAACAGGTTCCAAAGTCAACCGAACTCATGCTTCATATCCAGCCCATTGTGTTTAGGACGTTATTATAATAAAGCGTTTTTTTACCCAGCCCAGAGTGACGGCAAATGGTACACAACTACACAGAAGCCATTCATTACATTACCCTGCAAGTAATGTTTTCATTCACAAGAATTCATTAGCAATGGGGAAAGCTGGTCAAAGCTGATTGTAGATGGCGCGTCCATAGTTTAGACCCCATCTGACCAATGAGGTCAAACTATTTTGAAATATAAAATGACATTGACAGATCTTCAACCAATGACGATGTTCACGCGATGCTAGCGCCATTAGTTCCACCAGTTGCCCACCCCATTAATTAATCAAAGTAAACATAACCTTGGACTCCTTTCTAATAAAGAATCACCAAAAAGGTGGTGTCCATGTAGTCCATAAATAATATCTGAAACTAGGACTTCAGAAGTTACCAGACACCTTTATCACTAACTTGAAATGACAGCTACTTATAATATCAAACAATAAATATTAGCAATCGTAAGTAGTTCTCGTGTTAAATGTGTCACTTATCGTAACTATAACTTATGGACAATCGTAAATGGGTCAGAATGTGGCCTTGCGTTTCGGATTTCGTGGAATGTTCCATGTCAAAAGACAAATTGTCCTTGTGCTAAGGGCTCGTATCTCACAATTTAGGGGAAACTCGAGCACACCTTCAATATCAATTTATGATTCTTGGCTCTCATTGGAAATACATAGAACACACGTCTTCTCCGATTATGATGCCTTGGTAAATCTAAACTCAGGCACGTATTCTAAAACGATGCTTGAATACCGGATTTGAGTTTAGAAACTTGTGTGTCCACTAAAAACAAGATATTTACCCTCCTATAATTATACTATATAAAGCTGAATTACCACTGACTCACTCACTGATTGACAGAATTGTTCTCCCAGATGGTGGATGGGGAGGTGGGTATATTTTGACAGATTCGTAAACAACTAACTCTGAAACCTATGGGAAAAATCCCAAACCTCCCCTTTTCGCCCCCCTTCTCACCCCTCCCTATCGTATCTCGGAAACCAAGAGACTTGGAACATTTTTTTTTTCAGATTCGTATAGAGGAGGCTGGGAAAAGTAAAAACCACTTTTCAGAGTTGGCCCCCTTTCCCCCCTTCTCCCCCCCTTTAGGCGGATCTCGAAAGTTAAGAGACTTGGAACATTTTTTTTTTCAGATTCGTATAAAGGGGCAATGCATTAGTCGAAATCATTTTTCAAAACTCCCCCCTCTCCCCCCCTTCACCCCTCCCCCCATCGTATCTCGGAAACTAGGACACATAGCGGCATTTGGATTTTCACTTTACTTTATTATTGAGGAGCGTTGAAATTTTTATACCCCCCCCCCCTCCCCAACCTCCCCTTTCCGGTGGTAGGTAGTTCCTGAGTGGAGCGAACCGCGAGACCGAGTGGAGCGAAGGGGGGAGGTGGCGAGCGAAGCGAGCCGGCGACCTCCGTAGCGTAACGAAGGTTGAGTGGGTGAAGCTCCCCTCCCCAACCTCCCCTATAATTGTAAAGGCTGTAACTTCATAACGGTTAGAGATAGCCATCAGGTGTTTGAACAAATATTATAGTAGGTGTCGAAACCTGTCCGGTGGTAGGTAGGTCCTGAGTGGAGCGAAGGGGGGAGGTGGCGAGCGAAGCGAGCCGGCGACCTCCATAGCGTAACGATGATTGAATGGATGAAGCGTAACTCAGCAAACTTTAGAGTTATTTTTTTATGGAAAAGGTCTGAGTTTTTAAATAAGGTTTTATTAGGGGTCCGTAGGGGTTTTCATACTGTTTTAGGGGTAATTCTAACGGATTTTCCAATTCATTTAGAGGTGCCTATAGATTCTCAAAATTTTATAAGGGTAAGTAATACTTCTCAAAAACACCAAACACGCGAGCTGCGCGCAGCTCGCGCACCCAAGCAAACTAGTTATATTATATAAAGCTGAATTACCACTGACTCACTCACTGACTCATTGACATAATTGTTCTCCCAGATGGTGGATGGGGAGGTGGGTATTTTTTGACAGATTCGTAAACAAGTAACTCTGGTGAGTATGGGAAAAGTGCCAAACCTCCCCTTTTCGCCCCCCTTCCTCCCCCTCCCTATCGTATCTCGGAAACTAAGGGACCCGTTTTTTTTTTTTTTTACGGATTCGTATAGAGGAGGCTCGGAAAAGTAAAAACCAGTTTTCAAAGTTGTCCCCCTTTCTCCCCTTCTCCCCCCCCTTTAGGCGGATCTCAGAAGTTAAGAGACTTGGAACATTTTTTTTTTCAGATTCGTATAAAGGGGCAATGCATTAGTCGAAATCATTTTTCAAACCTCCCCACTCTCCCCCCCTTCACCCCTCTCCCCATCGTATCTCGGAAACTAGGATACGTAGCGGCATTTTGATTTTGGCTATAATTTATTATTGAAGGGCGTTGAAATTTTTATACCCTCCCCTCCCCTCCCCAACCTCCCCTTTTCGGTGGTAGGTAGGTCCTGAATGGAGCGAACCTGCGAGACCGAGTAGAGCGAAGGGGGGAGGTGGCGAGCGAAGCGAGCCGGCGACCTCCGTAGCGTAACGAAGGTTGAGTGGGTGAAGCTCCCCTCCCCAACCTCCTCTAAAATTGAAAGGGCTGTAACTTAATAACGGTTAGAGATAGCTATCAGGTGTTTGAACAAATATTATAGTAGGTGTCGAAACCTGTCCGGTGGTAGGTAGGGCTTGAGTGGAGCGAAGGGGGGAGGTGGCGAGCGAAGCGAGCCGGCGACCTCCTTAGCGTAACGATGATTGAGTGGGTGAAGCGTAACTCAGCAAACTTTAGGGTAATGTTTTTTTATGGGAAAAGGTCCGAGTTTTTAAATAAGGTTTAATTAGGGGTTGTCATACTGTTTTAGGGGTAATTCTAACGGATTTTCCAATTCATTTAGGGGTGCCTATAGATTCTCAAAATTATAAGGGTAAGTAATACTTCTCAAAAACACCAAACACGCGAGCTGCGCGCAGCTCGCGCACCCAAGCAAACTAGTATACATATAAACTCCGTGATCATGATGCTTGCCGAAATATCGGGAACTCAAAATAAATAGTAAACATGGTAAATATCTCGTTTTTAGTTTTAGTGATAGTGTCAGTTTAATTATTGTGCCATGTCGGCAGGCTGTGACGGTGCCAGCGGGCTATAGATCAGGGAGTCTATCGCCGTGTCGTCGCATTGAACGACCCTCATGAGTTGTGGCGATGTCTCAGGTCAGCCCGGATATCGCCATAGGAGTTTGGTGCGCGGAAGTGGGCTGGGTTGGATGGGTCGCGAACGTCATGCGTAGCAGTACTCGCGCTCTATACACAGTAGGCTCACGGCGGCGCGCGGCGGTGTTTTTTAGTGGGTGCAAGCCCCACATAACCAAACCGTCTCCCCGGACGGAGCGGTATGCGTTAGGCATTATTCAGCGTTTAAAAAAAAAAGGTGATGCGGCTGCCTTGTCTGTCTCCATTAAACCGAGCTAAGTACTGAAATCATTCTGTGCATTTAAGACAGGGATCAATTAAAATTCGCTCATAATATCACAGGCGGAGAAGCAACTCTATTGGTTACTCGAAAACTTTAACGGAAAGCCAGCAAATAATTCTCAATTTCTCACCGAAGCTGTTCGCAGCTTCGGTGAGAATTACAGATCGGCGAATCCCAAACAATAACAATCCTTTGTTCTCCTTACATCCTGGTACTCCTAGCTACAATTCCGATAAATTGTAACAACAGCTGTCGTTACATGTGGCATTCGATGGGTAAATATTGCGTGTCCTATTTACCCCAATGTCTAATAGTGGAACAAAATGTCACACCTTTATTATATAATAACTAGCTGTTGCCCGCGGCTTCGCTCGCGTGAAGTTCGGTAACTGTCCCACGGCATCATACTAAAGGGATAAATAGTATCCTACATGTTAATCCAGGTTATAAACTATCTATGTGCCAAATTTCATAATGATCACAATTATTATCATCACTATGACGATCACCACCATTATCACAATCGTTATCACAATTACCATCATTATCACAATTACCATCATTAACACAATCACCATCACAATCACCATCACAATCACCATCACTGTCACAATCACAATCACTATCATCATCACTATCATCATCACCATCATCATCACCATCATCATCACTATCATCATCACTATCACAATCACTGTCACAATCACAGTCACAAACACTATCACAATCACTGTCACAATCACTGTCACAATCACTGTCACAATCACTGTCACAATCACTGTCACAACCACTGTCACAATCACTGTCACAATCATCATCATCACAAACACAATCATCATCATCATCACAATCACCATCATCACAATCATCATCATCGTAATCACAATCATCACAATAAATCAAAAACAACCCTTTAAAGAAGTCTAATCCACCATCTTCTGGAACTCAAAATAAATGCCATATTCGTAATCAGCACCCCTGATAATCTCGGTATCGACACCCATGTTGATTTTTAAACATTTCAACCCCATCGCGCCCCAACAGGGGATGATGGTATTTCAGGTCCGCCATATTTATTCTTAAAATCGTTGTTTTTGCAATACACCTGACCAGATACACCATACAAACTATACCCATGTTGATTTTCAGACTTTGTCACCAGATTTTCCCCTATTAGGGGTTGAATTCTGAAAAAACCTGAAACCCGTTTCTATTCATTTATCAATAGGAGCACTCCTGTGAAGTTTCGAATAAAATAGTCTTACTAATCTTGTTTTCCCATACAAACTTTGGAGCGCCGTTTAACCTCCTTAGGGGTTGAATTTTGAGAAATCCTTTCTTAGTGCACCCCTAGACCACATAAGGAACCTACTTGCCAAATTTGGAATCTGTAGACCCAGTGGTTTGGGCTGTGCGTTGATAGATGAGTCAGTCAGTCAGTCAGTTTCTTCTTTTATATATTTAGATAGCGTCTTTTTAATGTTTTGGTATTGTAGGGAATCGAGGTCAAGAATTGAATACGTCCTTCTGGTATATTTTTTTCTACATACAAGATCTGTAAATGGTTGTTAAGAATACATAATTTTATTTTCTCTGTCCGTGGTAGCTATTATGTGCCTTTGAAAGTGAAGTTTATCACACTAATATTATAAAGGCGAAAGTTGGTATGTGTTGGTATTTAATTTAGCCATCAATCAATTCCAGCAATATGAAAAGGCATCATCGAACTTAGTGTTTTATGATCAAAAGAAGGCGTTTATTTTTAAATATTTAGAGGGTTCGTCTACCCCAAATAATGAACGGTAACAATATTTTTGTACATGCTACCTTAACATAAATTATTTTTCAATACACTTCTTCGGAAACTGGTTCTTATCGCACTACGATTAGGTTCGACATGCAATGTATTTCACACACGTGCGATTATTTCATTTTTCAACACGTGTGTGGGAATGAGAATTGCCACAGATAACCATACCTATATTTAGTCCAAATTGGTTCAATGCCTATAGTCGGAGGTGAATGTTTTTTTTTTAATTTCGGCAAAGCACTAAGCGTCTTTACGGCGTAAATATTTTTTGGATATTCAAATTGTGTTTATAAATAGAATATCATAGATAAACATGATTATTTAAAACTAATATTTACTTTTATTAACAAATTAACATTTATTTGTGTTCTAAATTTAAAAATAAAAAAATAAACCATTTTTTATATTAGGCTGTATAGCAGCTTCATACCTTTGCTTCTCCTTCAACCTGGCGAAAGCAAGCGCGGAAAAAAAGAATATTAAAATCATAGTTTTTAATTCATGACAAAAATATTTTTTGTTCTTTTATTTTATTTCTTCAAAAGTGTATTGAAAACGTCGTTTGATACACGTGGACGTTTGTTATTGCAGTTCTCGGTTCAAAAACAGCCTCGCCTACGGCTCGGGTGTTAATTTCGCCTCGAATACAATAACAAACTTTCTCCACTTGTATCAAAATGTACTATTTCAATACACTTCCTCGAAAACGGGTTCTTATCGCACTACGATTAGGTTCAACATGCAATGTATTTCACACACGTGGATTATTTTCATTTTCCATCACCGCGTGCTGTGCGGCTGTGCCGCGTGCGAAAAGGAGCAATTCCCGCACGCGGCACAGCACGCTGGTGTTGGAAAATTGCCACAGATAAAACTATAGCTATACTTAGTACAAAGGCTATAGTCGGCTGTGGTTGTTTTTATACCGTTATTTTTTTTCTTCAAAAGTGTATTGAAAAACGTCGTATGATACACGTGGACGTTTGTTCAGTTCTCGGCTCAAAAACACCCTCGCCTACGGCTCGCGTCTTATTTCCGCCTCGAATGCAACCACAAACTTTCTCCACTTGTATCAAAATGTACTATTACATATCACGGTAATACAATTATTATGAGATGAAAATGTCAAAAAAAGAAACATTTTACAAGTAGTCCATTCATGACTCTATTTATTTAACCGGGAATGATTTCAAGTAAAACAAAGCAGGCTTATGCTTGATTTATTTTTAAGCGGAACTTTAATAATAGTCCGGATAGGAGACAACAGAAAAATGCTATTAGACTTAAAACGTAATTTTTAAAGAAAGAAAAACGTATTTTGCAATACAGGTACGTAACTAAATACGTAATTAATTTTAACTCCATGGTTTTTATTCCCAAAGGACTTTGATTATTTCAAATTAAATTATTTTTCCACAACCCTTCTTACACGTTTCTAATAAAAGTTCAAGCGCTTTCTTGAACTTTGAAATACGGCTGTATACCCTGGGGGTGAGTAGAAATGTAACTTGTAGGTCTAGCCAAGAAATGCAAAGGCTAAAGAACTTTTCCCATGGGTGTTATAACGGGTGACTGGGCACCGGCTACGCTTCAGGCTATCTCCTATCCGCCTGCTCTCCTGGTGATTGTAGTATGATTTCCCATAAGCCCCATGGGGAATAAGTCCGGACTTTTACGAGTATATGTGTGAACGAATGCAAACAAACGTCCCGGGAAAATTCTGCGATACAAATATCCCCAGGTGACTTCAAATGGTCGAATTTAGATACCAGCAAGGCCGTTGCTATAGAAACCCCATGATTTCTATGGGTACAGCCTTGATAGAAAGCCTTCAAAGATTGGTGCGGACACGTGCAACTAAATATTTGCCTTTTATATGACGATACGATCAAATTGTTATGTAATTGGCGAGTTTATGTTTAACGATATTTTGTACATATAATTGTGAACTTGTCAACGTTATTCAAGTGATATTAATTCTTCAAACAATGCATTCAAACTTCTCTGTTTGGCGGTTTGGCTCTT
Organism: Xestia rhomboidea; assembly: GCA_963853795.1. Taxonomy (NCBI): domain Eukaryota; kingdom Metazoa; phylum Arthropoda; class Insecta; order Lepidoptera; family Noctuidae; genus Xestia; species Xestia rhomboidea. Next base: position 12,000,384 of record OY970776.1, read on the forward strand.
ATCGAAATTGACTCTCCGTTCCCGATCGCACGCAGACTAACGCAGTCAATTGTATCGGTATGCACCCGGCCACCTGTCGAATTTTCTATGTGTGAACAGGATGGGGGAGAGCACGGGATATTGGTAATATTGATCGGTTCGGAAGAGCTCCTCGCGCTTCATGTGAGCCTAGTACTTTCCGATCAGTTGTCCATTATCGGTAATCGCCGATACGCTGCCAATACGATTCGGTTGAATTGTTTTCATTCCATTGTTGATCAATGGGATCGCTACGCTAGATTGTAAACTTTCTTTAAGTTTTTATAAATTGGAACTAAACAAGCAGAATATTAATTTGGCAGTCATTAGTAATATTTTGACAAAATGATGATGACCAATCATATCTAGTCCTCGTTTGACGTTGTAGGCAAACGAATAAATGGAATCGATAATCGTTTGCGCATTTGGTAATGTGTCTTGTCATTTTTGTCGCGGAAAACTGAAAACACAACACTAGGTTTTCCGCGTTCTTTAATAACAATAGAAGCGTGAAAAGCTTACTTGCTATCACGAGTGTGACATCACATCATAATTAAATTTTTATCTAATAACGATGCTTGCAATGTCTTCCGAATGACACGATGTGAACAACGCATGGAATGGGCAATTTTTGTTTGATTTTACCTATCTTAGGGAAAATTCATTAAAAAAAGTGATTCCATTTTACGCTACAATACCATTCTATATGGCATCAGGCAGAACAAGCTGTAACTTTTAAAAATCCTGAGCCTCTAGCTAGGGGCTGCTGCCTTTTCCTAGCGATGCCCATGATAAGATATACAACTAGAATATTTAGAACTAGTTCAAGCTTGGCTAATGAAGTATTTGGTCCGGTTCAGGGTGGGCAATTGCACCCATTGCCCCAGTCCCCCCCTGTATCCGCGCCTGGATTTTAGGCATATGACGAAGTACTCGTAAACCCCAACTTTTGTATTTTAAGTAGCAAACAGGATCCAGACATCTAAATAAACAAAAGTTTACATGTAGTATTAATTAAGTTAACGTGATTATTAAGTTTATGTTATTAATCAACCTACAGTTTGTGTTCAGCTATAACGTTACTGGGTTATGTTGTTAGCTTAAACAAATGTTAGTCGCCCAATTATTAATTAAATTAACTTCTCCTTGTTAAGTAATTTTTAGTTATCTGTGTGTAACACAATATGTGTTTGTGTTTCGCGAAGAAACTTCGTATTCGTGTTAACATAACAATAAAATTGAAAAAGGAGTCAATTTTTTTTAGGCCCACTTGGACGTTGCGTTTATTATTCATATTACACCAAAAATAAGTAACAGTTTTATCATAGTAACAAACGAAAGATTACATAGAAACGAAACCGGAATCCTAAAATCAAAATAAAAAGTTATATTATGATATTTTTTGCGAGTCAAATCATTCCTGTTGTGGTCAATAATAGGGACGTTTTTCCGTTTACAAAAAAAAGTACGGTATCCAATGGTAATCATATCTGCTTTAATTAAAACAGAATAAAATATAAAAAGAAATTAATATTAGTAAACTGTGAGCATTTTAATGCCATTTTTAAAGGTTTACGCTAAAATCGCGTAGATGGTTTATACAATCAACGTGTCACGGAGCGTTGTAAATCTGCCTTTTTAATGGTTGACAGACAACTTCATTGTTTTGACATTTACTCTTTCTGTTTATTTCGATTTTAGTAAAAGTGTTTTTGCAGTTTTCGCATGTATTCCGGTTAGACAAGGCTTAGCTAATATAACCACTATAATCTAGATATTTTAAGGAAGAAATCAATATACGTTTCATTATTAAACGCTACAATTTATACTGGCTTAATCTCCAAACAAAAAAAAACTGTCTGTGTCTCCTTGACAATGAACTAATTTTGCACTTACACCAGAGCAATCCGCCTTAGTCAATTGACTTCTAGTACCAGCGGCCCTACCATGACGTCTTAAAGCAGGATCGTTTTAATTGCGTGCGACTGAGGGAAAGAGATGGCGCTAGACGTCCTCTATAGCTCCGTTTCTTTCCCTCACTCGCACGCAATTAAAACGATCCTACTTTAAGACGTCATGGTAGGCCCGCAGGACCTTATAAGTAACAGCAAGCAACTTTTAGTTTACAGAAAATTGACAAGAAGGAAAGACTAGGTCCTAAAAAAATGAAATAGGTATTGGCGTATTTGCGACGCGAAGTCGAATAAAACTATTTTGGGTATGTAGGTAATAAAACGAGATAGTTTTACGCGACATATCTAATAAAATTAAATACACGTTCCTTTATCCAGGACGCTTTTTTTCAAGCTGCCATCTGCAATCTGTTGCCAAATCCAAGAAAGCAGTAGAATTAACGGCAGATTTTGCACAGAACAGTCATCTTCTGGGCACGTTCGTTCCATCATAGACCTCATCCATCGCTTTCCATCAGGCGTGATCGAGGTCAAGAGCAGGCCCATTTTATAATTTAAAAAAGTAAGGTTCTAATCATCTTTCCATTTCAGAAGAGGATTTTCCTGCAAGCTCTCTTATTATTGTTCGTTTACGCTACTACAGCTTTTACTCAAATCTACATTCGTCCAAAACAATGATTCATAGGGTGGTCCCATGCGTGTTGACAAACAAAGCGAAAGAAAACACAGGGTGTGCACTTGAGCAAAACAGTTTTATGTAAACAAGCCAATCGATTACCATTTATGGCATGAAGCTACAGGTTTGCTCAAGACGTGGGGCGTTCTTCGGGGAATGAGTTATTATTACATTTAACTCGCATGTAGGTGGAACGGGGGTAATAGCTATTTTTGTGTTGATCCCCCCTGTATGTTTTTGTTTGGAACTGAATTCAATTATGTGTAAAAGGTTGATAAATATGGAAAAGTGTTTTAGCTCGTGCTCGTAGTATAAATCGTAAGTAAGTAGGTACCTATGTATGAGCTGCTCTTTTCTTTTATAATAATAATAATATAAATTTTATTTCAGATCAAATACAATCCATATGTTTCTAGAAAGTCTTAACCTGACGTTAGTAAAAAAGTAAAAAATAAGAAACACACACTATAAGCTTTTGTCTATAGGTAGTGTCTGTTTCTTATGTTTTTCTTGTTTTTTTTTTTTAGATACGACTTACACAGGACCTACGTGTGCAGCCGTATCCAGTGAGCCAGCATGGGGCTGTCCCACCCATCACAAAATACATTCAGAAGTAGGTTTATGAAGTCTAAAAAGTTTGCACTAAACACACTTGACCTCACCACCATAGATACATACACCTTTACAATTTTTTTTATTACAAAATGGGTTTGCTCTTGACCTAAATAAGTTCAGTACTACTAGCACGTTCTGTATCTCTGTCATTTGTATAAAGAGGACAGGGAGAGAGTAAGTTTTGCTGTGGTTTTGAATTACAAGCTTGCGGCTTGTATGCCTATCATTATTCGGTAATACTTTCATTCGCGCTGATACAAGAGTACTAGGCTAACATAAAATGACAGTTGTTGATCATTTCGCCCGCATGCCCACTATGTAAATTGGTTGATCGTGTACTAGGGCATAAGTAATGAGCTGGTAGTATTTTTGCTGCAGGCGAATTCTGTTTTGTGTAATTTGTGTGAAACTGTCGATGTGAAGTAACATCAACAGTTTAAAGCAACGCTACACTATCATACTACTTAAACCTATAACTTTTAACTTTAAAGTTAACACCTATTTAAAAAAATATATAAATTATAAAAAATATACCTAGTTATGTATTTTCTAAAAACCAAGAAACCCAGTGTTTTCAGTCTACTTACAAAATAAATTACTCTGCTCTTCCAAGAAACTGGATTTATTCTCTAAAACCCTCAACTAAAGCAAACATCTTATTTTAATTACTCTCGTCCTTTAAAAAGCCCTAGAGCTAACAATTAGCAAATTAATATTAATACAACATTACCTACGCAAATTATAGAAGCAACAACAAACTTGGGTAAGGCGAGGTGCTATTGTAAGCGATTAAATGTAGCAAATTTTATTTTTAGGAGCAATTCATTATCACCATTTCAGCCCAGAAACACCTACTGGGACTACTACTTTGCCTTTTTTCAGTTTCTCATAACTTATTGCCCATATGGCTGCCATATCGTAAGTATCCTGTAATTTGGGGGAATTTTCTATGTTTGTGGTAACTTATACTGAACTAATTTTCCCGCTCGTTGTCCCACCCCAGCTTCACAAGCCACCAACGGGAAACCGTACTAGTTGAAAGTTACCTATTACCGTTTGTAGTTATTTGTGGCCACAATATTCTTGTTTACTGCTTGAGAATTATCGAGAAATGTCTATTAATTGGTGCTTTAGGGACGATTCGTAGATGGTTCTTATTACTACTCTTCTAATAACACAAAACTAGACTAGGTCTTTGTAATGTTGTAATTTTCTACTCGAGGTAAAAATATGGACCATGATTGTCGAAAATAAATTGTTTTGTTTCATACTTTATTTATTTGTGTTTAATGTTTAAATTACACACGCCGTTAACGTCTTATAAATAGTTACTATAAAATACTAAAAACATATTTTTCGTTTTCCTTTCATTCGTAATTTTTGTTTTAATTCTAATCGAATCTAACTCAGATCTCAAACTGCTATAAAAAGTGACCAGGAGTTCGGCGAATCGAAAAGGAACTCTGCCAAACGACCAATCCGCCGTTTTCATTTCTTCTAAGACCCCTAACAAACTCGACGTAGTACCTAAACAGTACTACGCCGCGATTAGCCTAAATATAAAAGGTCAGGTCATTGACCGTTTTTACCTCAGGCAAATACGGCGGAGTACTCATTTGCCGTAATGAGAACTTTGACACGGAGACGAGACACGTCTTGATAGCATGTAGATAAAGCATAAAATGTTGGCAGGTGGGAATCGTAAATAAAAAAGGTGCTCTATTTTGCAAAAGAGTGCGTTCCAGAATTTATTACCGTTTAGATATTCCTGAAATCTGGCGTTTGGTTTATCTTTAACAATAGTAGGGGGCAATGCGTGAGGGAGTTTTTGTTTTGCTACTACAAGTTTAGTTAAACAGTAGATTTTCTAAAATTGTTTTTTTTACAGGTTTATTGTGAAAAAAGTAATCGTAGCGTAGTTTAAGTCCTTCAGATTTCACCTTTTTAAACTGCAGAACTGAACACTACACAATACTCATTATTTAATACGTAGCGAAAAAGCACTTTTGGTTTGGGAAAATGCCCCTCAGGGTAAATAAAAAAGAGCACACAGGTGGAGAAATCTCAGCACACCTGTGGGACATACCAGGCTCACAGATTCAACAAGAGCTACCGTGTGAACTGAAACCGTCTCGTACGTTCCATTTCGCCGTGCGCTCTCATGGGAACTTTGCACCACACATCCATACCCAAGTAAGTGCTTTTATTCTTAGCTGATGAACTTCAAAGTTGACTCGAGTGGATAAGTATTTAAGTTGAGTACCTATAGTGTTCCAGAAATTTAATCAAATTCAGGAATAAAAATACTATGTCAATCTATATTAGGCTGGGAGGATAAATAGCGCAATGTATTAATGTAACTTGCAATCCTCTAGCTTTTCGTAATTTCACGCCAGTATTCTCAAGAGTCAAGCAGAGCAGAGCTGTATGTCTGTAGCCACATTTCGCCGTGTAAATAGTCTCGCCATGTGAGAGGGGGAGATACAGCAAACATTTTAACAATAGGTACTCTGAAAAATAATTATCTTTTTCATTTACCAATCATCAGGCGCTGACCTGAAACTAGAAATAAACGCAGTCAACTGTAAAATTACTTTATCTTCGACAGTGATAGATTTGTTTATTTCCCACCATATATTTCCCCTGTTAATTGATTTATAATTTTAACATTTAACCAAGTCAGGTCGTCGAACTGTTTGGAAGCCTACCACTTTTAATTACAACTTACAAGGCTTCCGATTTAATTAGTAAGTGGCCTAATTATGTTCTTTGTTCTCTCCTTTTAAGTTTCGCTCCAAACTTAACAACAAACAATGGGTTTTTATGTGGAATGACCCCATTTTTGACTTACTGCATAAAAGGGGTGTGTTTCAAGCATTAACAATTCCTTTTAAAGGTAGATAGATAAACACAAGTTAAAAAAAAACCGGCCATTTGCGTGTCGAACCACGCGCAGTGTAGGGTTCCGTATGTAAAGACTTGCATTGAAAAACCAAATCTAAAATATAACGGACTACCGTTATATTTTAGATTTTGTTTACCTAATTGGTGAGAATGAGAGAACAACATTTTTCTCTCCATGTGTTCTGACTCCGCATCAGAGCTCCAAAACTCCAAAAGTACCAGGCAACTAGACCCAACAAGCAGGTAGCGGCATTCCAATGCCGCGACCTATCCTTCCCTACTACGAATGCGCTAGTCGCGCCGCCCGCCGGTCAATGAACCAATTTATAGAAAGGGACGGAAACGGGACGTCTATTTCTATCTCCCTTTACAGAAATTTTAACGTTATTCGAAAATAAGTTTTATTTTAAGGCCAGTAAAGGTGAAAGCTTGTTTTGCAATGGACAGGATGCAGGTAAAATTTATAAGAAAAGATCTGATGATTTCCTGTTGCAGAGAGTAAAGACCAAAGTCTCGTTTATTGGGATGGAATTAGAGCCTTATTTGTAAGAGTCTAAAGTTTACATTCTTCGTGTAAACTTATTTTGGTTTTGTTAAAAATGGAGGTTAGAGCGTGAGAAATTCGGGAAGAAACTTCTTCAGAGCTACTAGGCAAACATGGTGTGTAAGGATATGTTTTTCCCACGTCGATCCTGTTGAACGTTCTCACGGTTCATTTGTTTTAATAGGTTCGTAGACATGTGTGTTGGTAACCGAAGCGAACCATTGAACGATTTTGTACTTCGGTTCAGCCGATTAGGTGCTCATTACTTTGCAGGTTGGCTTTTATTTAGAGTGCCAAAAAATAAAATCTTTCAAAAATGTAATTAATGATGGAAAAGAAAAACTTATTAAATTGAATTTCTTAAACTTTGCTTCGTTATGAAAATGTAATACTTAATATAACTATTATGATCAATTATATTTTTGCCTATTCTGCTGTAAATTCATTAAATAATTATTAAACTATTGGAATGAATAACGATTTTGAAATAAATCAGCCTCCAAATAATCAAACTTTTCATCATGTTAATTTACAAACATTCCAACACCCTGATGTCCACCGCGAACGCGTTTGAAATCGAACGGTTATTGGAAGTATCGCCAATCGCCGATAATGGAGGACCGTTCGGAAATGTACTAGGGCGCCATAAACGAGGAGAAGTGTATCGAACCGATCAATATACCGATATCGTATGGCTATCTATCTATGGGTCGCACATATGGGGTGCAATGGCGATGTGTGTAACCGTGTGAATGGTTCTCCGCTTCCCTTTTCATGAATGCTTTGTACACGCTACGTGGTTTGTGAAGTTAGCAAAATAAAAAAAAATAAAGAAACACTTTTTTGGCGTAAAAATCTTCAGAGGTGGACGATGAACTTGATATTCATTTTTCCTTATTTACTCTGTTAAATAGTATTTTCTTCTGAAAAGTATTTATAGCTAACTTTGGCAATTGGCCATCGACTTTATCGCAGAAGGTATTTGAATGGAAAATAATTTGATTGTCAAACTAAGTTTATCTTCAACTTTTCGTAAAAGATTGGATATGAAAAGAATTATCTTCAGAAATAATGTTTCTAAAAATAATTTGTTTTTATTGGTAATCAGTTTACCTAATAAAAAAAGCTCTTGTAGGATTTACTTGTTAAATTGGTGAATAGCTTACAGTGCTAGCACTGTTATTAAAGATTTCTATCGGAGGAAGAAGACAATACCTAACCATTATTATATTTTGTACGGAAGTTCTATCTATGAAAATCTTGTCGTTTCTTCATTGTTTAAAAGACGACTGAGTCCACAGATCTTAAAAAATGTTCTGTGACTGAGTCGGACAGGATAATTGTATTACCTACAATTACTTGAACTATTACTACTATTCGATTTTAAAAGTCGTATTTTATACAACTTCCAAAGCGTTCGTAAATAGTAGATAGGTTTCATTACATTCAATATTATGTATCAGCTACGCAATCACTGTATTGTCAAACCACAAAACAAATTACATTAATTCGGGCCATCGTAACAGGGCAACAGCAAATTAGGGGGATGGATACAAATAGTGTTAATGGATGTCATACTTCCAAAACATTTATGAGGTCACAGTGACTTAATCAGAACGTAATAAACGTTTGAGCCTGTAATATTAAATGATTGTTACGCATGTTCGCGGAATTGCGGTTATAAAGATTGCAGGCGCATAAATGTTTCAGATAAGAATTATTTGTGTTGTGATTCATCATCATTTCAGCCGAAAGACGTCCACCTCCCCCAAGTGTCGCCACATTGACCGGTCCCGTGGGTCTTTATTGTGATTAAAATATAAATATTGAATTGCAATGAGAATTTTCTTCAATATAGAAGTACTGTATTGAGGTAGGACTATATATTTATCTTGACATGTACGCCATGATGCATGCTATATATTCTTCGGAGTTATTTAAGTACTTAATGGTGAAAAGGTAAAATATGGAATACCTACAATTTTTTTGTGGATTCTTTTTCCATAGATCGTCAAACACCACGCTTTCGCTACGTAGCCTGAATTTAAAAGGATTGTAGGATAGCTTATACAAAGTTGGTTTTCTCATTTTCTACGTGAGAGATCCAATATTTAAAATCGTGGTCGATACTTTAAGTTATCAAGTTATTTAAAACAAACTCTTTGTTCGATGTTTTTGTCCATTATGAAAACGCACTAGATATGATATAACTAAAAACAGCACTGTTTAATCTAAATCACAGATGTAACTCAAACTCCGCGCCAAAATGGAAAACAGTTGTGCCAATCTAACAAAAAAAAAAAAAAAATAATAACTAATTGGAACCATTAACAAATCATCCATACCCGATACTTTTTTGACTGAATGTATACAGTATTACAGGGTGATTGGTAAATAAGTGTATTCCTTGAAATAGGTGATCCGTGACCCAATTTTATGGTCCCGTATTTTCAATAATTTGACCCGATAACTTGAGGGCCAAACTGGGTTGTTTTGGGGAAATACAAGTTAGGGGTTTTATTTTTTCCACTTCTCCACCATAAACTGCAAATTGTGAGAAATCTGCTCCGTTCAGAATGATAAACTGTTACTTTTCTGATAGGTCATGAAATCCGCCTTGCCTTGCTTGAAGGTGCCTTTGAAAACTCTGTATGACCAGAAAACAATGGTTGTTCCTACAAGGTCGTATTTTAATAAATCTGGGTAGCACAGTTTTTTCGATGCACATCTTGCTATTTGCAGATTATCTTTTTACCACTATGTGATGTTAGCTGTTTGACTTAATACGGTCCTGTAGGGCTAAGCTTATTACGTATCTGTGTTGACAGCTCGAAATGATAGTAACTGGGCTCAGTGTCCATCAATTAAGGCGCTCTAAGCAGCCAATGTTTAGGTTTTTGCGGAGGTGAAGCAGGGGAAGCGGCGCGGCGCGTAGCTCCGCCCACTACAGCCCCGCTGACGTTATCGGCAGCGCGTGGCCTTATACCGGCGCGGTACCGCGGCGCATTCTAGATCCAGGGATTTTTAAAAAACCCGCGATTCCGGGATCGATAAATTTAGTGTTATGTTGCGTCTTTTGTGTGTAAGGTTTTGTTTTCAAATAATATTTCAGATACATTATTAATAGGATCGTAGCTTATGTGGTGTCTGCCTACCCCCATGATGGGAAAAAGGCGTGACTTTATGTATGTACTTATGTATTTTAGAAGCCGCTTCTTTACTTTTGTAAGCAGCAACTATTTGTAGGTAAATACCTATGCATCCGATCATCCGACCTCTGAAATGACTTACAATTTATGAGTAAAACATTATTTTCATAATACATGGTGATAAAAATCTTTAGGCTTGAATTATAATAATAACTAGCTGATGCCCGCGGCTACGGCCGCGTGATTGTCAATACTTCCTTATTTGAATCGGGTTTTACGAATACTTTACAGACGTGATGGTTATATAGATCATCGAGTACTTACCTAAGTATGAGAATTTATCGAGAAGTAGTAAGTATTTAGAGGGTATGTTAGGGATGATAAAATAAAATAGCAATTGTGATTATAAAATCTTTTTTACACATAGTACCTACCTACATCTAAATTTATGTTTAGAAATCAAACCATTTCTGCTTTCTCCTATCAGTGATATATAAATCTTTTAAATTGCAATCAATCATATAATCATCAAATTTTTTTAAGTTGCTGTCTGAAGTAGGTACATCATGATATTTACAATTCTTCGACCCTGTATATTGGTAGGTATGAATTTTCTTGAGAATCTGTTTTAACAAGGGGCTCGTCTTCGGTGGTTTCTCTAAAAAAAAAACAGATAAATGGGTTATCTTAGCAACATGTAAAGGTAAATGTTTGTTAGTTCGTATTTTAATCGCGCTGAAATGAAGTCAAAACCTCAACTTTAGATTAATAGGTGGGTATGCAACCGATTATCCGATCTCTGATAAATAAAACCCAGAATATTATTTAGGAATTTAGTAGGTACCTAACTACTGAAATATATACAGGGCGGAATTTTTCAATGCCACCTGGAGCGAAAGTACTCGAAATACTGGAGATAGCAATTTTACTCAAAAGAAACATTCTTTTATAAAAAAAAAAAAAAATTGAATTCACAGATTTTCGAAAACGGTGCGACGCCGGAGCGCATTGTGTGACATGCCACAGATATTTCTATGTAAGACGACGCAGCGACACCGCTCCAGCGCCGCACCGCCGCCGCAACGCATCGTGTGGCCCTTAGCCTCCCATATTATTATTATACTCTTTGCCCTTAGCGGTCGCCGACGCCGCCGCGCGCCCCCGTGATAACAATCATAATAATATGTACTGTTTTGTTTACTTATGTCGCTACTTATCAATCCAGAAATAAGTATGTTTCAGATATTGAGGAAATACATATGACCACATAGTATTACGATGATAATAATAATTGTAATTATTTACAGTAAAGGGTGATGAATCTACACGTACCTACTCACACGTCGACACATTCCAGTATGAACTGATCTCGCGTTGTATATACTTGTCGTACAATACGAGATCAGCTTATACTGGAACGTGTCGTCTATAATTCCATTTTTTATACTTACTCAGATGCAGTATTTTTTTTTGTTTTATTTCTCCGTTTTCTTGTACCAATCACAGTAGCACTTTATTTCTTTTATTTCCCATTGTTTTGTTATTATCACACACGCACAGAATCACGTATCAGTCCCAAATATAACGAAACTCATAAACTAAAGTGTCCAATTATCACATAAAAACCGTATAAAAACAAAAACAAAAAAAAAAGTGTAATTTTTTACGAAATAACTTATTTTGATAAACGAATTTACGTAATGCTGGAGCGCTGCATGCGCGACGTGACCTCCCTCTGTAAGAGTTAGCCGCAGACTGGGCGTGTCTTTAGCAAGCGCGCGACAGTAGTGCATCGCAGTAAGCAAATAAGGTTGAAAATGGCGATGCGTTTGATTTTAGTTGAACCTCGTGTCCGCCAATATGAAATATATTTCGTAGTTTTAATTTATTTTAAAAAAAAGTACGCCGTTATGTTAAAATATTTTTACATAAGTCTTTAGTTGAATGAATTTCCTATTTGATAGTTAAAAAAAATTGGACAGTTATCGCTCAAAATATTGAGTATTTCGAGACGAAAAAGTTTTTTCGTGTTCTTTCTTGCGATTTTTTTTCTCAAGATTCTGGATTCTTTTTTGAAAATATTTTTGCAAAAGTCTTTAACTTATACATTTGACTACACACCGTATTTTTTTTGGGCTTGTAATATGTACCAATACGGCTAACTCTGCGACGAAAAAGAGGACGTTTTTACGCTGTCCCGATAAGGGTAGCGTCTTAAGTGTCAAAAGGTTGGTTTTGTATTATGTATGACCCTGTTAGTCACCGTAAAGTGATATCCACTCAGTGTGATACGTAATAACAATATTATGACATTCACGGTTGTCATCAAAGTTCGGTGTACAACCGAAGCTTGATAGTCACTGGATATCAGAAAGATACGTAATAGCCCTGCTGGTCGATCAGATCAGACAACATCTATATCAATCCTATTCCACTTAGCTGTAATTGCTTCATAAATAAATTGTTGCAAATTAGGTCAGTATCACCCATTTCAAGGAATGCACCCAAATAACAATCACCCCGTATTCAGTTCATTAAAGATTTAATATTGATTTGCAAGAAAAAATCAGGAAAACGCTAGGTATATTTTGAAATCCGATCATAAATAAATATTAGACTTTCTAAGTATACGTACAGCCAAGTAATAGTGCTTATTGGACCAAATAAATCCGATATCCTAATATCGGATTTATTTAGTCCAATAAGCTTACTGTTCTCCGAAGCATAACAGAATACTTAATAATCTTTTTTTTACAAATAAAACACAAATCGAATCATAATGTCGAGTATATATTTTTCTTACAGACAAAAAAAAAGTGATCTTAAAGTTATAGAATAAAAAAATAGCAAGTTAAAGGAAATACGAGTTTATGTATTAAATCAGATATAAAATCTTGCGTCACCATCAAAGTTCCGTTCATCCTGAAACAATAAATTGTTATGGTTGGTTACTTCGCCTTTTTTAACGTTGGTAACCCTCATTACAAGTTTCTCCGTTTGTTTGTGCGTGTGACCAACATTTAAACTCACAAACAGCCAGACCCGAAACAACTTCCTGTAGGCCGTATTATAATTTTTGTTCCGTGCGTGGATCGAACCCGCGACACGCAACGCTACGCGGTAGTCAATCGCACAGCCACTGCGCCAGCCATGCCATGGATACAATGCGAATAGGCAAGTAGACCAAATCGGCCTTAAGAAAATTAAAATCAGTCTGTATTTGAAATATGGGTTGTTCCTATACCTGCATGTCTATGGAGATACTTCCATAGATTATTAGATACTTACTGGTTTTGTCACCACCGAAGGATGGCCGACAGTACCTAAATATTCAAAGGTGCCTCGTCTATTATACAAGATGTAATTTTGCATCCCAAAATTCAGGAGCTTGTCTTGTCACAAACGACATAAATAATCAATTAAATTACGATACCCGGTCAAATAATGAATAAAGCTGCTATTTTAATTTGACAGTATTTCAGAATAACACGAAAGTAATAGAAGAATCACCTAGTGCGACATGTTTCTATGTGCGTTTATTTGTGAGTGTGAAGGCGCGGCCAGTAACAGACGTGCTGCGGCGCTATTAAAAAAAAAACGTTTTTTAGATCATACTAAACTTCGTTTCTTTTTTTATTTCTAACCTGTCCAAGGTAGGGTGCTAAAATTTCCAAGCTCGCTTCGCTCGCTCTTGGAGCCTTAATTCTTTTTGTTTTAAAAATAGTATCCCTAAGTCGATTTTATAGTTCCTAGACTTTTCAAATAACTTCTGCGCCCCCACTCCTGGCTCAAAAGCTCCTTTGTTAGACAGCGTCGCTATTCGTTTAGTTTCGAGTCTCTTCTATAACAAAGTCGCAGCTCAACAATTCAGCCTATTATTCTATTTTAGATGGTTTCTTCGGTCGATTCAAAATGCCTAGTAGTTTTCCTATCTCTTGATAGTGGAGGGCCGACCGTCTCTAAAATGCCCGGGCCGGTTACGGGTCCCAGTCCGGGCCTGCACTTTGCCCATTGTGATAGTCATAGACTTTGCCCGACAGGGGAACGAATCGAACGCAGGACCTCATGCTTAGCAGTTATTCTTAGTAAAACCACAATTTCTTTAACCAGGCGACTTACCCTAAGTCGTATCTACTTACCTATAAGAGTAAAAGTAACTATGTATTACATAGCAGCCACTCGAGTGGCTTGAAATCCACACATGTAATATCTGCGAACTTGGATATTGACAGACCGAACCAAGTCAAATACCGAGGCTTGTAGGTACTGCGAAGTTGTATACGAAGGGCAAATAGTCTATCATACTTTTTTCGTTTATTTATTTTATAACATATTTTTATTTTTTTAAATATTCCTATTAGAAAAACAATATAAATAAAAACATTTAAAAATAGTAGCCCACCAGCGCTGGGAACAGGGTCCGAGCTGCCGGTGGTCAGGGTTCTTGAGAGATGAACCTCCTAACAATACGTGCCAAGTCCAGAAGTACTGCGCACTGAATCAAGCCCTTGATCCAGCTGCCAAGCGAGAGCCTCCTAAGATGTTGGTCGAGGCTCTTGGCTATTAAGCCATTGGCCGACACGACTATCGGCACAATGACTGCTGTACTCACTATATACTATACTACTACCATACTTATTATTATTTATTATTATTTACTACTATTATACCAGATTCTATACAGACACTATCGTTAAAATTAATAACTACTTATATGGCTTAATTTTTTCTTTGTTTCTACCTGTTTTCACAAATACTAGGCGAATCCTAAATGTGATCTTTGAGTGTATATGTGTACTATAAATGGTGCAAATAGACCCATAACGAAGTCGAAAGGCACTCTTATAATAGTACATTATGATATAAGTGCGGTAAGTTGAAAATTACAGCCGAGGCGATATTGCTAGCCCGAGCCGTAGGCGAGGGCGATAAAAAAGCAGAGGCTGTAATTATCAAAGCGCACGTATGTCATACGACGTTTTATAACATATTTGCGAGGAAATAAATAAAACAAATAAAAACAACACAGCGAAAAGAAAAAGCGCTCGGAATAATTTTTACTTGTTCACAAATTAGCGAGGCGCGCGCATCAGCGCTTTTTTTTAAGGCAAAGACACAAAAAACAGCCAGTATTACTATTAAAGTAAATTAATATTTTTGTGATTTTGTTACAGACAAATGGTTGTAATTTATTGTCAAAATTAATTAAATTAAAGAATTAAATGTTTATTTATTATATTTCATCTCCTAAAGTTAATTTTATTTATAAAATTTTGACCACTTTTCTGACATAAAACTCTTTGCTAAGATTTAAAAAAGTATAAACCATGCATTTTACTTTACAGCACAAGTACGTAATGAGATACATTACGATATTGAAATTGGTGAAATAAGAGACCCTTTACGAGCTAATGTAATAAATAAAAAAATAAATACGTGCGAGTGTGCGTGTAAATGTGATTTCACCCAACAACAGTGCAAAATAAAAGAACCAATAAAAAAAAATTAAAAAATAAAACTTACGTAAACACGTGTTACTGTGGGAAGTGATGCCTGTTTATTGCGCCACCTCCCGTTTCAGCTATCGACCTAAACGAGATTAGTTGGCACGTTAAAAAAAAAATAAACATAATTAAAACCCCGCCTTTAGTCCCCGAGTGGTTAGTAGTACGTCCACAGTTCACTGTCATTGGGATTACGTCAGCTTAGGTATCAAAATAAAGTCAATGTATTCAAATTAGGGTGATAAATCAGCATTTTTTTTTAACGTCAAAAATATTCTACGAGACCCTCCCCTAAAATGGCTCTTCGCCACGTATAGTTCTGGGAAGAAGGACCGAAACCGCCTTGCAACACATAAATATCTGTTAGGTTAAAAGCTGTGACGTTATTTGGTTTGTCGACTTCTTTGGTAAAAAAGGAGAAAAACTCTAACAAAATCACGACGTCTCCAGCAAAAGCAGTTTAGTTTTATTTTCTAAATCAGCCCAGATTTCCACACACCGAACCTTCAAAACGTTTACAAAACATGTTGGAATTAACAGCATTAAACCCAGCTTTTCGTTTCGTGTCTAAAGAGAAAACAGTATCAGTTTCATAAGCCGGTGTGCCGTAAAACAAATCCCTATAATTGAGGACGGGTGGAAGGCGCAATTAAGGGCATTGGGACGGACATTAATTAGCACACATTGTTTTTAACATACGACGCATAATATCGTAGATGGATGGAAAAGTTACAAATGCGGAGTAAAAACTACGCCGTAAAAGTGTGACTGTGAGTGTGAACTCCTTTATGTTAATACAGTAGTCAAGGGAGTTCATTTTTACCGCACATGGTATTTTATGGTGTTTTCCCTTATTCCTAATAATAGGTTACCTAACTGCTATAAAAATTGATTATGGTTAACCGGGGGCTATCAGACAGTCAAGGAACGTACCTTAAATTACTGCTGGGCAAAGCATGGTTCTACTGTTTAATTAATGAAGATATTTTTTTGATTTTGAAACTTCCAAGAGAGCGTAAAGTTTTTGGAACTTAACAATCCTCTGCTGGTCAAACAAAAGATAGAAGCTCATGAAGCATCAACTGGCAAGAACAGTGAGTTCTGATATCACAAACTCATGTTTTGCGAGTTCTGACACCACAATTTTTTTTAAAACTAAAAATAGCACTGAAACGACCATCGGTCATGTCGATAAATCCTGAAATCCTAACGTGAAAGAGCACCTTCCTTATAATTCACACGGTCACACCGTTTACCAAGACATGTCACTTGCAGCCAACCACATTTTTTGCTCAATAAATCTAGTCCACTTAAACAATAAATCTCTTTTCTACACCTACCCTGCTATAAATCTGCCGGCTTAATCCCATTGTGTGGACAAATCCGGACAGAAACGGTCGTAACCGGTCAGTCGCCTACATACCAGGTCTACATGATGGGTAGGATGTGCGCAAAAAGAGTGATTGAAGACTTCACAGGGAACGAGAATATAAGCCCCGGCTTATGGATGGTTAATTAAGAGCACAAAGCTTAATTTCATCTAAGGAAAAGTCAAACCATATTAATTCCAGTTAGAAAATTAAAAGGCACGTTTGAACGTCAAACTGTCCTTGAAGCAAAGACCGGAAAACAAATCTCTATTGAAAAGGTTTTAAAAATTTCACACACTATGCCAAACGAGGCAAGTTATATTTACTTATGTGGCAATTAAATTATCAATTAAAATTTCAGCCACACACTTCGCAAATTACCTGTATGGCTGAAATTTGCAATTGTCAATTTCATGTTGGACACAAAAATTGGATAAATTCTTATCTGGATTTAACCTCGGAGATCAAAAAAATACGACGTGAGAAAAAATCTGTTTTTTGTAAGCAGATTTTTTCTTTTTTTTCCGTCGAATCCTAGACTGAATACCTACAATATTTAAGACCAATATCAAACCCAGTAAATAGCACGAAAAGAGCAAAAACTTCACCAGTTCCTTAACCCCAAACGAATTCACACCGCACAAACGCTTATCGAACCGTTCTCGGCAATTTTTATCCGATTTTTCTCGAATAAAATCACGCGAATTCAGAGCGTATGCAAATGCCGGGCCAATGACTCGATCACTCTCAACCCCGTCGGTGGGTGAAATGGGGACAAACAGAGTCAATGCCTTTAATTGTTGAGTTGTGAATGATCGAGCCTCCTTTTGATGCAAAAATTGGCCGAAACGCACCTATAGCATTTATTTCAGATTAACGTTATCTACGTCTCTAAGATCTACTGATTATAGGGTCGGAAAGTTGGCTTTTTGTTTATTTCGATTAAGCCGATTACAGAATGCTATGCCCTAAGTTTCTTTGGGGATCGACCACTTTTACTGAAAAATAGAGTGATATATGTTTATTGTAGTGATATATGTGTTGCCTTAGTAGCCTTTTGACAACTATTTTGGGATCGGTTTCCAGTCTAACCAGATGCAGCTGAATACCAGAATTTTACATCGAGCGACTGCCATCTGACCTCTACAACCCAGTAATAACTAGTTAATACGATACCCCTATAACTAGTTGTCGGACTTCTGGGCCACTGCCTACCAGAACAACTGTCAAAGATCTACAACTGACACCCAATAGTTGGTACCGGGTGTTAGTTCAACTTACTGGCTTAACGTGCTTTCCAAGGCACGGAGGAAACTCGTTATGTTACGGGCGGACCAACTTAAGGCCGTTTTCTATATCTTACTTACGTGTCTGTGTGGAAACTTTTTAGTTGAGACAACATTTCAAATTGATATTGGAACATGTGTTTTTGATAATGACTTGTGTCATGTACTTAAAATCAAAATCTTCTCTGTGCAAACAACGTTTTTACTTCCATATCCTAGTTATCTAGTACTAGCTGATGCCCGTGGTTTCGCCCGCCCGTAAATTATATACTAAAACCTTCCTCTTGAATTACTCTATCTATTAAAAAAACCCGCATCAAAATCCGTTGCGTAGTTTTAAAGATTTAAGCATACATAGGGATATAGGGACAGAGAAAGCGACTTTGTTTTATACTATGTCTAGTATATTTCATCAAAAAACTGTCAGTTAATATGCCTACTCTCGTAGCTATCGGTGTTTCTATAAACAAAGTTAGCCCTATCCGTGTCACCTACCTGTCACGTTTTGTTTCTATCGGTCGGTAAACAAAATGTCAAACAGACAGAGATAGCAACCTACCGATACCTGTTGGTAGGTTATTGAAAATGGCCGTTAGACAAGCGCGGATTAACCAAAAGATCGACCGGCGCGGCTGTTATTACGTAGCCATGAAAGCCAAGTATAAATCCAGCACTGGAGCAGAGTTGAGATAAAACGCCTGCCTGGGAACGAACCCAGGACTCAACCGGTTCTGTTACCATAGAGCCACTATAATGCCATAGATCTGTTGACCCCTTCTACAAAATGAGCGAGAATATAAGATAGGTCTTTGATCTCTTGAATAATTACAACAGCAAAGCATCCCAAGCAAGTTATTTGTACGAATTTAATTTTTAACCCAAATATTTTTTGCTCATTATAAAACCATTCCAATAGGTATTAATTTCTTTATTTCGTTTCTAGAATGTTAAATATTTAACTAGATTTTTCCTCTTTTGATATCACATACATATCATCACGCCTATAATCCACGAAGGGTAGGGCAGAGGTGTACACCCACATTTCGCCAGTTATGCCGTTTCTATGGCGACTACAGGAGCTAAATTAGCAACTCTATTTGTGATGGTTCAAACTTCGTTTGAAATACTGTTAGGATAAAGTTCTAATCAGCTTGCACTACAAAGTAGTTGTTACGTCACTCACTGCGGGCCGAATAGTGCGAAATGTGTGTTTTTTTTTGCGATTTACATAAAATCTATTGATTGGACTAAAAAATAAAACACTATCATGCTAATATGTTGCTTGTAGAATTATTTGCTAAAAAATCAGAATGATCGCATGTATTTTAGTATGGTTTTTACTCGTTAAAAGAAATTTTAGAGATAAGTTTGTGATTTTTTTTTTATCGAGTAAAATTAGTTGTACTATGTTTTCAAAACACTATCATACTAGCATATATCCTGAAAAATATCATATATTTTTCTGGTTTTGTTTATTGCAGTGAATCATGTGCTTTTTTATAATATAAAACTCGCGTTTAGCTCCTGTAGTCGCCTGAAGTCTCAACTCCCAATTAATACGGGGCGAGCCTAAAGGTATCTAAGTACAGGTGGGTACATTCAACTGTCGCCAGTATTTAAAAAAATCCTCTAACGGCGATATATCGGTTAAAATTTCGGCGTAAATCTTACAAAATAAAATTGAAATTGTTCCTATTTTTTACGGACCTCAAAAGAATGAGGTACTGTTTTCAACCCGTAGGTATAGTAAGTTTACAGTCCATTACCAGTTATTTACTTAAGTACTTATAAGTTTAAGGGGAAATTCTACCAGAACCCTTAGAAGTTTATATAGGTCAAACAACATGGGAACGGCGCGCTAATAATATTAAGGTGGTTAGCTAGACAGGTTAAGGAATCGTTTACACCGGAAGGTTTAGACACAAATATACACTAGGAAGATAAATTACCGACTTTAAACGAAAAAACATCAATGTCTTATGGCAATAAGTCAGCCCATGAACGCCTACATGAAATTAAAAAAAATTGAAGAAATTCGCGGCAGGCCACGAAGGATATGGCGCCCGGCGCGGCGGGACGAGCAGGTTGTGTTCCTTGAGAATTGGGAAGAAGTAGCACAGAATCGTGACCGTTGGAGGGAACGAAGGGAGGAATTTGCCCAGCAGTGGGACAATACAGGCTAGCTATAATAATAATAATAAATTGAAGATAAGGATAAATCATTTATTCCTTAAAAAGTAAATAACAAGTAGGAGGTACTATTAGCAATAGCACAATTCAGTTGTGAACTTGGAACTGCAGTTTTACCGCAAACGAATGCTGGACTCAAATGCGTCTGAAAACAAAATTTACACATTATAGCCGGGAAACGGATACGAATTAGATATAGATGAATATTAGAGTAATTTGCCAGGGCGGTGAATTTGGGGTCGAGACTTGGGGTTGTGAGATCAGCTGTACTTGGTGATGCAGTTGGCCAGGCTTAACGGACTGATAGTAGGGGGCGCCCGTGAATGTACCATCTCAAAGGACGAAATCTCACCACCAATACGGCTCTTTTGGTTTGCAGCATCCGGCCGCTATTGAAGCGCTAAACTTTCTCTTCTTTGTCCTTTTTTTTTGTTTTATTTCTATTATTCAAAAACAGAATTTTTGTAAAACAAAGGATAACGTAAAAAAGGGTCGCAAATTTTTTGTCGTTTTACTACTATTAGTCCGCACACTCTTTGTGTGGACCAATAGAAGTTCTTCCTCTTCTTCGTGTCGATGATTAGTTAAGGGTGGTAAACCGATGTGGACAACGTGTGCACGGCTTTTATTTTAAATATGAGCAGATTTCGTTCGAGCCCATGGTACTTGTGGCTCCCGGCCGCATTATAAGCAAAGTCCACCAACTGAGTTTTGAATGTGGCTTCTGATTGAACGTGCTGTTCACAAAATCCACCAGTTGAGATTTTGTAGTAGGTACATTTTTTTTGGCTAGTTTTGTTCCTTTTTAGTGTACAAATTCGCATAAAGTCCAAGGTAAATAATATCAATATTTTGTAATAAGGTGAGTCGACGTAGACCCGATACGCGGGGCTCCTGTTTCTGCTTGCATAGTTTATAGTAACCTAACACGTAGGGGATGGCGTGGTGTTAGTACGCTCGCTTCGCTTCGCTCTCTCACTAGACCCTTCAAACTTAACCTGTCCGAGGACGCTAGAGCGAGCGTAGAGTGCTCGGATCTTGGGGCACCCCCATGCCCCAAGATCCGAGCACTCTACGCTCGCTCTGGCATCCTAAGTTTTCTTATTTCATTTACTTATTAAAATTAGCTACCCTTATGCCTATTTAATGAGTTTATTTTTTAGGAAATAATTGCTTAGGTAATAATGCAGGATGTAAAACGATTTTATTTTCAAACGTTTTACGAGATGACATGATTATTGGTATATTTCGTAGTCAAACTCAAACTCAAAGCATATATTTCAATTAGACCATTGCGGCACTTTTGAATGTCGAAAATACAAAAAATAAACAAAGCTACAGTCCCAGTCACAAGGCATAATAACTTGAGAAAGTACTGTAGTTGCCCATTCCCTAGCGTAAATCTCTATGGAGCACGGGCAAGAAACTCCATGGACACTCTTTTAAATCAAAATGTTGTTACAAAATCTTGGTTACATCATTCATTTTGAGATTATACATATACCTATGTGAGAACAATGTAGAAAGACGTGCAGATTAAGAGTGTCCAGAGTGAAAAATTAGATCAACAATTAAAAAATAAAGTAATTAAAATGAACCGTGGCAGCTAAGAGATGACCAGTCCCAACTGACAGCGCCCGTTCACGAACATCAAATCTTAGTCAAAGAAAGAACTCAGTTGGTAGTCTTTGCTCATATGCCTCCCGGTCGACTCATGGTAGTTGGAATAGTGCGGTTTAAGTTGGTAAGAGTCCAACATAATCCTCCGTCCTCCCTAGATGGGAGTTTACATGAGGAATTCCCCATGGGTACCAAAAAATGGTAATTTTATGGCCACATTTGGCACAAAGTATCCTAACCTAACAATTCTTGCTTTCATTTTAAGATATTTTAAGGAAAAGGCTGCTAGAAACAATATGTGGTTTATAATTTAAAGCTGTCCATCTTTATATACGTAGACGATATGTGTCAAATAATCATCTTTATGAATACTTAGTGACAATGCGTCTTTTTTCGTCTAGGATGTAAAACGTAGGTAACATCAATTGAGGCCTTCGGATCGGTAGGCGACGGCAATTAGATTTAGGGTAGCTGAGACAAAAGAAATAGACAACGTTTTTTATTATTTTTTTGGTTTGCCAGTCTCTCCCTGAAAACTGTGAAACTTTCCATTTCCACTCTGTTCCTTCAACTCTACCTGTTCCTAAAAAACAGACGCTAAACTGATGCTCTCAGAGCCAAAGAGTCTCTACTTATCAAACAAAACACCTCTGCCACTTGAACAATAAACTAAGTTTATGAGGGTTCCGATTTTCACCCGTTCGGAACCTTAAAAACTTCAGCGAAATTGGATAAAAATACTTAGCGAAACCGCCAGTCACTTCTCAACTTTAGGAAGCCGATTCCATCAGAGATGTGCGGCGAGGGATGTGCGTAAAACTTTCCAATCACATCGTAGCTGTTCTAGCCTAGCTTTAGCTGTGAAAAAGAAGCGATAATCTTCGTTAAGGCGCTTCCTCGCGGAGCATTCGCCTGTAATGTAACATTTCAGAATCGAGCATTACAACAAGTGAGTGATAAAAACCGAGCATTACACCCGGTAGGTAACATCACTTATTTCTGAACAAAATCAAATCTTGGATTGTTATAATATTATCTACAAGCGAATACTTCGGTGATGGACCATCCTTAGTTTCAAACACATCCCTCGCTCTCCCGTGTAAACGCAGCCGTACTCGTCTAGCTTAGTGACATGGCTTGACTCACTAAAGTTCAATTAAACGGTTCATCAAGCAATATAGTTCGTCTGCATACTAATAATGTTCGAGCGTTAGAAAAACTTTCCACATAAAGGTGTGTCCAAACATCAAGCGGCTCTAGTTAGGACTAAAACGACGCATGTTGGCGCGCAGTACTGTGTGGCATATGCGAGACACGCCGCGCTCTTCAGTTGGCACCAAAACTAAAATGAAACTGGTTGCGTGATTGCAAGAAGGAAGATTGCGAAAGAGGGCTAAGAAAAATCATAATTATCAAACCAAGAAAATGCTGGATCAAACCACTTTAGCAGCGGTTTGTTTTTTTGTTTGTTTCGTTGTCCATTTTCAGACGTGCCGGATTTTTAGTGGTTGCCTTAAACCGATCCCGGTACGAGGGATTGGATCTGGCGTGAGCTGCTTAAAGGTCTTTAGCCCACATAAACGACTCCCCCCCCCCCCCCCCGGAAAAAAGAATATAATTAAAATATGGGTTTTATGTATTGCTCTTTAGATACACTTTACAATGGCTACAGAAATTAGCAAACAGCTCGCTATCAGCGGGCTTACCGCCGTCAATGCCAATCGCGTCAATTATGTAATGAAGACCTGCATGTAACCCATGTTTCACAAATAAACGATTTGATTTGATTTGATTTGGTGGGAGCGGAGTCGTGTAACTGGGCTAAAACGTTTAGCCTTCTGATGGCTTCATCGAGCCCTCTGAAAGCCTTTCACCTGGGCATGCTTTGCCGTGGCCGACTTAGAAATCTAAACAGACTCCGAACCCAAGTCGGTCGTAGCAAAGACAATCTCTTCAGATGGGGGTGGAAGACTCAGAATCAACCGTGTATGCGGCATGTTTCCACAGACAATTGCCCACCTTCCATCTAGCGCTGCATGCCCTGACACCTGCGCGGTTTACGATCTTATGACTTGCATCAGCGAGCGGAGCTCGCATAGATGAATTTTGGGCCAAATGTATTTACTTACTTAATTGAAACTTTGCCATCGAAACGCTAAGAAGAAGATACGCAGCAATCAGTAATACGTCCAAACACAATCACTGATGAATGTTTAGGTACTAAAAATGTTTGTGCGCGGCAGGCTGGTAGACAAGCGTTCGCGCGCGGGAGTCGTCCAATCACGAAATCGCGCGGCCGCCGCCGCCGCGGGCGATTGCCGCTTTATGTTTGGACACACCTTTACCTTGTCGAGACACGTTAGACACAAACTATGGTTTTTAGCATTCAGTAGGTAAAGGTGTTTGTAATGGGGGCATTTGGGTCAGAGTTCAATAAACTTTTGCTTAAATTTCGAGACTATAATCTAAGACTATAGGTGCCTGCTGCGCCATAAAGAGTAAAGAGGGGCGCCGTGAGGTGTTCCTGATTGCTGTTCTCCGAAAACTAAACTTAGGTGTTTGTGGTTCCAAATCTAAAGAGCTTTTTGACACAAGGCTTTCAAGCTTTCTCTTTTCAGTCTCACGGAACACCTTTCGGAGCTCACTAAAATAATGAATGATTTTCGAAAAAGGTACTTTGCCGAAGACGGTGTCGGAAAATGTGCGTGGTTCTAAGATCCTTTCTATACACAACATCCATCGGAATTTACTTCACAAGAAGAAGCGTCTCTCTGAACTCTCTTGCGACAAGAGCCTTTAAAATAAAATCACGTTCTGATTTGATTTTTTTTGAATGTCAATATAATTATTATAAAAACTCGGTTTTAAATTGTGGATATTTTAATATTTGTGCCGAAACATACATACTAAACCTGTAAGTGCACCGCGAACCAAAATAGTTTGAGAATTCCTGCTATAAACTAAAATTAATAATGCCATCAGGGACGATCGAACCGTAAGCGACGCCTAGGTTGGTACGTGGATGGATCATCAATCAAATTTTGAGACAAATCGTCCGGCCAGCTAGTTGTGATGTTTAGTTTTGTGATACCTGTATGAAAATAAAATGGGTAGGTAGGTACCTAGGTACTCCGCCGTGGCTCTGAAAACCAGTCTTACCAAGGGGTGCCGTATTACGCAGTACTAACTGGGTTCTGGAGGTCAGTTATGTAGTCGCTCCATGTAAAATACTGGTATTCAGCTGCATCCGGTAAGATGGGAAGCCGACCCCAATAGCTTGGAAAAAGGCTAGGCAGATGATGATGGCTCTGCCAGAAAGAGCCAGACGTAGGTACATTTCTACCTTTAGGTATCTTGAAAGATTGTCAAACTGAATAAGACCGGCGAGGTCTCATGTCTGAATTAAGTTTATTTCAATTACTTTCGGTAAAATAGGCTCTCGCGATTCTCTCTCCAACCACAAACTGATAACATTATAACTAAGTTGTAAGCGTTGTAACAATCAAGTTGAACGTTACTTTAAACATCAGACCTAAATAAATTGAACCAATAAGATAAGCGAGGGCGACGAATTAAAGAAATTCAGGGGTATTCCCGCTTCATGCGGGTGTGACCATACCACACAGGTAAACCGCAAAAAGACAAGATACCCTGGACCCTGGATACATACTGAATAAAACCAGCATTGTAGGTATAGTTAGTGCCAGTTAAGGTGGCACTACTCACGGGCTCGAACTTATTGGTGGGCGTGGCCAAAAAGCATGCTGTCTCACCTGGCATCGTGGCCGACAGAGTTCAGTGAGATGCACGATAATTCAAAGTAAAAAGCGCGCGTAAAAAAATACTAAAAGGCCTTTGGAAAATCGAGTTTTATGACAAAACTAATGCATAAATCAATTACAAGTAAAATTTATTGACTTTTTCGATAGTTGTGATATGTCGGTACCGAGTTTGTTTTGGAAAGTTGATACTTCCTTTATAACTAATTTACGCCCAAAGTTGCGTTAAAATTGACAATAAAAACGAATCTTTGGTAGCTCGTAACTTTTGAATGGCTTTTTATTTTACTATTCTGTTTCCGCACAGACCAAATTAATAATGAGACAAAACGATATCATGTTTAACTTTGGATGTACATTTTTAAAACAGTGGAGTAATAAATTGAAATTGAAATTTGTATGGAAAAAATGTTGACTAGTGCAACCTTAAGATCTCAATAGCGGTCATTGCCCTTTCCCTACTAACTCTTCGTACGACCCAAAACAAATGAACCATTGTTAGGTTTCGTGATTTTACTAGTTAATTTACTATGTTTTTAGAAATAATTTTATTTAAACGTTTTAATTTAATAGCTTTTCGTGTGAACACATCTTAAATGCTTTATATGTTATTTTCTAAACTGGTAACATTCATTCCATAAGAATGGCAATAGTTCTATCATTTGATTTGTAAAATGTATGGCGCGAAAGTGAAGCGGTTCTCTGATTGGATCACGAGACTGACGTGGCGTGAAGTCGTGAGCCAATCAGGGCGCTGGATTTTGCCTTGAGAACGGCGGGATTCTTGGTCAGGAGCTGATGCCCGAGCGGGCCATTCTGGGGTGGAACGTCAAAGACGACGGACAATTATTAAGATAGTTGCCTATCCGATATTACTATATTAGTGTGGATTGTAACAAAATTGTTAATAAACCTATTTTAAAGTCGTTGGAGTTTTCCTTCAAGTGTTGCCGCCTTAGTGTTATTATACTTCAGAAGTGACAAGAACAATTAAAACGTAAGTACACGCCCAAAATTTTATGCTTTGTTTGTTCGTAATTCGTTTCGAAGCCAGTTTAGAATCTTACCAACCTATTTAACGATATTACCTACCCGTGGTTTTAAGTTAATCTACCGGTTACTTATCGAATATAAAGCCGTCAATTATTTTAACTAGTCCCGCTTTATTAGTTAATATTGCCCTTTGTACTCATATTTTTGGATGGAGGGTAGATCTATTTTTCCACAAAACTGAATAAACTCTCGTAAATTCAATTTATTTATTGGTAGTGCTAGGTATGTAGTACAAGGGCCCCGTTTAACACAGAAATAAATGTTTTACACAATGATAAGCGGTCATCGTTGTTAAAAATTAATATAATTTTTGAAAATAAGAACTACTTAATCGTGTCCTAGTCAACGGCTGGACGGTTTGGTTGGATATAAAATAATGAAAAGGACGGATGCATCAACAATTGTGAGTTAATAACATTTTCCCAGTGCACATACACATATTGTTTCTTTGGTTTTAACTGGGAACGCATACAAGCGTCTTAACTATATACTCTAGTATTTCTTTTCCCATTATTACCTTATATACTCTGAGGTTTCTTGTATATAAACCCTATTGCGATAATTTTTTTTTAGTTAATTTTGTTGAGCAACGTCGGTTAAAATGAATAATATTTAAAAGGTTTAATTAATATTTCATGATTATATTTTTAGAGGTGACATACCTTGTTAATGCCTTGACTTTAATAACATTTCAATTTCTATCGTGTTTTGTGTATTTAACTTGACTTCCCAATGCGTTAGACTAAAAAAAATAATTAGATTCTCAAATCCGTAGACGTGAGATTTCAGGTGATGTCGCAGTCTTCGGGCTGACTAAGACTCGCTACACCAAGTCAGAGGGGGTACCCACTCTGCCACCCGGAGCCGAAGTCGCGTTCGAAGTCGGAGCCCCAGCCGTAGTAGGCCGGTACCGGACATCGAGCTGCGACGTGAGCGACTACGGATGCTGGAGGAGGAAGTTCGATGGGAACGTGAACACCTGCGCGCCGCGGAAGATCTGCGCGATGCATCGCAACGCATCAGCGAGCCACGGGCGCACAGTCAACGACGGAGCACCTCCGAGGCAGCGAGGCGTCGGGATGCTGGGCTACGGCAGAGCGACACGTTGAGCATGGACAACGGCACGAACGGATTGACAGGTCACGTAGCCCTTCTTTATTAAAAAGATATCTATTCGATTTGTTAAAAAAAAAAAAATAATTAAGGGATGGTGAACCAGAGCGCTTTACAACCATTGCAGAAAACTATGAGAATCGATTTTATAAATGACGACGCGAGCGTATGTAACCCCGTAGCAAAATTTTGAAAGAAATATATGTTAACAATTCTGAACTCTAAGAGTTTGTAGATTTCGGAAGCGACGTTACTCTCATTAAGGAAGGAGTTAGATCTGTCGCACGACAACACCCCTACACTTATGAAAGGTTTTGGGAATAGTGTAGTTCAGTCGTTAGGTAACTTGAGTATTGACATGATCGTTGATGGGGTAGAGGTTAGAGTGACATGCAAAGTCGTAGATGATCATTTGCTAGAGGTCCCTGTACTTCTGGGGGCAGACTTTCACGGAGCAGTCACATATATTTGTTTATAAGGACAAGAATAGATTGCAATTTTTCGATATCGGGAAAGAATTACCTAGTTCAGAATACGTCGACGATGGTGATGCCTTAGTGAAGTTTTCTCCTGTCAGATCGGTTGTAGTTTATGGTCCAGCCTCCTTTAAAGTGAAGGCTCAGTCCGCTTTCAGTGGTGATTTCCTTCTGAGGAGTAGTATTGCAGGGAATCCTAACGAGCAGCTTATCATCAGCGGCGGGCTTCATCGCTCGATCAATGGTGAAATCAAGATAATGGTCTTGCCCTGTTCTGAATTTTACCGCATTTCATCTAAACAGGTTCTCTGCCGTGCTGAAATAGTTGATGTGGTGAACAGGATTGTTGATGAGCGACCTATAGAGATTGCAGATAGGGAGGTTCGATAAAACTAAGGTCCGCGTGGGTGAGGGGGTCCCAGCAGAGATAAGGAAAGACTTAATAAACATGTTACAGAAATATCAGCATTGCTTTGCTTCGTTGAGGGAGGTAGGACGTACCAGTGTTACAGAGATGAAGATTGATCTCAATAGTCAACGTCCAGTTGTTTATCGTCCTTACAGGTTGTCGCATCACGAACGGGAGAAGGTACGTTCGATGGTCGGAGACATGTTGGACGCCAGTGTGATACGAGAATCGGTTTCAGATTATGCTAGTCCCATTGTACTCGTACGAAAGAAAGATGGTTCCTCAAGGTTGTGCGTAGACTATCGTATGCTGAATTCAATGACGATTAAGGAAAGGTATCCTATGCCTATTATCGAGGATGAAGTGGCACGATTTTCTGGTCAGTCCTGTTTCATAACTCTCTTATCTTGCGTCTGGCTACTACCAAGAGCCAATCTCTTAGCAAAGCAAACACTTTACATCCTTTGTTACCGGACGGTCAATACGAATTCAACCGTATGCCGTTCGGCTTAGCAAATGCGCCTGCCATTTTCCAACGGATGATCAATACTATACTGGGATCGGCACGATTTAATAAGGCAACCGCGTACATCGATGATGTTCTTATTTATGGAAAAGCCCTCAGCAGTGTGTTGAACGTCTTGAAGAGGTGTTACAGATGCTGGAAAAGGCGAACCTTACTCTGAACCTATCAAAGTGAGAGTTCCTGCGTGATAAGGTAAACTATTTAGGCTACGAAATTAGCGCTAGTGGTATCAGGCCCGGTGAAAACTAGATATCCAGGGTGGTCAATTTTCCCCGACCTCAGAACGTACACAATGTCCGGCAGTTTTTGGGTTTGACCAGTCATTTCCGTAAATTTATAGAAAATTTTGCGCAAATATCGTTTCCCCTTAGCAAACTTCAAAAAAAAAGAATTCCAGTTTGGAGTGGAGCGGCGATCATGAGCGAGCGTTTGAGAAATTAAAGTCAATTTTGGTTACTAGGCCGGATCTTGCTATATATGACCCTAATGCAGAGTTGGAGCTGCACACGGATGCAATTAGGTTAGGAACTGGAGGGATTCTTTTACAGCGAACGCCGGGCTCTGAGAACTTCCATCCTGTGGCATTTTACATCCGACAAACTTCCCCGGAAGAAAAAAAAAAGAAAAAAAAAAAACTTCCACTCTTACGAGCTGGAAACCCTAGCGGTAGTTTGCTCCCTTCGTAAGTTTAGGGTTTATTTGTTAGGGGAGAAATTCAAGATTATAACCGACTGCAGCGTTTTGCGTTCTACGTTCTCAAAACAGGACTTGATTCCAAGAATAGCACGCTGGTGGCTGACGTTACCGGAATTCGATTGCACCATAGAGTTCAGGGCAGGGGTTAAAATGAGCCATGTCGACGCATTGTCCCGGAACCCTGTCGAACCGTCGGAATGTCTCGATGATGAGATTCCAGCCATTATGTCTATTAGTCGCGAAGATTGGCTCCACACGCTTCAGTTAGGTGACTCCGAGCGGAGCAGAATAATGGACGTTTTAAAAGGTGGACTAGATGAAAAGGGGCTACGATACATCAAATAGAATTTCGTTATCAAAGATAATAGATTATTTCGCTATTTGGACGAGGGTAAGGAGAAGGTCAGATGGGCTGTGCCAAAAGGGGCAAGGTGGCAAGTATGTAAACTCAATCACGACGACATTGGACATTTTGGGGTTGAGAAAACCTTCCCGTTCCTATAATGTAGGGGACCTTGTTAAAATAACAAAGACCTGTTTTAATAATAACGAATAATGCAAAAAATTGATGCCTTCTTTGATAGGTCCATATCGTGTTAGTAAGGTCTTTGGCAGGGACCGTTATGTTGTAGTCCCGATACCAGGCCTTGTTGATTATGGCTATATAAGGAATAATTTTGTGGGGCCTGTTGCCACTGGTATTCAGGACGTATTGGGGCCTGTTGCCAGGGGTATTCAGGACATATACTATTGGGGCCTGTTGCCACTGGTATTCGGGACGTATTGGGGCCCGTTGCCAGGGGTATTCAGGACATATACTATTGGGGCCTGTTGCCACTGGTATTCGGGACGTATTGGGGCTCGTTGCCAGGGGTATTCAGCACATATTGGGGCCTGTTGCCACTGGTATTCAGGACGTATTGGGGCCTGTTGGCAAGACCTACGGCAGCCACTATGAGCATTTATAGATCGGCTCGTACTGGCGTCGATAGGCATCCTGATTAATTGATCGTCAGGAGGTTAGGGCACCTGAATTAATTGATTGTTCAGGGAATAACAGTATTCGGATTAATCGATCGTCCAGAATACTTATGACATAATCGATCTGTTGTGACTTTGTTTTCTTTTTGACCCAATTAATCGATCGTTGGGTTCACTATAAGACCTACGGCAGCCACTATGAGCATTTATCGATCGGCTCGTACTGGCGTCGATAGGCATCCTGATTAATTGATCGTCAAGAGGTTAGGGCACCTGAATTAATCGATCGTTCAGGGAATAACAGTATTCGGATTAATCGATCGTCCAGAATACTCACGACATAATCGATCTGTTGTGACTTTGTTTTCTTTTTGACCCAATTAATCGATCGTTTGGGTTCACTATATTTAGTACCAGCAAATCGATTGCTGACGGATCTAACGTCTTGTTACTTGTAATGTTATTAAAGTTGTTGTTGTTAATTATCAAGGCTATCTGGTAGACAACGTTTATTACTTGTTTTTCAGTCAGAATATTACCATTTTTGTTAAAATTTGTGAAGTTGTTTAGTGACGCAATTAATCGATCGTTTGTGTTCACTGCACTTACTTTTAGATTTTAATTTTTTCTGTTTAAGCTAGTGCCCAGATTACATAAATTTATTGAATAACAAGTTCATTTGGTAAATAATGGTATAAAGCCGTTTAGTTCCTTACTCAGCACAAATTTGTTTTTCTTTAACAAAAAATTATATAATTTTTAGTTTGGTAGCTCGTAACTTTTGAATGGCTTTTTATTTTACTATTCTGTTTCCACACAGACCAAATTAATAATGAGACAAAACGATATCATGTTTAACTTTGGATATACATTTTTAAAACAGTGGAGTAATACCCCCCCGAAATTTGTATGGAAAAAATGTTGACTAGTGCAACCTTAAGATCTCAATAGCGGTCATTGCCCTTTCCCTACTAACTCTTCGTACGACCCAAAACAAATGAACCATTGTTAGGTTTCGTGATTTTACTAGTTAATTTACTATGTTTTTAGAAATAATTTTATTTAAACGTTTTAATTTAATAGCTTTTCGTGTGAACACATCTTAAATGCTTTATATGTTATTTTCTAAACTGGTAACATTCATTCCATAAGAATGGCAATAGTTCTATCATTTGATTTGTAAAATGTATGGCGCTAAAGTGAAGCGGTTCTCTGATTGGATCACGAGACTGACGTGGCGTGAAGTCGTGAGCCAATCAGGGCGCTGGATTTTGCCTCGAGAACGGCGGGATTCTTGGTCAGGAGCTGATGCCCGAGCGGGCCATTCTGGGGTGGAACGTCAAAGACGACGGACAATTATTAAGATAGTTGCCTATCCGATATTACTATAATAGTGTGGATTGTAACAAAATTGTTAATAAACCTATTTTAAAGTCGTTGGAGTTTTCCTTCAAGTGTTGCCGCCTTTGTGTTATTATACCATGTATCGTTTTTCATTAGAAAAACTTGACAGACTTGATCAGGATTATGTTTGGATTTTAAAGTTAAGAACTTTATTACATTGACCCACCTGGGTCAATGACCGCTACTGCAATCTTAACTGGCAGCAATTATAGTATGTTTTCACTTCTGCAGAGAACACAGACGTGAAAAGGAAAATTACAGAGCCACCGAACGTCTTCAGAAGAAAAGATATAAGAAAGGATCAAGTTTCCGTATTTTTTTAGATAGGTATTAAGGTTTCACAGATATTTTTCGGTAGTTATTTTATTGTCTTCTATCTTCCTAATGAGGGTGTTATCTAAATAAGTACAGGTTCAGCTAATGAAATGAAACAAAACTACCTGATCAAAGATTAATATAATTATATACTCTTAAAAATACCAAAATAGTTTACAAACTAAAAATGATATTTAAAAAATCAAATAATACAAAATTAACTTACATGATGGTCTGATTTTAAAAATAACATTTTAACATGTTTCTTTTTTGTAAATAAATTAATATCAAAATATCTAATAATTTCTTTCATAATAGCACAATAACAACATTTATTTTTCAACCACTACAGTTAATGCGACTATCAAATACAATTTTCTAGATGTTTTTCAATAAATAACTTCAAAATCTAGGTCTAATTTTTTCATTACAAATACGTATGCATGAACATACAAGAAGCAATTTGAGAATATTATAATGTTGTGTCCTAAAACTAACATTTTGCTTAAAACCTCTAAACCTTTCGCGTCAGTTTATAATCATCACAAAATGGAACTTCATTCTCGGCGCGAAGACCGAATAATTGCAACTAAAGGTTACATTCTCGGTTGATTGATAGACGTAAAATAAACCGTCTGCTGTCTTTGTCGCGTTAACCGAAACAAAATAATGCTAGCGTGTTTTAATTTTGTCTATGCTCTGTGGCGCTTGGCGGATATTCTCGTAGCGACGATCGATGTGTACTACTTGTTTCTAGCGACATAGTGTAGTTAATGTTGTGTTGTGCGTTTAGTACGCGTGGTTTGCTACAAAAAGACCGGCTTCGGCGCCCACACCTGTTACTGATCCCGCCACGTATTTGCCCTGCGACGCCTGGCCGTTACCCTGGAAAGAAACAGAAAAAACGTATTTTAATTGTGTTGAATTATAATTTATGGCAACTTTGACGTATTTTAGTTGTGTTGAATTATTAATGATGGCAACTTTGAATCATTTAGGTATACAAAATAAATGATTAAAACATAGTAAGTACTGCACACTGGCAATTTCTAAAATAAGATCACAGTTGTCGAAGCTGCTAAACTGCTCACAAAACCGCTTTAAGGCGCATACCCACCTAGGCGCACGGATAGGCCACGCACTTTGCAAGAAAATGTATGAGATTGTGTCCACTGCAAACCGGGTACATGCGTGGCTTACTTAAATAAGGCGCTCACATAGCTCCGCTGTCTACGCCATGCATCAGCTGTGTATGCGGTACACACTATACACGAAACTCAGGACTATGTACATGTATCGTCGCGGTAGGCCACGCACGCTACAGTTGTACAGTTGTGGGTGTATAGTGTGTACTGTAGTGGAAACGTAGACCCACGTTGTCAACCAAATGTAGCAAAACGCAGCTATCATGAGCCGCGTGCCCGTGCACAGCATGTGCCACGGTGGGTTTGCGCCTCTACATACACTTTTTTTTTCTCAACCATTCATCCATTCCCTCGTAATCTCGATTAATAGTGACAATCAATTTGGGTTCATACAAACCACAAGTAAAAAAAAAGGACTAAATCAAACCTGTTCGTATTTAAATTAATTTGTCCAATTTAGTAATATTTCACTATTTAGGATAAAATGGCACTTGTTAGCCAAAATAAATTAAAACCAAACTTAAGTGTAGCCAAAATAAAATTGATCATATTTTTTCCAACTGGCAACTTTTTGTTTGCAAAATATTTTAAAGATCAAGGTCGAGTTGATTAGAGTCGAAATTAACACTTACGTGATAGTACTAATAAATAATAAGAGTTGATAGATTTGTATGTAGGTTTTATCAACTATTTATATAG
Source organism: Xestia rhomboidea (assembly GCA_963853795.1). Lineage (NCBI taxonomy): Eukaryota > Metazoa > Arthropoda > Insecta > Lepidoptera > Noctuidae > Xestia > Xestia rhomboidea. The sequence continues at coordinate 12,034,769 of OY970776.1, forward strand.
TAATAAGTTATTTTATCGCTATCTAGTTCTTGAGGCTCCACTGGGTTATGCAGACGAGAGCCACCGACAAAATCGGTATTTGATATCTCATAATAAAAACGGAGTTTATTCTATAGCCCCGCAAGCCAAAGGTATTATTGAAACCCACGTTCTAGAGTGGGAGTTTCTGGTCTGAGGTGTTTTGGACCAAATGAGGGGACAGGTTTCAGATTAGTGTATTTTCGGCTGCAACTCTTACGAGCGTTGACGTGCATAAAACCGCGAGCGGCCTCCCCACGGAAACACGCCGGAATGAGAGGGTGTACGCACGTTCGGTTTTTTGAAGCGCAATACGTAACGCGCGTGTAAGCGCGTCAGCTGATACGAGAGCTTGTACGTAAAAAAAACGCTTATATAAAACTACTCTAAGTTTCAGAACTAACCGGCGGCGGCGGGCGGCTTTTGATTCCATTGAAGGTAACATGTTGCTAAATACTCTCCCGTCACAAAATAAACCAAACGCTGAATGTGGTTTCTGAAAGTTTGTTCATTTATACCGATACGTTGTCAAATTATCATGTAAACTCATTTGATTGGTTGTCGCTGTTGCTATTTTGGTCAACCACACATTTTACAGGAGAGCCAGAAACCTCCTCAGCATTGGAAGATTTTTGAAATCAGCTACTCGACTCGAGTCCACATTGTAGAACCTGACTCAAGCATTACTAACTAGTAAATTGCTATAAATGAGTATTAAAATAAATGGTCAATTCTAGAGTGAGTTCTTTATAGGTTAGATCAAACCGGCACGGACAAATCGCGGAAGTGGCTCCGGACACGGACACTTCCAAACAATTACTTGGTATATCTCAGATTCCGGTGTCCATAACAATTTGTCCCGAGCAGTTTGACTGATCAGCAAAACAGGTCTGATTGAGATTGAAATAAACTTTTCAACAAAATTTTACTGTGAGGGTACTAGGCTTTCATAAACTGGGTGAAGGTATTTCCATTACAGCAACATGATTGAACTGCTACACATTACTTAACCACAACTAAAAGGTGAAGTAAACACAAACGCAAACGATATTTATTATTTATTTCAACAACGTCAAGCACACAAAGCGATTAGTGTTGGTACTACACACTATTCAGGCATTCTACAAATTAGATACATGTACATGCAAACTACAATAAGTTTCAAAATAGAATAGCAAATGGCGGCTGCATTATTTTGTTCTTCGCTCTCGCTTGCACGTGTTTGGAAGAGCGAGAGGCAAATAGTACGGCGACCATTTCTTACTCTATTTTTAAACGTGATGTTTATAGTTTAGTTTATTTATTAATAATTATTAAAAAGTACAGGTCGGAATATGGATGTTTAAACTCAGTTGTATTATTTGTAAGAGATTTAATAAACTTAATAAAATATTTTAAGACGAGAATAATATTTTTATGAATAATACAAATAAGCAACTATGATTAAAAATCGGTATTGGTTCATTTTCAATTATATACGTAGTTTGTTAATTAATATTTTTCTTGATAAAATAAAACTAAAACAGCTTACGTTTAAAATAAAAAAAAAAAATTATAAATACTAATTGAATAAAAAATAAATGCCATTCTAAGAATCACAATTCGAGATATTATTTTGCGATTTAAAACTTGTGATTTCATTTAAATTCTCATTAAAAAAAACATTTATTGGAATGTAAAAAGTCCAAATATGAAATATTTAGTAAATAATAACAATAGCAAATAATAATTTAAAGCGACATTCAAGTTTATTCATTTTGTCGCAAAAGTAGATGCTTGGTTAAAATGTTTATTTAGTATAAATAATTGTTCAGACTTAGATTTTGAAATAGGCAGTAACAACATAATAAAAACACACTAAGGAATAACGAATAGATTTGCACAGGCTTTTTTAACAGGCGTAATGTTTTATCTGCCAAATTCATAATCCATCCAGACTTAAGCCGACCATACACCATATATTTTATTTTCAATCGATTTTGAAACATAAATTACAAGATAAAATTTATTATTGTCGAGGAAAAAAAATCGAATGATGGCTTGTAATATTTTAGAGTTAATAAATAGGGTGTATGGTCAACTTATGCTATTCTAGTACGCATGCGATTTAACGAAGTTCGACTTGGACGCGGCCAACGATGGGATGGACCCAGCCTCGTAGTTTCCAACGCAGGCCAGACCGTTAGCCTGTGACGTCACGATTGGCAAGAGAACACATTCGTTCCACATTTAGATGTTTGGATTTAGAATCATCGAGCCGACACGTGATTGGTGGTTTAAAGATGCGCAGGAGTGCAGCGTCGTTGGTGCAATGTTGAATTGTGAGGATTGGAGAAAAAAAAATCGTTGATTAGTAAACTACTTCTAGGTAATAAGATGGTTTTTTTATATGCGGGTAGTGTAAAACAATAATTTTACATGTTGACCCGTAATGATGAGAATATTTATCGTAAGATTCTTAACTTTGTTCCAGAAGACATTTGTAAAGAGTAATTTTCATGGTAATGTTTTACACTAGCCGCATATAAAATAACTACATTCTATGCAAATTAGTCACACAAGGACAGATACAGGACAACACAAAATACATGCATAACTATAATGGATGGAGTAAGCAGTAGAGTCATACTATTAGATTACATGCAACATTTTAATCTGAACTCTTGTATTTTCTACAGTGGTTCACTTTGCTGTTCGGAAAATTGACAACTTACCTTCCTATTTGCACTGTAAGAAAATCCTATGGTATCGTAGTCCTAATGTTAAACATCTTTCACCTCATTCATTCCTGGTACAAACTACTCCAAGCACCCTTGATGGTTCTTCAATATTACTTGAGATGAAAGCTCTCTGGGGGCCTTGCATTCTGATAAAGCAGCCATTGCTGCTTTATCAGAATCATAATAAAAATCACGTTAAAAAATTTAAATTCTTAAAATGGTCTTTAAGGTAACAAACCCTGAAGACCATTTTAGTTTTTTTAACGTTATTCATAATTATTACGATTCTGATAAAGCAGCCACTTTAGAGCCCCTGAAAAGAGCCCCTCACGACGTTTCAGTTTATTTTGTTACAACCACATCCTTCACCTCATAGCCTCCTAGTACAATCAAGCCACGTTAGCAAACTTGCTTATTCTGTAGTCCGAGGGTTCGTGTCTTACTACGTCATTTCAGTACATTCGAAAAAGGAACAATGGCACACTTTCCTACTCTGCAGTCGACTTTTCATTCTAATACGTTAACGGTATCTTTGAAGATTTAGTACATCCTTCATCACATAACCTCCTAGTACAATCAAGTCACCTTAGCGCGCTTGATGAGCTCCTGCTGTCCAGCGAGCACGTTCTCGGGCTTGCCGGCCCACGCGCGGAGCACGGACGCCTGGAGGGCACGTCCGTAGCTGAAGGTGAGGGCCCACGGCCTCTTCAATTCAACAGTGTTAATGGCGTTCAGGTGCACTGACGCCTCTTCCTCGGACTGACCTCCAGACAGGAATGTGATGCCTGGGAAAGTTGAGGTATGGAGATGTTAAAGACTCAGGACCAGAACTAGACAAGCCTATCAAAATGATAGTTTACATGGCTTAATGTGGATGCTCCAGGGTAGCCCGCGAAATTCAAATTTTCTTACGTTTTTTGCAATTTGCAGGTCAGTGTCAGATTGTATGTTGATTAAAATATGATTCGCGGCTGTAACACGTATGTAGTTACAGAATTATAATCATCAAAATCATCAATACAACCCTAGAAGAAACGTAAGAAAATTTGAATTTCGCGGGCTACCCTGGAGCATCCACCTTAAATAAAAAAGCAAAGGTTTAGGTATAGCAGTAACTTACCGGGAACGGCAGCGGGTACAGTTCTAAGCAGAGCGGTGACCGTGGCGCGGCCGATGTCCATGGGAGTGTAGGTCTTCTTGCAGCTCTGGCCAGCAGTCACCTGGAGAGCAATAGATAACATACGATTTAATAAAACCCTTTTTACTTAAACCAGCTAATCTGAAAATAATGCAAGCACTGATATAGCCTTCGAAAAGTTCGGGGTCTCAGAAGAGTTCGAAAGTAAAACCCGCATGACCTTACCATGTTGGGCTTGAGGAGCGTGCCCTCAAGGTAGACGTGATGATCATTGAGCGCCTTGTAGACGGCGGCCAAGACAACCTCAGTCACCTTCTGGGCGCGGTCAAGATCGTGTTCACCTAGAAAACAGATTTTTATCCTGATGTAAGTACCATAAATATTAGGCAGTAAGCACATTCTTAAAAAATACAAAAAGTAAAAAGTAAAGTACTAGGGTTACATTATCAAGAAGGAGTTAACTCACCATCAGGCAGCACTTCGGGCTCAACAATGGGCACGATGCGCTGGCTTTGGCAGATGGAGGCATAGCGAGCCAAGACGTTCGCGTTTTCCATGATCGCCTGGTAGGAAGGAGTGAAGCGGCCGATCTTAAGCACGCAACGCCACTTGGCAAAGTGGCATCCGTCCTTCTTGTACTGGGCGCAACGCTGGGCAAGATCATCGAGACCTGGGGAAGGGCATCAAATTGTTGATTTATGTTAAGCTGTAGTATTAACCTTAGTTCTTATTATGGCTTGACCTTGTGAGGAAACCAGCATGCCTGAGAGATATTTCTTGACGGCATGTAAAGCCAAGTCAGAGGCCCGTGAGCGACATAAAAACTAGGAAACCAGGTTAGGCACTAACCACACGATAAAGGAAGATGGGTGGATTTCAGACAACTGTTGCAAAGAGCTAGAAACTAGCCAAGTAGCCATATAGATCTTTTCAAAGATTATCTATAATCTGAGAGTTTTGTCATGTCATCAAAAATTGTAACATATTGCCCTGTCACACCTCCAATATCGATGTTATTTTTATCATCACTTTGGGGGTGTGTCATTCTAGGCTGATGAAATGATTAATATCAGTAGGAAAATGCGTTACTATCGGTGACAAAATGTACATCAGATGATGATTTGGCCAAAAAAACATGATTATGAGGATTAACACAAAATTACACTTTAAAAAACAGCATGATTACTTGTGATGTTTATCCTGAAAGTCAATGTTTTTATGAAAAAACTGTTTCCTCTGTACGAAAACATACTTTCCTGCACAAAGCTATACCACAATTACTTTTATATTGAATGCAATAATCTCAACAAGCTTGAGACTGGCGCAAATAATATCAATTGAGAACAAATTATATTTTATTGAAACACGACAGAATGACGATTTAAATTAAGTAACAAACAAGTATTCCAAGCATTCAGTTATCAGTAGGGTGTCCAACGATTTTTGTATAGTTCTATGAGAGGCATATTAATGCACTGTTTTAGACTTTCACGGTTTTTCACTACACTTAAAGTACTTACGGGATGATATCCGTGATCACGGGAAAAAAAAACCACGGATGAAAAACACGGATATCATCCCGTAAGTACTTTATGTGTAGGTACTAATTAAGCTAGCAAACTGTTAATTTCCTTGACGTGGTGATTATGATTATGCATGACAATAAAAGACAACATAACCTTTGTTTACCTCATTATTTCAATATCAATCTCATTCGATACCTACTCACATAAAGCAATCACTTGTTTACGAACTCTTGTACAAGATAAGGGGAGATAAAAAGTCGAGCCCCCTCGGCCTCATTGCGTATCACGATCACATTTTTGGCTATTAAAAATACCTAATCGTTATTCAGTCCCCCATTTTAATACACATAATATGAATAAAGTGTTCCAGTTTAATAAATTGTATTCAGAATTCTTAAGACCTCTCAAGAAACAGAGGAGTTTAGGAGCATAGTCTGACGTATCTTGACACTTAAATCCGTGGATAGGAGCTACGCAATAAATAATGCTGATGTCGAACAACTAAGATTTTAAAACGGATTGTGAACGAGATCAGAGTACAGTTCGACATTTTTTCTCTAAAGATAAGAGGTCCAAAAGGTCAGCGTTGTAGATAAAAATGTTTATTCACGATAAAAGTGAGGACATTTTGTAACGACTTTTTATTTCAAGATACTCTAGGTTATTTAATGTTATTATGTGATTATTATAGACTTGTCTCCAACATAAAGCTGCTGAACTGAACATTCCTACATAACGCGGCTCTTGAAATATAACCGCCGCCATTGATTTAAAAACATCTTTAAGAATTAACTAGAATTCTGGTTTAAAGTTTAACAAAGTTCTCCTTTACGGATATTTTAAGTTTTAGCTACAATAAAAGAAAAAAAAACAAACACCGATTTATTGTTTCTACTTGTTGTTGGATAAGATTCGAACGAAATAACTAGGGTGGCATAATAATGGAAGAAGTATTACTTATTTATCCAACAAAGCATGTCAACAACGGAAAGCTGTCGAAAGAGTTTACGAGTGCTGTCATCCGCTCAAATCCCTGTTCTGAAGATAATAATGTCATGACAATCGGTATTTACTTTGATAATAATTATTACCTATCTTTACCTATACTGTCTGAGCTAACCAATGAAATGAGCCTATATTTAAGCAGTACCTATTCATATTATGTGCATTTAAAATTAAAATTTCGAAGTTTATAATCGAAAGAACCGGTCATTGGCTCAAAATAGCTTGTGTAATTATTTGTTGAAAGCAGTCGCAAAACTGGTTCTTACATGGACATTTGGCCAGTTTCTGGTTTCTGGCAACAAATAAGACGCAACTGTAAAAATTTTAAACCTTCTAAATATCGGGCCTAAATCGAAACATTTATTTATTCATATTGAAAGCATCGTATTCACTCAGCGACAAACTTTGCGTCGACAAGTCAACTCGCATTCAATTATGCATAGCAATATCGATCGAAAACTGGCAAAGTTTACTAACTTTGGTTAAATGCGACGCAATTTGCGAGATATTTGTCGCCGATAGTCGTATTACCATCATCGTCAGTCGTACGTCAAGATGCTTGTATATGAGTGTAAAAAGACCCTTAACGAAGCCGAAAGGCACTTGTCCCCGTCATTCAGATTTATTTTATTGTTCTGGACTATCTGGACTCACAATTTTTCCACTTTAAAGTTTCTGACACTACAAAAAACGTAGATACCTAGCTATCATTTTTGCGTTGTGTTATTTAGTTTGATGTATAGAATGCTTGGTTGACGGCTCCGTGGAGGGTCCTTGCGAATTGCGTAACTACGAAAAAACCTCCATTTTCCTCAGACTCACCCTGAGTGGTGCACTCATCCTCAGATCCGAACAACGGCACGACACCCTTGTCGACCTTGATGCCGGGGATGATGCCACGCTTCTCCAGCAGGCCCACCAGGGGGGTGCCGTCGTCAGCCTTCTGGTACAGGGTCTCGTGGAACAGGATCACCCCGGAGATGTTCTCGGAGAGGGCCTGAAAGAGGGAACTAGTTGTTGACTTGATGTTTATGGCGATGAGCAAAACCGCTGCTATTTCTGATGAGGCTTAATTTATGTCCTAACTTAAGGTGGATGCTCCAGGGTAGCCCGCGTAATTCAATTTTTCTTACGTTTTTTGCAATTTGCAGGCCAGTGCTAGTGCGACTGTAAGACGTATGTAGTTACAGAACTACAATCATCAAAATCATCAATACAACCAAGTTCATGTAACTCGATTGAATGACTTTTTCATGAAATAGTCATTCAATCGAATTCAGTACTTTGACAGTTTATTATGCCTGGGACTGACTGCCTGACTGGGACTGTAGCTAGAGCTTAATTTATTGTTCTTTGTTTCAACAGTTCAAAAGTGTCTGTCTTACTTGACTGGCCTACTTGAAATAAAGCCTTCGATTTTTTTTATTTGAACTAGGCCCGACGAATCAAAAGTGGGTTTCCTAGCTCACTTATTTACAACCCAACAGTTATCACCAATTTTGCACTCGTTCGATTACTCTGATTAACAAACAGTTTTTTGTTAACGATAGTATGTGTGTGTAGTGTGTTTGTGTGTGTAGTGTGTTTGTGTGTGTAGTGTGTTTGTGTGTGTAGTGTTTGTGTGTGTAGTGTGTTTGTGTGTCACAGTGTGTGATGTAGTGTTTTTCGTGTGAAAAATTGCAGACGTCTCATATACTTTGTAGAAATCGCTTCTAAAACTTTCATAGTTGTAGCAGCCACGTCAGATCAATGAACAGCCAGAAATACGGGGTGGAAGGCACCGACGCGAAAACGGTTATCTACATGCATTTGACAGAATACTATAGTACTAAGAGTAAAGGAAAAAGTCAGTTGCGCTAAACTAGAGGGAGAACCATGTGTTTGAATGTAAAATTAACCCCCGACCAAAAAAAGGGTGTTATAAGTTTGAAGTGTGTCTGTGTATCCGAGTGTCTGTCTGTGGGGCATCATAGTTCCTGAACGGATGAACAGATTTTGAAGTTTTTTTTCTGTTTAAAAGGTGTCTTTAAATCTGTTTATTATTAACTAGCTGATGCCCGCGGCTTCGCCCGCCCGCAAATTATTATTATACTAAAACCTTCCTCTTGAATCACTCTATCTATTAAAAAACCCGCATCATAATCCGTTGCGTAGTTTTAAAGATATAAGCATACATAGGGATATAGGGACAGAGAAAGCGACTTTGTTTTATACTATGTAGTGAAACAGCTTTCAACGTCGACCGGAAATTCAAGACAGTCATTTATTTATTTTCTATCATACTATATTTGGAGTTTGGAGCGACAAGTTAACAAGAAGCAATCAAGCCAAGATGTGGCGCCACGACGATTAAATACTATGCTAATATGAATGACCAAAGCATTTGTGCTATGAATGAGCATTGCATACTATGACAAATTGCCAAAGAAAACTATTTTCATGCACTAGTTGGATAAAATGCTCAGGTGTTTTGGCACAAGTTGGTGGCAAAATGGTTCTTATCACAAATGACTAAGGGACATCTCTAGGCGAGAAGGTAATGCCAAGACACGAGAAAGATCATGTCACTTGATTAGGCAAGACATTTTAAGTTGTTTATCACTTTCATTTCACGTGTTTATTTACCTTATTTTTAATTACAAGATGCACGTGATATAATAAGTAAGTACTAAACAATACATTGTAAGGTATAGAATTAAATAAATTAATTAAATACTTTTTCGAGGCCAACATGTAAATAAAATTGAAGTTTCTGTTTGTGATTTCAAAATAACAGCTTTTTACTGAATGCATATGAAAGTGTATACGGTGCTACATTAAAAAAAAAATCGTTTGTCTGTCCGTATGTCTGTTTGTCCCGCGGCTTATCTCCCCGCTTTGGTGTACCTACACTTAAGTGATTTTTACCAGTCAGACAGGTCATTGGACTCACTTCACGAAAATGGTGCTTGCGACGTCAATATTATAGTGAGTATTTATTTGATATTGAATTGCTCGCGGTAAGTAAATATAGGTAGCTAAGTCATGTGCAATTTGTGTCAGTGTCGTTGCAAAGCGAAAGCTGTGTGCACATTGCACTTTTACTGTACGTTATTGTTTCCTCATTTTAGAAGCCAACATCTCGTGACTAGAGGGGACGAACTAAGGAAGCGAGCATTAATGGGAACATAACGAGTTAGTGACGCCTAAATATAGAAATCCGAAAGTGTACACATTTGTGTGGTGTTCCTGTCTTTCCTGCACCACCTGCACCTTCCAGGATTGGAGGTGCAGGTGGACTGAGCAGGTGGCCACATAATGACAAAATTTGATTATAACTATTGGATTTTTTCGAGCAGCGGTGGCCCAGTGGTGGCGGCCCCGACTTACGAACGTCGTGGAAGTAAGTCGTGGGTTCGAACCCAGACAGGCGCATTACTTTGTGTAATTTATTTCATCACCACTGCTATCAAAACGGTGAAGGAAAACATCGTGAGGAAACCGGCATGTTCTAGAACCAAAAAATTCGAAGACATGTGACATCTACCAATCCGCACTAGGCCCGCGTGGTGGATTATAGCCCATTCCCTCTCATTGAGAGGAGGCCTGTGTCCCAGCAGTGGGAACATTAATAGGCTGATGATGATGATGATGATTGGATTTTAAGAATTCATTGTGGAAGCATAATCTACATACAGAGACCAAATTACTGCGTTTTTATATACACAATAACACATAGTATGTGCACGGTAATTGTCTACTGTAACGGGAAAATATCATAATAAACTATTTCTAACTTCAATAGCTGTAAACGTGAATGAGGAAAATGTGAGGAAAGTTTTGAATATGAATGTGAATGGGTATAAGAGTAGAGGAAGACCAAAGAAACGATGGATGGACTGTGTAAAGGATGATATGGCAAGAAAGTAGTGTCTGATGAGATGACGAGTAATAGAGAAGTATGGATGAAGAAAGTATCCGACTCCAAATGAATTGGCATAAGGGGAATGGTGAATACCCGTAAACGTGGCTTTAACCAGGCAAGTTACACGTCACAACATACTATACGCAGTCCAATATTTCATGAAGTTGGCGCAACACGTTTTTTTCTTCCATTTTCGCTTATCGCACGCAACGCACTCCTGTTTTGTTTCATAACATTCCTCATACTTACATTTAATTGTTTTCATACCAAAGCAGAATATTCAAATGACTTGGACTTAAACGGCAACCGGTTATTCTGGGGGCTCGACAGCCACGCCTCGAAATACTTATCCGTAAATAAACGACGTAACAGAATTTGATTAACATTTGGTAACTTGATTTCCTTGACGACAAACTACTTTTAGTTTTTTTAGCACACGTTTCCTGAACCAGTCAAAGGTCAGGCAGATAATTAGAACTTCTTATTACTTAATAAAGAATAAGATAGTTTTAAAATAACTCTGCAGCAAATTAATGATCAAGTACCGCGCGCGTATTTTCATTATGCGGAATGTGTGTGATTGTGATGTGTGTGCTCCTTTAGAATTGTATTATAGGTGCCTACGACTCACTCTCTCTAACCCTCTCTCTCTCTCTTTTATGACGCAGACGAAGTTGCGCGAGTCAGCTAGTTAAAAATATTTGAATGAGAATCATTTTGAGAGGAGCAACTAGACGACTGCAAAGTGTGAGGTAAGTATAGCAAAAGTGTAACCATCCCTTAGTTAGATGGACCAACGACCTTGAAAAGGTGGCAGGGTCATAATGGACGCGGAAGATGGGGGACATGTTGTAACTTGGGATCTACCAAGTCCAGCAGTGGACTGCGATAGTGAGGTGGTCGATTGAAGAATAGCTTACCGCGTCGGAGCTGAAGAGCAGCTGGCGGTACTTCCGGCGGTTCTCCTCTGTGTTCTCAACGCCGATGTCCTGGAGACGCTTGCCCATGGTGCCTGTGAGAAAAGACCCTCATTAGAATCTCAAGTTTAACCGTGTAAAGACTTTCTTTTTCAATTGATGGCTTTTCTGGTACTCTAACCCTAATTGGCAAATTGAAAAATCTATTAATGCAGAGTATGCAGTGACCAATAACTCAGTTAAATAAGATTCCTAAAACCTAAAGCGGTTAAGGCCCCTACAGCCCTGTTTCAACAATCGACCCAGTCCACAGGTCAAATTAGATGTACTCATTCAAATTAAAAATACACTTTCAGTAGTCTTTGGAAACAATCGTTTCTAAAGACTACTGAAGGTGTATTTTTAACCTGAAGGAAACATAAAATTCATTTCCAATCTGTTAAAAAAGAACAATTCCCTCCAAAATTTCTAAAATGGCGGTTAAAAACAAGATGGCGACTAACCAGTGGACTCATCAGCGGCCAGGATACCCTTGCCGGGAGCTACGATCGCTTGTGCGATCTTCCTCAGCTCCTCCTGCAACTCGGGAGTGGGGTACTGGAAGTAGGTGCTCATAGTGGCTGTGAACAAAAGATTGACGTTAGTTTGACAGACATTTGGATATGCGTCAAACACCTATCTCACCTTTTTAAAATTGTTTTTTAAAAAGCCAAAGCAATGTCATATACCTTTATTCTTTATTGCACACAAACAAAAAACAAATATACATGTAATTGCAATAATATAGCTTATGTACAAAGGCGAGCTTAACCCAGAATTGGGTTTTCTTACAGCAAACCTAATTTTGATAGCGAGATTTGCAGAAAAGGGATTCACTTATGAATGTGCATTAACATTACAAGTGGTTACTTACTTTTATAAACTAAACTACAAACATACAATATAATATACGTAATACATACAGTATATACATACATATCTATAAAATCCTATATATATATATATAAACATACGTATATATAAACATACATATATATAAATATACGTTCTTTAAGGCAAGAGTATGTGCAGCTTCCAGAAAAACAATTGATATTAAAAGAATTGGCTTTGACAATTTTTTTTTTTAATCAGACATGGCTTTGTAAATAAAAAAGACTTCCCGCCTTTCCTTCTAGAGGCAGTCTCCATTTACTTGATCAATTCACACTTTTTAATTTCTAACACAGGATAAATTAAAGAATAATATCAAGAGCTTGCTTTCATAATATTCTTTAAGTATGTCAAAATCAAAATCAATCAAAATCAAAGCATTTATTTCAAGTAGGCCAGTTACAGGCACTTTTGAATTGTCGAAACAAAGATGAAAATTAAATGTAGCTACAGTCCCAGTCACAAGACATAAAAACTGTGAAAGTACTGTAGTTGCCCATTCCCTAGCGTAGATCTCTATGGAGAAGAACGGGCAAGAAACTCCATGGACACTCTTTTAAATCAGAATATTGTTACAAAATCTTGGTTACATCATTCATGTTGAGATGGTATATTATGTGAGAACAATGTAGCAAGATGTGCACGTTAAAAGTGTCCACAGTAAAACAAAACAGAAAAAAAAAAACCAATTCAAAAAACTAAGATAATTCATTAAAATAAGCCATGGCAACTGAGAGATGACCAGTCACAACTGACAGCGCCCGTTCACGGACATGACGCATAGATCAGCACCATTCAACTCAACCATTTTGAAGGGAACTAAATGATCCGACACATGCGCCACCATCAGCGAGACTTTTGAGTGAGCATGACATATTCTCAACCGCCAGGGCACATTCAAGTCAAGAAAAGACGTAGGTTTCCAGCGACTGATAGCATTCTAGTACATAGCACTCACACAATATGGGCTTTGCGATTATATAATACTAAAGAGATTGAATCTATACAATGCAAAGATATCGTACAATCTTCAGCAGCTCCAACAATACAATTAGTGCTATCCATTTATGCGCCCCTGTCCTTGTGGAGCAGGACCGGCATTGAGCCAAGCATTTTTATCAGCGATATAATCGTCCAATTTGTAATATGCTTGCTTACTTAATGTGCGTTTAATGCATGTTTTAAATTTCGTTTCATTCAGTTCAAGAATGCTTTGTGGAATTTTATTATAGCATCTCAAACAGTACCCCATGAAAGAAGAGTCTACTTTAGCGAGTCTGAAGCCTGGCTGAACTAATTGGTCCCTATTTCTAGTACTGTAATTGTGTCTGTCACCTCTTTTACCAAAAAGATGTAGATTTTTCCTCACGTACATTATGTTTTCGTAGATGTATTGACAATGTACCGTCATGATGTTAATTTCCTTAAACAGTTCCCTCAGAGAATCGCGCCTACGAAGATTGTATATGGCTCTGATGGCTCTTTTTTGCAGAATAAATATAGATTCAATGTCTGCAGCCCGTCCCCATAATAAAATGCCATAAGACATTATACTATGAAAGTAACTAAAATAGACCAATCTAGCAGTATCTACATCAGTAAATTGACGGATTTTTCTAATAGCATATGCTGCTGAACTTAGCCGCCCCGCCAGAGATGTTAAATGAGAACCCCATTGAAGCCTTGAATCAAGCGTAATCCCCAGGAAAACCGTTTTATCTACGAATTCAAGTTTCTCTTTATTCAATACTATATCACAATCGCTACTTTTGACATTCGGTAAAGCAAATCTTATGCATTTCGTTTTTTTTTCATTGAGTACCAAATTGTTTGCTGTGAACCAATTATGGACTTGAAGTAGGGCATTATTCACGTCGTCTAGATTTTGGGCTCGTCTATTTATCTTAAAAATTAGGGAAGTGTCATCGGCAAATAACACCATATTTTGAGGTTGGTTTTTCAGTAAATACGGTAGATCATTTATATATACTAAGAAGAGGAAAGGACCCAATATTGAGCCTTGCGGAACCCCCATTTTGACTTTTAAACCCTGTGAATTAACACCATTTATTTGAACATATTGTTGTCTATCACTCAAATAAGATTTTACCAAACTAAGTGCAAGTTTACCTAGTCCGTAATGCTCAAGTTTCAAAAGTAATGTGTCGTGATTTACACAATCAAATGCTTTGGAGAGGTCACAAAATATTCCTACAGCGTCTTGGGACTCTTCCCACGCCGCAAATATGTGCTTTAATAAAGTTACACCAGCGTCAGTTGTACAACGTCCCTTAGTGAAACCATACTGTTGATCGTGTAAGATTCTGTTGGTGTTAAAATGATGGAGCATTTGATTAAGCATTACCTTTTCGAACACCTTGCTAAAAACTGGCAACACGGATACAGGCCTATAATTATTAGTATCTTTACTATCCCCGGATTTGAAAAGAGGTATGACTTTACTGTATTTCATTAAATCAGGGAAAACTCCTTGGTCTACGCACAAATTAAAAATTAAAGCTAAGTAAGGAGCTATAGTCTCAAGTATGGATGTACAAACTTTGATAGACATTCCCCATAGATCTTCGGTCAGTTTGATTTTTATTTGCCGGAAAGCTTTAATAACTAACATAGGGTTTATGTGTTCAAATTTAAATTCAGCCTGGCATCCAGACACATTCGCCTTTAATAAATCAATTGAGACTTCAGGAGAGGAATTAAGAGCCTCCGTAGTTTTTAACGGTATATCGGTAAAGAAATTTACAAATTCTTGAGCTACTTCCTGATTAGAGCTTTTAGGACCACATGCTGTATTTAATGTATAGCTAGTATTACGTATTTTCTTCCTGTTAATGTCAATCATTTGATACTGAGATTGAGAATAAAATAATATTTTAAACTTGGTAGTCTTACATCTAATAAAATAATAAATTTATTAATTTATGATCCTTAATAAAAAAATTGTAAACTCCAACTGATAAAGATAGCTCATAGTAACTGTCTTACCTATTTATTGATAAATAATAAATTTGCTTTAAACCTAATGATAAGATTAGAAGTCAAGCATTATTTTTATAGCAACTGCGACAAGTAAGGTAATAAAAAGGACAGACATTGAGAAGTGTCACAGGTGTTATTAATTGCAGAATTTACTTCACTAATAATATTCTACATAGTTTGTGACATCTTTATTGTCATAGAATGTATAGCTTACATTCTATGACAATAAAGATGTCACAAGGCCACAGGTGATTGGAAATCTTCCAGAAATCAGACCTCAATCTTTACTTTCTACATAAGGCCAAAACCTTATAATAACATTATTCAATACAAACTCTGGCTAAACACTATTCCTCTTATTTTCGCACAAACTAAAAGTGCAAGATAGAGACAGGAACATGTTTCTAAGAGTGCTTGCAAAAGTTAAAGTGGTTCGCGGTATGGAACAAGTCAGAATGGATCAGTACTACATGCGGACAAAATGGTCCCTCCCACTCGCACATACAGGAAAAAGTGCAATAAAAACAGTAAAAACGATATAAACTTTCCAATCTCAAGAAATTAACTTTATCTTGACTATTATACAGCAAACAACGATTAAGTATTACCAATAGTGAGAAAACTTTGAGCTCTAATTACTATTTATTTTATTTTTGTAATTAACTGGTATAAAAATCCTTTTGTCATGCCACTAAGAAATTTGATTATAATGAAAAGCATAATTGCAAGATTTTGTCTACAGCTGTTGGTAATACAGCTGTAGACAAAATACTTCTTCTGTATGGAAGAAGACATGCTCTACCAACCCCGAATAAATTGGAATAAGGGCAGGAGAACAATGAACAGTGCTCTATTGAATTTTCAGCATCAAAATAAATATTAAAGGAATGTTACACTATTCATCACTACATAGTATAAAACAAAGTCGCTTTCTCTGTCCCTATATCCCTATGTATGCTAAAATCTTTAAAACTACGCAACGGATTTTGATGCGGGTTTTTTTTAATAGATAACAGTGATTCAAGAGGAAGGTTTTAGTATATAATTTGAGAGCGGGCGAAGCCGCTAGTTTCTAATATATTTAAAGAATCAAATAGGTAATCAGTTCTTATTAGAAGATGCTATGTTAAACATGACCTTCCGATGACCATTCTATAATAAGATTGTGTGGGTATCTTATTTTCAGTATTATCATCTACTCACTCTTCTTTACTTACTCTTGGCAACTATATTGGTGATTAAGATTTAAATATTGAATGCATTTTGCTATTCAGAAATACAAAGAAATAAGAAAATCACTTCTTGAACTGAATTGGAGGGTTGGATTAATAAGTGATAGCTTTTGTTCCCCAGTTTATTTCTAGTTAACAAAATTTTTTTAATCAAAAGCCGGTTGCACAGAGACACATTCAATTTGTACCTACAGATAGATAACATTGTATTTACAAGATTCGGATTTGCAAGATCTTTAGTTAAGGTGGATGCTCCAGGGTAGCCCGCCTATTAGACCTTGAGAAAGTAAATTCATACACCTTTATGAGCTTGGGGGGTTGTATTGATGATTTTGATGATTATAATTCTGTAACTACATACCTACGTCTTGCAGCCGCGATTCATAGTTTAATCAACATACAACCTGACACTGACCTGCAAATTGCAAAAAACGTAAGAAAATTTGAATTTCGCGGGCCACCCTGGCGTATTCACCTTAAGATTAAGGCTGTCAGGAAGTTCTCATTACTTTTACTAAGACAAGTAACTTTGTTAATTTTATTTTGATACAAGGACAGCCTTTTACTTGAAATATTAGTCACTCAGAGCATCGTCTTCATTTCATCAGATAAGGTTTCTTGGTCATAGATTGCTAGTTAATGGATTATAGGTAGCCTACCCTTGGTTCCAAATCCTGGATACCATCCTGACTCCGGGGGTCCCTTTTTTTTCTTCCCTTTCCCTTTGCCACCCATTGTGGTGTTTATATTTATAAAATTTTGATTATAAAAATTGACCTATTAATAAATTGAACTTAAATATACTCGACATTATAAAATGATGTTCTAGCAAAAGCAAAAACTCACCATGACAAAACTGACTGTTCCTGACCAAGACGTACGTTCATTTGTTTTGAAAATTAAATTACGAAGCTCGTGTTTCTCGATTGATGAAGTTGCCGATTCCTGTCGTTGACTTGTTTGTTGTGTTGTGTTGTGTTCATGTTGTCTATTTCTTTGCAAACGTCAATCAATATGACATTTAGATATTTTTTTGACAATATTGTTACAAATATAATAGTGATGTGTATTAGATAATTTAAATTTTATTCAGCCAGACAAGATTGAAAAAAATAATGAAAAATCCCATCACTTCTTCATTCAAAACATTTCATCATTTCATGCTACATTCAA
The DNA here is from genome assembly GCA_963853795.1 of Xestia rhomboidea. Classification (NCBI taxonomy): domain Eukaryota; kingdom Metazoa; phylum Arthropoda; class Insecta; order Lepidoptera; family Noctuidae; genus Xestia; species Xestia rhomboidea. The sequence continues at coordinate 12,052,332 of OY970776.1, forward strand.
AGTATGGATCATTTAGAAAAAATAGGTAAAAATTGAGTTCGAGTTTTCAAAGTATTTTTAATTTATTATTATTCCAGATAATTATGCTGGCGATGTAATTTTTTGCTAAAGATTTACCTACTGAAACACATGATATAATTGCAGCTGCGATCGATAGCTGCAAAAGATTTGAAAGCTTAATAAATTCCTAACTTAAGTAGTAAAATTCCAATTTATTTGACTTTGTACAATTTAGACTCTCCTTGAAGGTGACCTTGAAAGGTCATTGAAAACAATATGGGTAGGCATCTACAGTACTAGCAACATAAGCAATTATATAAATATGTGGGAGTACCTTTTCTTTAAGTAGGTATTTGAGATCTGACTGAAAATACTAATCATGGTTAATTGATTGCAATTATGCCACAAGTCTCAAATTTGAAGGTCTACATAAAATAAATTGAGCGATATTGGTTTGTTACAATTTTTTCTTACTACCTAATATGTACCTGGGTAATTCCTGAAAAATGAGCAATACAATAAAAGTATGACGCCACAAACTGGTTAAGATTTAACGATGGTTTTTCGCTTCATATTAATTAACTATTTTGCAGAAAGAAGAACTTCCTAAATAGGCATGGTATGATTCTAAAATATAATATTAATTAAAAGCTAATTCCACTATGTAATTGCATAGATTTTTTGTTCTAACCTTAAATAAAATACTAACCAAACCGTAAATTATATAACTTTCTTATCATTCTTGAACATGTTAGCCGAATTAATGCATTTATCAAATAAATTGTGAATAATTTAATAAACTTACTTTTTTATTAATATTTTATCCGGTGAAACACAGACACTCCCGAACTGCTACGTTGGTAGTACTGTCAAATAATAAGTCGTCGAGAGGACACATACAAAAGGTCATTTGAAGGTCTAATGATAGCGCGATGCGTGAAACAGTTCCACCTCCCGATTGAAGCGCTATCTAGCGGAAGCTATCAGAATTCCGAAGATAAAGTGTCACTCATTTTTCTGCGTGGAAGCTGTTAATGTCATAGCTTGAACGTAGTTACCTATTGCTACGTTAGATCGCGCTGTTTTGAGTATAAACAATAAGAGAGTGACATAAATGCACATATAAAGTAAAAGCTCGTTTATTGTTTTTGTAAAGTATCGATCAAAATCAAAATAGTGTGGACCATCACTCTACTTCATTTTTGTCGTGAGCTGTTATAATGGGGTTTGAGACTTTCAAATAATAATAGATGCCAAACTACGTCAATCTATAGCAGATTTAAAACAAAATTAGCTATAAAATATTTTTAAAGGCGGTATTAGTTCCCAATTTGGCCACGCCCCAAAAGATTCTTTTATCGACAGCTGTAGGTTTTGGTTTAGGTAGGCGGTTATATATTTTTTAAACATTATACGATGAAAGGTTACACGCTGCTTGCTTAAGGACTGACGACTAGGCCCCGTTCCCACAATCGTGTAGGTTAATCGTCACGACATAGTGGGTACGGGGCCATAATAATGTGATGAGTTTGTGAGACATTGACCGGAGAAAACCGCATTTGTAGAATTATCTAAATTAAAAATACAAATATTATTTAATACGTTTGCTAGAATTGAAATTGAATTGTGTGTGGGACATGTAGGCAAAATACATCATACATACCCCACAGAATAAGTAGGTAAGCTGAAGTGGCATGGTTTGGTCAAATTAGCCGTAGAACCGATGGCCGTTGCGGTTGACGTGTTCTTGAGTGGAGACCGCGGATCGGCAAACGTAAGGTGGGACGCTCTCAGGCTTGATGGAGTGACGATCTTCGCAGGGTGGCTGGTAACAACTGGATGATAGTTGCTGAGAATCTAGTTGAATGGCGTGCGATTGAAGAGGACTATGTCCAGCTGTAGGCTGATGATGATGAGATGGGCTAGAGCCATAAGCCATAACGCAGTGGGTGCCAGAGCCCCAGAGGACTGGCGTCATCGCCGAGTAAGGTTTGTAAAACGCTGGGGACCTAGAGGCACTTTTGAGCCCCTGGTTGAAGGCCTTACACTCAAGGCATCCGTAGGATAGACCGGTTAAGCAGACAACAACGTCCTAGGTTGACCTGCGGGAGGCCATACACAAAAAAGACACTCCGAGACTACCTCACTAGGGACAAGTGGAAAGCATTGTTTTGCCCTGCAGTGGGACAAAACAGGTTGTGAAAACAACAATTTAACAGAAACCGTTCGTGTATTAGGAATATTAAACTTAAAAATTACATAACTAATCGATTAGATGTCAAAAGTTTATCTGTTTAATGTTTATAGACTTGTTGTGTGTACAGTACATTTGAGCATGAGATGTTAATGTACAGTATGATCCATATAGATATCGATTCTGTGTGTGTCCAGTGAGAGAATATTCTACGACCACGCGGGCAAAGCCGTGGGTAAAAGCTTGTATACACGCGGCGACACAAATGAATGTATACCTACATGTGTACATGGGTGGGCTGCAGCTTGCAGCGGTGGCCCAGTGGTGGCGGCCCCGACTTACGAAAAGTAAGTCGTGGGTTCGAACCCAGGCAGGCGCATTACTTTGTATAATTTATTTCATCACCGCTGCTCTCAAAACGGTGAAGGAAAACATCGTGAAGAAACCGGCATGTCCTGGAACTTAAAAATTCGAAGACATGTGACATCCTAAATCCGCACTGGGCCCGCGTGGTGGATTACATACCATTCCCTCTCATTGAGAGGAGGCCTGTGTCCCAGCATGCAGCAGTGGGAACATTAATAGGCTGATGATGGTGATGTTGATGATGATAACACAGTCATGGTCTCGCTTTGTACAGATTTCCTGTACAATGAGAGATCCGCTAATACTGGAACTTGTTTCGTTTAGCTTGATTGGTCGATTGGTTGCCGTGTGTTCGCAATAAAACTACTTCTAACAATCATTGATACTAATTTAGTCCATTCAGATTGATGTTTAGGCCGAGATTACATTAACAAGGCGGTCGCGATGGAGTCAAGAAAACAACATACATTAAAATGGTCACCAAAATATGAGATATTTCAGAAACGTTCCTGGCCCCTTATTTACAAACGCTTCGATTCGATTTTCGATTCGGAAAGTCGTATGTCTATCTTTTTTTGACATTACGAAATCCAGCGAGATAGACATACCTACGACTTTCCGAATCGAAAATCGAATCGAAGCGTTGTGAATAGCTATGCTGATGGAAAAATCCAATAACGCTATGCCCATGGTATGGGTATCAAAAGAAATGAAAGGATTTGTTGAGAAGAATTCGAGAGGTAAAAGACGTCATATATTTTAATTTACAAAGCAATGCTGGCACATGCGTAGCTTAACCGAGGGCCGCTGTGGAGCCGCCTTGTATTGGCCTATGATTCTATGCCCATGGGCTGACGTGATCGCTAAACGCTACCGCTTTATAGTTAAGACGCGGCCTTACAATTTACAGCGTTCTTAACATGATGCGATTCAAGATTCAATGTTCTTGTAATTTAATAAATGAGACTCATAGTTGTCTTGTAGTGTTATTGGTAGGTAGTGAATTAGCGTAATTGAAGAAAAGAAAAAAGAAAGGTTGGAATACTTATACTTAACTATTCTCTTCATCCGTTTTTTGAGGAACATAGTGAGTGTGATACGTATAAGTATATATATGTATAAGTGTAGCACCGAAGAACACGTCCCCGTAAGTTCACGAATACGAAACACTTAGCAACGAATGCACGCTACCTCGAAAAACCTAACGCCGGCCGTAGCCATGCGATCTCGAATAACAAAACCTCGAAAAACCATCGTGAAAAGTCTTTATACATTCATTTAATTACGGTCTTACCAAAGGGTAGCGTATTACTCAGTTACTGGGTTGTGGAGGTCAGATAGACAGTCGCTTCATGCAAAATATTGATACTCAGCTGCATCCGGTTAGACTGGAAGCAAACCCCAACAAAGTTTGGGAAAAGGCTAAGCAGGTGTTTAAAATCAGTTTGCTAAGGATCCAAGAAAAGACCAACATTGATTAGTGATTAGTCGTCTCTAGTAGTCAAAATATTAGCAAGCCATCAAGGTGATAATGGGCCTTCAGATCTTCTCATGAAACGTACCTACCTCTACTACTTTTAAACTTTATTGCTCAAGGTATAAGTGTAAACATCGATTGCCGTTAGTGAGCGCGGCAGAACATCGGACCGACACACAGACATACCTAGGTAAATCCATAAATGTCAAACCACGGAATCAATAAAAAAAAAAAACTAAAAGAAATTATTTTCACAAACAAATTGTTCAGCATTTAATCCGTGTAATAAAACAACCGCCCGTATCATAATGATAACAGAGGGTTATCTAAATCATCACAGAAACAAATAAGTATTTTAGTATATTCAGTCGGAGTTAAGTGCTGTAACAAGACGAGGTAAGTTTTAATTATTTTCTTAAGTTGAAAGGGAATCGACTGTGACAATTTTTTTTTTTTTAAAGTTTATTATTATTTTAGATTTTGTTTTTTTCAATGAAAGTCTTAACCCGTTATAAACAAGCAACTACTTCATCTTAGTCACGGATATTATAGGATTTATTTTAAGGATTTTGTATTTGGTACAAAATTATCCAACACCCAAGTTCAACGACGATTACTGCTAAAATAATAAAGTTATCTTAACCGCTATAGTTTCCCATTAAAGTTCATGAAATGCACTATCATCATGAATTTTTCCAGATTTGAAAAATCTGGAAAAAGCCAGCAGTTTAGCTTTTAGAGGGGGGGGGGGCGCCCTACTGGAACAAAAAAATTCACTTTAAAGTTTAATTTTTCGTAAATGGAGCATTACATCGAAAAGTAGTATTAGCAACCCCTAAGTCATTTAAGACCTATTCAACGATACCCTACACGATGGGGTAGACGACGAAAAAAAATTCTACCCAACTTCACATGTAGGGGAACTAACCTAAAAAATAAAAATATTTTCAAAAAAAATATTTTACCACTTTGCCGGCGTTATTGATATTACACATGTTAAATTATAGGCCCGTTGCGTTAATACCCGTCTTTTCTAAAATATTTGAGAAAGTCATCTATAAGTCCTTGTACAACTACCTTGAGAAATCGAACATATTGGTAAACGAACAAAAGGGATTTCGTAAGCAGAAGACAATCAATATGGCTATACATGACCTGCTTCTCCCTATTGTGTCAAATATAGATAATAGAAATCCTGTATGTGCCATATATATGGATCTAACTAAGGCTTTTGATTATGTGGATTATCCAATACTAATACATAAACTTGAAAAATATGGTATCAGGGGAAATATACTTGACCTCATTCGATCTTACTTAACGGACAGGAAGCAATTTGTAGAAATCACACAAATATCCTCAAATACTAGTTACGAGAAAAAATATCGCTCCGAAAGCGAGAAAATTAAATACGGTGTTCCTCAAGGTAGCGTGCTGGGACCTCCCCTTTTCTTACTCTACATAAATGACCTTCCGAGGCAAATAAAGCACCCCATGGTACTATTCGCCGATGATAGCACCGTAATTATTAAATGTGATGATCCCAATACTTATGAAAATGAAATAAATATGACATTGAATAGAATTATAACATGGTTTGACAACAATAATCTAATTATAAACTTGGAAAAGACTAAAATTATGCATTTTTATCAGAGAATACCAAATACAATCCATGACATTAGCTATTTAGGGACAAAAATAGAATCAACTACTGCTACGAAATTTCTTGGAATTAATATAGACAACAATTTGACTTGGAGACCCCAGACAGACGAAATATGTAAAAAACTTAATAAATTTACCTATGCTCTCTATAAACTATCAAAAATAGTGAGCTTAGAATCCGTACTAACAGCCTATCATGGCTATGTTGCATCAACACTCAGATATGGCGTAATATACTGGGGCAATTCAGTTGATAGAGAACGGTTATTTAGAGCCCAAAAAAGATGTGTCAGAGCTATGTGTGGCCTTAAAAGCACAGATAGTTGTCAACCGCTCTTTATACGTCTAAAAATACTGACCTTACCATCGCTGTACATATACGAAACAAATGTGTTCGTCAAATCTAACATTTCACTATATAAAATAGCTACTAAAAGTTACTACAGAAAGTTACGAGATAGAAATAAGTTGGAACTTGAAGTGACTTATGGCAAAACTGCACTAATGAATAAAAGTACCTTCTGTATAGCCAAAAAAATATTTAACAAACTACCTGAAAAAATAAAATCGTTAAATCTGGACAATTTCAAAACACAATTATTAAGAATATTGATAAATAAATGCTATTACTCATTACAGGAATATTTGGACGATAATTCTATAATTTCTGCTTCAGACAATTGTACATCACCTCACCTATTTTGACGATTTAGAATCTTATTTGACATTAGCATCAATATTATTACATGTAACCCAATCTATTTGACATTTTTATTGAAATCGAAATTCTCTATTTACACTGACTACATAATCTATTTGACATTTTTATTGAAATTGACTATATTCTCTATTAATGATATTCATGTACGTGGTATTCGTGTATGTGTGTGTGTATGTATGTATTAATTGATTTTATTTGCAATGAGAAAGTCTACATAATTTGATATAATTCTACTATTTTATGATAATTATTTCAAAAGTTAAATTGTTGTTAAAAGTAGAGACAATGTTAATTAAATAAATTTGTACGCCTCTGGGCAAAACATAGAGGATCTATGATCTACGATCTATCTGTAACACCGCCATTGTAATTTGACCTATGTTTACAAATAAAGCATTCTGATTCTGATTCTGATTCACATCTATACAAAATTACAGCTTTCTGGTACTAACGGACTCTTAGCAAAACCTCGGACAGACAGACAGACAGACGGACATGACGAAACTATAAGGGTCAGGACTACGGAACCCTAAAAATCGACTTCTACATGCAGACGACATTCAGCTACCCGAAACTGTCTTTCTCGTTTTCCAATCAACCTTGAACTCTATCAAAGAAATTTGACAGATAGTAGTAGATGGATGTGCTTGGCGTCTGTACCTTGAGATAAACATTTCATACTAAATACAGGCAATAGTAGGTAATGTTTATGTGTTTCGACTCGTTATTTCATAATTATGTAAATTAATAAAAGGATCAGCGAGGATCAGGAGTGCAGCGGTGGCCAAGTGGTGGCGGCCCCGACTTACGAACAGTAAGTCGTGGGTTCGAACCCAGGCAGGCGCATTACTTTGTGTAATGATTTCATCACCACTGCTGTCAAAACGGTGAAGGAAAACATCGTGATGGAACCGGCATGTCCTAGAACCAAAAAAAACGAAGCCATGTGACATCTACCAATCCGCACTGGGCCCGCGTGGTTGATTATAGCCCATTCCCCCTCATAGAGTGAAGGCCTGTGTCCCAGCAGTGGGAACATTAATAGGCTGATGATGATGATGAATAAAAGGATTATTCTCATGTGCACAGTTTTCAATTTAATTGCACAAAAAGTTCCCCTAATAGACAAGCCGAATTTCGTAACTTTTTCACAGAGAGTTGCTCTATGAAAAAGTTAGTTCATCCGGCCAAATGTAAAATGTTTTGGAATCCATTCCATACATTTTCGACTTTATTTTACTCGCAATGCAGTTTCGTGAAAATGCCGTATTTTTAATTTCGTTGTTCAGTGAATTTTATTTCGACCGTGCGTCGGGTTGCAAAAAGTTGCAAATAAACAAATTTTGGTGAACTGAAAATTTTGAAGCCGCGGCCAGGAATTAATTACACCTAGTGGCTTAATTAAAATAAAATACCATTAAAAATAAGGAGATTTAAAACCGATAAATGTTCCTTTTCCGTTATAGTGTTCACGTTCACAGTGAGATGCGTGACATCACTCAAGGTCATAGTCATAGTCATTTATTCACAAACAAGTAACTTGTATGTGAATTTAAACACAAAAATTACACAATTACAGTAGACACACTAAAATAAATTACATTTTACAACAACAATTTAAAAATAATAACAATAAAATAATTAGCAAAAGATAAATTTGATATACTTGTAAAATTAATAATATCAATAAATTAGAATAAAAAAATCAAAAAATTAACAATAAAAATAAAAACTTACTTTTAAAATAAAAACTCAAGGTATTTGAGATACTACCTATAATAAGGGGTAGAAGGAACACCGACGCACCCACTTACTTACCGACCTACCACGTATTCAGTACTTACAATCATCATTCTGAAACAACTAAAGAAATTGTGTCATGGGTAATTAAAAATACCAGCTTTTCTATAGCTACATTTTGGCCGTGTATGTATAGAAAAAACAATCGAAAATGAATGTTAAAATTAAATTGAAACAATAATCATATTCATAACAAATCAAATATGCAAACAAAATATAGGTTAATTAAGCCGATGGGTAAATAATATCTATTTGCCAGTGAATAATAATTTATTTACTTACCTCATTAGTTAAAGCATTGCATTCATTACATTTTTTAGGTACTTTACGTTTACACAGCGCACACGTGCTTGGGCCTCTACGTAATATCATCTTTAGAGGTTATTCACTATTCTAAAGAATTTTTAGGCTATTCTAGTTACACTTTATTAAGGGCGGTAGATTCTTCCACCAGTAAAGTAAGTAAGTAAAATTATTTTCAAACCTACGTAGTTCACTATGTTCTCGCTAGATGGCGCTGTGCAATGACGTCACGTTTCTGAATCGCGGTGTTAAGATTCTCCGCCGTTTGGTTGGGTCTCTTGTACTGAGCGTGATTGATATCTCTGGTTTCCCTTCAAAACGCATAAATCTTTCGCCTTTTACTAAAGATTTCCGTGGAGGGGAACACTCAAATGAGTCTTATGTATTTTTGAAATACTCTGCTTCGGCAGAGTTTAACCTTTTGATAGAATGACTATGGTAGTCTTTAAAGTCGTTCGTTACGTTACGGACTGCACATTTTTTTATGTAGCAGTATTATACGCAACGTAAATAAGTATGGGTATTGGAAGTAGGGCCATTTAAATTATACTTTAATTATAAACTAAACATGGTTTGAATGAAATTATTATTAGGCTCAAGTTAAGATCAGTTATTACTCCACAGGAATGACAGGAACTCTTTTTTAAATATATTGATTATAACTTAGTATTATATTAGATTATAAGAGATAATGTTGTTGGAAACTGGACATCACTAGATACTTCAGCATGTTTTATGCCCGTAAGTTTCCGCAGCCGGTCCACATAAATATTTTTATAACACATTTGCTCGTAAAGGGTCTCTTATTTCACCAATTTCAATATCGTAGTATCTCATTACTTACTTGTGCTGTAAAATAAAATGCACGGTTTATACTTTTTTAAATCTTAGCAAAGAGTTTTTATGTCAGAAAAGTGGTCAACATTTTATGAATAAAATTAACTTTGGGAGATGAAAATAATAAATAAATATTTAATTATTTAATTTAATTAATTTTGACAATAAATTACAACCATTTATCTGTAATAAAAATACAAAAATATTAATTTACTTTATTAGTAATACCAGTATTACTAATAAAGTAAATTAATATTTTTGTAAGACACAAAAAACAGCCAGCTGTTGTTTGTGTCTTTGCCTTAAAAAAAGCGCTGATGCACGCGCCTCGCTAATTTGTGAACAAGTAAAAATTATTCCGCGCGCTTTTTCTTTTCGCTGTATTGTTTTTATTTGTTTTATTTATTTCCTCGCAAATATGTTATAAAACGTCGTATGACATACGTGCGCTTTGATAATTACAGCCTCTGCTTTTTTATCGCCCTCGCCTACGGCTCGGGCTAGTAATATGGCCTCGGCTGTAATTTTCAACTTACCGCACTTATATCATAATGTACTATGTCAACATTGGTGTGACCAAACCATAAGTTACGTCATATCCTGCTAATTGTGATTATGAGGATGTATGGATGTTATGATGTCTGTGTGTTTTATTATTCTTTCACGCAAAACTACTGACTGGATTTGGATGAAATTTGGCACACTCAAACTCAAACTCAAACTCAAATCATTTATTTCAATTAGACCATTACGGCACTTTTGAATGTCGAAAATACAAAAAAGCAAAGCTACAGTCACAGTCACAAGGCATAATAACTTGAGAAAGTACTGTAGTTGCCCATTCCCTAACGTAGATCTCTATGGAGAAGAACGGGCAAGAAACTCCATGGACACTCTTTTAAATCAAAATATTGTTACAAAATCTTGGTTACATCATTCATGTTGAGATTATACATATGTGAGAACGATGTAGAAAGACGTGCACATTAAGAGCGTCCAGAGTAAAATAATAAATTAAAAAATAAAGTAATTAAAATGAACGAACCGTGGCAGCTAAGAGATGACCAGTCCCAACTGACAGCGCCCGTTCACGAACATGACGCATGTATCGGCGCCATTCAACTCGACCATATTTAAGGGAACCAAATGACCCGACACACCCGCCACCATCAGCGAGACATTTGAGTGAGCATGACATTCTCTCAGCCACCAAGGCATATTCAAGTCAATGAAAGATAACTAAATGTAAGTGGTGGCTGAACAGTACAAAGTACTCACACATGTGCTATGCAATTATATAATACTAAAAACCGGAATCTATACAATGCAAGTGGGTATATTTTTACAATCTTCTGCAGCTTCCACAATACATTAACATGGGAATCAATTCTTCTTCTTTGCGTGTCGATAGACTCAAATAATGCCCGACCAGTACATTCAATTAGTTTGCCCCTATGGTTGTGGAGCAGGACCAGCATTTAGCCAAGCATTTTTATCATCAATGTAATCCCCCAACTTATAATATGCTTGCCTACATAGTGTGCGTTTTATACAAGATTTAAATTTCGTCTCATTCAGTTGAAGAATGTGGGGAGGTATTTTATTGTAACATTTCAAACAGTACCCCATGAAAGATGAATCTACTTTAGCAAGCCTGAAACCTGGCTGAACTAGTTGGTCCCTATTTCTAGTGTTATAGTGGTGTCTGTCACCTCTTTTACTGAATAAATGCAGATTTTTCCTAACGTACATGATGTTTTCATAGATGTATTGACAAGGTACTGTCATGATATTAATTTCCTTAAACAGTTCTCTGAGAGAATCGCGTCTACGTAATTCATATATGGCTCTGATGGCTCTTTTCTGCAGAATAAATATAGACTCGATGTCTGCAGCCCGTCCCCATAGTAAAATACCATATGACATAATACTATGAAAATAACTAAAATAGACTAGCCTCGCGGTATCAATATCAGTAAATTGACGGATTTTTCTAACAGCATATGCAGCTGAACTCAGCCGTCCTGCAAGAGATGTTAAATGAGGACCCCATTGTAACCTTGAGTCGAGCGTGATTCCCAAGAAAACCGTTTTATCGACAAATTCTAGTTTCTCTTGATTCAATATTATGTCACAATCACTACTTTTGACATTTGGTAGAGCAAATCTAATGCACTTAGTTTTTTTCCCATTTAGTACTAAATTATTAGCGGTAAACCAATTATGGACCTGCAGTAGGGCGTTATTTACGTCGTCAAGATCAGTGGCACGTCTGTTTATCCTAAATATTAAAGAAGTATCGTCAGCAAACAACACCATATGCGGATGGTTGTTAAATAAACGGGGTAGGTCATTAATATATACTGAAAAGAGGAAGGGACCCAATATCGAACCTTGTGGTACACCCATTTTTACTTTTAAACCCATTGAATTGACACCATTTATTTGTACCTGCTGCTGTCTATCATTCAAATACGATTTTACTAAACTGAGCGCAAGTTTACCTAAACCGTAATGCTCAAGTTTCAAGATCAGGGTTTCGTGATTTACGCAATCAAATGCCTTCGAAAGGTCACAGAAGATTCCTATGGCATCTTGTGCCTCTTCCCACGCAATAAATATGTGTTTTAATAAAGTGACACCGGCGTCAGTTGTACAACGTCCTTTGGTGAAACCATACTGTTGCTCGTGCAATATTTTATTGGTGTTAAAATGGTTAAGCATTTGATTGAGCATTATCTTTTCAAACACCTTGCTGAAAACCGGCAAAACGGATACGGGCCTATAGTTATTGGTGTCTTTACTATCCCCAGATTTAAAAAGCGGTATTACCTTACTGAATTTCATTAGATCCGGGAAGACCCCTTGATCTACGCACAAATTAAATATTAAGGCTAAATACGGTGCTACAGTCTCAATAATTGAGGTACAAGCTTTGATAGACATACCCCATAGATCTTCGGTTAATTTGATCTTGATTTGCTTAAAGGCTTTTATGATTGTTATGGGGTTTATATGTTGAAATTTAAATTCATTTGAACAGACTGAAACGTTCGCCTTCAATAAATCAATGGAGAGCAAGGGAGAGGAATTTAAGGTTTCTGTAGTTTTAAGTGGGATGCTGGTAAAGAAATTTACAAATTCTTGAGCTACTTCATTATTAGAGCTCACGAGGCCACTTGTGGTCTCTAGTGTTATGTCATTACTTTGTTTTTTATTCCTATTTGTTTCACAGTTGATAATTTTCCATACCGTCTTTATTTTGTTTTCGGCTGATTTAATCTTGTTGCTAATGAAGAGAGATTTGGCTACCTTGCAAGAGTTTTTAAAAAATTTCGAGTAAGTAGCTACATATTTACTAAAAGTTTCAGTGTTTATGTAAGGCTTAAGGCCGTACAGCTCAAACAATCGTTCCCTACTTTTCCTAATACCCTGTGTTGCCCAGTCGCTGAAAATAAACTTTGGGCCAATAGTTTTAGTTTTCTTTTTTAACGTACTATTGAACTCGGTGTGCACTACCGAAAAGAATTCATCATACAATTCATTTATATTGTTTGTAATATGGCCTGGTATATTTAACTTGCTAATTAAATTATTATTAAACTTTTCTAAATTGCTGGGTGTTATTTGTCTAGTTTGAATCTGAATTCTTTGTAATTGTATATTGGACGCAAAAGCAACAGTCTGTCCGCTGTGATCTGAAGGAAGGTAATTTACGATGGATTTATCTAAGAAGTCGCAGCAACAAAAAACATTATCAATGCATGTAGCAGTATTTGTAGTGATTCGGGTTGGTTCTGAAAAAACATTTGACAAATTAAATGATTTAAAGAGACTTAAAAATCTACTGCTGTTTACATTATTCTCCAAGATATTAACATTAAAGTCACCACAGATAATTATTAGTTTATTACCAGTTACAAGCTTTGCTAAAGCATCTTCCATTACTGACTCAAAGATAGAGTAGTTCAGGTAATTAGGGGGTCTGTAAACGCACACTACAACATGCCTATCTAGCTCAACACAAGACAATTCAATGCTATGTTCAACTGATAGATCGACAATATCATTACGAGGCTGAAATTTAATACAATTTTTAACTAAGATTAATGAACCCCCACGCATCTTAGATTTCCGGTTAAAGCAACTGCCCATACTATAATTCTCATAATTAATTTGCATTTCATAATCTTTCATCCAATGTTCAGTTATACAGATAATATCAAACTTGGTTTTTTCTAAAAAAAGTTCTATTTCTAATTGTTTGGAAGAAAAACCTTGAATATTCTGATGAAATAATGTGAAAGAATTCTGTTCAACCCCTTTTTGACAATTAATTAATTGAGAGCTAGAAGATACCTTAGAGTTGATAAGTTTAACTAAATTGTCACTCGTACCTTCTATTGTCGTAGTGACTAGTTTAAATCTAATATATTTGTATAATTACAATTAGTATAATTACTAATTTCAGTGGACCTATTTACAAAAAACTGCGACATACCACATATGTCTGAGTTTATATTAAAAGCTAAAGCTAATAGCCGAGCTATTTGACGTCTAAAACGAATGGGCAAGTACGCATTATTCCTAGTTGACAGATACACAGATAGTTTATTACCTGTAGTAATAAATAGGGAACTTTTTCCCGGTAGTATGATCCCGAGGGACAATTACCGGACTCTATGCGGGCGATACCACGGGCATAAGCTAGTATTCCTGTTTTATTAAATGTTTCACTATCTGTTCCCACAGGATGACCACATTCTTCTCATACCCTGAGCCTGCGCTCCAGAAGGAGTTGAAGACCACAGCTGAAGCTATCGTGGCTTCAGGGAAGGGCATCCTGGCCGTTGATGAGACCAATGGTATGCCAGATGATCTCAACTGTTTCTTTCATTAAAATCCCACCGTACTTTGTTTGGTCTTCTTTGTGGGGTTGATATGCTGTAGGTACTTCTATAAAATAACATTTCGCCTTCACAGGCGTAATGTTATTTTATAGCCCCAGAGTGTTAGCCAGAGGTGTAACTAATAGTACTAAATGTACTATCGAGGACACTCCCGCCTGAACACCACTAAGCTAATTTTTGCTTCCGTGGCTGCTACACTGAATGCTGCAAAAAAGCGTTTCATGAAAAACACATAAGATTTAAATACAGCCTTCCGTTCAGCTGTGTCAAATAAGCTGAAAATTTAAATTACCTTACCGGCTGATGGCAATAGTAGAGACCATTGCGATCAGCCGGAAAGTAATTTAACCCTTTAAGGCGACTACAGGAGTTTTATAATGCAATAAAGCATATGATTCACTGCAATAAACAAAACCAGAATAGTACATTTTGATACAAGTGGAGAAAGTTTGTTATTGCATTCGAGGCGGAATTAACTCCCGAGCCGTGGGCGAGGGTGTTTTTGAGCTGAGAACTGCAATAACAAATGTCCACGTGTATCAAACGACGTTTTTCAATACACTTCTGAAGATAAAATAAAATAACGAAAAATATTTTTGTGATAAATTAATAAGAAACTATGATTTTAATTTTCTTTTTTTCCGCGCTTTGCTTTCGCCAGGTTGAAGGAGAAGCAAAGGTACGAAGCCGCTAAACAGCCTATTATAAAAAATAGTTTCTTTTTATATTTTTTAATTTAGAACACAAATAAATGTTAATTTGTTTATAAAAGTAAATATTAGTTTTAAATAATCATGTTTATCTATGATATTCTATTTATAAACACATTTTGAATATTTAAAAAATATTTAGGCGGTAAAGACGCATTATTGCTTTGCCAAAATTAAAAAAAAACATTCACCGCCGACTTAATGCATTGAACCAATTTGAACTAAGTATAGGCAGTATAGGTATAGTTATCTGTGGCAATTTTCATGCCCGCACACGTGTTGGAAAATGATAAAAATCGCACGCGTGTGAAATACATTGCATGTTGAACCTAATCGTAGTGCGTTATGAACCAGTTTTCGAGGAAGTGTATTGAAAAAATATATGATCGTCTTCAGGATATATGCTAGTATGATGTGTTTTGAAAACATAATGAAACTAATTTGACTCGATAGAAAAAAATCACGATTTTATCTCTAAAAATTCTTTCTTTCAATGAGTAAAAACCATACTAAAATACATGCGATCATTCTGATTTTTTGGCAAATAATTCTATAAGCCACATATCAGCATGATAGTGTTTTATTTTTTTTGTCCAATCAATAGATTTTATGTAAATCGCAAAAAACCCTAATTTCGCACTATTCGGCCCGCAGTGACTGACGTAACAACCACTGTGTAATGCAAGCTGATTAGAACTTTATTCTAACAGTGTTCCAAACGAAGTTTGAACCACCACAAATAGAGTTGCTAATTTAGCTCCTGTCGCCTTAACATGGGATTAAAACATAGCTGGCAAAATGTGGTGGGTGGGTGTGTTTAAGGTACACTTCTGCCCTTTCAGGGATTACAGACGTGATAAATTAGCTAATTAATTCAAAGACTATCATGTTGTTTTTCAGAGGGCATCGGAAATCTTTTGGCCGCTGTTGGACAGCAGAACACAGAGAATAATCGAAGAAGGTACCGCCAACTTCTTTTTACCACTGAGGTGAGTGGAGAACCATGTGATGCGGAGGAATGAGGAAAATGTCGTGAGGAAAGTTCTGAGTATGAATGTGGATGGGTATAAGAGTAGAGGAAGACCAAAGAAACGATGGATGGACTGTGTAAAGGATGATACGACAAGAAAGTAGTGTCTGATGAGATGAAGAGTAATAGAGAAGTATGGAAGAAGAAGACATGCTGCGCCGACCCCAAATGAATTGGGATAACGGCAAGAGAATGATTCTGAGGTGAGTGGAGAACCAGATTTTAATACGTTTCATATAAAGTGAGGGAAATTGAATGCTTAGTAAATTGACAATCAATTTAAAATAGACCGTATATTCAAATCACAATTACTTACGTTCTTCGAGGACTGTTTGCTATGTCTGTTGTCCCTGACAACTACCCGTGACGACTGTCAAAGATCTACAAAGAACAGTCGGAAGGAGGAAACTCAGTATGTAATGGGTGGTCACCCATCCACGGAGCAACCTAGGCAAGCGCGGCTTGACCTAAAGATCGACCCGATCGGCTGTGATAATGATTGAGCGCCACACCCAGCCAGGAGCAAGCCTGACCCGGACAAGCCGGACACATCAGGGGGCACTGTTTTGTAAGGAAAGACATGCTCTGGGATGGGAGAGGAAGCCCGATCAACCGCAGCCAGTCGGGCACAATCAGCCGACTATGCAGCCTAGAGCCAATATAGGAATAGTGGTAAAGACAGGTCAATCCATAGGAATGAGCATTGGTGTTTTGACCTTCGTTTGATTGGTCTTGTTATTTAGGCACGAGCTCCTCACACAACAACATACATCGTCATCGTCGTGTTCAACTAAACATAAAAACAAAAAATATTCTTTCACGAAGGAAGAAAACAACGTTAGGGTTTCCCATATTAAAAGTTCCCTCACGTGCCTAAGGGACAACATAGCTTTGCTTCTGTTTTTGTCGTACAAATGTCTCACAAGGGATTCCTGTACTTTTTGCTGATGAATGTTTCACGCCCCGGGTGGAGGTAAGAAACGTTTGTATGCTTCAGAAAGTTTTAATTCTTTTTGGGACTTGTCAGGGAATTCCCTTGTGTTGGCTTTTTTACCCGACCGGTAAAGTCAAAAGAAGGGGTTATGTTTTTAGCAATCTATGTATGTATGTTTGTATTTACGTATGTTCCACCGTAGCGGCTAAACTATTCATCCGATTTTGATGTATAAAGGGTGTAAAACACCTCTTAACGAAGCCGAAAGGCACTTGTTCTCCTTATCATTGCATTTTTTTTGTTCTACACTGTACCTGGGAACCTTCTAGTTACGAAGATATTGGGGGTCAAAGTTCTAACTTTTTGACCACTTGTTTTAAATACAAGTTTTTAATGTAAGATTTTTACGTTAAACACCTCCACGGCCCCCGTACTAGTCAATCCATCCATCAGCACAATGTTTGAGTGCGTTACATTGAGTTCTACCAAAAAACATGATATTTCACCCCAAAAAAAGGCGTTTCCCAGAAATAATTTTTGCGTAAAGTTATTTAGTTTGATGTACAGAATGCTTAGCTGACGGTTTCGTGAAGGGTCTGTTTACATCCTGTATATTCATCAAAATCACCCGGGCCATAATAATGAATTGATTGACACCTAATTTTGTGTCACAACTTATTAGGTGTCACACCATAATAAGTGTCAATCGATTCGTTATTATGGACCGGGTAACATAGGCTACGTTTAGTAAGTTAACGTAACGTACCCGACTCCTCAAGAAGGAAAACGTTGTTAACCTCGAATTTAATTAGAGCGCGATTTTTCAGTAGTCGCGGGTTTTTAATGGTAGTTTAGTACACAAATGCTTGTTAACCCATACTTAGCTGAAGACTCATTTATTTTGGAACTGTAGCTGTTGCGCGCGACCTACATCCGCCTAAAATTATTATAAAAATATAATTTCCATATTTCAACACAAATCCTTTTTTCTAAAAAAGTTGATTAGCTTACGTCTTCATTATACATTCAGTAAAAAACTGTTATTTTGAAATAACAAGCAGACACTTCAATTTTATTTATTTGTATATGTAGATGTACTAGCTGTCCCACGCTACTTCGTCTGCGTGACATAAGAGAGAAAAATCTCACAAAAGGAATAAATTTTTCAACATTTTTATTTATTCTCCGCTCCTATTGGTCGTAGCGTGATGTTATATTAGCTTATAACTTTCCTCGATAAATAGACTATCCAACACGAAAAGAATTTTTTAATTCCAACTAGTAGTTCCTGAGATTAGCGCGTTCAACCAACCAAACAAACAAACTCTTTAGCTTTATAATATTAGTATAGATAAGCCGTACGGTTCGATCTTCAAGGTTAAGTAACGCTTGTCAAGATCGATACTTGGATGGGCGTGGTAATTTTGGATGTAGAGTTTCGGAGATCACTTCGAACATCCGAACTTTACTTCTTTATAATCTTAGTACAGAAGTATCTGACATCATTACAGAACCTCTCAGAGCATGTGTCAGCAACAATACTATTCGACGAGACGGTCTACCAGAAGACCGATGATGGCACATCTTTCATTGAGCTGCTGAAGAAGAAGAACATCATACCTGGCATCAAGCTGGACTTAGATGCAGTTCCCCTGTTCCTCTCGCAGGACGAGGTTACGACACAAGGTATTTACTTGGTTTAGGTATAAAACTCGACGACTAAATTTAAATAAATAAATACCGCTGGACATTACACACACCGCCATCTAGTGCCACACTAAGCATCGAGGTTTGTGTCTTGTGTCGTTGCCTAGTGTGGCACTATCAAACATCATTCATCATTCTCTTATCAAACATCGACATTTGCATTTTTACAATATTCCTATAGATATTTATAAAAACAATATTAATAAAAACATTTAAAAATATAAAAATAGTAGCCCACCAGCGCTGGGAACAGGTTCCGACCAGCCGGTGGTCAGGGCTCTTGAGAGAGGAACCTCCTAACAATATACGTGCCGTGTCCAGAAGTACTGCTTGCTGTAATTACATTATTATTACTACGTAATAACAATTAAATAAACTAAAATAACTATAAAAGGGAATCAAAAAATAAAATCATCATCATTTCAGCCGAAAGACGTCCACTGCTGGCCGTAGGCCTCCCCCAAGTGTCACCACACTGACCGGTCCCGTGCGACTCGCATCCAGCGGATCTCCGTAACTTTCACCAGGTCATCGGTCCACCTAGTGGGAGGCCTTCCAACGCAACGTCTCGGGGTCGCCACTCCAGAACTTTTCGGCCCCATCGGCCATCCGTTCCCATCCCTACCCACTGCCACTTAAGTTTGGCAATTCTTCGGGCTACGTCGGTAAACTTGGTTCTTCTGCGAATGTCCTTATTTCTGATTTAATCATACGAGGAAACTCCGAGCATAGCCCACGCTATTGCCCTTTGGGTGTTTTTAAGCATTCTGATCACCGCTTCTGATGAAGGCCAATTGTGAGCGGCCACGTTTCGGTAAAAAAATCAAGTCGGCTATTGCTATACTTACACTCGAGAGCAATGAATCCGGGTCACTTAAAGAATCCTAAAAATCTCGGAAACTAAAAATGCTAGGTTAATGCAATAAATTATATTTAATAGACAATGTAATACTCCTTAAATGAAGGTATTAAAACTTCTTAGTTATTGTATAGTTATATCATAAAAAAATCAAATTTGAAAAGGGGCCACTTTCGAAGATGGAACTACGAAATTACAGCATTTGGTTTTGCTTTTGTTTGTAATCTGTCATTTATGTGGGTACATAAACCATGTTGATAGTGCTCTATATTCATTATTTAAGCTGAAATTATGTCGCTTACGCCTGAAGAATGCACCAGAATACTTACAATGCTGGAAACCGGCCGGAGTCAGCGCGATACAGCCAGGACTGTCGGTGTGTCGCTGTCAACAGTACAAAGAGTTCTCCGACGTTACGAAGAAACTGGTTCTAACCTACGCAGACCAGGAACGGGCAGAACCAGGTGTACCACAGCACGAGAAGACCGATACTTGGTGAACACCATGCTTCGAAATCGCTTTCTCACAGGAACTGAACTCACAAATCAGTTTCGACGCCTCGGAGGAAGTAACCCAAGTGCATGGACAGTAAGACGTCGGCTTGCTGAATCTAACTTAAAACCCCTTAGACCTGCAAACGGCCCTAAACTGGAGCGTGGGCATCGTATTTCAAGACTAAGATATGCCCAGAGCCACGTAAATTGGAGTATTGAAGATTGGTCAAAAGTTATGTTCTCCGACGAATCAAAATTTATGCTCTACAAGCACGATGGAAGACACAGAGTGTATCGAAGACCAGGGGAAAGATTCAAGCAAGCATGCATCGAAGAAAAAGTAGCCTACGGTGGTGGGTCTGTACTTGTGTGGGCCGGAATTTCTTCTGAAAGTCGCACAGAGCTGGTGATCATAGAAAACGGCTCTTTAACTAGCGTAAGATATGTGGAAGAAATCCTCAATGATCACGTTGGTCCATTTATGGTCAATTTAGGTGAGGATGCTATATTTATGCACGACAATGCCCGACCTCATACAGGTAGGATTGTGAATGACTACCTTCAAGAGATGAACATTACTCGTATGGAGTGGCCAGCGCGCAGCCCGGATATCAACCCGATCGAGCATGCTTGGGACGAGCTAGGCAGATGCGTAAAACAACGAAACCCTCCCCCAATCACGCTTCGTGAGCTCAAAATTGCTCTCACAGAGGAATGGGAGAATATTCCCCAAAATCGTATAAGGAACTTGGTGTACAGCATGCCAAACCGCGTAAACGCAGTAATGAAAGCACGAGGAGGCAATACGAAGTATTAAAATTCAAGAAAATCGTAATAAAGTTCAAAAATTTCATGTTTCCTATTTTTGTTTTAAGGAGAGATCAGCAGTTTTTTTCTTTATGTAATTTTGTGTTAATAAAATGTATGGTGACTCATATTTTTTTTACTTTCATTTAAGGAGTATTACATTGTCTATTAAATACAATTTATTGCATTAACCTATCATTTTTAGTTTCCGAGATTTTTAACATTCTTTAAGTGACCCGGATTCATTGCTCTCGAGTGTATTTCTTATTGGCCTTTTTGATTGTATTTAAATAGTTTTTTTTTTGCCTAACCTCTAATAGGTTTCCAATAGACTTTTTATGCCGCGATGAGAAATATCTCTCAGGCATACTGGTGGCAACTGATAATAAATACAATATATGTGTATTTTCATCAAGATCATTTGCAGTTGTAGTTGCTACAGCACGCTTAATTTGCAGGAAGCTCCAAAAATATTCTTCTAAACTCATGATAACTTCTATTTCTTTTTCTAGGTCTCGATAACCTAGCCAACCGATGCGCCGAGTACAAGAAGCAAGGTTGCAAGTTCGCAAAATGGCGGTGTCCCCTCAAGATTGGGGAGAACATTCCATCAATCCAGGCCATCAACGATACGGCTCAGGTCCTGGCGAGGTACGCCTCTATCTGCCAGAGCCAGGGTTTGGTGCCCATTGTGGAACCTGACGTACTTTTGGATGGTGAGTACTTAAAGCTGTTTTATGCTTCTTTCAGCAACTAGACCTGATTATTTTTGGAATCATGTTCACTTGCTCAAAAACCTACAAATGACAGTCAGGACCAACGGCTTAACTTGCTTTCACGGAGGAAACTCGGCATGTCATGGTTGGTCACCCACCCAACTCGGCAAGCACGACTTAACCTTGAAGATCGATCCGTGCTGCTGTTATTTTTAGGGTTCCGTTAAATGGTAACCAACGGGCCACGCAGCGGGCCGGGCAGCCTCCGCTGTCCGTCCGTTTGTCAGCGGGCTGTATATATCTCATGATCCGTAATATAAATAAATAAATATCGCTGAAAATGACACACAGCGCCATCTAGTGCCACACTAAGCGATGACCGGAATGGCGCAGCGGTAGTGAGACTGCCTTACGTTCTTAGGGTCCCGGGTTCGAATCCCGGTTGGAGCAAATGTTTGTGTGATGAGCATGGACATTTGTTTCCGAGTCATGGATGTTTATATGTATAATAAGTGTGTATTTACAAACAAAAAGTATCTATGTAGTATATCAACTATCTGGTGTCCACGACACAAGCCTCGTGGCTTAGTGTGGCACTAGATGGCGCTGTGTATTAATGTCCAGTGATATTATTATTAGTGATATTATTAAGCAACGAGGCTTGTGTCGTGGACACCAGATAGTTGATGTACTACATAGATACTTTTTGTTTGTAAATACTGTATACAAACATCCATGACTCCGAAACAATATATGTCTATGCTCATCACACAAACATTTGCTCCTACCAGGATTCGAACCCGGGACCTTAAGAACGTAAGGTAGCCTCACTACCGCTACGCCATTCGGGTTTTAATTTCAACTCAATACCTCCACGTGTTCCCGATAGAAATGGTCTTGACAGACAAACGGACAACAAAGTAATCCTATAAGGGTTCCGTTTTTTCCTTTTGCCGCACGGAACCCTAAAATATCAAAAAAAGAGAAAGTTTTTAAGTGTTTATCGCGGTTGGGCGCTGCAAGCAGTACTCAAATGCAAGTTTGGTCGACTGTACGTAACCTCAAACTCATCCTTTAAAAGAAGCAGTGAATGACATGTAGGATGTGGCAAGGTTTTAGCCCTAATTACGGTTTCTGATGTTCACTAGACATACCTATTATAAAATTCTCATCAATTAATTAGATTAATTATTATCACATCAAACAGCACACTAGCAATCAAGCTAATTACTTGATTGAATGTAACATAATCAATTTCGGCTGGAATTGACGCCACTTTGCTGAGATTATTGCTTGCAAACAAATATCATTATTACTTCGTGGTGTGTAATACTGTATGATGTATACAGGGTGTAAACAGACTCTTCACTAAGCCGTTAAGGCGACTACAGGAGCTAAACGCGAGTTTTATAATGCAAAAAAGCATATGATTCACTGCAATAAACAAAACCAGAAAAATATATGAAATTCTTCAGGATATATGCTAGTATGATAGTGTTTTGAAAACTTAATACAACTAATTTGACTCGATAGAAAAAAAAAACGAACTTATCTCTAAAAAATTCTTTCAACGAGTAAAAACCATACTAAAATACATGCGATCATTCTGATTTTTTGGCAAATCATTCTACAAGCAACATATTAGCATGATAGTGTTTTACATGGAGGTGTTTAAAGTAAAAATCTTACATTAAAAACATGTGTTTAAAAAAAAACTTGTGAAAAAGTTGGAACTTTGAATCCCAATATCTCCGTAACTAGAAGGTTCCCAAGTATGGTGTAGAACAAAAAAAAGATCGCAATGACGGGGAGAACAAGTGCCTTTCGGCTTCATTTAGAGGTCTATTCACCCTTTATTTTTCCCATGAGACCAATATTGCAATTGCAAGACGCTCTGTATTCGTTACCTTTTGACGAGACTTCGTTTCCTTTCTTTATTCGGGTAGAAATGGGGGACCATGATTTAAACAATACAAGTCTTAAGATTGTTAATCTAAACAATAGACAGCTTTTATGGAAGGGGTTTTTATAATTAATTGAACGGGCTCATATTTCCCGTCTCTCGATGTTTGATTTCCTTTGTGTTTGAATTTGAAACGAAATGTAATTATTAATTTGACGTGGATTGGCAGGTTGAAGGTCTAACAGGTTAAGTAATAACAGCCCCACAAGTCGGTCAAAACTTAAAAAAAGGGGAGCTCGTGGCTAAATAATAACATCCACTCGGGTCGATCTTCAAATTAAGCCGAATTGCGTTGGTGACCGCCGATTACATACCGAGTTTCCTCCGTGCCTCGGAAAGCACATTAAGCCGTTGGTCCCGGCTGACATGTGTAGATCTTTGACAATCGTTACAGGTAGTCAGTAGCCCGAAAGTCTGACTACTAGTCTTACCATCGGATGTCGAAATATCCAGTACTAACTGGGTTGTCAGATCGCAGAGTTGCTCCATGTAAAATACTGGTATTCAGCTGCATCCGGTTTGACTAGAAACCGACTCCAACATAGTTCGGAAAATGCTAGGCATATGATGGAGTAGTTCAAAAGTCAAGCTACACTTACCAAAATTGGTTCGTGGATGGGTGACACATCGAGACCAAAGAACGTTAGCAATTCGACCTCGTTATCATTTAAATATCATTGACAGTTTTAACGTATTCTGACAACCAGTCTTACCAGGGGGCCTTACTTCTCCAGTAGGTAGCTAGGTTAAGAAGGTCACATAAACGTTCCTTGTTTCCTGAAATATTATCAAAAATTGCTTTTGCAACTGGTAAGACTGGAAGCCGACCCTAACGTATTGACCGAAATCTAGACAGATTGACAAAGAATTAGAGGATCTAATCGTCACATAATATATTATTACGACGAAGTATTTTTTGTTTATTTATCATATGAACTAATCCAAATCTTTTGTTACCTACCAGGCGATCATGACATTGCAAGAAATCAGAAGGTTACCGAAACTGCGTTAGCGGCGGTGTATAAGGCGTTGAATGATCACCACGTATTTCTAGAGGGAACGCTGTTGAAACCAAACATGGTTGGTATAACGACAGACGAATTGCAGGATGACACTGACATTGAGAGGGAGCATAGAGCATTAGCAGTCAGAGGGAACATGGTTGCGTGTAGGTTTGCTCGCTGCTCGAGGGAAGTTAAGACAACTCTTTTTCAGGCGTATTGCCAGTCTTTTTACTCGAGCAGTTCGTGGGTAAATTACACTCAGAGGGCTGCTAATGCTCTGCGTGTCCAATATAACAACATTTTCAGGATGCTGATGCGGCTGCCTCGCTATTGTAGTGCGTCTGGTATGTTTGCGAAGGCGCGTACGGATGGCTTCCATGAGATTGTGCGCAAAACGGTAGCTTCCTTGTCACTACGTGTGCGAGGCAGTAGCCTTTATTTTTTATCTCGCACGGATTGCTCTATCCAAAATAAATGTATGCGCATTGTTTTGGGCGCTCACTCACCAACACAATTTTGTTTTAATTTTAATGTTATATTGATTTAATTGTTTTTAATTTTAAATTATTTAATTTTGTTGTATTATATGACATTGTACTAATTGATTTTAATTTAATGTATTGGATTTTAATTATCTGAAATAAATGGATTAATAATAATAAACCATTGACAAAAAGAAAAATCTAGCTCCTCGGCAGCGGTATATTTGGTTTGTCCATCAGGAATTTCTGATTACCAGCCCAGATTTGAATTTTGTGCCCGGCTCATGTCTGTAGGCTGCAGGCCTCCTATGACATGGGCCTTTCTACATAACTGGCGAAATGAGAATGTATTATAAAAAAACCAGCCAAGTCGCACACCGAGGGTTCCGTACAAACTCTTTGCTGTTCGATCCGATGAAATGGCTATTGCACCAACAAATAATAAGTTTGTAATAGTAAAATCGTTTTTTTTTTGTTATTAAACTACATTCCCTTTACATTTGCTGTAGACCTTGCTTTTTGCCAAATTTCGTGATGTTTTTACTGAACTGTATGAAGAAAATGTTAGACTAGTTTCACACCGAATTCATAAAGGAACTCCCAACACTTTATCATACGAAATTAAATGTTTTTTCACTCGCCATCGTTTAATAGAACAATGAACTCTTTATTTTACATAATTATTATTTGCTACTCTTTCTCTTATCTCTGTATGAGGCGTTACCCCAATTTAGCGTGATTACATGAACGCAGTTCTCGCAGGCTTAGCGCACGAACTCAAAACGAAATAGGTCGGCCTTAACGTTCGGATTAAAAAGCATATTGAAGGCGAACAGGCTTAGCACCCCTTTGCCCTATTTACACCCCTTTCAGGGAACTAAAGCTCTCATCTCTTTATTCCTAGCGAACGTGATCTCGCATAATTAGTGTTCCCGATCTATAAAGTTTTATTTGCTACTTTTATTGGATGTTTCTGATAGTATGAATGTTTAAATTCTAGATTTTAGCAAATATTTATGTAGGCTTTTGTTGTATTACCATCTATTACAGAAATACACCAAGCCTGATTGACATTATTCGTTTTTCAAATCTGTGCAAATACACCAAGCCTGATTGACATTATTCGTTGTTCAAATCTGTGCAAATATAATAGATCGGCAGTAAGCAGTTTGAGACCATAGCAATCAAGCCTCTAAACTGAAATGGTTTTAATATTCTTTTCATTTTGCTATATATTCCAGGTGACGCCAGGACACGGATGTTCAAAGAAGAACACTCCACAAGAGATCGCAGCTGCAACTGTTACTGCTTTACTAAGAACTGTTCCCGCTGCCGTTCCTGGTAAGGAATACCTCCTAAATTACATGAAGTCATGACTCCTCCCGCTCTGGGCGGAGCGGGAGGGAGTGTCAGACTTTTACTGACTAAAACCTATCCATGTTCCTTCATCGCCCTTTGTGTTCCGGGGCTACGGTATCTCTTTCGAACAGTCCCGCAGCACCGGAGCTCCCTTTGGCCTTGTTTTTAGGGTACCGTACCTCAACAGGTAAAAAAAAGAACCCTTATAAGATTACTTTCTTGTCCGTCTGTCCGTCTGTTTCATAAAGCATCAAATATACAGCCTATAATATTCCCACTGATGACCCGTTTCTCAATGAGGAGGAATGGCACAAATGTCTTCGTTTTTGTGATAAATAAAGTGACAGGACAAGGTAAAGAAATAATTATCTGCGACGATTTAGTAATGAATATGGTCTTAAATCTAGTCGTTCTTCTCCCAGGAATCGCCTTCCTTTCTGGCGGCCTAACCGAAGAAGAAGCCACAGTATACCTGAACGCTATAAACCAGGTGTCCCTGAAGAAACCATGGGCTTTGACCTTCAGCTACGGAAGGGCATTACAAGCGTCTGTCTGGAAGACCTGGGCTGGCAAGGATGCTAACACCAAAGCTGCTCAGCTTGAACTCTTGAAGAGAACAAAGGTAAATGCCTCGTTTGTCTAGTGGTGGTTAGCGATGCTTCTGAGCAAGGGGTCCCGAGTTCGTTTCCCAGATCCCCTGTCCGTAGTTTAGCGCTGAGTGTTTGGCACAAGCTTATTAAAGGCTGTAGCCACTCAACCGCCCCTGGCTGCATGTGCAGCCAGTAGCTGTTTTGCTAAATGTCCCTGGCTATATCCAAATTCTAATTTAATTCTAATTAGACAATCGTAAATAAACTAATAAGATTATGGTCTTATTGGAAAGGAAATATAATCTAGTTTATTTTAAAATTATTTTAATTGAAATTTAATATTTCGAAAAATTCAAATTAATATTTTAATAGCGAAATATCCGTTTTCATCACTGTTTTTCATGTTCTACATTTTTTTTGAGTTTCAAATTAATATCAGTTAGTTTTTTTTTTTTTAATATATAGATTCCATAACTATTCAGCTATTCACTGTAAATTTTATTTAGCTATATCTCTTGTAGTTTGCGATTGTTTATCTAAAGTGTCAAATTACATGCGAATATTTCGCAATTTTTTGCACGCGTGGCGGTTTGGTGCAAAAAATTCGCGCGCGGGGCTAGTGAGTGGGTAGTGAAAGCGACCATCATCTGCGTAGCTTTTTCCCGACTTTGCTGGGATCGGCTTCCAGTCTAACCGGATGCAGCTGAATACCAGTATTTTGCATGAACCGACTGCCTATCTGACCTCCACAACCCAGTTAGTACTGGGTAATACGATACCCTTTGGTAAGACTGGTTGGGCCACTGACTACCTGTAACGACTGTCAAAGATCTACAAATGACAGCCGGGCTTAACGTGACGCGACCAATGAAATAAATACAACATGTAACGTAATTAACGCACACCCTCAGACACCCCAATTAGTTTATTATGTTATAATCATAATACATGCACTGAATTTTTAATTAAACATGTCTAGGCAATGATTATTTAATAAATTAGTTTTCCTAATTCCGGAAGAATGTTGTAGTCACAGTACAAATCAACGAACGCATACAGTCGCATACGTAGGTCTCATACCTACGTATGCGACTGTGTGAGTCTTGCTAGCCTAGTAGGTATTCGCTCGCGTTCGAGACAGCTGTTAACGTCGTCGCTCGACTCAACTTCAATAGAAAAGTTCAATACATTTTAATGCCTGTTTTCTTAATTGATGTTTTAATTTAGAAAGCACTTCGTCATTTTTTATCAAAAGCGTTCACTATCCTATTTTTTAGATCCTCGGCACATACGTCCCCACAAAAAAAGTCGTAAAATCAGCTGATTGGGGATTCTCATCGAATTAATCCCATATTTCGTTTTGAAAACGAGTACCTACGTGTACGCCAATCGGCTCCCCTGTCGGCCATGGCTGTGTTCGGACGGAACGTTCCATGGCCACGAAGTAGCAGCTAACATAGTCCTACCCTGCGGTCTACTCTTGTACCATACCTTTGGTTGACTTGAATGTTCTGCCAGCTAGAACCACATTATCACCACACTGCACCGTGCCACAATCCTCACCATTAGTCACCATTTCACTGAACATTTTGTGTCAATTATTGCAAAGAATCGCGCGCGCAAAACTATTTGCATAAGTACACTGTACGGAAGTTAGGGCGTGACTAAATATTGTTTACATTTATTTAAGTTAGCTTTGATTGTAGGCGCCGCCGGCGCCGCCCGGTGGCTATCTCGCTCTATCCCAGGTTTTTAATTTGCACGAGAAAGGGAACGAAAACAAGTATGACATATTTCGCATTTTGTTGGTATGGGTAACTATTGTTTCCTTTGTATCCAGTGTCTGTTAGTGTGTGTGTGCGGTTAAATCGCCAAGTTTACTTCAACTGTTTTTGTAAAGACTTTAACTTGCTTGAAATAAGGTTCATTTTTCTTTATTTTGTATTGAATGACGGAATTTGTATTAATACAAATAAAACTGCACTTTTATAAGTCTTATTGCCTTGAGTTACGGTCCATTTCAGTTTGTTTGGACTATACAAGGGTAGTGTGACTATAAATTACGTAGCTTTAATTATTTTTGGGATATTTTAGAAATTACCTATATTAAAAATTATACAAATCGATTCAGTAAACGATTCTGAACAAAGTAATTTCAGGATGTGCGTTAATTATGTTACATGTTGTATATCGGCGATCAGGTAAAACTTAACGCTATAGCATAATCAGCCTATAGTGTTCCCACTGCTGGGACACAGGCCTCCTCTCTATGAGAGGGAATGGACTATAATCCACCCCGCGGGTCCAGTGCTGGTTGGTAGATGTCACATGTCTTCGAATTTTTGGTTCTAGGACATGCGGGTTTCCCCACGATGTTTCCCTTTACCGTTTTGAAGTACCGTTTGAGTAGCCACAGAGTCTGTTTTTGTGACTGGTTGGTTGGCAATAGGCTCGCCCTTATAACATGCTCACACTTAAACGTAACCGGCGAAAATATGTGGCTGTAGATACACCTCTGACTTTCCCTTCAGGGATTACAGGCGTGAGGTTATACGATATTAACGACGTTGGTTTTGGTTCCAGGCTAACGGGTTAGCTACCCAGGGTCAATATGTTGGAGGAGCAGCTTCTTCGGCCGCCACAAAGTCAAACTATGCGGCGAACCATAGATATTAATCTGTAAATAGTTTTTATATCGATAAGAGATGATGTCTTGTACAAATATAAAACAATCAATATCAGGTAGTTATGAGTTTTTTTTTAAGTCTTTTGTGTGTTAATTTTAGAAACCCGACGTTGGTACGCTTAGCTTTTAACAGAGTTTTATCTGCTTCGATTTTGAATATATAATAATATATAATATCGCTGGACATTAACACACAGCGCCATCTAGTGCCACACTAAGCAACGAGGCTTGTGTCGTGGACACCAGATAGTTGTTATACTACATATATACTTTTTGTTTGTAAATACATACTTATTATACATATAAACATCCATGACTCGGAAAACAAATGTCCATGCTCATCCCACAAACATTTGCTCCAACCGGGATTCGAACCCGGGACCCTATGAACGTGAGGCAGCCTCACTACCGCTGCGCCATTCGGGTCGTCATAAATGTACCTACATACCTATAATTATAATATAATTATGTAGGTAACCTAATTAATTGGTTATCTCGAAAATAATGTTTTAATTCATGAGTCTTGGTATTGCCGTCTGCTTAAATAAGTTTTGTTATGCCTATGCTACAAGACCAAAAAACATTTGAGTATCTGCTAACTCAATTCTTGTCCCTTCCCGACACGGGCCCACACATCCCAACTCGATGCACAGATAGGCTAAGCTCAGTTAACAACTGGCACAATCGTGAGAGATCTTTATAAATGGCAAGCTGACCCAGTTCTCTTCTTTGTCAGTGGCACGTTTTGAATGATAGACTCGTGAAAATACACAGATTTTACGAGCAAATGCGAATGCTAGAACCCCATAGAACTTCGTACTGACGATCAATCTGACCTTTCAGAATATCACACAGCCATTTTACTCGGAGACTATTTGCGTTATATCAAACAAGAATTTTTGTGGTATACTACCACTAAAAACCAGACTACTAAATAAAATGTAGCCATGTTAGCCGGGCTATAATAACGAATCGATTGATACTTTACTCATCAAAATCGGATGAATAGTCTAGGCACTACGGTGGAACATACGTAAATACTAACGTACGTACAGAGACTGTTAAAATCATAACCCTTCCTTTTGGCTTCGCCGTAGTCGGGTAAAAATGAAAAAGGGATATTCTGCGCACCACTTAACTTTTTAGCGATGAAAAACAAAATAATATGTGCTTTGCTATGTGACCCAATTTTTACATATGGGACGCAAATGTACATGAGAAATATTATTTATACAGGGTTATTTGTAAAACACCGACAACCTCTCAGGACTGTGTTACTAACATCATAATCAACACCTTTTGTTCTATGACTTTTAAAAATTCATCATATTTTAGTTCATCAAATTTTCATGAAAATAATAAAAATAATTTAATTGAACGCTTTTACGGGCCCTCGCCGCCCTGACCCCGCTCCCCTCACTATTGTACTATCGCTTTCTTTTGCTTCGCATAGATTTCTTAACATTTAGAGCGTGCAATTTAAATATTTTTATTTTTGTACGAAAATTTGATGAACTAAAATATGATGAATTTTTAAAAGTCATAGAACAAAAGTTGTTGATTATGATGCTAGTAACACAGTCCTGAGAGGTTGTCGGTGTTTTACAAATAACCCTGTATAAACCTTCACTGTACGTGGTCAGACTCGCGCTAGGTCTCATTTTAAATGTAAGCAAACGATTGTTGTACGGTCATCTTCTTCTCGTTTCCATGTTACTTCAGTGTTATTCAGATTAGGCCCAGTAGATGCCAGCGTGGACCTTGGCACAAAGAAAGAGAGGCCTATACCCAGCAGTGGGTGGAGTCGGGCTGTGGATGATGATGATGATGGCAACGTTTAATGCAGCACCTGAGGCGTGCTGCGGGAGACCTAGGACACTCCAGCAGGTGGGCCATAGTCTTATCCGGAGCACCGCACTTGCAGTTCATGTTAGAGGAATCAGTAATACCCCATTATGTCAGATTATGTTTGCAGCCGCCTATTGGGCAGCCGTATATTGGGTACGCAATTGATTTAAAGCTTTTCAAATAGGCCACTGCAGGTCACTAGCAATAACCAGGCATTCTTAGGGGCTTCACGAAGTCGCGAAGTGGTGGATATCTCCCATGTTATCCTATGCTATCCCATGCCATAACTTGCTTTTGGTCTCTTGGATTGCCTAAGTGTGGCGTAGGAAACTTTTGCAACTTTTTGCCACCCGAGGTATGTAGCCTGACGTATGTTATTACTTCCCAGAATTTGATTCATTCAAAAATTCACGCTGTATAAAGGCGACCCGTTATCTCCCAAACTCTTCACAGCTAGAAGAGGTTTTTCAAGAGATAAACCCACACTGGCAGGACAAGGGTATTGTCGTCGGCGGAAAGAGGTTAATTAATCTTCGTTTCGCCGACGACATCGTCCTTTTTTCTTCCTCAGCAGCTGAGCTAGGCCTAATGCTCGATCAACTGAGCAACGCCAGTCTCCAAGTCGGGCTTTCAATGAATATGACTAAAACAAAACTGATGACGAACAGCACCAAGCGTAACATAGAGGTTGGGGGTGTGGTGATTGAATATGTCCATGAGTACATACCTCGGCCAGATAGTCTCTTTCCAGGCAAGACAAGATAAAGAAGTTGCTCGACGCACAGAGAATGCCTGGAAAAGCTACTGGTCGATGAAACATCTTATGAAGGGATCTCTCCCTCTCGCACTTAAGCGAAAACTCATGGACATGTGCATTCTCCCCACCCTCACCTATGGAGCGCTGACGTGGTCACTTACAAATCGTCAGAAGTCCGCACTTGGGGTCTGCCAACGAGCTATGGAGCGAAGTATACTGGGTGTCAAACTTACGTCAGAAACTCCATACTTCGCTCCAAAACCCAAATAGCTGATGTTGGCCTTACAGCTGCTAGGTTGAAGTGGAACTGGGCTGGTCACGTCTGCCGCATGTCGGAGGAGCAATGGGCAAAAATTACCACTCAGTGGATACCAAGTAGCAGGATACGACAACGCGGCAGGCCCAGAAGGAGATGGCGGGATGAGCTAGACTCTTTTGCAAAGGATTGGCCTACAATCGCATTAGATCGCGAAATGTGGAAGGAGGGGAGGGAGGCCTTTGCCCTGCAGTGGGACAACATAGGCTTATAATAATAAAGGGTGTAAAACACCTCTTAACGAAACCGAAAGGCGCTTGTTCTCCTCGTCATTGCGATTATTTTTTTGTTCTACACCTTACCTGGGAACCATCTAGTTACGGAGATATTGGGGGTCAAAGTTCCAACTTTTTTTTAAAATACAAGTATTTAATGTAAGACACCTCCACGATCCCCGTACTATTCAATCCATCCATCAGCACAATGTTTTGAGTGCGTTACATTGAGTTACATGATTTTTCACCCCAAAAAAAAAAGTCGTTTCTCAGCAATAATTTTTGCGTAAAGTTACTTAGTTTGATGTACAGAATGCTTAATTGATGGCTTCGTGATGAGGTGGTTTACACCCTGTATAATATAGATAAAATGGAAGGATTATGAAAGTTTTCACCTTCTATAAAAAACGTTGGCAATAATTTTATTGGTGCATTTTTCCGCAGCTTCACTCCCGTTTCGGAAGAATATATCCCTTGGGAACGTTTTCAAAAATATAACATTTGGGGATAAACAGTGAAGGAATATTCGTGATCGGGTTAGTAATTCCTCTCTACATCCAACAATTGCATAACCTCTTTATACCATGATCTGTCCAGGAAGTGAATGTGAATGGCGTCTCGACCAAATTGGTCATTCGACAGATCATGATTTATATTAGTAAAGATTTTTTTACTTAAGTATATTTGAAAACAGTACAATAGTAGGTTAGATGATTCTTGCAGTTGTAACTTATGTAGGTATTGACATCAGGAAAAAAGAAGTAGATATAATAGTAAAATTGCTTTATTAAACTAAAACAGAATTCATGACAAAACATTGTATTGTGGTTCGATGTTCATTGATCATGAATGTTTACATAGAGGAACTTGCTTTTTACTAAAGACATAAATATATTTTTTTGATAATTATCCAGTTTGAGACACAAAGAACTTGGTGATTCAATATTACACAATTATTTTTTAATCTAAAACTTTGCAAAGAACTGTTACATGTAGCGACAAGCAAAACAATACATAGTTTGACAAGTATAGCAGTGGCAATACACTTAAGACTTACGCTACCTGGCTTTTTTGTGTCAGCCGGTTAATTTATTAAATACCAACTTCCATTTCACAAATGAACGGAAGGGTATCATCACAGTTCTCATCCCCAGTGTACAGATTGCTACTGTCCCTATAAGAAACAGTCCCACAATCCTGACTCAAGACTTGGGCGCGGATCGCGAAGTTGCCGTTTGGGAATTCCCCGTTTTGGTCCGGGTATTCACCATTTTCATCCGGGTAATAGCCGTAACTGTTCGGTAAATAGCCGTATACGTTTCGTACTTTAATGAACTGAACTTGGTCGTTGCCGTACGGGTGTTGAAACAAGTCACTGAATTTTTGGCCTGTAATTGAAATTAGGAGTATGATCAGTGGTATAGGTAAAGTGATAATAAACATAGGGACGTGTGTCAAAAGCAGAAAAGAATACGAGAGAATCAAAAAATTCGTCGTCATGGGTTCCTTCTATCTGGCAGAATTTTGATGCTCCGCAATTTATTTGGCATAACAAACTTGGCATAATCTTATGCAGGCAAGAAAGGTCTCGATGAGATAACTAGTAATAGAGAGGTATGGAAGAAGAAAACATGCTGCACCGACCCCAAATGAATTGGGATAAGGGCAAGACAATGATGTTGATGACTTGGCATAATCTTCTTTAAACAAATATTTTTAAAGTATGAAAAATATTTAATATAATTATTCTTTGGCCAAATGTTTATTAATATGTCCGAATTTAGAATGGCATACTTTTAAGATTTTCAGAATTTTATTTGGCATTATTACCTTTGACAAAGTTAAAATTCTGCATAAATTCAGCCCATTTTGAAATTTAATAAGGCGAGTTTCTGCGAAATGAAATTTATGCTATCCAAATACAATGCAAAATAATATTATGACATAAAAAGTTCTGCTATAAACAGTAATGCCATGGGCTCCGAGTACCCACCTGACTAGTCGCCCAAACGGGACATTGCCAAGCGGTTTTTCGACTCCTGTGACCTATTTCTCCGTTGACAGCAATGCGGATGAATTTTTTTAACGCAAGTTCGTGCTACCTTTAATACCTACATCATTAGGTGAGAATAAAATAATATCGATATTTTACCTTTAACCGTGTAAAAATCACCGCGAGGGGGGAGCTTTCGCACCCCTACGAAATATGTTTCTCCTCTTTCCAGGATTTTATTGTCTGTCATTTCTTGTGCCTGAACACTGTTCTCTATTACTGCCAATATCCCTCCTTCCTCGAAGCATGTTTTCATTGCTTCCTTCCAGTTTTGTGGCATTTTGTTTTTTTTGTAGCATTTTCTTGATGTTTCAAAAAACTTGTACCCTGAAAGTGTACTATTTTGATTCGCATTTAGATTTGTAGCTCTTATTCAAACTCTAATAGACTCAGCTCGCGTGGGAGTGTGAGTTGTTAGACAAAGTTTAACTTTTGTCAGTAAAAAAAATTGCTATCATATTTTGGGATCCTGCTCCGCCCCGTTATGTGCCCGCTTGAGGACCTTACAAATATAATTTTTATTTATAATATTTTTGGACTTTCTTGATATATTTTTTTGCAATGGCGAATTTTCCACTTACGTTTGTCACAACTCTTCAGTATATATCAATAGATGGCGCTGATCAGCTTTGGGAATATTTTTTAAAAATTTGTAAAATTTCTTTATTATTCATTGTTGTATATAAAGTGAGAACTGTAAAGAACCTTTTTTCTGTCAAAAATTTTAACCTAAAAAGTCTACAGTTCTTTTGCATCACTGAACTGAACTACAAGTTTTGGCATGGTTTTTGCTGTTGTTCTTCTAAGTGTTTTTGCGTTACGTCTAAACTCCTGGTGCGTTGAGTCGAGCTTAGGTTCCTCCGAACTTTAGTTAAGGCTATGTGGACATAAAAACGAGCCATTTCATTATTCCCAAGGTTGATCAGCGCCATCTAGTTCGTTCATAAAAAGCACTGGAAATTTCCCCATTGGTACGGTAAGAAGAACGGCCTGAGCCACCTCTTTTTGTAACAGTACCTATTACTCTAATGTCACTTCAGTGTTGAAAAAAAAATGGAGCTATTCAGGAGGCTGGAGCTGTAGGCGCCCAGAACGAAGAGGGCCACTTACCGTCATCGACAGTTGGACAGAAAATTTTGTCAACTTTCTTGCAGACGAACGGCAAAGGCGTATCAGAGCTTGTCGGGCAACTGTTCACTTTGAACAGACCCGTATCTATATTCATAGTAATGCAATTGTCGTTACGTGGCAATAGGGTCCCGTCAGCAGGCAGAGGATATGGCGTTGATTGTCCTGGAAAAAAGGTTTAGAAAATTACGTAGGCATAGCATTGAGCTATTACTACTACGTATAGAGAAGACAGCGTGAACAAAGTCTGTGCAACAAACGCGGCAGTGCGGGGCGCGCGGGGGTGGCTAACCGCGTATATATAGATACTGTGGCGAGAAAGCGACTGAATGAACTGCGGCCGGCCGACCGCAGTTGGACGGAGCACAGATTTTGTTCGCGCTGTCTTCTCTATACGTATTAGTCATAACTCATTGAGGCATAAACAAAAACTAAACTACTATCGGCCACAATTTGAGGTTGCAATTTATGATGTCAGTTAAGGGCCGGACAGACCGGTAAGGACAAAATAGCAGGTACGTTGCCAAGACTTGGCAACCTGCATAGAAATAAAAAAAATAGACCAGTGTCCGCTGACCGCAAAACAGCCTGCAACTTGTCCTTATGAATTTTACTAATTCTTCAGATATTACTGAATAATTTAATGTGCACTAAGTTCTCAAATAAAACTGCTAAATTAGAGGGAGAAATTAAAATTAAAATTTTCCACGTGTTACTTGCTTCGAAAGTATGAAAGAAGAATACAAGACCCAAATGTATTGGGATAAGGGCAGGAGATTAAGAATAAGAACTTTAGTAACCATTGTTACAATTTTTCTTTTTTCCATTTTTTAGCAATATACGCTAGTGTGACGACTTAAATTCGTTTGCTCGAGATTGGGCGGAGAAGTGTGAAGGGCTCTGAGGGAGGCTTTTGCCTAGCAGTGGGAAAATATAGGCTAAAGAAAAAAAAACTTAGCAATATGAATATGAGTAACAACTTTTTGTAAGTGGGCAATTGTGGCTTACCTATTAAAAAATGAAAAAAAAACACAAATCAGAGAACTTAATAACAAAAATTTTGATAAAGGCGTGTGTGTATGCAGATATGAGTGTGAGTGTGCTTTATGTGAATGTGTAGGTGTTAACTAGTAATTTCTTCGGTTTCGTCGTATGGTATTTAGGAGAGGAGCAATTTGAGAATCACTTTCTTGTATGAAAGGGCGTTTAGGCACAGCACAGCATTTGTTTATTTTGTTGTAAGAATGAGAATGTGTGATGATCAATTATTATTGTATTCAATTAAGACTACTTACCGTCAACAGTTATAAACTCTCCTAAATTAAATTCATCGTGCAACCCCACAAAGATGTCAGTAACATTGGGTGCTTCTGTCATTTTGTTTGTGAGGTTCTGGACCAAGCTCCACTCTCCCTTTGTCTTTGGATAAAAGAGAGTGGCTCCTTCATCATCACAAGTTAAGAAAGCCGTATTCCAAGAGGATCCACTGACGTCCCAATGAACTTTGTAGAAGGCATCAAACTCCTCAATGTAAAAATAGTCTTTCCTATAGAACGGGACATTGCGAGAGTATGTTGAAGGTAGAAAGGTACCTGTAGAGAATTATTTGAAAATTGCATTGCATCTCGATAAATACAGAAGTTCTGAAGACAGAAGAATTCAAAGTAGAAGAGAGTGTTACTTTTGTACGAATTCATCATCTGCCTAGCCTTTTTCCAACGATGTTGGGGTCGGCTACCTGTCTTACCGGATTCAGCTGAATACAATGTAATATAATATAATATTTGCATGGAGCGACTGCCTATCTGATCTCCACAACCCTGTTAGTACTGGTTAATCGATACCCCTTGGTAAGACTGGCCACTGACTACCTGTAGCGACTGTCAAAGATCTACAAATGACAGCCGAGACCATTCTGATGCATAGAGGAAACTAGGTATGTAATGGGTAGCCACCCATCCACGGAACAACTGAGGCAAGCGCGGCTTAACCTGAAATCGACCTGAGCGGCTGTTGTTACTTAGCCATGACGTCCTCCAATCTGTTTGTCTGTTTACTTTTAACACCTAAACGACTGAACGAAATGTGTGGTTGTGTGGGTCGGACATTCGATACTTGTATCCTAGTAATTAGTAGTACCTACGTTTATCTGGGATAAATTTCGATATCTACGAGGGAAAAACCGCGGGCCGAGGTACAGTCGTGGTCTTTTCCACCTGATCAGTTAATTTTTTTTCCACTTAAATCATGCGGAGGCGCCGAACCAAGCCTCCTTAAAGTTTAGGCCTATTAGGAAAGTGTCAACTTTGGCGCGCAAAATAACAATAATTCTCGTTTGACGTGCGCTCGGCCGATCGATATCTTTTCATTCATTATTTCTATACAAAGTCAACGGTCTAGAGAGCGTTTCTATATTGTAAGTGCAAGCAAAAACGAGATGCACTCGAAAGTCATCAATTAAAATTTTATTTTATTTTTATTTATTTATTGACACACCAACGACTTATTCACTAAATCATTAAGTACAATAAATATATTCAATTTCAACAACTTTGCGGTGAATTCGTCACTTATAGGTGTGCACAGCACTTGTATAATCAATAATAAAAATAAAAATAGAAATATAATATTATAATTATAACAAAATTTAAATTTACAAAGTTTACATTGAATTTAAAATGTCAAGATAAATTACAGTATAATTCAAAATAAAAAAAGAAAAACAATTAAATTGGAATAGAAAAACAATTATACTATAAATTAAAACTATAAAAATAACTAAAATATTTCTTTGAAGATAAATTTTACTATACTATTACTAGCTGACCCCGCAAACATTGTTTTTCCATATACAAAATAGCCTACGGCCTATTCCCAGACCTACGAAATATACATTAAAAAAAAACATAAAAGTGGTTAAGCCGCTACAGAAGAGTTCGATAACAAACACTGTGACACGAGATTTATATACAAAGCGAAGTTTGTGCGGATGTGTGGGTGTTTGTTACTCTTTCACGAAGAAACTACTGAACGGATTTGGATGAAATTTGGCACATAGATAGTTTATAAACCGGATTAAGACATAGGATACTTTTGATGCCGTGGACGTGACGAACTCCACGCGGGCGAAGCCGTGGGCATAACCTAATGATCAATAGATATAGAAACTGGTCCTCTTTTGTAAGTATACTTTGATACTAGTTACAGGTTATTAGAAGCTTGAAGGTCTGATAGATCAGTCTTCCCAAGGGGTATCGTGTAACCAAGTTGTTTGATGATGGAGGTCTGATAGGCAGTCGCTGCATGTAAAATACTAGTACATTTTAATGTGCCCACTTAGACTGGAAAGCAGCCCTAACATAGTTAAAAAAAGGCTAGGCAGATGATGATGATTGATGAGATCTGCTGCTAATAAAATAACAAAGAACTTACATAACAGAAATGCGGCAAAAATAATGCACTTCATCTTCACACAAAATGTACTGTTGGTACTAAATGAACTTGGTTGGCAAACAACACTATTTATACCCTTTTCCTGAATATATTTCTTGTTTATGGTCGGGGGTAAACTAAACATAAAGTATAGATATATAGACATTTTTGTTATACAGGTTGATTTCTTGTTACATTGTATGCTCTCGTTAAAATAGTATGTCTATAAGGAATTCTACCTCACAACAAAAACCCTAATCTTTGTCCTCCAATGTGGGACACAAAATGTGCTTAGTTTAAAAGATATAAGCTAAAAACTGCCAAAAAGTCAGTAAAAATTGAGGTTTTTATCCCCTTTAAAGACTTCAAGGTTCTAACCCTTGAAGTCAAAAGCTTAGGATATTCCTCCTAGTTAAAGTTCCATTGACTATGTTATACTTTCCAGGTAAAAGAACATAACTGCTGGAAATAGGCTAACTCACGACATAAAAGCAAAGTTAATACGATCCGCGGGTTTTTTCTACCAAATTAAACAAGAATTTTCTCTCATAGAGAGGAGGCCGTGTGTCCCAGCAGTGGGAATATTAAAGGCTGATAGGCAAACAAGAATCACATTTTAGCTCTGAGATCACGGACATGTCGTAAATGTAACAAAAACATTAACGTATCAATACATAATTCTTTTAAGGCGACTACAGGAGCAAAACGCGAGTTTTATAATGCAAAAAAGCATATGATTCACTGCAATAAATAAAACCAGAAAAATATATGATATTCTACATATATGCCAGTATGATAGTGTTTTGAAAACAAAATAAACACCACAACAACAACACACAACAAACAACACAACACACAACAACAACAACAACACAACAAACAACACAACACACAACAACAACAACAACACAACACACACAACGACAACTAATTTTGCTCGATAAAAAAAAATCACGAACTTATCTCTAAATAATTCTTTTATCGAGTAAAAACCATACTAAAATACATGCGATCATTCTAATTTTTTGGGAAATAATTCTACAAGCAACATATTAGCATCATAGTGTTTTATTTTTTTAGTCCAATCAATAGATTTTTTGTAAATCACAAAAAACCACTCATTTCGCACTATTCTGCTCGCAATGACTGATGTAACAACCATTTTGTAGTGCAAGCTGATTAGAACTTTATCCCAACAGTATTTCAAACGAAATTTGAACCACCACAAATAGAGTTGCTAATTTAGCTCCTGTAGTCGCCTTAATAGGTAGGTTTGAAATGAAACATGCTGTATATTATAATCTATTTTTTATCGCCGGATGTCGAAAGTTCATGACTGCATAGATAGTAAATACAATAAAGTTAGTGTTGTCTCTGACAATTCGCTATTGTGGACCAATTACATTATGTATGTCTGTTTGTTGTGTTGGAGCTCATACCAACGAATATCAAAGTATGCAGACATCCTGCCATATAACGTTTCGTAGAAATATGGTATCATGACTATTGTGTAGGTACTAAGTATTGCCCGCGACCTTAGTAGTAAAATTATTTAAAAAAAAATCTTTCCTATTTAAATCGGATTTTGTTAACGATTTCAAGGGTTTTTTTTTTTGCACGGAACCTTAATCCTTTTTCTAAAATAAAAGTAGCTATCTGTGAGTTAAAGTTCCGTTAAAATCGGTCCAGCCTTTTCAGAGATTAGACTGAACAAAAAGACTAAAACATTTTTTTTTGTTGTCAGTACCGTGTATACTTTCATAGCACTCAGTGAAAAGTTGTTACTTTTAAAATTATAAAAACATTTCAATTTTATACAGGGTGTAAACTACCTCATCACGAAGCCGTCAACCAAGCATTCTATACATCAAACGGAGTAACTTTACGCAAAAATTATTACTGGGAAACGACTTTTTTTTTTTGGGCGAAAAATCATGTTTGTGGAGTAGAACTCGATGTAACGCACTCAAAACATTGTGCTGATGGATGGATTGAATAGTACGGGGGTCGTGAAGGTGTTTAAAGTAAAAATCTTCCATTAAACTTGTATTTCATAAAAAAGTTGGAAATTTGACCCCCAATATCTCCGTAACTAGAAGGTTCCTAGGTATGGTGTAGAACAAAAAAATGATCGCAATGACGAGAAAACTAAGTGCCTTTCGGCTTCGTTAAGAGGTGTTTTACACCCTTTATACATATTTGTATAGATAAGTCCTGCTTTTGATCAGTATTTTATTATTTCATATTAGCCTAGTACCGGACCCACACACCCGCACAGCTGTGGGCCCGAATATCGCAGGACTGGAGCCCTGAGACAGCTACACGGGGTCGCGGCATGCCGAGGAGAACATGGCGGGACGTCTTGGATGGCTTCCTGGCGAATTGGAGAAAAGAAGCACACCATCAGTGGAAGGAATGGGGTGAGGCCTTTGCTCAGGAGTACAATACGGGCTAATTAAAAAAAAAGCCTAGTTAGTGTCCCACTGCTGGGCAAAACCCTCTATTCGCCCTCCAAACTTATCTATCAAATGCTATATCTACCATCGACCATCTTCACCACCTACTCAACTCCACCTTCCTGGCCAGTGATGTCCCCCATCAAGCGTCCAGTGAGCGACGATTTTGACCGGTTCCCATGTATTTGACCTAATATAAATTGACATACTTACTTTTGTTTCTCTTGATTATATTTTTGCATAACATTATTTACCTATAACGGCTTACGCATAATTTTTTTAAGCATAATTTCTCTTATTATAGTAATGATTAAGCAAAACATTCTAAAGCATAAATTTATTTACGCATAATGATATTAAAACATATTTTGTAAAGGCAAAGAAGCATAATAATTAATTCCTAAAATGTTAGACACTAGAATGTTGTTTTGAATATAGTTGATTGTGAACGCATATGGGTTTTTTCATTGTAAGAAGCATGCAAACAAGCATACACCATTCATGCAGCAAGCATGCAGCATGCAAATATGTAAAACAAGCATACACCATGCATGAGGCAAGTATGCAGCATGCAAACATGTAACAATGCAGCATGCAACATGCAGCAGGCATGGTTTCTGTCACGGCTCGTAGACCACCTGCTCCTTAGCTCGCGGGCCACCTCGCCCCTCCGCGCTTACGCGCGCTTACATTACACTCTAGGGGCTAGGACAGACAAGACTACGTGGAGTCGGTTTTGCAGCGATTTGTTTCTGTCACTAGCTTTTGCTCTTATCTATTGTTTTTTTAAGACAATATTTTAATTTAAAAAATCGTCGCTCTAAATAAACGTTATGCTAGGTACCTTAAAAGTATTGAATTGAGACCTCATTATTTTCGTTTTTTCTATTAATTGTATGCCTAAATACTAATAATGCTAATATTCATTATGCCTAGTAACATTATGCGAATTAAATTTGAACTAAATTTATGCCAAAAAAATAGGCCTTAAATGCCAAGGCCAACATACACTGTATGCCAAAAACAAAAGTAAAAGTATTAAGGCAAAACAAATTATACCAAAACTAGTTATGCCAAAGTATATTAGGAAAAATAATATTTTGCGAAAAGTAGGGATCCCGTTTAAAACCTTATATTCTTTGTATTTAAAAGTATGAGAATGTGCTTTTTATACCGTCCTGTTACTGTCACGTGCCGTGCACAAAAAGACCGTCAACAATTGTCTGCGAGACTATTTCCCGGTGTCGATACGCTACTGCATGGCACACGACGGTGATGGTCGGTGACGGAACGGTCTTGTGTTGTGGGCATAGTCCCATATTCTTTAAGGTGGATGCTCCCGGGTAGCCCGCGAAATTCAAATTCTCTTTGGTTTTTTGCAATTTGCAAGGTCAAATTCATTCCTGCACCTTTATGCGCTTGGAGGGTTGTATTGATGATTTTGATGATTATAATTCTATAACTACATACGTGTTACAGCCGCGAATCATAGTTTAATCAACATATAACCCGACACTGACCTGCAAATTGCAAGAAACGTAAGACAATTTGAATTTCGCTGGCTACCCTGACGCTTTCAGCTTAAAGAAAAAGTAATATCAAGATATATACTTTTTGTTTAAGGTCAGTGATTTTGATATGGTGGTCTGTTTAGAGTATAGTTTTTTGGCTAAAGGTGTGCTGCTTCTGCATAATAATGCTTCTGTCCATCCACCTTGGAGCATCCACCTTAATATAAAGAGTATGTTTTTTAGCCAATCTGTTCATTTCACGGTCATGGTATACTACGGTGTAGTGGGCAGAATAGTTTCGTGTTCAGAAATTATTTTGATACTTAGTTTTATAGGTAACTAGCACTTCGCCCGCGAAAATTGTAATAGCTCGGCTAATTTGCATGACATCAAATTAATTCATAGCTTATGTTCCTTGGTAAAGATGTAGCTTTCTAATGGTGAAAAAAGTTTTTAAATCGGTCGAATAGTTCTTGAGTTAAATCGCAACAAACACACAAACAAAAGTCACAAAAAATCAAATCTTTCCACTTTATAATATTAGTTTAGATTTGGATTATCCGCTGATCAAGATTAGATAGAATACATACACGAAAAGCTTTGAAAGCTGCTGCTGCTC
The DNA here is from genome assembly GCA_963853795.1 of Xestia rhomboidea. Classification (NCBI taxonomy): domain Eukaryota; kingdom Metazoa; phylum Arthropoda; class Insecta; order Lepidoptera; family Noctuidae; genus Xestia; species Xestia rhomboidea. The sequence goes on from OY970776.1 coordinate 12,096,284, forward strand.
CTTTAGGCTCTTGCCCTCAGTACCCGTCACATAGTTCCATCATTTGGTGATCATGCTAGATCTGGTAATTTCTACTAAATGTATTGCTGCTGAAGATTTAGCCTGTTAAGGCAAAATTAAGTTAACTGTGAAACTATCTCATTTAACAACATTAAGCCTGTGCTTTTCCACCGCTGGGTAACGTTTACCTCCCCTCCTGGATATAGGTCTACCTGATCTATTGCCGCTCTACCACTATTCCTTCCATCGTTCGTGACTCTTTACTAATTCTTGCCAATTGATAGGGAAGACTCCACTCAAGTCACTACGCCATTTGCTTCGTTGTCTACCACGGCATAGTTATTCTGGTTTCAGAGCAGCACTCTTATGCTAGGTACTAAATAAAAGTTTTACTTGAATAGTGGACGGTTAAATAAAGCAGAAGAAGAACAAAGAAACAATGGATAAAAAGCGAAGATGGATGGATTGTGTAATTCCTCACACAATCCATCCATCTTATCTTCAGTTTATCTTTGCTTTTATGAGATGGTTCTTAGGGTCCCCGGTTAGGGCACGCCACAATAGTGGCGATAAGTCCCCTCTTTGAGTGGCTGGAGAGACGCCACGGCGTCCTCATCTTCCGCCTGACGCAGGTTCTTACCGGACACGGATGCTTCGGTAAGTTCCTGCACCGAATCGGGCGGGAGGAAACGCCCGGGTGCTATCACTGCGAGGATCGACCGGAGGACACGGTGGAGCACACTGTGGAGGTGTGCCCCGCCTGGGCGGAGCACCGCCGTGTCCTCAAAGCGGCGATCGGCGGCGGCGACCTCTCGCTCCCGGCCCTGGTGCAATCTATGGTCCGGAGCGAGACGGAATGGGACGCCGTCACCTCCTTCTGCGAAGCAGTCATGCTAGCGAAGGTGGTGGCGGAAGGGGACAGGGAGAGATCCACACGTCCCGGCCGCCGCGGGAGACGCCCCGGGCGTCGGGGGCCACGTGGTGGCTTCCGGCCACCGTAGGCGCGGGCCTGTGGACGGGGAGCTAAGGGCTAGCTCGCCGTCCGTCCGTCTCATGACGACAGGCCGTGTCGACGGCGCGTTAGTGTTCCACGCGCGCCTCAAAGAGAGTCAGCATTAAGGAAGGGGTCTGCAAGGGCTGAAGCCTGCCGGGGCTGCGGGACTATTCGAAAGAGATACCGTGGCCCCGGAACACAAAGGGCGATGAAGGAACCTGGATGGGTTTTAGTCAGTAAAAGTCTGACACTCCCTCCTGCTCCACCCAGAGCGGGAGGAGTCGTTTGATGATTTCCCATCCGAAAAAAAAAAAAAAAAGGGTCCCCGGTTTGAATCCCGGTAGGAACAAATGTTTGTGTGATGAGCATGGACATTTGTTTCCGAGTCTTGGATGTTTATATGAATATTAAGTATGTATTTACAAACAATAAAAAGTATCTATGTAGTATATCAACTATCTGGTGTCCACGACACAAGTCTCGTTGCTGAGTGTGGCACTAGATGGCGCCGTGTGTAATGTCCAGCGATAGTTTTTCATTATTTTATTTATTTATGGGAGTAAGTAAATGATATTGTGACGATCGTCAAGGGAAAATGGAAGAAAACATCTTGTACCCGGAGTCAGATGGGACAAGTGCAGGAAGATGACGATGATACATCAATGACTAAAGCCGTGTGGGCTAAGTTAGTATATTAATTTTAAAATAGATTGTAATGCTTATGAAACAAGATCACTAGTCCATTAAGGTTGCTGAAGTAATTAGTTCATAGAAAGATAAGTTGAAACAATGTTGCGTTCAGACACGAGGACGGTTAGGGTCAGGGCAGACAGACGGGTGTTGAGACGAAGGCGAGCGTTTAAGGCGCTGTCAACACCCAAATCGGGAGGAAACGAGACGTCACTATTACTGGGGGGCCAGGATTTCGAAGAAAATAATGAATAAAGGGGACTGTCTGATGTAATTTTATGACCAAAATTATATTTTTAGGCGTAATTTGAATCATTGACTATAGAAATAATAGTTACACAAAAATATCTATAATATCGACACACACATATGTGAAAAACAGACTTGTTTCTCTTAAATAAAGCAGAAGCTGCATAGGAAAAGAGAGACATCTTCTATTCACTTCATTCTGTCCTATCTTTCACGCTTTATTTCGAAGGCAGTAGTGGTTAGCTCAACGACCTGTCCACAGCGAATCGGCAACTACCCTGCAACCCCTGTGTTTGCACCGTGGCCGCGTCACACTATAGGATGGAGACGGACTCCTGTGTCTTGTCCTTTCTCTTTTGACGTGAAACGTAAAAGGAGTTTAAATTCAGTATCTTACACGAGGTACCATGTCAGAAAACCCGACCGTAACGTAACGAATTGATGTGTTGACCAAAACGCGTAAGTGACGCGTATTCTATGGCGCTTACGACCTTTGGGTCACGAAGTTTTAAGCGAGCCACAAAACACCGCTTCCATCGCTTTATTCTACTTGGCACCGCTAGATGCCGCATGCTTGGTGTTCCACTGAAAGCGTTTTATTATCTAAAGCCTTTTAAATTGTACTGACAAAAATGTCAATGTCAGCCACATTACACCGTTTCTCAGTGCTTTAAGTATTCCATCGCTTTATTCTACTTGGCACTGCTAGACGCCGCATGCTTGGTGCTCTGCTGAAAGCGCTTTATTATCTTTAGCCGTTTGAATTGTACTGACAAAAATGTCAATGTAAGCCACATTACACCGTTTCTCAGTGCTTTAATTATTCCATCGCTTTAATCTACATACTTGGCACCGCTAGACGCCGCATGCTTGGTGCTCCGCTGAAAGCGCTTTATTATCTTAAGCCGTTTGAATTGTACTGACAGTTTTTTTTGTTTCGAACAGTAGTCCAGCCCTCAAGCCATTGCAACGCTTTATTTGCCACAAATGGTATTGTGGTGTTCTGCGTACACTAGTTAGGGTTTAGAGTAAAACCACCATATATCAGTGTGGTGTCTTTGTTCAGGGTTGTACAAATAAAACACTGTTTCCAATATTACGGCGTTAGACGTGCTGTCGCTACGACCGTTCAGACTAGACCGAGCTCGGTACATTGGCCCGCGCTCCCTCTAGCGTGCATCCCCACCACAGCACGCATAACTCATTTATTAAACACCACATCTCTTCTTTACAAAATATAAAGAAATAATAATAAGATATTTTATCTTATTTTTCTTATCTGAATGATTGATTGATTTTGGTTCTTTTGTTTTTAATATTCATTTTATTGGTTGTTATTGTTATTTTATTTCTGAATGATTTATGACTTTTGTTTGATTGCCATCACTCACTGATGATTTTAATATGAATTATTTGAATTACGCATGTTCATCTTTTCATCACTTTTTTTTTTTTTTTTTAATGTTCATTAACACTAACAAAATTCACTTATCCTAAGATACATTAACACACTAAAATAAAGACTTTTTGTTAGGCTAGCAGTTCGCCTTTCAAAGCTTACAAAAGATTAAACTGCTAATAACATATTAACACACAATAATATGGGTCTTTATTGACAAAAGTGCAAATTGTTTAGTTAATTTTAATTCACTGCTTTTGTTTGCTTGTTTGTATAATTTGTAACTTGTGTTTTAATAAATTGATTTATTTATTTATTTGCTTATAAAATAAATGGCTGATTTAATCTTAACTTATTCGCTCATAATCAAGTTAGTGGTTTAAATGAGGTTATTTTTTCCAGTTCGTCTTATTTATTATTTTCTTTGATTCCCAATGAAATGGAACTCATTTATAACTGACAAGTAGAAGAATTGTTCCATAAAGCCATAAAATGAAATAGTGATTTTAATTTAATATCTTTGAATTTTTTGTTTTGATGGATTGATGATGTTTATTTTGCAAGTAGGTTTTTATAAACACTTTAGCACGGCATTTTTTTAAACTAGATGGAGCCGGTGTTTCGTACCTGACTACTCTGAGAAGAAACAGCCGAAACAAACTCAGAGGTCATAGTCTCTTTTAACTACACTACAGACATTGCTCAATTCACACGAGGACTATGCATATTAGTGTCTGATATGGTATTTTGAAGAAAGAACCACACAGTTTTGAGTGGACCTGTCCAGTCAGTGCAAGCATTTGTCAATTATCGTGTAGCTCGGCTTAACTCAATTTGTAATATTGACTTGAGACCCACTTTTACTCGAGAATTAAATAAATGACCCAAGATGTAGGCTCTTTGGCTTTGGTTTTCTTGTTTGGGCTTCTCTAATTTGACTGTGCTTGTTGTTTTGCAAGATTAGCACTCAAATGTATTGAGAAAGAAGAAACTGTGGTTATTTTAAATTTTGTTACTGTTGTGCAATTTAGTACTCGGCTGCTAAATATTAGCATTTTATTATGTCACAATTTTGAGAGTCCACACTCACATTTAGCTTGATGTCAGCACTATTTTCTTCCCTAATAGTATTTTCACTGCTGACTATTTATGTATCAACACATACACATATATATATTTTCCACACACATTTACATATATATTTTTCGACACAGATGTCTATGTATATGCATAAATATTATACATATACACAATCATCTATGTATTTCTTTTTTCTCTTGTTCTGCAGTACTTTTAGTAATACCATTGAAACTACATTTTATGCAATCTGCATTGTATCACCTTTGTGATTTTTTGTGCCATATTTAGGCATTTTATCACCTTTGTGATTTTTGCTGCCTCATTTAGGCACTTTATCACCTTTGTGATTTTTTGCTGCCTCATTTAGGCACTTTATCACCTTTGTGATTTTTTGCTGGCACATTTAGGCATTTTATCACCTTTGTGATTTTTGGTGCCATATTTAGGCATTTTATCACTTTTGTGATTTTTGCTGCCACATTTAGGCATTTTATCACCTTTGTGATTTTTGCTGCCACATTTAGGCATTTAATCACCTTTGTGATTTTTTGCTGCCACATTTAGGCATTTTATCACCTTTGTGATTTTTTACTTTGTAGCATATTTTATGCGATTTGTATTATTTGCAGGCTTCAACCACTGACAGTCGTTTTGTTATATGTTAACCTCTCTATAGTGAGATATTTGGTTGCATGTCAATTTTATTAAGGCGGGTACTTGTTGCCTTTGTATTCTGACCATCGTGGAACTTGTTTAACGGCCTTTTTACGGTTTTAGATTACCCCTGTTATGGTTTTATATTATTGTTGTATCACGAGAATCAATATATTCTTTCTTAAACCAGTTGAACGATAGCAAACATTTAAAACTTGTCTCGTCGAATTCGTATTAGGTTAAATTATTTTCTTCAAGACGTTAGTGCTCCTCAAGTATTTTTTTTTTTTCAAAAGATTCCTACAGGTACCAAGTGTACCAGCCAATAGCAAAGAGTTCTGTGGGTACCGATAACGTGGCACTGAAATAAACTGTAGTTTGAAAGTTTCACCAAGGGTTCTATTATAAGTGCCTGTCAAGTGTAAACTAAGCAATAAGGCCACTTGAAATGATACACGTCGGAGCTAGGGAATATACGATAGGTACTTGCATCGTATTTATTCCTTAATTTGTTTTTGATGACACCACAAAATGCATTTCGTCAAAAATTATCATTAGCCCTAATGGATTTCATGACACTTGTTCAGTTTTAACAATAGGTGAGGTAATAATTACCTCCATTGCTTCGAAATAATTTCAGTTTTAACCAAGTACCCCCTGGTACTTGGTTAAAACTGAAATTTACGAGGAATGTTTTCGTAGGGCACGTTAGTTTTTGGTCAAAATTTTCATGTGATACATCAGGTTTTGATCGAAAATAATTTTTGATTAAATTATAGAAATTGATCTAGGCAAATTTTTTATTTTTTAATTATTTTTTTTTTTTTTGAATTTCTTTCGAAATATATATATATTTTTTTGTAGGTGCGACGTATTTCATCTTTTTTTTATTTTTTTATTTTATAATATTTTATTATTAATGTCGAATCAAACAACTAAATTTCGTAACTACGTTCCGACATTCAGTCGTTTGAGTAAGTGGCGTAAGTACTAGTTTTATTTTTTTATTTTTTATTTTGTTTTTTATTTATTACTTAGTTCATCGATCCGTGCTGCACAATCACATTCCTCAGCTTATCGCAGACGATCGCATATGCGATATTATTTATGTAACAATACCTATCTCATATATTAATAAAAAATTGTGGATCGAAATATAACACAATGAACAGTATTCGACTAACTTCGCTAACAGTTAATGAATTAAATACTGATTTGTATTGTACGTAATAATGTATTTTAGAATGATTACATGCTTCATAGAACAGAATGGAATATTCATGTCATGTACTGAACAGTAGATTTTTTTTTTTTTCATGTTTGGTGCCATGGTAAAAGTTATTTGTTTTCCTGAGTACAATCACGTGTTTACATAATAATATCGGTTTATGTACACCATACAAGTAACATTTTACACAGGGTGAAAAAATGGGCGGTCTTATCACTAAAAGCGATATTTTCAAGACTTATGTAATTATTTAGTTAAATAGTTACAAAATAAACAAAATTAAGGAAATCAAAAAAAACAAATCACGATTAATACTAAATTTTACAGGTCCCCTTATTATGTTCTTGGGACTTGGTTAAACATAACTAGCGAAATGTTGAAATATGCACATTTAACAACACTAGTTGACTCGCCAGCGTACCACCGTACGCTGGCGAGCACAGGCCGACAGTTTGACAACGACTCACTTTTAGTTTAGACCCGTGTTCGCCTGGTTGGTGATTGTTTTGTTATTGTGCTTTCGTGCCACTGACTACCTTTAACGACTGTCAAAGATCCAATGATCATTAATGACAGCGAGACCAACGCTCAAGGTGCCTTCCGAGGCACGGAGGAAACCATGTAATGGGCAGTCACCCACAGACCAACCCAGGCAAGCACGGCTCAACCCAAAGATCAACCGTTATTATTTTTGAAACTGTACCTCACATAATTTCAAATCACTGCTTAAAAGCTTCAATTCAGCCAATGAATGTGTGTGATTTACTTTACATTGCTCACATTTATCACGTCAATTTAATCACCAATAATGCTGTTGAGGATATAATTTCCCTGAATATTGTTAAACAGTATCAATTAAATCACCAGCTATGCTGCTTCCGTATCATTACAATGATGATGTCTTAATGATCAGTTTATCTGTATATAGGTACTGCTATACAAAACCAAAAAAAATAGCTTTGTTATTTCTTTTGTGTCAGTAAATGACCAGGCATTACGCCAGCTTACTTGCTTCATTATGTTTTGAATCACTACTAATAAAATAACCAAGTTAATCGTTTCTAAAAACTGTTAGCAGTACAGCTGTGTTCCGATCTAATAAGTCATAGCACATTCCATCGTAAACAAATGAGAAATTCTATAGGCTGTTGTCGATGTCGCCTCCGTTACATTTTAAATTGTTTTGGTTACTTGAATCATAACATCTGTTTGGTAATTGTAATAACACAATGATTTAAATATGGTGATTAGACTTACGTGAGCTGTTTTATCATAGCTAAAGAACTACACTGATTGTGGCGCGCACTTTAGTATTCCTTTAGTTATTATAACACTATTATTTCACTATCTCGCTACGGGTTTTCCTTTTTTTTTTCACTAAACACACTTTCACTTTTACACTTAAAAACACAAACTCTGTATTAACACTTTACACGTTCACTTTTGTAGTTTTATCCTCGTCGCCATTGTGGTGTTCTGCGTACACTAGTTAGGGTTTAGAGTAAAACCACCATATATCAGTGTGGTGTCTTTGTTCAGGGTTGTACAAATAAAACACTGTTTCCAATATTACGGCGTTAGACGTGCTGTCGCTACGACCGTTCAGACTAGACCGAGCTCGGTACATTGGCCCGCGCTCCCTCTAGCGTGCATCCCCACCACAGCACGCATAACTCATTTATTAAACACCACAGGTATGAATTGTTATTAGAAGATGATAAGGAATCGAGCAAACATAGCCGTCAACATAAAGATCTGAGAGTAGGCACAAATAAAGACGTTTCACGTTAAACCAACGGCCGTGTGCACCGACACAGCCCCACCCGATTTTTTTTCTTTTTTTGTGCCAATAAGGCTATTACGTATCTCTGTTGACAGCTCAAAATGATAGTAACTGGGCTCAGTGTCCATCAATTAACGGTCTAAAGGTTAGTTTCGTATTACGTATGACCCTGTTAGTCACCGTAAAGTGATATCCACTCAGTGTGATACGTAATACCAATATTATGACATTCACGGTTGTCATCAAAGCTCGGTGTACAACCGAAGCTTGATAGTCACTGGATATCAGAAAGATACGTAATAGCCCTGCAGATCGCAATCATACATTTTTTTGTATACTCAAACACTGTATAAGTTAACACGTAAGAGTTAGGCAGGGGTGTACATCCGTATTTCGCCAGTTAACTCCCACGTAATAAGGAGCGAGCTTATTGCCACCATCCCGGCACAAATCCAGACTCCATAGCTGCTACTGAGAAATTCCTGATGGAAAAACCCTAATAACTCTTTGCCCGGCGGATCAGCAGGCTTAGCCAAGTTGACAATCTACAATCGTTAACGCTAGACAACGTTAAATCACGTGATCAACACAAACGAATAGAAAATTCGTAGACAAGTTTACATCGTTCAAAATAATAGAATAGAATGTTATCGTTTCTACAATGTTGATCGCTATACTCTTTTGAAGGAACGCTCACCATAGACTAAAGTGTAGGTTTTTTCTACTGACATTAGAGAACGAGCGATCGATTCGGTCGTGTCAACTTGGCTACCAATTTAGCGCTTTCTAAAATCGCTTACGCTGAGGCGTTTACGATTGTAGGAAGAGAATCGATATGAAACGTTTGTAACTTGGCTAGGCCTGCTGGTAATCGAACCCAGGACCTCATGCTCAACAGCCGCGCTTGTCTTTTATGAAAACTATAAACTAATTACGATAAAGCTGTGTGAGTTTGAAAGAATTTTTCAATTCTGACTGATAAGTCAGATGTAAAAATTCTTTTTGCATTGGACAGACAGAAACTCCATACTTCGCTCCAAAACCCAAATAGCTGATGTTGGCCTTACAGCTGCTAGGTTGAAGTGGAACTGGGCTGGTCACGTCTGCCGCATGTCGGAGGAGCAATGGGCAAAAATTACCACTCAGTGGATACCAAGTAGCAGGAAACAACGCGGCAGGCCCAGAAGGAGATGGCGGGATGAGCTAGACTCTTTTGCAAAGGATTGGCCTTCAAACGCATTAGATCGCGAAATGTGGAAGGAGGGAAGGGAGGCCTTTGCCCTGCAGTGGGACAACATAGGCTTATAATAATAATAAATAATTGGACAGACTCCTAGGAGCCAAGCGGCTTGTGCACTGCAGCACTGCAGCTACTAGTCTTCCTCTTATTGCGTGGTTAGTGCCACCCTGGTTTCAGAGTTTTTACACCGCCCATGGATCTCTGACTTGGCTTTAAATGTCGTCAAGAAATATCTCTCAGGCATGCTAGTTTCCTCACGATGTTTTCCTTCACCGAAGCAAGCACCTTTGATGCGCGTGCGTATTTATTTACCACTTGCTTCCTTGGGTTCGAACTCGAGACCTATGACTTGGCAGTCCGACGGTCACACCACTAGGCTATCACTGCTGTACGCGCTGCTGTGTGTGTGTAGCTACCAGTAATGAAGCCACGTGCGAGACACGCTGCGTTCTCGTCTCGCGTCCCTCCTATCTACCCTATGCCTTAGCATTATATAAGCCATACACGCTAAGTCCACCGATAAGGTCTACCCGTGCAGAAGGTTGGACAAAATGACCCTCTAATGGCGATAACGACGATGGAAAACTCCAAAGTGTATGGGGATGATGTATGCTGCCGAGAAGCTCATACCAATCCTGTTGAAATTCCGTTCGTTCGTTGTAGATCAGCCTACCTAAACTGCTTTGAAGAACTGTCAGCAAAGAGAAAAATAATGAAATAAAAATGAAGCTGTTATAGTCGAAGTTACACAGCTTTAGATGGAGGACGTTAAGAATAAGAATGAAAGGGGATTATTGATTAGAGAGTTTAAATTAAACATTCTGGGGGCCTAAAATGGCCGCTTTAGCAGAAACGAAAAAACGGAAACGAACGAGCGGAAACGTTAAAATTCTAAATTCTTAAAATGGACTTTATAGACATAACCATAAAGTCCATTTTAAGAATTTCAAATTTCTGACGTGATTCATATTAAGATTCTGTTAAAGCGGCCATTTTAGACCCCTTCGACGTTGAGGTGATCCAAATCATTTTAGCAAACCCTACATCAACGATTGCAAAGAGGTTGTGTGGCTTAGTGAAGATATCTAGTCAATGATTCTCTAATAGGTACAAAAGGTACATAGTAAATATTCTGCATATGTAATTAGCTAATAAGTTACGATGGGGTTGGCATATCCGTATGTATAAAAACCCCTTTTTGCTTGCAAAAAAAAAAAAATGTAATATAATGAAAACAAAATGAAGCTGGAGTCAAAGTTTCAAAGTTTTGAATGCAGGAACGCAGAGATTTGAACTCTATTTACCAACTGTTGGAAACAACATAAAATATTTTTATTAAGTATTAAAATTTATTTGCAACATTAAAATACCATTGTGTTCGCTAAAATGGCAACATTTTTTTTATATCCGTTTTCTTTGTACTAGGTCACGAATTATAAAAATATTTATTAAATTAACAGTAATTGTCAGTAATCAAGTACAATAATTGTGACAGTGATAACTCCAATAAAGTGTGTGAAGTGGAAATCGAATTTTAATTACGAGTAAGCGATCCACCAAAAAAAATGGTGGTGCGGAACTGGCAGTATGCACGCGCTCCCGCCATCAACTCAATGCACTAGAATAATATGAGAGTGGTACCCCAGGGTCGGCCAGGGATAGTAAAAGAAAGATGCCTACTCGAAAGAGATACCGTGGCCCCGGAACACAAAGGGCGATGATGGAACATGGATGGGTTTTAGTCAGTAAAAGTCTGGCACTCCCTCCTGCTCCGGCCAGAGCGGGAGGAGTCATTTGATGATTTACCATCAGAAAAAAAAGGGATAGTAAAAGACGTTAAGGTGGATGCTCCAACCAACCCGCGAAATTAAAATTTTCTTACGTTTTGTACAATTTGCAGGCCAGTGCTAGATTGTATGTTGATTAAAATATTGCTCGCGACTGTAAGACGTATGTAGTTATAGAATTATAATCATCAAAATCATTAAGAAAAATTGAATTTCGCGGGCTACCCTGACGCTTTCACTTTAAGGTCGACAATTGAAACGCTGGGAAGATCATCTCAAAAGAGTTGCCGGTCCAGACAGAGGTGGACGTCTTGAGGAGGCCTTGTCAAAGGACAAGCTGTAATTGGAAAAACCGTCAGTAACAATAGGCATGACGATAATATCGAAAATTGCAAATCTATTCAGTCCGTCAGTTAGAGTATTGGAAATTAATGGACACGTATTTTTTGTTTTTGTAAATCAATGAATATTGACAAAGATAAAACGCATCAAAACTCGGGAGTGCGGGCTCGCGACGTCAGAACTAGCTAGAAATTATACCATGGCGTGACGTATTGACAATTTTAAAAGCGTCGTATCTTCGTCAATTTTGTTTTACGTAACAAAAGAAAAAACACGGGTCAAATATTTTTTGATAATCTAACTGACGGACTAATTAGATTTTTTTTTTGTCGTCTCGCCCATTGTTGCAATGCAATTGAAAGAAAGAAAAATAAAGAAAAAATATTTATTTGACGTCAGTTAATAAAGCACGACACACAATAATATAAAATTACACAAACACCACAATTACAATTGCATTATACTGTACATAACATAACATAACATCACGCCTGTAAGCCCCGAAGGGTTAGCCAGAGGTGTACCTAACAGTGCACCCACATTTCGCCAGTTATGTCTAAGTCTAAGCCTGTTGCTACTGAAAAAATCTTGATGGAAAAAACCCAATAAGTAACAATAAATAAGAAAATAGTTGACAGCGTTGAGGAGGAATTTGAAGCAATTTTTTAGTTCAAGTTAGTTTGTTTAGTTTATTTTAATAGATTTGTAAATTGTAAATACTGAATTAAAATATATAACAGTTTGCCTGACCCGGAAATCGAACCCGAACATCATGTTCAGCAATCGCGATTGCTACCACTACACCGACGAGGCTATCTGATTCAGTCGAGGGAGTATTATCCTGTAACATCTTATGCCCTTGGCTTCACCCGCGTGGAAATCGGTAATTGTCCCTCGGGATCGTACATGAAACACAGTGAAAGTTATGGCCCAGACTGGCGATGGCGAACAGTTTGGTTACGTGGGGTGTAGTTGTAATTATTATTTTCTTCGTATTTATAATATTCCACATGTATGTATTGTTTATTCGTCTACAATTTATTTTTATTTATTAACCTTATCCGTAGCTGACCGTGGCATCACTCTCACTATAGGCCCTATCAGAATACCAGCGCTGTAACGTTTTTTAACGTTACAGCACCATGCTGAGATAGGGGCCTTTTGGCCTTGTACAGGACCAATTTCGTTTTCTTTTTATTTTTAATTTCTTTTAGTTGTTTTATGCTTAATTTTTATTAGTTGATAATTTCACCATTTTTTTATGCGTTTTGTCCTGTGCGGGTTAATAAATGCTTTTTCTTTCTTTCTTCTTTTACATCGGGATAAAAAATATCCTATGGGTTAATCCAGGTTGTAAACTATCTGTGTGCTAAATCACCCAAACCCGTTCACTAGGTTTATAAACTTTTTTTTTTAATTTCCTATTTTGTCCCCCGATTTTTTTTTTAATTTTTTTTATTATTACTTTTATTTTTTTTACCCTCATAGGATTACACCACCCTACCAAATTTGACCTGATTTGGTACAGTAGATTCGGAGCAAATTGGTTGTGACACACGGACGGACAGACAAACAGACACACGAGTGATCCTTGGGTTCCGTTTTTTTTTTTTTATGGAACCCTAAAACCAACTGAATTTACCAGTAATATTTTCCCTAAATTTAAAGCCAATAGAAATTTCAAAAACATCCATCATCACACGCGAGGATCCAATCCAATAGGAAAAATAAATTAACACCGTTCACCCTACGGACGTTTAAATTCTCTAGTCAGTGTTTAATTAATTACATGTCCGGAATGCGGACAGCGCTATTTGCAGCGTCCGGCCGGACAGCCGCTGTCCGGGCCGGTATTAAATATGCGGTTTGTCTGATTTAAATTGTAGTGTGTACTTGAATAGAGTTGATGGATGTCGGGTGAACACGATTTAATTTTCTTTGAGCTTGCACGAGCGCGCAGTTTTAACGTAACGTAAATACGAACGATTTTTTAAATAAAAATACAAGATCCTATAGCATTTTAGTCTGTGGAAGTTTCGAGTTTCTTCCGTGACTCGGAAAGCACGTTAAGCCGTTGGTCCCGGCTGTCATTTGTAGATCTTTGACAGTCGTTACAGGTAGTCAGTGGCCCAAAAAGTCTGACAACCAGTCTTACCAAGTGATAGCGTATTACCCAGTGCTAACTGGGTTGTGGCGGTCAGATAGGCAGTTGCTCCATGTAAAATATTGGTATTCAGCTGCATCCGGTTAGACTGGAAGCCGACCCCAACATAGTTGGGAAAAGGCGGTTGGGGTATACGTAACGGGGCACTGAGGAAAAAAGACATTTTTTTTGTAATATTTTTTTTTGGTAAATTGTTTATTTTCTCGATTCTATCGTATAGAACACCTAAAAATAAGGCGAAAAGCATCTGGGTGATTTTTGTTTCCGACCAACCGTTTGTCGTAAAAACGATGTCGAAGGGATTCCGTTCATTCCGACCTTATAGGTTAGGTTAGGTTAGAACTGTGACTACCGGGCGTCGGCGGAGGGCGGACAACGCCCTCTTCCGGCCCCCCTGAACGGGTCCAGAGGGACGGCGGACTTGGGGACGTCCGCCGCCCCGCCGAATAACTGGACCCGAGGCGGTGGCGCGTAGTGTTCCGCGCGCGCCCCTATTGGCGTTGCGGGGGGAGTACACGTCGCTCCCCCCGCAGACATGAGGTGGCCCGTAGTCGCGGGCCGGCACTAGCCGGGGATCGTGGAAGGCGCACTAGTTCCCATGATCCCCGGTGCAAGTGTGGGAATGGAACACCGGGGTGGTTTTTAGTCGGTTAGAGTCCGACAGACCCCTCCGCCCGCCCCAGGGCGGAGGACATCCGTGTGGATTTTCCACCCCGGCAACAAAAAAAAAAAAAAAGGTTAGAACTGTGACAGCTACCTCGAAATTGGTCGCAGTAAAAAAATTGTGCCCCGTTTCGTATCTACTGACCGCAGAGGCTAGGCAGATGATGACAATTAGTTTAACCTATAGATTTTAATGGCCTCTCCACGACCTCTTTTCTCGAACTAGCCTTCGTGGTCCGCATCTCGGTCGTCTCGCCACCACTTTGTGCACCGGTTTCGGCGGCGCCGTCCATCTCCTGGCACCCATTGTGTGGAGACTTTCACCAAGCGGTCATCGTGCGTGCAGCTGACGTGACCCGCCCAATCCCAGTTCAGCCTAGCAGCTACTGCAGCCTGCTTGCTAACGTCCAATTCTTTATAATTGTCTTGGATGCCATCAAGATAATGATACGTCCAAGATATGAAAAAAAATCTTAAAAGTAAGTGAATACGCGCGTGTCACTTGTTTTTAATCGACTTCTCTAAAAAAGGAGGCAGTTCTCAATTCCACTGTTCTTTTTTATTGTTTGTTACCTCTTATCTCTTAATACCTGATTACTAGTCCGATTTTTTTTCATTTGGTGGAGGCAGCTTCCATATAAATTTAATTCACATTGCTGGGGTGGGTAGTTTATGAGTTTTCTTCGATAATAGATACTTTTTCTTCTACATAGAATATAGAATGCCTTTTGGCATTAAGTCCGCCTATGTACCACTCTTGTACATGAAGTTTAAATAAATAAATAAACTCTGAAAACCTCCTTTTTTGGGGCAGTCGTGTAAAAACGGGGAAAACGAATTTATTTCGGTGACGGTGGCGGAAGTCCGTGACATATTTTTTTTCAGCCTTTTTAGTTGTGGTTGGGGGAGGCCATTGCCCAGCAGTGGGACAGTATAGTATACTAAAATTAACTATTTTAATGAATAGGTCGTGGCCGAGCGGTTAGTTGTACCTTGAATAATTGTGTGGGAACCCTTAGAGGTACGGTTAGTGGTTTGTGAAATAGCATTGAATAGTTTATCTTTGAGAGGGAATAGCTAAGTGGCTGTAGATGTCAATTTTTATGAGGTTAGGTATGTTATCAGAAACGAATTAATCTCCAAATTAATAACTTACGTTCAATCATGAAATAGTCATTCAATGGGATAAAAATATATAAACAGAGGATTGTGCTGATGATGTTCATGATTATTATTATTATATTATAGCTTGCCCATATTGTCCCACTGCTGGGCAAAGGCCTGTATCGACAGTGGCGAACACCAGAAAAGCGCCGAGACAATGAAGCTCGACGAAGTCCCAGAGAATGAATTTAACTGTCTTGGATCCCGCAACGAAACTAATCAGAAAAGTATAGCGGAGAAGTAGGAAAAAAACCGTACTTTTCACTAGTTACAGTGGTTTGGCAATAGTGTGGGGGTCTTGCTGGGCAAAGGCCCTTCATTCCTTCCAACGGTCACGATTCTGTGTCACCTCTAACCAATTCTCAAGGAAGACATCCAGTTTGTCCCTCCATCTCCCTCTTGGTCTGCCGCAACCCCGTGTCACTGCAACCAGTCGATTATAAATCTGTAAAGACACACTTGTTACGGTCGGATAATATTTCACAAGTCATATTCATGTCTAACGTAAGGCTAACGAGCTGTGGGCCAAAATAACCACGTTCTGGAGCCCTGAGACAGCCAGAAGGCAATGCGGTAGACCTCGCAGGAGGCGGGACCAGCTGGACAGAACCAATGACCAGTGGTCCACATGGCCCTGGATGGAAAGATTGGAAGTCATGGATGACACAGACTACCAGTAACAGTACACAGGGTGTCCGGCTACGAATGGATACCCTTGAAAGGGCCCATAGCAGAACCCATGGTCATTCAGAAAAAATACGAAAAAATATCCATCTTATAAAAAAAAATTCATCCACGGATGGTAGGGCCATATTATTTTTTTTTGCTTCAGTAATTTTTTCTCCTTGTCTACATTAATAGAGCAATAATTTACTATTTCAGGCAGATACAATTATGAACTGAACCATTATCAAATCTACTTGAAACCGACATTATTTTAAAATTATTGGTTACTCATGTATGCATACATTTTTTTTTTACCCAAGATGTTTAAACTTTGTTTAAAAATTAATTCATACAAATTTTCCAAAATAAATGAACTTGCATAAGGGTACTAATTATGATAGATTTTTTTTCGTGTTTTTTTCGAAATGGCCATAAGTTCTACTATAAGCCATTTCAAGGTTATCCATTAATTACCGGACAACCTGCATATTCAAGTCTCTAAAAAGGGGTGGAACCATAAACTGGGCAGAAATCCAAACTCTGTACTGTAACTGAGAAATTTTCTTCTAAACCAACTTGTAAAACCTCTCAAACCTTCCTAGTAGCCTGGTACTTTCAACTTTTGTTCTAGCCCACAGTCCATTCGCGTAGATCTACTAGAACATTTTGCCAAACTGTCTTGTATAAAACTCTGTGAACAAGATGGTTTGGGTTCAACATTAGCTATTCGCAGAAGTTTCTATAGTAAAATGCTGTGCGTTTTATGAATAAAAAACACTTTGGTAAAGTTGAAATGTTTAGGAGCCATGAGAGAAACGGACGGTAACGGAGACATTTTTATAATAATAAATGCGGAAGGTAACTGTGTGTGTGTAATGTTTGTAACCCATTTGCGCTGGAATGGCTCGACGTATTTGAATTAATACACAGATAGACCATGATCAGGGTTAGGACACCGAAAGAACTATGCAGACTAAAGACTAAAGCACGCTGTATGCAAACCAACCGATACATAGCGAGAATACTTTTTAATTTGCAATGATAAAACTCTGGGATGACGTTTCTGTGGGATAAATTCCGAACTCCACGTGAGCGAAGTCACGAACAAAAGCTAGTAATATCAAAAGGTAAGTTCTGGAAATAAAGATTTAATTCTGTTTACACAAAAGAAGCACACAAATACTTCCTTCCCTACTAACTCGTGTTTCTAAAAATCATTAACCCCAGATTTAGACCCCATCATAATCTCACCCAATCATTACCCCAAGACACGCATCTCAGATTTTTCGGATTCATGTACGTCGTGTTTAGAAAAACATCGTGAGGAAACCAGCGTGTCTGAAAGATTTTTCTCGTTAAGACCTGGTCAGAGGCTCATGGGCGGTATAAAAATAGTCACTAACCACAGAATACAGAAGAAGGAGATTAGTTTTTCAAGACTATTTTTAAGTAGGTAAACAAAAAAGTTTGTATATCCAATTTAGTCGGAGACTTGACCAGGCTTTCAGGCACAAAGAAGAGGTTACATTGGTATCGATTGTGTTATAACTTGGTAAATTATCCGCTAATTCCATGGCCCACACTTCGTCGCATCTTCTGCCCTCTTGAAACAATAAGTATTTTGATGAATTCCATCCCGATCGAGACGAAACTTGAGCAAAGTTTCTAACTTCAAAGAGATGTAATCTCGCACTGTCACTCATTCAAATGTCTGACGAGTAGAAGTTTTGTTTTTCAATACTTCTTGCATAAATAATTTGGCAGGGAACTCGCCCACAACATGGCCACGCCCAGGACTTTATATCAAAAGTGCAGAAATACATAATGCTTTGCATTTTAATGTTAATTTCCACCGGGCTACAAATAGGGAAATTATCTTCTTCTAATATATTAAAATCTCGTGTCACAGTGTTCGCTATCGAACTCCTTCGAAACGGCTTGACTGATTTTTATGTTTTTTTTTTATACAGGGTGTAAGCAACCTCATCACGAAGCCGTGAACCAAGCATTCTGTACATCAAACTAAGCAAAAATTATTTCTGTGAAACGACTTTTTTTTGGGGTGAGAAATCATGTTTTGTGGTAGAACTCAATGTAACTCACTCAAAACATTGTGCTGATGGATGGATTGAATAGTACAGCGGTCGTGAAGGTGTTAAAAGTAAAAATCTTACATTAAAAACCTGTTTAAAAAAAAAAGTTGTCAAAAAGTTGGAACCTAATATCCCCGTAACTGGAATGTTCCCAGGTATGGTGCAGAACCAAAATTAGTGATCGCAATGACGGGGAAAACCAGTGCCTTTATACCTAAGCTAGTACTTTGTGCTTTTCCTCTACATCCTGAACTGAAAGTATAAAATTACATCTACCATTTGTCTTATTTACACATAAAATAAGCTTCGTTATCTTACCCAAGTGAATCTTACGTTTCAAAAAGAAATTAAATATACTTAGCACAATAGACGTGTAAAGGGCTTTGCACACCAAACCTGCCTGTCGCCGAAACAGTCCGGCGACCTTATAAAGGGTGTAAAAAACCTCTTAACGAAGCCGAAAGGCACTTATTCTCCCCGTCATTGCGATAATTTTTTTGTTCTACACCCATACCTGGGAACCTTCTAGTTACGGAGATATTGGGGGTCAAAGTTCCAAATTTTTTTTTAAATACAAGTTTTGTAAGGTTTTTACTTTAAACACCTCCACAACCCCCGCACTATTCAATCCATCTATCAGCACAATGTTTTGAGTGCGTTACATTGAGTTCTACCACAAAACATGATTTTTCACCCCAAAAAAAAAGTCGTTTCCCAGCAATAATTTTTGCGTAAAGTTACTTAGTTTGATGTACAGAATGCTTGGTAGACGGTTTCGTGATGAGGTGGTTTACACCCTGTATATTTGGGATTCTAAGAAACAATAAATTCTTTTCGGAGACATGTTGGTTTGAGGCAATGTTGGCACAGGCATTTTTGGTTGGTGACATGCGTGCGCGCTCTAGTTGTAGTCTAATAAAAGTTTTTCGACTAATTATATAAACGTTTGCTGTGTCACTTACGGGATATCTTCCACGATTGTCCATTATTCTCAGCTCCCAATATTTCATCCCGCGCTCATGGAGCTTGCAACAGCGTCGACATATCGCGAGCTCAGAATGATAGATAATAAAGTTTAGTTATCAACCGAGAAAGCTTAGAACAGCGTTTTGTAATAATATCACCACAAAGGCTGGTTTGAGGTGTCGCTGGAGAAGAGTCCCTGGAAGGATATGGGGGAAGGCCTTTGCCCAGCAGAGGGACATAGAGGGACATTAAAAAAGATGTAGTCGCTGGTTAACCTGCCGCCGCGCCGACTCAAATATTGGCGGGCTTTGGTGTGTAGATCTCTTAGCTAAGACTAGCTCAGTGCTCTGAACCGCCCGAATATTCGTCGTAAAGTGTATCCTAATATTGGAACCCCGAGGGTGTACAGGAATTGGGGTGCCAGTGAAAGCGACGGATTTTTTTTTTTATCTCTTAGAATTTTCATTTCTTTCGTTTACTGTTGTAGAATTTGACCAAAGGTGACTTTAGATTTTATCACGTGTAAATCCACGATCAATAATAATAGACCCTTAATGAATCTGAAAGGCACTTAATTATTCTCCCTTTCATTGTGATCATTATTTTCTTCTAAACCATACCTGGGAACCTTCTAGTTCTGGAGATATTGGGAGTCAAATTTCCAACTATCTCACAAGTTTTTTTTTTAATACATGTTTCTAATGTTAGATTTTTACTTAAAACACCTCCACGACCCCCGTACTATTCAATCCATTCACCACAACAGTGTATTGAGTTCGTTACATTGAATTTTACCGTAAAACGTGATTTTTCACCCAAAAATAAAGTCGTTTCCCAGCAATAATTTAGTAGTTGAGTTTTATTTTGTAGTTGATGTTTTTTTTAGTATGCTTGGTTGACGGTTTCGTGAAGGGTCTGCTTACACCCTGTTTATCAAATGAAATCATGCTGACGCCTGTACTTTTTGCGGCCGATCTATAACACCACATACGAGCTGCTTATTGTACTATCAGGTAGTAATCCACCAGACCGTTTGGTTGGGAATCTCCTTTTTCAATGAAGGATGAAGAACTTTACACCCTGTTTCTCATTTAAAAGTCTTCGCTTAGATCTTCTTTCTTTCCTGATTTCTTTTTTCGAACCAAATTGGTCGAACCATATATGCACGAGCGTAATTTGTGTTTCGCGTAAATTCGGTTTCATACACAGTTGAGCACATTTTACGCAGTGACGATGCGACGACGTAATATAATTATGATTAAAAAAACCGAAATTAAGCGACTCACACAAAATTACGCTCGATATCCTCGGCCTAATAGGTACAATAAGTATGATTTTTGCGTCACCCAAATTGTAAACCATAAGCTCTCTTTGGTGTTTTCGATTGTTATCCCGCTGTAACAGAGACCCCACCTCAAAGGAAACGTACCCTGTACAATCGGACAAACACTTTTGTGTCGAAAATTCGAATTCAATTTCTTTAAAGCTTATTTTGCGCCAATATATTTTGTTCGTGTCCGATATTTATTTGAAAAAATACAGTGTGCCACCATTTCACAGAATGATATTTCTCAACTATGTTGGGGTCGGCTTTCAGCCTTTTCGGATGCAGCTAAATACCAGAATTTTACTTGGAACGGCTGCATGGGTAATACGATATACCGGTAAGAAGTCTGGATGTCAGACTTTCGGGCCATAGACTACCCGTAACAGCTTAACGTGCTTTCCGAGGTACGGAGGAAACTACACTGGCCTGCAAAAATAAGTATCACACTTTTAAAATTGCAATAACTTTTTAAGTACACAAAATATACTTTCGAAACAAAAAGGACTCGAAAAATAGTTTAATTTTGTCTATAGTTACAAAGAAAGCTAATAAAAATTGCTTTATAACGTTTTTTTATTTTAAATCTCTAACTTCTATAGTTTAGGAAAAATTTAAATTTTAAAAGTGTAGTACTTATTTTTGCAGGTCAGTGTAGGTATCACAATGGGTGTAGTAATGGGCGGTTACCCATCCACGTACAAATGTAGCCAAGCGCGGCTTAACCTTAAGTTTGACCCGAGCGGCTGTTATTATCTAGCTACGAGTTCGAGGCCCAGGCTCCGAGGCTGCTACTGACAAATTCCTGATGGAAAAACTCAATAACACTTTGCCCGACCTGGGAATCGAACCCAAGACCTCATGCTCAGCAGTCGCGCTTGCCACCACTAGACCAACAAGACAGGCAGTGTAGAACGTTAGTAGTATAAAAACACACTTGAATACTGTAATAGTACATTATGATATAAGTGCGGTAAGTTGAAAATTACAGCCGAGGCGATATTGCTACAAGAAAGCAGAGGCTGTAATTATCAAAGCGCACGTAGTTATGTCATACGACGTTTTATAACATATTAGCGAGGAAATAAATAAAACAAATAAAAACAATACAGCGAAAGGAAAAAGCGCGCGGAATAATTTTTACTTGTTCACAAATTAGCAATGCGCGCGCATCAGGTATTTTTTGTAACGCAAAGACAAAAAACAGCCAGTATTACTAATAAAGTTTTTGTTACAGATAAATGGTTGTAATTTATTGTCAAAATTAATTAAAGAATTACATGTTTATTTATTATATTTCATCTCCCAAAGTTAATTTTATTCATAAAATGTTGACCACTTTTCTGACATAAAAACTCTTTGCTAAGATTAAATAAGTACCGTGCGGTTTAGACGGAGCATCTTGATAAATCGTGCATTTTACTTTACAATAACGCACAAGTACGTAATGAGATACATTACGATATTGAAATTGGTGAAATAAGAGACCCTTTACGAGCAAATGTGTAATAAAATAAATAAATTAATCGTTTCTTAGCAGAATCACCATCATCTGCCTAGCCTTTTCACAACTATGTTGGGGTCGGCTTCCAGTCTAACCAGATGCAGCTGAATACCAGTATTTTACATGAAGCAGTTTATTAGCAGCATGTTCTCGGAAAATATTCGTAATATAATCTCCAGTGAATTTTCTTCTTAATTTTATGTTATCTTAACATTCCCTTCCTAAGGGAAAATAACTGACTACATACCGGTTGATAATTATTTTAACATACCTAATGTAATTATGAAAGTACATAGCCTATTTCAGACTCTTATATTACTTTTTCATAATAAAGAATATTGTGTGTGTAGTAACATATTTCATTTTGGAGAAAATCGGCTTATTTTTCGTGGGCCAATTTGTATGGATTACTGTGAAAATGTGTTTAGCTCTTTCCAGGTTAGTAGTTTATTTTCGCAAATGTTGTTGGGACCTACCAGGGGATTATCAGGTCAAAGGCGGTGGAATTGACGGCTCCTGAATAATATTTAGGTAGGTACCTAGTCTACAGATGAACGTTTATCTTGTATTTCTGTAGGTACTCAAATTGACTAATTTTCGAGTGATGTAGTATATAGGACTATCTTATTTATTTAGTAGTAGTTAGGTAGGTCTCGCTTTTAAAAGTATGTACTCACTAAAAACTATATTGACACTATTTACATCAAAGATTTTAGAAGGAATGGCACACACTCATGTTGGGGTCGTCATGATTTGGCAGTAGGGTGGAAAAATAGCTTAAAACAATCCATAATCAAAATTGGTTTATCCGTTCAGGAGCTATGATGCCACAGACAGACACTCAGATAATATACAGACACACTACAAACTTATAAAACCTCTCTTTTTTGGTCGAGGATTAAACATACCTACCCGTAAAGAAAGCCGAAAGGATTTTTTTGTTCTAGACCAAACCTTGCCCAGGTTTGGTCTAGAACAAAAAAAATCCTTTCTATTTACGGGGGTCAAATTTCCAACTTTTTCACAGGTTTTTTTTTTAATACCAGCCAATTTAGTAACTTAATACACAACAACAACAGCTTGCATAACTTTACTAAGACTACATGACTCCAGTGCTATTTAATGCACTCATCAGCAAAATGTTTTGAGTGCGTTACATTGAGTCCTACCGTAAACCGTGTTTTTTTTTGGTTGTTCCCCAGAACTGATTTTTGCGTAGAGTTTCTTAATTTGGTGTACCTTCGAGGACATTCCCACCTGATCACCACTAAGCTAATTTACAACATTGAAACGCTCTCTAGCCCCGCCCCGTTGACTTTGTATAGAAATAATGAATGAAAAGATACCGATCGGCCGAGCGCACTGACGACGCACACCAAACGAGAGTTATTGTTATTTTGCGCGCCAAGGGGGCATGGCTCGGCGCCTCCGCATGATTTAAGCGTAATTTTTTTTAACTGATCTGTCGGAAAAGACCGCGACTGTACAGAATGCTTGGTTGACGGCTTCGTGAAGAGTCTGTTTACACCTTGTATTTATAGAAGTTTGTTCGGCGAAAAAACCGCTCTGTAAATTCTGAATTGCGTTGAACCGAACGTGATTCCGAACGGAGTTTGTCGATGGCAAGGGAAAACAAATACTGCCAAATCGAATGTATGATTCGAAGACACATTTTTTTTTTTTTTTTTAGGATTGGAAATCATCAAATGACTTCTCCCGCTCTGGGCGGAGCAGGAGGGAGTGTCAGACTTTTACTGACTAAAACCCATCCATGTTCCTTCATCGCCCTTTATGTTCCAGGGCTACGGTATCTCTTTCGAATAGTCCCGCAGCCCCGGCAGGCTTCGGCCCTTGCAGACCCCTTCCTTAATGCTGACTCTCTTTGAGGCGCGCGTGGAACACTAACGCGCCGTCGACACGGCCTGTCGTCATGAGACGGACGGACGGCGAGCTAGCCCATAGCTCCCCGTCCACAGGCCCACGCTTACGGTGGCCGGAAGCCACCACGTGGCCCCCGACGCCCGGGGCGTCTCCCGCGCAAACTCCTGTACTGTGTTTTCTGTGTGTTCGTCAGTGTTGCCAGTGAAAGTTTGGTAATAGTAGTAGTAAGTAGTGTAAAGATTGGCGAACAGTATGGTTACGTGGGGTGTAGATGTAATTATTATTTTCTTCGAATTTATTATACTTTACATCTAAGTATTGTTGATTCGTCTACAATTTATTTTTATTTGTTTATCTTATCCGTAACTGACCGTGGCATCTCTTTCACTTTGGGCCCTATCAGCATACCAGCGCTGTGACGTTTTTTAATGTTGCAGCACCATGCTGAGATACCTTTTGGCCTTGTACAGGCTATTTCAGACATTTTGTTTTTTTTTTATGTTTAATTTTTACTAATTGATAATTTCATCATTTTATTAATGTGTTTTGTCCTGTGCGGGCTAATAAATGCTTTTTCTTTCTTTCTTTCTTTTACTTGTTTACTAGCTGTCGCCTTTAGACTCTGCCGCTGTGGGAATTCCACGTTCAGTGGTGTGACTTGTAGTCTTTACAATACCGGCAGGATGCCAAAACAATACTTTTTCCAACTCATTTTATGACATCAATTCTTAACTTTTTGCCTCTTTTTTTTTGTTCAACAAAATCCAAATTCCCGAGCGATGTCAAACATCCTTAACGGTACTTGTTCTTCGGAAACTTTCATAATTTCAGCTTCTTTTTCGGGTTTATGGTTTAAGTTTGCGAAATAAAAACAAAAAGATTAAAGTGGGCAGGATGGGGCAGTCAATTCTAGGGCTGATCATAAAACTTAGGGTAGCTAGAGGTAGCTAGGGTACGTCGTAAAAATGTTAGTGTTGGAATGTCTAGTAGGTGATGGTTATGTACGTAGGTTTATGTTCGGCATATGAATGGGGATCGGCGCATGACACGGAAAAGACGTAAGACGCAGACGGCGCACGGACATGTCTCTTCCGCGTCTTTTTCATACAAAATGTTCAGGAAATTATAAACTTTTTTTATTCCTTAAAAATGCCTTGTATTGGCCCATGTTAACATTGTGGTACATTTGTTTAACTTTCTAATACAGCACTTATTTTACAATTTAATGTTTTAGGTAGCGTGGTTTTGGTGTAACGGAAATTCAAAACGCATCGTCGCCAATGGTGACGTCAAACGCTATGTGTCAAAGAAACTCTCTTGTTTTAAAACTACTTAAAGTTTCACAAAGATGTTAATATAATATTGTTATTGCAATTTTTGCTTGAATTAAGCACATAATTGTTAAGGGTAAACAATTAAATATAAACAAACAAGGCAGATAGAGAGAAATGACGTCAAACGCTATGACAGGAATGGCCGCGACAGTCACGGACGTTTGAACTGTCGTAGAATATTTTAGAAGTTTAATAATTTTTTGAGCGACAAGCAGTAGTTGAACTTAACTTTTAATTATTTTCTTGGGTTGATAGTACTGTACTTTATAGATTTAAGTGAAGAAAAAAATACATGCAAAATAAATACAAATACATATTCCCTATTAAACATATTAAATTCTTAAATTGGTTGGTGGTTGGTCCATAATTCAAGCTCGCTCAGCGAGCTATAGAGAGGGCTATGCTTGGAGTCTCTCGGAGGGATTGCATCCAGAACGAGGTGATCCGACAGAGAACTAGAGTTGTCAACATAGCTCACAGAATAAGTAAGCTGAGTGACAAAGGGCCGGTCATATTAGCCGTAGAACAGATGACAATTAGAGTGGACGTGTTGTTGAGTGGAGATCGCGAATCGGCAAGCGTAAGGTGGGACGCCCTCAGGCTCGATTTGCCGACTTAGAGATAATTAGCTCGATTTTTCGATAAGTTCTATGGGTAACTATACCTCTGGCTACCCTTACGAAAAAAACGTCTGTTATTGTAAATATGTTGTTTTTTTACAGTAATTACCGTGGTTTAGAACCAGTAAAAAGTACTAAAATAGAGACGAGGGTTTCATGAATTTGCACGCTTGTCAATCAACGACGAACAGGTTTTATAATTGTTTAAAATAAAAGTTAGGTACTTTTTGTTTTCATACATCACTGCTCACAAAACGGTTAAGGAAAACATCGTGAGGAAACCGGCATGTCCAAGAACCAAAATTCGAAGACACGTGACATCTACCAACGGGTAAAGGCAAGGCGGATCATGGCGATGACTTAGGTTTCATAAAATAAAAGTCATCACTTTATATTTGTATAACTTTACTTAATATAATCATAATTAACATAGCTCATAGTGAGTCATAACATAACTGACTAGGTATACATTTAATTTTACTCATAATTACTGACTTCACAATGATCGGTCTCATCCTACCATTTTGTAAATCTTACTAGGTACTATTATAAATGCGAAACGCAAAATGATGTTGGCAAAGAGTGATAGATTTTTTTGGCATCTACCATATTATTTGCCCAAATTTTTTAGGTTTTTTTTTTTTGTTTGATTGGTAAATGAAGAAAGACTTTTTACGATGAATTTTCGAGGTTCAGTTATTCTAGATCGCATGGCTACGGTGTTTAGTTTTTCTTGGTAATGTGCATTCGTTGTTAAGTGTTTCGAATAGGTGAAATTAGAAATTTAATTATTCGAGATCCCATGGCTATGGCGTTAGGTTTTTCGTGGTAGCGTGCATTCGTTGTTAAGTGTTTCGTATTCGTGAACTTACGGGGACGTGATCTTCGGTGTTACACTTTTCCAAATCACGTATCACGCTCCTAAGAAAGTGTTACGGAACTGTGCAATGTAAATAGGGACTATTCTAAGTAACAATAACATTATAGTACCTATAGCATAGCATAAGCATAATCAGCCTACAATGTTCCCACTGCTGGGACACGCGGCCCCCTCTCAATGAGATGGAATGATATTACAGTATACAATATAATTATTAAGTTAGAAATTAAATTGCTTACGAGGTTGTTTATGTTACAATATGATCGATTATTTATTAAGAACTAGGTATAGTTCTTATAAATAAGGAAAATATAACAACATATTATATAACGCCTGTAATACGTGAAGGGTTAGGCAGAGGTTTATCTAATAGTACCTACATCCACATTTCGCCCACGTAATAGGGGGCGAGCCTATTACCATCAACCGGGCACAAATTCACACTCCGTGGCTGCTACTGAGAAATAAGGAAAAACAGCTGAATAACCCCCGAATACTGAAACGTCACTCAAAATTTAAGTAGCACTTATATTTAACAGATACTCAAAAGTAACGTTTGGCCATACGAAATTTAAAGTTTAGGAGCTGCTCAAATATTAAACAACCCTTAAATTTTGAGTGACGTTTCAGTATTCGGGGGTAAGACTAACAAAAACTTGTGATATATAGAAGCTACTAGTCGATTCAGCTGTCAGCAAGCTTCTCTCTTGCATATTTAATTTATTCACAAAAAATCGTACCATAATGCTCGAATACTTTTTTTGAAGTCAAATCTTTCAGTTGGTATAACATATTTTACGCACAATAAAATAAGCTAAATATATTTTAGGCTCTTCAGTTTTGAATTTACCATTTCTTTTCAGTCAATTGCTAACTCAATGACAAAAGATTTGCATCTGTATGTCAGTTGCACGGAGTATACAAATTCAATTACAATTTGTTTTGTTATGTGGTCTCTGTACTAACCCAACTTATTACGAATGTTTCACCAACAACAGAAGAGACTTGGCGCTCGGCGGTCACTGTTCTAACCTAACCCAAATGTTTCACCAACAATACAAATTTGATTTTGTCTTTATATTTTTTGTCAATTTCACTAATTCTTAATTGTCTAAAGATTGTTTGCTGTAATAAATCATTTGATTAATGTGGATTCTCCGGGGTAGCCCGCGAAATTCAAATTTTCTTACGTTTTTTGCAATTTGCAGACTAGTGCTAGGTTGTATGTTGGTTAAAATATTGTTCGCGACTGTAAGACGTATGTAATTACAGAATTGTAATCATCAAATTCATCAATACAACCCTCCGAGTTCATAAAGGTCGAGGAATGATTTTGACCTTGAAAAAGTCGTTCCTCGACTTTTATGAACTTGGAGGGTTAGCACTAGACGTAGCACTGATCTAAAAATGGCAAAAAACGTAATAAAATTTGAATTTCGCGGGCTAGCCTGACGCTTTCACCTTAAAGAGATTATTCTACGGATTAAATTTTTGACCTAATGAAAATGTAGCGTACTAAAATCATTCCAAATATTGCATTGGTATAAAAAAAGGTTGTTAAATTTGTTTGGGTAATTAAATTTTGTCAAAATCTTTTCGGAAAATGGCAGGATCCTGAAAATATCATTGATGGATACATTTTTTAGATTTTGGTTGATTTCTAGATAACTAAAAAAGAAAAAACGGAACCCTTATAATAAAAATAATAATAATCATTTATTTAACAGATCATACAATCCAATTTGTTAGTAGTACATACACATCTTAAACACTAGTGTTAGTACATAATTATATTTTGTTAATAATTATTGATAATGTCAAAATAATTAATAATAAAAATGTCAAAATCATACCACAATAATGTCAAAATCACCATTAATCATGTCAAAATCATTAATAAAATACATAGTCAGGAAATAAAAAGAAATAATAAAAGACAATAATCAAAAGAAACATTAAGTATTTCAAGGCACGCGTTGAAGGTAATACATACTTGTGTTGTGATCCAGTGCCTGAGTATTAAGACCTTCCGCCCTTATATGAATATGCGATCACTTTCTGTCTATATGTCAAGACCCTTTATCCTGGGAACGCGTGGAGGTATCGAGTTGAAATTTAAACCATATACTCAAATCTACAGTCTCTTGAAGCTGTGAAAAAATCAAACTTCTAAGTTAACCGAAAAAAAGATACAGCCTTTTATCCCGCAAAAAACGTGTATTTCAATACTCTCAAGGGAATCGAAATTTATAGGGTACTTCCCGTTGACCTAGAATCATTAAATTTGTCAAAAAGCAATGAAGTTTAATAACCAAATACCTACAAGTTTACACGGAACCCTCGGTGCGCGTTCCCAACTCGCACTTGACTGGTTTTTTTTTAATGCTCCACCGATTTCGATCAAATTTAAATGGGACCTCCTGAAAAGTATGTTCTTTGAAACAAAGATTTTTCTAAATTGGTTTCGGCGTCTTCGAGTAATCAGTTCACATACAAAAAAAAATGATTCCGACGAATTCAGAACCTCCGCCTTTTTTGAAGTCAGTTAAAAACGCTTGAATTAGTGTGAGTATGAGGGTGTGAGAAGAGCGCGGGCCTGTGGACGGGGAGCTATGGGCTAGCTCGCCGTCCGTACGTCTCATGACGACAGGCCATGTCGACGGCGCGTTCGTATTCCACGCGCGCCTCAAAGAGAGTCAGCAATAAGGAAGGGGTCCGCAAGGGCCGAAGCCTGCCGGGGCTACGGGACTATTCGAAAGAGATACCGTGGCCCCGGAATACAAAGGGCGATGAAGGAACATGGATGGGTTTTAGTCAGTAAAAGTCTGACACTCCCTCCTGCTCCGCCCAGAGCGGTAGGAGTCATTTGATGATTTCCCATCCGAAAAAAAAGGGTGTGAGAAGAGTGTATATGTATGAGTGAGGACGAATGTCGAAATGGCAGATGTGTACAACATCTTTTTACCAGATTGACTACTTTTTATGCTTCCTGATAAAATAATTATGATAGATTTAGTAGCCAGGAGGTCAGTCTGTTTTTATTTGTTTAAACATTTTGTAGAATATTGTTTTGTGGATTGTATTGGAAAACTAAAATAAAATAAATAATAAATAAAGAACGAACAACACACAACAAAACGACACAAGCTTCGTTGCTTAGTGTGGCATTAGATGGCGCTGTGTGTAATGTCCAGCGATATTTATTTTATTTTTTTATTTATTGGAAAACTAAATGGCGGCGTTATAGGCAGGTTTAGGTTAGCAAGGAGCCAAACGATCTTTCTACCTATGAAAATAATTTAAAAATTAATAATTACACCTTATAAGTATTAATAATCCTCAAAGAGCTTGGAGAATAATTTTGGAAAAATCCACAAGAAAAAGATTTTGATCTTTTTTTCTTTGAACCAGAGTACATTATTATAATTTATAATACTGTTATAATGAAATTAAACTCATTATATTGTACAAAGAAACCTTGTATTATTAGCAACGGTTTCTTATGAAAACATATGGAAGAATAGTTTTAGCGTTTAGTTGATCAATAAAACGCTTAATTATATTGAACACTTTTTTTGTGCCTTAAGCACTAGCTGTGTTTAAGGCACAAAAAAAGTGTTTAAGAGCTGTGTGCCAAATAAAAGCTACTGATAGTTGTAGACCACACTTTATTGAGCTAAGAATAATGACTTTTCCACCTAACGCATTTGAAATAGCAATGTTTGTTAAAAAACACCTACATTTATTTGAAACCCTAAATAGTCAACGTCACCGGGACAAAATTCACGCTGTGCCTCACAAAACAGCATTAAATGCAAAAAGTTTTCTGGGAATGGCTCCAAAAATTTATAATATTATACCCACGATTATAAGACTTGAGAATGATGCTAACAAATCCAAAAGAATGCCAACGGACTTTATGGTTAAAAAGCGTACTATTCCATTGGTGAATTCTCAACAGACAAGTTTAATATGTAATAATTTGGTGTGTCGTTGTGAGTCAAATGTCCGATTTATTTGAGCTTAATTCTAACTAAGTGTAATTATATAATGTAATTTGAATGATTAATAGTAGGTATATATTTTAATTTGAATAATATTTTTAATAATGCAATGCATGAAAAATTATAAAATAGTAAATTCCTTAATTATTTTGACATTATATTTATTATACTCTGACATTACTTTAATTTGAATCTATGACATTATTACTTATTAATTTGAATTTATAACATTGTACAAGGTATCATTTTTGAATTTATGACACTTAATTTGATTTTTTGAAATTGTATAACTACAATTTTATGAATTTTGCAAGCCTAAATTGGTACAATACAGTGGACTGCGCATTCATTTGACATATTATCTGGAAATGTATAAAATGTACTGTGACGAGCAATAAATATTTGAATTTGGATAATTTTCACAAGCAAAGCCGCAGCCCAAAGCTATTACATCATAAAAGCATTCCATCCTACACAGTTCAATCTTCTTTCAAAGAAATTCACATTTACTGTTCAGATTGGACAAGAGTTCCAATTCAATTACTTTAATTCCTTCCTGCGGAGTTAAGGGTGAAGGAAATGTGATTACGTTTTTGCCCATCCATAGCAGTGTCCGCTCTGACTTCTACGCATGTAGCTGGGTTTTATGGTATAAGCGAGGAGCGTTTAGGACAAATAAACATGGTGAATGTCGTAAAATTCACAATGTACTGGACCTTGCACTGGTATACGCCGTGATAGAGGCGTACCCCTATCACGGCGTATACCAGTACGTAACATGAAGCACATAAACTCACGCCCTTTTCCTATGGGCTAGGCAGTAACTACCGAAAGCCACCTGGTACGAACCTCACATGTTCTTTTTGTCGCGACGCATGGCAGTTGCCAGTACCACGCACCTGACCTTTTTGAAGAACCTCACCAATAAGGTCCGTGTATGTCTCCCGGCGTTGCCCACTCACATCTGCCTTGTATCACCGGACCAACATTCACTGGTCCTCTCATGTGGAGAGGACGAGTGAAAGTTGGTCCGGTGGACTCACCAAACCATCTAAGCATACTCTTTTATATATTAGTTACTTCATATTCTTTTAAACCGCAATGTCAACTTCTACAAATCAGTTAGTGAGGAATACTATATATACGCCTTGGTAAGGCTAGTGAAACTGCTAGGATTCTACTGTGGACTACTCATCAGAACTGACTATCAAAAATGTACGATTTGCCAAGTCAGTTGCTGGCTCTTGGGCTCGCACATTTTACTAGCCAAAAGAGCCCCAGTTACTAATAATCACACGTTAACGGAAAACGCTTTCCTCTATCCACTTCCACGCCACCCTATCCCTTAGAAGTTACCAATGCTTCACACGTGCACACGAGTTTCGTAAGAACGTATAGTAAGGCATACGTGACTCCCCTGCATAACTGCTTCCCTGGTAACCGGGCCCCGTCTCTGTTTACGACAAGGAATTTATTTCAAATGTTGCAATTGATAAAGAAAGAATGTGGTGGTGTTTTCACACTTCTTCGAATTTATATGCGCCTAGTATGTTGCTTGTATTTTTACTTGGAAAAAAAGGTGATAATTTCATCGCTTTGAGGTTTTGGTCACATTGCCAGCTGAGCGATAATATGCAGATGGGATGAGAATGGGGTTGGGGTTACTATGAAAAAGGACCCATACTTACCATTTTTTTTTTTTTGTTTTCGGATGGGAAGTCATCAAATGACTCCTCCCGCTCTGGGCGGAGCAGGAGGGAGTGTCAGACTTTTACTGACTAAAACCCATCCATGTTCCTTCATCGCCCTTTGTGTTCCGGGGCCACGGTATCTCTTTCGAATAGTCCCGCAGCCCCGGCAGACTTCAGCCCTTGCGGACCCCTTCCTTATTGCTGACTTTCTCCATACCCATACTTACCATGGCGTATCGTATTACCCAGTACCAACCTGAGTTGTGGAGGTCGGGTAGGCAGTCGCTTTAAGTAAAACACTGGTAGCTGAATCTGGTTAGACTCGAAGCCGACCCCAATATAGTTGGGACAAGGCTCGGCAGATGACGATGATGAAAAAGTATTTGATCAAGGGTGATTGTTATAACAACGGTAGGTGTCTACAACCAAACCTATGTCAAATTATAACAAGCTAATTTTGTACACGTCTTACAAACAAGATTGATTTTAATGAATGAATTTTATGTTTGTTACCCGACAGAGAGAGGCCTATATTAATGTATGTTTGTTCCTTTGTGGCACTCTAGAGACCAAACATTCTTACGTGTATCGATCGACATGACAGTTATCATAAAATTCAATAAGGCAACAACCAGACGCCATGATGTGAAATATAAAAAAATGAAGGTCGACGAACTGTGTCGAGTGGGATATTATCATTGAATAAATATTTGAAAATCGTCTTTCGGTTTCTCATATCATTTTTCATTTTTAATTCGACCATTTAGGATCTATAACGCTTTAAAGTTGGTTATTTGAAATGAAAAAAGTGAAAAAATCATAAAACGTCTGTGTGTTAAGAAGTTTATTTACTTTTTTTTTCATTATGTTCTAGTTTAAGTAGAATCCAAGTTAATTAACAGAATGACAATGTGAAAACCTTTTTATACAGAACAGAAAGTGATTTATTTTCATTAGTTAGTGTGTTGTTCGGGACTAGATTAATTAAGGTTCTTGTAAATCTAGATAAATTAGCATTTCGTCGTTGGTACGTCCCAAAACTATGAAAAGGACTTTTTCATCCAACTTTTCTCTCGCAGGTCTGCTGGAATTTCTTATGAAATAAGCAGTACCTTTGTGCTGATCTATCTTAATGTAATGTCCCGTTAAGTATTTTATGTGTACAATAAATAAATAAATAAGTGACAACCTAAATCAAAATGTTTGTGAGTTTTAATGTAGGGGTCATTTTAAGAGTTAACTTTCTAGATTCTAAAACTTTATTTCTCTTTAAAAAACAAGTCAAAGAGCATTACCTTTCTTCTATACAGTAATATTCTTCATATTATATATGTATATTTTAGGTAAATATTTACAATAGTAGTTTTTTTTATTTGTGTATGTATTTGTATGTAAGTATGTTTATTTCATAAATAGATATAGTTTTGTTTTAAGTTTTAATTTAAATTTTCTTGTTTGACGTTTCTACACACTGTGCCTACATTTCTTATCCAACTTTCCTCTCGCAGGTCTGCTGGAAGAAATTTCTTAAGAAATAAGCAGTACCTTTGTGCTCTTCTATGTTAATATATTGTCCTGTAAAATATTTTGTGTGTACATAAATAAATAAATACATTATCACCAAGTGTAATATGCTATAGTTCGTACTGCATGGATCAGAATGCTGGGTTGTGAAGAAGATGGGTTGGAATGGTTGCGTGTAGCGGAGGAGAGAATGTTGAGATAGATGTGTGAAGTGCCATAAATATATAAAGTAAGGAATGAGTATATTACAGGAAGTTTGAAAGTGGGGCCTGCTACAGAAAAATTAAAAGGAAATCGTTAGTCTTGGTATGGACATGTAATGGGTAGGGATAAATCGCACGTGACTAAAAAAGTGAAGAAAACACGTTGCGCCGACCCCAAGTAGAATCATACTACGGGGATAAAAATCCTATGTTTTAATCCAGGTCATAAACTATCTGTGTGCTAAATTTCATTGAAATCCGTTCAGTAGTTTTTGCGTGAAAGAGTAACAAGCAAACATACACACATACAAACTTTCGCTTTTATAATATTAGTGTGATTAGTGTTATAAAAAGGAAGTGAGTAGTTTCCGTTATCTTCCCTTTAATTACAAAAGTTATTTTAACAAAAATATGTTTTTTCTTAACAACTATAAAAGATGTTGTTACGGTTCTAACATAAGGAAAACAAGAGTGTGGAGCAAGCCGCTAAGTTAACAGTTTATGTGTTAAGTGTTCTCTCGAAATCTAGGGAGAGGACACAGTGATGAGCGGACCGGTCTTTGAAATAGGTTATAGTGAAATACAGTAAATTACAGATAACATATTCAGAACTAGTATAACAGCACCCACGGAGACTGAATTTGTGCCCGGTTGATGGCAACCAGCTCGTCACCTATAATATGGGACTTTAACATAACTAGCGAAATGTGGGCCGTACTATTAGGTACACCTCTGCCAAACCCTTCTGAAATTACAGGCGTGATGTTATGCTTTGTAGCAGAAAGGACATGTTATGGCTTAGTTCCACTGCTTTTGGAAGTTTTTTAATTATAAAAACTGGTACCTACAAAAATAGTAAAACAAAGTGTTAACCTAATTCAATTTTCTACCCTGTCCCACTAAGGTTCGACCCTACTCTTAACGCTTGCTAAGTGCTGACTCCAATAAGTGGGTAGCGCGCAAACTGTACAGTTTAACTATTAAATGCTTTATGTTTCCGATTAAACAAGATTATTGAAGTATTAGGAACTTGGAGTTACTGCCTTGACATGGTAATAGTTCGATACGAACTTACAATTTGGTTATAAAGGGTTTAAAACACCTCTTAACGAAGCCGAAAGGCACTTGTTCTCCTCGTCATTGCGATAATTTTTTTGTTCTACACCATACCTGGGAACCTTCTAGTTACGGAGATATTGGGGGTCTAATTTCCAAATTTTTGACAACTTTTTTTTAAAATACACGTTACTAATGTACGATTTTTACATTAAACACCTCCACGACCCCCGTACTATTCAATCCATGCATCAGCACAATGTTTTGAGTGCGTTACATTGAGTTCTACCACGAAACATGAAATTTCACCCCAAAAAAAAAGTTGTTTCCCGGCAATAATTTTTGCGTAAAGTTACTTAGTTTGATGGACAGAATGCTTGGTTGACGGCTTCTTGATGAGGTGGTTTACACCCTGTATAGTCCAGGAATATTAGGGGTTTCACCTCGGAATGAGAGATAGTCAGCTATAAACTTGTGTAAACCTTTATTTTAACACCCTAAAACTTGACTCAAAACCTACTTTTCGTAGGGTGTCCGCAACTACAGATATTCCAAGGTCAAAAAATCGATCTTTACACATTTATTGCAAATTTTTCGTTTCCTATGGGTTTTATGCTATTGTCCCACTGCAGGGCGAAGACCTCCGCGCGTCGCCGTTTGCTGCTGTTTGGGACCCATTGTCTAGTTACTTTAGTCCATAGCTCCTCCGAAATGCGAGAGATGTGGCCAAACTAGTTCCATTGAGCTTGACAGCTGTGTGACCTTCATCGGCAATTTAAGTTTTGGACCGCAGTATCGAGTTCCTAATACGATCAGTAAGTTTAAATCCAAGCTCTATTACTCGCTAACATCGTCCCCACTGTGGGTCACAGTGGGGACTTTTGATGCTTGGTTAGTGACCATGTTTGCGTTCTATGTCATTTAAGTTTAAACAAAAATAAAGTATCATCCGCAAACAACACAATGAGAAATAAAAGATGATCAAAAAATGAGCCTTGTGGGACTCCCATATACACATACTTCTTCGACATATTTTTTTGTATCCTATCTCTCACGTATGAGGTAAGAAGATCCAGAGCACTGTTCTGGACACCGTAATGGCGGAGCTACCTGAATAACGTTTCATGAAGAACGCAATCGAATGCCTTGGATAAATCACAAAAAAATGCCCAACGCTTCGCATTTGTCTTCCCATGAACTATAGACATGCACTAAAAGTTCAACACAAAAGGTTTATGTCATCATCAGTTGTTGAACGACACCTTGTAAAAGTGGGTAGGCACCAACTCGAACCAGCCATCGTAATATTCGTCCGGGTGACCTCGCTCACCACCTCTTCGCATTGCGTGGAGAAATAATTCAATATTTAATTTTTTCAACATCTGTATTACCATCTTAAAAAGAAAGAATATAATTATTAAAATATAAAGAAAGAATAAAAAGATTATCAAAATAAAAATACAGTACAATCTCAAAAAAAAACATAACTAGATATACGTAACAAACAGTACAGCTAAAACGGTCGCTAGTCACTTCGTTTTGCTAGTTGAATTTAGTTGAAGGAGTTTTTTTGTTTTGTTTCTTTGTTGATAGTTTTCGTCCAGAAGATCAAGCCGAGAAACGAAGTTTTCTTTGGCACTGCCGTCATAAACTTTCTCAAGAAGAACGTTTAGTTTTTCGCAGTTTATGTCGCTAAAATTATGCATGGGCGTTTTCCCTGCTATGTCTGGAGTCTTACAAAGTTCCTTAAATTGATTTTTGTCTAAAAGAGGCTCCAGTTTGTCGAAAAACGTGTAAGACTGTTCTAAAGCCGCTATATGAGCTGCTACCTGCTTGGACGAATCGCTTGCACTAAAAATGATCATGAGTTGCTCCCGATTAAATTTTTCTAAAGTTGTATCAAACCATTCGGTGTCTATAAAACCTTGCAGCCACGACTTTATTAAAATATGTATTATTTTACAAGATGTATTTGTAAAGTAGTTTCCAACATCGCTACAAAATAAATCTACAAGTTCAGAAGGATTTAAATCTGACAAAAGAGCATCTAATAACTCTACATTCTGACGCAGACTTTTTCGAAGCCCTCCTCGAACCACTAATGGATTAGCGGCTGGTAGATCAACGCAATTGAATATTTCAATTATCATATTCTCGTCAATACTTCTAATCAACTCAATAATGAAAGAAACAACATCCTTTGCGTTATTACGGACTGCAATGCATACAATACAACGTTCATTACAAGTGTTGTTGAGCACATTTATAAAATCGTCAATATTGTTTTTACTTAGCACATCTTTAACGAATTTGAGTAGAATTATTGCAATATTATCTAGTTTGCTAACAATAGCTTTATAAAGTGCTTTGGCCAATTTTTGGCTCTCCGAAAGTAAAATCTCAAACTTTTTGTTTAAATCTGCGTTATTTATTTCATTAAACATGAGTTGATGGTTTTCTAGTTTAGCATGGAAAAATCTTCGAGGGTCGTCTACTTCAGATTGAAAAAACGTATTCATTAAATACACCCAGAGAGAAGTTCTACAACGGAATGAATTTAGTTCATCGCAAAGAAACTCAGCAGCCATATACTTAGCAAATGTGTAAAGGTCAAACTTAGATTTATTCTGAATAATTTCTTCGACAAGGCATGATTTTTCTTCCTTAACTTTTATCCCTTCAATAAAATCACGAATTTCGGTAATATCGGTAGTATCGTAAGCATGAAATAACTGTATTTCATCGGTTCCACCAAAAATTACAAGAGATTGAGTATATTTTTTAAACTTTTCTACCATGAGATCATGACGAGAAACGAAGTTGTCTTTGGTACTGTCGTCATAGACTTTTTCATGAAGAATTCTTAGTTTTTCGCAGTTTATTTGCGTGTTAAAATAATGAATCGGTGCTAGCCCTGCTTTGTCTTGAGTCATGCAAATTTCCTTAAATTGGTTTCTGTCTAAAAACGATTCTAATATGTCAAAAATCCAGTAACACTGCGCCATTGCTGCTCTATGAGCTGCTACCCTGTTCTGCCAATCTCTTGCACAAAAAATGGTCATGAGTTGTTCCCGACTCAATTTTTCGAAAGTTTTATGAAACCATTCGGTGTCGATATCACCTTGCATCCACGACTTAGTAAGAATATGTATTATTTTACTTGATATTTGTTTATCGCATGGTAAAGTATATGTAAATTCTTGACATAACAAATCTACAAGTACAGAAGGACATAAATCTGACAAAAGAGCATCTAGCAACTCCACATTCCGACACAGACTAGCTCGAAGTTCACCTTGATCCACCAATGGATTAAATCTTGGGAAATCAGAGCAATTGAATATATCAATTATCCTTTTATCATCAATATCATTAATCAGCTTAATAATAAAAGCAAGAATATGTTTAGCCTGCCTCTGGACTGTCATACACACAATACAATTAAACATGAAGAAAGTTTTGTGTTTTTCGGTGACCATTTTAATAAACTCTTTAAGATTTTTCTTACCTAGCACAGCTTTGACAAATTTGAGTAAAATTATTGCAATATTATATAATTTGTCATAAATAAGACAATAAAGAGTCTTTTCCAAATCTTGACGTTCCAAAATCAAAGTCTTAAATATTTCGCTTAAATCTGTGATGTATGTTTCATTAAACATGAGTTGATGGTTTTCTAGTTTGTGATTCAAAAACCGTAGTGGGCCATAACGTTCAGACTGCAGAAATGTGTTAATTAAATACAGCCAAACAGAACTTCTACAATGGAATGATTTCAATTTATCGCAAAGAAATTCTGCAGCAAAATATTCGGCAAATGTGTAATGGACAAATTTAGGTTCATTCTGAATTATTCTTTCGACAATGCCCGTTTTCTCTTCCCCGACTTTTATTTCTTCAATAAAATCGCGCAATGTCTTCATATCGTTTGTGTCAAATAATTGTATTGCATCCGTTTCACCACATATTACATGAGCAGCAATTACTTTGTGAGCATATAAAAATGCAGTACGCTCAGTATCTACCAACTTCCTCATATCAGGATCATTGATACACAACAGGGGTTTTTTTTCTCCAAAACGTATCTTGAAAAACT
This sequence comes from Xestia rhomboidea, assembly GCA_963853795.1. Lineage (NCBI taxonomy): Eukaryota > Metazoa > Arthropoda > Insecta > Lepidoptera > Noctuidae > Xestia > Xestia rhomboidea. The sequence goes on from OY970776.1 coordinate 12,135,563, forward strand.
TTGAATCTACTAAAAGTTTATAAATTTTACTTAAATTAACGTATTTAGGATCAAACGAATCATTAAAATAAGAATCTTGAAATAACTCTGCTGTCATATACAAATGTAATGGTATGTCAAGAAAATTCTGTTCTACCACAAGTCCAAGCAGGTGACGAAATTGCCCAACACAATCTAGTTCACCTTTTTTTCTAGGGAAGCGGTCAATTTTGCTTGAGCCGAACTTTCGTAAAAACATTTTTTTTATAAACTCCAACTGATTTTCAGGAGACAAGGGTTGTATAGTAAAAGAGAAAGTTTCCAAGGCATTTTCTAACTGATGAAGAACGTTGTATAAACGGCTAGTTATCCACAAATGTATAACTTTTGACTTCTTAAAAATATTAACCAATTGAATAAGCTCATTCGCGAAATCAGGACATATTTCATCAAAACCATCGAGTAGTAAGACAACCCGGTTGTTATTATAACAATAAATAAATAACTCAATTTCTAATAAATTTGATCCAGTTACATTTAACTTTACTTTGTTTTTTAAAACGATGTCGTCACCTATGACAGAAACAAGATCAATTATGGTCTCAAAACCTGCTCTTCTCTCTTTAAAAGCTTTGAATCCAATAACTTGGAACAAAAATTGCACAGCTTCTTTTAAGCCAATGGTAGTTTGGGTTTCTTTTATTCTTCTCAGTACATCGGTATGGTCCAGTGAATTAATTTTTGAAATCCACAGCGCCGGATACTTATCTTTAGTATTTATTGCTAAATGAGTAAGTAAGGAAGACTTGCCCATGCCAGGTTCGGCACTTATTATAACGACTTTTTCACTCACATCTTTCAACGTCTCGGGTTGCAATGTGTTTGCCGAGTGTGTACCCCTGTTAACGTGATTTAATATGTTCAGTAATTTGCCTCGTGATTTTTGCCAGACGAGACGTTTATCGTACTTGTAACTGCCTATTAAGATAAACCAATGTACATTACAATTTCTATACGTATTGATAAATTCATCAAATTCTTCTCCGTTATCAGCAATCAAAACGATATCCTTCGTATCAGGTGTGAAATCATCATCCAATTCGTTAAATTTTACAACATTAAACTGATGGTTTGTTTGAACACTCGGATCTAATGTAATGTAACGACATATGTGTTCATTTATATAAACATCTTGTATTTCATCATAGGCCGGGCTATTAAGAAAATTGCCTATCGTTATTTTTTTATTGTTAATAATCATGTATAATACTTGTGAATTAATAAGACAATGCGATTCGTCTTTAAATAAAATCCCAAGTGGTATTTCTTTTCCTTGGAACACAATATATCTCTCTTCTTGCAACATGGTACGTATTGTATCTGCGAGATCTTTAAAGCTAATTTGATTGTCAACTCTTTCAACGATGTTCTCCGTCGCTATTCTTTGGATCTGGTTACACAAATTGCGATTAGAAATAACGATTATTTTTCCGAAAAAGTGCCTAATCAACAAATGAATGTCTGCAACATCTTTACTTTTACAAACAACAATGAGTGTAGGCAATTTAGATTCTTTTACCTCTGTCTTGACATCAACAAAATAATTTCCGATCCCAACATAATCCAAATCGATAAAGGTATATCCGTTAAAATTCCGTTCATCAAAATATTGCATTAATTTCATACTAGAAAGTGCATTTTCTTCAGTAACTATGCTCAAGATTTTTGCTGGCCCCCCAAAAAAACCATCTAATTGCAATAATTCAAGTGCAGTATTTTTAAATTTTATTTCAGGCAACGCGTTTTTTATTGTTTCAGTAAAATTAAAATTAAGAATGCTCAATAACGGGCTATTTAGGATATCTTGTTCAGCTTCGAGGAAGTATTTACAAGATTCGGTCAAGTATGAAGCATTAAAAGGCTGTTGCCACCATTTTTGTACACGATCGTGTATTTTTAGGAAAATTGCGTCAGCTTTTACTATCCTTTGCCTTTTTCCACTACCTACAAAACAATTATCAATCTCTTTCTTTAAAACCGTTTCTACGTTGTCCTCTTTTGCCTGATTTGTGTAAAATGTAAGGTTACACAAAAACTTTTTGATCAAATTTTTATCATTTTCTTCATGAACCAAAGAAAGGCGGGGGAAGTGTTGAATGTTTATGTCAAATCTACACTTGTTTGCTATCCCAACGAAAACATCACTTTTCAATTTTTCTAACAGCTTTAAATTGTCGTCGGATAAGGTATCAACATCAAAATTAAATTTTAAAGCCTTAGTCACGTTATCGAATACTAGAAGGTTACCAACTAAACCACCCAGTCTATTGGATCCTAAATCCGTACTTTGTAATATTTTATTTGGGCCAACCATATTTTCGTCCACTTTCATTAATACATTTGCTGCGAATGTCTCAGCAGAATTCGCAAAAATTTGTTTAAATTTTGAACAAAAGTAATCAAGTTCATTTTCCTGTGTCTCGTTGCTTCCACTAAAACTAAAATTAAGGTTTCCAAAATTTAGTGGTACTTTAAATTTCTGTGACATTAAAATGCTCTCTACTTGGTCCGGTCTCTCAGGGGATACGATTTTACAAATCGTGGCTTTAAATATGAATAACAAATTGTCATTGCTTGCAAAAAACGATTCTCTAAATTTAGCGTATCGGAAATGATTTTGCAATTCACCCTTTTCTTTTCTGACTTCCAGAATGTGTTGCGCAAGAAAAGCGTGATATGTTTTTATTAAATCATCCATCATCATACTATCATGATTATCTTTGAAAATAAACTTTGATAATTGTTTTGCTAAAAGCACTGCACGTGATTTGGCTACAGTTTGCACTAGAAGCTCTACATCTTGATCATCATAATCAAACTGAAATACGTGTGGTACTTTAGTTTGATTATCATGACTGTCATTATTTGTATGATCTCTCTTACCTTCACTTGTGTTTATAAAACTTGCACTTTCATTTGGTTCCACTAATTTCTTTTTTGAAAATTTCTCATAGGCATTGGTATAAATAATAAATTCACAGTCCATGTCTTTAAACTCACCCCTGAACATAACATCGTTCTTTTCCGGCTCGAACATTTGACTTATTTTGATATAACTCTCTAAGAACTTATGTAGACTGAAGTCTCCGTTTGATTTCATAATTTCTTCGACCGTAAATTTGTCTTTTTCAGGCTTATCTCTGTGCTTTGCTTGCACGAATATAATTTTTGGTTTATGACCTGTATTTGAATAGAACCTAAAAACGATGTCATCGAAAGCATCCAAGCTGTCAACGTTTGTTGCAATTAAGAATTTTTTAACTTTGTAAATATGTAAAGCTCTAAACAAAATCAGACACAACAGTTTAGTTTTGTACAGTTGTCCACTAAAGTTCGACGTTCCAGTTCGCTTTTGATAGCAAAATGTTTCCTTTCCGTCTGCTGTTTTTAACTGTTTATTAAGTGACTGCTGGTTTGACTTATTTTGTTTAAGTTTTCTATTTTTCATTGAACTGCCATTGTTAACATTGATTGATTTGGTTTGATTTTCAGTATCACATGTCACAGGTTGGAAGTATTTCGTATCTTCTCTTTCTTTCGAGCTCGTAAGATCACTCTTTCTTGTGAAATTAGTATCAAGTTCCCGCTGGCTACAAGATAATTTTAATTCATTATTATTGAATGTCTCCAATACATTTACAATGTTTTCTATATTGCCAGCTGGTTTATCTGATAAACGAGCAATGTCTAAAGCCGTTTTATTATCATTATTCCTAATGTTAGCGAGAGCTCCTCGTTTCAAGAGAAATCTGACAACTTCCGGTTCTCCCTTCAGCACAGCGACATGCAACGGTGTATTGTTTTTGTAGTTAGCATCTGTTGCATTTATGTCAGCCCCTCGATCTAAATATTTTTTAACCTTCTTTTTTTTTTCATCTGAGGTTTTGTTTTTACGAATACTACTGAACAGCAAGCTGTTGTTAAGTAGCTTGTCTTCAATTTCTGAATCATTGCAATTGTTCTGCATTCTAATATTTACATAGACTCAATATATTGGATTGAAGATTCTGAAACAATATTGATTATTATAAAGACTGTTTCGTAAGATAATAGATAGCAGTGATAGTCTAGTAATGTCCGTCGGTCTGAGAAGCCATAGGTCTCGAGTTCGAACCCAAGACACGCACCTCTGATTTTACGGATTCATGTGCGTATTGTATAATTATCCCTTGCTTCCTTGAAGGAAAACAGAAACAGGTAGACTGGTAGAAAATGCCCAAGGCATTAAGTCCGCCTTTGTACAGTTTTTACTTGTGCATAAAGTTTTAATAAATAAATAAATAAAACAACGTGAGGAAACCAGCATGCCTGAGAGGTAGTACTACTCGACAGCATGTAAAGCCAAGTCAGAGGCCCATCATGGGCGGCATTAAAACTCTGAAATCAGGTTAGGCACTAATCACACGATAATGAAAGAAGATAAGATGACATTGTCCAATAACAACTAAATATATTTCTACACATAGCTATGTTTTTAATTGTAATGTAATTGTAATTGTCTTGTGTTACTCTTTGGTTAATTACAGTGATTATGATCGTTTTCTACCGAGTTGCATTTCAAATACAAAATGATTTACCTAAAATAAAAATTTACCGTGGCCGTCCGGAACCTCTCTGATAAAAATGTGGTCTTCGGGGGTTCGCACTGTACCTACTGACTACGGAGTCAATTTATGTTTTATTTAACAATAGAAATATTATATTATCTGTGACAATAGCTAACCACGTACTGAAGGTGTGTGGGTGTTGTTAAAATTCCGTATTTCTTTGCAATTTTATTGATTGGCGCAAATGACCAGCGATTTTAAAATCATTATGTAAAGCTTTGGGTTTGCAGCTTTAGTAGTAAAGTAATTTCTACTTAGTAAGAATATTTGTGAAGACTTCAAAGGTTCAAACAGGTGATCTTTTAACCAAACATGAAGTCGTTCCATCTCAGACCATTAAATTGCTTAACATTTTCACTAAGGCGTTAATTGTTTGGTAAAATAAAGTTACGCTTATTTAAAAACTACTTTAAAAATAATTTCAAGTAAATTAAAAGACATGGGTGTTCAGGGTATTAAATAAATATTGAGATAAATTCTCAACAAATAATTTAGTTAGAGCGAATGAGGCACATTACTTCTTGCAAAGCACCTGTGAAAAGACGCCTCGCACACGTTTTTGTGTGCAACAAATTACTTTGTTTTAGGGATTTCTTGAGTATGACGGTTATTTACAATTGTTTCATTTTCTTTTTGCTGAACTCAATGATAACAAAAATAACTTTCCAAACATTTTTATTTTGAATCTGCAAGAAGATAAGAATTTAGTTTAGATTAATGATTTGATGTGCTCTTCGATATTATACACAATTCAGACTTGCCAGTTGCCGTGTCACAACTTTCCGCAGATTAATCTGATGTGTGTAATATCGTAGAGCAAAAATAACCTATAGGGAACGCTTTTAAAGGACAACTGAAATCAAAAACTGTTCAATACAAACAAATAATTGTCCATCAACCGATCAGCTGTGTTTGACTCGAGGTCACGCGCACAGCGGGCACTGCTGATACCGCCCTTTGTCAATGTGGATGAGTGTGCGCGTTTGTTTATTTTTGTTTATTTGTAAGAAAAAATTGCGATAACGCTAGGGATGGAAATCGATTTTGAAAAGGCCTTCAATGTTTCTAGAACCTGTGGTTTCCCAAGTATTCTCTCGAAGAAAAATTGATCCCAATGATGGGAAGAACATTTCTTGTGTGGCTTTCGTTTTCGTTATGGATCGTTTTACATCGTTTATTTTTCATTCAACGTTCTTATACATTTCAGGCGCATGATCATCAGGGAAAATAAATAGGTATGACTACAAACGAATATTCGACTTTCCTGTTTTTGTTTGATAACTCACAGACTGACTCACACAAAAATAGAACTATATCACTATGTAACTCGTATAAATTGCACAGACGGCCTTGACGAGCGAGCTCCTACCAACATGCAACGTAAACACGCATTATCTTCAATATGAATGCTTGCCTAATTTTACATTAGGTATTTAATTAATCAGGTACCTACAGTGCTGAATTTTTGAGGATATCTGTTTTTTACCTCATACGAAGACTACTTTTAAATTATTTTTTCCTTCATAAGTATACAAAATACTGACCTTTTGTTTAAGTCCTATAAAAATCTAAAATAAACTCCTTTTGTTTATTGCAACTTTCTGGCGGCCACGCCGGGTCAACAGCGAACAATAACAACTTCACGTCTTTTACGGTTCGAAAATAAAAAAGGCAGATTGTCAACATAACAGATACTATGAGCACTTTAAATGTGCAGTTCAAGATGTCGTTGCTTGTCAAGAAAATTAGCTTCGATGTGTCAAACTTGGTATAATTGTTTTAATTCTCTGGTTTCCCGCCTGCACAGATAAGTTAGTTGAAGTAAGCGCAGTAGAGCTGACTCGTGAAAATAATATCGTTCAGACTTACATCGCTACTTGTCATTTATGTAGAAGTGACAACTGAACTGTGCCAAATCACACGTTTCGTATCACGCAAAACATACATGTTTTTATATAGCTTTTAACAAATCATGGATAACATGGTATGTCAAAAGAATTTAATGTTTAAACTAAGTCTTCCAAATAATGAAAATTGAACTAGAAAAGTAAATCCACAATTATAACAAAGAGAGTAACTGCCAATTTGATGCGCGTAGATAACTATCGCTCAAGATAGCGGCCGGTCCACACAAGGCGCGGTAGTGGCCGCCTAGTGCGCCTTGGCAAGGTCCCTTACACCTTGCAAACCAGAACACAACAGCAGAATGATAATATATTATCTCGTATGAGAATTTCTGAACAAGTGATAGAGAAACAAGGAAATTAATAGTAGATTATACAACAAGTGAAAAAAAAGGGCATTTAATTCGAGGGACGAAGTTGTATCCCGAGAGCGGGGAAGGACTCTCGAATCCCTTGCTATGCTCAGGATTCTAGAGGATTCTTAAAAAAAATATCCGTAAGCTGTTATGCGTAAATAATGTTATGCGAAAATATAATTAGGAGTAACAAAAGTATGCCAAGTTATATTTGGTCTTAAAATTTTATGCAAATGGATAGGGAACAAACAAATGAATGTCCATCAACCGATCAGCTGTGTTTGACTCGAGGTCACGCACACAGCGGGCACTGCGGATACCGCCCTTTGTCAATGTGGATGTGCGCGTTTGATTTATATTCATTGTATTTTCGTTACTTCAAACGAAAAAGATAATGTTTATTTGGAAGAAAAAAATGTGATAACGCATGGCATGGAATTCGATTTTGAAAAAATAAAAACTCAGGCCTTCAATGTTTTACCTACGTTAATTTCATCTATCATTATAGATAACTACATATAAGTCAAGGAAAATAAATAGGTATGACTATAAACGAATATTCGAATTTCCTGTTTTTGTTTGAAAACTCACAGACTGACTCACACAAAAATAATATATCATTATGTAACATGTATATTACACAGTCGGCCTTGGCGAGCAGCGAGCTCTTACCAACATGCAACATAAACACACATTATCTTCAATATGAATGCTTGCCTAATTTTATTATGTGTACCTATAATTAATTTGGTACACTTGTTTTTTTTTTCGGATAAGAAATCTTCAGAGCGAGATGGAGTTTCAGAATTTTACTGACTAAAACCCATCCATGTTCCTTCCTCGCTCTTTGTGTTCAGGGGCCACGGTATCTCTTTCGAACAGTCCCGCAGCCCCGGCAGGCGTCGGCCCTTGCGGACCCCTTCCTTTGGCTGAGATCTGTTTGAGACGCGCGTGGAACACGAACGCGCTGTCGACATGGCCTGTAGTCATAAGACGGACGGATGGCGAGCTAGCCCATTGCTCACCGTCCAGACTATTTTTTCCTTCACATGTATACAAAACACTGACCTTTAATCCTTTAAAAATTAAAAATAAACTTCTTTTGTTTATTGCAACTTTGTGGCGGCCACGCCCCGTCAACAGCAAACAATAACAACTTCACGTCTTTACGGTCAACATGACATAAAGTATGACACTTTAACTGTGCAGTTCAAGATGGCGTTGCTTGTCAAAAAAAATCTCTTCGATATGTCAAACTTGGTACAATTATTTTACTTCTGTGTTTTCCCGTCTGCACAGATAAGTTAGTTGAAGTAAGTGCAGAAGAGCTGACTCGTGAAAATAAAATCGTTCAGAAACACATCGCTACTTGACATTTATGCAGAAGTGCCAACTTAACTGTGCCAAATCATTCGTTTCGTATCACGCAAAACATACATCTCATACCACATCATGAATAACAGTGGTAATATGTCAAAATAATTATGTTTAAACTATTTGAAATGATGAAAATTGAACTAGAAAGGAAAACCACCACCAAAATTTGATGCGCGTAGATAACTGTCGCGCAAGATAGCGGCCGGACATGCGACAAGCCGCGGTCGTGGCCGCGAAGTGCGCCTGCGCAGAGTCTCTTAACATCTTGCAAAACAGAACAAACAGCAAATAATATATTATGTTTACGAAAAAAAACCCCAGGCTTGTTGCAAATGAAACGTATCTCAGATTTTTTGTATATGCGTGTAATAAAATGCCACAAAGTGGCATCATCGAAATGATGGGTAAATGTAAGAAATTGCTATTTGTTTAGTGTCAGGGTTAACATTCAGGTATTTCAAAATGTTTTATGGCAGGGGTAACTTAAACGGATGTACGTAAAAATTGCGTGAAAGATACTTGTGCAAACCCACTTGCGCGAAAAGACATATGCGCGCATAGACACTTGCGCAATGGACTTTTGCGCGAACAGACTTTTGCGCTCCAGAATACTTGCGCGAATGGACTTTTGCTCGACTTTTTCATCATGGTTGTCGTTTTCATGGTTTTCGGGGTCGCTGATAACGAAAATGATGTCAAAATAAAATTCTAAGATGGCGCCGAGGAAAATTTTTTGGTTTTTCCATCATAAAAATCAAAAATCAAAATGAAAATATTTTATTTCACATAGGCCTAGATGGGCACTTATAAAACGTCGAAAAGTCAGGAAAACAACACCCATGAAAGAACAACTGAAAATTTTCGTCGGCGCCATCTAGGATTTTCATTTTGACCTCATTTTCGTTATCAGCGACCCCTGTAATCATGAAAACGACGCCCATAGTGAAAAAGTCGCGCAAAAGTGTAGTCGCCCATGCGCGCATAGGTCTTTTCGCGCAAGTGGGTTCGCGCACGTGTCTTTTGCGCAAATGTCTTTTGCGCAAAAGTCCCAGATCCTAAAAATAATTACAACTGGAATACTTACTGGATACTAGTTTTTAGTATTTTTCGACTTGATGAGCACCAGGAAAAATAATGTAAGGTCCTTACTTAGCGTAAAAGAAACAATGTAGGTAAACAGAATCGAATCATCATTTATTGGTTTTCTAGGTCTACTAAAACGTTATCTAATGATAGCGCAGGGTGTTCGAAATGAAGCGGCGATAGGCGGCGGCGACCTCTCGCTTCCGGCCCTGGTTCAATCCATGGTCCGGAGCGAGACGGAATGGGATGCCGTCACCTCCTCCTGCGAAGCAGTCATGCTAGCGAAGAAGGTGGCGGAACGTGAGAGGGAGAGATCCACACGTCCCGGCCGCCGCGGGATACGCCCCGGGCGTCGGGGGTCACCACGTGACCCCCGGCCACCGTAGGCGCGGGCCTGTGAACGGGGAGCTATGGGCTAGCTCGCGGTCCGTCCGTCTCATGACGACAGGCCGTGTTGACGGCGCGTTGGTGTTCTACGCGCGCCTCAAAGAGAGTCAGCAAAAAAGAAGGGGTCCGATGCCGGCTGGGGCTGCGGGACTATTCGAAAGAGATACCTTGGCCCCGGAACACAAAGGGCGATGAAGGAACATGGATGGGTTTTAGTAAGTAAAAGTCTGACACCCCCTTCTGCTCCGCCCAGAGCGGGAGGAGTCATTTGATGATTTCCCATCCGAAAAAAAAGGGTGTTCGAAATCGTTTATCTTATGGCGTTTGACATAACTGTCATGTAGTTGGTAGGTACCTAGTAGTAAACAAATTGTAGCAAAGGTGCACAGCTACTATAATAATATAAATATCTCTCTCTCGCTCTTACTTTGACTATTATTGGAGCGCTATAGTGTTGTATACGATGAATACGTATCAATAATCGAAGAAAGTCATGTGATTTGACTGAGTTTCACACATAAAAATAATTAATTAAAAATAATCCGGGAGTCTGGATTTGTGCCTGGTTGTTGGCAATATGCTCGCCCTATTTATTAAATGGGACCTAAAACGTGCGAAAACTAACAAAACTTCATTATAATTTATCGCCAAGGGCTTGTATTGCACCATATAAGTAATCGGAAACTTTAAGAGCTTCACATTACAAGAAGTAGATCATACTTGGAACTTGCAAAGTATGTACGGTTTCTGTAGTTCATCATAGTTGGAACCTTACCCACATTATGATACCCTGGTACCTCAGTATAAGTAAGGATAATTATTATCTAGATAATTACGTGTAAAACAATTGTAATTATTGTGTTTATAACACATTTGCTCGTAAAGGGTCTCTTATTTCACCAATTTCAATATCATAATGTATCTCATTACGTACTTGTGCTGTAAAGTAAAATGCACGGTTTATACTTTTTCTAATCTTAGCAAAGAGTTTTTATGTCAGAAAAGTGGTCAATATTTTATGAATAAAATTAACTTTGGGAGATGAAATACAATAAATAAACATTTAATTCTTTAATTTAATATTTTTGACAATAAATTACAACCATTTATCTGTAACAAAAACACAAAAATATTAATTTACTTTATTAGTAATACTGGCTGTTTTTTGAGTCTTTGCCTTAAAAAAAAGCGATGATGCGCGCGCCTCGCTAATTTGTGAACAAGTAAAAATTATTCCGCGCGCTTTTTCTTTTCGCTGTATTGTTTTTATTTGTTTTATTCATTTCCTCGCAAATATGTTATAAAACGTCGTATGACATACGTGCGATTTGATAATTACAGCCTCTGCTTTCTTGTAGCCCTCGCCTACGGCTCGGGCTAGCAATATCGCCTCGGCCGTAATTTTCAACTTACCGCACTTATATCATAATGTACTATTGTATTGTCTGAAACCTTAGCGGGTTTAAGTCATACTTCCTACTAAATTATAAATGCGAAACGTCACCCCATCCTCGGACCAACCAAGGCAAGAGCGGCTTAACCTGAAGATCGACCCGAGCGCCTGTTATTAGTTAGCCACAAGCTTTACGGGCAACACTCTCAATTAGGTCGTGGGGCTTTTGGGACAGGGACCGCGGTCCCAGATTTCACCTATAATATACAATAATTATTTTTGGGCAGTATTTTGGGACCACAAGATAAAGAAGTACAGATATCAAAAAAAGGTGATAACAATATTTTGATCAACAATTTTATTACATGAATTATCAGTACCGGTAATAAAGGGTAATATTATATGCCCTCGATTCAACCCTCTTACAGGACGAACTTTCAAAAACATTTCTTTTGCTGCTCCTTCGTTTGTTTGTTGGGTTTGGTTTGAAAAAATGTTTTAGCTTCTTACTGAAAACTCTAGAGCGTATTATAACGTTAAATTATTCCATAATCTCCATCATCTTCCCATAAATACCTATACCACGACACAAATTAATAAGGAAAGAAAGTATCTCTTATAATAACACAAAAATATTTAATTTGACGTGAAAATGTGACGGTTAGATTACTGAACTGAAAAATAATTACGTCAGCGTCGTTTTGCGTCTATCAACTGATATTAATATCAGCGTCCGTCATCATAAAATTATGATGACGTGTAATAAACTTAGACTGAAAATATGTGAAAACTAGCTTCTGCCAGCGGCTTCGCCCGCGTGAAGTTTGATAATTGTCCCTTGGGATCTTACTACTGGGATGAAAAGTATCCTATGTTTTAATCCAGGTTATAAACTATCTGTGTGCTAAATTTCATCCAAATCGTTCCGTAGTTTTTGCATGAAAGAGTAACAAACATCCATACTCACAAACTTTAGCATTTGTCACCACTACTTATTATAAAACAAAGTCGCCCGCCGCGTCTGTCTGTCCCTATGTATGCTTAGATCTTTAAAACTACGTAACGGATTTTGATGCGGGTTTTTTTAATAGATTGAGTGATTCAAGAGGAAGGTTTTATTATATAATTTGTCGAGCGGGCGAAGCCGCGGGCATCAGCTAGTAATATAATAAAGGATAAAGGATTACCTACAGAAAAACGGTAGGTATATTAATATCACATCATTTCTGAATTATCCGTAGACAGAAGTATGGCTTAAAGTGAAAACGCTAGAGTAGCCAGCGAAATTCTAATTTCCTTAGGTTTTTTGTAATTTGCGCATTGACTATTTCATGAAAAAGTCATTCAATGGAATTAAGTAAACGTAGAGGGTTGTATTGATGATTGTAATGATTATATTGTAAATCTGTAAAGTCGTATGTACCGCCGCGCGCCGTAGCCGTATTTTTGTTACGGTCGCGAATCATATTTTAATCAACGTATACCTGAAACTGACCTGCAAATTGCAAAAAACGTAAGGAATTTCTACCCTAGCGCTTCTCCGCTAATAGTAGGCACACAGTTATAGGTCATAGGAGAACAACCTATAATAGACTACCCAACCACAAATCTTGATTCAGGGCAGCTACTGAAACCTTACAAACAAGCCCCAATAATCCCGACTAAACCCAGGATCCAAGTTTTTAGTGACGTTTACAATGAAATGATAAATACTAATATCAGTATTACCTATATATTTTATTGTCTTATGCTCACCGTTTTTAGTAGCCATACCTTTTTAAATGCTGGTATTCACCTGAATCCGGTTAGACTAGAAGCCGATCTCAATAGTACGCGTGTCTTAGTTTTTATTAATGACCGCCTGCCAGCGGACTGTGTAATGTGACCCTTTACTAGTGCAGGTCCGATATCGATACCGAACTATCGAGCTCAATAGTCCGGTCGTATTACATCCACGAGCTGCTGAAACGAAAAGTCTCACCAGTCCAGTGATCGGACTAAATAAACAAAACTACTGAGAATAGCTGAATAGACTTGGAAACAGGCAGATAACCCTAGTGACCATCATGACCATCCATGACATGCTGAGTTTCCTCCGTGCTTTGGACCGTTGGTCCCAGTTGTCATTAGTAAGTAGATCTTTGACGGTTACGGTTAGTAGTCAGTGACCCGAAAGTCTGACAACCAGCCTTACCAAGGGGTATCGTATTACCCAGTACTAACTAGGTTGTGGAGGTCAGATAGGCAGTCGCTCCATGTAGAATACTGGTATCCAGCTAGCTATTGTTTGACTGGGAGCCGAAATACTGGTATTCAGCTGCCTCTGGTTTGACTGGCAGTTGATTCTAACATAGTTAGGAAAAGGCTAGGCAGATGATGAGTCTTTTTAAATGCTAACGCTATCATTTATGACCACTATACTACTATATACTATGACATTTAACTTTTACAAAATCTTCCTAAGACTTCAAACTTCCCCAAAATGTTTTTCACTTTAACAGTTCCAAACTTCCCGTAATTCCCGCCATTTCGCGCACATGCGGTCCGCCATTTTCACATCATCATCTCTTTTCGGTTTTATTCCCACAGATTATAATAAAATAAAAACCCTTGGGAGAATCATAAAAGGAAATTCTTCATTGTTAGAAAAAAAGTCGCTGTGAAAGTCGTAAACGGATGAGTTTCATCAAAAAAAGGTTTTTTTTTTTTATTGAGATGCAGATAAAATTGGGATGTGAGTCTATGATAAAGTTTATTGCGAGAAGGTTTGATGTATCTTCACATAAATATTGGTTCTCGAAAAGATGTCTGGGAGACTGTATGTTATGCAAAATACGGTTCGAGTGAGAGCAGTTTTCGCGTTTGATCAAAGTTTTAGTTTAGACAAGCTGTTGTCCGCGACCTTCGTTGTGAAAATATTATAAAAATATTGCTTTGCTATTGGAATCGGATTTTGTTAACAATTTCACGGAACCCTAATTATTTTTTTTAATAAAAGTAACCAAAGTTACTCCTTATAATATCAGCTGTCTACCAATGTAAGCCCTGTCAATATCAGTCTAGCCGTTTCGGAGATTAGCTGGAACTAACAGACGGACAAAAATAAAAAATACTGTTTTTTTTTGTAGGTAAGTACTTTATATACTTTCATATGCATTCAATAAAAACCAGCCAAGTGCGTGTCAGGTTCCGTAGTTGCCCAACAAAATATGCGGATTTGCATCGGAACTATTATTATAGTAAGTAAAAATAAAAAACAAACTTACATTTGCATTTGAAAAACCTATGCTCAAATATGTATCCAAGTACATTTTATAATTTGGTTGGTCGGTTGGTGGTAAACTTGTAAAGCCTACTTAGCTCTGACAGTTTTTGTTTTAACTTCGTTATTTAAACTACCATTGTGAATTGTTTCACACACCCAAACACAACCGTTTAGCTGGCACACACATACACACACACACTTTATTCTAACAAAAATGAGCACTTTAAAGCTTAATATTTCACAAACGAATCCCTAGATTTTAGGAATAGACTTGACTAGTCATTGATTTACTATCATCAAAATATTTCGAAAAAAATTTTAGAAACTCGCAATATTTTTAAAGACCTATCCAACGGCATTCCACAATATAAAGAGTACACAAGAAACAAAAACATCCCCACTTTAAGTGAACAAGAGATACCATAAAAAATATACTTTTCGAGATTTTATTTTACCACTTTGTCGGCGTAGCTAATCTGTATTTCATGCCAAATTACAGCTTTCTAGTACTAAGTCTTTGAGCTAAGCTGCGAACAGACGGACAGACGGACATGGCAAAACTATAAGGGTTCCTTGTTGACTATAGAACCCTAAAAAGCTGTTATTTTGAAATTACAAACAGACACTTCCATTTTTTATTTATATTTACATCTTTATTCTCTGAGAGTAAGAGCCATGGTTTGCTTACACATTGAATTGCTTAAAAAATAAAATCCACTGGTAATGTCCTTTTGTTTTGCCACACTTTCTGTGAAGATTTATTTTATCCCACAGGTCTACTACAGCATTTTTAGGTTCAGATAAAGACTCTTCATTTGTTCCAGGGCTCGGCTAACGAATTTAGAACTGCATTTCAGACAATGTCTCCTCTCTCAGCTTTTCCTGATTTTGTGTACCAATAGCTTCAGGCAAAGCGACCTCTGCATTGCCATCAATGATGTTATTTATAATACTGAGGTAGATACTTTTTACCGACGTCAGCGTGGCAATGCAAACACAAGCTGATCAGCTTGTGTGACCTCAGTCCGTCCTGTGCGACGCAAACTGACGTTTAAGCGGGAGTTTGGTGTATGAAAATAAACAAATAAGGCAAATTGTGTGTTCAGAAAGTGCAATACTTATACTGGGCCAGCTGTAAAAATCAAGAAGGACGTATTTTTTCATTTGTTAGTACTGTTTAGTCTATTTAAAATGAAAATTCATAAATTTAATTTACTCAAATATCACTGCCGCGCTGTTGCCGCCTTGACACCTACACGAACGAGACAAGTAGTGCGTTGCATATGAGTGACAGAGAGCACGAGATAATGGCGTGCGGTGTTGTCAGTTTGAACGACGTAGAATATCGCCATGTTTTTTATTTTTTTTAATGAGTATGACGTCTCTATTGGTGAAATCTCATTGATTGCCATAGTCAAGTTATACTACTCGTAGTATCCGAACAATAACAATGAAAATTAACGTCAATACGAAAAAGAAGAAGCAGAAAAAGATTGCACATTGATATCAATCAATCAATCATTTTAATATCAGGTATCTTAAGGCTCATAGATAAAATACACAAAATTGCATTACAACATAAAAATATACGAATTATCAATTTGTGTGCTCTGGAGGGGGAGTCTAAAAACGCCATATTGATCAATTCCTCGAAAATCAAATCAACCACAAAAGCTCCTTCCATTTTTTAAATTTTCTTTTCATAACACGAGTTCTTGAAAGCTCATGTTATCTTGAAGATAAAAGTACCAGGGAAGCATGAGTTTACGGCAGTCATTACTTCGTCGTAAAAACATTACGACTTTTACTTTTCTTACAAAGTATTGCATGGAGTATTGAACGGAGAGTTTGCAAAAGGCCGTCTCATTTATTTATTTTTATATTCATTTATTTATTCATTTACATGTCTATATTGAGATAGGTTTAACAGCGGGTACCAAACTAGAGTTTACAGTGTTCTGCTAGCGCAAGAAATATACTTTAGGTTTAGATAAACAACCAAAATAATTTACTTTATATTATTTAAAAGTAATTAAGTATAAATTAAAAAGGAAAAACAACAAAAGACCGTATCATTAACACAAATAACATTCGAATTTCTTGCCCTACAGTATTTTTGTGACGCTTAGAGCAAAATAAATATCACCCATAAATCAGCATCAAAGTAAATGTGCAAAGCAATCCATTTTGAAATCGATTGAATTTAGTACATGCGGAAGACTTCGTAATATAATTTCTTGAGGGTAATACTTCCACTTTAAATATCTTTATAAATGCTGTACACCTACAGAGTATAGATGGTTTTTTAAACCGTATCATTTGATGAAACACCCTACAAGTAAGAGCAGTCCAATATTCACCGACTAACACAGTCAGTGCTGCGAAAAATGGTTTACCTGTACCGCTAGCCTGCATCTTAGCACTCCATCATTCGTTTTTACTCCATGTCCACGTGCTATTGAGCGTGTCCTAAGAGTTTGTGACATTTGAAGATATTTTTGTTACAACAAGATAATATTTCTGTTGTTTTACGGCTTTTTCTATGGCTTCATCATCACCGTTAAGCTTGGTTGACTGGCTAATATTTTCGCCACGGTATACATAAGAGATCTACGTTTTGGAACGGGCAACTAGCTTCGAAATTCTGAATTACGGACCGTTTTTGTTACAACTTCCTAGTGACTGTAAGTGGACTAATTGAAATACATAGATGTTTTGAATTTGAGTTCGAAAAGATAATAAATAAAATAAATAAATATCGCTGGACATTACACACGGTGCCATCTAGTGCCACACTAATCAACGAGGCTTGTGTCGTGGACACCAGATAGTTGATATACTACATAGATACTTTTTGTTTGTAAATCATACTTATTACACATATTAACATCCATGACTCGGAAACAAATGTCCATGATCATCACACAAACATTTGATCCTACTAGGATTCAAACCCGGGACCCTGAGAACGTAATGCAGCCTCACTACCGCTGCGCCATTCGGGTCGTCAATAATTATAAAGGGTGGAATACACCAACGCACAAACGGTTACCACATTATATTTTTAATCGGTAATTAAAAAGGACATCCATACAATGCATTTTTTTCATCATTATCATCATCAGTCTATTAATGTTCTCACTGCTGGGACACAGGCCTCCTCTCTATGAGAGGGAATGGGCTATAATCCACCACGCGGGCCCAGCGCGGGTTGGTAGATGTCACATGTCTTCGAATTCTTGGTTCTAGGACATGCCGGTTTCCTTACGATGTTTTCCTTCACCGTTTTGAGAGCAGTGGTGATGAAATAAATTACACAAAGTAATGCGCCTGTCTGTTCGAACCCCACGACTTACTGTTCGTAAGTCGGGCCCGCCACCACTGGGCCACCGCTGCATTTTTAGGCAAATAATCGGAGCTTTTTGACATAAATACACACGCGTGTATCCAATTTGATGTGTTTTAGTTTAAACTACCTACTGTGTTAAAATGAAGATTGGTCTGGAACCCGATAGTTATCACATTATTTCGTGTTTTCTTACATATTTGGAGAGCAACGAGCAATTTCATACAGTCAAACCTGCGTAAAACGTTGTATAAATGTTATCCTGCGGAAGGGAACCGCACATACACCAGGTGATTTTATTCAGGAATTATCACACTAATCACAATAATATTATAAAGGCGAATGTTTGTATGTGTGTAGGTTTGTTACTCTTTCACGCAAAAACTGCTGAACGAATTTGGATGACATTTAGCACACATAATATAGTTTATGACCTGGACATAGGATTCTTATAATAAGTTGTAGCTAAGTTAGTTATACCTAAACTAATACTAACTAGTCAATTATAATAATTGTAACTTGATCTATGAAGAAAGGTACCAACTTACAAAATTAGATCATTTAAACTATCAGATTAAATAAAATTTTCCCATCTATGTTGGGGTCAGCTTCTAGTCTTACCTGATTCAGCTGAATATCATTATCCCTTGATGTGTCCACGAAGTAGAGACAATAGTTAAACAATGGTGTCTCGAATAAATCGGTCCTTTGACAAATCATGATGTATTTAGATTTCCATCTACACAAATATTGTAAAGAGGAAAGATTTGTATTTTTGTGTGTGTGTGTGTGTATGTTTGTAATGAATAAACTCAAAAACTACTGCGCCGATTTAAAAAAATTCTTTCACCATTAGAAAGCCACGTCTTTACTGAGTAACATAAATATTTGGTCCCCGTACTCCCACGGGTACGAGAACTACGCGGGTGAAACAGCAGGACTTCCGCTAGTATTCAATAACATACATACGTGCGTTATATAAAAATGGAGAATCAAAGTGGCTTAAAGTCACCCAAAAGGCAATGGAGAGGGCTATGCTCGGAGTTTCCTTGCGTGGTCGAGAGAATCAAGAAAACCAAGGTTACCGACGTAGCCCGAAGAATTGCCAAACTTAAGTGGCAGTGGGCAGGGCACATTGCTCGCAGAACGGATGGCCGATGGGGCTGAAAAGGACTGGCTGAAGACGTTGCGTTGGAAGGCCTCCCACTAGGTGGACCGATGACCTGGTGAAGGTTGCGGGGATTCGCTGGATGCGAGTCGCACGGGACCAGTCAATGTGGCGACACGCGCGGGGAGGCCTATGTCCAGCAGTGGACGTCTTTCGGCTGAAATGATGATGATGATGATTAAAATGGCTTGCTGCCGAAACAGTGAACCGTGTCATCATTAAAGCACTTGGATATAACAAAATTGTGACAAGGCTAAAACATTGAATATTTTATGAAGAAAAACTAGAACTTTTACGTAACACCAAACCATTAAATATTAAGGCAGAGTGACCAGTTAATTTTGTCAATTTAATATTTCCTAAAACGTTTATGTAAGTAACAGACTATTAATTTCTCAATATTAATAAACAATGTCTTTGACTAGCCAGTCAAAACAGAAAAACAAATCGAGAAATTATATTATTATTTTGGTTTCTAGACAGAAACAAAAATACAGTGATTATTGTTTATTATTTTTAAAAGGAATTAAATTTTTATTATTTAGACGTTTGAGCTGATTTCTGATTGGCAAGATGCAGAGAAAAAAATAAAAATAAGTAACATTACATCACGCCTGTTATCCTCAAAGGGCTAGGCGTATCGTGTGGTTAGTGCCTAGCCTGTAGTTTTATGCGGCCCCAGGGTTAGCCTAAACTAGTACCCCAGGGGCTGCGGGACTATTTCGGGGCTGCGGGACTATTCCGGGGCTGCGGGACTATCCCGGGGCTGCGGGACTATTCGAAAGAGATACCGTGGCCCCGGAACACAAAGGGCGATGAAGGAACATGGATGGGTTTTAGTCAGTAAAAGTCTGACACTCCCTCCTGCTCCGCCCAGAGCGGGAGAAGTCATTTGATGATTTCCCATCCTAAAAAAAAAAAAAATGGGTACCTAATAAATTGGCGGCGGCGACCTCTCGCTCCCGGCCTTGGTTCAATCCATGGTCTGGAGCGAGACGGAATGGGACGCCGTCACCTCCTTCTGCGAAGCAGTCATGCTAGCGAAGGAGGTGGCGGAACAGGACAGGGAGAGATCCACACGTCCCGGCCGCCGCGGGAGACGCCCCGGGCGTCGGGGGCCACGTGGTGGCTTCCGGCCACCGTAGGCGCGGGCCTGTGGACGGGAAGCTATGGGCTAGCTCGCCGTCCGTACGTCTCACGACGACAGGCCGTGTCGACAGCGCGTTCGTGTTCCACGCGCGCCTCAAAGAGAGTCAGCAATAGGGAAGGGCCGAAGCCTGCCGGGGCTGCGGGACTATTCGAAAGAGATACCGTGGCCCCGGAACACAAAGGGCGAGGAAGGAACATGGATGGGTTTTAGTCAGTAAAAGTCTGACACTCCCTCCTGCTCCGCCCAGAGCGGGAGGAGTCATTTGATGATTTCCCATCCGAAAAAAAAAAAAAAAAAGGGGTACCTAATAATACAAGTACAAATCGCTAGTTTTGTTTAAATCCAATGTAATAGGAGGCACGCCTATTACCATCAACTGGCATACATCTATCCATCTAGACTCCGTGAGTGCTGCTGACAAATTCTTGGGGTTTGATTCCCTCATGTGCAACAGCTAGCTATAGCTAGGCCAAGGAGGCAGAGACGAGAGACGAGAAAGTCAAATACAAGTTCACAAACAAAAACAATTTTCAAAATAAGTAATTGATTTCTACTGAAAACTAACTTCATCCATCACAAAATCAATTACTAAAAAAATTCTGCTTAAACTAACAGAATTCTCACATCTAAAATAGAATATGTTTCTGGAAATGTACTAGGCGAGCAGGAGTTAGCAAACACCACTATTATTGGTCGTACAATAACATTCCACCTCAAATATGTAAAGTCTAACAGACGGCTTGGTTCCTTCCTACGTTTGTTCAAATGGAGGAGCGTTTAGACTGAACGATTTTTATGTAATCATCATATCATTGTGCTACGTTATCTGCTTGGGGTCGGCGCAACACTTTTTTTTCTTCCATTACTGTCAACCGTTATATTCTGAGTTACCTACTCCTTTTTAGGGTTCCATAGTCCTGACAACCCTTATAGTTTCGTCATGTCCGTCTGTATGTCTGTCTGTCACTCTAAGAAACCGTTAGTACGGGAAAGCTGTAATTTTGTAGAGGTATGAATATCAATTACACCAACAAAGTAGTAAAATCATTTTTTTTAGGGTAGCTACATGTGAAGTGGGGCTGATTTTATTTTCGGCGTTAACGCCATCATGTGGAGTATCGTTGAATAGCTCTTTTAAAATAACGTTTTGGGTTTTTTAAAACTATTTTTCGATTTAATGCTCCATTTACGAAATATTAAACTTTAAAGTGAATATTTTTGTTCCAGTAGGGCGTCCATTTTTCAAGCCAGCAGTAAGTTTAGACAACAGCAAATTAAAAACAAAAAAAAAAACTGGAAAAAATCATGATCATAGTGAATTTTTCATTTGGGGTCGACGCTGAATGTCGTCTTCTTCCATACTTCTCTATAACTCGTCATTTCATCAAACACTAAAAATGATCCTGAGAAAAATTAAGAATTCAACTCTGGGTCAGAAGAAACTGTAAAACAAAGTTGTCGTACTTTGTGTTACAGTTTTCATAATTATATAAGTATTAATAACGCAACGTTTCAAGCATTACTTCAATAGTTAAAAACACTCGATACTTATATTGTTACATTCTATGTATCTATCTATCTTTCGTACCTATCAACATGAACTATATTGAATTTACTACATGCCGATTCTCCAGGCAGTCCAAGAACTACAAAGTCCATAACTGTCCAGTCCAATATAGTACTGACCTAGTAAATTTCCTCAGTCTAAACGCTTCTTAACAGAAACGCTCGTAACTTTAAGATAGCAAAGCGAGGTCTGACCACTCTGACCAGTCTGTTCATAACTGTCTGTATTTGTTGTTCAACTTCGTTTTCTGAACAATTTTGAATAGAAATACTCGTTTGTTTGCAATTTTCTAGAAAGTTTGTTGTATTCCATGTTGGAATATTTTCCCGTAGAACGAGAAATAAAAAATGTTATTTTGAACTTTCAATAAGTTAGTTGAAGAGTAGTATCTATTAATTACAACAACATTGAAAGTTTACCTTGTGCCATAAAAAAACTATTTTGCAAAAAATAAAACCGACTTCAAAAAACACAATAAAGTGAAAAAAGTGCTTCAGAAGTTGGTGACAAAAAAACTAAATCAATCAAACAATGGTCACCGACTTCTGAAGCTGATGTTATTTTCACTTTTTTGTGTTTTTTGAGGTCGGTTTTATTTTTTGCAAAAAAGTTTTTATTTTTCATTTTTTAGTGGTTCACATGTGCTTCACCCCTTCACAGCGTACCGGCGTGATGTTATGTTATGAACTGGTGGAAACAATAGACAGACATGAGATTTCAGCAATCCCAGTCCATTTGCTATCATTTATTGAGGAGTTCCGTTGCCTACCTCAGAAGTTCTTCATCAGATCTTCACCAAATTGAAATGGGACCACCCCGACAAAGTTCTCTTCCAAAAACTACCCAAATCGCTTCGAGTGAGCCTATACAATTTGAAGAGTTCTCTCTATTTCTCCAGGATACCATCATCAGATCCTAACTTAAAGATCATGGGACCACCTGGGAAGAATACCCTTTCAAAAAAAACAAAAAATATCCAAATCGGTCCAGCCAACTTCGAGTAATCTTCCCCGATTACTCGAAGATGGCTGGACCGAGGATTTTTTTTGTTTACATACATACATAAAAAAAAAATAAAAAAAAAGGTGAAACTTCCTTCTTTTTGAAGTCGGTTAAAAAGTAGGCATAGTGGATGTAAAAGTACCCCGAAACGCAAAAGCGAAAGGCGAAAGGGTTTTTCCAGTCATAACGATATTATTTTTTGTTCTAGACCATACCTGGGAACATTTCAGTTACGGAGATATTGGGGATCAAAATTTCAACTTTTTCACAAGATACAAGATTTTTATGTTATAACTTTACTTGAAAATACGGGGGTCGTGGAGGTATCCACGACCCCCGTATATTCAATTACGATTTAACGAAGGGAAACGATGTTCTTTGGGGGTGAAAAACGTTTTGTGGTAGAACTCAATGTAACACACTTAAAACATTGTGCTAATTGGTGGATTGAATAGTGCGATGGTCGTGGAGGTGTTTATAATAAAGTTACAGCATTAAAAAAAACATGATTAAAAAAAACTTAAAAGTTGGAACTTTGACCCCCAATATCTCCGTAACTAGAAGGTTCCCAGGTATAGTCTAGAACAAAACAATGATCGCAATGACGGGGAAAACAAGTGATTTAGGCTTCGTTAAGGGTCTTTTTACACCCCAGGCATTTTCCAGTTTCTGTTCAAACAATGAGAATGTTCAGTGAGCTCAGGATTTAAGCAAATCATCATAATAAACCTTAGCTGTTCCCACATAAACCAAAGATGAATGCAGATCAGATACTATTGAATTTGAGGAGCTCGTGGCTAAACAATAACAGCCGCTTGGGCCGATCTTTAGGTTAAGCCGTGCTTGCCTAGGTTGGTCAGGGATGGGTGACCACCCATTACATACCGAGTTTCCTCCGTGCCTCGGTAAGCACTTTAAGCAATTGGTCCCGGCTGTCATTTGTAGATCTTTGAAAGTCGTTACAGGTAGTCAGTGGCCCAAAAAGTCTGACAACCAGTCTCACCAGTACTAACTGGGTTGTGGAGGTCCGATAGGCAGTTGCTTCATGTAAAATACTGGTATCCAGCTGCATCCGCTAAGACTGGAAGCCGACCCCGAATTAGGTTATTAGACCAATGAAAGACATAAGTCTGCCTTGTGGCATTAAGTCCGCCTATGCTTCATGTACATAGTGATGTACATGAAGTTTAAATAAATAAGTTTAGTATATGAATAATCTACACTTCTACACTAATGTTATAAAGAGGAAAGATTTGTATTTTTACCCGACTGCGCCAGAAGGAGGGTTATGTTTTTCGAGAGTATGTAGTATGTATGTATACCAAGGGGTCTCGTATTACCCAGTATTAACTGGGTTGTGGAGGTCAGATAGGCAGTCGCTCCATGTAAAATACTGGTATTCAGCTGCAACCAGTTAGACTGGAAGCCGGCATCAACGTAGTTGGGAAAAGGCTAAGCAGAGATGATACTGTTGAATTTGCAGACCCTACGTATCGCCGTAAGCTCTTAACTCCATAACATTGTAAAACAAAGTTCCTTACACTTCGCGGATTCAGCTCGTTGAGTTCAGTTGAGAGGCTCTCAAGTCTTGACACCCTCATTACTGCTGGCCCCTGTGGGTCGCACTCAAGTGAGTGGCGTACGACGGTTAAAAGGGCAACTCTTGGGTTTTTCGTAGATGGATATTTTCTTGTTTTGATTCACGACGACCATAAATTAAATAAACACATTGACAATGTTAATAAAAAGAAGGTTTTTTTTTTTTCAACAGATTATACATGGTGTAAACGGACCCTTCACGAAACCGTCAACCAAGTATAGGCGAGACGATAAAAAAAATGTAATTAGTCCGTCAGTTAGATTATCAAATAATATTTGACCCGTGTTTTTTCTTTTGTTACGTAAACCAAAATTGACGAACTTATGACGCTTTTAAAATTCTAAAAATTATACCTAGGCGTGACGTATTGAGATACGTCACGCCTAGGTATAATTTTTAGCTAGTTCTGACGTCACGAGCCCGCACTCCCGAGTTTTGATGCGTTTTATCTTTTGTCAATTTTCATTGATTTACAAAAACAAAAAATACGTGTCCATTACGTTCCAATACTCTAACTGACGGACTAAATGGAAATCCATTTAGTCCGTCAGTTAGTCCGTCAGTTAGTTCCGTCATTTTTTTGATACTGTCGTCATGCCTATTCTATACACTAAACTAACTAAAGTAACTCTACGTAAAAATTATTGCTGGGAAACGACTTTTTTTTGGGGTGAAAAATCACGTATAACGGTAAAACTCAATGTAACACACTCAAAACATTGTGCTGATAGCCACATTTAATAGTAAACGGGTTATGGAGGTATTTTAAGTAAAATTATGACTTTACAAACTTATTGTATTAAAAAAAAACTTGTGAAAAAGTTGGAACTTTGACCTTCAATTACGTAGTAACTAGTAGGTATTATAAATACGTTTTATTTATTTTCTCTCACAATGGTTTTGTAGCACATAACAGTTTAGAACTATATAAATTCACATTGTGAGAGCTGGTGCCTGAAGTAAGTTTAAAAAAAAAACCTGTATTACAGGTCACCAGGCCCCACTTAGTGGCATCATAAATAAACTGGCAGGTAGCATGTTTAAAAACTTGACTCTCAAAGGAATCTCATAATTTTGCTGTTTTAAGCAGGAAGAGGTCAATGAGAGGCGAGAGGTTCACAACAGACCTTTATAACGAGCCCTCAACAGAGGCAGAGCACTCTTTGCAATTCAAAAACAAAATAATGAATGCTCCCGTGTAAGAGGGACAAAGATGAATGAACAACACGAAACATTCATTGTGATTATTTTCCCATCATAAAACTATGTAGATGTGTGCCGTACTCATCTAAATATAATGCGATTGTCGCACAACACGGGTGGACACACGGAGCAGCGCGTTTCTTAGCGTGTCGATGACAATTTAAATAGAGTCAGCCTAAAAGTTGGCAACGACTTTGGCACTTTTAGTAACGTTTATCAGCTTCTGTGATGTGCAAGCAACAGGACAGGCAAGACACCATATCAAGTGTCCTATCGTTTGTTTGGCAACACCATATTTATAATCCAGGGCAGAGTCATCATCATCATTCGTCCGTCGACACGGCCTGTCATCATGAGACGGACGGACGGCGAGCTAACCGTCCGTCCGTCTCATGACGACAGGCCGTGTCGACGGCGCGTTCGTGTTCCACGCGCGCCTCATAGAGAGTCAGCAATAACGAAGCGGTCCGCAAGGGCCGAAGCCTGCCGGGGCTGCGGGATTATTCGAAAGAGATACCGTGGCCCCGGAACACAAAGGGCGATGAAGGAACATGGATGGGTTTCAGTCAGTAAAAGTCTGACACTCCCTCCTGCTCCGCCCAGAGCGGGAGGAATCATTTGATGATTTCCCATCCGAAAAAAAAAAAGGGCAGAGTCATCTCCCGGGCCAGTCTATTCAAAAACTTCCAGGTCAGCCATGGCAACTCGTGTAGGAGATTTTCAGCAAGCAGCACAGATGGGTTGGCTAAGGAAACAGTTTCTCGCCACAGCTTGACCGTCATTCTTTAGAGCGTTCGCCTGTGAGCGGAGATACACACTCGGGCGGTGAAGCAGAGCGTGGCCGGTCCTCGCGCACTACCCATACATTTCCTTTGCCGCCTTCGCACAACCGCGCGAATGAGCGATAACGCCTTCGCACAACCGCGCGGATGAGCGATAACGTGTGAGAATCGTCTAAACGCGACGCCTGTCTTGTAGGGGAGGATGGCCCTACTTTTCCCGTTTGGCCCAAGTCAATTGGAGCAAGTCACGTTTACGCCCCGTTCGCGATGTTAGACCTTTGATGTGACACACGAGGCAACTTGCGGTAAACTACAAGTGATAACCACCGCGTTGCGGCGACTTGTAGCGTGTTCTAAGAAAGGGCTTGGTTGATTTTTATATGAAGCCTGGTCGGCCTATTTTCCGCCATTTTTTTTTTCAAAGTTGTGGCCACGCATAACACCTATATTAATCAATAGCTGGTATCAATAAAGGCCGGCCATTCGATTCAAACCCCTTTCTTTAATTTGTTTTCGACACAATCACTGCCGCAATATACATACGTGTCGCTTGAGTCTGTAGCTCGTTGCCAAGTGGTTATATACAAGTTAAAACTTTTACCGAGGTTACAGAACATGATTACAGACTCGATGTTCGTCAGTTCATCAACACCCAACGCGTTGGTTTCTTCCATTCTCCCCTGAAAGCCGTCAAGATACCTACCCGAAGTGCATCAGTTTAAAAAAAACAGCTTTTCCATACAAAAGGGCAATGCAAATAATTATCATTATAGCTTTTTTTGTTAAAATTATTGCTCGAACTTTGAACTGAACGCTGGACCTCCAGCAGTAAGAGTCAGGACATCCCTTAAACTTAAGTAAAATCTATTCGTATCGCAAAAACGATCCTAAAATAACATCAATCAATTCTCCCTAAACACATTTTATCTGGGCCTAAAAATACGTTAACCCAAGGCAGGGAAGAAATTAAAATATATCAACATCTTGCGCACCCTCAACGACCCTAAAATTGGGGTCTCTAATGTGTTTCTTAGAAATTGTGCAAATAACATAAAACATTATTAGGAAACTTCAGTATTTTTCCGGTAAATGCCCTCGAGGGAGAGAACCTCTTGTCCTGCTGTGGCCCTCTTAGTAAGGAGGCGTAATTGCTCAACCTACTTTACGTTAAAGTATCATTACGCTTTTGGCTTAAAAGGTTGGGTAGAAGTATACAAGATTTCGGATAAAGATCACTTAGTATGGAGCTAATTTTCTGTTTTGAACCCCCGACGCAAACAGAGGGGTGTTATAAGTTTGACCGCTGTGTGTCTGTGTCTGTCTGTGGCTCCGTAGCTTTGAAACGAGTGAACCGACTTAGATGCGTTTTTTTTTTTGAAAGCTAGTTTCACGGCGATGGTTGTAGTAGACATGTTTTATTAAAATCGGTGCAGGCGTTTTAAATAGGAGGGTGAAAGTGGGGATGATGATTAGAATATTTCCAAATGTTGACCAATGAACCCAAGTGGGGTAGTAAATAATAGGGCATTAAGTGTTTTTTACAATAAAATTAAACGCTTCACTAATTGACTTAAATAAAATTAAATACATTGATAAGACGAACCACCTCACAATTAATTTAAATATCTTTTTTGCAAATGACGAAGTCAAAAAAAAAATTAAAACCTCCCAACGCAAAAAAGAAAAGCGAACAAACATTTTTTTAAAGTAAAAAATAATACCTATTGTTGAGCCATCAAATTCGATCCAGTAACACGTATATTTTAATAATAGACGTATTGGCACTTTAAAATTTTGCTCGTTAAAATAAAGCTACAATGTCGCGGCGGGGTACCATTGAACTATAGTTTAAGTACTACTATATTTGCAACAATTCATCGTATCGAAACAAGTTGGACGGAAATTCTAGTAAATTAATAGATAGTCAATCGAATAAAGGGTCTGATTTAGTTGTTGTTGTTTTAGTTAGTGGCCTCTATTATGAAATGAAAAAGTATTTAAACAAAAGTTCTGTTTCTTTCAAATATCAAGGCTAAACCAGTACATAATTATCGATCGAACTAATGAATAATTAATCAGAAACGCCATCTTGTTCGCCACGTGTAGGCTCCCACATTTACTAATAATTATTTAATTGCTCATAGTAGTTGATAATTCAATATGGCAATGAGTAATTGTTACAATTTCAGTGTATTAGTGTAAAGTTAAATAATTTTGATTATGTATGGAAAGGTATATGCAAGGTACCAGGGGTTCATAATTTATGAGGACGTGGCATTGGTAAGTCACCCACATTATCACATGTTGATCAGGCCGTTTGAGTAATCTTGGACATTTTGCCAGTTACGTTGAAGTCCCATGTAATAGGGAGCGAACCTATTGCCATCAACCGGGCACAAATCCGGACTTCTTGTCAGCTACTGAGAAAATCTTAATGGAATAACCCAATAACACTGCCCGACCTGGGAATCGAACCCAGGACCTAGTGCTAAGCAGTCGCTCTTGCAACCTATACACCAATGAGGCAGTCAACATAAATAATGGAACATAAATAAAGCTTAGCAATATTTGTCGTTAATCTATTAAATAAATAACTCGAAAACTAAAATAAATCCATCAGGGGCAATCTCTTCAGTGTTCCCTAACCGATACATCAATCGAGTCTCTCGATTTATAATCGGAAACGTTAACAAATCTGATTTACTTTAGGGCTTAGTCGGAAAAGCGGGTTATGGTCGGTTGTGGAGTGTATTTTATTGAAAGCTCTATAGGTCGATGGAAAAGTACCTATTTACTTTGCAAAAAAAGGAGAGGAGATTCAATAGCGTTTTGTAGGTACAATATAATTTTGCGTATCGATCAATGAGAGTTCGAGTTCTATGAAATAATTTTGCCAATAAAACTAAACGGGATTAGCTCATCAAAACCGCATTCGATTAGCTGTCACTATCAACATCGGCTCGCCCCGTATTACATTGGACTTAAACATAACAAAGCGAAATGTGTGTATTTTATAAATATGATAAGGAGTACACAATATCTGCCTACCCCTTGGGGGATAACAGGCGGCCACTTTGGAGAGTTACACCTAGCTGATCCTTTATCATATAAATCTCACAGAGCCGTCATATTCTCGTTTGTGCAGTTAATCGCTACTATCGTCCGTAAGTTCCCTCAATGTGCTCCGTCGTATATAAATCGATTATATGCTGTCATAAAATGTAGGCTCGATATTGGAAAATCGTGACGGTGATTGTACTTTAGTTGAGGACGGTTTGTTCGGTGCTTTCGTCGGCTGTTGCTAGGTAACTGTGTTGAGACCGCTACACTCAACAACAAGGGGTGCGGGGACAGCGGGGAGTCAGCCGGCCGACGGCCGAGCGAGGGCCCCCGCACCATACCAGCCAGCTGTTTCACGCCTCCATGCACGGCTGCGCTTACGCATTTCATATCGGCCAATTTCTTATTGTTAGTTTAAAACCGAAATTTGTATTTTAATTCCATGCCTCAATATATCTTGTTATACAATCTACTACGTTTAATTTTGCTCCACCACGACCTATCGTCCCGCACACTATGAAAAGTGCTTACTTTACAGGACACCGGCTGCGATTTCAAGTTTATTTGAAGGATGTGGTGGTTGTGATATGGATAACTTTGCCATTAATAATTATATCTGTGTAAAAATTGAGTTCCTTATATGAGTTTGAAATCTTCTACCTATAAAAAGAAGTGTTATTGGGTTTCCTCCGTGCCTCGAAAAGCACGTTAAGCCGTTGGTCCCGGCTGTCATTTGTAGATCTTTCACAGTCGTTACAGGGCCTAAAAGTCTGACAACCAGTCTTACAAAGAGGTGTCGTATTACCTAGTACCAACTGAGTTGTGGAGGTCAGATAGGCAGTCGCTCCATGTAAAATACTGGTATTCAGCTGTATCGGGTTAGACTGGAAACCGGCCTCAACATAGTTGGGAAAAAGCTAGGCAGATGATGAGCCGCAGCCACGGCGTCGGGATTTGTGCCCGTTGGTGGCAATAGGCTCGCCCCCTATGACATCGGATTTAAACATAACTGGGGAAATGTGGGCGCACTATTAAGTACACCTCTGCCACCCTTCTGGTATAACAGGACTGATGTTATGTATGCCTGAAACGAAATTTTGAAAAACAATCGTGCTCAATTCTCTTTTACATTTATAAGAATGTTCTATACTTTATTTCATCTTAAAATGTTATTATTTACATTTTTAAATATTTCATAGAAAAAACATTTAAAAATAGTAGTCCACCGGTGTCGGGAGCAGGGTCCAAGCCACCGGTAGTTAGGGCTGCAGAGACAGAAACCTCCTCACAATACGTACCGTGTCCAGAAGTACAGCTTTCTGAATCAAGCCCTTGATCCAGCTGCCAAGCGAGAGCCTCCTAAGATGTTGGTCGAGGCTCTTGGCTATTAAGCCATTGGCCGACACGACTATCGGCACAATGACTGCTGTACTCACGTCCCACATGTCAACAAACTCGCGAGCCAGATCTAGATATTTGAATTGTTTATCTTTCTCTGCTTTCACGACGTTCTGGTCATTCAGGACCATTATATTAACAATCGTTGTGCGACGCTCCAATCAATCTATCACCACAATTTCAGGCCTATTAGCAACAACGGTCCTGTCAGTGGTGATAGGTCGATCCCAATACAACGTGATATCGAGATATCGAGAACTGGGTCGGGCGCATACTTATAGTATGGCACTTCAGATTCCACAAGGTTGTACTTCAAAGCAAGTTGCTGGTGGATAATCCTGGCAACAAGGTTGTGTGTATAGTATTCTCCGTTAGCCAGACTCGAACACCCCGAAATCTGTGTCGGATCGATTCTCCCGGACGGTGGCATGGCCGACATATTATGTCAACAGTGCCATCTTTCACAATGTATTTCCGGTAGTTATTCGTCATCATATCTTAGTCCATTATTGCACAGAAAAAGCCTTCAGTTTCCCCGAAGAGGTCACCAAAGCGCAGCCAGGATACGGACGCTAAGAAGTCTACATCGGGGCCATGTAGGGCCATACTTTACTTCATTATTACCAATATTGTTTTACATCTTTTTTGTCATGATTTTCAAATATGTATTAATTAATAAGATCTGCTGTGATCTACTTATGTAGGCTTTTAAAGATTTTAATAATTCGTTTTATATTTTTGAGAAATGGCAACACTGCCTAACCGTCAATGTGAAGCGGGAAGGGGTAGTTTATAAAGCATGGCACTCGGCCGAGAGAGGTCAGGTACCAGCTACGTGCGTCAACTGCGGGGGCGAGCATCCCGCCAACAACATCAAGTGCCCCTCTTACCAGGCAGAGATAAGGGCAAACAGGCGAGCGGGCACAGCCGCTGCCATTACCGCCTCACGTCCACCGGCAACGATCGTCGAGGGGCCAACAGAGGTGGCCACCACTGAGGCCCAAGGTGAGTCGCTAATGGCGGCGGCCAACGGGCCCACCAACAGGGGAGAAGCTCCCCCCTCCTCGAAGCGGCGGAGGGGAAAGAAGAGGAAGCGAGGGGGCAAAGGTAAGGCACCCACGCCCCCCACCGCACCTGAGGGAGACCTTCCGGACGACCTGCCTACGACCCTGCCGCAGGCTGTAACTCCGGCTGTAGCTCCAACGCAGCCCAAGGTGAGGACGACTGCAGGGCCGGCAGCTGGTGCCGGCACTGCGCGGCCCCCGGCTCTGCTCCAGCAAGAACTTCGTGCCAATTGCGGCACCACCAGCACCGGCCTAGCTGCCGAAATTGAGGCCAAGAACAAGGGAATTACAGCCCGCGCCATCCAGCTGCTGATGGACCTGATGAAGGCCATCAGACAGGGTCAGGACGTGGAAATGGTCGTCCTTGACGGCCTAGCTGAGTTACTCTCTTTGTACCACGGATAGACCGGCAAGGATGACCCATCGGATGCCCGCGGCCCACAAGGCAAGGTCGCCCCCCCTCCGCCGCCTTCACCACCGGATTGACCCAGGTAAGCTGTTTCCCGTTACACGCAGCTTACCTGCACAATACGACTCTACACCCACTACATGCACCCAGCTGCGCGAACTGTTCTAAGTTAATATAGGCAGGACGCGCAGCTATAACCACACATGCACCCCTCTACAATCACGTAGACTCACGCGTGGACGCGGCCCTCGGGCCCGCGGAAATCGCATACATGGGCGGTGTTACACATACAATACCGCCCACACACACACGTCGTTTCCTCAGCCCGAAAAACTGCCGGCTAGCTCTGGTTGTCCCGCCCTGGGGCGGGCGGGAATCACACACCCACTGTAGGTGCGCTGTAAGTCGGTGCCTCCGTCGCTGGTCGTCTCCCGCTGGGCCTCCCTCGGGAAACCGGGGGTTTCACCCGGCGGAGACGGACCGCCGAGGCACTGTGAAGAAAACAGCGCTGTGTAACAGCGCTGTGGCGCGCCTACAGTTTACATCATAGCAACCACACACAAGGGCGCATGTTGCTACCATGCGTCCTCACTGGCCATGGACAGAGGTCCACCAAAGTTACGGGTCCCGCAGTAGCGGGCCCAGGTATAGCCTCCGCGGCCAGGGGGCCAAGTGCCCCGTTACCGCCTGCCGCGCCCCCTTGCGGGGGCGCAGCGAATGCTATGTATGTATGAGAGAGGTCAGTTCGTTGAAAGAAATTGTGGTGTTAAGACTAATAGTCGAATCTATGCCCGATATCCGATAAATGTTATAATTATTGTATTTTGCATAAACTGTGAAGTAACTTATGGAATAAACTCAAGAGTTGATTGGAGTTACAGTGGTTTTATTACATTTTAATATTCCTGCTCATGCACACACAGGCATTCTTAGCATCTACTACCCCTTACCTTTACGGAAATACCGCAAACGCTTAAGAAATATTAAAGGCCCGTATCGTTTCAAGAGACAGGTATTAAATTCCTCGTTCGTGTCTCCTTATCTACGTGACATACATAGCTCCAAACCAATTTGTTCAATACATCGGGGTTTAAAGAGAAATACTGAAATGGCTCAGTGCTGCTTTGTTGCGTTGGTTTAGTAGTTAAAGCGAGACCGCTGAGCTTGAGGTGTTGTTGTGTTTGATTCCCAGATCAAACAAATTTTTATTAGTTTTTAGGGTTCCGTAGCCAAATGGAAAAAAACGGAACCCTTATGGATTCGTCATGACTGTCTGTCTGTCCGTCTGTATGTCACAGTCACTTTTTTCCGAAACTATAAGAACTATGCTGTTGAAACTTGGTAAGTAGATGTATTCTGTGAACCGCGTTAAGATTTTCACACAAAAATAGAAAAAAAAAAACAATAAATTTTGGGGTTTCCCCATACTTAGAACTGAAACTCAACATTTTTTTTTCATCTACCCCGTGTGGGGTATCTATGGATAGGTCTTCAAAAATGATATTGAGGTTTCTAATTTCATTTTTTCCTAAACTGAATAGTTTGCGCGAGCGACACTTCCAAAGTGGTAAAATGTGTATAATCCTGTAACTTCTAAAATAAGAGAATGTTTAAACTGATGTACAGTCGTGGTCTTTTCCGCCTGATCAGTTAAATTTTTTTTCGCTTAAATCATGCGGAGGCGCTGAGCCACTCCACCTTAAACTTTAGGCCTATTAGGAAAGCGTCAACTTTGGCGCGCAAAATAACAATAACTCTCGTTTGGCATGTGTCGCCGATGGGTATTTTTTTTCATTAATTATTTATTATAAAGTCAACGGGGCGGGGATAGAGAGCATTTCTATGTTTTAAGTGCAAGCAAAAATAAGCTTAGTGGTGATCAGGCGGGAGTATCCTCGATAGTACATTGCCATGTAAACTTCCACCGAAAATCGGTTTGAACGAGATCTAGTAAGTAGTTTTTTTTTAATACGTCATAAATCGTAAAACGCAATTTACCTTTCATTTTACTTATCAATAACTTAATTTTAAAAAAATACACTTTTATTAAAACATCAAAAAATATAAAAGGTTATATAAAAGTTCTTGAACTTTTATTTTATGTTAGTTGCTGCTACGGAACCCTTCATGGGCGAGTGCGACTGTTGCTTGACCGCTTTTTTTCTATCAGGAATTTCTCAGTAGCAGATGTAGTCTGGATTTGTGCCTAATTGACGGTAATAGTCTCGCCCCCTATTCCATGAGAACATGACTACCTTCGTCTTCTACTTTGTTTTTTATCGTGTGGTTAATGCCTAACCTGGTGTCAGAGTTTTTTATGCCGCCCATGTAAGCCAAGTCGAAGGGACTTGGCTTACGAAATGATTATTAGGTAGATCTCTGCTTAACCCTTTGGTGATTACAGGCGGGATGTTATGCTTTATGTTAATTTTTATTTAAATAAATAATAATTAACAACAACAATTAACAAAAATAACAAACAATTAAAAACATAAACAAAACATTATTAACATAAATATGTTGTTGTTTTTGTTGGTTGTTGTTTGTCTTGTTGTTTTTGTTGTTGTTGGTTATTGTTTGTGTTGGTTTTTATTTGTTTATGTTGTGTTGTGCTAAGTATGCTTGAAGAAAACATACTGAATAGAAATGGATCTAATGCGATGAGTGTAAAAGGAGGCGAGGCAAATTGTTTTTTAACGTCGTTAATAATGTTATGATGGAGCAATCTTGTGATTAGAAAATATTTCATGTTCTTAGTTTTTTTATAGTGAATTTGGAGCACATTCTTGGCGTGCACGAATTGCGTCAAAATATATTGAACTATTTGAGAAAGGTCGTTACTAAAAATATCCCGTATTTTTTTTTTTGCCAATAAACACTTGATAGTAATTTAAAGCATTATAAAAAAGTATTGGTTTCATTAAAATATTGGTTGTTTATTATGTTTTGACTATACAGGTTAGCTTCCACACGCTTCGTAGCGACTACACTTTGGTTGCTACGGAGCGCTACAATGCCTACGCCCGCAATTAGTGAGCTTTGTAAATTGGTAACAGAAGCTAGGAATATGGTTTTAATTTAGATGGAAGTAAATATGATTATGTCAATCGTAAACATTTATAACTTCACGCTGGTTAGGCTGAGGTGTCTTAGTGTCCCACATTCATCCAGAAGTATTATAGTCCCATGTAACAAGGGCGGGCCTATTGCCATCAACCATAGACAAGCCCAGGTTCATTATGGAAAAAAGGCAAGAACACTTTTGTCTTACGCTCAGCAGAAAAATCGTAAAACTGTAGGTAATAAACGGAAAAGGTCATAGCACACAAATATCAACTCGGAAAGGGATCGTTATCGTATCGCCACGTAAGCACATAACCAAAGCGGAGCTCCGATACGTCGAATCGGCTACGGCTAGGCGACGCCGCGCTTACGGCTCGCCGACCGCTGGTTGACAAGTGTAGCGCACAGTTATGTCCCGGTTTACAATACGCGAGATAGCTATCATAGCCATAGCACTGAATGAAGAGGAAAATAAATAGTAGAAGAGACATAAGCGTGGGGATCGGTCGACGAGCCGTTAGCACGAGAAATGCAAGTTGACGACGCACCGCACCGCGGTTCGTGAGCTTTCCCCGAGGCGAGGCGATTACGTTACGATTCCGATTAGTGTGCGTTGCACTACTGCAAACAGAGTTTCATAAAAGGAATACTGAATGTCTGAGTTGTTACGCTGACGATCCCTTTCCGAGTTGATATGTGTGCTGTGACCTTAAACAGCGGTGTAGACAAATACAATGAAGTCTTTGGGCCTACGTGGAAAGTTTAGCAAACTAGAGAAGATTTCTCCAGAGAAAATCCCCTCAACCTATTAATCAGTTTACCTTTCATTTAATAGAGGGCCGCACACATAAAACACGCACACATCATGTATACTGCGTTCGTGATTTAGTTTCCAAACCAGTAAACAAATGTAAACCACGAAACCAACGGTGCAGTTAATTAACACGAGCATAAAATTTTATTTTTGTGGCCTGTACCTCCATGTTTTAATAATTTCTGTTATACTTTGATTAATTTTCGAAATATGAAAAAGAAAGGAGTAAATGATGCCGTGACGTCTGACAGGGGAGAATGGAAGAAGAAATTGTGTTGCGCCTCCCCAAGTAGAATGGGAGAGGGGCAGGCAAATGAAGATGACGATAATTCAATTTATTTTATTATGCTTCATCATCTGCTTCACCTTTTCCCAATTCTCAATTCAATTCTTTTGACGACCCGAATGACGCAGCGGTAGTGAGACTGCCTTACGTTCTTAGGGTCCCGGGTTCGAATCCCGGTAGGAGCAAATGTTTGTGTGATGAGCACGGACATTTGTTTCCTAGTCATGGATGTTTGTATGTATAATAAGTATGTATTTACAAACAAAAAGTATATATGTAGTATATCAACTATTTGGTGTTCACGACACAAGCCTCGTTGCTTAGTGTGGCACTAAATGGCGCTGTGTGTAATGTCCAGCGATAATTATTTATTTAATTCTGTTTGGGTCGGCTTCCAGTCTAACCAGATGCAGCTGGGTACCATTATTCTATATGGAGCGACTGCCTATCTGACCTCCACAACCCAGTTAGTTCTGGGTTATACAATACCCCTTGATAGGAGTGGTTGTCCGACTTTCGGGCCACTGACTTATACGTAACGACTGTCAAAGATCTACAATTGACAGCCGGGACCAACGGCTTAACGTGCTTTCCGGGGCACGGAGGAAACTTGGTATATAATGGGTGGTCACGCATCCACGGACCAACCTAGGCAAGCACGGCTTAACCGAGATTTCGCTAGCGTAGTCGCAGGCAAAACTACTCCCGCTGGGAAGCCCGTGCCTGAAAAGGTACCGATTCGGGCTGATGACGGTGGTGAGGAGGAAGCGCCGCCAACGTATGAACAAGAACCACTGCGGCACGGCTCCATCGGAGCCCAACGTGCCTATTCGTGCCGCGAAGCCGAACACACCGGTGTACATCTCCCGCTTACACTACACCACTACAGCGGAGAACATCGTGGAGTACTTGCGTCAGAAGACCAAGTACGTGGCGAGAGTGCAGCTGTTGGAGTCGCGCCGCAACGTCAACTTTAAGGCGTTCCTGGTGCGAATGCCAACGTGTGCACCTCGTCTTGGAGGAGGACTTTTGGCCGCAGGGAGTGGTGTTCCGTCGCTTTCACGGGCAAGTGCCACATGAACGCACGGTGACATAGATAGTGCTCAAGTGAAGTGATACTAACGTAGTTTTAAGATCCTTTATATTAACACAGTTTGCATTTTATCACATGTATGTTAGTCTGTAACGTATATGGTAAGGATCTATGGGCCAAAGTTGCCTGAAAATAAAGGTTTTATTATTATTATTATTAACCTGAAGATCGACCCAAGTGCCTGTTATGATTTAAGTATATATAAGTGTTTTGCCTGAAATGAAACACATTTTTCATAACAATGGTTTTCGTAGACGACCACTCATTTATAACAGAACTAGCTGTTGCCCGCGGCTTCGCCCGCGTAGGGTTGGATAATTGGATGAAAAGTATTCTACTCGATGTGTTAATCGAGGTTATTTATTACCTGTGTCCAAAAAAAAAATTTACCCTCTTAGGGGTTGAATTTTGGAAAACGCTGAAATACGTACGTCATTATTTTTGCCGCACTCAATTCATACGAAATTTCATGGAAATATGTCCAAGGAATAAAAAGTTTCATACAAACTTTTATCCTCTATTTCACCCCCTTGGGGGTTGAATTTCGAATATCCTTTCTTAGTGGATGCCTACGTCATAAGAGGAATACGTGTGCGAAATTTTAAGATTCTAGCCCTAAGGACTTGGCCTGCGCGTTGATACATCAGTCAATCACTTTTGCCTTTTA
Source organism: Xestia rhomboidea (assembly GCA_963853795.1). Lineage (NCBI taxonomy): Eukaryota > Metazoa > Arthropoda > Insecta > Lepidoptera > Noctuidae > Xestia > Xestia rhomboidea. The sequence goes on from OY970776.1 coordinate 12,173,646, forward strand.
TATATATAGATTTGGAAAAAAAGATTTAAAAAGACTTTATGTATGTACGTACAGGCTAAAATATTCGGTACATGGGTTCGACACAGCATACGTCTAAGCAAACCTTGTTTTTGTTATACAAAAATACAAAGCATTTTCTTATGTTATATTCATGCTGGGAATTTTATTAAAAAAGCTTGTGTTGTATGCGACGGTAGAATGAGGGTTATCAGGAGTGCATATTTCATGTGTAATATGGGGGTAAATGTGCATTGTTTAGAAGATATATGAATTGTTAAGGTATAGGGTGTGTTTTTTTTCTTTGTTATATCTTTTTTTATGGGTCGTGTTTTCAGCTGGTTTTTGTCCTTTATTTTGTGATGAAATAAGTTGTATTTAGAAAGTAATGCTGACTGAGTAAATTATGTCAAGAATTTGGATGAACTTTCAATATTTATTTGTAAGGTTTTCACTTTTTCGACATGTGGGATGTGGACCCAGCGATCATTGTGCCGATAGTCGTTTCAGCCCATGGCTTAATTGCCAAGAGCCTCTATCAATACCTGAGGAGGCTCTCGTTAGGCAGTTGGATCAAGGGCTTGATTCAGAAAGGGGTACTCCTGGACACGGCTCGTATTGTTAGAAGTTTCCTCTCTCTGGAGCCCTGACCGCCGGTAGCTAGGACCCTGTTCCCGATACCGGTGGGCTACTATTTTATATATTTTAAACATGTAATTTTTATGTAAAGATATGAATAAAGGAATAATAAATTACACCATCACCTGCCTAGCCTTTTCCCAACTATGTTGGGGTCGGCTTGCAGTCTAACCGGATGCAGGTGAATGCTGATATTTTACATGGAAACTGCCTATCTGATCTTCACAACCCAGTTGGTACTGGGTAATAATTATGATACCCTTTGGTAAGACGGATCAGGATTTCGGGCCACTGACTACCGACGACGACGACGTAACGACTGTCAAAGATCTGCAAATGACAGCCGGGACCAACGGCTTAACGTGCTTCCCGAGACACGGACGAAACTCATTATGTAATGAGCGGTCACCCATCCTCGGACTAACCTAGGCAAGCGTGACTTAACCTTGAAGATCGACCCGAGCGGCTGTTATTATTTAGCCACGAGCTTCTGTGCTCGATTAATAAATTACATCCATTTTTAATTACCCTTTCCACCTCCACAAGCTGTTTTTAAGCACAAACCGTACATTTTATTCATATCTTTGAATAACAATAAAGATAGACTAACCAGTGTAAGAAGATGTCTTTATTTTCTCAGGCAAAAGCTATAGTGCCTCTGTCAGCTACATGTGAGGGATCAAGAAATGCGGGGGGTGCATGTTTTATGTATAATTACTAGCGGAGTAAGACGCTGCCAGATAGCTGAAGGATTCTGAGGTACATGGGTATATGGAGTTAATAAACGAATGGTCTAAGTTATAGGAGAAGTGAGAAAAATCTGATGATAATTTTGACTTCCATATTCTGGAAGTATGAAGCGCAGACTCCACCAAAGCGGAGATGTGCGAAGCGGAGAGGAGAGGCGATATGGGAAGCGAAGAGAAGAGGAGATTTACGAAGCGGAGAGGAGAGGAGATGTGCGAAGCGGAGAGGAAAAGAGATGTGCGAAGCGGAGAGGAAAAGAGATGTGCGAAGCGGAGAGGAGAGGAGATGTGCGAAACGCAGAGGAGAAGAGATGTGCGAATCGGAGAGGAGAGGATATGTGCGAAGCGGAGAATAGAGGAGATTTGCGAAGCGGAAAGGAGAGGAGATGTGCGAAACGCAGAGGAGAAGAGATGTGCGAAGCGGAGAGGAGAGGATATGTGCGACGCGGAGAGTAGAGGAGATTTGCGAAGCGGAGAGGAGAGGAGATGTGCGAAACGCAGAGGAGAAGAGATGTGCGAAGCGGAGAGGAGAGGATATGTGCGACGCGGAGAGTAGAGGAGATTTGCGAAGCGGAGAGGAGAGGAGATGTGCAAAGCAGAGAGGAGAGGAGATGTGCGAAGCGGAGAGGAGAAGAGATGTGCGAAGCAGAAAGGAGAGGAGATGTGAGAAGCGGAGAGGAGAGGAGATGTACACAGCTCACCGCACGCCGCACACAGCACACCAGTCACCGCAAACCAGTCACTACACGCCACAAACAGCACACCGTTCACCGCACGCCGCTCTCGCCTCATCTCGTCTCCGCTGGCCTAAGCAACTACGAGACATTCGTCTCCTCTCCGCTCAACCGTTTCCACTAAAGCTAAGCGGAGACGAGAAGAGTAAATAACGAAATTCTAATGGTGGTTCAAAACACACGCTTTGGTGGAGTCCGGCCCTTATGATCTGCTTTGATTGGGTTAGAGATCGCTATTTGTTGTTCTAAATAGAAAGGTAAACATAGGTACTACCACACTACCATACTATTAAAATTAAACCCAGGACCAACAACCATTTTAACCAGAAACTTTTAGCAAATTGCAAAAAACCTGGGAACCAATAAGTTACTCATCAGCATCGTATAAGCCGAAATACGTCTACTGCTGAAGAAAGCGCGGTCCTGTGCGTCTTGCATCCAACGGATTTCTTCGGCCAGCGCCAACTCTCCGACCATATCCACTCAACCGCCCCTGGCCACCATGGTGGCCAGTAGCTATTTTGCTAAAAGTCCTGGCCACCATGGTGGCCAGTAGCGCCTTCGTCCAACAAATGCAATAAAAAATCTAATAAACTGCTATTTCTAGAGCTTATTCCTCTTGTAGCAAACTCTATACTATATTCCTCAACGTTCGGACCAACAATAGCAACACTATTCCATCGACAAATGTCAAAATAAAAGTAAAAACTTTAGTGTAAACAAACTCCGCCATTTCTGACGTGTGGCGTCGTATTTCAATTGTTCTGTTATGTATATTGTTGTTTTCGGATAGTGTTATATATCAAATTAATCGTGAAAATCTGTGCTACTACATTATCATAAAGGAAATCTAGTTTTAGAATCTCAAAGTTGAGTATTTCGCCTCCGAAAAAGTGGTAGGTTTAAATACCTATAGTGATTGTGTTCATACAAGAAATAAGTGTTTTTGTGATTAAAACGTGTGTGTTAACGGAAAAACAGTGCATAATTAGTATTGTGAGCATATTATTAAATAGTATATATAAAAACAAGTGGCTTCGTAAAGTTATAGGTACGTAAATAACCATGTTCAAAAACAGTCGTTGTCGCAGGCCGCGTCAAAATAAACAGTGAGTATCCAAATTCTAATTTAATTCTAATTAGACTATCGTAAATAAACTAATAAGATTATGGTCTTGTTGGAAAGGAAATATAATCTAGTTTATTTTAAAATTATATTAATTGAAATTTAATATTTACAAAAATTCAAATTAATATTTTAATAGCTAAATATCCGTTTTCATCCCCGTTTTTCAAGTTCTACATTTTTTTTGAGTTTCAAATTAGTATTAGTTTTTTTTTTTTTTTAATATATAGTTTCCATAACTATTCAGCTATTCACTGTAAATTTTATTTAGCTATAACTCTTGTAGTTCGCGATTGTCTATCTAAAGATCTAAAGTGTCAAATTACATGCGAATATTTCGCAATTTTTTGCACGCGTGGCGGTTTGGTGCAAAAAATTCGCGCGCGGGGCTAGTGAGTGGATATATCTATGTATTTCCGAATCCCTTGAACTGGTAGCGAAGTTATATTGTGAGGAAATCTTCTACCTTTTTATAGAAGTGCTATTGGGTTCGGTTTAGTTAACAGGATTTTTTATTAGCAGCCACGGAGTCTGGATTTGTGCCCGGTTGATGGCAATAGGCTCGCTCCCTATTACATTACTTAATTTAAAACATAATTGGCGAAATGTGGGAGAACTTTAGCTACACCTCTGTCTAACTCTTTGGGGATTACAGGCGTGGTATTATGTTATGAATGAAGAACCTAGTGTGAATATTCTCTTAACCCTTACACCCCCAAACTAAGAATATCTTCATTAAACCCTGGAGTGCTACTATAACCCGCGTTATCGCAGTTAATTTCAGGCGCTAATGAAAAGTTTCATGACTCCCCTAACTTTGATGAAGTTCCCCTTGCTAGGATAACGTTATGATAATCTTAATTAAACATTCGGCTTCATATCTTAACGTATTACCGTTAAATTACGTTAACTGTTAACCTAATCGTGGTAATCAGTTTTTATTAAAATTATTCTGTTTGAGTTATATAAGTGTTGAATATGTCTAAATGCATAAACGCTGTTATCTCCGCCGAGATTAGTTGCCAAGGCCAAAATTCTATATGGAGGATAAGGTATGACAAAAAAAAAAATTCAACTCAAGCACAACATGAATACATTTGTTTAATTTAAAAAATTGTAATGTGTGTGTTACTATAAGGACGGGACATTAAGGAGAATGAAACATCTCAGATGCTGAGTAAACACTGAGTATATTTGGTGCATTGATACATCTTATATGCCTTCACACAGGTAGAATATAATATACTTATATACTACATCACACCTCCCACGGTATTTAGAGAAAAAAAAAAAAAACATTATTAGGGTTTTTTTTTTTTTTTTAGAGAAAGCTAGACATTTCAAAGATTATACATTTTTATATATTGTAGTACATATTAGTGCTTAACCTATAACATAATATAACTAATTCTTAGCTCGTGTCATTTCGCTGATCTTACCAATTCATTCATGAGAGTATAAGTTTTACAATAACATAGGCTGTAATATGAATAAGTACCTACCAATAACTATCCACCGCAACCTAAGTGCATGCACGTTGTTGTCTTCGTTACAATTCTGGACTTCAGTTAATTTACTATAGTTATTTCTACCTACTTGAGTATGTTATAATCATACATGATACAACTTCGTTCGATTCTTATGAATTATATCGGATTTCCCATTTACATTCACCTCAACGTTAGGCGACAAGTCTTGAATGACCTTGTATGGTCCCGTATAAATGTTTGTGAGCTTATTACCAGTTTCACTTTTAATCAATATACTATCGCCCTCTTTATACTTTGTGGGCCTTATGTGTTCATCATACTTAAGTTTCCTTTCCAATTTACTTTTGATTAAATTTCTCCGTGCTTCTGATAGTGAGACCTGTAACCGATATTTGAGCTCTAGGGGATAATTGTCATAATTATATAATGGGTCTATAGTTTTGGCAAGGTTGCTTGGCAAATTGCATGTTTTTCCAAAAACAAGTTCAAATGGCGTGAATTTAGTCGACGTATGAACTGTTGTGTTGTATGCGAAACACCAGAATGGTAGCCAATTACTCCACGTTTCCGGGTTTTCTTCTACGTGTATTCTTAAAAAATGCCCTAAATTCTTATGGGTATTCTCCAATGCCCCAATACTTTGATGGTGATATGCTGTTGAATTTAATTTTGTAATATTAAGAAGCTTACATACCTCCTTAAACGTCTCCGACATAAACTCGGCGCCTCGGTCAGTAGCTACCTCCCGCGGGACACCGTATTGCAGAATAAAGTTGTTGACAAAAACACGTGCGGTTTCTGTTGATGTTTTAGTTGCTAGCGGAAAAGCACATACATATTTTGTCAGTTCGCATTGAAGTGTTAAAATATAATTATAATTATAGTGGTCCCTATCTAGTGGACCCACTAAGTCCAAATAAATTTTCTCTAATGCTGAATGAGCCGTAGTGGTAATAACCATTGGTTCTTTTACAGTAACCGTATACTTCTGCTTTTGACACTTTGGGCATTTTCCCACAAAATTAATTACATCTTTTTCTAGTCCCGGCCAGAAGTAATACTTTTTGATGTTATTTACCATGCGTCTAATGCCCGCATGACCGCTTGTGGGCAAAAGATGGAAGTCATTCAGTATGACTCTCCTGTCATCCTTATTTTCAACTCTCTCTACTTCCTTTAAAACAGTTACATTAGGCCCCTTCCAGTTAGGAGTGTTTTTAATCTCATTTGTGAATTTTTCTACAAATATTGTATTGTTCTTATTTTTCATAAAGTATATTTGATCTATATTTATTTGGTCACAAAACTTACACATCTCTCTCACAAATGCGGCTGGCGTCAGTTGCGATTGAGCAGATGGATTTATAAATAGCATCAATTGTTTACTGTCATATAGAAATATTTCATTCGCATAGCTTATGCTATCCTGTTTTTGTAACGTAGCCAAATACTTCTTGTCTATAAACCTTAGTTCAACTGCATTTCTTGGTTTAACATTGGACTCTACTAATTTCGGCTGACTTGGCAAGTTGTCCTTGTCCTTATTTTTTTCACTTGCAGTAATATTGGGTTCTAATCTTTTTCTTTGCGCACGTGTCATAACACATGCACACTCGCTGATTTCCTTCAATTCTTGTGAGGTCATCGTAACGCGAGATAGCGCGTCGGCGGCCACATTCTCTTTTCCTTTTATGTATTCAATGAAATAGTCATATTCCTCTAAGCTTAATCTAAACTTAAGTAGCCTACTCGAGGGGTCTTTCTGACTAAACAAGTATATCAGGGGCTTATGATCTGTAATTATTTTGAAAGTACGACCATATAAGTATGGTCTAAAATGTTTCACAGCCCATACGATTGCTAAGAGTTCTTTTTCGATCGTTGGATAATTCCGCTCGGCTTTGTTCAGGCTTCTACTGGCGTAAGCAACTGGACGGCCGTCGGCATTTGATAAAATAGCTCCTATCGCTTAACCTGATGCATCAGTCTGCAGAATGAACTGATTAGTGTTCGAGTAGTCAGGATATTGTAGGACAGGGTGTGTTGTCATGCATTTCTTAAGGGCTTCGAATGATTTCTGACAACTGTCATCCCAAATGAATATTTTATTTTTCCTACATAATAAGTTCAAGCTATATGCTATTTCGGCAAATTTGGGTATAAATTTTCTATAATAATTCGCCAACGCCACAAAACGTTTGACTTCTCCTGAGTTTTGAGGCACGGGATAGTTCTGTACTGCTTTTATTTTTTCCGGATCGGGAAGTACCCCTTTGTCTGATACAATGTGGCCCAAATATAGTAACTCTTTTTTTAGGAAATCGCACTTTGAAGGATTTAATTTTAAATTTACTTTACGGAGTCTTTCTAAAACTTCGATTAAATTTTTGTTGTGTTCCGTTAGATTTCGGCCTAATACAATGAGATCGTCTTGATAACATAAACATTTCTCGTAACAAAGGCCAGCCATGGCCATGGTCATCATTCGTGAAAACGAGCTTGGGCTGGTCTTTAGTCCCATGGGCATTCTGGTCATTTGGAACTGTCCCGAACAAAAAGCTGTATATTTTCTACTGGCAGGTTCAAGGTCAACATTGTAAAAACCCTGATTTAGATCTAAATGTGTAAAATACATACAGCCAGACAAGGAATCTAATATTTCGCTTATGTTTGGCAGTGGGAATTTGTCATCCTGTATACTATTATTTAATTTTCGATAATCTATTACAAGGCGCCATTTTTTCAACCCATTTAAATCCGACCTTTTAGGCACCAAGAGAACAGGGCTTGACCACTCACTGTTGCATGGTTCTATAATGCCTTGTTCAAGCATGTTATCTATTTGTTCTTTTATTTCTCTTTTTTGAGAATGTGGAAGTCTGTAAGGTTTTGAATACAACGGTACAGTGTTTGGTTTTAAGGCTATCGAATGTTTGTATATTTTTGTCGTAGTTAATTTGTCCCCTTCTAGGTAAAATATGTCATTATACTTGGCACATATGGTTTTAACGCTTTGTTCTTCCTCCGAGCTCAAATGATCTAAATTTAGTAATTTGAAAAGCCCCTTTACCCTTTGCGCGTTCTGAACGGGCTTTTCGAATGTACAAATATTATAATCTTTTGCTAAAAGTATCGTAGGTTTTAGATCCTTTAAATATACATCACTTTCGGTGGTATTTAATACTCGCACTGGTATTCTCCCGTTTATCGGCGTTCCTAATGTACTTGCTAAATACAATCCTTCTTTTATCTCGGATGCGCAAACAACACACTCCTGTGAGATGTCTGTTTTTATAAAATGAAGTGATTCTGATCTCGCGGGTATTGTTAATGCGTTTTGCTCTCGATGTATTGGTAAATCGATTTTTATATTCTGTAGTTGTAAAGTATTGTTACCGAAATTCAATACCGGTTTGTATTTATGCATAAAGTCTTGGCCCAATATGCCACTGGCCTTACATGGCAGTGATTCGAAGACGAAGAATTTATTATTTAGAATCTGGTCACCTATATATAAATTAAGATAAACATATCCGATGGCCTGAGCTTTGCCACCGATACCATTAACAACAACCTTCCCGTTTTGGACTGGAATATTTAGTTTGAGTACATGTACCTTTTTGATGGCTGAAATCGATGCCCCGGTATCAATTAGCCATGAGTGCGGATAACCATTCTTATCCAAATTTATTTTAATATGACATATGCTATTACATGACATAATTATATTTTTATTCACGAAAAAACTTGTCGGGTATTTCGGAATCTTCTGACTGTGTCTGATTTTCTCGGGAATCCGAGTCTGCCAATATATTCATTTGTTGCTGTTGCAATTGAGAATTCTTTGTATGATTATAAAATATCCTACCTCTGGTTCCTCGAGATGATCTAAACGCACGATCACGGCCTCTGCCTTGTTCACCTCCCGAGTTGTTATCTTGGCGCGATGATTCATCCTGAGACTGCGCTCGTACTTGTCCTCGTCCTGATGACTCACCTCTGAAATTCCTGTACTGACCTCTGTAATTCCTGTATTGATACGAGTTATTACGGCGCATAGTCAAGATGTCAGCTGAAGTCGACGGGGATGAAACCTCTTCGTCTATAGCTGCTTGAACCGCCTCGCTCAAACATGTAAAATTTCTTGCCGCTATTATGGTGCTCAGCCGACGATTTCTCAACCCGTCAGCAAAGCTTTTTATGGCCTGTTTTTCATTTATTGGTCTTAATACACTGTAGCTGGCCTCATTCCCTTCGGATTGAGTAATCGTCAGGTTTACAAACAAATCTGTAATTTGCTTTCCGAACTCGTTTACGGAAAGATCATTTTGCCTTAGGTTAAATATTCTATGCTGCAAAGCCGTTGCTGACTTTTTAGGCAGCAATTGCGATTTAATCGCCTTAATCAGACTATCCACACTATCATATTTATTATGTAGCTTCAACTTAGCCGCTTGTGAAAGACGACTTTTTAAAACAAAATTAATTAGTTTAGTCTGTCCTTCTTGATCGAGCTCAGATTGATAATATTCTATCCCGTCAACTAGTTGCTTTACACTTGTCTCGTCATCTGTTAAAACTGGTAATAGACTCAAAGCGATTTTTAATTCAAATTTTGCCATATTTTCTACTTTATTAGGGCTCTCCTCTGTAGATGGATTATTACATAAGTCTAATATACTGTCATATAAACTAAAGAAAGATGTTACTACTTTTTCTATTTTTATACATTCGTCTTCCTTTAAGCTTGATTTCAATTGTTCTATTCTTTCTAATTCTGTGTTGAAGAGACTTACTATATTATCAGCTTCTTTAATTTTTCTCAATACAACTTCACCCTGTCGTCTACTTGGCCCGATTTTTACTAAATAAGTTTTTATCTTGTTTAGCTCGCTATTTAAGTGGAATAAATGTTCATACATTACTGTTCATAGTGTTAATTACAGTCAATAATAGGTTTTTTACAATTGCTATCGGTAGACACTTATACACGCACACACGACTTCACTGACACGCACTGACACTCACGCGTAATTCGTAGATATCCCGCACTTTCTAATTTTCCGGAATATCCTTATTGATGTCGCCAGACCGGCAGTTGCACCCCTCACATGCAACGTTTGGATCCCGATAATTCCTGGTTCGATTAGATGACCGCCGCAAAATATGTCTTGTCAATTGCTCCCTCATCCAAGACTGATGGCACTTTTTGTACAGCCTATATAACATATAGGCAACTCCAAGAAGTAAAAGCGTACATATGATCATAACCACAATGCTTATTGTAGATAAATGATATTTGAACTCCTCTATGTTTGCTGAATTGTGGCTTTCAAAGGCACTGTTCTGGTTTACGAAAACCTCCTCATTTTGCACTTTTGATTGACACATGATGATTTTCTTTCAATGGGCCTTCAACTTGATGATACTCCTTCAGAGAACAATTTAGATTAAATGCGCACATGATTGACTGATGTTCGCTCAAGTGGCAGGGTCGCCATATAAGGACGGGACATTAAGGAGAATGAAACATCTCAGATGCTGAGTAAACACTGAGTATATTTGGTGCATTGATACATCTTATATGCCTTCACACAGGTAGAATATAATATACTTATATACTACATCACATTACAATGTCGTGATGGCCGTAACGTAATGCACCAGGTTGCGGATCAGAGTCCAAAACCTGGAAAGGCAAGTACCGCGGACTTTTTCAAATCATACCGATGCCAATGATGGCTAAGATAAAGATGAAAAAACGTATTCTATAGGTTTATCTTCCGACCAAATAAAAAGCTAAATACGGAACTCTGCGAACAGCAAAGTGGCCTCACTTTGCTGTTCGCAGAGTTACGTATACGTCTCGCCATGTACATTCAGACCAAAAAAATAAATAAGACGGAACTCTGCAAACAGAGAAGTGAGGCCGGTTTCGTAAACATGTGTGTTATTGAGGTATAGTTTAATTGTAGTTTGATGTGAATGTGTGCGCGTGAGCGTGTATGAACAGAGCGAGACGTAATTTGACGGGCCACATTGTTAGAAAATCTGAACTTACATAGTTATTAAGTCTGTATAAAATTGATCTAAGTCTGTGATAGCTAATCCATTCAAATAAATTAATGTTTGTGATGATTAGATTCCATTCCTACTGCTTTCGTCGCGTTGTATTTATCCATTCTGACCTTGACCTTGACTAACACTTGGAGTCGTTTCATGAGTTGCGTCATATCATCATCTGTATCAGATTCTGAGCTGTCTGAGTCGTCTCCTTCTCCAGAGTCCTCTGGTGGTGCAGTAGCATCTCCTTCGGGAGTAGTATCGTCTGGTGTCTGTTCTCCAGATTCAGTGGTGGTTGTGGGAAGGACCTCAGTAGGGGTTGTGGTAGAGGTGGGAGTAGTAGTGGTAGATGTAGTAGTAGTGGGGGTAGTAGTGGTGGTGGTGGGGTTAGTAGTGGGTGGGGTGGGGCTAGTAGTAGTGGGGTTGGGGCTAGTAGTGCTAGTCACAGTGGTGGTGGGGTTAGTAGTGGTGGATGTGGGGCTAGTAGTGGTAGTCACAGTGGTGGTGGGGCTAGTAGTAGTGGGGGTGGGGCTAGTAGTGGTAGTCACAGTGGTGGTGGAGGTGGAGATAGTAGTGGTAGGGGTGGGGCTAGTAGTGGTAGACACAGTGGTGGTTGTGGGGGTAGTGATAGTGGTTTCTTCTTCTTCTTGTAAATCAAAGTCAATACCCGTTACTTCTTTGAACCATGGTAAGTAAGGTCCTGGACGGGTGTAACCTGATAGAAATAAATGTATTTTACTATACAATATCCTAATTGAACAACCAATCAGGTTGAAAAGAATATGAATGTATCACACATAGTTACCTGTAGGCACGCCAGAGAGGCAGGCATTGTCACCCCACATGAACGACCAGACGCCAATGAGAGTTGGAACACCGTCCGAACCAACATGCACTAGCGGACCGCCGCCGTCACCCTGCCAAAAAAAAAAAAATTTGACCCGGTTTTGAATTCAGAATATGAAGTTGAGAACTGATTTCCATGCAAAAGAACATGACAGTTTTCACTGACTACTTCAAAGAGTCACTTTAGGTAATGCACAAATAGAGTTGATTTAGTTTTCGACTTCTTGCATTTCAGCAACCGGGTGTTAAGAAAGCAAAATTTTCTGATTGATATTTTATTCTCTTAGCTGTTGTATGTTTATTAATAGGGGACGAGCCTATTGCCACCAACCGGGCACAAATCCGAACTTCATGACTGTTACTGCGAAATTGCCAGACCCAAAAATTTAACCCAGGACCTTATGCTTCCTTAAACTTCATTTAAAACGTTGCCGTGGGTTAATTTCCGTACATAACGGGAGTCCAAACTCAAGGTTTGCCAAAGGGCGATGGAGTGTAGCGTGTTAGGAATTAAGCTCAGCGACAGAATTCGTAATACCACAATACGCTCCAAAACTGAGATCCCTGATGTGGGGAACAAGACTGCTGTGTTGATGTGGGATCGGGCGGGCCATGTCTGTAGAATGCATCCGGACCGATGGGCCAGAGTCGTCACACAGTGGATGCCAGAAGACGGGCGTCGTCGCCGAGGGAGGGTTAGAAAACGCTGGCGTGACGACCTGGAGGCGTTTATGAGAGATTGCCCAGAGAAAACACTCGGAGAGAAGAGTGGAAGGCTATAGGGGAGGCCTTTGCCCAGCAGTGGGACAACAATATAGGCTAAGTAAAAAAAAAAAAATACGGGCCGGGCCCGGGAGCTCCTGTATAAATGTGAAACTTACGTGGCAGGGAGACTGTGTAGTAACGTTGAAGTACCGCGCGCAGATTGTGGTGTCGACGACAAGGCCGCTCGGGAAACGTCTAGCACATTCACTGTTGGAGATTGCCAGGAGATAGACCCATCTCAGCATATTGGGTATCTCACCTATAAATTTATGAAAAAATATGTATTATCAATCGTAACATGATTCTTTCTATCTTTGCTAAAACGCAGGATATTAAGGTGGATGCTCCAGGGTAGCCCGCGAAATTCAAATTTTCTTACGTTTTTTGCAATTTGCAGGTCAGTGTCAGGTTGTATGTTGATTAAACTATGAATCGCGGCTTTATGACAAATGTAGTTATATGAATTTACTTTTTCAAGGTCAAAGTAATTCCTGCACCTTTACGCGCTTGGAGGGTTGTATTGATGATTTTGATGATTATAATTCTGTAACTACATACGTCTTACAGCCGCGATTCATAGTTTAATCAACATACTACCTGACACTGACCTGCAAATTGCAATAAACGTAAGAAAATTTGAATTTCGCGGGCCACCCTGGCGCATTCACCTTAAGCAGTATTATGGGAGGAGCTTGTGGCCTCTCAGGTCAGTCTTTAACTCTTCAGTTTAAGCCGCGCATGCTTAGGTTGGTAAACCAAATACAGGGTGTAAACGGACCTTCACGAAGCCGTTTTTTTTTTCGGATGGGAAATCATCAAATGACTCCTCTTGCTCTGGGCGGAGGAGGAGGGGGAGACAGGAGGGGAGCAGGAGTGTCAGACTTTTACTGACTAAAACCCATTCATGTTCCTTCATCGCCCTTTGTGTTCCGGGGCCACGGTATCTCTTTCGAACAGTCCCGCAGCCCCGGTTCACGAAGCCTTCAACCAAACATTCTGTACATCAAACTAAGTAACTCTACGCAAAAATTTTTGCTGGGAAATGACTTTTTTTGGGGTGAAAAATTACGTTTTATGGTAGGACTCAATGTAACGCACTCTTAACATTGTGCTGATGAATGCAATGAGTAGTTTAGGAGTCGTGGAGGTATTAAAGTAAAGTTATAACATTCAAATCTTGTGAAAAAGTTGGAACTTTGACCCTCAATATCTCCGTAACTAGAAGGTTCCCAGGCACTAGAACAAAAAAATAATTGCAATAACTAGGAAAACAATGGCCTTTCGGCTTCGTTAATGATCGATTTACACCCTTTATAGTGAAGAACACTTAAATGCATTGATGATTATAGTCATAGAAGATACTGACCCACACTTTGAGGTCCCGTTCTGCCATGTCCACTTAAGTAGACTTGCTCGCCGTCGTAGTCACGGTACGCGTCAGCACTCCGCTGTACGCGGATCGGTTTCACCAAATCTGAGTGAAGAAAAGACGTCAAAATCAACAGCAAACAGCACAAAGCTCAAGCATCCACCAGACTAACAAAAATAATAATAATAATATAATATAATATGAGTTTTTCAAACAATATAACATTGTAAATTCAGTAAGATTAAAAAAAAATACAAAAAGTCTTAATATTTTTCATAAGGCCTGAATTCCGGTCGCGCTGACGTCGGTCGCGCGTACGAGTATACAGTGTGTTCTATATAGTACCATACTGCAACGCTGACGTTAGCGGCGCGTATTTGCTACTGTTTTTCTCGCTGACGTACGCGACCGACCTTGTGCGACCGACCGTGTGCGACCGACCGTCAGCGTGACAGGAATTCAGGCCTAAAACTTTCACATAATTTAACTCTTTAATTCTCTGATATACACTGAGTTTAGAAACGTGAAATAGGTGGTACAATTTTTCGACCATTGTGGTTTTGTACCCTTGTCCTAACCCACCCTCCAACAGCTATAAGATACTATGTCAATATGCAAGAATCCAAAGTTTGTATGAATGGATGTCATTTTTCCGATAACATAGTCACTCGCCCAGTAAAATTAAAAGAGTAATTTTTTGCCATTGGTCTAGATATCTAAACTAAGAATATAGTCATGATCAAATGGGCCAGCCAAATTAGCCGTAGAACCGATGACCGTTGGGGTACTCGTGTTTTTGACTGGAGACCGTGAATTGGCAAGCTTCAGGGACGCCCTCAGACTCGGTGGAGCGACGATCTTCGCAGGGTGGCGGGTACCTAGCAACTGGATGAGAGTTGCCGAGAATCAAATACAACAACTGGTAAGGTTCCTTTGGAAATAATATGGAGTACTCACTTGTATAAACGATAGGGCGTGTCGTCTGCACAAGTGCAATGTCGTTCGGCTGATTATTCCATGACTGGTTGTTAAACTTTGGGTGAGCATACCATTCCTTGCCCGGATAAATGGCATCCGGGTTATTAAAAGACACGCCAACGCGAACTGACACAGACGCAAGGCTGAGGAGGAAAAATAACAATAATTAAATCACAATTACTATACAAAATACAAAAACATTTTTCAATACACTTATTCACGGATTCTTATCGCACTACGATTAGGTTCAACATGCAATGCATTTCACACGCATGCATTTTTTTTTCATTTATCACCACGTGTGTGGAAATAAAAATTTCCACAGATTCCAGAGGTTCAATGTCGTCGTCGGCGGTGGATGTTTATTTAAATATTTTGAATATTAAGCAGTTTAGCGGTGTTTATACCTTTGCTTCTCCTTCAACCTGGCGAAAGTAAAGCGCGGAAATAAAAGAAACTTAAATTGTTGTTTCTTAATAATTCACGACAAAAATACTTTTCGCTCTATTATTTATTTTATTTCTTCGAAAGTGTATTGAAAAACGTCGTTTGAATGTGAGCATTTTTTATGGCAGTTCTTGGCTCCATAACCACCTCGCCTACGGCTCGGTTGTAAATTTCGCCTCGGATGCAATAAAAAGTTTCCTCACATTTACCAAAATGTACTATATTTTATCTCAATACTTTGTGTCTTAAATAAACTAAAGCAGCCCCAGTATCTTGTACCGAATCGACCGAGAGGAAACGCCCGGGTGTTATCATTGCGAGCTGTGCTGTTAGCTTACTCTGATCAGAATGTTTGCTGTTTCTTCGTATGTTAGAGCTCAACCAATCACAGTCTATAAGTCTCTACTCCCTTTACTTACGTTAAAGTGCATAGCGCAGCAGTGACGACCCATTCATTCGACAAGATAGCTCCTCCACAACGCCACAAGCTACCTTGGGGGTTCACTGTGCGCAGGGCCACATGGTACGGGAACTGGCCCGGTTCTGCTTCCCATCCGGATCCTATACGCGGTGTTGCCGCTGTGTATTCTAGATAAACAAAGCACCATAGTGATATTAGTTCATTCTGTCTCCTTATTTTGTAGGTAAAACTACAGTACTTATTGTTATTTTAAACCATCTTACGCACTGATAAAATTCGATTTCTCTTACCGGGGTTGATTTCATTCTCGACGTTGGTTGATTCGACGGCTTTGTACCGCGCGGATACCTGCAAAATAGACCTTAATCACATTAACTTAAAGTATTGAGAGCCTTTAACTAAGGCACCGAGTTGGGCAAATACTTTCAACTCCTAGCGTCGCGTCTTTTGTTTGAAGCAAATCCGAGGCTCTTCGTAGTAACAAGAAGGATAATCCTTAGTTAAAGAAATACGTGGACAAAACATAAATGCATGCATACACTTGTGTTTGCCATACGTGTTTACACAAATTTATATGAATTTTGCGCAATTCCATCAATTTTAGACATGGTTCGAATGACGTTGCGTTGGAAGGCCTCCCACTAGGTGGACTGATGACCAGCAGGGCTATTACGTATCTTTCTGATATCCAGTGACTATCAAGCTTCGGTTGTACAACGAACTTTGATGACAACCGTGAATGTAATCATATTGGTATTACGTATCACACTGAGTGGATATCACTTTACGGTGACTAACAGGGTCATACATAATACAAAACTAACCTTATGACCGTTAATTGATAGACACTTACTATCATTTCGAGCTGTCAACAGAGATACGTAATAGTCCTACTGGTGAAGGTTGCGGGGACCCGCTGGATGCAAGACGCACGGAACCGGTCACTATGGCGACAATTGGGGGAGGACCATGTCCAGCAGTGGACGTCTTTCGGCTGAAATGATGATGTCGAAGTCGGGAAAAGAGGACTTCGCCCTGCAGTGGGGCAACAGAAGCTGTATTTTGGTTTAAAAATAGCTAGGTAACTAAACTATAGTGTTAACTTTACCTGAAATGCAGTCAGCAAGAATAAAAACAAGCCCGATTTGGTAAACATCTTGTTCGCGAATCACTGCCATTCTGAAATTGAAGGTTTCTTATTTATATCATTAAGGCGGTGAATATTTAGATTAAAATCAAAACCTTGTCACGATATAATTAACTATTGAAAACATTAGTTAACCAGGCGATAAAATGTGCTAGACGACGTTGGTATAAGTGACCCTTTTTTTGCGGATGGGAAATTATTAAATGACTCCTCCCGCTCTGGGCGGAGCAGGAGGGAGTGTCAGACTTTTACTGACTAAAACCCATCCATGTTCCTTCTTCGCCCTTTGTGTTCTGGGGCCACTATATCTCTTTCGAACAGTCCCGCAGCCCCGGCAGGCATCGGCCCTTCCTTTCTGCTGACATCTCTGTATAAGTGACCCTTATTTCGTTTTCAATTTTCGAGGATAATTGTAAAAAGACTGTGTGTTGTTGGTCTAGTGGTTGCAAGCGTGACTGCTGACCTTGAGGTCCTGGGTTCAATTCCCAGGTTGGTCAAAGTGTTATTGTGTTTTTCCATCAGGAATTTCTCAGTAGCAGCCACGGTGTCTGGATTTGAGCCCGGCAATAAGCTCGCCTAATATTGCATGGGACTTAAAAATAACTGGTGAAATGTGGGTGTACTTGTAGATAGGTTATGTAGTAAGACATAATAGTAGGACAGGTCCACTCAAATCTGTGTGATTCTTTCTTTAAAAGACCATCTCAGACACTAATCTACATAGTCCTCATGTGAATTGGGCATGATTATGTCTGGACTTCAAAAGAGACTATATAATATACCATTACGTCAATAGTGGGTGTTATTCCTACCAATAATGTTTCTGGCGTTGACAACTTAATATCGTTAAAGCATTTTTGAAAGTATTAAGAAAGTGGCCCGGCTACTTTTTTATAAATAGATCAAGAGGTATGCGCGCATGTGAATGTTTTGTGTTCCAAAAGCAGACGTCATTCAAGTCACTCGTAGATCTTTGACAGTCATTACAGCGTTCGTGTTCCACGCGCACCTCAAGGAGAGTCGGCAAAAGGGCAGGGGTCCGCAAGGGCCGATGCCTGCCGGGGCTGCGGGACTGTTCGCAAGAGATATCGTGGCCACGGACCATAAAGGGCGATGAAGGAACATGGATGGGTTTTAGTCAGTAAAAGTCTGACACTCCCTCCTGCTCCGCCCAGAGCGGGAGGAGTCATTTGATGATTTCCCATCCGAAAAAAAAAAAAAGGCACAGCATGACATCATGACATGGCTTTGTTTGTAAAGTGTTTGTAAAAACCTACTTGCAAAATAAACATCATTTATCATCATTTATATGGGAAAAAAAAACATTATTTCAGGAAGAGATATTTAGTCCTTTTTCAGTTCAAAAGTAACCAAATTTTGTATATGTTTTAATTGAATCTTGCTTAAAAAGTGGTACTTATAGTGCAGATCATCCCAACCTGGTGGGTCATTATGACCCAGTGTCTTATTCGGTTGGTTTGTAACTGATTAGTATCGCTATCTTATAAACAGACTTATTTTTTTTTAAAGAACGATTTGAGGATACCAGAAATATGATAATCCGACAACCAGGAAAAACATCAAACATAAATAACCACTATCAATTTATGGTTTATCAGTAAACAATTACTACGTGCAAGGTCATGTTTGACATTTACTCATACAACATTATCATCAACTGCTTAGCCATTTCCCAACTATGTTGGGGTCGGCTTCCAGTCTAACCAGTAGGCTTATCCAAGTTGACAATCTACAATCGTTAACGCTAATAGAAAACTACCCAAATGTATGGGAATGACATCATTTCAACGTTAGGTCACGTGGTCAAACCAAACGAATAGAAACTTTTAAGTTCAGTCAA
This sequence comes from Xestia rhomboidea, assembly GCA_963853795.1. Lineage (NCBI taxonomy): Eukaryota > Metazoa > Arthropoda > Insecta > Lepidoptera > Noctuidae > Xestia > Xestia rhomboidea. The sequence goes on from OY970776.1 coordinate 12,192,275, forward strand.
AACTGTAAGTTGGCTACGATTTATATGGGATGTAGCAATCACGATTGTAGAAATGAATACATTTCATTGTATCATCTTAACCGATGTAAACTTGTCTACGAAGTTTTTATTTGCTTGTTTTGACCACGTGACTTAACGTTTACGATTGTAGAAAGAGAATCGATACGAATCGTTTGTAACTTGGCTAGGCCTGCAGATGTAGCTGAGTACTAGTATTTTTCACGGAGCGTCTGCTTATCTGACTTGCACACTGACTACCTGTAACGACTGTCAAAGATCTACAAATGATAGCGGGACCAACTGCTTAACGTGCTTTCCGAGGCACGGAACTCGGTATGTGTGGTGGTCACCCATCCACAGACCGACCTAGGCAAGTTTATTATATAGCCACGAGATTCTCCGCTGTATTGTTTTAACATCTAATTTTAAAATACTATAAACTACTAGCCTTTGCCCGCGGGTTCGCTTGCGTATGGTCGGAAATTACCACGAAAACCTTTCTCCGCTGTATTGTTTTAACATCTAATTTTAAAATACTATAAACTACTAGCCGTTGCCCGCGGGTTCGCTTGCGTATCGTCGGAAATTACCACGAAAAGGTTTTATAATTATATAGCCTACTAGCTTAATACCCGAGACTTCGGTCGCGTGGAGTTTGGAAATGTCCCACGGTATCGTATCGGGATCGTTTTAAACTATCTGTGTACTAAATGTGCCAAATCTGTGAACGAGTAACAAACACCCATTCATTCATCCATCCATCCACCCTCACAAACTTTTGCATTTATGATATTAGTTGTGTTAGCTTTTGCTATTTATTTCGTTGAAAATATTTAGAATAATTTAATTTGCAAGATATAAAATTGACTGTTTAATTTAAATAATATAATACCATTTATTCGTGAATAATAGTTCGTGTTTTGACTTCCATCCGTAACTTACTTCACTGTGGTCGGCCATGATGAAGCAGTCTTATTCGTGGAGCGATACCGACCGGTGTAAAGGTGGAAAGATTTAGAAGTTGAGGAAGGTGTTCATTGAATCAGGTTGTGAAATCAATTGTTAACAGTGTGTTTTAAGGACGAATACAAAATTTGATTTGACATTAAGTATTAATTGTTTTATTGGTACACTTCTGACCTTCTTATAGTTGGTATTAACTACTGTATTATCCCCGAGTTTCATCCAAGTAGGATGACACTCGGGGATAGTGTAATTTCTCATCTATGAAAGAATGCCCCTGTGCAATGTAGCACATTTAAACTGCTGGGTTTGGTGAGGAGTAAAACCACTGATGAGCTTCTTTCTTCGGTTTATTGGGAGAAAGCTTTCCTTATAGATAGCTTGCTGCTGACTGTGTCGAATGACTTTTTTTTTTTTTTTTGGGAATGGCATCTCGCAGTTCAGTCTAGAAGAGACTGGCTACTGCTTAACCGGACTAGACCTGTGGATGCCTTGAAGCTAAGGCCTCCAGCAAGGGGCATGTTAACTAAAAACTAAGCGACCACGCCTAAGGGCACCCCCTGTGGGGTACGAACCTCGGCTTAGGGCGTCGCTGGGGGCAGCAAAGGGACAGGCTGGATCTGAGTGTCATTAATTAGGGGCTCGTTTAACATTACTGCGCGCCGGACCTCGGCGGCGAGGTCGGTATGTCTTCGGTTTGTATGTGTATCTTCCACGTACGGTGCTGGAGTCTTTGCTACTCTCCTGTAAGAGGGTGATAGCGTCGTCGGGGGAGACTAGAGTATGCCGAGGACGGCGGACTGAGCTGATACGCGATGGGTCGTATCGGGCGGGGCGGCCGATGCGATCAGGGGGTTCCTATGCTTGATAGAGGAGTCGAAAAAACGCTTTGCAAGACGTTTCATGAATTGCTGAATGGTGGGGATTCTAAGATCTAAGTGAAGACTATCGTTACGGACGTACGGGGGGGCTCCGGTGATCTTACGGAGAAAGCGGTTCTGCAAGGTCTGCATACTGAGGATGTGGCGGGGATGGGCATGAGCGAATACGACACAGGCGTATGTCATGATGGGTCGGATAACTGCTGTGTAAAAACGCAACTAGCACTTGAGTGACAACTTGCTCTTTTTGACGAGCATGAAGTGTAGTCTGCTCATGGCAAAAGCTGCTCGGTTACGAGCTGCTTTGATATGAGCCGTGAAGGTCAGGTGTTCGTCGAGGATGACACCGAGGTACTTGGCTTGCTTCTCCCAAGGGATAGGCTTGCCGAACATAGTGATGGGGGCAGGAGACGGTCGTGATGGCGTAACTTCTGATAGAGTACAGCCTGGCTCTTCTCCGGGTTTACTTCGATCCTCCACTTACGAAACCAAGCGCCGAGGGAATCGGCGGCTTGTTGAAGTGCACGATGGATGTAAACTGAGAGCGGCCGGTGTAATAAATAGCCGTGTCGTCGGCAAATAGGGCTACCTGAACTTTCTTGTTCGTTGGGATGTCGCTGGTGATCAGCGTGAAAACGAGAGGAGAGAGGACGGAGCCCTGAGGGACTCCGGCTCGGATGTGGTGGGGAGAAGATAGAGTCTTTCCCACGCGGTATCGGAAGGTGCGATCCGACAGAAAGTCTCGTAAGATGAGAACGAGACGGTCCGGCACGCCAAGTTTGTACAGCTTGTATAATAAGCCGTTGTGCCAGACCTTGTCGAAGGCTTTCGCTATATCGAAATACAACACCCCCGTCATCGCTCCACGCTGGAAGCCACCGCTCAAGTGCGGTGGACTTGATGTATACAAGAATGTTCGGTTCTGAAACCGAACTGTTGATCGGGAATGAGGTCTTTTGTCTCGGCATAATCTCTGAGTCGCTTATAAATAAGTCTCTCATAGATTTTGCCGAGCGCGCTCAGGAGAGTGATCGGCCTGTAGCTCGAAGGCTGAGCTTTCGGTTTCCCAGGTTTGGGAATACCGATGACGGTGGCCTCTTTCCACACTTGGGGAAACAAGTTGTTGCTCAAGGCGCCATTGAAGATGGCTGCCAAGAGGACTATGAGCTGAGCGGGGAGGGTTTTAAAAATCCTATTGGTGAAGCCGTCGGCGCCAGGGGCTTTCCGAGGCTTGAGCTTGTCAATGATATCCTTGACCTCGTCTGGAGTGACTGGAGGGAGGGGATCGTCGGGGTCTTCTACAGGAGGGAGTGCAGCTCTTCGTTCGACTTCTGCATCCACCTCATCGAGGTGCTGCTTGTCTACTGGAAGTGTGCTAGGGGAGCACTGTGATTCCAAACTGTCGGCCAGGCATTCTGCCTTCTCAGAGTCGTCAAAAGCGACGCTCTTGTCAGGACGGATGAGAGGTCGAGAAGAGGCCTCCTCGGAGGACCTCAGCTTCCTCTGAAGTTGCCAAAAGGCTTGGTGTGTTGGCTCTAGTTCGCTGAGCATCTTGTCCCATTGATTCGAACGAAACTCACTAGTGCGCTTCTTTACAGCACGCTGCAAATAACGCATGTGAGCTTTGTTCTCATTGCAGGGCCAAACGCTATAGGCACGTATGGCCGCGTTCTTCTCGTTTATCAGTTCACGGATGTCGTCGGGTAGTTTCCAGCGATGATCACTCATCACTGGGACTTCCCGAGAGTAATCCTTTAAAATGGATTGCACGTGAACTGTAAACGAGTCGATAGCGGCCTCGGTGTCTGCGACTGAGACAATGTGGTCGGGGATACCGTCTAGGAGCGGTGACGTGTCGGATTTCAGCATATCGCTTACTTTCTTCCAGTCGGTTATTAGAGTGGTAGGAGTGGGTTGGCTAGGGTCAGAGATACCCGAGCGAGAAACTAGGTGCATGAGCACTGAGCGGTGGTCAGAGTTAAGCTCGTGTAGCGTCTCAATTAAATGTAACCTAAGGCTAACATTCTTGCCTACATGAGTGGCGCGCGGAGGCGCTACGCCGGGGGGAAACTCCGCTGCCGCGGCAAATTGTCGCTCAGCGGACGGACTTCCGGCGTGATCTCATGGCGACATGGAGAGAGCGACTTTCGCAACCCCGTGCAGGGCACGCCACAATAGTGGCGGTAAGTCCCCTCTTTGAGGAGTGGCTGGAGAGACGCCACGGCGTCCTCACCTTCCGCCTGACGCAGGTTCTTACCGGACACGGATGCTTCGGTAAGTTCCTGCACCGAATCGGGCGGGAGGAAACGCCCGGGTGCTATCACTGTGAGGATAGGCCGGAGGACACGGTGGAGCACACTGTGGAGGTGTGCCCCGCTTGGGTGGAGCACCGCCGTGTCCTCGAGGTGGCAATCGGCGGCGGCGACCTCTCGCTCCCGTCTCTGGTTCGTGCCATGGTCCGGAGCGAGACGGAATGGGACGCCGTCACCTCCTTCTGCGAAGCAGTCATGCTAGCAAAGGAGGTGGCGGAACAGGACAGGGAGAGATCCTCACGTCCCGGCCGCCGCGAGAGACGCCCCGGGCGTCGGGTGCCACGTGGTGGCTTCCGGCCACCGTAGGCGCGGGCCTGTGGACGGGGAGCTATGGGCTAGCTCGCCGTCCGTACGTCTCATGACGACAGGCCGTGTCGACGGCGCGTTCGTGTTCCACGCGCGCCTCAAAGAGAGTCAGCAATAGAGAAGGGGTCCGCAAGGACCGAAGCCTGCCGGGGCTGCGGGACTATTCGAAAGAGATACCGTGGCCCCGGAACACAAAGGGCGAGGAAGGAACATGGATGGGTTTTAGTCAGTAAAAGTCTGACACTCCCTCCTGCTCCGCCCAGAGCGGGAGAAGTCATTTGATGATTTCCCATCCGAAAAAAAAAAAAAAAAAAGGCTAACATCTTGAGCAGCGCTATATCGAGCACATCGGGACGATGACTAGTGGTGTCGGGATAATGCGTGTTCTCCATAGGAGCAATGGGATCGAAGTTGATACTCTGGCCTAGATCGCAGACGACTCTCCCTCTCGGGTTAGTCATACTACTATTCCAGGCGGGATGTTTGGCGTTGAAGTCGCCCGCTATGATAACGGAGCCACTCATGCCGAAGAGTTTGGTGAGATCATTAACCAGGAGGTTATGCTTCCCAGACGTGTTAGAGGGGGCATATAGGCAGACATTATATGAATCGGTTGATGACCTGTCATGGCTAGCCGACAGATTGAAACCTCCAGTAGGGATTCTAGGGGAGGGGGGTCGATTGGGATGCAGTGCAGTTCCTTGCGATAGTAAATGAGCGTACCGCCCTTGTGACAACGTGTCCTATCATTGCGAACTAAATGATAGTTGGCAATTTTAGGATCACGATTGCTGGGTTTTAGAAAAGTCTCTTGGATGAGGAAAATATCTATTTGGTAATCGCGGAGGAAGGACGCGATCTTATCGCGTTGCCCTCCCATGCCATTAGCATTGAAGAAGCCTAACTTTAGGGACCGGGGTTGGGTGCACGATACTATGGGTGTGATATCCATTACGGAGTTTGGTTGAGGTTACGAAGGGCTTCCGCGATCCTAGGATATTTCGCGAATACTTTCCTTATCTGTTTCAGGTCCTTAGCTGACCTGAGCTCGGCTGCTAGGCAGTCGGCCTCAGGTGAGATAAATACCTGGAACCTCATAAAGGTGTCGATGGTACTCTCCTCTTCCTGGTTGGAAGGCAGGGGGCTAGGGGAAGGAAGAGGGACCTGGGACAGAGCCACTGGAGTGGGCACTGGGACTGGGTTGTCCATGAGGCCAGGCATTGGCATCGGGTAGGTCTGGGATTTCACCTGGGCAGGGAAGGCTCGCTGGTGGTTGAGCTGGTTCCACGGAGAGGGCCTCTGTGGGCTGAGACGCTCAGGAAGGTCTTTAGAAGGGGCTTTTGTCAGGGGGCTTTCCCTCTGCTGACGGGCTTGAGCGCTATTCGCCAGTCTGTTGGCGAATTGTTTGGGGGCTTTGGGACAGCCCCTGTAGTTTGCCGGGTGGCCAGATTGACCGCATAGTACGCAACTAGGTAGCTCTGTGCACAGACTCCTGTCCTTGGGACGAGGGCAATCTGCCGTGGCGTGTTCGCCTAGGCATTTTACGCACCTGTGCGGCGCGTAACAATGCTTCTGGCTGTGACCGTACAGTTGGCAGCGATGACACTGCCCAACTATATTCTGCTTTTTGGGCCTCTCAATTGAGATGCCCGATAAGGAGCAGACTGACTTAATTTTGAAAATGGGGTGGTGACCCTCTACTGGGTCACAGATGACGAGCACCATGTCGTACTCGTCGCCCCCTTGGGACCTATTTTTGTGAAGGCGGTGAACCGCCGAGACGGGGATGCCCTGGGAGGTTAAATCCTCCAGGATGTCCTGGGCAGGGATCTCCTTCGGGATCCGCCTGATGACCACTCGGGTCGGCTTTTCCTCTGGGAGGGAGAAGGTATGGAAGGCGATATTCCTTCCACGAAGGGCGTGCACCAACTGTCTGTAGTCGGTGGAGGTGGGAACTTTGACTTTTATACCCTGTTGGGTAGAAGTCGCGTTTGTGTATTGGATCTTGCGATCCGCACACATCTTGGACACTTCAGTCCACTTTCCCTTTTCTCTGATGTAGAGAGCAGGGGGTGTGAGCTTCTTTGTCGAAGCGGATTGGGTTGGAACCGGTTCCATGGGGCTATCCGGTCGGCTGGCAGGAGCCGAGCCATGGGATTTAGTAGCCATACGGCTGGGAGAGCGGCTGATGGGGGCCGCGGCTGAGGGAGCTGCTACACTGGCGGTAGAGGGGATGTGGGTAAGGGAAGCGGAGAGGGGTGCGTTGGATGCCGTAACAGCCTTTGTGGCTTTTCCGGCATTCGCTTTTCTCGCCTTCCTTTTCCCGTTCTGGACAAGCTGAAATTCCTCTGGCTCAGATGGCGTCGACTCAGAGGAGGAATCAGCTTCGGGGGAGCTATCGGGGGCGTCGGGGCTGGGCACTACGTCCATGGCGACGGAGTTGGGACGGGAAACAGGAGAGAGCGATCGGGATCTGGTGGTAGCTGATTGCTCAGCTTTCCAATTCTCCTTCTTAAAGGGCTCGAGGAGCCCATCGTAAACTTCCCTAATATAGGGGCTGTCGTCTGACAACAGACGTTGCAGGAGAGCTCCTAGTGAGGCCGATAAAGTCTCATTTCGGGGCGTTGCCATTATGGCAGAGTGACTAACAGGGAGGGAGCTAGATCATAACCTATGCCTAGTCCTAACCAAACCTATCCCGAGGAGGTACGTGGAAACGTAATCCCCCCGGGCAGATAGTTCCCTTAAAACGAGGCTACCCCTGTGTTTTTCCTAGTGCTCCACTGGCGAGAAGAAAAACACAAACAAACTCGCCAGCTACACTGCTGTCTGATTGGCCAGAAGGGCCGGAAAACACTGTAAACCTAACTCCCCGGGTAGGATAACCCAGGGATGTGTTCACTCCCTGTTGGGGTCACAGAGAGGTGAGTACTAAGGTGTGCCCTAAGCTTGTAAACCTGCCGCCGATCTTATTGTGCGGCAGGGCCCTATGGGTCTTGTGACCGATCCGGGCCGCTGGGGTAGAGACACCCAGACGTCCCGGGTGCAGCTGTGGACAAACGGGGATTAGATGCTACCAGACTGCGACTGGGAGATCCCCCAAGGCCGCAGTCAGAGCCCTTCCGAAGGTTTGCCTCACCCTGAAGGGGATCGGCGGGTGTGTCGGGTCACCCCCCTTTTGACTTCGTTAACACCGTGAGGTTTCCGTCAAGAACCACAAAACCGTGGATTTTACCTGAAGGGCAAAACACGCGGACGCGGTTTTGACGTTTGCCGTTAAGGAAATATTTGTCTTGAAAAAGACAGTTTTTACGTATCAAATTAACTACGAGTAGTTAATCCAACACGGCGCAGTGCGACTAAGTCCGAGCACAAGGCAAAGACTGTAGTAGCACTACGACTGGGCGGGCCGGGGGCCGTCGGAGCTCGGCGAGGCGGCGGATGCTACTGACGTACGAGTCGGGGGGCGCGGGGTGCGCGGAAGCAAGGCAGCGACAGAGCGGAGCGCACGTGTGCACTCGGCGGCGGCCAGGCGTCGAATGCTCGTGTCGAATGACCAAAATGGCCCGATTTTTATACGAAATTTTTTGAGTGACTAACCAATCACATTCGTTTACAATAATCCAAAAAACGCGGGAAAAACTAAAAACCAATCAAATTAAGGCAAAAAAGCGGGAAAATATTACAGAATTTAGCTTAAGTACGAAGAAACTTTACCGTAATGAGAACCGCGTGACAATATTCGCGTTTTTTACTAACTTTGTCTTAGTAAACCTATATAAAACTATATGTTATCGAGATCTATGTATCAGGAACTATCATACAAAAATATAAAATCAACAAAAAACATAACATAAAGAACTTATATACGAACGGAACGCTAAGCCTACTATGTACACAAAACAAAATGCTAAAATCTATCAGTCTATGAACTAAGCTATTAATTCAATAGTTTTAATGCTTATGTACTATCCTATCAGTGCCTATGTACCCTATATACCTATATACTACCTACATATATTTAAACACTATCTTTGTTGTCCCGCACAGCCCCCTAAATCCAAACTTATAAAATTTACCCAAGCCCTTAGGTTCAGTTGCTCGGCAGCTGGTTCAGTTGGGCCTATTTGGCGCAACCGTGAGCCACATACTATTGTCTCTTTATTCTGTTTAGATCTGCTCTTTTTTATTTTTTGTTGTGTGCACTTGTAGCATGTACCAAATAAACATATTTTCTTTCTTTCTTTTACCCATTTATTCTTTGCTACAGGTGATTTTTTTTTTAATTGTTGAGTAGTTTGTGGGATTACGTCTTATTGCTAAACTTACAAAGTTTACCTATTTTTCAGTTAAATTATTAAAACCAAAAATATAAAGCCCTTTCTTTTTAAACGTTTATTTTTCTAGTCACAATCAAATAATTACATTATTGATGATGACAATCATCATCATCATCTGCCTAGCCTTTTCCCAACTATGTTGGGGTCGGCTTACATGTGACACGCTGATTATTTAACTTATGTTTGAAGAAGTTAATTTTCCTTTTCTCCTTCTTAGTTTATCTGGTACTTGTTTAAGTCAACCTTAACTTTAACAAACACTTGAAGACGCTTCAGAAGTTGCCCTTTTTGGTCATCTTCATCAGATTCTGAGCTGTCCGAGTCGTCTTCTCCATCTCCAGGAGTTGAATCATCTGGTTTCGTTGTCTCAGAGTAATCAGGGATGGCTGTGGTACTGCTAACAACTTCATTATCTTCTTGGTCTCCTGATTCAGTGGTGGTTGTAGTGGGGGTTGGGGTACTGGTACATGGGGGTTCGGTAGTGGTTGTGGTGGAAGGCTCGGTAGTGGATGTGGTGGTGGAAGGTTCGGTAGTGGATGTGGTGGTGGATGGTTCGGTAGTGGATGTGGTGGTGGATGGTTCGGTAGTGGATGTGGTGGTGGATGGTTCGGTAGTGGATGTGGTGGTGGAAGGTTCGGTAGTGGATGTGGTGGTGGATGGTTCGGTAGTGGATGTGGTGGTGGAAGGTTCGGTAGTGGATGTGGTGGTGGAAGGTTCGGTAGTGGATGTGGTGGTGGAAGGTTCGGTAGTGGATGTGGTGGTGGATGGTTCGGTAGTGGATGTGGTGGTGGATGGTTCGGTAGTGGATGTGGTGGTGGATGGTTCGGTAGTGGATGTGGTGGTGGATGGTTCGGTAGTGGATGTGGTGGTGGAAGGTTCGGTAGTGGATGTGGTGGTGGATGGTTCGGTAGTGGATGTGGTGGTGGATGGTTCGGTAGTGGATGTGGTGGTGGATGGTTCGGTAGTGGATGTGGTGGTGGGTGGTTCGGTAGTGGATGTGGTGGTGGAAGGTTCGGTAGTGGATGTGGTAGTAGTGGTTTCTTCTTCTTCTTGTAGATTTTCAAAATCAATCCCTGTTACTTGTTGTAACCATGTTAAATAAGGTCCCGGACGAGTGAAACCTGGTATGGATAAACACAGTTTATCAAAGATATTAGTCGCAGGAGTTGTAAGTAATTTCATTATTATGAAAGTAACTCAAATTACCAGTAGGATAGCCGCCCTGGCACCCGCTGCCTCTGAAGAAGGAGCTGATTCCGATGAGGGTTGGAACGCTGTCAAGTGGATGCACATGAACGAGTGGACCACCGTTGTCCTCCTGGTACCAAAATCGAATTAATAAACAAAATAAACGAAGTTAATTAATAAAATGAAATATATCGTTTGTGATAAGAAAAAGGATCTGTCGATGGCTGTCGTGGGAGAGACTTTCAGAATCTAGGTTGCACTTTTCTGAGAGTAACCACGACTAAATTCTAAGCAATTTGAATAAGACAACTGAAGGCTAGTGGATATTAATTTTAGTACAAAAAGTGGTTGTACTATGACGCACTGCAGACGGACCGCAACGATTCATCCTGTATGGCTTTCAAATATTTAGATTGAACTGTTCTCATGAAATGTACGAAAGCTATACAGCAGGAATCTGTAAAGAGGCGTGGCCTGCCCAAATGGTTTTTGTGTTTTAAAGCAGTAAACCTTACATAACAAGCCGACTGCGAGGTGACGTTGAAGAATCGTGCGCAGACGACGGTGTTCGCGATAGCAAACGGATTGCCTAAGTACGACCAAGTGCAGGACCAGTTGGAGACACCCCTGAGGTATACCCATCTCAGGACCTCGACTACGGAACCTAAACATTAAGAGAAATAAATATTATTACGGTACACAACAAACGAAACACCTGGATAGACGCACAGAACCGGGAAGTGTGGCAGAAAAAGGGGAGGCCTATACCCAGCAGCGGGTGATTTCGGGCTGATATGATGTGGATGATGATAAGTAAGTTTAAGTAAGTTTTTAATCTTCTTCTTATAGTGTCGATGGCAATCTAAATTGTGTCAGCCCAGAACTGAGCCACGAGTTTGGCGCTTTTAGTTGCGTCCATCAGTTCCTGTAGTGAACAATCAATAGGACACGTAGGACACGATAACACTCGCTGTGACATTCTTTGCGTCCAAGAGAACCACCGAGCTAAAACCCAAAGTCGGCCACACATCGAAGGACTTAACTTAAGGCTTTTCGCCGAGATCTGTTTGGGTGTAATTAATTTATTTATTTACTAAAAGGAGAACCAACAGCACAAATAAGTGAGTAACAATTGTATAAGCGACACAGAGCCAATTACAGGTTCTCACGAGTAGACACAGAGATGGTAGTAGAACCCTTAGGATCGCAAAATAGCAAGCACGATAATAATACAAATACAAGGAATTAAAATTGTTTAGTTTAAATCTAATTCGATATTTTGGGTGACGACTCGTGGTCCCACTGGGATTGTACCACTATTACTCGTGGTCCCACTATCCCTGAAATCATGGGTTCGTGGTTCCACTGCTTAGTGGGACTACCAGTCATAGTTAAAATCGTAGGTTCGTGGCCCCACTGCATCAAGTTTATACGTAGAGTAAATACTTGAATAAAAGCGAGTTCTTCAGGTACTGGCCACTTGAGATACTGATAAACCAGGAGATCACAGTTGGTTATTTTTTAGAAAAGTTAAGATAAATATAAAAATTAGTTTAAAGAGTACAAACTCTAAGTTTTGTTCATTAAGTTCATTGTTAGAAATAAAAATAATTATTTTGCTTCACGTTTTTATGCTAGCCTTTTGTATTTTCGGCTTATTCCTGTTTTGAATCCCCCTTAGGCGGAAAAACTTTAATAATAAAATAAAATTATTTAATAATAAATTCCTGAATCGATCCTCGATCGACCATCGATTCTTGATTCTGAGTCGCTCGACGACTCAGAAGTCCGTTTGACTTAACTGTAACCGGACTACTGAGACTACACCAAATATATTTGTGTTATAGCCCTTATGACCAAATCAGTGCGACCACGAGCGACTGCATTACGTTGACTGATGGTCCCACCAAACAGTGGGACCACGAGCCCATTAAATCGACACACTGTCCCACCAGTGGGTCAAATTAGTGGGACCACGAGTCGCGACTCGATATTTTATGTGATGTGTCATCGAACCATCACTTCTTATCTCATTTTGTGTAGCTTTGAATAGAGATACAAGTATGATTAAAAATCACACAAGATAAGATATAAACCTTTTTTAAGTAGTAACTGCTGATAGGCTTATTGATTCAGGTTTTTTCCGTCCCCGATGAACTGAGGTCACAACGGACAAAACCAATGCCAAGACATAAATGATAAATTATGTTTATTTTGCAAGTAGGTTTTTACAAACACTTTTACACATAATTTTTTAAAACTAGATGGGGCTGTGTTTTGTACCTGACTACCTCTGTGAAGAAACAGCCGAAACAAACTCAGAGGTCATAGTCTCTTTTGAAGTCAAGACATAATCTTGCTCAATTCACTTGAGGACTATGCAGATTAGTGTCTAAGATGGTCTTTTGAATAAAGAACCACACAGATTTGAGTGGACCTGTCCAGTCAGTGCAAGTATTTGTCAGTTATCGTGTAGCACGACTTATAACTCAGAGAGCTCAACGAAACGACGAACAATATCAAAGAAAGGACATTTTGGTAGGTCGTTTATAGTACTCAAACTGCCAGACAGTTGTGGGGAAAAACAAACAAAATATAAAAATGTGACTCACATGGTCCTCACATTCACAATAATAAAATAAAATTAGTAGTAAGTACTTTTCAAAATGAATGTCAAAAGCATAGCCAGGAGAACCCATTACTTTAAAATCGATTAGTTCATGGTAAAATAAGAAAGGTAAGCCGGTATCCCGTAAGTGACATTTTAAGTATAATAAGAAATACTCACCTGAGGTGGTAGTTCTGCCATGTCCACTAGCGTAGAGTACGACGCCGTCGTAGTTGCGATACGCGTCAGCCCGCGATTGTATCCGAATCGCTTTCAGCATCTCTGAATGATGAAGACACGTCAGAATTAACATGAATACAATTCAAGTTAGAACTAACCCTAGGCAATTTAGTAGTCAACTGCCTGGGACACCGTGGCCTTTCCTGCAGTAAGAGTGCAGGTGTGATGCGTGGCTGCTCTTGCCACCGCCCGCGTCAGGGTGCTAGCTGATTTAGAACCCAATGTTTTGACCCGCGACGATGAGAAAAGATCAGACGGGATAAACCCGAGGAAGATAGGTAGGCCTTTGGTGTGTGATGCAACTTGCGTCGACACCCTTGCGCCATCCCCTCATCCTAGCGCGGCGTGGCGTGATATTGACAGAAAATATGTACTTACTGCTATAAACGACAGGGCGCTGCAGCTTTATAAGCGAGATGTCGTTGTTCTGCGAACTTGATAATTGCTCGTTGAATCTGGGATGGATGTACCATTCCGTAGTTTCGAAGATATACTCTGGATTGGTGAGATTCACTACGCCTGCGCGAACTACCACTGAAACGCGGCTGTAGGAGAAAAGAGAATCTGTTAAAACACAATCATCATCGGGATACAGAAGTCAACAGCTGGTCATAGGCCTCTCCAATTGCATGCTCAATTCTTGGCAACTCTCATCCAGTTGCCACTAGCCACTCTGCGGAGCTTGTCGCTCCACCTATCGAGGGCGACCCTACATTAAGCCAATTTACGCTGTCCACTTAAGAACATGTCAACTCTAACAGTCATCGGTTCTACGGCTAATGTGACCGGCTCATTGACACTTAGACTTGCTTCCGCATTTGATACGCCAAGAAACTCAAAGCACAGCCCGTTCTATAGCTTGTTCAAAAATCTTGAATTTATGGACCCGCCGTAACGTGAGTACGGTCGACCAAGCTATTTGGTTTACATTTTGACATGCAAATTACATTGTAAAATGTTAACCAAATAGCTTGGTAGACCACAGATACATTGGTTTTTATAATTAGAAGTTAATTCTATTACTAGGATGGGTTACTTACAGGGCAGTACAATGCGCGGCAGTGAGAATCCACTCCCTGGCCACGACGGAACCTCCGCACTGGCGCATATTACCAGCTCGGTTAATCAAACGAAGGTGTGCATGGTGAGGGTGTTGGCCCGGCTGTGCCTCCCACCCCGATACTATTCGTGAGTCTGACGATGATACTGGAACCGCCTCGGATTCTAGGTTAACAAAGCAGATTTGGCTATTTTAAATATTATTTCATTTATTGCTACATTGTACGCTAGAGAATGAGGTTTTTTTAACTCACCATGTTTGATGTAGGCGACATTTTCAAGGGCCTCTGGGTTATGAACCTCACTTCTGTATAAAGGGGATACCTGCAAAAAAAAAATTACATACATAACTAGTTAGTTAGCCTTTAAAATTGGCATAGATAGAAGAAAAAATGGGTCTAAGTCGAATTCGTTTGCCGGATATGTTATAGGCACATAGAAGCTGAGTTTCCGAAGAAATCCAATGGCATCAAAGCAGATCTACGGTGGCAATGTTCCGTATTGGATCAGGACTGAGTTAATTGGAGAAAAGAAAAAATGAAAAGAAATAACTAAAATTTATAAATAAGTGATTAAATCGCCGTCCAGGTAGACCACGGCGATCGAGGTGGTCTGACGATCTGATTTTGTTTGCGGGGTGAACATGGCCAGATATCACACAAGATAGAGAGGTTTAGAAGGAAAAAGGGGATGCCTTTGCCCAGCAGTGGGACATTAGAGAGGCTAACAAAAAAAAACAATAACAATTAACCCAGGCTTTCAAACTACTGTTCAGTAAAGTGGTAACTAAAACTAGAGGTGGGCAGGATACTAAGCGAGTAGTGATGGCAGTTGCTGTAGAGCCCTCACTGAATGGTTGTCGAGAGACTGTAGAAGAAGTAATGGCAGACCAACGGTGAGATGGGTCGACGACATTAATAAAACCACGGCTAAAACCTGGGTGCGATTTCCGCAGATTAGGGAAGCATAGCACGAAAGGGATGAAGCCAGATATACTCAGTTGTGAGTCGAGCAAGGTAACGATGCTAATGATGGTGGTGACTTTACTGTACTGGATAATTGCCGTGGTATGATGTGATGCGGAGGAATTAGGAAAACGTCATGAGGAAAGTTCTGAGTATAAATGCAGGGTGTAAACATCCTCATCACGAAGCCGTCAAACAAGCATTCTGTACACCAAACTAAGTAACTTTATGCCAAAAATATATCTGGGAAACGTCTTTTTTTTGGGGTGAAAAATCATGTTTTGTTGTAAAATTCAATGTAACGCACTCAAAACATTGTGCTGATGGATGGATTGAATGTATTTAAAAAAAAACTTGTCAAAAAGTTGGAACTTTGACCCCCAATATCTCCATAACTAGAAAGGTCCCAGGAATGGTGGAGAACAAAAAAATTATCGCAATGACGGGGAGAACAAGTGACTTTCGGCTTCGTTAAGAGGTTTTGTTACACCCTTTCAGAGTAGTGGAAGACTAAAGAAACGATGGAAGGACTGTGTAAAGAATGATATGGCAAGGAAAGAAAGTGTCTGATGAGATGACGAGTAATAGAGAAGTATGGAAGAAGAAGACATGCTGCGCCGATCCCAAATGAATTGGGATAAATACGAGAATGATGATCATGATGGTAACTTTACCTGCAGAACAATCAGCACGAACAAAAACAAGCCCGATTTCGGTAACATCTTCTATGCTAATGATAATGTTACATTAGGATTAGAAGCTATAACCACTGTTAATACTGCGATTAACATCGACTTATTAATTTATCGTGATAAGATAAGCTAAAATAAATGTAAGCAAGTTTTGTTTTTATGTAGCAGACCTAGAGCAATTCATTTGATATCCGGAATCCTTATCTTAACCTTATGTTATGAACGATTTGAGAAAGCAGACATCGGTAACTCAGAATAGATTAAGTACCTACATGGTAAAGAAGTGGCACTCCTTTTATGCATTCTTCTTATTAGAGTGTCGATGGCAATCTAAATTCTATCGGCCCATATCTGAGCTACTAGTTTAGCGCTTTCGGTAGCGTTCATCAGTTCCTGTAGTCAGGGCTCCGAAACCGGTTAAAATTGTTAACCGCTAACGGTCATTGAGTCCAAACTGAAATCGATTTAATTTAAAGGTTACACTTTACCAGTATTTACCGGTTTATAAGGAAAACCGGTTTCCATGAATTTTGGTTTTAATAGTCGAAATTAACCGGTTAAATCCAAGTTTTGATAGGGTCCCCCCCCTGGCGGGGGCCGCCCGCCACTCTCACTCACACGGTGTGGACGTTGCGATGTCATTTTGTTTGGTTGTATTTGACGTCCTCAAATCAATTTATTTTTTCATAAAATTTTCTGGGGTTTTAAAAAAGTAGACGAAAAAAATTAAAATTTTGGAATTAACCGGTTAATTTGGGTGTCAACACCGTTTGTGGTTATGTAACCGGTTAGCTTTATCATTTGGGTTACATAAAAACAGTTCACTTGTTTAACCGGTAAATGAAGAAACGATTTTTTTTATATAATCTCTGTAAAAGAATTAATAAATCCTCATTCGCTCTTTACAAACTTTCCAAAATTGTCAACAAAGAAGCCGTCTTAACTGCATATCACGGACTTGTAGCACCTATATTAAGATATGGAGTAATATTCTGGGGCAACTCGGTAGACAAGGAATTTGTATTCAAAGCCCAAAAGAAATGCATCAGAGCAATGTGCCATCTAGATAGTACTACAAGCTGTCAATCTTCCTTTAAAGATTTAAAAATCCTTACATTACCTTCCTTGTACATATACGAATTAAATGTATTTGTGAAATCGAATCCAAGCTATTATAAGACTGTCTTTAAAAGCTACTATAGACAGTTACGAGACAAAAAAAGGTTAGATGTGGAAATACCGTATGGGGAAACAGCACTACTCAATAAAAGTATTATTTGTATGGCATCACTAATTTATAACAAATTGCCCGATGAGATTAAAAACTTACCTACTCCTCTATTTAAGAATAAATTATACACTTTCCTAATTAAAAAATGTTATTATAATGTAAAAGACTATCTAGAAGAAAAAAATATTGTATTTTAATTATAGAATTTATTTGTTGAATACTTATGATGGCTAATATAATTACTTTGACATATGACATTATTATTAATTTGCATGACATTATTCACATTACGTCCTAAAAACGTCATTAATCAAGCATCCGCAGAGAAAAACTCAAATAAGAGATTTATGTCAGAGTCACCCGAGTCAAAAGAAGCTTCAGAGGCCAGCGCTAGTCAACAAAAATTTACCCAAGTACAGAAGAGAAATAAATCGCAAAACATAGTAAGCTACTTGCGTCCATCACAGTTGAATCACACCGCTCGGGCCTCAACAAGTAATGTCCAGGAATCCCCAAAAAACTAAGTCGTGCCCCTCCTTCTCTTTTAAGTATCATCCAAGAAAACTCTATTATCAACTATCATGAACCTAAAAATAAACCAATATCTCCCAATACGGCTGGTCCCCGCGGGAAGATTAGACCAGAACCCTCCTACCGATTTAAGAATCAAAATCAAACATACAAAAATCAAAACCAAACATATAACAAATCAAGAAAAGAGCAAAATACTACTTACTACTCATGGAACATAAGATCACTGGTAAATGAGACAAGACTTATGGAATTACGACATAGCTTAACAAAGTTCAAATGGGATGTTATTGGCTTATCAGAAGTGAAGAAAGAAGGAAAAGAAAAACTAGAAACCGAAAGCTACATCATGATATATTATGGCGAAAAAAGTGGAAGAAACGGCGTCGGTTTTCTAGTTAATAAAGATCTGAAAACTAATATAATAGATATCAGAAGTATATCGGATAGAGTTATAAGGTTAGATATATTCCTCAATAATAGAACAATGCATTTGATACAATGCTATGCACCAACAGAAACCGCAACTTCAGAAGACCTAGAAATATTTTATAAACATCTACAGTTTGCATTGGAAGATACAGGAAACGATACAATAGTCATGGGAGATTTTAACTCCAAAATTGGTAAATCTACAGAGGAAGATAAGAAAGTTATGGGTCCATGGGGTTTCGGAGACAGAAACAAACGAGGAGATACATTATTACAATTCTGTTTTGAAAACCAGCTCTACATAGCAAACTCACACTTTAAGAAAAATCCTAAACAGAAATGGACTTGGATATCACCAAATGGAAAAGTGCGAAATGAAATAGATTTTTTCCTAGTCAAAAATATTAAAGACATCTCTAATGTACAGGTTATAAACACCACCTTTCCTACAGATCACAGATTAATTCGAGTGAGCATGTTACAAAGCTGCAATAAAAATAAGTCACGGAGAGACTACAGGTGCAAAGTTTCTAGACTAAACCCCCTAGAGTTAGAGTCATTGAAAAATATATTTGCGGACCTTATAGGTAACTTCCAGTGCGATGATATGCAAGTAGCGTATGGAAAACTAATAAAAATAATAAAAGAATCGATAAAAGAACTACCTAAAATAAAAAACAAAGACATAGCTCCACTATCAGTTTATGTGGAGAAACTTATTAATGAAAGAAACAGACTGAAGAATAAAGAAAACAAAACACGTCCTGATAAGAAACAACTCAGCGCACTCTATAGACTTATAAATAAACAAATACAACGAGATTACAAGGCACAACGATATAATATAATAGAAGAAGAGCTGCAAAAGAGAGCATCAGTCAAAAGGGCACAAGTAAGATTGAACACATCTAAACCGTGGATTATGTCTCTGAAAAACAAAGACAACAAAATAACATCTAATAGGGATTGCCTCATCGGGACTGCCACACAGTTCTACAGGGAGCTCTATGGAAATGAGGAAAACCATCAGCGTACTGGACAAGAGGCACTCACAACACTGAGTGTCATACCATCTATCATAGAGAGTGAAGTGCGCTGTGCAATCCAACACCTAAAATCAGATAAAAGCCCCGGCGATGATGGAATAACAAATGATTTTTTGAAAGCGATTATTGACCCGTTAGTACCAATATTGACATCCATTTTCAATGACATACTGACCCTCAACAAAGTACCAAAAGAATGGGGAATATCAATTATAACTCTGTTGTACAAAAGAGGCGATCCCACAGACTTAGGAAATTATAGACCAATAAGTTTACAACAAACAGTATACAAAGTGTTTGCCAAAGTACTATTAAATCGAATTTCAAGGATGTTAGACAGCAACCAACCCCGAGAACAAGCCGGTTTCAGAAGAACATACTCAACCATAGACCACATCTTCACCTTGACACAACTTATCGAGAAGTATTCTGAATATGGCAAGAAACTCTATGTAGCGTTTATAGACTACCGCAAAGCGTTTGATTCCATACAACACGAACCTTTGTGGTTAGCACTGCAGACGCAGGGAGTCGAGAACCGATACATAGAGATACTGAAAGAGATCTATAAAAACAGCAAGGCGGTGGTTAAGCTGGAAGGCAAAGGAGAGCCATTTGATATCCGAAGAGGTGTGAAACAGGGCGATCCGATCTCACCTAATTTATTTACTGCTCTATTGGAATATATCTTCAGACAATTAGACTGGGAAAATAAAGGCATCAACTTAAACGGCGAATATCTAAGTAACTTACGCTTCGCCGATGATATTGTTTTAATTTCTGAAAATCACAAGGACTTAGAATATATGTTAAATACCCTGGACATTGAAAGTAGAAAGTGTGGGCTACAAATGAACACACAGAAGACATTTGCCATGACGAATAGCGAAAAAACACCAATCAAAACTGAATCTCATTCTATAAGCTATGTGGATGAGTATGTATACCTAGGACAAAATATATCATTCCTAAACCAAACATCTCGTGAAGTAGAACGCCGCATAAAGAAAGCTTGGAATAAATACTGGTCGCTGAAGGAAATATTTAAAAGTAAATTACCAATGCATCTAAAAAGGAAAGCGATGGACTCCGTTGTTATGCCTACACTACTGTATGGATGTCAAACTTGGTCGTTTACAAGAGACATCGTACAAAAGATCAACGTGTTCCAAAGAGCTGCAGAACGAAGTATGTTAGGTATAAAGCTAAAGGATAGGCAGAAAAACACGTACATTAGATCCATAACCAAGGTAACAGACGCCGTCGAGCTAGCAAGCAGACTGAAATGGAGATGGGCCGGACATACAGCAAGAGTTACCGATAATAGATGGAGCGAAAGGATACTACATTGGTATCCCTATGACGCCAAACGCCCACGCGGCCGTCCTAGGCGACGCTGGAGTGACGATATCTACCAAGTAGCCGGATCTACATGGACTCGTCAGGCACAAGATAGACAGCACTGGAAAGAGTTGGAGGAGGCCTACGCCCAAAAATGGGTAGCCCAGTGATATGCGTGTTTCAATAATTTGAGAAAGTATTCCGAAAATCGAATTGTAATTAATATAATCTGAGTACCTAGAAATGTCAACGTTACAATTTGTTATTGGAATATCATTCAAAAGTGTAATTTAATCAATTAAATAATTAAAAACTGGATTGAATGTTGAATATTATGAGTAATTAATTAAATTAAAAATTGAATTGAATATATAACTAAATGAAATCATGATATGAAATAAATTAATTTTTAAAGTCAAATCAAATTGTAATCTTTAATGTAACTGTGATAAAAATGTAAATGTATAAAATAAATATTTAATAAGAATTGGTATTGTTATGTGCATGAAAACTGTTTTGGAATTATGTATAACTATTATTTTGGGAAATAAAGGCTTTATTATTATTATTATTATTATGACATTATTATTAATTTGCATGACATTATTATTACTTATTAACTACTAATACAAATTTAATTATGTGTTTAATTGTGTGACCATCTATATTCTAAATGACATTGTAACTTTGAATATGAATAAATTCTAATCTATTAATGTTCCTAACATAATAATATTTGCACACCTAGCATGGTTATAATACAGTGTACCATAAGAACTTTCTGTAACATCCTCTAAACCTGTGTTATGCAAATAAATGATTTGTATTTGTATTTGTATTATATTTAACGGTATTTAATCGAAATTAACCGCTCTTTTTAAACCGGTTCAGAGCCCTGCCTGTAGTGAACAAACAACAGGACACGCAGGATACGATATTAAGTGCCCCATTGTTTGTGGAACAATACCATATTAATCCTTTAATGCATTAATTGTTAGAAAATCACATAATCTTCGCCCCTGAAAGTTGTTATTACCTGGACTACCCCGTTGGATAACTTCTGCTATCACCATATTTTAACACAATTTAATTTGATTACGGCCTCTCACGTTGGTCTCGCAAGCGCGACTGTTGAGCATAAGGTCCTGGGTTTGGTTCCCAGGTTGGGCAAGGTGTTATTGAGATTTTCCATTAGAAATTTTTCAATAGCAGCTACGGAATCTGGATTTGTGCCCAGTTGATGGCAATAGGCTCGCCCCCTATTGCGTGGAACTTAAACATAACTGGCGAAATGTGGGTGTCCTAAGAGTTTCACCTCATGGTTAACCCTTTGGGTACTTCATGGTGATGTAGTGTTATGCTTCACGTTGGTATACATTGGGTTTGGCCTTTGAAAGCAACTTGACGGAAGAAATCGTGCCCACTGGGAGCTTCGCTATGTTCCCCGTGCGAAGCTGGGGCGGGTTGCTAGTTTTTTTCTTGTGATCAGTTCCTATCCTGGTGTCAGAGGTTTTATGTCGCCCATTGGCCTCTGTTTTGGCTTTACATGCCGTCGAGAAATATTGTATTTCTGGTTTACTCACGATGTTTTCCTTCACCAAAGTAATTAATAGTTATGAATTAAAAAATCCTGTTGGTTTGAATTTGAATTTTCCTGCAAGGTTTTTTATTCACATTAACTTTTGGAAAGATCCCAAACTTGATTGGTATCGGAATTCACCACCTATCTAAAAGTGATTAAACGAAAACAAAGTGTTTTGATAAAATCTTACTTCAGGTAGGTAGGTGACTAAATGCGACATGAGGGCATTGAACTTGTCAAGATTTTTTTTTCAGTTTTTGATGTCTGATTTTACATCATTGGCAAAACCAATGTGACCTCTATTCCCGCTCTAATAAGGTCGCTCATAGGTTTCTATTGTCAGAGTTAAAATAACTGTGAAAAGACTGTAAAGCAAACATTTCAACACACGACATCATCATTCATCATCATCATCATTTCAGTCGAAAGCCGTCAACTGGTGGCGACATTTTGGCGGTCAATATGGCGACACTTGGGAGAGGCCTAAGTAGGCCTCCCCCAAGTGTCGCCATATTGACCGGTCCCGTGCCATCAAAATTATACTGAGTCTGTAATCAGAAGTCGCACTTATTGGAATACACCCCAAATATGCTGATTTAATTGATGAATGATTTACCTAACAAGTTGAAGATGATTATTTTTTGTTTGAAAGGACTTGATGTGTGTAGCCTAATATTTTCTTTCGAGAAATAATTTCAAACTTTTCTTTTCCGAAACTTTCCTTTGAAATTACAGCTGAAATGGATTTAAGGTAGTAACATTATCCATAATTCTGCCCACAGCCCATTGTAACTGAATAATTTATATAAAATTTCAATACGTCATTTCAGATAAAAATAATATCCAATATCTGTAACAAAAAAGGTTCTGCAGAAAACGTTTACAAAAGTCCGGTTCATTTTATACTATAAATCCAGAGTACTTCTCTTTCAAAGAAGATTAAACTACCAAACTCGTTAATCATTACGTCACCAGGGCACCAGAAACTAGCAGTAGTAACTTTGGAGTTTTATTTTGCGAAGCAGTCACTCTAAGGTCGAGATTAGGCCCTGCAGTGCGGTAGAGGTACTTCAGATAATTCACTTTAGCTTACTTACTTTATAGTGTAGGGTTTTCTTTCCAAGCTTTTTATCCTCTTAAAGGGCAACGCATACGTACAAGAACTGCAAAGAACCAGCAGCGCCACATATGACTTGCGATCACGTCAACCACGCTTCAACCAAACGTAAAAATAGCTCAGCACCTCCCAGTGACGCCACGACGCAGCGGCGTCAATGTCTCCCCGCTAACGGCAAGCCGATGTCCCGCTTACGGCAAGCTGACCACCCGCTTATGGCAAACCTACAGTTTAGAGCTAGAATGAGAGTAGCGATCAGACGTAAACGAGGCGACGGCTTGCCTCAAGCGGGTGTCAGTTCACCGTTAGCTTGGTGACTGCTGCTTATTGGCTGATCCCGAGCCGAAACGATGGCATGGCAATACCTAAGAGTGTACCTTCAAAGATGGAATTTTAAAGCACCAATCCTGAAGCCCTAGCATGAGCGCGCGGTATTAACGTAACATGAATTACGTCGATTTTAAATTAAAAAATACTTGTTTCACGCTTATATTTTCATAATTTTAAGAATTTATTCATATCTACACCTACCCCACAGGTGGGGTCAATGGGATTTTTTAAATTATTTCCCGCTGACGCCACCAGTGGGGCGACGAGCGGTGGGGTCAGCGGGAATACACCTATATTGTATTTTCCATAAAAAAATCGACGTACTTGTATATTAGATACGTTAAGTTTACACTCGTTTACGGTCTCTGAATGCGAGTTAGGGTATTCCGCATGGTGCTTATACGTGAGCGCTGACCTTTAAGTGGAATGTTTTAACGTTACGTTTTCGTTGAATAAATACTTTCAGACTGCTTGACTTATCTCTCAGGAAACCACAAGAGATACACAAGTAGAGGTCGTTTTCTCGAAAATGGATTACTTTATTTTTCTGTATATATAAGGTCGTTTTAGTACGTTTTTATTTTATTTTATTTATTTGGGAAAACAAACGGTTACACATTACAGTATTACCAACAACATTTTCCACATATTATAAAAACAGTTAGTTATAAAAACAATGCGACATGCGCTTACAATTAAATGCGAACAAAAAGAAAATACATAATGTGTTAATGTTAAACAAAGCAGGCATACAAATTAAAAGGGAAAAAAATAGTTTAGTATTTCGTTTTAAATAGGATAAAGTAATAAAGAAAGAGGATGAGAACGATTCTAGGTACCTATTTAAATCCGTAGTACACGATGAAGAATTTATAAGAAACTAATTGGGCTTGAAGAAGTATTTTTTCTCTTCAGTAATAACATTAAATAGGTACCTACATGTTATGTTTTTTATATGATAAAAGATTATAATATACTAGCTGGCGAAAGCTAGTATCATCATCATTTCAGCCGAAAGACGTCCACTGCTGAAAATAGGCCTCCCCTAAGTGTCGCCACAAGAACCGGTCCCATGCGACTTGCATCCAACGGAACCCCGCAACCTTCACCAGGTCATCGGTCCACCTAGTGGGAGGCCTTCCAACGCAATGTCTTCCGGTTCGCGGTCACCACTCCAGAACTTTTCGGCCCTATCGGCCATCTGTTCTGCGGGCAATGTGCCCACAGCCACTTAATTTCGGCAATTCTTTGGGCTACGTCGGTTACCTTGGTTCTCTTGCTTATTTGTTTAGTTCCTTTGAAAATAGTTATATATTTATTTTTTTTCGTTTAAATCATGCGGAGGCGCCACGCCCCCTTAAAGTTTAGGCCTACTAAGAAAGCATACACTTTGGCGCGCAAAATAAAAATAACTCTCGTTTGGCATGCGTCGTCAGTGCGCTCGGCCGATCGGTATCTTTTCATTCATTATTTCTATACAAAGTCAACGGGGTGGGGCTAGAGAGCGTTTCTATGTTGTAAGTGCAAGCAAAAATTAGCTTAGTGATGATCAGGCGGGAGTGCCCTCGATAGTACCTGAAAACTTTAGTTTTGACCAGTATTTGTACCACCATAATAAACTGTATGCGATATAAGCTACGAACCCTTTCTAAAACAATAGAATTTCCACCCCTTATCTGTGTCCCTTTGTTACTGAGAGATAAGACTTGGGTCATAGCAGTATTAGAATGACGAGATTAAACTAGCCTTGTGACCTTACCCTGTACAATTATAGGGCTTTGTAGTTTAAATAATTAATTCAAACTATCATTGAGTTAAACGAATCTAGTTCTAGGGCGTTTGTGCCGACCTAATCTTCTAATAATCTCGTGTCACAGTGTTTGTTATCGAACTCCTCGGACAGGCTTGACCAATTTTTTTGTGTACACATCAAAATTTCCACGCGAACGTAGTCGCAGGCAACAGCCAGTATTATTTATGTAACCTTTTTATTTATTTTCATAGGTTAGCTTCTGCAAAAAAAATATTGCTGGCTTCATAGTGGGTGGGCGGTGGATGTTCTAAAACCCTTATTAAGGCGACTACAGGAGCTAAATTAGCAACTCCAATTGTGGTGGTTCAAACTTCGTTCGAAAAACTGTTAGAATAAAGTTCTAATCAGCTTGCGCTACAAAGTGGTTGTTACGTCAGTCACTGCGGGCCGAATAGTGCGAAATTAGTGGTTTTTTAACGATTTACAAAAAAATATTGCTTAGACTAAAAAAATAAAACACTGTCATGCTAATATGTTGCTCTTAGAGTTATTTGCCAAAAAAACAGAATGATCGCATGTATTTGAGTATGGTTTTTACTCGTTAAAAGAAATTTTTAGAGATGAGTTCGTGATTTTTTACTATCGAGTAAAATTAGTTGTATTAAGTTTTCAAAACACTATTATACTAGCATATATCCTGAAAAATATCATAGATTTTTCTGGTTTTATTTATTGCAGTGAATCATATGCTTTTTTCCATTATGCATATGCTTTATTCCCGTTTAGCTCCTGTAGTCCCCTTAAGCTAAAGTTGTAAAAGTACACGTCAAAGCATAGAATCCACGCTATGCAAGTTATTTTAAAAATAAACAATATGTCAAAAAACCCTGTCCGATCCGCGAGGGTATTATTAAGTATCGAGATTAGATTCTATTTATTTCCTTTTTGGATTATTAGCTTTTTGGATTATTACAAGTAAAAAAAAATACCGACGAAAATTAATTATTAAAATGTTCTAAAATGAGGAAACTGACATGGCAACACGGGGGCGCGGGCGGTGACACTCCGGTCGCTTCAGGGGCAGTGACGTCATAGATAAAGAATTGAAGATCGATCATACTTATGCCAACGATGGTGTAGTCGCGTCTTAAAAGTTTGTTAGAATTCAAACACTGTTTTAAGCTTTCACGGTTCATAACTATACTTAAAATGTCACTTACGGGATATCTTCCGTGATTATTTATTGTTTTTGAGCTCCCGATATTTCGACGCTGTTGCAAGCGCCATGATCGCGGGTCAACTCATTAATCATTCATCATTGCGGGGCATTTTAAGTATAGTTTTGTTAGAATTTAGGGAAATGGTGCGTAATTTGGAACCACCATTTGGGATCTTGTGGCTAAATAATAACAGTCGCTCGGGTCGATCTTTAGGTAAAGCCATGCTTTCCTAGGTTGTTCCGTGGATGGGTGACCACCAATTGCATACCTAGTTTCCTCCGTGCCTCGGAAAGCACGTTACGTAAGCCGTTGGTCCCAGCTGTCATTTGTAGATCTTTGACAGTCGTTACAGGTAGTCAGGGGCCCAAAAGTCTGACAACCAGTCTTACCAGTACTAACTGAGTTGTGGGGTCAGATAGGCAGTCGCTCCATGTAAAATACTGGTATCCAGCTGCATCCGGAAAAGCCGACCCCAATTAGGTTATTAGACCAATGAAAGACATAAGTTTAATATATGAATAATCTACACTTCTACACTACTAATATTACAAAGAGGAAAGATTTGTATTTTTGTATGTATTTTGTAAACTTATTAGAGGATCAAACTAAATATACAGCACAGGAATATTACAACAAACTGATACATATTATTGAAACTAGCCTATCAAGCCCCCAAAATTCGAACGTAAAGACTAAAAAACAACTAGTAATTACAGACCACACAAGACAGTTAATACGTCGCAGGCACGAGATACAAAGCATTAAACCTAAATCTCGAAGTACAAAAAATGAGTTGAAAGCCCTTTACAAACTAATTAGCAAGTACATAAAGCGAGATTATAATACATACAGGTCACGCACAATAGAAAGACACCTAAACACAACTGGAAGCTTGAAACGAGCATTCAAAGAATTAAGAATCCATAAAAATTGGATAGAAGGACTACAAGGGCAATATAAGATACACAACAGCAGAGAAGAAGTTTTAAACATTGCGACTAACTATTATAAAAACTTATATAGCTGCTCTACCCAGACATTACTACCGCACAGAGACCCACCCTAAATGGATATCACTGAAGAGACAGAACCAATAGAACCCATAGACATAACTGAAATAATCGAACAAATAAAGAAGATGAAAGATGAAAAGAGTCCGGGCCCAGATAAAATAACGAATGAAGTCATCAAAATAGGTCACTTAATACTAGCAAAACCATTAACAAATCTTTTTAATATGATTATTGAAAATACTTGCACCCCACAGGAATGGTCCGAATCAAACATAATTCTGTTATACAAGAAAGGAAATCCAAAAGATATTTCTAATTACCGACCCATAAGCTTGTTACCGACCCTATACAAACTATTCTCTTCAATAATAGAAAAAAGAATTGGTCAAGTACTTGACAGTAAACAACCGATAGAACAGGCAGGTTTCAGGAAAGGTTATAGTACTACAGACCATATACACACATTGGAGCAAGTTATTGAAAAATATCAAGAATTCCAAAGACCATTATACATCGCCTTTATCGATTACCAAAAAGCATTCGATACGATTCTACACTCGGCTATTTGGCAAACTCTACTTACACAAAACGTCAACCAAAGATATATAAACATACTGAAGCCCCTATATGACAACAGTTATAGTAGAGTACAATTGGAAAACACAGGACCACCTATAAAAATAGAAAGAGGGGTCAGGCAGGGCGACCCCCTTTCACCTCGCCTTTTCATAGCAGTGCTAGAGGCGGTTATAAGCAGTCTAAACTGGAGAAACTTGGGAATCAATATAAAAGGAAAAAACCTCTCCCATCTAAGGTTCGCCGACGATATTGTTATTTTAGCCGATAATCATAAAGACCTACAATACATGATATCCACTCTGCATAATGCTAGCAAGGAAGTAGGCTTAGAAATAAACTTAAATAAAACAAAAGTAATGACAAGCAGCAGCCACGACCCTATCAAACTTGAAGATGTCCAACTAGAATATGTGAGTAACTACATATATTTAGGAAAACAAATTTCATTTAACGCCCAAAAAAATCATCAGGAAGTAGACAGGAGAGTTCAAAAAACATGGAGCAAGTTTTGGAGCTTTAAAGAAGTACTGAAAGGCAATTTTCCTCTAAAACTGAAAAGAAAAGTAATGAATTCATGCCTTCTACCCTCCTTGACATATGCTTGTCCAACGTGGAAATTCACACATAAGATAAAAAACAAAATAAAAACAACCCAAAGAAGTATGGAAAGGAGTATGATGAAAATAAGCAAACTTCAGAAAATTCCACACACAATAATCCGTGAGAAGACAGACATTATTGATGCCTTGAGTCACGCACAAAAATTAAAATGGAGATGGGCGGGCCATGTAGCCAGACTGACCGACGACAGGTGGACTATACGAACCACAGTGTGGCCAGGACCAGCCGGCTACAGAAAGAGAGGCAGACCGCAAACACGATGGGCAGACGACGTAACGCACATAGCTGGCCGTGACTGGGTTTCAGTTGCAAGCAACAGGGACATTTGGAAATCTCTGGAGGAGGCCTTCACCTGAAAGGGGTTCTTGCTCACAATTATTTGATTTTGTACTTAATTTAATTTAAAAAAAAAAAAAAAAAATGTTGATTTTATATGATTTAATTTAATAAAAGTCGAGTCAATCTATATAATATAATGTACCAATAAAATCTAATAATGTAATCTTTTTATTATAATTTAATTTATGTAAATTTTACTGGCAAGAAATAAAAGGCTTTTTTATTTTATTTTTTATTTTTATTTTATTTTTATGTATTTTTGTAATGAATAAACTCAAAAACAACTGCGCCGATTACAAAACTTCTTTCACCATTAGAAAGCCACGTCTTTACTAAGTAACATAGGCTATATTTTATCCCCGTACTCCCACGGAAACGGGAACTACGCGGGTGAAACCGCGTGACATCCGCTAGTATTTAGTAAAGTTCCTTCAAGAAGGTGTGTGTGTTAAACTGAGCTAGACGCTACAGACTGCTCAATAAGGTCATGTGTATACGTTTTATTAAAGGACAAAGAGCTACTTATTAAAGTAGTATGTACATAAAATAAAATAAATAAATTAAATCCATTTATTTCAGGCAAGACGCCCATAAGGAAGATACAAATAAAAACAGTTAAAAAAAAATTAAGTTTAACATGACTAATTACAATTCATTTAAAATGATAAAAAATTCAATAGATAAAAATATTCATCAAAAATTGTATAAAAATGTATATACTTATTTATCACCCAAAAATACCAAGGCAGTTCATCCCTAAGCATCTATGATTACCACGAGTCGCCTCTCATAATCCAGGATTATTCACTTACATCATTTGCGTCCCATAGGACCAAAGTTACGTAGGGTCCGTTTCTAAACTTCTGGGTCTGTTCCATGAAAACCTTTGCTGGTTTAGTTCTCATGGGACTTAGATAAGTGGCTTGAAAATTGTGTTCCAGTGTTGCTACCTTCAAAGGGATTCCGAGAGCACTTGTCCATATAACTATGCAAATAAATAAAATGGATGAATCTGTTTGTAATTTCAAAATAACAGCTTTTTACTGAATGCATATGAAAGTATACACAGTACCTACTTAAAACAAAAATATACTTTTGTTTAATTTTTCTGTCTGTCTGTTTGTTCCGACTTTTCTCCAAAACGGCTGGACCAATTTTGGCAGATAGCTAATGTTATAAACAGTGGAGATTTAGGCTACTTTTATTTTATAAAAAGAAAAAAAAAACCCCTAAATTTGTTAACAAAACCCGGTTCAAATGGTAATATATTTATGATAATTTCACGTAAACAATGGACGCGGGCAATAGCTACCTAAAAAAGGATTCTGAGGGCACGTGTGATAAATATTAACGTTTGAAAGTATGTTTTGTTTTCTGTGTTTTGTTAAAGGTTGGGTAAAGGATTTGGTTTGGGACGATTTACAAGTGGCTTATGGGTTCGCTCATGTGTTGGGTATTACAATTTTCGCCTTAGCCTTTTTTTTTTGGTTCTTGATTGGCATCTCACAGGTCAACTTGGGACTCTCCAACTGTGGGTGCCTTAAGTGTGAGGCCTTCAGTCATGGCAAAAACTTAAAAAAAAAAACAGACTAAGTGCGAGTAGTGAGACCCCTTAAATTTTCAATTTACTTTTATTAATTGTTGTTATAGCGACACCACAATTACACATTCTGTGAAAATTTCAACTGTCTGCCTATTACGGATGATGAGATACAGCCCGCTGACAGACGGACGGACAGACGAACAGCGGAGACTTAGGAATAGGGTCCCGTGGCTTACCCTTCGGTCACGGAACCCTAGCTAGTTCTATTAACTTTCTTCCATTGTTCTATTTTTTTTTTTTTTTATTTAACAAAAACTCAAGAATTATATTATTTATTTGCGTATTAGTACGATTTAGAAAGAAACAAAATACAACAAACCTAGGTTTCCATTGGAAAAGCAAATTGAGATAGTGATTAATAATACTTACTTATATCAAATAACATAACAACACGCCTGTAATCTCCAAAGGGTTAGGCAACGGTGTACTTAATAGTACCTACATTTTGCCAGTTATGTTTTGAGTTCCATGTGAAAGGTGGCGAGCCTATTGCCATCAACCGGGCACAGACCCAGACTCCATGACTGCTACTGAGAAATACCTGATGGAAAACCCCAATAACAGTTTGCCCGACCCGGGATTCGAACCTCATTCCCTCATACTCAGCAGTCGCGCTTGTGACCAATAAGGTAGAAATGTTAAATCATTCGTCAATATTGGTAGTTTTCATTCACAACTATCGGTTTTTAATTAATTAAATTGATTAAAATTAATAAAATAATTGAATTGATTATTCCATAAATTGTTTCAGCGCAAATGGGAGACATGTTTTGTTAATTTTAATTAATTCGATATAAATTATTTTTCGCTTGAACACACAGGAAACTCAATTATGCGATACTAATTAAAATTGTTAATTTGGACGCGGATTCACAGATCAGCGAACCGGAATTGAGCGTAAAATAACAGAAAATAATGAAAATATAAACAACAACAAAATTGGTTATCTTTACACCTTTTTCTGGTCGATTTAAGGCGACTACAGGAGCTAAATTAGCAACTCTAATTGTGGTGTTTCAAACTTCGTTTGAAATACTGTTAGAATAAAGTTCTAATCAGCTTGCACTACAAAATGGTTGTTACGTCACGTCAGTCACTGCGGGCCGAATAGTGCAAAACGAGTGGTTTTTTTGCGATTTACAAAAAATCCATTGATTGGACTACAAAAATAAATCACTATCATGGTAATATGTTGCTGGGAGAATTATTTGCCAAATAATCAGAATGATCGCATGTATTTGAGTATGGTTTTTACTCGTTAAAAGAATTTTTTAGAGATAGCAGCAATTTGATCGACGGTACACTGTTGATAAAGTCAGAAGTAGACATGCAAGTAACGAACATAAAAGTGTGAGCGCGGGTTAACTCGTCACTTTTTTGCATTTTTTGTGAACAAAAAAAAAACTCTGTGCGTGAACCTTTTGTGCATGCCTGTATATTGTGTCCTTTAGTTGTGTGTACCGAGAGACATTAAATACGCGGGAACTTGGATATTTCTTTACTAACAAAACGTACAGGGTGTAAACGGACCCTTCACGAAGCCGTCAACCAAGCATTCTGTCATCAAACTAAGTAACTTTACGCAAAAAATTTTGCTGGGAAACGACTTTTTTTGGGGTGTAAAACCACATTTTACGATAAAACTCAATGTGACGCACTCAAAACATTATGCTGATGGACGCATTTAATAGTAAACGGGCTATGGAGGTATTTAAAGTAAAGTTACGACCTTAAAAACTAATATTTGCAAAAAAACTTGTAAAAAATTGAAACTTTGGCCTCCAATATCTCCGTAAATACATAGACACAAATTCCCAGGTATGGTACAGAACAAAAAAACTAACGCAATGACTGGGAGAACAAGTGCCTTTATGCTTTGTTAAGGTGTTACACCCTTTATAGTGAAGAACACTCAAATGCATTGATGATAATTATAGTCATCATTACACCCTTTATATCAATGGAGTACTTATTTAGGTTAAAAGCGCGTCTATAGCTTAGTTAACTTACTGCAACTGCAACTAACTAATATAATAAATCAAAGGCGGCAGCACTTGAAGGAAAACTCCAACGACTTCAAAATAGGTTTATTATCAATTTTGTTACAATCCACACTATTATAGTAATAACGGATAGGCAACTATCTTAATAATTGTCAGTCGTCTTCGACGTTCCGCCCCAGAATGCCCGCTCGGGCATCAGCTCCTGACCAAGAATCCCGCCGTTCTGGAGGGAAAATCCAGCGCCCTGATTGGCTCACGACTTCACGCCACGTCAGTCTCGTGATCCAATCAGAGAACCGCTTCATTCTCGCGCCATACATTTTACAAATCAAATGATAGAACTATTGCCATTCTTACGGAATTAATGTTACCAGTTTACATAATAAAATATAAAGCATATAGGTTGTGTTCACACGAATAAAGCTATTAAATTAATACATGTAAATAAAATTATTTCTAAAAACATAATAAATTAACTAGTAAAATCACGAAACCTAACACTAAGTGCTGTGTCAGCGCTCCTACAAACCAGTTATTATAGGATGATCAACCCTCTAAAAAAATAAACGGTTAAAACCCCTACACAGGTACCCTTTTCGGCTCTGATTATCATCTTTAATCTCTCTGAGCCTTATTCAGTTCAAAATTCCCGGAACACGCTTCGTACATTAATCATTGTACATCGGAGTAACTTCGTATCAGATGCAAAGTTTAAGCGGAACTAAGTTTAAGTCGTTATCTAACTTAATGAAATTAGTTGAAGTTCCAGTTGTAGATTACGCATATTGCGCTTATCGTTACGGCAACTTTTGGGATAGGTTAAGATGAATTTTGATTTGTTAGTTTCATAGGTGGTTCAAACGTGGCCTGACTGTGTTGTGGTTGGGTTTCAGTGCAATCAGATCTTACTAATCACACTAATGCGGCGATCCCAAGTATCTTGGAACAAGGGCAGGAAAAGGCATTCCCCTCTCTTATGTTAATCACTTTACAACATAAAACCAAGTTTGCAGGGCACCAATTTTACGTCAAAAGTACGCACATTTATTAATCAAGTTCATAAAAAAGATAAACATTCTCGGTGTCCCTTGGTTTAAACTAAACCGTACAGCAATGGAATGGCTATTAGTACAAGATTACCATAATACGGAATCACTTCTAACTTACATCACCTAATAAACGTTCACTCATTATGTCACTCACCTATTTCTCGCACCCACGCTATTCTCTCCCATATTGAAAACACACTACAAACATACACTCACCTCATTCACTCCACTCACGACAAGTCAATTTAGTTCGTCAGTTAGAGTATTGGAAATTAATGGACACGTATATTTTGTTTTTGTAAATCAATGAATATTGACAAAAGATAAAACGCATCAAAACTCATGAGTGGGGGCTCGTGACGTCAGAACTAGCAAAAAATTATACCTAGGGGTGACGTATTGAGAATTTTAAAAGCGTCATATCTTCGTCAATTTTGGTTTACGTAACAAAAGAAAAAACACGGGTCAAATATTTTTTGATAATCTAACTGACGGACTAATTAGATTTTTCTTGTCGTCTCGCCTATTATATAAGAATACCCCATAGCCGGATACTGCCCCCTAAAATACAGGCCTAGCCTAGTTTAGGGGACAGAGTTGAACCTATTGTACTTATTTTTGAATGCTAAATTAGGATCTTTAATCTGTAAACAGTGCAATGTACTTGAACTTTGTGGTAATAAACAATTTATTATTACTTTCCATGTCTGAATCGGACTGTCTGATGTCTGGTAAAAATACTAAATCCTCGCCAATGGTTTGCAACACTTGAAAAACGTCACTACAACAGCTCGCTCGTCAGTGTGGCCACCACAAGCACCCGCCGGTCGCACCCGCGTTGGGCCCATTCGCTAGGCTCGCAGTGTGGGAGCACAAAGAGGCCCATGGGCGACATAAAAACTCCGACACCAGGTTAAGCACCACCCACGCGATAAAGAAATAAGAAAACTATCACATGTCACGTTCTACCACAGGAATTCCATTTTAACTTCGAATGATTCATGGACGTTATTTTATCCCAAAGCACGCTTTTACATCTTATCTTTTATTAAAAATGTCGAGGTTCTCAAAATATTTATCTAAAAGCCATTTTATCTCCAACATAACACTTTCCCATAAATAAAAACTGAACACCATAAACATTAAGGTTATGGCTCACTATATCGAAAGGCGCTTACAGGATATTACTTCATAAATCCACTCATTTCTCTATGGTCGTTACGTGAGAATCGGCCTTTATTGCGATCTGG
This sequence comes from Xestia rhomboidea, assembly GCA_963853795.1. Taxonomy (NCBI): domain Eukaryota; kingdom Metazoa; phylum Arthropoda; class Insecta; order Lepidoptera; family Noctuidae; genus Xestia; species Xestia rhomboidea. The sequence goes on from OY970776.1 coordinate 12,226,869, forward strand.
CGCCCGTTTTGTGGTGTCGAACATTCGAATATAATATATATTATTATGTGATTTGGTTGTAATGTGGGTTAATGATCGTGATGGCCCAGATGTTAAAGCCTCCTCTCAGGCACGAGGTTGTGGGTTCAAATCCGGGCAAGGAACGAATGACTTCTTCAATTCATATTATTATGTACTTTCTAAGTTTATCTTAGACATCACAAACATCGGTGAATGAAAACTTCGAGGAAACCTCGACTTGAGGAAACCTGGACATTAAAATATAATTCTGGAATTACCAACCCGTCTTGAGCAAGCGTGGTGATCAATGCTCGTGCCTTCTCTGTGTGAGAAGAGGCCTTAGCCCAGCATTGGGACAGTAAGTTAGCGGAGCAGTTCATCGAAATACACTAAAGTAGCTCAGTATTTAAATAAAAGATACACTCAGTAAATAAGTTTCCTACGTCAAGATACAAAACTAGATCTAGGAGAACTTGTCTACGCCCCATAGTTCCCAACTTCGGATTTGTTTCTGAAGTAAATGAACAAACTTCTAACTGTTGTACTCTATTGTACGAAACTTGAAACCACGAGGTTGCTGACGTCAGACTCATCTGCATTTTCTTGAAAATATAGGTACTTCATGGTAAAATTGATAATTTTATTTATTTCTGAATTAAAATATTATGTAGCTAGTTATTGAGGTGAGGTGAAGGCTAAATTATAACTGGCACACGGCTCGATCTTCAAGGTAGCAACGCTTGTCAAAGTTTATGGATGGGTGTGACCATTTCGTCACGAGACCCCTTCGTGCCCTGCCGGTTGGACAGGAAGTCGACCACAACGTATTTGGAAAATGCTAGACGGATGATGATGGCCAGGGGGATGTGGTGACTTCTGACCATCCGGTAGACTGCTTAGTCAATTGCCACACGATATCACAAAATACCAGTCAAGTATGAGTCTGACTCGACCACTATTGGCTGCGTAAATCTTCTGGTTCGTACGTAAACAAGGTCGTGATTAACTAACTATGGTACAGAGCGTAGGCTTGTCATAGTCGCCATGGGATCTGGAGGCAATAGTCCTCGCGCGCCTACACGAGTGGCGTGCGGAGGCGCTACGCCGGAGGGAAACTCCGCTGCTGCGGCAAATTGTCGCTCAGCGGACGGACTTCCGGCGGGATCTCATGGCGACATGGAGAGAGCGACTATCGCAACCCCGTGCAGGGCACGCCACAATAGTGGCGATAAGTCCCCTCTTTGAGGAGTGGCTGGAGAGACGCCACGGCGTCCTCACCTTCCGCCTGACGCAGGTTCTTACCGGACACGGATGTTTCGGTAAGCCACGTGGTGGCTTCCGGCTACCGTAGGCGCGGGCCTGTGGACGGGGAGCTATGGGCTAGCTCGCCGTCCTTCTGTCTCATGACAACAGGCCGTGTCGACGGCGCGTTCGTGTTCCACGCGCGCCTCAAAGAGAGGGAGCAACAGTGAAGGGGTCCGCAAGGACCGAAGCCTGCCGGGGCTGCGGGACTATTCGAAAGAGATACCGTGGCCCCGGAACACAAAGGGCGATGAAGGAACATGGATGGGTTTTAGTCAGTCAAAGTCTGACACTCCCTCCTGCTCCGCCCAGAGCTGTAGGAGTCATTTGATGATTTCCCATCCGAAAAAAAAAAAGAAAAAAAAAAGGCTTGTCATAGTGACTTTCTACCAGCGAAAACAATGATGGGAAAGCTAATTGACATAATGTACTTGAAAGATACAAGGATACTTGAAATGTTTTCAAAACCGATTATTGCTTGACTAAGCCCCAAGGTAATCACCCTTTAAGAACCCCAAAATCAGACAGTAAATGCTTCCCCTATCTAATAAATATAAAATTACTATTTTCTTAAGGTAAGTTTTTTCTCCCCTGGGTAGTTTCTGTAGACCTATCAGTTTATGTCAGGTGAGAGAGTTTGATAGTAAGTAAAATAAATGAAAACAATACAGACTGAAACTACAAAGACAATGTCGATCAAAAACCATTTTGGTTATTAAATTAACTTAGTGTTTTTGCGTGACTTCGGGGTTAACTTCCAGACCAACGTTAATCGAATGCAGCTGATAATGACAACAGTATAGCGGTCAACATCCAAAACATGCAACTACAACTACAGTACTTTCACAGTTTTTATGTCTTGTGACTAGGACTGTAGCTACATTTAATTTTCATCTTTGTTTCGACCATTCAAAAGTGCCTGTAACTGGCTTACTTGAAATAGATGCTTTGATTTTGATTTTGATACATTTTGATATAAATTAACGTATCAAAACTAATCATAAACCTATAAAAAATAACGATATACCACCTTTTTACATAACATAAACATAACTGCCTTTTAATAGCTTCTATCTACCCAAAATCTAACTCAAATTGAAATATCGCAAACATACACAGTCCAATTGATTACCCATTCACTAGAAACAGCAAAAACAAACAGAAAAACATACATTTCCAAGAACAAACAACAAAATCAAACGTTGGAAAAACAATAAAACTCGAAACAAACAGAATTAAAACTAACATTGACCGATTTGAAACTATCGATCGAAATGATGGACTACAACGCAATTATGAAGAAAATACCAACGTATTCATAATTAAAGAGAAGAAAACGCCAGGTGTTGCAGCACCTGTTAGTTCCCATAGACCAAGCGTCGCCATTGGAGGGAATAAAATACACGTCATCGCAGAAAATACTGATGACACTGAAATTTCCAAGTCGATCATTTGGTCCTCAGAAAGTGTTAAGACATCACGTTCCCGTCCACTTTATTAAAAATGGGATCAATATTTACGCAAATTTAATTGAGGGATAAATTTTGTTTTTTTCGGAAAGGATATTTCGGAAATAATTCAAGGTAAAGTGGTGAAATTAGTTACTGTTTTAATTAAAGTTTTGAGTTAGGAGTAGTCTCTGAATATTCATAGTAGGGAACCTATTCATTTGTAGTAATAAAAAAATAAGTTTATAAGTTTAGTTTAAAAATGATAAACCAAGAAGAAGTCAGCAATGGAATGTAATGGGTTAATGCGTTAATCTATTAATTTATTTCAAGGTTGCGACATTGCGTTGCTTTCAATGAAAATAATTATGCAATGACACAGTTTTCTAGGAAGTTACTTTTTCTAGTGCGCAGTAAGCAAAAGCTCACTTTTTTATATCAAAATTTGTTCTATAGTCGAAAATAGTAAATATAGGTAGGCGGTGGGGATTTAGGTGGTATTAATTACATCCATAGAAAGGTTTTCAGAAAGAGATTTTGTGTTGTTTTGAATTACAAAATCCCTAGATACTGTGTTTAGTGCCACTATTGAACGTCCGCAAGAATTGAAGAGACCAGAGATCCAAAACGAGAACAAAGTGAAATTCTATCAGCAAAAACAAAGGTGGAAGATTAAAAAGTGTGTTGGTTACCTTATATGAATTCTGCTGAACGTTATTGTAGGAATTCGAGCCGCTTTAAAACCGACTGAAAGCAGATTCCCCGTGTAATGATTGCTGCATAAGCTGAATTTGTAGAAATTTATAGAATGGAAGTCCTTACTGACGAAGCTAATAAAGATAGAAACGTCGAACAGAATTTTGACAAAGATTTAATTTCAGATGATGACCAAAGCGAAGACCCAGGGCCTGGTGTCAGACTTGATGCCCAACATCAAGCTGATGCAAGCAGTCGGGCACTTTCTCTTCAACTATCACTCAGGTAAAATTTCAATGCTATTCCTTATGCCCTTTGGCTTAGTAGACAATATCGAATAACTAACTATTGACTACAAGAAAATACCTTGACTATTCTCGATAACATAACGGTGTAAACAATACCCAACAAAAAAACTTTGCCTGGTAAATAAAATTAAAAGAATTTACACTATATAATGAAACGTGTAACCAAACAAATATAAAAATTTACTCTTATAACAGCTGACACAGAAACACTAAATACAAATGTAGGCGAACTCATAGAAAATAATGTAACAGTATTTTGCCAAGATCGTTTTACGTCTATCTGTGTCATAACAAGATCATAAAAAGTTATTACCGAAGGCCAACATTTGAAAATATATCTCTCAGTACTTTGTGGAGTTTCGTTGTTAAAACCTTCGAGGCTTTTGGAAACAGTTTATATTTTTAGCCGTATTATTTCTATTAGTGGATTTATTTTCGTAAGTCCCGCCTACGGTTTCTTTCTTTATCAAATTCTTCGAAAAGGCGAAAGTTTTTGAAAATATATTTTCAATGTATTTTATGGATTGATTTTATTTTTACTTGATTATTTTTTCTTAGTAATATTCGGGTTTTCTTTGTGAGACGCAGTACAACAATAGCACCTATGGTCAAGGAAAACTAGTTATACTAGAGTTATTTTTATATTTGTCAATTGCAATAATGCGTTTTGGTTTAATGGGTGTATTTTTATCAAATATTTAGAAACAAAAAAAAAATCATTAAAACATTTACTTACTTAGACGAGTCAAAACGTGTGTATAAGGAACATAGCAGGTGGACTTCTGTATTTTCGAGTCCAACACAAACACTCCTGAGTTTTACCTTCAACTTGCTAACTTAAACCTCTGCACAGAAAATGCTGGGATGTCAAACCTCCTCCGCAAGATCTACGCCAGCGTCCACGCCTTCCTCATTATCATCCACTTCGCGTGCATGGGTGTAAACATGGCGCAGTACTCCGACGAGGTCAACGAACTCACGGCTAACACCATCACTGTTCTCTTCTTCACTCATACCATCATCAAGCTGGGCTTCTTCGCTTTGAACTCGAAGAGCTTTTACAGGTGAGTTGGATTTTGTTTTGTTAATCGATTTGTTGGAATAGTCACACGGCGGGTGACGGGCGTCGCAACCGAGCCAAGTCTAATACACCTTCGTGGAGATTTGCACTCATTCTTAACCAATTGGCCGGAGACGACAAAAGGAAGATTGAAAAGGCATAGGGGCCTTTTCACAAAACTGACGCAGAAATTGTCGCCTACCAGTGGGATATCCTCACCATGAATTTGTACAACACTAAGATCCGTGATGTTGTGTATTGGTATACACAACGCTTCTCGAAGTCAAGACAAGCCAAACAGTATAAATAAATAGGTCTGCACTTCTTTTAATTTCATCTTAATTCCTTCAACCGTATATGTGTGCGGAGATTCAATTGCAACACAAACAGTGTATAGTTATTTAGTTCGATAATTGACCCAAGGGATCATACTAACGGGTAGTACGGGTGTATCCTATGTTTTAATACACATAGGATACTTTTAACCCGTTAGTATGATCCCGTGGGTCATCGGATTTGGAAGAAATATCGCACAACTATCTGTGTGCGATATTTCTTCCAAATCCGTTCAGTAGTTTTTTCGTGAAAGAGTATCAAACATACACACATTTTCACACACACATATACAAACTTTCATAACTTAGTGTGATAAAATATTGTCAAGTTATTGTAAAATTATTTGTTTAAAAAAAAAAAAAAAAAACAATATTCTCAAGTTAAATGTATGAAAAATAGCGAAATTGAAAAACAGAAATATTAATAATAATAAGGTTCACTAAAGTTTTACTAAAACTCAATTGACAAATTTTCATTTTACTCATTCTATTTTATTATTTTTTATTTTATTTTGGTTGTAAAATGAAAATTTCGCACACAACTTATTCCGCAAATGTTTTATTTTAAAAACACTCGTTTTACAAACATTTCTTTTATCAAATGAATCAGATGATATTTAATCATTCATACATTTTTCATTTCTTATTTGAATACATTTAGATAAATCACGTTTCTACAAAATAATTTACAGGCTAGTATTTTTTTTATCACTCTTCTTTAAGAAAAAGTTTAGGAAATGCATAGGTAGTTTTTTCACATCATGCAAACAAGCATACTCCATGCAGCAAGCAAGTAGCAAGCAAACAGCAAGCATGCAGCAAGCAATCAGCAAACATGCCGCAGGAAATGCATAGGTAGTTTTTTCACAACATGCAAACAAGCATACTCCATGCAGCAAGCAAGTAGCAAGCAAACAGCAAGCATGCAGCAAGCAATCAGCAAACATGCCGCATGCAAACAAGCATGCAGCGTGCAACATGCAGTTAAAATTTATCATATTTATAAAAGTTTTTCGGATAACTATTTTGCTACGTGAATTATTTGGTAAACTTTGTTGTTGTGTAATGATGAAATGACAAAATAGTATATTATGCAACTAGTGAATAAAGGACGGATTTAAAGCGAGGGCCGTAGATGAGTCACGAGCAAGTGAAGGATTCTAATGATCCAATACAACAGAAATCCTGAACGACGCGAGTGATTCATGGCCCTCGATATAAATTCGTAGTAGTCGTAGTCATGATATAAAGTATAGTATGCAACTCCTGAATAAATTCAGGAGTTGATTATTACTATATTATTATTATTACTATACTTTATATCATGACTACGAGAAAAGACATAATTTAAGCGAAAATAGAAATTTAATCAAGAAATAAGAATTGTTACATTAATTGAAATGGACATTAAAATTAGAGCAATGACTGAAATTAAGCGTAATTTTCTTATTATTATTATTAGGGTGGTCAACCTGTGAAACAATATAATTTATTAATCTAATGCCAAACTCCTTGTCGCAAATATCGACCAATCAAATCTCGAGAATTTATTTGCACCAAAGAGTTTTAAATTTCGAATCTTAGCGCAAGGAGTTTGTGTGAGCATTGAAATATAGACCGGATATATTTTTGTGTTCCAAATTCAAACACCAAAATAGTGAATAAAAACAAAACAGTGAATAAAAGGCCTTTTTATTCACTGTTTTGTGTGAATAAAATAAGCTTTTTAGAGTAGGTATGGTATAAATAATGTTTTTGCCAATCTTAGCTTGTCAATGAGAAGTTTTTGAATTAATGTTTGGTGAACTGACAGGTCACCAGGTAATAACCACATTTCCGTCTTCAACATTTTAAACAGCACGTTCACGTTCAAAATTTTAAACAGCAATTTAAATGGTGTACAATTTAGATAGTTTAGATAATAATTAATTTGGTTTTAGGTGAGCTTCAATTATGGTTTTATAGCAGTGGCTTTATACAATAATAATAATTATATGACTAGCATTTTCTACTACTACCAAGAAACTTAATTTAAATGTTAAATAATTCTAGACACATTTATCTAAGTTTATTACAGTCAGATTGCAATGATTAAATAAAATCATTTGCTAAGAGCTTTTTTAATAGTTTGGTTCAGAAACATTAGTACAGATTGGTTCGTTTCTATTTTAAAATGAGTATTTTTGTAATTTCAACTTTGTTTAAACATAGAATCAATATTCAAATCAAACAATAAAAATATTGCATTATGAGAATGAGCCCTCTTTTTTATTTACAATTTTAATTACTTCATTCGCTCAAGGAATTTCAATTCCGGTCGCCTAAAGAAGCAAACATAAATTTTCGCAAATAAATTCATTCCTTTTCTACTGTTTCTTTTGCTATCATTTTTGAAGTAACTTAGATGATAAATTATTTCTCTTTTACCTTTTTTAAATGAATTGGAGTGTTATTTACGCGAGAACTTTATTGCAACGAGCAAGACTAAGTTCGTTAATGAAAAATTCATTTTCATTTGAAGCTTCATTATGATTTATTTTAATTGAGTTACCTACGTAAGTAGTCATTACTGGGGGTCTAAAATGGCCGCTTTAACAGAATCTTGATATGAATCACGTTAAAAATTTAAAATTCTCAAAATGGACCGTTATGATTATTATTAAAATGGACCGTATGGTTATGAACATAATGTCCATTTTAAGACTTTAAAATTTTTCAATCAATCAATCTTTATTGTGGATCATAGGTAGGTACATAATACAGGTCTTAAATAATTAGATTGTGATCAGCTATGTCCCGCCCATTGGGCATACAACAGTTAATTACATGCAAATTACATACATTAAGAACACATTATTACATTATTGATACAAAATTATTGAAATGTCACATGGAATAAAGAGAACAGTAAACCAGTGGGCCACCGAACGCGTCATGACTGACGGAGACTGTATTGGAGTAGAGATTTGTCTGATAGGAAGTCTTTTATAGAGTAGTAACATTTTTTTTTCTTTTTAACGTGATTCATAATAAGATTCTGCTAAAGCGGCCATTTTAGGCCTCCTGATCTATGTTTAGTTTTGTTTCAAAAGTCTTCATCATTTCAAAGTTCCTTTGATGCTGTCTCATTTGTTAAAATTCAATTAGACCACAATAACCGTATGTTGGAGGAGCTCGTGGCTAAATAGTTACAGCCGTTCGGGTCGATCTTCAAGGTTAAGCCGTGCTTGCCAAGGTCGTTCTGTGGATGGGTAACCATCATACATACCGAGTTTCCTCAGTGCCTTGGAAAGGGCGTTAAGACGTTGGTTAGAAAAAATAAATAAAATAATACACCTGCATTTAGCATAACTGGCGAAATAAAATAATAATAAATAAATATCGCTGGACATTAACACACAGCGCCATCTAGTGCCACACTAAGCAACGAGGCTTGTGTCGTGGACACCAGATAGTTGATATACTACATAGATACTTTTTGTTTGTAAATACATACTTATTATACATATAAACATCCTTGGAAACAAATGTCCATGCTCACCACACAAACATTTGCTCCAACCGGGATTCGAACCCGGGACAATAAGAACGTAAGGCAGCCTCACTACCGCTGCGCCATTCGGGTCGTCGAAATGCGGGTGTAGGTACTATTTTAAAAGATGAGCAAGCCGATTGCCGTCAACCGGGCACAAATCCAGACTTTGTGGCTGCTATTAAGAAATTACTCATGAAAAAACCCAATAACACTGTGCCCAACCTGGGAATCGAACCCAGGACCTCATTGCTCAACAGTCGCACTTACACGACCACTAGACGAACAATGCTATCAAATAATATTATAAATTAGAACAAAAATCACGATTTGTAAACTCAATAGCTGGGCACAAAGAATTTGCACTCAATTTTAATTTAACAAACAAAACAAAGGATTTGAGAAGTGGAGTGATTTTAATTTGGACTTTCATTCGCTTTTATTACGAGTACAATGTTTTAATAAAAATTGTTTGCAATAGGCATTTTGTTTGTTTTGTTTTTTTGCAATTTTGTTTTTGTTGTTGCCATGATGAAATGTTTTTATTTATCATGTGACGAAAGTTTTGAAGTAGGGGATCGCGGGGCTTGTTGTAACAGGGGTAAGTATTAACAGACCTTTTTCAATAGGAATTTAAACTTTATTCACGATTTTTTTTTACCTAATCTTACAATTATAACGCGCCCCGCCACTTCATCACAAACAATGTCCCACCAGGCGGCGCAGTGAGTGGGTGTGTGCAAGCGCTTCGTTGTAGCCAGACAACGTATACGTTGTCTGGCTACAACGAAAGTAAAATTATAATTTTACTTTCGTAAATTTTTGGTTAGCTTTATTATTTTCGACTAATTGGAGCTTTCTGTATTTTATTTGATGCTAAAATATAACTATTTATGATGTTGTGTAACAGTTTTCTAGATTACCAAGTTGATTTAATAGTTATCGTGATAAATATTAAGAACTATACCTTGGGGCTAGTTGTAACAAAATCTTGGGGTTTGTTGTAACATGTAAGGTATAAGAGATAATTACGAGACTTAATTTGGAGGTTTATAATATAATTTACTGTGATTTTAAAGTGCCATGTTGATATATCAGTACCTATAGTAGTATATAAGTACAAAATAAGATAAATATTTGAAAACTTAAATATTAAATTTGTTGATTATATAAAAAGTATGTTTCAGGTAATTATTGAACAAAAAATACATATTATACAAATAACTAGTTAGTTTTTGTTGTAAACAAAGCAAAATGATTTTGTGAAAAAATTTAATGATTGAATTTTGTTTTTTATTGTTGTTACTGCCCCAATAGGTGTTACAACAAACCCCAGTCACGGGGTAAGTTGTAACACTTCCCTTTTTTGAATTACAAAATAATTGTGAAAGAGTTTGTATATTTGATATTTTTTCGATTTAACTTAATAGAAGAATAGTTAGAGCATCAATCAAAGTTTAGTTAGTGGTAATTTAACCAATACACCTCGAGATATATCATAATTTTTTTTAAATTGTTACAACAAGTCCCTCGCTCCCCTAATCGAAAAGTACAAATTACGGTTGGAAAAACCACTTGTTTGTTTGTTATTGTGCTATTTTCATTTTACTGTCGACAAAATAAAAAAAAGGTTTGGGGCATAATTTAGTTTTATTTGAAAAAAATAAAAGCGAATTATGTCGTATTTTATTTGTTTGTTCCTTAATTTTCTTCTTCTTCTTCTTCCTTTAATCTTATAGACTCAATAAAAATGGGCAATCTTTTATTTTAAGTTCCTTGCATTTTATACAAATGTCACAGGTCTGTTGATGAAATTTTAATTCTTCAATAACTAACAAAGTAAGAGTAAACTGAATATAAATTAAAATAAAATTAATTAATTCTAAAATGATTCATTTTAAATAGCGAACCTTTTTAATAAAAGAGTACATACTTAAAATTTAAAGATTGAAAATGGAACGTCGTGGCTAGAGATTTGAAAAAAGAACCTCTTAGGATTCCTTTTATATTAAAACAGAATACTTTAAAGTACCTACCTGAACGTTTGCATTTTCCTTTAGAAGTTTGAAATGTTCGATTTCGAAAGCTTTTCGTTTAAAATTGAGTCACGATTCATAGGAAATGTGAAGTCTTGCTTTGAAATAAGTAATTTATTTTACCGGTCAGTTGGAAACTTAAAACTACTGGAGCTAATCGCGGCGCTAATCGTTTTCTATAATAATAACGGTAATGAGGTAAAGTACGAAAATAATAGTTTGAGTGCTATAATGGCTTTTCAGTACAGACGTGAATTTAAAATAAAGCAATGTTTATCATGTGAGTAAAATTAATAATTGTATAACAGCAGGCTGAAAAAAACTAGTGCCAAACCGACCGCAAGTAATTATTTCAAAAGAAAAGCACGCATGCAAATGCTGTCAATGCTGTCAAAGCTGTCTGTCGTTCTATACATGCAGTCTGTGGGTCAACTCACGCAGAGGGCATTCAGCACTCTGCGCGTACAATACAACAATGCATTCAGGGTGTTGATGGGGTTGCCGCGCTACTGCAGGGCTTCCGGCATGTTCGCAGAAGCGGGCATTGATGGCTTTCACGCCATCATGTGCAGGGTATGCCTCAGCCCCAACAGCATCCCGAAAACTAAAGCTGACAGGTGGGACAGTCCCATACTGGGGCATTGGATGCGCATACATGCCACTGCCGCATAATTAATAATTGTATTGTTTTTGTTCTTCGGATAGATGTAAGTACTAACACTAGTTTCTAAGTTGTGTGTTGTGCTAACCAAATGGACTTAGTCTGAATAAAAAGTATATTAATTTTTTTAACATTTATTTAAATCAAAAATTCAAAAAATCTAAACGTTGTAATTTTTTGTTGAACAAGTTTACTTTTAAGTACCTAATACTACGAACTAAACATTTTAGATAGGAATCGCATGTAGGTAATAGATTACCTAATAGCAAAACAAGAAACATAATATGTAGGTACATAAGTCAGCTGCTAGTTCCCACGTAAGTGAGTCGTAAAACTCATCATTTATTTACAATATCAATTTTGAATAGACTAGAATACTAAAGTAGTTTCTTACTATTCACTAAAACAGTTATTTCATCGAAAACTAGGTCGCTTTTTGCGGCCACTAGAAGTTCGAGTTCGTTAAGATTAGGAATAAAAAATAAAAATAAAAGTCATTTAATTAGGACCAAACATTTTGTACATTTTATACACCCACCAAACTGCGTAACAGTTTGTCGGCGGGATTAGCGCTCGCTTTAATACTATTTTGGTTCAAACAGTAATAGCTCATAAAGTACTAAATACAGTATAAGTACCCAATAGTAGGCAAAATAATCAATAGTAGGAAGTAGCTAGTAGCAGATATTGTGGCATCGCGAGCCGCCGCCGGCACGAAGCGGCCCGGGCCGTCACAATAATTCAGAATTACAAAAAAGTTACAGTAAAAACACAAACTAATGACTTACTTTCTTAGTTGTGACATACATGTTTTCTTAGAAAAAGTGGCGATCACGTTGGCAAATTATCATCATCATTCCCCTGCCCTTATCCCAATTTATTTGGGCTTATGTCTTCTTCTTCCATACTTCTCTATTACATGTTATCTGAGCAGTCACCTCCTTTATAGCTATATAATCCTTCACACAGTCCATCCATCGTTTCTTTGGTCTTTCTCTACTCATAAAGCATATTTTCCTGAATTAATTCGCTTTTGTTACGGACTGTGACAACTTAATTATTTAATTTGCCCTCCTTTCCTCTAGGACCCTAGCAGTATGGAACCAGTCAAACAGTCACCCTCTGTTCACGGAGTCGGATGCTCGCTACCACCAGATTTCGCTGACCAAGATGAGGAGACTGCTGTACTTTATCTGCGGAATGACTTGCTTGTCTGTTGTCAGTAAGTTGAACTTATACAGAAGAGAAGAAGAAGAAATACGTCGTTATGTTTAAGGATATACCATCCATAAGTGAATAACTTTTCAAAATCAATCAGCTGTTGCACTCAAAACTTCAGTACTTAATGGATTCATTTTTGCGATTAAGATGTTGGAATACGACAGCTGATTCATTCAACCATGGAGAAAAGTTGTTCAGCTTTATGGTCTGTATAACCACACAGTTTGGAAACACGCTGTAATAGGTAGGTACCCGATATATTGTGGATTGTATTTTTCATTATAACTTTAAAAGTTTGAAAGGGTTTAGGAATGTCAAGGAAAAATATAGAGTACCTACAAGTGTCAGAGAAAATAATATTTCCAGAAATGTTTGATGATAAATTAAATGTCTTCAACGGTGTCCAAAAAAACTTTCCAGGGACTATGAAACCAGGGCTTCTTAATTTAGGCTAGTCTTATCTATCTTCAAAGATGGTATATGATAGCAATTCTCAAATTTTGGGTAATGATCATTAGATCAGAAATACCGAAGTAACACAACACCATAAATTGCGAGTCAAGTTAGGAAACTACCAAAATAGCAGCAAGTTTCCTCAAACACAATTCAAACAATAATACCAGGGAAGCATAGATGCAAACGACATTACCGCAACCAAGCAAGCACGCTCTAATGCGCCCGTTATCGTATGACCGCCTGACTTTGTCACATTACCTATATTCAGACTGCTATGTACTAGGCAAACATACTGCGGTCGGAGCTTGCTTATGTTTGTCTAATTTAGTAGCCCATTCAAGCCTTTGGACCATGAATGTCCAACCACGATGTGGTAGGTAATTTATAGTGTTAGAATGTAAGCGTGGTTAGCGAAATGATGTTTGTATTTGAATGTTCAATGGTGATACCAGATTCTGGGCTGAAAAGTTTATTAGAAAGAAAAGAAACGTCTACAGTAAAATACCTGTTAACGAAGTCGATTCTGTTTTATTGCGAAAAAGAAAAATGGTCCCTAATTGAAAAGCGGAGGGTTAATTGTAAAAAGAAGCAGATAATTCAATTTAATTTGTTGGTCAAGGGTCAAGTCCTTTTTATCCTGATCCTTGGAATTCAAATTTATCATTTTTGTCCTACGAAGACGAAATTGTATTTTGCTACTAACGAAATGCCTCATCGAAGATTTAATATAAAAGCATTAAACTTATCCTAACATCTACCAGGAATACATATTAACAAAGCATCGAAATTTGTCCCAAATTGGGCGCCAAAAAAAAATTGTCCCAACAATAATAATATTATGATGTTTGCTTTACTTTTATCAAAAGCAACCAATGTGCTATAAAGGTATTACGTCCAAAATGTGTACGGTAGCTCCTTCACTTGCCCTCTTACCGCTTAACGTATGGTCCTCTTGAGACTAGCATCTGTCGCATGGAATGTTTTGTTTGAAATCAGGCGTAACTTTACTGTTAAATAGGTTTTCTCAATCACGAACCGACAGCTATTGGGGGCTCAGTGATATTGATAGTAGGTCGTGGGTTCAAACCCGAGGCCTGTATACGGTGGTGGTTTTAAACTTGCTGCTTGACCACTCGAGATTGAAAAACACTCTCATATTACAAATCAGAATATCAGGTTTGCAAACTACAAAAATACAGGTAATAGCAATATTTAAAATGTGAACCTAATATTACATTTTCCCTTCCTTAGGCTGGGTTACTCTGACATTCTTCGGGGAGTCAGTCCGCCTGATCACAAACAAGGAGACCAACGACACCCTGACGGAGATTGCCCCTCGTCTACCACTGAAAGCCTGGTACCCGTTCAATGCTATGAGTGGCACCATGTATATTGTCGCCTTCGCTTATCAGGTGCGTAACTCTTTTACTCTGTGTCTAGATCAAGATCCAGTCACCGTCAGAATTGCGTCATTTTATAAAAGCTGAACCTTTTTCTCCGGAAGTTCTTAGGTACTAAGAGTCTGGCGGTAACGGAACATTGGACCTAAATTTTAACTGGTAACTCCCCTATTACGATGCTACGGAATCCTTGAATCGCACATAAGCTCGTTTTAGAAAATATTTAACTCGTTCAATCTGTTGTCATTTTAAATTCTTCTAATAGGTCTACTGGCTCCTGTTCTCAATGGCCATCGCAAACCTAATGGACGTCATGTTCTGCTCCTGGCTAATCTTCGCGTGTGAGCAGCTTCAGCATCTGAAAGCCATCATGAAACCACTCATGGAGCTGAGTGCTTCATTGGATACTTACAGGCCAAACACTGCTGAGCTGTTTAGAGCTTCTTCTACTGGTAAGACCAGATTAATGATTAATCTATAACTAAATTAAGTTTACTTCAATTTGCTACAATTTTCTTCACGGGCGATATCATCGATTTAAGATCAACGCATAGGTATATGCACTGCACCGGAACAGCATTGCGTCATATCGAGCCGCCTTGGATTTTGTTTGTATACAAATCCATAGGTACCTCAATGCACAGTAATTGTAAGCACCGCAATGACGTCGCCTCGGATAAAAAAAAGAAAAGTAAAAATGTGATGAGGTGATGTTTAATGCTGATCTGGTGCAGGGTGACAGTATAGGTAGGTAGACAGTTATAATTTTCACAGAATATGTGGGATACAGGCCTCCTCTCAATGAGTGGGAACGGGGAACCCATTCGCCCAGGAACCCTTGATGCGCGAGTCCGACTCGCATTTAGGCGGTTTTTTTTAGACTCACTTTTCCATAGGATTACTAGGTCATTGGTTATTAATACTTAAATATCGTATCACCACTTCTTCAACAGAGAAAGAAAAGATCCCCGATATGGTAGACATGGACATCCGCGGCATATACTCCACGCAGCAGGACTTCGGCATGACACTCCGAGGAGCTGGGGGAAGACTGCAGAACTTTGGGCAGCAGAACGCGAATCCGAACGGTTTGACCGCGAAACAGGAGATGCTGGCCAGGTCTGCTATCAAGTACTGGGTTGAGAGGCATAAGCACGTTGTCAGGTAAGATTAACAAGATGTTTTAGCTTGTAGTTTATTTGAAGTCTCTCCTAAATGTCTTGAAAGATAACAAAAAGGGCCTTTTTTTCGCTGCTTTAAAACAACAACTCATATTTTAAGACTACGTGCCTTGAATGGTGACAAATCTTTCAGTCCTTCTAGGCAAAAAAATCTAGAATTTGAAGTTACTAGTTTTGCCTAACCAGGCGTAAATGTTTGTAGGATAGTTTGTCAGTGTTTGTGGCATTATTCGGTACAGGTTGAGTGGCAAAATCGAATGTATGTCGAACACGGCAGAATTTACCCGACCCGAATATGAGTGTAGTACGCCTTACTTTGTAGAACTAAACTATAATGATAAACACTTGAAAACTTTTGATTGAAGAAACATTCAGAAACAATTCGTAGAAATTGTAGGTTAATACCGTTAATATCACTTTCTACTTGGAAATAACTGTATTAGCTGTGTAGAAAATCGATCGCAACATTCACAAGGGCAAGGCTAACTTGCAATATTTTATGTGGGAAGAAACATCTGTTTTAAATCCGTTTTGTCGATAATGCGCAATGACACGATCATGGGTACTATCTATTAATTGTAATGAACTTTATAACATATTTATTTGCTCGTAAAGGGTCTCTTATTTCACCAATTTCAATATCGTAATGTATCTCATTATGTACTTGTGCTGTAAAGTAAAATGCACGGCTTATACTGTTTTAAATCTTAGCAAAGAGTTTTTATGTCAGAAAAGTGGTCAACATTTATGAATAAAATTAACTTTGGGAGATGAAATATAATAAATAAACATTTAATTCTTTAATTTAATTAATTTTGACAATAAATTACAACCATTTATCTGTAACGTAAACACAAAAATATTAATTTACGTTATTAGTAATACTGGCTGTTTTTTGTCTTTGCCTTAAAAAAAAGCGCTGATGCGCGCGCCTCGCTAATTTGTGAACAAGTAAGAATTATTCCGCGCGCTATTTCTTTTCGCTGTATTGTTTTTATTTGTTTTATTTATTTCCTCGCAAATATGTTATAAAACGTCGTATGACATACGTGCGCTTTGATAATTACAGCCTTTGCTTTTTTATCGCCCTAGCCTACGGCTCGGGCTGGCAAATATCGCCTCGGCTGTAATTTTCAACTTACCGCACTTATATCATAATGTACTATTAAAACGGTTGGTGTTGGTCTGTCAAACGTGGTGAAGAAAGAAAAGATCTGAAGCCGGCCTGTTTTAGACTCCAAAAATGGCGAATTCCGCAAGCTGTAGAAGGTCAGTCTACAACAGGCCACTGCTGAACATGGACCTCTTTAATCGCACGCCACTTAACTCGGTTCTCGGCAACTATCATCCAGTTGCTACCAGCCACCCTGCGAAGAAAGAAAGAAAGAAAATGGTGTTTATTTGGCATTAAAAACACCTTAAAAAGATTGGAGATCATCGCTCTACTGAGCATAGAAGAAGAAGGTTATTACGACCAAATAATTAAAAAAAACACGAATCTTTGGCGCATGACAAAAATTTGGAATTGACGCCACCATTTTGATTTTCAATACAATTTCATGAAACACTCTTACAAATTTTCACCAATAACACACTTTCTCAATGTCATTGAGGCGGCAAAATTTAGTTGCAGCACTATATTCAAATTTCGAAAGCAAGGAGTTAATTGAATGAACTGGTAATTCAGGAGACCCGTTGCAATCAGTCTAATACCAAAACTTTCGATACTACACAGACAATGTAAATCATTAGCAAGCTATTTCGAATATACGAGAAGGTACAACTCTCTCACTGAACTTAATTGACCTCCAGTGACCACAGCCGTGTCAACTATTCTCCCGAGACTAATCTGTGGTCAAAGTCGTTCCTACTTCGGCTAACATCGTGTTTGAAGTTACGAACTAGGGATTTGCGTTTCGACTGCAAAGTTCGGAATATGAAATTATGTTTTGAAATCGTTTGCCGTTTTAATTGAATGTTTGATAGTATTTTCTGGGTTGAATTTATGTAGCTTGGTTTCTGTATGCTTTTTGCCAACAATTAATTGTTAGTAGGGTCCGTACTAAATAGGTATTAAAGTTTGCCAAAAGTATCAAGTTGATTCATCTGTAACCGGTTGGCCACGAGCTACGCTACAAGCTACGCAGTTCTTGTGGTGAAAACCAATGAAAAAAATACTCTAATGCGGCATGCATTAGAGTATTTTTAGTCGCGTCTAAGTGATTTGTGGCATACAAATCACTACAACGAAGGAAACAAGTGACAAACGCGAGCGTTGCTTGATGAAAGTCGTATCGCTTGAGCTCGTGGACTGGGTGTAAAAGGTAAATAAAAAAAAAACCACGTTGACCAGCTCAATGTTTTCTTTAATCACACATAATGTTATAAGGCGAAACTTTGTATTTGTGATTGTTTGTTACTCTTTCACGCACTTTCACTTCTGAAAGGATTTGGATGAAATAGTAATACACACATATAATTTATAACCTGGATTAACAAACATAGGATAATTTTTGAACATCACGCGGGTGAAGCCGCGCTCATGAACGAGTTGTTTATGCATCTGCATCTTTTGGCTTCTTTCCAGATTGGTATCGTCCATCGGTGACACCTATGGTACTGCTCTGCTGTTCCACATGTTGGTGTCCACGATCACACTAACTCTGCTGGCCTACCAAGCTACTAAGGTGAGCTGAATATAAATATTTGTAATGTTCTGAACATAGATAAGTTTCTTTAGAATTATAGAAAGGCTAAAGAAAATAAGGATGGAATAGGCGAGACGACAAAACAAATCTAATTAGTCTGTCACTTAGATTATCAAAAAATATTTGACCCGTGTTTTTTTCTATTGTTACGTAAATCAAACTTGACGAAGATACGACGCTTTTAAAATTCTCAATACGTCACGCCATAGTATAGTTTTAAGCTAGTTCTGACGTCACGAGCACCCACTCCCGAGTTTTGATGCGTTTTATCTTTGTCAATATTCATTGATTTACAAAAACAATAAATACGTGTCCATTAATTTCCAATACTCTAACTGACGGACTAAATAGATTTGCAATTTTTTGATACTGTCGTCATGCCTATTTTAGGAAAGAGAAAGGGGTAAATAATGCCGTGACGTCTGACAGGGAAGAATGGCAGAAGAAAACGTGTTGCGGCGACCCCAAGTAGAATGGGATAAAGGCAGGATGATAATGATTAGAATTCTAGAAAGATAGGTTCTTAACATCATAGAAGCTCCTCTTCCACCATGTTCGATGAAAAGTGAAAGGTACCGATGACGGAAAAGAAAGAAAAAAAACGGTATTAAACAAATAAATAATATCTTTATTTTCATCCATGATAAAAAAAAAACAAATGAAACAAACTTGGCACTTAATAACTAAAACACGTTAAACAAACCAACTATAGTATATATCTGAATGATGGCATGTGTGCTGCCTACCCAGCGACACATTATTAGGCCGTCCACCCTGCCGGCTACGAGGCTGTTGGGGCTGTCGCGCACCCGACGCATCAGTGACGCGATCCGCAGACGCAGCCGCGAGCCAAAATCCGGAACGCGTGCGTCCGCGAACATCCCAGACGCGCTACAGAAGCGTGGCAACCCCAGCAATACCCGGAACGTTATTATACTGGACTCGTAGAGCACTGTACGAGCCCTGTGTATAACTGACCCACAGGGCGCACGTGTACAGCGACTGGCAGTATGCCCTGAACAGTGTTATTTTAACCTCTTTCGTACACCGTGCGAACCTGCAGGCCAGCATGTTACACCTGACAGCCAGCGCTCTACGTTCCCTCTCTAAATCGGCGTCATACGACAGCCTATCGGTGACCCAGTGCCCAGGTACTTAAAACAAGTATACGCTATTTAAAAGCTGATGTTACTTTTATTGAAAGTTGTTACTAGTCTACACTCTCAGATAGATTGATAGTTTTCAAATATACTTAAATAAGAGTTGAGAAATTGAAAACGATTTAATAAACTAAAATAACTAAACTATGAAAGGCCCTCAAAAACTCCGCAACACGGTAATGTGCCCAAGAGACAGGCGGCGTTGAATCGTTGTATGACAACACTTAACCTCTGGCCAAGGTAAAAGCCAGCAACTTTTCTCCGATAATATCGTAAGAATAGATAATATTATTTGACAAATGTAAAAACATTTTGTGTAATGGTCCGTCATTGACCTGACCTCAGGGTCCCGTCGCTAGATCGGTTTCAGACCGACTTCAAATAGCCATTACTCAATCTTTTTACGGAAGAATGGCGGGGTATTTCCGTCCAATATTTTGAGTTGTAGAAATACTAATGTCTATTTTAACACCGAAATGAATGTATTTTAGTAGTATGGGTGTTTCCAAGCTAGTCGTTAGAAAAGTTTTATGTATTATGAATGTGAATTAATGGCTATAAAAGTAGAAGAAGACCGAAGACACGATAGATGGACTGGGTCAAGGATGATATGGCTAGAAAGAAGTAGCTTCGCGGCATCTAAGTTGTCATCCAACTTAGATGCCGCTAAGCTATGGCGACCCTTAATAAATTGGGATGACGTTAGGAAAATGATAATAGCCCCTGGCTAGATTTTAAATATTATATTGACCTCACGTATGTTTAGGTAGAAAATAAACCAGCCGTTGGTAATTTCGTCTTTATTTCTTGTTTCAGATCAACGGAATAAACGTATACGCTTTCAGTACAATCGGCTACCTCACCTACACTCTAGGTCAAGTGTTCCATTTCTGTATCTTCGGTAATAGGCTTATTGAAGAGGTAAGTTCCTTTAAGTTTAATAGCATTATAGTAACTCAGAGCTAGTGCCCTGATATAGATAGATGGGGCTCTGCCAATCAGAGAACGAACACGACAAATGCCGTCAAAACCAAAGACATTCAAATATTTACGAGCGATAGACGGGACAAGACGAAGAAAATCGTAATCCAAATAATTGTTACTTCTTACTAACAAATCGTTCTGTCTAGTCTCAAACGCCCGCTTGTAAAGAAAGAAAAGAAAGAAAGAAAATTATTTATTTGACGCCAGTTATTAAAGCACACACACATGAAAAAAAAAACAAAAACTTGTCAGGTAGCATTCGTGTGTCAAAATCGAAAATGTTCGGGATTAAAATTTTTGTATGATATTATTCCCAATGTTCGCTCTATACCTAATTCTTTTTAACCTCTTTGGTCAAAACTAACAAAACGAAGCCCGGTCTCGTAAGAGTTGGAAGAAATAGACAGTGCCACTGGGCACCCTGGGACCCTTTTTTTTTTCTGATGAAAAATCATCAAATGACTCCTCCCGCTCTTTTTGTCAGACTTTCACTGACTTAAACCGGAACACAAAGGGCGATGAAGGAAAATGTATATGTTCCTTCATCGCCCTTTGTGTTCCGGAACCACGGTATCTCTTTCGAACAGTCCCGCAGCCCCGTGTGCGCACACACAGTGACCCTTTTTTTTTTTTTTTTTTTTTTCGGATTGGAAATCATCAAATGACTTCTCCCGCTCTGGGCGGAGCAGGAGGGAGTGTCAGACTTTTACTGACTAAAACCCAACCATGCTCCTTCATCGCCCTTTGTGTTCCGGGGCCACGGTATCTCTTTCGAATAGTCCCGCAGCCCCGGCAGGCTTCGGCCCTTGCGGACACCTTCACTGTTGCTGACTCTCTTTGAGCCGCGCGTGGAACACGAACGCGCCGTCGACACGGCCTGTCGTCATGAGACGGACGGACGGCGAGCTAGCCCATAGCTCGCCGTCCACAGGCCCGCGACACACAGTGACCCTCACATTAACATTTTGCCAATTAGGTATGTTAAAGTCCTCCGTTATAGGGGCCGAGTCTATTACCAGCAAATCCATGGTCCCCTGCTACTGAAAAAATCCAGATGGAGAAACGCAACCACTTTGGCAAATCTGCGAACCGAATACACTTGAGATCGACATCTCACGCTCAGCATAACTGGATAGTAGCGCTTTCGACCTACTAGACCAACAAAGCAGTCCACATTATCATCATCTGCCTAGCCTTTTCCCAACTATGCTGGGGTCGGCTTGCAGTCTTAGCGGATGCAGCTGAATACCAGTTTTTTACATGGAGCGACTGCCTATCTGAGCTCAGTAGTACCGGGTAATACGATACCCCTTGGTAAGACTGGATGTCGGACTTTTTGGGTCACGAATGTCAAAGATCTACAAATGACAGACGGGACCAACTGCTTAACGTGCTTTCCGAGGCACGGAGGAAACTCGGTATGTAATGGGTGGTCACCCAAAGCAGTCAACATGCCAAGCCAAAACAATCATCAAATTACTCAAATCTATCATCGGCCAAAATTGGTACTCATAACCGTCTTCTCGAACTATCTAGAGCTCATCAGTAATGGAAGCAGCCTACTCCTGCCAGTGGTACGACGGCTCCGAAGAGGCGAAGACCTTCGTGCAGATCGTGTGCCAGCAGTGCCAGAAAGCCATGAGCATCTCAGGAGCCAAGTTCTTCACGGTCTCACTCGACTTGTTTGCTTCGGTAAGTAAGACACAAATTCAGATTCCGGACTGTAGATTTTAAATTCCAGGGTTTAGTCCTATCTTACTTTCCCATCTCGGCACCATGAATTTTTTGATAATTTTGCCCATGAAATATAGTATAAAATATAGTAAAAAAATATAGTATAAAATAGAGTCTCGGTAAACCATCATCATTTTTTTTTTATGTGGACCTACCACATAAAAAAAGAATGAAATGACATTGCCTAACCTGAGAATCTAACCCAAAACTTTATGCTCAACAGTAGCCCTTGAGGCAATTAGACGAAAGATGCAGTCGTTCAGAGCCTCTTTGGAACTCTATTATCATACAGTCCTATTTACATACATATTTGATGGATACGATTACATTATCTCCTCGTCATCACAGCCTGCAGCAAGTCTTCAAGACCTTCAAGTAGAAGTTGCTATTTATTGGCGAAAGGCGGTTCTGGGAGATTGCTGATTCTCAGGCGAATTGCAATAAATAGCATCTGAATTTAATTATTTGCTGGTTGACAATCGTAAAGGAAAGCTTACACAAACATCAAAACTTAACTTTTCTTTCTTTTCAGCCTTCCAGGTGTATAAATGAATAAATATTGCTGGACATTACACACACCGCCATCTAGTGCCACACTAAGCAACAAGGCTTGTGTCGTGGACACCAGATAGTTGATATACTACATAGATACTTTTTGATTGTAAATACATACATATTATACATATAAATTCATGACTCGGAAACAAATGTCCATACTCCATGCATTAGCCCCTACCGGGATTTGAATCCGGGACATTATGAACGTAAGGCAGCCTCACTACTGCTGCGCAATTCGGCTCGTCGTCCTGGGGTTCGGGGTGTATGTGCTTATTTTATAGCAAGAACAAAATACTTATGTGTTTATAATTACAGGTGCTTGGTGCCGTAGTAACATACTTCATGGTGTTGGTACAACTCAAGTAAAATGCGGACTACAAGAAGCGCTACTGTATTACAAAATTAATATCAGTTTTTACAAGTTTTTAGTTAAGCCTTCAAATTCGTTGTTCTCATTAGAAAGATAATTTTATTAACAATAAGTCGGAAAAAGTTTATGAATAATTTGGTTTTTAGTATAGTTTTTAAGAGCTACCACACATTATAATGGGTGTAAAAACCTCTTAACGAAGCCGAAAGGCGAAATGTTCTGTGCAATATTTTTTTATTCTACACCGTACCTGGGAACCTTCTAGTTACGGAGATATTGGGGGTCAAAGTTCAAACTTTTTGACAAGTTTTTTTTTTTAATACAAGGTTTTTAATGTAAGATTTTTACTTTAAACACCTCCACGACCCCCGTACTATTCAATCCATCCATCAACATAATGTTTTGAGTGCGTTATATTGAGTTCTACCACAAAACATGATTTTTCACCCCAAAAAAAAAAGTCGTTTCCTAGCAATAATTTTTGCGTAAAGTTACTTAGTTTGATGTACAGAATACTTGGTTGACGGCTTCGTGAAGAGGTAGTCTACTCTCTGTATAGTCAAGACTGTCTTTAGACAAAGAATTACCCTACTAGTGCGAGCGAGACAGACTATGTATTCTCGCTCACACTAGTAGGGTAAGTAATTGTCTGTCTAAAGACAGTCTTGTCTATAGTGTGCTGTAGCCTTAAAATAGCGAGCTTTTTAAATAGTAGACGCGCATTATTATAATAGTTAAGGTTTTTGTGATAGTTTTACTAGGTACCTACATGTTAAGATTTTATAAAAATAATAATTATAATTGTTTAATATTTTGACGCCTGCACTCGATTTTAAAAAATACATGTAAAAATATATTTTTATTGACGTTTGTAAGTATTAATTATTTTGTTTCTAATATTACCGTGGTTCTTTATTTTAACAATAATATAAAAAATATTATTATGTTGAATTTTAAATTACCTGCATATATATATATATATATATTTTAAATAAAATTGTTTTAATCTTTTATATGCTTTTTCCATAATGTTTGTAACTGTTAAGTTAGTATTGACCTTGTAGGTGTTTTATTCCAATAAATTATTTTGAAATAATAAAAACCTGTTTTAATATTACCTAAACCATCCTTAAAATCAGGAGAAAAGGTCAAAAAGGTCGGACGGCCCTTTCAGCGAAATGAAGTAAAACTATTTATTCTGCAAATGAGATTATTGAACCAATTTGTACGAACAAATTGGAGGAAAAAAAAGGCGAAACAAAATCACATTACAAGTACCTATGTGTTTTTATTTCTATTCAGTTGTTTCTCCCTATTTTTCGAAATCGTGGAATAGTGTACCTAGTGCGTGTTAAAAAAAAAAAACAAAATATACTCGATCATCATCATCATCTGCCTAGCCTTTTCCCAATAATAACTATGTATATTTTGACATTGGAAATGTCTTTTCGTTCGCTCCAGTATAGGCTCCGATTTCACGAAAAAATGTGATCCCGTAATATCTCGGAGAGTTGTGAAGATATGATATTCAAAAAAGCTCAAAATGAAGCGTATTTACGGGAGCTTTAAGGCACAAAAATAATTATTCAAGAAAGTAAAAAACTAAAAAAGTTATGGCCGCATTAAAAAATATATTTTGGTGCTCCATATTTTGGAAACGAAGACAGATATCAAAAATATTAGCAAAATACCTCTGCACAATTTAGTCAGCTACAATTTAAGCCTAAAACAAGATCGGGTTAAGAGTTTGCCCTGTATCCTAACCTTTTTGAAAAAAGTCAAAAAGACAGAACGACATTTTTCACATGATATATATATATCACATGACTTCATGATTCGCAGAGTTCTATAACGCTGTCGAGGATACCTATGTTAATCTAAGAATAAAATAATTATCATTAAACGTTGTAGTTTTATTTTGTAACTTTCTCGTCGACATTTTTTTTTTGCATTCCGTAGATTCATTTCCAATGTGCTCGATAGTCGTGTGAGGCACGAAATCTGTGATTTTTTTATTTTTGTGACTGACTCAACAATGTTTATTACTGACTATCATGTACTTGGATTGAAGTGCCTTTAGTAATTTAGTATATTGTTTTTTTACATATTTTTAAAGTACGCCTTACGGGTGAAGCATGTATGTACGCAATATTAATATAGCGACATCCTGCATGCTTAATTTGCATTCGCAAGTTTTGACAAATAAAATGATCTAAGTTATATTTTGGCTTTCCTTTTGGCATCATCGTTGAATCAGGTTTAGGTTAGCTTAAAAAAATTCGAGCTATACCGAGAGGTTTTTAAAGCACCGTACAAAGTACAAAATAAAAACGCAACTACAAATACCATACCATACATTCTAGTCAGTACGAATATACGATTCAACAAGTCTATTCGTGCTACCTAACTGTCTAAGCCGAGCACCGGAGCTCGCAACACGACGTCATTCCTAAGGGAATATCTCTCATTTCGTTCCAACGCAACGCTGTGAGGCAGGGAATAAAGAAAATAAAGAAATTGAGATATGGCAAACAAAGAGAAGCTCGTGGCCATATAGCCGCTCAGGTGACCTACCACGACGTCTTAAAGCAGGATCGTTTTAATCGCGTTCCAGTGTGGGTAAGAGACGGAGCTATAGAGGACGTCTAGCGCCATTTCTTTCCCACACTGGCATGAAATGAAAACGATCCTGCTTTAAGACGTCATGGTAGGCCCGCAGGTCGATTTTCAGGTTAAGCCGCGCTGTAACAATACTAATTTATTACTTATATCTTTTTCTTTAAAAATATTTTAAAGAAAAAAAGGTGGGCCCGGTGGGCTCCAATTTTTTAAATATTTTAAATGTTTTTAAATATATTTTTTTATTAATATTTAAAAATTTATGTAAACAATTTGTAAAAAGATAAATAAAGGAATTAATAATATTAATGTTCTTTCTTGCCAAGCTTTTCATTAAAAATCAGGTTAAAAGCTGGACTTTCTTGGTTCAGCAATTTCCTGCAGTCTTTCCTTGCCTAGGCTTGTCTAGACAAGGTGTGATTTGAAAAATGATAGAAATGTTAAAAGAATACACATTTGATTTCTGTTACTTTACGTAGCAGGATGCGGCACAGAACATTCGTTTTTATTACATTATGGGCAGGCCCATTACTACTTGACCTCGAAATGCCATATCCACATTTTTTAATCTTTGTAGAAAGCGCATTCAGTAACGAGCTTTTAAATCTTTTATATTTCTGTTTGGAACTGCAGAACGAGCTTTATACGACACAAAACTGATGTGTGACTTTGTTACTTCAAAGAGACAAAGGTTTGTACGTTCAGTTATGTCGTAGCTACTCTTAAGCTGAGTTTTATACCATTTTTATGTCCGATTCCTACAACTTACTAACTTGTTAAATTGACACTATGCATGTGAGAGACGAGAATAAGATGATAATTGCAGCATGATGAATGTGTTTCTTGGATTTTGGCCAAATAGTAAGTAGTTGTTTACAATCTAGAAGTCAACATAACATAACATCATGATCATCAGCCTATTATTGTTCCCACTGGTGGGACACAGGCCTCCTCTCTAAGAGAGGGAATGGGCTATAATCTACCACGCGGGCCCAGCGCGGATTGGTAGATGTCACATGTTTTCGAATTTTTTGATTCTAGGACATGCCGGTTTCCTCACGATGTTTTCCTTCACCGTTTTGAGAGCAGTGGTGATGAAATAAATTACAAAAAGTAATGCGCCTGCCTGGGTTCGAACCCACGACTTACTGTTGGTAAGTCGGGGCCGCCACCACTGGGCTACCGCTGCTCTCAGTCATAACATAACATCACGCCTGTAATCTCCGAAGGGTTAGGCAAAAGTAATAGCATGTAATAGGGGGCCAGCCTATTGCCATGAACCGGGCACCAATCCAGACGCCTTTAACTGCTACTGAAAAAGAAGTCTTATCTTATCGTATCTTATTTTTTGTCAAAGTTTTAACTTTTTCGCAAGTTTTATTTAAATACAAATATTTAATAAATTTACCTACTTAAATACCTCCACGACCGTTGTACTATTCAATGCATCCATCAGCACCATGTATTGAGAGCGCTACATTGAGTCCTACCGTAAAACTTGATTTTTTACCTCAAAAAAAAATCCTTTTCCAGCAATAATTTTGCTTAATTTAATGTACACAATGCTTGGTTGACGGCTTTGTGAAGGGTTACTTACACCTTGTATTTCATCTGTCTCATCTGTGCATCTAAATAATAATCAAATAGTAGTGCATCTAAAATTTGACGAGGCTCCCGGATTTCGCCTCGCATCCCCACAATGTTATAGTTTGGGTCCGAGCTTCTAACTTAGTTACGTTATGTTACATACCATTGCGTTTGGTCCAGCCTAGCCGACCTGGATTCTAATGCAGTTATCGATACCGGCTCCGATACGGGTCGAAACTAGTTTGCCATTCGCGAGTTACCTTTGATGATTTTGAAATGGACCTGTATTTGAAAACCTAGTTATGATTTATGAAACCGACAGATATTGCTTTCACTGTCCAAATGAACTTGACATTTTGGGTTGTCTGAGCTTCTAGGGAAACAGCCTGTATTGTCCCACTGCTGGGCAAAGGCCTTCCATGTGCTCTTTTCCCGTGCTTGCTCAAAGCAGCCCTAAGCGGTACGCGTCCAGATCGTCTCGCCACCTCTTTCTGGGCTGACCTCTGTAGCGCCATCCGTCTTCTGGCAACCATCGTGTGGAGACTTGCCCAGCGGTCGGACGTGACCCGCCCAATTCCATGTTAGCCTAGCAGCCGTCTTGCCAGCGTCCACTAGCCCGTTTTGGAACGTAGCGTGGTGTTACGAACCCTGTCTTGTCGATATAACTAGGTTAGTAGAAAAAACCCTTTTTTTTTTCGGATAGAAATCATCAAAAGTCATTTGATGATTTCTATCCCTCCGCTCAGAGGGATCCTGCTCCGCTCAGACTTTTACTGACTAAACCCATCCATGATCATTCATCGTCCTTTGTGTTCCGGGGCCATGGTATTTCTTTCGAACAGTCCCGCAGCCCCGGCAGGCATCGGCCCTTGCGGACCCCTTCCTTTTGCTGACTCTTTTGAGGCGCGCTTGGAACACGAACGTGCCGTCGACACGGCCTGTCGTCATGAGACGGACTGACGGCGAGCTAGCCCATAGCTCACCGTCCACAGGCCCGCGCCTACGGTGACCGACACCCGGGGCATCTCTCGCGGCGGCCGGGACGAGAGGTTCCTGCTTTGAAAATTATTGCCACTTGCCTAGGTAATGTCAATTTTAAACTTATGTTTTAATTTCAAGCTCTGCGCCCTATAGAATCTCTATATCCTATATAATAGTGAATTAGGTACCGTCATATCTACCGGCAAGTCACGTCACATTGTTCCAGTTTCAAAACTGAACGGTCGGGGAAATTACTTGCTTGAGAAACTTTGCAACTTCGTCTAAACTAAATGTATGATGCTCTAAAACACCAATTAGATTGTATTGGCGTCTCAGTCTGTTTATACAGAGTGTAAACAGACTCTTCACAAAACCGTTAACTAGGCATTCTGTACATCAAACTAAATAACCCTACACAAAATTATTGCTGGAAAATGACTTTTTTTTTGTTGGGGTGAAAAATCACGTTTACACAAACACAAAACATGATTTTTCACCCCAAAAAAGTCGTTTCCCAGCAATAATTTTTATACCACATTTGCTCGTAAAGGGTCTCTTATTTCACCAATTTCAATATCGTAATGTATCTTATTACGTACTTGTGCTGTAAAGTAAAATGCACGGTTTATACTTTTTGAAATCTTAGCAAAGAGTTTTTATGTCAGAAAAGTGGTCAACATTTTATGAATAAAATTAACTTGGGAGATGAAATATAATAAATAAACATTTAGTTATTTAATTTAATTAATTTTAACAATAAATTACAACCATTTATCTGTAACAAAAACACAAAAGCATTAATTTACTTTATTAGTAATACTGGCAGTTTTTTGTGTCTTTGCCTTAAAAAAAAGCGCTGATGCACGCGCCTCGCTAATTTGTGAACAAGTAAAAATTATTCCGCGCGCTTTTTCTTTTCGCTGTATTGTATTTATTTGTTTTATTTATTTGCTCGCAAATATGTTATAAAACGTCGTATGACATACGTGCGCTTTGATAATTACAGCCTGTGCTTTTTTATCGCCCTCGCCTACGGCTCGGGCTAGCAATATCGCCTCGGCTGTAATTTTCAACTTACCGCACTTATATCATAATGTACTATTGCGTAAAGTTACTTGGTTTGATGTTCAAAATGCTTGGTTGACGGCTTCGTGATGAAGTTGTTTACACCCTGTATTTACGGTGATGCTTAGCAGTATCATTCCTCATCCGATGATAGAATGGGGATGGGGGACCTCATGATGTATTGTGAAATAAATTACACAAAGAGAAGTGCCTGCCTGGGTTCAAACTAAGGACCTACAAACTCATAACCTATGACACTGGGGCACCATTGCTAATAGTCATAAAACATCATAATAAAAATAAAACCAATTCAATTTCTTTATCTGCTTTTCAGGTCTCCAATCTTGTAATTTCCGTATGCTATTAAATGATGATATTATAGCAAAAACTGGTGAGTTTTACGAATACCTCGGTAGCTCGGTGGACACGGTCACACAATAAAGGTTTCGTTTTTAATGGTCGCTTGACATATTTCCCTGGTTATACTCGTAAAATTGTACAATTTACGGTGGCTTAATACTGCTAGATAATTTCACGGTTGAGAATTTTAGTATTTAACTGTGTTTACGGTTCAGTTGGCGAATGGTAGTGGTGGCTTCTGTTTTATGTTCGCCTGGTATTTAGATTTAAGTTCTTCTGTATCGTTTTTTTTTTTAATGAAAAGGACTAATTTGCACACCACGGTTTTATCATGCGCTTACAACGCCCGTTTTTGATCAGAGCGTCCTCTGCGCGTTATCCACACGTTTTAGCAGATTTAACACGTTTGTATCGATACAAACGCAAATGTAACGCGCGTTTGTATCGATTCAAACGCGCGCTTACAGCGCGTAGGCGCCATTGGTGTTGCGGGGAAGGAGGTGATGCGGAGAGAGGTGCACAATAATGTATTCCAAATGGCGGCAGCTTTCTGCGCGATGCATGTTTCAGCGCGTTTACAGCGATCCAAACGCAAGGATCGTGTGCAAAGGTAACAACGTGACTGTAGTCTCGCGTTTGCTGCGTGTCCTGTTTGCGTCTTACGCGTTTTTCGACAAATTTCACCAATGATACTTAACAACACAATCAACAATTACTGTCAGTGTAAATATTCCACAGTAATGCTGATGCTGACACTTCTTGAGCGCAGTTTAGATATGCCACCTTAATCAGAAGAAACTTTCAATTCTGAAAATTGTAATTAACACAATATAACATCATACCTGTAATTCACGAAGGGTTCGGCAAATATGTACTTATTCGTTTACCCACATTACGAAGTCCCATGTAATGGGGGCGAGCCTATTGCCATCAATTGGGCACAAATCCAAACTCCGTGGCTGCTACTGAGAATTTTCTGATGAAAAACCCAAAAACACTTTGCCCGACCCGGAAATCGAACCCAGGTTCTCATACTCAGTAGTTGCGCTGAAACTTTAATTAAGAGCTGCTATTTTGCTGATTGATATATCTATCACTGTACCTGCAGTAGGTACTTGCATGTGATGACTATTTCTAAATACATTCCGTATTTAATATATCCGTATTAAAATAACAAATACATCAAACATCTTACTTTTAATTTAAATTAACAATTTAACATGTTATAAATATAGCAAAAAAAAATATCAAAGCAATTGGATATTATTAAACTCACGGCAAAATTAATTCACAAAACATGAACCATTTTCTATTTCCCGTAAAACGTTATTTGAAACTTGGTGTAGCCAATTCAATATCCGGGTCCTAAGGGCGGTTGCACACAATCGACTCGCGCTCCAGCGACTCGACGACTGATCGAACGGTTCCTTCAAGCGTGGCAAGTCGCAGGAAAACGGTTGGATGGATTGGCGAATATATATACGAGTATTGGCTAAATTGGTTTTACGGACTTTGCAGTTTTTAGACAGAGTTTGAAGGGGATCTTGGTTCCAGTACCTATAGTTAGCATTCTACTAATACTATTACCTATTTTTACAAAAAAAAAAAAAACTCCAATTAGTATAATATCCTGAATTATTTAATGAGCAATATTTTTACTAAAGTTCTGGAGTGGCTATCGCGGACCAGAAGACGTTGCGTCGGAAGGCCTCCCACTAGGCGGACCGATCTGGTGAAGGTTGCGGGGACCATCTGGATGCGAGACGCACGGGGGACCGGTCATTGTGGCGATTCTTGGGCGAGGCGTATGTCCAATAGTGGAGGTCTATCGGATGAAATGATGATGATTTGCAATATATATTTGTATTACGTTCTCGAAAACGGCTCTAACGATTTCTATAAAAGTTGTAATGTATCCTCTATATTACGGGGGCTAAAAATCGGTCTAGGTAGGTAAAAAAAAAAACAAAAAAAAAAATCTAGATTTGGCTCGCGGGGTTGTTGACATGTGGGACGTGAGTACAGCAGTCATTGTGCCGATAGTCGTGTCGGCCAATGGCTTAATAGCCAAGAGCCTCGACCAACATCTTAGGAGGCTCTCGCTTGGCAGCTGGATCAAGGGCTTGATTCAGAAAGCTGTACTTCTGGACACGGCACGTATTGTTAGGAGGTTCCTCTTTCAAGAGCCCTGACCACCGGCAGCTCGGACCCTGTTCCCAGCGCTGGTGGGCTACTATTTTTATATTTTTATTTATATTAGGAATATATAAAAATTTAAAAATATGTTATAAAATAAATAAATGACATAATAAATTATTAATTTTATTAAGTTATTTATTGCGGAAACATATAAATACAAGACTTATCGTGTTAAGGAATTCTTGGGCATTGGTGTGCAAGTAATAAAAATTCACTTAAAACATTATGTAGATTATAAGTTTAATATATTATTAGTTATAGTTATTCTGTGTTATTCTGTCTCTAAAAGGATCGGTAATAATAACTAAATAATAAGGTTTTTTTTATTATAAAATGTTAAAAGGTTCCTATCTCTGGGGCCCTGACCATCTCGGCCGGTAGCCTAGACCCTGTTCCCGATACCGGTGTACTATATTTAAATGTTTGTACCTACGAAATAAAATGCGTGGGAACTTTAAACTTAAGGAGTTTATTTAAAATATAAAAATACAGCCGAGAGGCACACCGTTTCACGTAGCAATCAGACAAGAAGAACACAACGTATTGCTACAACACAACGGAAAAATAGCACGAAAAAGTGTTGCAAGCTTATAAACTAAAATTATTACTATTTTCGTTACCACTAAAAATAATAACTCTATATGTTTATACTGTCCTAAACATGTTTATTTTAGAATGTATTATAAAGGAATATTTAAAATGTTTAAAATGTGTATGCAAATAAAAAAAGGAGAATGAAAACCAAATAATAACACCAAAAACTGAAATCGTGAAACAGTCCTTATATTTTATAACGCTTTGGACTTCCCATAATTTTATTCCCGGAGTTAATTAGCGAAAATGATTCGGTACTAAATTGCGCTTTTAATTTGGATCGGGTCTAATGTTCAAATACTGTTTTGCCTATTTGAGTACCTGCAATACAATTATAATAATGAGATACTTAATTAGAGCGTAATTTTGTTTGATACGCAATTTCATCCATGATACACATGATATTATTACAATGTACTAGCTGTTGGCCGCGACTTCGTTCGCGTGGAAATTTTGATGTGTATGTGTGAGACTAAAAAATAGCCTACGACTTATTCTCAGACCTACAAAATAAACACATAATCATTATAAAAATAGGCCAAACCGTTTCGAAGGAGTTCGATAACAAGCACTGTAATACGAGATTTTTATAATATTATAAGATTTTGTTATGTACGATGTAACATAATAAGCGCAATTGGTCTTAGTGGTGATTCAATCATCAAACTGGACATCTTTACCAAAAATCGTGTGTCGAAAAAAATATTGGATTTCTCTTAGCTAGATCAGGCAAGTCGCTACCTAACATTTGAATTCGACATTACCAATCGTTACTTGCAACTGTTACATTTTTTATTTTATTTATATCACACCTGTTTCCTTTGCCATTACAGATAATGAATCTAATGCGACAAAGTAACTTAAAAATATGCTTAAAAATATATGCTTAACTATACCTTACATGCTACACAGTACGTGGCCCTTGTGAACTCACTCAGTGTACAGGTGAATATGTCTATGGTATCCGCCACCGTGTTGAGAGTGCGTAGCGCGCGAGTCAGCGATGTATATTTTAGTGATAGTTTACTTATAAACACTAATTAAACAATCGTTTAAAAAATAACACTACTGCACCCAAATGTACACTTTTGTAATACTTACCTACTTTTTAAAGAAATTATTCTCTATAGCTACGAAACATCAAAATTAGTTTCCGGAAAAGTTTTACAATTTTATGGTTTGAATCACCACCTAAAAGGTATTGCGAGGTTTAACAACTTTGGAGTCTACTCCTGTTTCAAGTATCAGAAACTAGACAAAGATGAAGATTTTTCCACTTCGCAGCTTCCAGTGTAAACTTAAATGGGTAGTTTGTTTACTCCAAACGATATTGGTAGGTAGGTATATGGCGATAGTTTGTGAATCGTAGTGGGCCGATACTCGTAGGAATGGTTCAAGGCAGTGGCGCTCAACATTTTGTAGTCAGACAAGAAAAACTGGGTTTAGACAGAGCGATTGTGATTCTAGCTGTGTGCCATGCTTTATAGTCAAAACATGTATCTAAAGGTATCTGAAATAATCCCCAAAAGTCGGAATAACCGCGAGGATTTAGCAAATACGATGGTATTTCGGAAATTGTGTTCTTTTATAAAAAAGTCAGCCTTAAAATAATTATTCTGCTTGTATTTAAAAAGTAAGAGATTGATGATTGTCGAAAATATTGAGCTTTAAAGTTAAGATAGTAGTAATGTAACAAATGATTAGGTTTTAAGAAGAACTTTGCAATTTCTTACGTTTTTCTGATTATCTGACTGCTCCATCATTCTCAAAGCCTCGAGCTGACTGCCGGAGATCGGTCCCCAGATCGGGCAAAGCGATACAAGGTTTTTACACACGAATATCCTCAGTAGAGCTGCGGTGGCCCTGTGGTGGCAGCCTCGACTTACGAACAGTAAGTCATGGGTTCGAACCCTGGCAGGCGCATTACTTTGTGTGTTATTTCATCACTACAGCTCTCAAAACAGTGAAGGAAAACATCGTGAGGAAACCGGCATGTCCTAGAACCAAAAAATTCGAAGACATGTGACATCTACCAATCCGCACTGGGCCCGCGTGGTGGATTATAGCCCATTCCCTCTCTTAGACAGAAGGCCTGGGTCCCAGCAGTGGGAACATTAATAGGCTGATGATGATGATCCTCAGTAGCAGGCCTCTGCAACCTGTGTTGGTGCCCAACATCCATCATCTGCTTAGCCTTTTCATAGTTGGGGTCGGCTTCCAGTCTAACCGGATGCAGCTGAATACCTGTATTTTACATGGAGCGACTGCCTATCAGCTGACCTGTACAACCCAGTTAGTACTGGGTAATACGATACCCCTTGGTAAGACTGGTTGTCAGGCTTTTTGGGACACTGACTACCTGTAACAACTGTCAAAGATCTGCAAATGACAGCCGGGACCAACGGTTTAACGTGCTTCCCGAGCTTCGGAGGAAACCCGGTATGTAATGGGTGGTCACCCATCCACAGACCAACCTAGGCAAGCACGGCTTAACCTAAAGATCGACCCGACCGGCTGTTATTATTTAGCCACGGGCTCCTCAACCCCAATATCCGTGTCAGACAAAATCCAAAGGTTGAGAACCCCTGTCCTAAGCTCCAGTGCAGCTCTAGTCGCGTGGAAGTCGACACAATTTGCGACGCCTAGTCGTTTACTGCTATTGTTAGTACAAGTCCTGGGTGTACAGTCGAACGAGCTTCTTGGTATGCAGATGGAACTAGGTACTGTTGAGACCTTTAAAGTTATCATAAGAAAAATGTCTGGTGCAGTAAATGGAGATGAACACGAACTTTGTATTTATAAAAGAAGAAATCAAACAGAGCTGAGACGTATGTATGTATGTCAACGTGTGAATGTAAAAATGAAATTATAAATGAAATAATGTATTCTTTTTAGCTCCAATACGCGTTTTATTGTAACACTCTCTAATAGGTGTAAATAAAGGGTCTATCAACGCAGCCGAAAGGCACTTCTTCTCCCCGTCGTTGCGATATTTTTTAAGTTCTGGACCATACCTTCTAGTTACAGACATATTGGATTTACCTCCACGAACCCCGTACTATTCAATGCATCTATACAACAATGTTATGAGTGCGCTACATGAAGTCTGCCTGGGTTCGAACCAACGACTTGATTGTAAGTCGAGGCCGCCACCACTGGACCACCGCTGCTCTTAGAGTTGTCAAATACTTCATACTTCACCTTACATTACTCTCCCAAAAATATATCACTTGATGACATGGGTAAACTATGGCAAAGTATAAAGAGTCTTTAAAAGTCACGCAATCAAAATGGATATTGATAATGTTGTGGAGAAATGGTCATTTTTGACTTTAGACCAAACAATTTGTTTGCCTGTACAGCTTACAACGTCGCATATAGTCTAGAACCTAGGTGTCTAGGTGCACTGCGCTGGTGTAGTGTACGTTCGTAACGGATTGAATACGACTTTATGGAGATAGCTGAATACTATCGAAATGCACTGGGACTGAGAGTTGAAACAAATTTTGATAGTGCGGACGATTTGAAGATTTGAAAAGAAACCTTTACATAAACAAAATATTTTTGATGAAATTAACAGAATACGTTTTAAGTTTATAAAAATAATAAATATCTACTCTCCATCGCCTTGCACATCTTCGCTCTTCTCCTCTTTGGTGGAATTCGGACCTTACGCTGGGCAACGACCTACACTTTCAGGCGAAACGCGTGTGCAACAGCGACACCAGAGAAAACAAATAAAGTTTCATAAAGCTTTTCACGAGCCCCGCGACGCAACTTTCCAGCCGTTTTGGAGATTAGCCGGAATAAATAAATAAATAAATAAAATAAAAGAAAATACATTTATTTCGAGCAACATTAACTCATATGTAGAGTACACACAAATACAAATAACACACAAAGGATAGTAAAATAAAATAAAATAAAAATGGAATAAATAAAAGGGCAACATCTAACCGGCTCTGCTGACGGCAACATGCCTATCACAGCAGTGCCGTATGTATGGGCAGTCCATCCGGTCCGCGATCATCGCCAGGACAGCATTGGGGCTGCCCCACACCCTACGCACCAATGACGCGCCACGCTTGCGCATGGTAGCATAAAAGCAGTCAGTGCGCGCCTCAGCGAACATACCTGAGGCGCTGCAGTAGCGAGGCAGCCCCAATACTACCCTGAGCGCGTTGTTGAACTGGACGCGGAGGGCCCCGTATGATGCACGCGTGTACCTCGCCCACAGGCTGCACGTGTAAAGGGACGTGCAGTACGCCCTGAAGAGCGTTATCTTCACCTCCCTCGAACAGCGCGCAAACCTACGTGCGAGCATGTACCCCGCACCGACAAGGCCCTCCGTTCCCGTTCCATGTCAGCATTGTCCTTGAGGTCGGTCGTAACCAAATGCCCTAGGTACTTAAATTGATCCACCCTTTCGAGTGGAACACCGTTTAGACAAACGGGTGGATAATTTTGCAAACGTTTCTTACCGGCCTCAAAGACCATGCATTGACTTTTGGTTACATTGTACTTCAACCCATGACCAAGGGCATACTCCTCACAGGTCCGCACCAGCTTTCTGAGGCCACAGACCGACGCGCTCAGCAGCACCATGTCGTCTGCGTAACTGAGATTGTTGACACAGATTCCACCGACATGGCAGCCAACATGCTGGTTACTCAGCGCGACAATCAAGGCATTCATGTACAGGTTAAAGGGGGATGGGGAAGTCAACCCCCCCTGCCTCACCCCGCACTGCAGCTGATACGGCTCCGACATTGCACCCACCCACTTAACGCTGTTGACCTGATGACTGTACCAGTATTTAAAAACGTTGATAAGTTTACGCGGTAGGTTTATTCCCTCGAGTTTAGCCCACAGGATGTCGTATGACACCAGGTCAAAAGCCTTGGACAGGTCGAGGAAGCAGGCGTGCACAGGAGTCTTTCGATCTGTGTAATGTCTGACGGCATGCTTAAGACTCAGTATTGCACTCTCAGTTGACAGTCGAGGTCGAAACCCAAACTGATTAATGTGCAGATCCAGGTATTTATCTAACTGTGCATTAAGCAAACCGTCAAAAACTTTTGCAATGATCGTTGCAAGAGAAATCGGCCTGTAGTTGCTTTTGTCGGCAACATCTCCCGTTTTATTTTTCACTACCGGGACTACTACGGTTTTCATAAAATCAGGTGGTAGGTATGAATGGCTCACGCATAGTGTGTAAAGCATTGCTAATACCCTATTTACATGTGCGCCAGCGTGAACTAGGTGCTCGATGCTGAGGCCATCGTGGCCAGGGGACTTGCCCTTAGATATAGCTTTTATAGCCTGAGCCACAACTTTGGCAACGAAGCAGGACCCTCCGTCCCCGTCAGGCATCTCAACATCGAGCACCGTCTCCGCCGGTCCCCGTGGGGATAGTACACGGAAATGGTCCCTGAAAATATCAGCAACATCTTTAGGGTCACTCACACCCTCGACACTCACAGGTAGTCCAGGTCGAATGTTTACTTGGTTGGTGCCCTTCCAAAAACTACGAAAATGCCCCTTCTTATGTTTTTCAGCAAGGGCATCCATTTTAATTTGGTCCTGATGGTTTTGGCACCATTTAAGTCTCGACTTGAATATTTTGCGACTTTGGTACATTACGTCATAAACACACCCAGACCTTGGCTTACCACACATCACCCACTCTAGAAACTTCGACCTAGCCACCCGGTGAGCCTCGCTAACATGCTTATTCCACCCAGCAATGCGTGGACCATTCCCACCCCTCCCCGCGCGAGTGGCCCCCCGTCACTGCCGCCGACGCCGCCCCTCGTAAGCCAATCACAATGTCAGAATAAAGCCCATCAAGAATATGCCCATGGTCCGCAATAAGCAGAGAGACAAGACACGAGAAAAAAAAACAAGAAATGGTTCTGTTATAAGTACCGTTAATAATTTCTTAAGCGTTCAGTAAATGTATATACACTCGAGAGCAATGAATCCGGGTCACTTAAAGAATGTTAAAAATCTCGGAAACTAAAAATGATAGGTTAATGCAATAAATTGTATTTAATAGACAATGTAATACTCCTTAAATGAAAGTAAAAAAAATTTGAGTCACCATACATTTTATTAACACAAAATTACATAAAGAAAAAAACTGCTGATCTCTCCTTAAAACAAAAATAGGAAACATGAAATTTTTGAACTTTATTACGATTTTCTTGAATTTTAATACTTCGTATTGCCTCCTCGTGCTTCCATTACTGCGTTTACGCGGTTTGGCATGCTGTACACCAAGTTCCTTATACGATTT
This sequence comes from Xestia rhomboidea, assembly GCA_963853795.1. Lineage (NCBI taxonomy): Eukaryota > Metazoa > Arthropoda > Insecta > Lepidoptera > Noctuidae > Xestia > Xestia rhomboidea. The sequence goes on from OY970776.1 coordinate 12,265,722, forward strand.
TGGGGAATATTCTCCCATTCCTCTGTGAGAGCAATTTTGAGCTCACGAAGCGTGATTGGGGGAGGGTTTCGTTGTTTTACGCATCTGCCTAGCTCGTCCCAAACATGCTCGATCGGGTTGATATCCGAGCTGCGCGCTGGCCACTCCATACGAGTAATGTTCACCTCTTGAAGGTAGTCATTCACAATCCTACCTGTATGAGGTCGGGCATTGTCATGCATAAATATAGCATCCTCACCTAAATTGACCATAAATGGACCAACGTGATCATTGAGGATTTCTTCCACATATCTTACGCTAGTTAAAGAGCCGTTTTCTATGATCACCAGCTCTGTGCGACTTTCAGAAGAAATTCCGGCCCACACAAGTACAGACCCACCACCGTAGGCTACTTTTTCTTCGATGCATGCTTGCTTGAATCTTTCCCCTGGTCTTCGATACACTCTGTGTCTTCCATCGTGCTTGTAGAGCATAAATTTTGATTCGTCGGAGAACATAACTTTTGACCAATCTTCAATACTCCAATTTACGTGGCTCTGGGCATATCTTAGTCTTGAAATACGATGCCCACGCTCCAGTTTAGGGCCGTTTGCAGGTCTAAGGGGTTTTAAGTTAGATTCAGCAAGCCGACGTCTTACTGTCCATGCACTTGGGTTACTTCCTCCGAGGCGTCGAAACTGATTTGTGAGTTCAGTTCCTGTGAGAAAGCGATTTCGAAGCATGGTGTTCACCAAGTATTGGTCTTCTCGTGCTGTGGTACACCTGGTTCTGCCCGTTCCTGGTCTGCGTAGGTTAGAACCAGTTTCTTCGTAACGTCGGAGAACTCTTTGTACTGTTGACAGCGACACACCGACAGTCCTGGCTGTATCGCGCTGACTCCGGCCGGTTTCCAGCATTGTAAGTATTCTGGTGCATTCTTCAGGCGTAAGCGACATAATTTCAGGTTGAATAATGAATATAGAGCACTATCAACATGGTTTATGAACCCACATAAATGACAGATTACAAACAAAAGCAAAACCAAATGCTGTAATTTCGTAGTTCCCATCTTCGAAAGTGGCCCTTTTTCAAATTTGATTTTTTTATGATATAACTATACAATAACTAAGAAGTTTTAATACCTTCATTTAAGGAGTATTACATTGTCTATAAAATATAATTTATTGCATTAACCTAGCATTTTTAGTTTCCGAGATTTTTAGGATTCTTTAAGTGACCCGGATTCATTGCTCTTGAGTGTATTTTTAAACGATAAATCATAAAGTCCCTATTAACACCTCTAGAAATGCCTATTTTATAATCACAAGGAACCCAATAAAACTTAAAATGTACAACTCAGGTATCGTTAAAACAATTATATAGCGTTTTAATCAAATTTTCAAGCCTCCGGAAAACAGTTCGGTGTTTCAAAACGTTGAAAAATGATTCTCGTACAGTTTAATTCTTAATATAATTAAGATTAATTAACAAATTCTCTCTCTGTAATTTAATTAAAATTTGGAAGTCTTGGTCCGTTTATAACTAGAGCGTAGATTACACAGTCGGTTTGTGGAGCTACTAGACTACACAATTTTTACCCGACTACGGCAAAGCCAAAAGGAAGGGTTATGATTTTTGCTATAAAAATTTTTATTTTTTTTATTTTTGTTTTTTTTGCGATTTTTTTTGTTATAACCCTTCCAGAAGTCAATGTGAAATATTTCGGATTTTTAAGCCTATTTTTGGAACTTGTGTAGGTACTTGCGCCATCACATCTTCCAAGTTCATCGTGATGTGCTGGCGCTGCCGCTGTGGCTGCAGGTAGCCTCAAGCGGCGTTAATATGGTAACCTTTGTGGAAACTATATTTTCGAGCAGTTTAGGGTTGAAACTCTGGGGCCGTGGGGTCCGAGTGCTCAAAGCCTGACCATACTGACAGCATTGAGGAGGAGCTCTTTGATGCCCTTCTAAAGTTTGCGGTTATTTTAGTTATCCCAGTTTATTTAATCGTTTTTAAATTTTATAATGTGTTATATTTATCGGATTCTCGAGCGGTAGAGTCACCACGTGTCGCTATTTATCCGTTATTTATTGATGGTCCTTCATTTTGGGCGAGTACGTGCAGTTGGTTACAAAATTATACGTGCAGTACAATTCCCTTGATATAATTACAAAGATTTCAACGGAACATTATCAGAATAATGAGAGATTACCATGATAGTTACTGATTGAATCCAAATTACAATAATCATTAGACTTGAGTTTAGAGCCAATGGATTTGTGCGTGATCACCGGGTGACAGCCCCATCGAAAACGGTGTTAACCACTCTAAAATCAATCTGAAGCCACAGAATACAAATAGTCGATTACAACGTATAAAAAGTGTTGTAATAAATCAACTAAATCATCGCGCGTCGTTATATTAAAATGGTTGATGAATGGATCGGTAAATTTTTGGAACTGCCTAGACCTAGCTAAGTCCCGCCAGTGTGTCCCAGCCTCAATGTACGAGCCTCTAATGGATGTAATTGATTGCTTTCAACTTAAAGTGAGATAAACTAAGTTTGATTTTATTTAGCCCTTTGGTTCATTATTCTTGTTTTACGGTTATTTGGCAAGTTTTAATTAATTAATTTTAGATCAAAGTTACGTTTAATTTGTGTTGAGTTTCAAAGGAACATCGTCTAAAGTTTTTTGATGGAAATGGGTTGGTTTTAGGGTCAATATATCCATCAGGTTTGTCCGACAAAATTGGCAAATGGATTATGCTGTTTATCTCCATGATTTAAATTTTTCATTATACCGATGGGTAATTTGTTTTTTTTTGCACTTTATTAAATTTTTAATTAAGTAAGTTTCGAATTTTTTTTTTTATTTAAATAATTACACCACATAAATACAGATATTTAGTTAATTTTCACTATTTTTTTTTATTTGCACTCGGATTCCACAATAATAATTGAGAACTCGAAGTTGTAAACATCTGCTTAGGCATTATAATATGTTTATGGTGATTCCTTCACTACAAATACCAAAGAAAAGAAAAAAAAAAGAAAAAAAAATTATTTGACGTCAGTTAATAAAGCACGACACACACAGTAATATAAAAAAAGATACAAAATAAGGAGGAAAACAGTATTGTGTTGTGTGCCTCACGGCTGCGCCAAAAAGGTCCATTTCAGCATTCGTGCCAGACAGGTGGTGCTGTCTGACGCTGGTCTTCCAATGAACCTTGAGGGGGAAGTGACGGAAAAACAGTTTCAAACATAATATACAAATAAATGGTTACAAATAAATAGATAACAAGTAAATTAATTAAATGTGTAGGTATTTACGAGTTCGTATAAACAAAAATGTAAGTAATAATTGTGCCTAGTTTTGGTTCGAACGTAAGTAACACTGGTAACAATAAATAAGAAGAAGATATGGCCCGTGAAAAGTGTCGCAATAGTTCGCGTGTATGCATAAGTAGGTACTCACGGTGCAGTAGTGAGCAAGTGCGCTAGCGCTGCAAATTGCTAAGCGTTTATATGATTGAAACATTCATTCTGACCATATCCAATTTCTGCTGTGCTGCTAACAAATACTGCCGCAATCGTGTTCGGAATGTGTGTATAGTGCCCAGTACCCGTAATGGTGGGGGAATGTTATTCCACACTTTAGACGCAGCGTATCGGAAACTACCTTTAAAAGCTGCTGTCCTATGAGACTGTGTCGATAACTGCTGCACCAGACAAAATTCAATATTTTACTGCCCACTGGAGCGCTAAAGTAGATTTAGTCAATTTCAAATTCACAACAAAACGTAATAGTTAAGGAATCTACTTATATAAAAAGCAAGATGTATAACTTTAATTTTATACTCATAAACTAAATGTATAGTTGAAAAACAGTTGCGGAAACTGATATTTGGTTAGACTTTTTATAGGTAAAATATTGCAACTTCGAGATTCTAAAACGTATTTACGTTTACAAAATATTATAGCACGGTTCCTAAGGATAATTTTGATATACAGGGTGTCAACCACCTCATCACGAAGCCGTCAACCAAGAATTCTGCACATCAAACTAAGTAACTTACTTAACGCAAAAATTATTGCTGGGAAACGACTTTTTTTTTCGGGGTGAAAATTATGTTTTGTGGTAGAACTCAAAGTAACACACTCAAAACATGGTGCTGATGGATGAATTGAATAGTACGGGGATTGTGTAGGTGTTAAAAGTAAAAAAATCTAACATTAAAAACTTGTATTAAATAAAAAAAGTTGCCAAAAAGTCGGAACTTTGACCCCCAATATCTCCGTAACTAGAATAATAATAATAATATAATAAAGTTTATTTCATAATCAACAGGTTTTTACAGATACATTGTAGAGGCCTTCTTTTAAGTATGGAAATACCTGTAACAGAAGACCTCCCTCTTCCATGAATATGGGCAAACATTTTACAAAGCCTGTTAATAATTAAAACAATGTTGGTAAAAAAAGAGGAAGCAATAAGGACGATTATAAAAAAAGAAAAAAACAAAATAAAAAATGTGTGGTGTCTGTGTTGTGTATAGGTGTGTATATGTGTGTGTGGGTGTATGAATGTGTGTGTGTGAGAGCAAATAGGACTAGTGTGGGTGTGAGAAAGGGGAAACCAAAAGCATATTATCAGTGTGAAGTATATGTATAGGTACAGTAGATATTCGTTTATTAATAAAATAATAATAAAGTTTATGAAAGCTGGTGTTTTATTATATATCCGGATGAAGAAGAGCCTCAGTTTCTTCATATGTAAGGGTCTTTAGCCATGCAGTCAGGGTTTTCTTACATTCGTGATGTGATTTTTGGTAGATAGCCAGGTTTTTGTTAATGGCATTGAAAGCAAAAGTAGTAAGGGCAACATATTGGCGTCTTGCGAATGCAGTACGAATCCTTACCCCAGTTATACAACCTTGTCTTCTTCTTTTTCTCAAGATGCTAGAATCAAATACCGTTGTTTTGTGCATTTTTAGGGTAGAAATAAGAATATATAACTTTCTGGCAGTTAAGAGGTCACATAGTTTATAAAGCTCGTGTGTAGGAAAACGATACGGTTTAAAATAAATAGTTTTGAGAAGGGCACGCTGTGATCTTTCTACATCTAGGAATTTTGTTTTAGAGGCACCTCCCCAGATAGGAATGCAATATGTTAAGACAGATTGGGCTAGAGCAGTGTACACTTGTTTAATTAAGTTCGCCGAGGCAACATGTCTTAACACCTTGAAAACCCAGACCAATTTTCTTAAGCGGTCACTAACCAATTCAACGTGGTTATGCCAAGAGAGTCGCTGATCAAGAATGATACCCAGATATTTCGTTTTCTCTACCTTTTCGATCGTCGGGCAAACGCAATTTGTGCTTTGGGTATTGTGACACTGGTGTATCCTTACACTGAAATTAGTATGAGGCTGGGTTCTATTACTTATAGAGAAACACATATAGATAGTCTTTTGGCTATTCAACGTAAGTAAATTCGTTCGTAGCCAGGAATCAACTCTCGATAATCCAACTTCTGTGTTCTTCCGCACAGAATCCCAATTTTCACCTATAAAGACCAACGCAGTGTCATCGGCATAAGAGAAGACCCGCGCTCCACCTGCTTCCAAACCACATAGGCCATTGATGTAAATTAAAAACAAGGTGGGCCCGAGAACGCTCCCCTGTGGTACACCGAAAGTGATATTTGTGTCTCTGCTCGTATGAACACCAATTCTAACTTTTTGTGTTCGATGTGTTAGATAGCTTTTGAGTAGTTCCAGGGGTGTGCCTCTTATTCCTATGTATTCTAGCTTACGTACAAGAATGGGAACAGAGACTGTGTCAAAAGCCTTCTTTAGGTCGAGAAAAACTGTGAGGCATTTCTTTCCACGATCAAGGTTTTCAGTAATGAGAGATGTTATAGCCGTTACTGCATCTTCAGTTGATTTGCCCTGCCTAAATCCGTACTGTGCATCTGATAATATTTTATATTTATTGAGGAAGTCTAATAATCGTTTGTTTAGTAGTTTCTCCAATATTTTTGATAAAGCTGGTAATACTGATATAGGCCTGTAGTTATTAACATCATCTCTGGGCCCACTCTTGTACACAGGCGTAATAGTCGATTTTTTTAGAAGTTTGGGGAAGATACCTTTTTTAAAGCACAAGTTCGCTAGGTGAACAATAATTGGAAGAACTTCGTACTTAGCTAACTTGAGAAAACATGTTGGAATATTGTCCCAGCCAGGAGCGCTACTCGATTTTAAATTCATGAGCAAATAGTGTACCTCGTCTAAGTCTGTATCCAAGAGAACAAATGATGTCAATTGAGTATTATCTGCTCCTATGTCAGTCGTAGCTTCTGATCTAGTATCTGGCAAAATTTTCTCTGCAAGTTTTTTACCAATTCCTGCAAAGTACTCATTAACATGATTGACTGCTTCGATTGGCGACGCCATTACTTCCAAAAGTTTAGTGCTATCTGCATTAGACTGCTTCATATGAGTTATATTTTTAATATTTGACCAAAGTCTCTTATTATTTGTGGTAGAATTTGCTAATCGTTCCCTCTCGTACCTGCGTTTCAGTTTTTTTATTAATTGATTGCAATAATTTCGATATCTTTTATAAGTAATTTTTAATATATCATCATGTGGGTCATTTTTTAACTTCTTTTGCATATGGTTTCTATTTTTGATACATCTTAAAATGCCAGGGGTTATCCAGGGTTTTATAGACCGTTTACTTTTGGGTATAGTAGTCGTAGTAGTATTTTCTCGTATTGATGCCGAAATTTTTTCAATCAGGAGTTCAACTACAAGGTCAGGGTCATTTGAGAACAAAAGTTCACCAAGATTTTTATCCACTAAAGATTTAAGTGCCATATTGAAATCAGTCGTCATTTTTGTTTTCTGAATTTTATTTTTTAGTTTGATTTTAGATAAGTTTAGAAATAATAGAGAATGATCAGTAACAGTTGTATTTAAGACAGCAATGTGAGCAGATAATTTTTCCTTATTAAGTTTTATCATAAAATGGTCCAGGCAATTATTTAGTCTAGTAGGAAAAGTGTGACCTGCCATCAATCCATGCATAGTTAACATTGCAGTATATTTTTGTCTATTGTTTCTCTCCTGGGCCTGCTCAGATGCAGTTGGTGTAAGATTTATATTAATATCACCAGTTAAAGTAATACAGTTGTAGGTTTTTATGGACTCCAAATATGTGTCAAGTGAGTTTATAAACATGTCCGCGTTAGCATTTGAGGGAGATCGATATACACTTAGTATAATATTATTATTATCGAGTTTAATCTCTAAGGCAGAGGCATGAGTCAATTTAATTTCCCTGACGTTTACTGCAATGTTATTAGTGACGTAAACAACTACTCCGTCGTTTTTATTTACGTGATTTGTAGTTTGAAATGCTGAGAAGTTCGGAAAAATAGGTATAGGTTTAATAGGATTAAGTTGACTTTCAGTTAGAATCAGAATATCCGAAGGTTAGAAGGTTCCCAGGTATGGTGTAGAACAAAAAAAAATATTGCAATGACAGGGAGAACAAGACAAGTGCCTTTCGGCTTCGTTAAGAGGTTTTTTACACCCTTAATAATAGTATCAGTTAGCATTAATAATATCAAAGTACTCACGATATTTTCTGCATAAATAATTTCTTGTGTTGCTCGTGCAACGTCCGCTGTCAAATAAAAAAAAAGTTTTTATAAGTAATTTAAACATTGCCGGGAAACAACACAATCATCATCACACGAATATAATAAAAGCGAATGTTTGTATGTGTTTATGTGAGTATGTGTGTATGTTTGTTACTCTTTCACGCAAAAACCACAGAACGGATTTGGATGAAATAGGCGAGACGACAAAAAAAAATCTAATTAGTCCGTCATTTAGATTATCAAAAAATATTTGACCCGTGTTTTTTCTTATGTTACGTAAACCAAAATTGACAAAGATATGACGCTTTTAAAATTCTCAATACGTCACGCCTAGGTATAATTTTTAACTAGTTCTGACGTCACTCCTGAGTTTTGAAGCGTTTCATCCTTTGTCAATATTCATTGGTTTACAAAAACAAAAAATACGTGTCCATTAATTTCCAATACTCTAACTGACGGACTAAATAGATTTGCAATTTTTTGATACTGTCGTCATGCCTATTTAGCACACATATAGTTTATGACCTGGATTATCACAAAGGATACTTTTTATCCCCGTAGTATGATCCCGTGGGGCAATTATCGAAATCCACGCGGGTGAAGCCACGGGCATAAGCTAGTAACACAATATTGATATCAGTCGCCTAAATTTTCACTACATAATATTATTATATTATTATTAGAAAAGCCACATCAGTGTAACTCAATCTGAACTAATTCAGGTCTAATGTATGGTTACCCACATAGAGTGCTGAAAGCTTTTAGCTGACAAGTTCACGCGTTACCAATAAATTGGATTTTAACCTAAAATCAATGTGTGTGTGTGTAATTCCGGGAATTTAGAAATAGATCATTAAACATAGAAACAGTCATGTTAATTTGTTGTTTGTCATCACACATATACAGGGTGTAAGCAGACTCTCACGAACCCGTCATCCAAACATTCTGTACATCAAACTAAGTAACTGTACGCAAAAATTATTGCTAGGAAACGACTTTTTTTTTGGGGTGAAACATCACGTTTTACGGTAAGTAACGCACTCAAAACATTGTGCTTATGGACGCATTTAATAGTAAACGGGTTATATTGAGGTATCTAAAGTAAAGTCATGATCTTAAAAACTAGTATTTGAAAAAGTTGGAACTTTGACCTCCAATATCTTCGTTCCTAGATGGTTCCAATTGGTGGCAATGACGGGGAGAACAAGTGCCTTTCGGCAAATTCGTAAATTATAAATCAAAAAATTAATAATAAATATTAATAAATTATTTAATAATAATAATTTTAAACATTCATAATTTTAAAAAAATAACAGTTTGCTAAGAACAAAAAACTTTTGACGCAAGCTCACGACTACGCACTTTTTTCATTAAAAATAAATAATGAAAGTCAGAGGATGTGAGTCATGGAAAATAATTGCCTTCTTATCAAGATTAGAGAAGTTTAATATAATATTGAAAGGGAAGTAAAAAAGATTGCACCTACTTGCTTCCGGGAACAAAATATTTTGGAAAGTCAGTGCGAGTTTTATTCTTATGAGAAGACTGTTATGATATGAAGCTGTTACCCGTGACTTTCGTTCTTCGTGAAATTATTACAAAAATAAGTATTACTTAATTCCTATTTGAATTTTAATTTGTTAACAATATAAAGAAAGAAGAAAGAAAGAAAGAAAAAATATTTATTCGTCGCAAGGACATGACGTGCATACAATATAAAGAAAATAAACAATGAACATACAACATATTTAGACAAACACAAACATTAAGAATACAACAGAACCACATTATAATAAAATTTGCAACACAGAACAGACAAAAAAAAAATAAAAAAATAAAGGGTTTTTAATTTTTTTTCACGGAACCCTAATCCTTTTTCTAATATAAAAAGTAGCTTAAGTTACTCCTTATAACATCAGATATCTGTTAATAAAAGTCCCGTCTAAATCCAGCCGTTTCGGAGATTAGCTGGAACAAACAAACAGACATGCAGACATAAATTAAACAGAAAAAACTTTATTTTTTGTTTTATGTACCGCATATTTTTATATGTAATCAGTAAAACGCTGTTATTTTTAAATTACAATCAGACACTTAAATTTATTTGTGTAATTTATTAATTTGTATTGATTATTTAGAAATTTACAAAGAATTTGTCAATGTAACATAGAAATTGTGCCTACCCTAAAAAATGTCACAAAGAGACGTCTGTGTGAGTGGGAGTCGGCCGCGTAATCCACCATCCGGGCCCACTGCCAGTTGGTGGAGGTCATAATATCTTCGAATTTATAGTTTAAGGACATGCTCGATTCCAAACGATGTTTTCCTAAAACATTAGAAGAAATACCATCACGCCTGTTAACCGACATAACCCGTATCCACCGTAGTCATGCTACGCGTGCAGATGGTGACCATGACTTTGTATTAGTGCTATGGAGTATTTTTTATATAATTTCTTTCTTCTTGTTTAAAACGCCAATTCTCATGCCCTAGACTACCGTCAACAAGTGGTCGCTTCAAGTCGTCGGAAAGAACGTAACACGCATTAATTCTCTACCTACGCTCGTTTCACTAACGGCTAGGCGTGAGTGCTCTCCTAAATTGCCTAGGCACTCAAACTCGCCCATAAATAACTTGGAACACCTGAGGCTTTGTAGGTTGTACTGATAACTAATTCCTCTTTTGGCACATTATCACTTAAATACCTTCTTCAAAATGATCTTTATTAAATAAATAAATATCGCTGTACATTACACACATCGCCATCTAGTGCCACACTAAGCAACGAGGCTTGTGTCGTGGACACCAGATAGTTGATATACTACATAGATACTTTTTGTTTGTATACTATATAAAGTTCAATTTTATACATAAAAACATCAATGGCTCGGAAACAAAATGTCCATGCTCATCACACAAACATTTGCACCTGCCGGGATTCGAACCCAGAACCCAAAGAACGTAAGGCAGCCTCACTACCGCTGCGCCATTTGGGTCGTATTCATTTCTTAGTATTTTATTTCAAGGGTTTTATGCTAGCTGGAGTTTCTACCGACCGATCTACTGACAACTGTCAGAAATCTACAATTTGACAGCCGGGACCAACGGCTTAACGTGCTTTCCGAGGCACAGAGGATATTCGGTATGGAATGACTGTGGTTACTCATCAAGAAGATCGACCCGAGCGGCTGTTGTGAACCACGAGTTCCTCAAAAACACAATATCCTACAGTAATTCCTCCACAAGTTCCCTAAAACTACTTAAAAGCCCTAAATCGTCCCTACCCTTTGTCATTCCGCACACAATCACAAGATCGCAGATATATTACATTTTCTACCTGAAAACAAACATAGGTCACCCGACCAGGGAACACCGAAGGAAAGCCCTTTTATCCTCAGCCCCATTTGTCTGGCACACCCGGGAATAGGCAGGTGTCCTCATAAATATATAGGGAAAATTTATATCCGGGTGTACCCTAATATGGATGTTCGATATACATCGGTTATCTATTCATTTTGTGGTTGATATTTACATCGGTTTGGTATCGGCTTAGGGCTTCTTAAAACTTTTCTTTAAAGTTATATTAGGTTAAGTTTCTAGATGTAGGATAGCTCGGACCCATTTAAGAGGGCGCATTGGAAATTTTGGAGTCAATGATCTCAATTTTTGACAGTAATTACAAAACAAATGAAAATAGAAGTTGGTGACCTGATAATTCATGATAAAAACCTTATTTTGTTAGTTTTCAATACATGATTAGGTAACTTTTGTAACAGAGAAAAAAATATCAAACATACCTCTTTTTAAAAAGAGATTCACATCTTATAGGAAAACGGGACCGATTTAAGCCTCTTAACTTTCTCCGTAGATGAGTACTCACACACGATGAGTACATACTCTTTAAAATTGTAGAAGGAATTTCTCAAATTATCGTTTCCAACTAAATTAAATAACAAAAACCATTTTGTCGTTTACGTCCTTTAGTTATAAGTATAGTCCTCGCCCCGCTCAGACGCTCAGTCCCGGGACGCGCGTGCCCGGGTTTAGAACAATGCGTCGCCTTAAGCTGTCCACGAGGCAACATCTTTTGAAAGTGAAGTCTCCTTGAAGTCGGTTACCTATGTTACGGGGGTATAATAACGAAGCGTCACCTTATTATATAATCGACACCTTATTCATCATAATCGGATGAATAGTTTAAGCGCTACGGAGAAACATAAGTAAATACAAACATACATACTTATAGACTGCTAAAATCACAACCCTTCACACAAACAAAACTAGGTAGAGCGTAGTTACAAAACTACTCGCTCGCTAATCCGGAACATTGTCAAAGGGTAGTCCTGATCAAATACCCGTCCATCCGGTCACCATCCGGCTAACTCAAATATTGGAGTCTGTATGTAACTTTGTACGATTACCAAACCTTTCCGAGAACCAGAAAATAGTGCACACATAGTTACGGTATTGATATTTTATGTAAGAGATTTTCTGATTAGGTATTCGAACTTTAAGTTCGTCGATGGTAAATTTTCATTATGGGGACTACAGGAGCTAAACGCGAGTTTTATAATGCAAAAAACAAATGATTCACTGCAATAAACAAAACCAGAAATATATATGATATTTTTAGTATACAATTATGCTAGTATGATAGTGTTTTGAAAACATAATACAACTAATTTGACTCGATAGAAAAATCGAAAAATCGATAAAAAAATGTCTTTTAACGAGTAAAAACCATACTAAAATACATGCGATCATACTGATTTATTGGCAAATAATTCTACAAGCAACATATTAGTATGATAGTGTTTTAATTTTTTAGTCCAATCAATAGATCCTGTAGTCGCCTTAAATTCATGACATCGCATCACGCCTGTATTCCCGAAGGGTTAGGCAGAGGTTAGGTTTTAGGTTTAGTCTTGACTTGAATGTGCCCTGGCGGTTGTGAGTATTTCATGCTCACTCCAATGTCTCGCTGATGGAGGCGTGTGTGTCGGATCATTTAGCTCCCTTCAAAATGGTTGAGTTGAATGGTGCTGATCCATGCGTCATGTTCGTGAACGGGCGCTATCAGTTGTGACTGGTCATCTCTCAGTTGCCATGGCTTATTTGAATGAATTATCTTGTTTTTTTAATTTAATTTTGTTTTGTTTGTTTTACTATGGACACTTTACCGTGCACATCTTGCTACATTGTTCTCACATAATATACCATCTCAACATTAATGATGTAACCAAGATTTTGTAACAATATTTCGATTTAAAAGAGTGTCCACGGAGTTTCTTGCCCGTTCTTCTCCATAGAGATCTACGCTAGGGAATGGGCAACTCAGTACTTTCACAGTTTTTATGTCTTATGACTGGGACTGTAGCTACATTTAATTTTCATCTCTTTTTCGACAATTCAAAAGTGCCTGTAACTGGCCTACTTGAAATAAATGCTTTTGATGATTTTGATTTAGGTACCTAATAGTACACCCACATTTCGCTGGTTATGTTTAAATCCCATGTAATAGGTGGCGAGTATACTACCATCAACCGGGCACAAGTCGAGACCACGTGGGTGCTACTGAGAAATACTCAAAAAATCACGATGATGAACATTTTCAACGAAGTAATATTCGTCATAGCAAGCTTTTGATGTTCCGTACTTCGAGATGATGAATATTCTCAATTCGTAAATCGTCATAGCGTACCTTCTGACTCACGTAAGTCGTACTTTCAAACTTTATGTATGCGGTAATACAGTCAGTTAGTATAACTAGCAGCTACAATTTCCACCAAACAAAAGGCAATTGTTTTTTAGCATCCCGTGAAAGGAATAATTTTATTGTTACTGCATTATCAAAGCATTAGAGCCGGACTGCACGGCTGCACTAAAGGGGAGAAGCGCGAAGTGGAGAGGAGAGAAGATGCTTATGACCCAGTTCATAAGCATCTTCTCTGTATCCACTGCAGCTGTGCAAAGATGTGCACTGCACGCCCTTCACAGCACACCGCTCACGACACGCCGTTCACAGCACACCGCTCACGACACGCCGTTCACAGCACACGGCTCACGACACGCCGTACACAGCAAACTGCTCACGACATGCCGTTCACAGCACACCGCTCACGACCCGTCGTTTACAGCACACCGCTCACGACACGCTGTTCATAGCACACCGCTCACGACACGCCGTACACAGCACACCGCTCACGACACGCCATTCAAAGCACACCGCTCACCGCACGCCCCACACAGCACACCGCTCACGATACGCCGCTCACAGCACACCGCTCACCACATGCCGCTCACAGCACACCGCTCACCACAAGCCGCTCATGTCTCTACTCGTCTACTCTGTGCGCTTGGCCGCCGAGTGCTGGGGCTGGCCTAAAGTTACAAGACATCTCTCCTCTCCGTTCAACTGTTTCCACTAAAGTTAAACGGAGACGAGAAGCGTAAATCAAGAAATTCTATTGTAGGCTTTCTAAGCATCTCCTTTCCGTTTCGGTGGAGTCCGGGCCTAACGCTGGCAACCTACCAATGAAAATATAAAAAAAATAAAAACGGGAAAACCAGTAAAACTAAACGGTCTGACCACAAACCACACATAATATTAAAAGCTATGTTATAGCTGCTGTTACACCCAGTATCCCAACTTTTTTAATTTAAAATTTTGGGGTAGCTTCATAAAATTCGATGTTCCCAACAAGTGTTTCACAAAAGCTATGTTGACTGGCTGATGACATCGTAGTTTCCAGCTGGACTCTTTTGATTAACTAAAAAAGTGAGCAGCGGCAACGTCGCAAATAACTGTCAAATATTCATGAAATGTTCAGTGTTAGGGTGTTCCTACAATGTCGTGCCGACAGATAATCGTGTAGTTTTAAGTGTCGTGGCTTGTGTATTCAAATGGAGGTGTTCACATATAGGACGACGCGATTACTGTCGTCCACGACTTTTGCCAACTAAAAACCAACGATCAATTAATCGTCACGACATAGTGAGCAGCGGTGGCCCAGTGGTGGCAGCCCCGACTTACGAACAGTAAGTCGTGGGTTCGAACCCAGGCAGGTGCATTACTTTGTGTAATTTATTTCATCACCGCTGCTCTCAAAACGGTGAAGGAAAACATCGTGAGAAAACCGGCATGTCCTAGAACCAAAAAATTCGAAAACATGTGACATCTACCAATCCGCACTGGGCCCGCGTGGTGGATTATAGCCCATTCCCTCTCATAGAGAGGAGGTCTGTGTCCCAGCAGTGGGAACATTAATAGGCTGATGATGATGATGACATAGTGGGAACGGGGCCTTACGAAATCAATATTTAAGTGCTAGTGTAACATTTAATCAAAGGAGGAGAATATTGGAGAGTTATTTGCGACGTTGTCCGCAGAGTGCCTCGTTGATCGAGTGCTCGCAAGCGGCACGAGGTTTTGGGTTCAATTTCCAGATCGGTTAATAAGTTTTTCCATCAGGAATTTATCATTAGCAGCGGAGTCTGTGTTTGTGCCCGGTTGATGGCAATAGTCTCGCCCCTTATTAAATGGGACTTAAACATAACTGGCGAAATGTGGGTGAACTATTAGGTACACCTCTGCCTCACTCCTCAGGGATAACATGCGTGTTAACAGGCGTGTCAAGATGTTACATAGAATAAAAGTTCTACTTATTTTTTCCACCTTATTATTTCAGACTAGCTGTTGGCCGCGGCTTCGCCCGCGTGGAGTAGATTATTGGATGAAAAGTATTCTACTCGTATGAGTTAATCGAAGTTATATAATAACTGTGTCCAAAAATTAAATTTACCCTCTTAGGGGTTGAATTTTGGTAAACACTGAAATACGTAGCTCATTATTTTTGCCGTACTCAATTCATACGAAATTTCATGCAAATATGTCCAAGGAATAAAAAGTTTCATACAAACTTTTGTGCTCTATTTCACCCCCTTGGGGGTTGAATTTCGAAAAATCCTTCCTTAGTGAATGCCTACATAAGAGGAATACGTGTGCGAAATTATAAGATTCTAGCCCTAAGGGTTTGGCCTGTGCGTTGATACATCAGTCAATCACTTTTGCCTTTTATATATATAGATAAAGAAATCTAGATTTTATTCAAGACAGAGTCCGTGATTCAATTTAATCATTTGGCTGGTGGCTGTCAACGTCAAAAATGGAATTCAATTTTTGTTTTATGAGAATTGGCTCTCTGCCCGCGTAAAAAATAGCAAAAAAAACTGAAGTATATACTCAAGAAAACCCAGCAACCAATATTTCTAACCTCAACTTATCATCGCCGACCATATTAAATCTTTTCTAGAAAGTATTTGTGGGGTCTCCAGATCTGATGCCCCTCAGCTAAAGAGGGGATATAAGTTTTATTAACTTTACCTGGGAGCGAAAGGGAATTAAAGAGAGGGACCTATTGATCTGTGTGTTCAATCGGATTGTACAGTCAAAGACTTTAATTGATGAGCCACTTGCCACTATTCGTATTTTAGCCGTGTAATGCAAATCGGGTTTAGTCGGTAAAATTCGTACTCATTAATGTATAAAAGTGCAAAATTGGAAAGTAGTGAAAGTGGCTTATCAATAGAATAGAATAGAATAGAATACTCTTTATTATGTACACCATAAAAATTACAGATACAAATGTAAAACATTTTACAAAGGGTGACACAATGGGCGGTCTTATCGCTAAAAGCGATCTTTTAAAGACAACCTTTGGATAGATTTAAGGGGGAAGGAGAGACAATACTGCAGGTAGCCTGTGGTGTACCATTTACATATATACAATAAATATATACATAATTAAAGTCCTCGACTACCTATTCGTGTTATATGTGTTACTTTTTTTTTGGGAGTATGATAATGTTAATGGCGTCGTGGAATAAGAAAAAAATATAACATTCAACAAATTATTAGAAAAGAACTTGTCCCGTATGGGACAAGTTTTGCAATCGTTCTTGTACCAATAATAATGGACGTAACCATTTTGCTGTTGGTTTTTTCTGGATTAAATCACTATTATAGGTATTATCATGGTCAGAGATCGCACAAGTTAGAGAGGTATGGAAGGAGATAAGTGAGGCCTTTTTTTTCGGATGGGAAATGAGTGTAAGACTTTTACTGACTAAAACCCATCCATGTTCCTTCATCGCCCTTTGTGTTCCGGGGCCGCGGTATCTCTTTCGAATAGTCCCGCAGCCCCGGCAGGCTACGGCCCTTGCGGACCCCTTCCTTATTGCTGACATCTCTTTGATGCGCGCGTGGAACACGAACGCGCCGACAACACGGCCTGACGTCATAAGACTTACGGACGGCGAACTACCCCATAGCTCACCGACCACAGGCCCGCGCCTACGGTGGCCCCCGAAGATAATAGAGGCAAAGGCCTCTGTTACTGGCCCACTTCGTATCCCACTGCTGAGCAAAGGGACGAAGTGGGACACGAAGTGGGCCAGTTAAAAAAAAAACACTACGTGCCATTATTGTGCATGATAAAGTTTAAAAAAAAATAAAGGAATGTATGTAACGAGTTTTTACAAGTAGTGGTTCGTTCATACAATTTAATAAAAAACTGCGTTTCACTACATAGTATAAAACAAAGTCGCTTTCTCTGTCCCTATATCCCTATGTATGCTTAAATCTTTAAAACTACGCAACGGATTTTGATGCGGTTTTTTTTAATAGATAGAGTGACTCAAGAGGAAGGTTTTAATATATAATTTGCAAAGCCGCGGGCATCAGCTAGTTAAAGATAAATTACCTTTAAAACGCTGTTTTTATTGTGTAACGTAGATTTCCTCATGGGAATAGATGAAGCCGTTTATATGTATGTATTCGTTTAGTATTGCATCCGAAATACCTGTGTCAATATACAATCTGGTTTATCTTTGTAACAATTTTCGAAGACACAGCTCCTACATTTTCGAAGTAACCTATATTTTTCTTATAACAAGAAAAATATCTCGAAGTTTCACATCTCAAATATACTACCAATTTTCTCCAATAACATGACATGTACTAGCAAAATTCAATTTCAGTGTCTCGCAGTACCTACAGTAAAACATGTGTACTGTGTAGTGTTGCCAGTGCAATATTCAATAGAGTCTTATGAAATAGTTCGAACACAATAATGCGGAGTGCTGGCAATCGACATTCCCGTTTAAAGAATCTCCCAATGAGGGTTCGGAATTTGAAATACTGAGAGAATCTCTTTGGAAATACAGGGATTTGTAATGTGGACTTTTGTACTGAGCTTTCGAGAATCAGTGTTCATCTCTTCATCTGCAGTCTCGTCCCAACTATGTTGAGGTCGGCTTCCAGTCTAACCGGATGTAGCTGAATACGAGTATTTTACATGAAGCAACTGCCTATCTGACCTTAACAACCCAGGTAGTACTGAGTGATACTATACCCCTTAGTAAGATTGGTTGTCAGACTTTCGGGCTACTGACTACCTGTTACGACAGTCAAAGATCGACAAATGACAGCCGAGAGAGTTACGGAAGAAACTCGGTATGTAATGGCTGGTCACCAATCCACAGACCAACCTAGGCAAGCACGGCTTAACCTAAAGATCGACCCGAGCGGCTGTTATTACTTAGCCACGAGCTATAATCCTCTTTTTGATATCTTGAAAACTACAAGTCGAATATTTGCATGATCTACGTGCTTGATTAAATTATGATTAGTCAATACTCATAATCATCAGTAATTTGTCTGCACCGAAAAATAAATCAGGGAAAACCCCAAAAGTGCTTAGCGGGCAAGTTGTAAATATAGTTCTGTGTATTTTCAAGCTCTTAATGTCGTTTAAAATATGTACACCTGAGTGGTTCCGCGTTGCTGTGAAATTGACAATCGTCAGGGATACTGGGCTGTCCGATTATTAAGATTTCTAACTCTCGACGATTTGTTTGACAAATTGAATGGTTCTGCTGCTGTGGCTGTTTGGTAAATAATTAGGGTTCCTTTCTCAAAGGACAAAAACGGGACCCTATTACTAAGACTCCACTGTCCGTCTGTCTGTCGCCAGGCCGTATCTCATGAACTGTGATAGCTAGACAGTTGAAATTTTCACAGATAGTGTATTTCCGTTGAATAAAAGAAAATATACAGGGTGTAAACAAATTCATCACGACAAACAAAACAAACAAACAACATTCATCAAACTAAGTAACTTTACGCAAAAATTATTGCTGGGAAACGACTTTTTTTTGGGGTGAAAAATCATGTTTTGTGGTAGAACCCAATGAAACGCACTCAATAAATTCTGCTGATGGATGGAATGAATAGTACGGGGGTCGTGGAGGTGTTTAAAGTTAAGTTTTACATTAAAAAATATGTATTTAAAAAAAAAACTTGTGAAAAAGTTGGAACTTTGACTCCCAATATCTCCGTAACTAGAAGATTCCCAGGTATGGTGTAGAACAAAAAAACGATCGCAATGACGGGGAGAACAAGTGCCTTTCGGCTTCGTTCAGAGGTTTTTTCACCCTTTATTAACCCTTCATGCGTGAATTCGACTCGCGCTTGGCCGGTTATTTTAAGGTTATACAAAATTTTTAGTTTTAATTCCGCGAAAAAAGATACAGGGCTGTATGCAGAAAACAGCGGGAATGCAATAACAATATTAGCATGATAAGCACCCAAACCTATACTCGACACCTTTCGCACCTCCATATTTACACATACACACACACACACTTCACATTTTGGCATGCTAATTATTATAACTTCTCCTGCATGTGCATATTTTTGCGGACGGGAGGGCGGTGTTGCGTCCTGGATCCAAGCCTGAATCTTATTTCGCGAAATTAAAACTAAATATTTTGTATAACATTATTAATGTCATGGATTTTAAGGATATTCAACACACTTGAAATTTCGTTTACTATATTAACGTTTTCCCAGCGATGTTGCTATCAGCTTCCAGTCTAAATACACTTTCAATTTACAAAACAAATCCTTTTTACTTAAAAAAAAAACATTACTAGTCGTACCGTAGTGGTGAAAAAAGTTAGTTCCGCTCCGAGCTTGGCAACCGGCACCAATAAATATTAAATGCGATGTCTGAGTAGTGCTGTCAAGAAAACCCCGGGATTCAAGTGGGATTTCGAGGGTAGTTTGCATCGAGAGGTGTTGATGTTGCTTGGGAAATCAAATTATGTGCTATGGGAAGGACACTCGGAAATGTATGTATATTGTCTACTCTTAGATTTCATACACACAGCACTCATAGGCGGTATGTAAGTTTTGGCTGGTCGACTGGCTGCTGCGCTGCGTGTCGCGGGCTCGATAGGCTAGTTTCCACCATCAATAAATTGCAAATCTATTTAGTCCGTTAGTTAGAGTATTGGATAATAATAGACACGTATTTTTTGTTTTTGTAAATCAACGAATATTGACAAAAATAAAACGCATCAAAACTCGGGATTGGGGGGCTCGTGACGTCAGGACGCACTAAAAATTATATCACGGCGTGACGTATTGAAAATTTTGAAAGCGTCGTATCTTCGTCAATTTTGGTTTACGTAACAAAAGAAAAAATACGGGTCAAATATTTTTTGATAATTTATCTGACGGACTAATTCGTTTTTTTTTGTCATCTGCCCTATTCCTGTACGGAACAAATATTTTGTATGGCCTACGGGTAGTTGTTCCGGGTCTGGTTGTTTGTGTATGTGAGTTTAAATGTCTGTTTCCTAATGTTCCCACACTACCACGACGTTTTTACAAAAAGAAAGAAGAAAAAAAGACGAATGGTACTTTTTCACGCCGAATCATCTATGTATAAACCATAAGACATTTTCAATTAGAGGCTCGATCAACAAACCAACACAACAACATAAACTATGTACTATTCCTGGCTTTTGTATATCATAAACCCACCATACAAGCTTTAGTAAAGGTTTATCACGCACAGGATTTCCCGAAAGCCGTCAATCAATGTCAATCGCAAAAATCAGTTTCAATAAACCCTGAATTTTCAGCAACAAACGCTAATGGCGACAGAAATAATAAAACCGTTTGCCGTAATCCCGTGTTACCAAATGCTACCGTATTTCCCAGTAACTGGGTTGTGGAGGGCCGATAGAAAGTATTATTCAGCTGACTGGCCGAACCCAACATATTTTAGAAAAGGTTTATGTTCCCGGAAAGATTATGTTCCCGGGAATGTAGGTAATGTGGGACAACACTAGTCGAGAGCTCGTCGGGTATTCAATCAGCCACCGATTAACTGTGTGTACTTAGATCTGGGACGCAATCATCTGCAGTCTGACCGTGCAGGGGTACATAATTCTGGGAGACACTCGGGTGTACTAGACTAAAACCCGGTTAACTGTGTTGACGTGGGTGACTTTTTCTTTTATTGTTACTTCTTCGTCAGTACAGTTAGCACTTCCGTTGCCGATACATATCCGTGAGTTTCGTGCTATCAACTGCTGTAATTTTAAACATTTCATTGTTACGTTTGGACTTTTATTCTTATAAAAGTCATCGACGCCAGGTCCAGAGATAATGTAACCGGGTTATATATACTGGAACCAAACAACATCGTGAGCAATATTCCTTTATTTTGGTTCGGGACTCTCTTTTGTTCTTAGAGTATTGTCGCTATTATAAAGGATGTAAAACACCTCTTAACGAAGCCGAAAGGCACTTGTTCTCCTTGTCATTGCGATCATTTTTTTGTTCTACACCATACCTGGGAACCTTCTAGTTACGGAGATATTGGGGGTCAAAGTTCCAACTTTTTGGCAACTTTTATTTTAAATATAAGTTTTGTAAAATTTTAACTTTAAACACCTCCACGGCCCCCGTACTATTCAATCCATCCATCATCACAATGTTTTGAATGCGTTACATTGATTTCTACCACAAACATGATTTTTCATCCCAAAAAAAAAGTCGTTTCCCAGCAATAAATTTTGAGTAAAGTTACTAAGTTTGATGTACAGAATGCTTGGTTGACGGCTTCGTGACGAGGTTTTAGGTGCATGAAAAAAACAGAGGGGTGAACATGTAAGTTTTACGTGAGCGTCTGATAAACCGAGGTATATTGTGTTTTTTAATAGTATGGTGCATATTTGGTGCCGCCGTATTAAATTATTAGATTTTTTTTTAGGGTTTTCTTCAATTTTATTTAGACTAGGTGTTGCCCGCGGTAAAATCGGAAGGTGCCAACTCGCAAAGTCCGCAGGGTTTAATTACTGAATCAAATTTAATCCTTTAAACCTATCTACAATTGATTTTCGCACCATACAGCGGATGGAAGCCCTTGAACCTAACCCCAAACTTTCTCAAAACGTCAACGTCATCCCCATAAATCCTACCCACCCAAAACTTACTTGAAACTTAACACATCGTACACGACATAGTGATTTCGGAACAGATCCGGAACTTTTGCGCCGATCACATCGACTCAGCAAAACTTAATTATAGTTATAACGTTGGCACCATAACTCATTTATAAGGGTCCCCTAGCCGCATAATTGTATGACAAACATGGCACCCGAATGTGGGTAGGTACATTAATTAGCAGACTATTAAGTTGACTTGATTGGGTTGGTTTGGGGTCACTGTTGGTTATATGGGACTTGCTGGATATTGGCTTGTTCTAGAAAGAAGTTATAATTATTATTACATATTGTGGTAGGCAATCCACCGAAAAAGGCTTAAATCTTTGCTGTTGAATAATAGTACATTATGATATAAGTGCGGTAAGTTGAAAATTACAGCCGAGGCGATATTGCTAGCCCGAGCCGTAGGCGAGGGCGATAAAAAAGCAGAGGCTGTAATTATCAAAGCGCACGTATGTCAGACGACGTTTTATAACATATTTGCGAGGAAATAAATACAACAAATAAAACCAATACAGCGAAAAGAAAAGGCGCGCGGAATAATTTTTACTTGTTCACAAATTAGCGAGGCGCGCGCATCAGCGCTTTTTTTTAAGGCAAAGACACAAAAAACAGCCAGTATTACTAATAAAGTAAATTAATATTTTTGTGTTTTTGTTACAGATAAATGGTTGTAATTTATAGAATTAAATGTTTATTTATTATATTTCATCTCCCAAAGTTAATTTTATTCATAAAACGTTGACCACTTTTCTGACATAAAAACTCTTTGCTAAGATTTAAAAAAGTATAAACCATGCATTTTACTTTACAGCACAGGTACGTAATGAGATACATTACGATATTGAAATTGGTGAAATAAGAGACCCTTTACGAGCAAATGTGTTTTAAAGCATATTACAGCATTTCGGAATTTTTAAAAGACAAAATGTCTTTTGACCATAGTCGGTACTCATTGACATAGTTTAATTATCTTTTAAGTTCAATTCCGTTTAACATTTTTGCACGTGACATTTTGTATTATTTTAATAATTATTTTCTCTTTTTTACTTTTTCTTTATACTTTATTTAAATTTTGTCGTAGTAAAGTTACACTTTTGACATTTATATATTTGTTCTTTGTTTTTGTTTTTTGTCAAAATCAATTAATACTTTGTGCATTCCATTAATAAATACATTTAAAGGTTATCCTTTTCCATTAATATATATTACCAATTAATATATATAACCATTCCATTAATATATATTATAAGGTTAGGGATATTAATGTATATATTTAAAGGTTATAAGGTCAATTACCTATGAATTTTTGTACGCCTTCGGGCATAACATAGCGCGCTTGTAATCTTTTATAACAACTATTGTACTTACCAGTGTTAACAAATGACTAAATGACTTATGTCCAGACACAACACCCGTCTGGACGGAAGATCCTTTTCTACCAATCTGTACACCCTGTTCTACATACCCATTCTACACCGGGTTTCGTCAGTGATTCGGAAAGCACGTTAAGGGGACAACAGGAGCTAAACGCGAGTTTTATAATGCAAAAAAGCATATGATTCACTGCATTAAACAAAACCAGAAAAATATATGATAGTCTTCAGGATATACGCTAGTGTGATAGTGTTTTGAAAACATAATACAAATAATTTTACTCGATAAAAAATATCACGAACTTATCTCTAAGAAATTCTTTTAACGAGTAAAAACCATACTCAAATACATGCGATCATTCAGATTTTTTGAAAAATAATTCTACAAGCAACATATTGGCATGATAGTGTTTTATTTTTTTAGTCCAATCAATAGATTTTTTGTAAATCGCAAAAAACCACTCATTTCGCACTATTCGGCCCGCAGTGACTGACGTAACAAACACTTTGTAGTGCAAGCTGATTAGAACTTCATTCTAACAGTATTTAAAACAAAGTTTGAACCACCACAATTAGAGTTGCTAATTTAGCTTCTGTAGTCGCCTTAAACTGTTGGTCCCGGCTGTCAATTGTAGACCTTTGACAGTCGTAACAGGTAGTCAGTAGCCTGAAAGTCTGACAACCAGTCTTACCAAGAGGTTTCGCATTACACAGTACTAACTGGGGTTGTAGAGATCAGGTAGGTATTCAGCTGCATCTGGTTAGACCTGAAGCCGATTCAAAAATAGTTGGGAAAAAGGCTAGGTAGATGATGATAGATAATATTTTGGTGACAATTGTAAAGATTTGTAGATCTCACAGAACTGATTTACTAAAGGCAAAAATTAGTGAGTCTGCATATTGTGTCGCCATCGTCTTAAAATTAGACTTGGATGCCTATGATGTGTTTAACGTAAACCTGTTTTATACGAACGCTGGGAGTCAAAAATATTTTTACTGAAAAGACGATAAACAGGACTAAAGGTAGTCTCACCGTGCACCCATAATAACTATGTATAAAATTCTCTTTTAGCTGCAGTGCAGGTCATTTAAAATTAAATTCAGTCTATGGAAACAATATTTACCTCAAACATGAATATCACAGGCCCACTCCCGAAAATAAAATGGCCAAGCCTGCACAAAGAGCAAGTTTTAATTAAATTAAAATAAATGATTCGCCACAGGTTGTAATTAATTCTGAACAAAACGCTGTTGTACTTTACTTCATTAATTAATTAACTGATGTGTGCGGAAACAAAGAGTGTTCGTCACAAAAACTGGATTGGTTTAACTATAATTAGTGTACCCTTAAGGCTGGGGTATCTGTTAAATTAGCAACTCTATTTGTGGTGGTTCAAACTTCGTTTGAAATACTGTTGGAATCAAGTTCTAATCAGCTTGCACTACAAAGTGGTTGTTACGTCAGTCACTGCGGGCCGAATAGCGCAAAATAAGTGATTTTTATTTAATTGTAGCCTAATAAATCATTAGATCAAAATGCCAAATTGTGAAGAAAAAAGTATAAGTGAAGAAAAAATATACTAAAACTTTATGCGTTTAAGAGGAGTTACGAAAATTCAAAGAAAAATGCTTCACTTTGAATATTTTTAATAGTAACAATAAAGTTAGAATTATTTCAATTGTACCAATTAAAGTTTAGAGTCTAACAAGCAACATATATTTTTATATATTCACTCAACAAAGAGGAGTTACAAGGAGATAACCTCTCGTTAGCAGATACCACCACCTTAACGAAGCCGAACACAACGAATAACTTCTCACAAAAAACCTCAACACAAAAACCCTTCTATTCCCCGATCGACCGATTCAGTTCAAGACCAATTGCGCCGTAATAATGCTTTTACAATATGCATTAGCAGCCCATAGTATGTAGGGTAGGAGTAAGTGTCGCTCATTTTCCTTCATATAAGACCAGTTCAGTTGAGACACGACCTAATTTCACTGTAAGATGCGGCTGCGGCGCAAGAGATGGGAAAAAACCAGAAGATCCCTCCCGCTCTGGGCGGAAAGGGAGGGAGTGTCAGACTTTTACTGACTAAAACCCATCCATGTTCCTTCATCGCCCTTTGTGTTCCGGGGCCACGGTATCTCTTTCGAACAGTCCCGCAGCCCCGGCAGGCATCGGCCCATGCGGACCCCTTCCTTTCTGCTGACATCTCTATGAGGCGCTCGTGGAACACGAACGCGCCGTCGTCATAAGGTGGACGGACGGCGAGCTAGCCCATAGCTCACCGTCCATAGGCCCGCGATGCCGTTGGTCTCGGCTGTCGTTTGTAGATCTTTGACAGTCGTTACAGTTAGTCATTGGCCCGAAAGTCTGACAACCAGTCTTACTAAGGGGTAACGTATTATCCAGTACCAACTGGCTTCCATAACGCGATTTCCAATATCGAAGACCTTCGTATGTCTACTGAAATATTCTGGATGAGGCTGGCTTAAGAACGTGGAGCTTGGCACAAGCAAAGAGAGGCCTATATCCAGCAGTGGGTGAAGTCGGGCCGTGGATGAAGAACGTGTGGGTCTCGAGGAAAAACAATTAAGATACGACACGATTTCAAACGCTCTGTGCGTTTGAAATACATTCCAATAGGAATAAAAATAAAAATAAAAAAAATGTTAATTAAAAAAAAATTGTTAATTAAAATAAACATTGTTATTTTAAAAAATATTGTTAAAAAAAATATTGTTAATTAAGAAATATTATGTTAATTAAAATAAATATTGTTCATACATCAAAACATGGAAAGATATAGCACAAATTGTAAATATGTATCACAGAATCGTGACCGTTGGAAGGAATGGAGGGTGGCCTTTGCCCAGCAGTGGGACAATACAGGCAGCTGTAATAACTTCAAAACCACGCCGCTTCTTACACTTTGGGCCGTACACATCTGAAGCCCCGGGCGAGAGTAGTTATTACCAATATGGCCGACGACCCACCGGGATTACCTGCGACGCTATCGAATAATACGACGTCCATTCATTTATATGACAACACGAATTTATGTTTGATTTACTATCTTTAGTATTTCCTACGGGATACTTGGGTGTGAATAATATTCATGATTCCAGTCTATTTGACCTTTTGCACGATCTGATTCCGCGTCGTGACTTATTCGTCTACTGGCGAGTGTAAAACTCGCGGGTGCTCGCGAGTTGGCACCTTTCGATTTTGCCAATTTTTTTGTCGTCAACTCGCTTGACCTTGAAAATCTGACGTAAAAACATCAGATGTACAGTTAGGTACAAAAACTTCTTATAAAATGTATAAAATCCACTTTAAATGTATAAGATATTCTAAACGACTTGACTTTAAAATTAATGTAATATTTTTTTTTTTTATTAAATCTGTACATTAGTGCGAGCAAAAGACGAAGTCCGCGTCGTGACCAAAGCGATCGTTGCGCGAAGAGTTATGTTACTTATGTTAATTAGGACGTTAAGTTATCCCTCTTCCAAAACAAGTAAAATTGTAAGTAATTATGTAACTTAATTTTTAAGTGCTGCTTTTAAACATAGGTACTGAAAGGAAGGTTTAGATAAATTATGTAAGTTCGTGAAAATAAAACATTTTTATACAATTCGAGTATGTAATGAAACAGTGATTTTACCGCCCCATTTTCCTCAAACATTCCAATTTGTCAACTCAATGATCCACCGTGCCAACAAATTCCATGAAGACGAGTAAATTTGTTGCTAGCTAGTGTATTAGCCAAAGTGACTATCGGAACCAGAGAGAATCGGCCGACCACCGTTACACCGGGCCCTGCTAGCCGTTTGCAAATTGCAATCTCGGCATTTTCAATTGCGACCCATTTTCCGTGTCCGACAGTGTAATAAAAGCTGAATCAACAACACTAAAATGAACTTTAGAGAACAAATAATAAAGTTGAGTTTTGTTTGAGGGGAAAAGTTTTCAATTTGCTAAAGTGAAAACATTTTAGGCCCATGTTGGCCCATAGGCGGTTCTTTTGATAGCTTTACTCATTTCATTGTGGTTGGATTAGCTGGTTTGTAGCCAAAATTTAGTGCCAGTTTAATAAAAAAAATGATTTTTAAAGTATGGAAAATATCTGGCGGAACCACGAAAGCCTGAGCGCCACCTTACGCTTGCCAATTTTCGGTCTCCACTCAAGAATACGTCTACCCCAACGGTAATCGGTTCGACGGCTAATAATATGGCGGGGCCATTGCCACTTGAGCCTACATTAAAGGTATGATTCCAAACCACGCTGCACGCAGCAGTGCTGTCGTGGCACTACTGGTCCCCATACCTTCAATCTCTATAAGCTTATATGAGATTACATTTCGAGCTAGGCAGCAATGTCGCGACAGACCAGTAGTGACGCGTCTGCCACCGCAGCAAGAGTACCTACGTGAATGTTGACAAGTAAATTGACAACAAAAGGATGACACAAAAATAAAATTGTATGTGTTGGTAATTTCAAAATAACAACTTTTTACTGAATGCATGCAATATGAAAGTATATTACGGTACTTAAAACTATTTTTTTTACCTCTCTCTTTGTGCGTTTGTCTGTCTGTTTGTTCTGGCTAATCTCCGAAACGGCCGATTTTGATGAAACTTTTACTGGCAGATAGCTGATTTTGTAAGAAGTAACTTCGGCTACTTTTATTTTAGACAAAAGATTAGGGTTAAGTGCAAAAAAAATTAAAACCCACGAAATTCAGGGTTTTTTTTTACCAAATCCGATTCAAACAGGAAAGTAATATTTTCACAATAATTTCACGTGGGCGAAGGTCTTAGGCATCAGTGGTTCTCCCTAAAAACACAAGATGGTAAAAAGTAATTTGCGAGTCATCAACGATTAACAGATTCTGGTCTTCCAGTAACGTGAAACAAAATCGTTTTCTCGGGTAGGAACCTGAAACTTGAACGTTTAAGTTTCGAAGTAAGTTAAGAGAACAACTTAAAACAATCAACTAAGTTTCCCTGAATCTTAACCGTCATTTCCCACGTTTTAACTTAGCGCAAAGTTAAGCACCTTTTGTTTTTGAAAAGATGTTCCCGCTGAAATGCGTAAAATTATTTCCTTGGAGCAGAAAATGAGAAGAATAGGCATGACAACAATATCAAAAAAATGCAAATCTATTTAGTCCGTCAGCTAAAGTATTGGAAATTCATGGACACGTATTTTTTGTTTTTGTAAATCAATGGATATTGAGAAAAGATAAAACGCATCAAAACTCGGGAGTGGGGGCTCGTGACGTCAGAACTAGCTAAAAATTATACCATGGCGTGACGTACTGAGAATTTTAAAAGCGTCGTATCTTCGTCAATTTTGGTTTACGTTACAAAAGAAAAAACACCGGTCAAATATTTTTTAATAATCTATGTGACGGACTAATTAGATTTTTTATGCCGTCTTGCCTATTATTATTACTGTAGATGGAAATATACACTGCATGACTACCTCGTTAGTCTAGTACCAAAAAAAAGCATACAAAGTTCTATTGGGTTTTTACCCGACTGCGCCAGAAGCGCGCGCGCACGCTGCGCTGAAGGAGGGTTATGTTTTTCGAGAGTATGTATGTATGTATAATTGTTTGGCACGCTCTGTGGCCTGAACGGCTCGATGGATTTTAGCTTGAGAGGTGTCGTTAGATTCGTATTTGCTGTGAGAGTGATACTGGGTATATCAAAATAAAAAAAAAAACAAAATGGCGGATTTTTGGCGACAAATTCAAATGTTTGGCAGGCTCTGTGGCCTGAACGGCTCGATGGATTTTACCTTGAGAGGTGTTGTTAGATTCGTATTTACTGTGAGAGTGACACTGGGTATATCAAAATAAAAAAAAAACAAAATGGCGGATTTTGGGCGCCAAATTCAAATGTTTGGCACGCTCTGCAGCCTGAACGGCTTGATGGATTTTAGCTTGAGAGGTGTCGTTAGATCCGTATTTACTGTAAAAGTGACACTGGGTATATCAAAATAAAAAAGAAATAAAATGACGGAGTTTTGGCGCCAAATTCAAATGTTTGGCTCGCTTAAATTAAATAAACTAGACTAAAATCATTACATCCAATATGGGTCCCAACTGTTGTAGTCAATATGTCCTGTTTCTTGAACTTGTTTTTATCTTTTCAGTTTTTATTTAAAGTTATTGGTTATTTTTTAATTTTTATAAAAAAAGAAATTCCATAACTTTTTCAGTAGTAACCCGGAATCTGGAGCCGAGATTATGGCAATAGGCTTGCCTCCCATTTTATGGCTCTTATATAATAACTATAACTGGCGAATTGTAAAGCGTGTGACAGACTTTTGTAAAAAAACCCTCCACACACCTCCACGTCGATCTCCACGGGCGGTTTACAACAGCACGCACTGTTGTAAACCGCCGGTGGAGACCGATGTGCAATGGGGGTATGTTTACAACAGTCTGGCACACGCTTTAGTGTACCTACTATTAGTTAGGCCTGAATTACTTTTACGCTGATGTCGGTCGCGTACGTCGATCGTGCGTACGAGTATACATTGTTTTCTATATGGCACCATACTGCGACGCTGACTTCAGCGGCGCGTACGTTGCTACATATTTCTCGCTGACGTACGCGACCGACCGTACGCGACCGACATCAGCGTAGGAGGAATTTAGGCCTAAGCCTAACTAAACTAGACCTCTACCTTTCTCCTCCGGGATTTCAGCCCTGATGTTTTGTTATGATAATAAAAAAAGACGTGAGCATTGCATTGGGGAATAAATATTTAAATTCAATCCAATCTGTTGGTACGAACAAAGCCCTTACAAGATCAACTATGAACCTTATTTACTAACGGAAATCTTTTGAAATGCTCTTGGTTTTCTTGTGTAAAGTGCCATATAAGTGCCTATTTAGTATCTAAAGAAGCGAATTAAAAATAAATAGTAATTCACCACGCGGCCTAGTGCTGGTTTATGGAGGAACCATGTCTTCGAATGTTTGATTCTAGGCCCTACGTACAAGGTGTAAAAAAGCCGTCAAGCTAGCATTCTGTTCATTATAAATAAACTAACTCTACTGAAAGAAAGAAATGAAAGAAAACATATTTATTTGGCACATGCCATAAGTGCACACAACAAAACAAAAATAAGAATAAAATAAAAACTACACAATTATAAAACTTAAAACTAAACAGAAAAAAAAAGAAAATATATAATATTGTGTGTCTCACGGCTGCGCCAAATAGGCCCAGTTCAGCAAACTGCCGAGCAGCTAGTGCCCGACGCTGGTTTTCAACTGGACCCGAGATGACGATGTTACGGACATAAAACAGTTTTATGCTGTGTGTGTACTGCAAAAACGATTGCTGAGAAATAACTTTTTTGTAGGACTCAATGTCACGCACTTAAACCATTGTGTTGCATAATGGATGCATTGAATAGTAATGGAGGTATTTTAAGTTAAGATAGGTATAATTTAAAAACTTTTATTTAAAAACTTTAACCTCCAATATTTCAATAATGAAGGTCCATCCACGGACAAATCCATGTAAGCGAGACTTAACCTGAAGATCGATCCAAGCCTATGGTATTTTTTAGCTACAAGCTCCTCTAGCAAGGTAGCAAGCAGGCTAGGCGACAGGCGTGCTAATCCAGGGATATCAAACAAAGAAAACAATACTTTAAAATTTATTAAATTAATTAAATTAAATTTATTATTAAAATAATTAAAAAAACAAAATTGTGGCAAAAAATATGTTTTTTGTCGCCCGTCTGTTCATCTCGGAAATAAAATAGCGAATATAAAAGACATCAATTCAAAGATTTGTTTTATCCGAAGTCCCGACTTCAACTCGGGACCGACGGATTAATAATCCTCCTAGATTAGAAGGGATCGGCAGAGCTGTCGGCTTACACTGGTGTTTTGGGCTAAAACATTTTACACAAAATGAAGACAGGATTTTGGGGGTTATGTACCTACTTCTAAAATAGGAAATCCTTATTAACAGTCAGATTTTAATGTGGCGGGTTATATTTTGGTTTGAAGACCAGTTACCTACTGCTACGTTGTGTGTCGTCTTTAACTGGTCGTATAGCAAAAATAATGACGTTATTTTTTAAAACAACGAATACAATATATAGCCTATGTACATAGCTATATATTGCAATATTGTGTGTATATTTTTTAAATTTTGTGTACAATTAAGAATTTTTTTTTGTTGTTTTTTTTTTTATTGGAATTGGTTTTTCTCGTAATTCGAAACATTACAGACAGCAACAAAAAAAACTGTATACCAGCAAAAGTAAACACAAACAAGGTAAACAGTAAATGCAAAACTTCGCACGACGTCGTCGTTAAAAGAACTTTCTTTTCTTCCTGTTCCACAAACTCCTTTAGAAAATACCTGCTATTGAATGAACGATTCATCGGCTTCAAATGTACTAAAGTTTGCCATCTATATCCCACGTCTGACTTACAACTTCACCCTCTAATGTAACAACTATGTTTAAAGTTATCAACATTTCATTGCATTATAGACTTTAGTGTGAGGGTTTAAGAGTGGAAGTTGCTTGTGGCCACTGGCTATTAGTTGAGAAGTGGTTTTCGCTATTGGATTTTACAGAAAAATAAAGTTATGAAATGGACTTATATATTTATGTGTCTCTAGTTGAACTCTCGTTTAGTGGAAAAAAGATTTTGACGAATTACTCTTTTTGTTAGTAAATGTCGTTTGTCTTGGTATTGGCAAGTACAGTCGTGGTCTTTTCCGCCTGAGCAGTTTTTTTTTTCGCTTAAAACATGCGGAGGCACCGAGCCACGCGCCCTTCAAGTTTAGGCCTATTAGGAAAGCGTCAGCGTCGTCAGCGCGCTCGGCTGATCGGTATCTTTTCGTTCATTATTTCTATGCAAAGTCATCGGGGCGGGGCTAGAGAGCGTTTCTATGTTGTAAGTGCAAGCAAAAATAAGCTTAGTGGTGATCAGGCGGGAGTGTCCTCGATAGTACACAATGATGAGGGATGAAACGCATGTGACTTAAAGAGATCACTCTTTAAGTCACATGCGTTTCATCCCTCGGTTATGAATGTTGATGGATGGAAAGAGAAAGGCCAAATAAAAGATGGATGAATTGTAAATGAAAGAGAAAGGCGTAAATGATGCCGTGATGTCTGACAGGGGAGAATTGAAGAAGAACACAATGCTGCGCCGACTCCAAGTAGAATGGGACAAGGGCAGGAAGATGAGGCCCTACTCTCTAACGCTTCGTCCGTATATTCGGATCTATCTGTCTCTCTCACTCGCATTCATCTGAAGACGTGCGCGAGAGAGACGGATAGATCCGAATATACGGACGAAACGTTAGAGAGTAGGGCCCATGGTCCCGGCTGTATTTGTAGATCTTCGACAGTCGTAACAGGTAGTCAGTGGCCCGAAATTCTGATAACCAGTCTTACCAAGGATATCGTATTACCCAGTACTAACTTTGTTTTACAACACTTTTTTTTCCAAAAAGAAGAAATGTGGCGCTGGAGGAGAATGCTTGGCATAACCTGGACACAGTTCCGAACCAACGTCTCAATCCTCCAGGAAGTTCGGATCAAACAGCGTCTTTCTTCCATCGTCCAATGTCGTATCCTCACTTTCTTTGGACATATCACACGTCAAGAAGACTCATCTGTGGAGCGACATGTAGTGCAGGGAAAGGTTGAAGGCACAAGACTGCGCGGCAGGTCACCAATGCGTTGGACCGACCAAGTCGAAACTGCACTCAATGGTCCACTCCACGAATGCACAAGGTAAGCCAAGTGCGGGAGGAATGGCGGCGGATTGTGAAGCTTGCCACCACCCCTGATGTGACGACCACGACCACTCTGCCAAGAGTGTGACGACGAAGAAGAAGAAGAACTTTGTTGTGGAGGTCAGATAGGCAGTCGATTTATGTCACATACAGGTATTCAGCTGCATCCAGATAGACTGGAAGGTGATCCTAACATAGTTGGTTAGGCAGATGATGAATTATTTAAAAAACTGATTTCTAGCGAAGACAGTCACACTAGACATTTAGGTACCAAGGCATTTGTTCTCCTCGTCATTGCGATCATTTTTTTGTTCTACACCATACCTGGGAACCTTCTAGTTACGAAGATATTGGAGGTCAAATTTCCAACTTTTTTTGTAAATACAAGTTTTTAATGTAAGATTTTTACTTTAAACACCTCCACGACCCCCGTACTATTCAATCCATCCACCAGCACAATGTTTTGAGTGCATTACATTGAGTTCTGCCACAAAACCTTAGTTTAGGAACCCATAGAACCTACCACTCTATACGCTATTTAAAGGGTGTAAAAAACCTCTTAACGAAGCTGAAAGGCATTTGTTCTCCTCGTCATTGTGATCATTTTTTTGTTCAACACTATACCTGGGAACCTTCTAGTTACGGAGATATTGGAGGTCAAAGTTTTTTTGTAAATACGTACAAGTTTTTAATGTAAGATTTTTACTTTAAACAACTCCACGACCCCCGTACTATTCAATCCATCCATCAGCATAATGTTTTGAGTGCGTTACATTGAGTTCTGCCACAAAACATGATTTTTCACCCCAAAAAAAGTGAGCCGTTTCCCAGCAATATTTTTTGCGTAAAGTTACTTAGTTTGATGTACAGAATGCTTGGTTGACGGCTTCGTGATGAGTTTGTTTACACCCTGTATAGTGTATATCCCTAATACTATTCACTAACATAAAAAAAGAAATCAATCAACAAAGTCACCAAGAAAACTCTATTCACCGAAGAATATCGAACTCCGAAACACGATATATCAAAGGAAATCTATTTGCATGCGTATTGAGTAGCGAGAACCTTCTTAACCTTGGAAACGGAATGCTGATCGCAAATTCAATCAAGAACCTTGCTCTTTGATGTTGGTCACACAGGTCACACTGTGAGCTATGCTATAGATATGTAGGTAGATATGACTAAGTATACTCTCTAGGCAGAATAGTGAATGGAATTTGAAAGGAAAGTTGTTTCAGAGTATGCTTAGATAAAAAATACGTCTTTAGAGTCTTGTTTTCACATTTTTGATCTTTGCCCTACTCCAGGAATTTTGC
Source organism: Xestia rhomboidea (assembly GCA_963853795.1). Classification (NCBI taxonomy): domain Eukaryota; kingdom Metazoa; phylum Arthropoda; class Insecta; order Lepidoptera; family Noctuidae; genus Xestia; species Xestia rhomboidea. Next base: position 12,300,230 of record OY970776.1, read on the forward strand.
CTATAACGAGGGTGATTTCACAAACATTTAAACTCACTTAGACAAAAAACCAGATTTGGAACAACTACCTGTAAGCCATACAAATCCGAATCGAAAAAACTGGCAAATTATGCAAACTGACAAGTTGACGCAACTGTCCAGCGAATCAGCGAAACTGACTTATCAACGAAACTGTCGAATTATATAAACTGTGTGTTTCAAATGCAAAAACAAAATAACTATCCATAATTCAAACCACACAACTGATCATACGCACGACAACCAATCAAGCTATACAAAAGCAAATTAAGTTGATCTCTCACTATACGCGAAGCTCATACAAAGCGAGGTCAGGTTATCCTGGATATCTGTAGCTTTGTGCTCAATACTCAATAGTGACCTCAAATAGACACAATAATGCATTATCGCTATCATTGCAACCGAACCACGAATTATTAAAGCCAGGAATACATTATGAGATGATCATAATTTATGATCATCTGCCTTGCCTTTTCCTAACTATGTTGGGGTCGGCTTCCAGTCTTCAGGATGCAGCTGAATGCTAGTATTTTACATGGAGCGACTGCCTATCTGACCTCCACAACCCAGTTATTACTGGGTAATACGATTCCCCTTGGTAAGACTGGCTAAAGCAGCATTTGCAGTATCAGCCTGATACGTACAGTCATGAGCATTTATAAGTATGCATACAGATACACTTACCAAAGTTCAAAGGATATTTTCTAGGATGAGACTTTGAGAGAAGACCAATTTCATAATATCATGGGTTCTAAGATGCTATTCGTGTAACACCTTTTAGTTTCAATCAATATTATAGAAGTAAATGTTACAAGAATTAGTGTGGTATACTTCTTCTTCTTTGCATGTCGAAGTGTGGTATACTACAACTAACAAACTCGACAACTAAATTAAATGTAGCCTATGTTACCCGGGCCATAATAACGGATCGATTGACACCTTATTTATCAAAATTAGATGAATAGTTTAGGCGCTACGGTGGAAAATACATAAATACAAACATACTTACATAGACGGCTAAAATCATAACCCTTCCTTTTGGCATCGCCGTAGTCGAGCGTGTGCTGTGCCACATCAACATCATCAAAATCTGCCAAGTTGCTTCCCAGATATGCTGGGGCTTCCAGTCTAAGCGAGTGTAAGCGTAGCCGAATACCAGTATTACATACAGTGCTTGCCTATCTGACCTTCACAACCAGCAAAATACCCTGTGGTAAGACTGGTTGTCACATTTTCAGGCTATTCCGTAATGACTTTCAAGATCCGTAAGTGACCGCCGGGATTAACGGCTTATTATGGATGATTCCTCAGTCCTCACACAGGGTCGCATAACTAGTATGCAGACGCATCTGGTTATACTAGAACCTAACCCTAACATAGTTTGAAAATGAAGCAGAGATGATGATGACGCCTCAGAATTAAATGCAGAGCTGTGTCAATTATTTGTTCCAAATCATTATAATCGCTTTAGAAAACATAAATTGTTTAATGTCCCATTTAGTCGCACTGTAGCTCGATCCACTTCCCCTATACCGCGTATGCTTGCTAGCCCATAGCTCACCGTCCACAGGCCCGCGGTGGAGACCAACCCTTTTTTTTTTTGATGGGAAATCATCAAATGACTTCTCCCGCTCTGGGCCGAGCAGGAGGGAGTGTCAGACTTTTACTGACTAAAACCCATCCATGTTCCTTCCTCGCCCTTTGTGTTCCGGGGCCACGGTATCTCTTTCGAATAGTCCCGCAGCCCCGGCAGGCATCGGCCCTTGCGGACCCCTTCCCTTTTGCTGACTATCCTTGAGGCGCGCGTAGAACACGAACGCGCCGTCGACACGGCCATGAGACGGACGGACGGCGAGCTAGCCCATAGCTCACCGTCCACAGGCCCGCGGTGGAGACCAACCCTGGATTGGACTTGTTTGCTGATAAATAGAAGACGATAATGTTAGAAAGTTTGTGGTTCTCTGAGAAGACCGAGTTAAAGAATTATATAATTTAGTGTTAATGGCGCACGCTGTACTAAATATAATAAATAAATAATGATGACTGTCCTGTATATTCCTGGCTTTACTTCTCATTGACAGCTGCCCATACAAGTGCAGTCACGTGCGAAACAAACACGTTTATATGTGTATTGAAAGCCTCGCATTGTGTAGAATTCAGTACTGAAATGTATACTGTATTTTGAAACTGGTTTAGATGAATGTGCAGAGGGAAACGTGTGTTTATTCGAGTGTTTCGGCGTGTTTTGAAGTGCTGAAATATATCATTCGGTACTTCAAAGCGTGATACCCATGTTCGTAGCTGTATGAACATGTAGTTATTGAGTGTTCTTGTGTTTGAATAGGAGTCTCAATGAAACAAAACCCGATGATGCTCAAATGGTAGCATAATAGGACACTGATTCACAACTTTTTTTCGGAAAACTGGTCTGTTTTGGTCACTTGGTGCACTTATCAATATGTTTTATTGGTTAACTTTTACACGTGATCAAGCACGCATCTAGCTTTTGACATTTTGGACACACCATTGACCTAATGAAAATTTCAAAACAGCGAGAAATCCTGGGAATGTTCTTCGGTATTAAAATCTCGATGATGAACATTCTCAATGTTGTTATTCGTCACAGCGTATCTTCTGACTCACGCACGTCATACTTTCAAACTTTATGTAAACGGTACATCGGTATTTCAAAACTTCGAAGTTCATTAATACAGTCCTGACGAAAGCCTAAAATTATCTCTAGGCCTGTTTTTGTTACAGACTTTGGTGATTAAAATAAGTGCCTACTTTAATCACGAAAGTCTGTAACAAAAATAGCCCTAAAACAAGTTGTTTCTTAATCGCAAACTTCTATTAAACCAACCTGTACTTTTCAAGATTAAATTAAATTCTTAAAGGTTTACTTTGTACTTCAAGAATTGATCGCCTAAAAGCTTTTTCGTTAATTAGACTAGATCTTCTTTTTGCTGCGTTAACGATGAAAAAAATAAACATATAATAATAACTAAACGACTTAATTTTGACTTTAATTCAGTATTTACATTTTTACAATTTACAAATCTAATAAAATAAACTAAACTAAATAACTTACACTAAAAACTTAAAAAAAATGGCGTCAAAGAACTCCTCCTCCACGCTGTCAACTGGTAATGTGCCCAAGAGACTGGCGGCGTTACCACGCTGTATGGCAACGTAAGTGTGCCCACCACCAGCATGCCTGAGAGATAATTCTCGGCGGCATGTAAAGCTAAATCAGAGGCCAATGGGTGGCATCAAAACCCTGACTAACCATACGATAAAGAAAGAAAGATGGTTCTTCTGCCGCGTGGTGACAGCAGGAACTAGCGACGCCATCTTGTATTTTCCACAGACAATTTCACAAACGTTCCTCCTAACAATGTCATTGAGGCGCCGAAAGAACTATACAGCACTTTATACAATTTAGTGGTTGCTGTTGGTAAAGGTGTCACGTGTCAAACTTACTTTATTTTCCTTCAAGAATGGGACCGTCATGTGTAATAATTATGGACAGTCTGTAGTCATCCTCTTACATAAATTAATCATAAGGCGCAAAGCTGAGATGATGATTATGATGCTGAGAGATGGATATCCATCCATCTTAAAGCTCTTTGCTTTACAATTAATTTTCTTAGCTTTTCATTACATTGTAACTGATGACAATCAAATATTCTCTTTAAAGGTTTCATTCGATGAAAGCCACATAAACCAATAATCATAATACATTTGACATTGTAATATGATTATTCATAGCATTTAAGCGTTTCGGTAAAAACTGTAGGCTTAGAATGTTTTTTTTTCTGAATAAATGAGACGGAAATTTGGAATCTACATTCACACAGATACCAGGCTAATCGGCACTAAGACCTTCCGTCAAACGGCACCTGGTTTCCCAACAACTCCAGCCGTTAATCTGACGTAATGAAGTGTTTGTATGCACGGCACTAGCGCTATCTAATCAAACTGTATTGCTACCCGATATTCCTGGATTTAGACGCCTGTAGATACCTGGTTAAGTGTTCCTTTGGGTAAAGTTTGGCATCGCAAGTACTAGGTTAGTAAAGGGCAATGATCTCTGATTACAGGCGTGAGTTAACGTGGCGTGGGTTAAGTTTTGTTAATGTGGTTAGAATTGCTTTTCAGTAGGGTTAACGCTGGGCTGACTACAAGTAGATATGGTCTTGTGGAGGCTCTTATTAAGCATCACTAATTTCACAATGAGTATATTCAAACTCATTCATTTCTGTTTATATGTATAATAAGTATGTATTTACAAACAAAAAGTATCTATGTAGTATATAAACTATCTGGTGTCCACGACACAAGCCTCGTTGCTTAGTGTGGCACTAGATGGCGCTGTGTGTAATGTCCAGCGATATTTATATTTATTTATTGATTACGCGAGGAGGTGAGGGGATAAGTGAGGGCTTAAACAATTGGACATTAAATTAGCGATAAAAAGTTAAAAATGTATTGAACTCTCATAAGCTACCGAAAAACTGTCAATCTTGTTAACATTCCTTGTAGAAATATGAAACAATTTGTGATTGATTTTCACTTTACTGGACCCCAGTCTTACCTAGAGGTATCGTATCACCCAGCACAAGCTGGGTTGTGGAGGTCAGATAGACAGTCGCTCCGTGTAAAATACTGGTTTTCAATTGCATCCGGTAAGACTTCAATAAACTAGGAAAAAGGCTAGGCAATGCGGAACCACTTCCCAAAAACTAAATTAATATACATCAATCTTTTTTTACAGGGGGTGAGCAGAAACTACAGACCGCCTGCACCTTCCTACCCTTACGTTATCTGTTTGCTTAATCTACTTCTTATTATGTTTGCACAAATAAAAACTAATCTACTTAGCTACGGAGCTACTTTCCTACATAAGAAAAATACACATTGAAGTTGCAACCTGGCCGTGTTCAACGTAATACCTGATAAAGTACATGGTTGTTACCCGGGTAATGTTGACATTGTGCACAACTACCGGCTAAGTCCTGTAGGATGTTTAATTTGCGAGTTTGACCGGGTATTACCGGGTATTCTGGACAAAGTAGTTGCATTGCTTGTGTAATATTTGACTAGCTTTGCCCGCGGCTTCGCCCTCGTCGAATTCGGTAATTGTCTCACGGGATCATACTACTGGGATAAAAAGTATCCTGTATCCTCTGCGGGACTATTCGAAAGAGATACCGTGGCCCCGGAACACAAAGGGCAATAAAGGAACATGGATGGGTTTTAGTCAGTAAAGTCTGACACTCCCTCCTGCTCCGCCCAGAGCGGGAGGAGTCATTTGATGATTTCCAATCCGAAAAAAAAAAAAAAGATTCCGGTTTCGTTTCTATGTAATCTTTCGTTTGTTACTATGATATAACTGTTACTTATTTTTGGTGTAATATGAATAATAAACGCAACGTCCAAGTGGCTAAAAAAAATTGTCTCCTTTCAACAAAATCCGTTCAGGAGTTTTTGCGAGAAAGAGTAACAAACATACACACATTCAAACTTTCGCATTTATAATATTAAGTGTTTGGTCAATATTATGAGCGTTTTCTGTTAAGTTTTTATAGGATCTAGTAGCTAATCGTTATAGATAGGAGGATGATTGTTGGCGCGTAATTTTATTATTTATAACATAATGTCATGCCTGTATCCATCTGATTCCCGTACGATCAGGAAGAGGTGCAGGTACGTGGCCTCTTCCGCCTGATCTGTTATTTTTTTTTTCGCTTAAATCATGCGGAGGCGCCGAGCCACGCCGCTTTAAAGTTTAGGTCTATTAGGAAAGCGTCAATATGGCGCGCAAAATAACAATATCTCGCCTTTGACGTGCGTCGTCAGTGCGCTCGGCCGATCGGTATTGTCTTTTATTCATTATTTCTATACAAAGTAAACGGGGCGGGGCTAGAGAGCGTTTCTATGTTGCGAGTGCAAGCAAAAATTTGCTTACTGGTGATCAGGCGGGAGTGTCCACGATACCTAATAAAATATACCTAATTAAATAGTACAGCCACATTTCGCCACTTATGTTTAAATTCCATGAAATAGGGCCCCCCTATCAGCCTATCGCTATCAACCGGGCACAAATCCAGACTCCGGTTGCGAATGAGAAATTCATGATGGAAAAACCCAATGGCACTTTGCCCGATCCGGGAATCGAACCCAGGACCCCATGCTCGGCAGTCACGCTTGCGACCACTCGCCCAACGACCCAATTTATCTATATGTATAAAATGATAAACTGACGACTGACTGACTGGGTGACATATCAACGCACAGCCCAAACCGCGGGGTCTACAGATACCAAATTTGGCGAGCAGGTTCCTTATGTGGTCTAGGGGTGCACTAAGAAAAGATTTTTCAAAATTCACCCCCTAAAGGGGTTAAACGGGGTTCCAAAGTTTGTATGGGGAAACAAAATTAGTTAGACTATTTTATTCGAAACTTCACAGGAGGGTTCCTATTGATAAATGAGTAGAAACGGGTTTCAGGATTTTTCAGAATTCAACCCCTAAGAGGGGGAAATGGGGTGACAAAGTCTAAAACTCAATGCACAGCCTAAACCGCTGGGTCTACAGATTCCAAATTTGGCAAGTAGGTTCCTCATGTGGTCTAGGGGTGCACAAAGAAAGGATTTTTCAAAATTCACCCCCTAAGGGGGATAAACGGTGTTCCAGAGTTTGTGTGGGGAAACAAGGTTAGTTAGACTATTTTATTCGAAACTTCACAGGAGGGTTTCTATTGATAAATTATTAGAAACGGGTTTCAGGTTTTTTCAGAATTCAACCCCTAAGAGGGGAAAATGGGGTGACAAAGTCTGAAAATCAACATGGCTACATACGTACATAGTTTGTATGGTGGTTCGGGTCAGGTGTATTACAAAACAACGATTTTAAGATTGAATATGGCGGACCTGAAATATCATCATCTCCTGTTGGGGTGCGATGGGGTTGAAATGACTAAAAATCAATATGGGTGTCGGTACCGAGATTATCAGGGGTGCTGATTACGAATATGGCATTTATTTTGAGATCCATATGATGGTGATTGTGATAGTGATTGTGATAGTGATTGTGATAGTGATTGTGATAGTGATTGTGATAGGTGATTGTGATAGTGATTGTGATAGTGATTGTGATAGTGATTGTGATAGTGATTGTGATAGTGATTGTGATAGTGATTGTGATAGTGATTGTGATAGTGATTGTGATAGTGATTGTGATAGTGATTGTGATAGTGATTGTGATAGTGATTGTGATAGTGATTGTGATAGTGATTGTGATAGTGATTGTGATAGTGATTGTGATAGTGATTGTGATAGTGATTGTGATAGTGATTGTGATAGTGATTGTGATAGTGATTGTGATAGTGATTGTGATAGTGATTGTGATAGTGATTGTGATAGTGATTGTGATAGTGATTGTGATAGTGATTGTGATAGTGATTGTGATAGTGATTGTGATAGTGATTGTGATAGTGATTGTGATAGTGATTGTGATAGTGATTGTGATAGTGATTGTGATAGTGATTGTGATAGTGATTGTGATAGTGATTGTGATAGTGATTGTGATAGTGATTGTGATAGTGATTGTGATAGTGATTGTGATAGTGATTGTGATAGTGATTGTGATAGTGATTGTGATAGTGATTGTGATAGTGATTGTGATAGTGATTGTGATAGTGATTGTGATAGTGATTGTGATAGTGATTGTGATAGTGATTGTGATAGTGATTGTGATAGTGATTGTGATAGTGATTGTGATAGTGATTGTGATAGTGATTGTGATAGTGATTGTGATAGTGATTGTGATAGTGATTGTGATAGTGATTGTGATAGTGATTGTGATAGTGATTGTGATAGTGATTGTGATAGTGATTGTGATAGTGATTGTGATAGTGATTGTGATAGTGATTGTGATAGTGATTGTGATAGTGATTGTGATAGTGATTGTGATAGTGATTGTGATAGTGATTGTGATAGTGATTGTGATAGTGATTGTGATAGTGATTGTGATAGTGATTGTGATAGTGATTGTGATAGTGATTGTGATAGTGATTGTGATAGTGATTGTGATAGTGATTGTGATAGTGATTGTGATAGTGATTGTGATAGTGATTGTGATAGTGATTGTGATAGTGATTGTGATAGTGATTGTGATAGTGATTGTGATAGTGATTGTGATAGTGATTGTGATAGTGATTGTGATAGTGATTGTGATAGTGATTGTGATAGTGATTGTGATAGTGATTGTGATAGTGATTGTGATAGTGATTGTGATAGTGATTGTGATAGTGATTGTGATAGTGATTGTGATAGTGATTGTGATAGTGATTGTGATAGTGATTGTGATAGTGATTGTGATAGTGATTGTGATAGTGATTGTGATAGTGATTGTGATAGTGATTGTGATAGTGATTGTGATAGTGATTGTGATAGTGATTGTGATAGTGATTGTGATAGTGATTGTGATAGTGATTGTGATAGTGATTGTGATAGTGATTGTGATAGTGATTGTGATAGTGATTGTGATAGTGATTGTGATAGTGATTGTGATAGTGATTGTGATAGTGATTGTGATAGTGATTGTGATAGTGATTGTGATAGTGATTGTGATAGTGATTGTGATAGTGATTGTGATAGTGATTGTGATAGTGATTGTGATAGTGATTGTGATAGTGATTGTGATAGTGATTGTGATAGTGATTGTGATAGTGATTGTGATAGTGATTGTGATAGTGATTGTGATAGTGATTGTGATAGTGATTGTGATAGTGATTGTGATAGTGATTGTGATAGTGATTGTGATAGTGATTGTGATAGTGATTGTGATAGTGATTGTGATAGTGATTGTGATAGTGATTGTGATAGTGATTGTGATAGTGATTGTGATAGTGATTGTGATAGTGATTGTGATAGTGATTGTGATAGTGATTGTGATAGTGATTGTGATAGTGATTGTGATAGTGATTGTGATAGTGATTGTGATAGTGATTGTGATAGTGATTGTGATAGTGATTGTGATAGTGATTGTGATAGTGATTGTGATAGTGATTGTGATAGTGATTGTGATAGTGATTGTGATAGTGATTGTGATAGTGATTGTGATAGTGATTGTGATAGTGATTGTGATAGTGATTGTGATAGTGATTGTGATAGTGATTGTGATAGTGATTGTGATAGTGATTGTGATAGTGATTGTGATAGTGATTGTGATAGTGATTGTGATAGTGATTGTGATAGTGATTGTGATAGTGATTGTGATAGTGATTGTGATAGTGATTGTGATAGTGATTGTGATAGTGATTGTGATAGTGATTGTGATAGTGATTGTGATAGTGATTGTGATAGTGATTGTGATAGTGATTGTGATAGTGATTGTGATAGTGATTGTGATAGTGATTGTGATAGTGATTGTGATAGTGATTGTGATAGTGATTGTGATAGTGATTGTGATAGTGATTGTGATAGTGATTGTGATAGTGATTGTGATAGTGATTGTGATAGTGATTGTGATAGTGATTGTGATAGTGATTGTGATAGTGATTGTGATAGTGATTGTGATAGTGATTGTGATAGTGATTGTGATAGTGATTGTGATAGTGATTGTGATAGTGATTGTGATAGTGATTGTGATAGTGATTGTGATTGTGATTGTGATAGTGATTAAGATGATAATAATTGTGATGGTTTTGAAATTTGGCACATAGATAGTTTATAACCTTGATTATCATGTAGGATACTATTTATCCCTTTAGTATGATGCCGTGGGACAGTTACCGAACTTCACGCGGGCAACAGCTAGTTAATGATAAATCGAGTAAACACGAGAAACCTCACCATAAAACAACTTCTTATTTATCATTCTACCATTTTTAAGTACACAACGATTCAATTATTGCTAATTATATACACCACATTAGATAGATTGCTTACGTCCATATAAGCCTAGCCGTATATCACCTTAATAATTCCTAACACAATTACGTTTGATTTAGCCCATTAAAGCTACGACATCTACATTATATACATCCCTATACATTAGCCTACCATTTTTAAGTACACAACGATTCAATTATTGCTAATTATATACACCACATTAGATAGATTGCTTACGTCCATATAAGCCTAGCCGTATATCACCTTAATAATTCCTAACACAATTACGTTTGATTTAGCCCATTAAAGCTACGACATCTACATTATATACATCCCTATACATTAGCTAAACATAGGAAAGTGTACCACGGCCTTAATAGTCTATTCAGATTCAGTAATCGGTTAATCTTGCCGTGTGGTCTTGACTGCAAATAGGAACATTTCCTCCGGATATTGCTGGCGTTGATTATGGCAAAGATGGGGAGATACGCAGACACGTAGGTAAGATTGCCTTGCACCAATTTTCACTATCACGAGATGCCCAAATGAATGCCTAAATTAAAGCGTTTTGTTGGATTGCTACAGTGTAATAATGTTGCTTAGTCAAACGGGTTTGCACTTTACAACACAAATATCAAAGTAAATCTATGTGGAAAATATTACTCTAAACACTTCTTGGAGATATTTAGTACCCAAAACTACTGATGGAAGGAAAATATAGCTGCTTCATCGCAATTTAGATTCATCACCAGTTTGTAACAAATCTACTTGATCCTATCAAAATAAAGGGTAAGCAGACTTGTACATTTAAAATGTAATAAGAGAAAAAAATGGATTTATAAATGTGATTAAAAATACATCTAATTATAAAAGACCTACCTATCTCGCACTCTATGGAAAGTATGAAGGTGGTAGTATTATAGATCACGCACTTAGTTGGTGATAAATCAGATCAGCAAGGTAGGAGAGACAGGAACAGGGGGCCTAAAATGGCCGCTTTAGCAGAATCTTAATACGAATCACGTTAAAATTCTAAATTCTTAAAATGGATTTTATAGACGTAACTTATAAAGTCCATTTTAAGAATTTTAAATTTCTGACGTGATTCATTTAAGATTCTGCTAAAGCGGCCATTTTAGACCCCCAGGCATCAGGGTAATTCTGCTGGAAGGGCGTCGTGCATTTCTCTGAGAACTGCACGACGCCCTTCCCCTATATGCTTACGATTGTACAACACTATACAGTTTTGCCAATTGCTGAATTAAGAGACCACCCTTGTTTGTCTATACAATAGGAATGACAATTAAATGAAGGTGCTGAACGTGAGCATTCGCTACACGAACATTTGTTTCACGAATGAATGTTCGCTGCGTAAAATATAGTAAATAAATAAAATAAATAAATATCGCTGCACTTTAACAGACAGCGCCATCTAATGCCACACTAAGCAACGAGCCTTGTGTCCTGGACACCGGGTAGTTGATATACTACATAACATATATACTTCTTGTTTTGTAAATACATACTTATTATACATATAGTAGTAGTATTTCAGGAAAAAGTACATTGCCAGAAGAGTTCTGGCTGCGAGAATAATTATAGTGATCGTGCTCAGCCGCTCCATGTGTCTTTCGATGTCCTTCAGATTGGCGTCTTTGTTTTCCGCCGGCAGCATTTTGATTTAGGAATACCTCGTCCTTTTCTACCTTGAAGATAAGGACGAGGTATTTAACATTTTGACAATCGCTGCGCAACAAAAACTTTGCTTAATCTGCCCCTTGGCAGACCCTAAGGAAGGATCGCCAAGAAATGTTGGGGGTTCTAGGGTCGATTAAATCAGACAACCAACTAGATCGAATGTGCTTTAATCCCTAAATAAGGGGAATATATTGTATAATACGTATTAAAGTAAAGTGCTTATTTAGCTTGAATTTATACTGATATACTAAAGGAGCGTACTTACTACGTTATACACTAAAGCTAGGGAGCATACATACACCTTTTCTTTTTTTTTTCGGATGGGAATCATAAAATGACTCCTCCCGCTCTGGGCGGAGCAGGAGGGAGTGTCAGACTTTTACTGACCTAAACCCATCCATGTTCCTTCATCGCCCTTTGTGTTCCGGGGCCACGGTATCTCTTTCGAACAGTCCCGCAACCCCGCCTGGCATCGCGGATTGAGGCGCGCGTGGAACACGAAAGCGCCGTCGACACGGCCTGTCGGACGGCGAGCTAGCCCATAGCTCCACGTGGCCCCCGACGCCGGGGCGTCTCCCGCGGCGGCCGGGACGTGAGGTTCTCTCCCTGTCACGTTCTGCCACCTCCTTCGCTAGCATAACTGCTTCGCAAAAGGAGGTGACGGCGTCCCATTCCGTCTCGCTCCTGACCATGGATTGAACCAGGGCAGGAAGCGAGAGGTCGCCGCCACCGATCGCCATTTTAAGGACATGGCGGTGCTCCGCCCAAGCAGGACACACCTCCACGGTGTAGCATACATCACCTCACTTGCAAATCGAGTATTCGTGGTGACCACTGTCCTTTGTATTGTAAAAGTAGACCAACCGAATCATAAGTATGATAAACTTATATTGTTCCCATTACTGGGACACAACCCACCTTTAAATAAGAGGGAATGGACTGAAGGGAAGGGATAATCTACCATCGTGTGTTTATTGGGCTCTTTAATAAACTGATCCCACACAGGTGGATCCCGCGGGATCAGTCAACCTAATGCATTTTTGAATTGGTCAACTGATCCCGTTGACCAATTTTATGATTTGTGTAGTCAAGTAGAAATGTTTCTTGATATTAATTTATTGGTGTCAGTGTTTTGAAGCAAGTGATAATTATAAAATACGCACATGAATCCGAAAAATTTGAAGTGCGTGTTTTGGGTTCGAACTCGAGAACTATGACTTGGTAGTCCGACGATCAGACCACTATAGTTGGTGCCAGTTAAGATCGCAATAGCGGTCATTGCCCTTTCCCTAATATCTCGTACGAATTAAAACAAATGAACCATGTATCGTTTTTTATTTTTAAAAAATGTTGAAGATAGATGACGATTCAAGACTTGAACAGGCTTAAGTTAAGAACTTTAATAAATGTGACCCACCTACATTTATTAAAGTTGTGTGTGTGTCTGTGTGTAATGACCACTTTTGCGATCTCAACTGGCACGAACTATAGACTATCCCTGCTATCAATAGTGAGATTAATACAAAGCACTGTAATCTAATACGTTTGTCAAACGTGGAATAAACACAATCTCACCACAAGCAATAAGGATATCCTATAAAACGCTTATATTTGGCAGTCTTCAGCTGATATAACAGTAATGAATAGGAAAACATTATTATACCCAAGCCGACATTATTAAACAAGATACATGTCACATTAGTTGTGACACAATACAGCCGAGAGGAAACAACATGGCCGACATTTTGATTTAATGAACATGAACATATATGTTTCTGTGAGGAAATAAGCGTTGATTAGGGAGACAAGGTTAGAGTGACACAAGTAATGAGACTGTTCATCTCTAGCTGTACAAGAATATTCTGGCACGTAAACAAAATCAGAATTAAAGTCCCCATCTGATTTTTTCACCAAAATAAAAATAATGAACTTGTAGCTAGACGTGAAAACTCCAAAGCTGGTCCTAGTTCGACCTAACCCCATTCAATAACTATTTCATAAAAATTCATTCAATGTAGAGGGTTGTACTGATGATTTTAATGACTAATATTAGGGTAAAACATTATTTTACAATTTACTGTTTTATGTAGCATGTTTTTGGTGAAACGGAATGCACTGTCAAAACACACCGTCCGGTATTGACGTCAAAGTTCATTGTGTCAAAAAAACACTTTTATTTAAAAAGTGCTAATTTCACTAAAATTTCATTATAATATTGTAATTGCAATTTTTATTTGAATAAAGCACATACATTTGGTAAAATTATTTTATTAAGGCCAAAAAAGATGTAAACAAGGAAGATTGTGGATAATGACGTCACATCATGGCCGCGACAGCTACGGACGTTTGAACTGTCGTAGAAAATTGCAGGAGATTAATATTATTTTTGTGCGACAAGCAGTAGTTGAACTTAACTTTTAATGCTTTTCCTGGGTTGATATTTGGGTTAAATTTGAATTTCGCTGGCTACTCTGAATGGTTTCAAACTAATTGGGAAGGAATATGGGGCTCTAAGGGCTACCCACACTATAGACAAGACTGACTTTAGACAGACAAGTTCCCTACTAGTGCGAGCGAGAATACATAGTCTGTCTCGTTCGCACTAGTAGGGTAATTGTCTATCTATAGAATTTGACTAGACCCAAGATCTACTGTTTACTGACGAAACCCTGTGCGATCTTCCAATTACATACTTCTTGAAATCTTAAATCTTCTTCTTCATATAGCGTGTCGATGGCAATCTAAATTGCCCACGATATTAAGTGCCCCATCGTTTGTGGAACAGCACCACATTTACACTCCAGGGAAGAGTCATTAATGAATCTCCACCTGAGCAGGTTTTCCTTGCTGTGGCCAACCTGGGTCCGGAGTCTATTTAAGGACTTCCAGGTCAGCCATGGCAACTCATGTATACAGGTGGGAAATTATCAGCAGGTGGAACGAATGGGATTGGTAAGGATGCACTGCCTCGCCATAGCTCGCCACTGAGTAGGGTGACACACTTCAGAAAGCTGTTTCGGCTTTTCAGCCTTTGCGATACGAGGGTATTCAGATGTGATGAGATGGTGTCGTGTGTCTGAAACCATTTTGGCTCTTTCGCTAGAGCTTGTCACTGTTCTGCGAACTTCTGGTGGTGCTATTCCTGCCAGTGGGGACAGCATCTGTACCGGGGTGGGCTTAAGGTAAATCTTAAATAAAACAGCATAGACACGCTTCCCGCTTCCCGCTTATTATTCATTGCGTGCCGAAAACAAAAGAGAGCTATACTGCGTAGAAGAGAGGATAAACAACGTGACGGAACTGCGATTGAAAAATGATACAAGATGATGCGTGTAGCAGTTTGTAACTACGTTGCGCAGTCTTATCTACGTATTTATATTTTTGCCTTGCCACGATCGACTGGACTAATAGTTGGACTAATAGCCGGTCGATCGCGATCGACCGGTCGATCGCAATCGACCGGTTGGCCACCCTTGCTATAGACAATCTTGTCTATAGTGCGGTAGCCCTAAGTTTCGATCTGTTAGTCTCTTTTTGTCGCCGAATACTGTCATTGAAAATTATTGGATTAAAATTGATCAGCAATTAATATCAGAAGGGCTTGTTTAAAGCAAATCTACATCAATTAATTAAACGATTTTATAATGTCACTTTTAGTTTCATAAAAGGGGTGTATTACGTACGTCAGCTTCCGTAAGTTGTAACTTCAATTACAATGATTAAGCACGACTGGGGACGGCAATGAAAACAAAAACAGAGAAGTACGAACAGTAATTAATTGTAAGGTTTGACCACAGTGTGGGAGGAAGCGATTTGATTTATGTACTTTTGACTGTTAATTAAGGATTTTTGTGTTAATTTTATCGGACTTTGATGGAATATCCGTTTCCGTCCGGTTCAGTAAAATAGTAGGTATCCTTTCTGTTGGAGGCTGCTATTATTCTGAGGTTGAAAGACAGACAAAAAAGACAAAGATAAAACAGAACAGACAAAACAAGCAATAACAAAAAAAAACAAACAAAAACGCAGACAGAAAAAATGAAAAAAACACGAAAAGAGAAAAAAAACAGTTAAAAAATAGACAAAAAAAAAACAAAAAAAAAAGCACAGACAGACAAAATGTCAAAAAAAAAAACACAAAAAGAAAGAAAATTATTTGAGACAGACAAAAGACAGTCAGACAGTTGAGGGTCCTTTATGGATACCTTGATTATTTCAAGTGTAAAATACTAAACAATAACAACACAAGTGTTGAGTCCGAAATCTGCAGTGACTAGACCTTTAACAACTAGTCCAAAGCTAGGCGTAACTAGTCCGTGTTGATTTTGTACATCTAAGCTTAGCAGAGTGCCTAAAATGTACATTTAAGTTTAGCAGGGGGCATAAAATGTATATTTAAGCTTAGAAAGAGGCCTAAAATGTACATCCAAGCATAGTAGATCTTGTTACATAACGACCATAATAACTTTGAACTTGCAGATAGAATTAGACATATTCTATTCTATCTCAATTCTACGGGCCTTTTTTTTCGGATGGAACATCATTAAATGAGTCCCGCTCTGGGCGGAGCGGAAGGGAGTGTCAGACTTTTTCTGACTAAAATCCATCCATGTTCTTTCATCGCCTTGTGTGTTCCGGGGCCACAGTATCTCTTTCAAACAGCCCCGGCAGGCATCGGCCCTTGCGGACCCCTTCCTTTAGCTGACTCTCTTTCAGGCGCGCGTGGAACACGAACGCGCTGTAGACACGGCCTGTCGTCATAAGACGGACGGACGGCGAGCTAGCCCATAGCTTACCATCCAACTCTACGGGCCTCATGGCACAAAACATCTTACTCAAAACAAAATGAAAATGTTTTGAGTGGACGTTGATATACTACGATATCAACTGTAACGACTTATTTGCAGACAGGATTAAGGAAGGCTATCTCAGCCCTTAAAGCCAAATGACAGAAAGACTTACTCAAAATTCAAACCGCGTCGCCGATCTCAGAACATTCCTCACCAGAGCAGTAGTGTCGGGGGCCTATTTACTCCAGATAAATAATGTAAGGTCTACCTCCCACGGGGACCATTAGCTGGACCACACGTCCACTATTGTGTCGACTCGCTTTTGTTGCCAAACTTTAGTAAAAGCTGAATATTCTGTAATGGAAAATCTTTTTGGTATGACTTAATTACTTTGCTCTGAGCTCGTGACGTAATAAAGGGTGCTCGAGAACTCGGAGGAGCTCGAGGCTAAATAATAACAGCCGCTCAGGTTAATATTTAAGTTAAACCGAGCTTGCAGTTGGTTAGTGGATGGGTGACCACCCTTACATTCCGAGTTTACTCCGCGCCTAGAACAGCAAATTAAGCCGTTGATCCCGGCTGTCATTTGTTGATCTTTGACAGTATGGCGCGAAAGTCTGACAAACAGGCTTACCAAGAAGTATCGTATTACCCAGTACTGGGTAATCGTTCACACAGGTATGTTAACGTGAAATTAAAATTACCAGTATCACACGTAACTTATCCGTCCCTGATTAAATCTTTTAATCATGATCTGTCGAATGACCAATTTGGTCGAGACGCCATTGTTTAACTATTGTAAAGATAAAGATATATTTATTGCGTAACTGCGTACATTAAGTTCTTATTAATAAACATTACATTTATGGTTTCAACAGTCTACCCAAGTCGGATATGCAATAGTATTTTAAGAAATTAGGTTCTAACCAATATTATTTTTTATCAAAAAACTCAATCATGCAGATTTTAATATAAAATACATTATTCATTAACATTTTTTTCAATTTATTTTTAAACATATTTCCATTTAATTGCTTAATTGCCGGTGGTAAATGATTGTACACACGAATAGCAGTAACATATGTACTTTTATAATACATCATATTGTTAATAACTGGTAAATTAATGTCATATTTATATTGTTTCCGAATGTTTCTATTAGAATTTGATTTAAAATTAAAATATTGCATATTGTTTTTAACAAATAAACATAATTTGAGTATATAAATACCAGTCAGTGTCAGGAAACCCTCCGTTTTAAAGACATTTCTTAATGATTCGGTACTATGCATGTTATATATTGTCTTAATACATTTCTTTTGGAGAATGAATGTGGATTGTACGTTTGAGTTCCCCCAATATATGACACCGTAAGTTAACAGTGGGTACACATTTCCAAAATAAGCATTTCTCGTAACACTTGGATTTGTAGTTTCTGCCAGAACTGACAATGCGTAGCAAGCACTGGATATTCTTTTATTAATCTTTTCGATATGAGTGCCTTCCAGTTTAAATGTTGATCTATTGTAACTCCTTAGAATTGTGTGTCTTTTACTTCTTCAACCGACGTATCAGACATGGTTACATTTAATTTAGTAGGTTTACTTTTATAATTTCTAAATTGAATCTATTTGGTTTTTGAGACGTTGACTTTTAAGTTTATTGACTGCAACCAATCGGTCACAGTTATTAAAGTTCTATTTATTTCAGTTTCGTAAATGAGGTCATTGGAATATTCATTTGAAATAAATATAGTTGCGTCGTCAGCATACATTACGCAAAAATGTTCAATTATATTTGGAAGCTCGTTGATATACAATAAGAACAAGGGAGGTCCTAATATACTGCCTTGCGGTACGCCTAGTATTACAGATTCAAATTTAGATGTCCCCCCGGATGTGACCCCCACCATTTTTGTACGTTCATTATATACCTCAATAACAGTGCCTTGCATTCTATTATTTAAATAATTCTCAATTAATTTAAGTGCTATACCTCTTATTCCTTTACCTTCTAATTTATCAAGCAAAATGTCTACTTCGTGGACAGATCATGGGAAAATATAATACTTCTGCCTTCTCATATTATCTCCTGTCACATAAATGGCAACACAATGAACACGCAAAAGGGTATCCCTTTACGAATAAAGGGCTGAAAATAACAAAGATACCGACCTTTGCAGGCCAACCCTTTGTATGTAAGGACCCTCTTACTTCTTAAGTATGGCCTTAACGATATTGTCATTGCATGTATATTTGTGTGTTGTTGGTTTACTATCATTTCATTGCGTTGTTATTATGTTGCAGTGTGGATTATTTTTTACACGGGAAACCTCGAATTTTGCCCACATGGTGAGTTTCACCGTTACACACTTAATAGTTAAATATTTACTCAGCTGTTGCTTTCATCAGTGTAAAATTATTACAGGAGCTCTAAACCTATTTTTAAATAAAAGTAATTAAGCCTCAGTTACTCCTTATAACATCTGCATCTGCTAGTAAACGTCCCGTCAAAATCAGTCCAGCCGTTTTGAAGATTAGCCGGAACCGACATACAGACAAAACACATAGTAAGTACTTTCATATGCATGCAGTAAAAAGCTGTAGTCTCAAACCAAATAAAAAACGAAAACATAGCGCTGCGAACAATCAAGTGAAGCCAGCACAAAACTAAGCTCCGCTCTGTGCGTACACGCTCACACGCACACATTTACATCAAACTACAATTAAACTAAGCTCAAAAAATGCACACATGTTGACGAAACCGGCTTCACTTTATTGTTCGCAGCGCTGTGTCTTGGTTTTTTATTTGGTCTGAGGCTGTTTTTTTGAAATTGCAACCAGACACTTCAGTTTCGTTTATTTTTAAGTTTAGAATATGTGCATAGATTAAAATAAACTATGTTTCACTTAGAGTTCATTAATTACCTGTGTGTAACAACTTGTTACAGCAGCAGTGGATATATTCAACATTGAGGAGTTGAACATCATTTATACCTGAACAGCTATTGCCCGAGGCTTTGACCACGAGTATGTTGAAAATTATCCCTTGGAAACTTAACTACTACATAATATCACGCTTGTAATCTCGGAAGGGTTAAGCAGAGGTGTACCCATTAGTACAACCACATTTCGCCATTTATGTTTACGCCCCTTGTTATATAGGGGCTTTGCCATCAACCGGTCATAAATCCAGACTCCGTGGCTGCTACTAAGAAATTCACGAGCCAATAACAATTTTGCCCAACCTGAAAATCGAAGACAAGACCAAAGAAATCATGCTCAGCACTCGCGATTTCAACCGACTAGACTATGAAGATAAAAACAAATATCTTTTGCTGATCCTTTTAACTTAGGTCAAGTTCTACCTGTGTTCCTCATGCAAACCAGTAGGGCTATTACGTCTCTCTGTTGACAGCTCGATAGTAACTGGGCTCAGTGTCCATCAATTAACTGTCAAATGGTTAGTTTCGTATTATGTATGACCCTGTTAGTCACCGTAAAGTGATATCCACTCAGTGTGCTAAGTAATACCAATATTATGACATTGACGGTTGTCATCAAAGTTCGGTGTACAACGAAGCTTGATTGTCTCTGGATATCAGAAAGATACGTAATACGCTTTTAAATGTGACGAAAAATTAACAGAGAGACTGAATTAGCTTTGTATTTATTTAATTCCATTAATAACCGCCGTGCTTGCCTAGGTTGGTCTGTGGATGGGTGATCACCCTTTGCATACCGAGTTTCCTCCGTACCTCGGAAAGCACGTTAGCCGTTGGTCCCGGCTGTAATTTGTAGTCTGTGTCTTTGACAGTCGTTACAGGTAGTCAGTGGCTCAAAAAGTCTGATAACCAGTCTTACCAAGGGGTATCGTATTACCCAGTTCTACTTGGGTTGTGGAGGTCAGAAAGGCAGTCGCTCCATGTAAAATACTGGTATTCAGCTGTATCCGGTTAGAATGGAAGCTGACCCCAACATAGTTGGGAAAAGGCTAGGCTGATGATGAATAACACCGCCATACTGCCACATTTAACCCGTCTGCCTTCAAAGGAAGAGTGAACAGGCATATTCTGGGCACGTTCGTTCCATCATAGAGCTCATCCATCGCTTTCTATGGCGGGATTGAGGTCAATAACCCTGGCCTATTTTGTGATAATAAATAAAAAACATCAGTAATCCTGCGATTCGATTCAATTCGGAACATTTCTATATAATTTCTCCTTATTTACTCTATTTTTCAAAGAAAAAGTACAATCTCAAACAATCCTCAAACATTTCCCCGGTACCAGGGTCGCAGAAACTACAAGAGGTATCGATTGAACAACACGTGTAAACAAAGAGTTCTTTCTGTTGTGCTCGCAAGTAACGGAGGTGTTGGCGCGAACACCGGATATTGCGTTGTTCTGCGCAGGAAACGGGCCTCCTTCTGCCATTGTTTCGCTTTGTTACTAGGGGAACACGATAAATGCAGAGCTGTGAATGTGCAAAGAAAATTAAGTAGTTGATATGATATAAACGGAAGAAGAAGTTTGATTTTTTCACAGCTTCAAGGTACTGTATACAAT
Source organism: Xestia rhomboidea (assembly GCA_963853795.1). NCBI lineage: Eukaryota > Metazoa > Arthropoda > Insecta > Lepidoptera > Noctuidae > Xestia > Xestia rhomboidea. The sequence goes on from OY970776.1 coordinate 12,321,201, forward strand.
TTCATCTCGATACCGTTTCTGAGATAAAGGGTCTTGACAGACAGACGGACAGTCGGAAAACAAAGTGATCCTATAGGGATTTCGTTTTTTCCATTTGAGGAACGGAACCCTAAAAATGATAATATGTCGTCGAAAATGAAGTAAGTGAAAAAAAACACTATCTGCAGTACTTATTTCAATTTTATGTTGCATATTTCGACGATTTGAATAATCGTGTCTCTAGTTATAAAGCACGCAGTATTTTTACAAAAAAATCCATACACTCAATTATTAAAGCGTTATAACATTCAAGGCTTGGGGTCTAGACGCAACCTACTGATGGCCATGATGCTGCATGGTCTGTGTAATAACAGATTTGATTTTCCTGATAATACTAATAACCAACATTGTGCCTAGAACTGTGATGCGCCGAGAGGCGCGCGTGCCCCGGCTGTAATGTTCCACACAGCAAGGTGTAGAACTTACGCTGGCACACAGGCGCCTCTCCGACACATCGTAGATACCTACGTATACGTAGGTATCTACGATGCGTCGGACATTTTATCGTACTTGATATTTACACATTTTATCGTACTTGATATTTTTGCGCTCAAACACTTTAAGTTCAAAAGTATGGCTAATGAATCCATAAGGTAGCTAAGCCTGCCGGGGCTGCGGGACTATTCGAAAGAGATACCGTGGCCTCGGAACACAAAGGGCGATGAAGGAACATGGATGAGTTTTAGTCAGTAATAGTCTGACACTCCCTCCTGCTCCGCCCAGAGCGGGAGGAGTCATTTGATGATTTCCCATCCGAAAAAAAAAAAAAAAGTTAGCTATCTGATACCTCTTACATATGAGTTTTTACTTTAACTTTCTGTATTATTAATGAACGCATTTAACTAAGTATTTTCTTAACATTAGTTCGCGGATATTGGTGTGGGTTACACGTTTATTTAGTTTTAAACTTATTCTGTCATACTTCCATTGTAATGTAATAAAGTAAAATAAAAAAACAAATCCTTCGAAGTTTCGGGGAAGCATCGATACAACAAATGTTTACCCGTTCAAAGGGTAAGAGTAAACAAAGACTAAGGCTGTTACTATCTACCCGGTGCGAGGATGAAGCGAAGTTATAAAGCGGTGTGTAAACGCTGGTTTCCACTGAAGCAGTGCGGGAATGCGTAGCAAGATTATGGAACGGTGCAAAGCTGTTGTTGTCTAGCTATAGATTCCTATATCGTTTTGCACTAATTTCTCTATCGCGAGGAATATCGCTTCCCATAGCCTTCCATTCTTCTCTCGGCGCGGTTTTCTCTGGTCAATCTTTCAGAAAGGCCTCCAGGTCGTCACACAAGCGTTTTCTAAGCCTCCCTCAGCGACGACGCCCGTCTTCTAGCACCCACTGTGTGTGTGTGGCGACTTATTTGTGTAAAAGTTACAAAATTCTAAACGTCTAAATCGCGAAATCTTTCGCTTTACTAAACGAAAAAGCTAGAATTAAAAATAAGTTATTAAAAAAAAACGCAAAATACGCGCTTGGACGTGGAGTTCCGGACACCAGCCCGTTATACAATAAAAAACAAAGATTGTTTTTTTTTTGCATTTCGAAATACTAACCCTCTTCCATCAAACCACTAAGTAAGGCATCTTCTTCTTAGTCGAAGAGTCGTACTAAGCGCTCCCCCCAACGTTTATTATGCGCAAAGTCAAAGTGTGGTACTCTCTGCCGACTTCTGTATTGCCTTCCATATTTAACCCGTCTGCCTTCATAGCAAGAGTGAACAGGCAACTTCTGGGCACGCTTCGTTCCATCATAGACCTCATCCATCGTTTTCTATCAGGCGTGGTTGAGGTCAGAAGCAGGCCCATTTTGAAAAAAAAAAAAAACTAGTGGCACTCTTGGCAGAGACTGCTCTGCCAAGAGTGCCACTATTTTTTATTTTTTGTCATCCCGTGGTCATCCCGTTGCTACTTTTAGGGGCCGATGTGATTAGCTTCACGATCATTCGTCACTTCTCCCTGCTGGCTGAACTCCTGGTACAAGACTGGGGCGTAGTAATCCTCATCATCCCATGCCGCTTTTCCCAAGCATTTTGGGGTCGGCTTCCAGTCTAGCTGGATGTAGCTGAATACCAGTACTTTGCATGCAGCGACTGTCTATCTAACCTCCACAACCAAGTTAGTACTGGGTAATACGATACCGCTTGGTAAGACAGGTTAAAGCAGCAGACTTTCAGACCACTGACTACCTGTTAAGACTGTCAAAGATCTAGAAATGACAGCCGGGACCAACGGCTTATCGTGCTTTTCGAGCATGGAGGAAATTTGGTATGTAGTGGATGGTCACCCATCCACAGACCAACCTACGCAAGCGCGGCTTAACCTGAAGATTAATCCAAGCGGCTGTTATGATATTATTCATCTAGCCACGAGCTCCTCCTAAGTAATGATATTGGAGGATTTTTCATCCGCCTAGCTTGCTCGCACATCTCTGGTAGAACCCAGCCTTAGGGTAAACATTGAGGTAACTGATAATGTTACTCTTCAAACAAGGAATGAAAACACTGTGGTGAACGGTAAATATCAGTCTTGTTTATGTTATCCTAGTATTATGTGCAATGTATTGGGAATTTTGATCGCTTTGTGTTGGTGTTGGTAACTATTATTGTTGTGGTTAATAATCCTACCCACGATTACAATGCTATTATAGGGAGAAGGCCTAAGCTCCATCAGCCAGTGGTGAAGTTATTGACTTATTGTAGAACTAGCTGTGTATTACTCCCCTAATCGAATCATTCAATTCAATTCAAAACATTTATTTCAGACTTTTTGGTCCATACAGTGTTAGTAGTACATCAACATGACTTAGAGCTATGTTAGTAACTCACAAATACAACAAATAAGAGAAAAAACGCCCGTCAGCCTACAATATGTGCAGCCCAATCGAATGCCTCCAAATAGGACTATGGATGTAGTCTGCAATTACCCTCAGGTAGCTGTTGGGACTGCTCCTCACCCTCCGCATCAGCGATGCTGCTCTTTTACGTATAATGGAGTGAAAGCCGTCCACTTGAGCTATATTAATAAGAATAATTTACTTACAACTAAAATTGTTCGTATGCCTGAAGAGTTAGGCAGAGGTTTACCTTTAATGGGCCTGTGGACGGGGAGCTATGGGCTAGCTCGCCGTCCGTCCGTCTCATGACGACAGGCCGTGTCGACGGCGCGTTCGTGTTCCACGCGCGCCTCAAAGAGAGTCAGCAAAAAGGAAGGGGTCCGCAAGGGCCGATGCCTGCTGGGGCTGCGGGACTCGTGGCCCCGGAACACAAAGGGCGGTGAAGGAACATGGATGGGTTTTAGCCAGTAAAAGTCTGACACTCCCTCCTTCTCCACCCAGAGGGCTAATTCACGTAATTTTATGACGCGCCGATGAAGTTGTAGTGCAGTGGCAGTTAAGTTCGAATTCGAGTAATAAACGGTATTCTTGTAATCTTTGAACTGTGCGTAAGCTGCGCGTGAACTGCACGTCAACTGTACGACAGCCAAACTCTACCAAACTTACTTATGGTGTGACCATAAGAGAGGAAAAATATTACTCACTAAATAATCGAATAGAATTGATTACATTTCAGTGAATATGACGTTATTAAAATAACACCCCAGCACAGATTTTAGTGCTTTTTCTTACTTAGTAGAATACCAATCATGTTGCGTTCCTAAGCACGCACCAAAGACGCGCAACAGTAGAATGCCGTTTTGATGCGCTCGCGTGACGCGAACTTGACGCGAGCGTGTCTGACAGCGGTAGAGAATACGGAAAGCGTTGTTTTGATCGAAACTTAACTGCAACTGCACTGCAACAGCACTTCTTAAGTTACGTGAATTAGCCTACAGAGCGGGAGGAGTCATTTGATGATTTAACATTCGAAAAACAAAAAAAGAGCTTCAGCAAACATCGCTGACGCACTGCAGTAGCGAGGCAAACAGCAACCTGAAAGCATTATTATATTGGACCCATTAACAATTTCAAGGGTTTTATTTTTTGCACGGAACCCTAATTCTGTTTCTAAAATAAAAGTAGCCTAAGTTTTTCTTATAACATCAGCTATCTGCCAGTAAAAGTCCCGTCAAAATTGGTCCAGCCGTTTCGGACATATGCCGGAACAAACAAACCAAATTTAGACTACGTGTATTACCTAGGAATCGCGCTATATTCTGCCAATTTTCAGATAAAAAATAGCATTTCGACTTTTTGATAAACCTCTAAGTTTCATACAAAGCTTGTTCATAATAAGCTCTCATATATGAGACAGACTTCATATTTCAATAAAACTTTTATTTGTTTAGGAAAGTTGCACGGATGAAGTTGATAGGTAGCAAGCTTATGAAATACATGGTACTTGAAGTTAGAGCATTGAAAAGTTGATGGATTATTAGAATACGTACAAACAGTTGGAAGTTTATTATGATGAGTTACGTATTATTCAGTTAGTAGTTTGCTGCATAGTTGCTATTGATGCAAAGTAAATGCGATCTACATAAATAACTTCTATCCAATATAATGATCATCACCTGCCTAGCCTTTTCCCAATTAATGTTGGTAGGCTTCCAGTCTAACCAAATGCAGTAGAAAAAGCCAGTATTTTTCTGGGAGAGACTGTCTATCTGACCTTCACAACCCAGTGAAGGTAATATCGATATCCCTTGGTAAGACTGGTTCCTGTATTCCCCGTAATCTGTGTCCCCGTCACGGGGACAACAGAACGTCACATAATTTCTTACTGTTGTCCCCCATAAGTACATATGAGCAACGGGGACAACTAACAGTTAAAATTTCACGTATCGCTGTCCACTTTAAATTTATATTTATTTTTTAAACGTGGGTAATTTAGCGCGGCAAGCCTAAAACTAAAATGAAACATATCGATATCGATTCTGTTGTGTACAAACTAAACTTAATTTAGGCTATGGCTATCTTTTTCACTCTAATAAAACGAGAAAGAGACGGACGTAATTTAGAGCTGTCAAATTTAATTCGAATTAATATTTCCATGCAAATGAAGGGTGCACGTAAAAACATGTCGACTAAAAGCGGTGAAGCGCAAGGCATTAACATAAAGTAAAGTAGTAAAGTTTGACATCTCTAACTTAGTTCATAGCTATAGCCGTCCTTTACTCGCACTGCCTTTTAGTAAAAGATAGCAATAGCCTAAATTATGTTTAGTTTGTGCACAACAGAATCGACACCATCGTCAAAGTTAAGGGTTGTCTAACTTTCGGGTAACTGACTACCTGTAACGACTGTCAAAGTTCTACAAATGACGAAAATAAATCGATAATCATCAAAGATTGACCCAAGCTGCTGCTATTATTTAGCCAGCTCATCATTACATGTATTACATGCGGAGCTGTGTCAATTCATCATCATCATCATCATCATCATCATCAGCCTATTAATGTTCCCACTGCTGGGACACAGGCCTCCTCTCTATGAAAGGGAATGGGCTGTAATCCACCACGCGGGCCCAGTGCGGATTGGTAGATTTTACATGTCTTTGAATTATGGTTCTAGGATATGCCGGTTCATTGCACAAGTCCGAGGCCATGTGCTTTCATGGGCCTCGGAACGCGCCACCTCCGGGATCCGCAGTGATGGCGGGAGGGGTTTCCATCGGCGTCGAGTCGACGCTGAAGTACCTGGGACTTGTCCTCGACAGCCGGTGGAACTTCGTGGAGCACTTCCGACGTTTGGCCCCCAAACTGGAGCGGACAGGGGCTGCCTTCAGGCGGCTCCTGCCCAACCTGGGGGGGCCGAACGCCTCCTGCCGGAGGCTCTACGCGGGAGTCGTGCGGTCCATGGCCCTTTACGGGGCCCCGGTGTGGGCACGTTCATTGAAGCGGCGTGCCGCCCACCACTTGAACGTGCCCCAGAAGGTGGTAGCCGTAAGGCTGGTCCGGGGCTACCGCACGATCTCCCGCGAGGCGGCGAACCTCCTTGCCGGATTGCCGCCATGGGATCTGGAGGCAATAGTCCTCGCGCGCCTACATGAGTGGCGCGCGGAGGCGCTACGCCGGGGGGAAACTCCGCTGCCGCGGCAAATTGTCGCTCAGCGGACGGACTTCCGGCGGGATCTCATGGCGACATGGAGAGAGCGACTATCGCAACCCCGTGCAGGGCACGCCACAATAGTGGCGATAAGTCCCCTCTTTGAGGAGTGGCTGGAGAGACGCCACGGCGTCCTCACCTTCCGCCTGACGCAGGTTCTTACCGGACACGGATGTTTCGGTAAGTTCCTGCATCGAATCGGGCGGGAGGAAACGCCCGGGTGCTATCACTGTGAGGATAGGCCGGAGGACACGGTGGAGCACACTGTGGAGGTGTGCCCCGCTTGGGTGGAGCACCGCCGTGTCCTCGAGGTGGCGATCGGCGGCGGCGACCTCTCGCTCCCGGCCCTGGTTCGTGCCATGGTCCGGAGCGAGACGGAATGGGACGCCGTCACCTCCTTCTGCGAAGCAGTCATGCTAGCGAAGGAGGTGGCGGAACAGGACAGGGAGAGATCCTCACGTCCCGGCCGCCGCGGGAGACGCCCCGGGCGTCGGGGGCCACGTGGTGGCTTCCGGCCACCGTAGGCGCGGGCCTGTGGACGGGGAGCTATGGGCTAGCTCGCCGTCCGTCCGTCTCATGACGACAGGCCGTGTCGACGGCGCGTTCGTGTTCCACGCGCGCCTCAAAGAGAGTCAGCAACAGTGAAGGGGTCCGGAAGGGCCAAAGCCTGCCGGGGCTGCGGGACTATTCGAAAGAGATACCGTGGCCCCGGAACACAAAGGGCGATGAAGGAACATGGATGGGTTTTAGTCAGTAAAAGTCTGACACTCCCTCCTGCTCAGCCCAGAGCGGGAGAAGTCATTTGATGATTTCCCATCCGAAAAAAAAAAAAAAAGGATATGCCGGTTTCCTCACGATCTTTTTCTTCACCGTTTTGAGAGCAGCGGTTAAATTACACAAAGTAACGCGCCTGCCTGGGTTCGAACCCACGAGTTACTGTTCGTAAGTCGGTGCCGCCACCAGTAGACCACCGCTGCTCTAAATATGAGTTACGCAATTATAAACATTGTACATACATTATAACTCGCCGCCAGAAAAATATACGAAAAATAAAATTATGTAGGTTTGTCAAATAAATTGAAATTCAACTCCAAACTTATGTACAAGGACCACAAATTAACTACATACATTTGAGTAATTACTCGGTCTGAACATCCCTCGTTAAAATGAGACCGTGCCAATTATGAACTACCCTGTATACGGCACTAATTATAATTAATTATATTAACAAGTTACAAAGCTGGAGGAACTCGGCTTTGGTTCATATGATATTATTAGTTGAAGAGGAGTTATATTTCTGTTAGTAAAGTTAGGGCAATTGATGTTAAACTAATTTACTTACTCGCATAAACTTGGCCTTTGACTAACATTCAAAAGTCCAAACTCAAGGTTTTGCCAACGTGGTATGGAGCGGAGTATCTTAGGTGTACAATTAACTGATCGCATTCGGAACACTACACTGCGATCCAAACACAAATCGTTGACGTGGCTCAAAAGGCTGCCCAACTTAAATGGACATGTCTGTCGCATGCCGAACGAACTGTGGGCCGTTAAGGCTCAGGAATGGTGCCCTAAAACAGTGACACCGGGTCGCGGCAGACCACGAAGGAGATGGCGGGACGAACTGGATGTCTTCCTTGAGAATTGGAAAGAAATAGCACAGAATCGTGACCGTTGAAAGGAACAAAGCGAGGCCTTTACCCAGCAGTGGGACAATACAGGCTAGCTATAATAAAAAGAATAATTTACTTACAACTAAAATTCTTCGTATGCCCGAAGAGTTAGGCAGAGGTTTACCTTTAATGGGCCTGTGGACGGGGAGCTATGGGCTAGCTCGCCGTCCGTCCGTCTCATGACGACAGGCCGTGTCGACGGCGCGGTCGTGCTCCACGCGCGCCTTCAAGAGAGTCAGCAAAAAGGAAGGGGGACCCCTTCTTTTTTGCAAGGCAAGGGCCGATGCCTGCCGGGGCTGCGGGTCTGTTCGAAAGAGATACCGTGGCCCCGGAACACAAAGGGCGATGAAGGAATATGGATGGGTTTTAGTCCGTAAAATCTGACACTCCCTCCTACTCCGCCCAGAGCGGGAGGAGTCATTTGATGATTTCCCATCCGAAAAAAAAAGGTTTACCTTTAACAGTACACCCACATTTTGCCAGTTATGTTTAAGTCCCATGTAGTAGGAGGCAAGCCTGTTGCCATCAACCAGGCACAAATCCAGACTCCATGGCTGCTACTGACAAGTTCCTGATAGAAACCACCCAGTAACCATTTGCCCAACCGAGAATCTAACCAAGGACCTCGCTCAGCAGTCACGATTGCCACTACACCAACGAGACAGCTAATCAGTTAGTACTGCGTTTATTTGATAAATAATTAATTTGCCTGGCTGAAACTACAATTAGAGATCTATCAGTTATGGTATATGCCTTACCTTCCACTCCGATTCTTTTGGTTTTCATCATGATAACATTACCACAGCTAGGACACAGCTGTCCTCTCTACGAGAAAGATTGAGCCAGCCCAGTGCGGGTAGGTAGGTGTCACCATGTTTGCAAAGTTTTGGGTCCGGGACATATCGGTCTCTTCAAATTTTTTTACTTCACTGGTTGTAGTCACAGTGATGAAACAATTTATTTGGGGTCGTCGCAGCATGTCTTCTTCCATACTTCTCTATTACTCGTCATCACAGCGGTCACCTCCTTTCTAGCCATATCATCCTTCATACAGTCTATCCGTCCTTTCTTTGGTCTTCCTCTAGTCTTATAGCCATCTACAATCATACTCAACATTTTAATCACTTCATTTTCCTCATTCCTCAGCATCGCAACATGTCATTAGTGATGAAATAACTTCACAACGTTAACTGTCTGAGACCTGCCAAGATTCGAATCCATGATATTTATGTCGGGGCAATTTCCATCCGACCACCACCGCTCTCAAAAGTAATTTGCATGTTATTAATCCTGAATGATGTTTATTACTTGCCTGGACATACTAACTTTAGCTGACATCATTTCAAACTTTTATTATAGTGATTGGGCGGACTCCGCTCTTGTCAGGACTCCCAAACTGCCAATTTAAATCTAAAAAAAAAACCATTTGATGTCGCTTTTAATTAAAACGTAGGGAAGCGGCCATTTATGTATTTAGTGTTTTGGGGCTAGTCAGAAACGGCCGTTGATTAGACGAAGGGTTTAATTAAAAATGTGTCTTAAATGGAGCTACTTAAACAGAAAATAACACTGAAGGTTATGTCCTAACCTCGCAGGACGGATGGCCGATGGAGCCGAAAAAATCTGGAGTCCTCCCGCTAGGTGGATCGATGACCTGGTGAAGGTTGCGGGGATCCGTTTAATCCGTTGATCCGTTTAGTTTGATCCGTTTAGTTGAATCCGTCATTAGATATGGTGTTATCTTCTGGGGTAATTCAACCGATAGGGATATCATCTTTAAAAGACAAAAGTGCTGCGTGAGATCTATGTTTAATCTAAAAACTACCGATAGCTGTAAAAATTACTTCACAAAATATCATATATTAACATTACCTTCAATTTATATATTAGAAGTAGTAATGTTCGTAAAAAACAATCCACATTTGTTTCCTCGTATGGCAGACAAATTTCCAAGAAATAGACGTGATGATAGCAAACTATGTGTACACGCATCAAAAACTGCACTTATGCGCAAGAGTGTTTTTTGCATGGCACCAATTATCTACAATAAATTGCCCAAAAGTTGGAAAGAGCAAACTATACCGAAACTTAAACAAACAATTAAATTGTTTTTGGCACAAAAAGCATATTATAGTATTACAGAATTTTTAAACGACTCATGGTGATTATTATAAATAAATAAATATAACTCAGTGTAGTAAAGTCAAGTAGTAGTGGAGAACTTAAATATATTATAAATGTTTTTATAACTAAATGCCTTTAAAGTGATGTAAATCTTCATTGAGAACATACATTGTAATATTAGACAAGGTACATTAATAATAAATCACAAAAAACTTAATTTAATTTTTGTTTAACTGTGACTGAATAAAATATTTAATGAATAAGTGTAAAATTTAAAAATAATTGATTCTGTAATAGTAGTTGTATTTAATAAATTGGTATATAATGTATGACGTTTAAAAATTAAAAATCATTAATTAAATAATAATAATTGTACCGAAAATATTTGCACGCCATGAAAAATGGCAGACATGTCGTGAGCCACCTCTTATTTAAGATCTTGCATGCATGTATTATTTTTCTGTATGTAAACACATGTTTGAGCCAATAAAATTTCTTATTCTTATTCTTATTCTTATCCGCTGGATGCGAGTCGCAATGGACCAGTCAATATGGCGACACTTGGGGGAGGCCTATGTCCAGCAGTGGACGTCTTTCGGCTGAAATGATGATGATGATGTCTAAACTACTAAAGGAGAAAAATCACCATCTGCTATGCCATAATATTCCTAGCCTTATGTCAATTAAACTGAAGTTGGCTTCCAGTCCAACTGGATGCAGTTAAGCAAAGCTGTCTAGCTAACTTCCACAACCCAGTTTTATTAGGTATGAGAAACTGCCAGGCCGCAACCTTTTATTGCAAACAAGTACCTTGTAATTAGTCCATTCCCATCGCCTGAAGATCACGATAGATGACGATTCAAGATTTGAACAGGCTTATTTTTGGATTTCAAATTTAAGAACTTTAATAAATGTAGGAGGCAGGTGGCAGTGATAGCCTAGTGGTGTGACCGTCGGACTGCCAAGTCATAGGTCTCGAGTTCGAACCCAAGGCACGCAGCTCTGAATTTTCGGATTCATGTGCGTATTGTATAATTATCACTTGCTTCGGTGAAGGAAAACATAGTGAAGAAACCAGCATGCCTGAGAGAGATATTTATCGACGGCATGTTAAGCCAAGTCAGAGGCCTATGGGCGGCATAAAATCTCGGACACCAGGTTAGGCACTAACCACACAATAAAGAAAGAATGTAGGTGGGTCAATGACCGCTTTTGCGATCTTAACCGGCACCAACTATAGAACACCCACATTTCACCAGTTATGTTTAAGTCCCATATAATAGAGGGCGAGTCTATTGCTATCAACCGGGCAGAAATCCAGGACTCTGTGCCTCCTACTGAAGAATTCCTGATGGAAACCACCCAATAACCACTTGCCCAACCCGAGAGTCGAACGCAGGACCTCATGCTGAGCAGTCACGCTTGCGAACACTCCACCAACGAGTCAGTGAATTAATCCAGTCCCATTATAAGTCCAAATATACACAAAAAAAACAACAAATACAACGTAAGGGTCCTCTTTTTACCAACTGTTACCCTTATCACCTCTGACCAGGTCGTATAAATTAAGTCCAATAAACGCGTCCCCACCATTTATTACTACGACTAAATAAAAAGCCTGCGTTTCCAGCTTTTTGCCTCCACATTCATTAATTTAAGTAAGCTGTTTCACAATTATTCTGTTTCCACCATTTTGTTTTTTGTTTCGTGTGAAATATGGTTTTGCTACTCGTATTTAATTCTTGAAAGAGGGCAGTTTCTAAATGGTTGGATTTTTTATTCAGTGCCTCGAAAAATAATTAAGGGACATTTTTATTCTACTGTTCGAATCCTGAGGGCAAGGCCAAGCGTTTTACAGCCTAATCAGTCATTTGTCGTTTCTAAAGAACTAATGACTGTTGTGGTCGGACCTTCGTCGACTGGTCTCCGTCGACTTTGTTACTTGTTGCAAAAGTATGAATTGCAGAACTAACTAAAGCTATGACTGAGTATAAAAAAACCCTTTGTAAAAATACTCTTAATGAAGCTGAAAGGCGCTTATTCTCCCCGACATTTCGAGCATTTTTTTGTTCGAGTTCTAACATTAAATTTGTATGGCGAAACATGTAAGTTCACAACCCTATTTATAGTAATGTACCATGTTTTTACACAAATAAAATTATTCTATTCTATTCTACCTTACCTGGGAACTTTTTAGAACACGAAGATATTATAGGTCAAAGTTCCAAGTTTTTTTTACATTTTTTTTTTAATACAAGTTTTAATCGATTGTCTTTACTTCAAATGCCTCTATTGGCACAATATTACTGTTACTTAGTTTGATGTACAGAATGCTTGGTTGATAGCTTCATGAAGGGTCTTTTGACACTTTTACGACTTTTTTGACGTATTTTAATTCTTTGGAAGGCGTTCCGAAATAATAAGACAACATTAAAATCGTTCACAACGTTTTTATTGCACCGTGTAACATTTGTATAACGATACCTAGATTTACTTATGTTAACGAGTCACACTGCAATCATTTACAATTTGGCCACTATGAACATTCATGGAAATAAATCTTAATCTTATATCGAAACTTAAATAAAAACTCAGACTAGAAAAGACTAATTATTTAGACGGTATAATGCACAAAAACAGAACCTGTTCATTTGAAGTCGGTTAAAAATATTGTCACAGACTTAAATCTAACTAAATCACTTCAAATCAGGATTGCCCGTTTATTTTAGACATGAAAAATCTAAATGACTAACTCAAACGTTTTTATAATGTGTCCTAATTCCTCACTTTTCTAACTAATAGTTATAATAGTTAACAATAAATAACTATTTGCTATTTATAACCTATTCTCACACAGCGATTTATACAATATCTGGATAAAAAATGATATTTTTTTAAGATTTTGTAAAAATTGAGAAACGCTAGCTTTTATTTTTTTTACCATTATCACAATAATAGGCATGACGACAGTATCAAAAAAATGCAAATCTATTTAGTCCGTCAGTTAGAGTATTGGAAATTAATGGACACGTATTTTTTGTTTTTGTAAATCTGTAATCTGTAAATAGAGACAAAAGATAAAACGCATCAAAACTCGGGAGCGCGAGCTCGTGACGTCAGAACTAGCTAAAAATTAAACCTAGGTGTGACATATTCCTGCCGGGGCTGCGGGACTATTCGAAAGAGATACCGTGGCCCCGGAACACAAAGGGCGATGAAGGAACATGGATGGGTTTTAGTCAGTAAAAGTCTGACACTCCCTCCTGCTCAGCCCAGAGCGGGAGAAGTCATTTGATGATTTCCCATCCGAAAAAAAAAAAAAAAAAAAAAAAAAAAAAGTTGTGACATATTAAGAATTTTAAAACCGTCATATCTTCGTCAATTTTGGTTTACGTAACAAAAGAAAAAACACGGGTCAAATATTTTTTGATAATCTAACTGACGGACTAATTAGATTTTTTTTTGTCGTCTCGCCTATTCCGATTGAATGAGCACAGCAGTTTTTTCACTTGTATATTTTTATTTTTTGTCGCCTCATTTTGCTACTAAAACAACATCACGCCTGTTAAGGTAATAGGTAGGTAATACACACATTATTATTGGTCAACAGGACCTTATGAAATACACATTAAAATGGCTTCAATACCATGATTATTATCTTGCTTCTAAATACACAAAGTTTTACACACTACGCACATGTTATCCCCGAGTGGTAAGACAGGGGTGTACCTAATGCCGTGTCGCCGGCGCGTTCGTGTTCTACGCGCGCCTCAAGGATACTCAGCAAAAGGGAAGGCAAGGGCTGATGCCTGCCGGGGCTGCGGGACTGTTCGCAAGAGATACGGTGGCCCCGGAACACAAAGGGCGATGAAGGAACATGGATGGGTTTTAGTAAGTAAAAGTCTGACACTCCCTCCTGCTCCGCCCAGAGCGGGAGGAGTCATTTGATGATTTCCCATACGAAAAAAAAAAAAGGGGTTTTCCTAATAGTACACCCATATTGCACCAGTTATGATTAAGTCCCATGTATTATCCTGAAGATTATTGATCTGTCCACGAAGTAGACACATTAGTTAAACAATGGTGTCTCGAACAAATCGGTCCTTCGACAGATCATGATCTATAGGAGGCGACCTTATTGCCACTAGCCGGGCACAAATCCAGACTTCGTGACTGCGATTGAGAAATTCCTGATAGAAAAACCTAATAACATTTTGCCCGAAACGGGAATCGAACCTAGGACCTCATGCTCAACAGTCGCGCTTGTCGCACTAGACCAACGAGGCAGTCATCAGATACTATAAACTATAAATGAATTGAAATATCGAAGCACACTTTTTCTTTAAGAAAATCAATTTTGTTAGATACTAAATTTAGGTGTCCGATGTAGCTTTCATCGAATCATTGTAATGAAAAGACCCCTTACATCTCTGTACATAAGGGTTCAAAAATATTAATGTCAGGTAGCGTTTCTCAATTTCACATAAACTCGAATTTGGTAAAATTGTACAAAATATTCTAACAACTATTGAATGCAACGAATTGTAAATAGATTCTTTATACAATCTTTGGATCGGTACTAATATTAATAAAGAAAATATCTAGATATAAACAACGACAGAGGAAGCACGTAGGTAAGAAGCACAACACAGAGTAAGTTACTAAGTCTAGGAAAATTCGGGATAAGATGTTCACAGATATATCCAAAATGATGAAATGAACATAGAAGGATAAGACAAAGTAGATGAATAAATACTTACACTATTATTTAATTACAAAGATAAACAAATGAATATATAAAAAATAACATCAGACGTCGAAATGAGCAATCTAAAGTACAGTCAGGATAATTATTATTCTCTCTTTTTCTCAATGAATCGGTTAAACATTAGGTTGGACTGTAGCCTTAGGGGCGCTACGGCGCGAGGACTTAAAAATTTTTAGCCAAAAGTGTTATTTTCGCAAATCGTTTATTTCGTCGATTCTATCGTATAAAACACCAAAATATAAGGCTAAAAGTTTCTTGGTGTTTTTGTCTCTGACTAATCGTTTGTCGTAAAAACGATGTCGAAGGGATCCATAGGTTAGGTTAGGTTAGAACAGTGACCAACTACTACCTCGAAATTGGTCGCGAAATTTTTATACCTAATTCTTTTTTTCATAGTGCCCCTAAGACGACCCACTGACCAAACATTATTAAATCTACACTCAATATTCACAACTTACAGGTATGCCGAGGTTCTAAACAGTAACTAGACATAGAAGTGTTAGTAGAAAAGTGTAAAAGTACCCTGAAATAAATTTAATACACGAATTTAAGTTTAAAGCTTACATATTGTTTGAAGGGCGAATTTTGGGCTGGTGAAATTTTGTTACTTACGAAAATATTGTGGAGAAATTTTTTGGTACATAAAGAATTTTTTGGACACGCAAAATTTTGATAATTTTCAATTCGTTTTTTCTAAGCTTATCAAAACATAAAGACACTTTTATAAGACTATTTTTTGCTGGAATCATGGCTATAAATACTGGGGTTATTGTATTGTGTAGTAAGTTATTGAAAATGGCCGTAAATGAAGTTGAAATTAATAAATGAATACAATTCAGCAATAAATATATACTCATATACACAAACACAGAGTCGAAGGCCGCAGCAAATAATTATTAAACATTTGTTTGATCTGCTCTACAAACATCAATTTCATTTCATGATAATATAAATATACAGTGGTCACACTGTTTACTGCAAACATGAAGATAATTAAAATTCGGTACTTAGTAAACAAATTCAATTTCAGTGAGAATAAATCACATTTTAAAAAGGAAACACGTAAAACATGTCTGATATCGTCGAAAGTTTAGGCAAAAGTGTACTAAGAGTACGTTTACACTCAAGAGGTAAATAAAGAAGTAACTAAAAATTTTATTAAGTAAAAGTAAAATTGTTGTACAATAAATTAAAAGCCTAAAGAATGATTTCCACCAGACGGCTCGCATCGCATCGGATCGGAACGGATTTAACAATGTCAAAACGATATTAAATCGGGTACACAGTATTTAAAGTCTATATTACTAAGCCGCGCACAGCAGCTTGACTGTAGGCGTCTTCCGCGACACGCAATCGTAGCCGGAAGTATGCTGCGACGCGCGATTGGCTTCGTTCACCTGTCGTCGCAACCGACACGGTAGGAAACTATTTAACTAGGCGCAGAAACGAATACGTTCGCAAGCGACAGTACGGAGCCGATCGTATGAGTCGACATCCTGCTGGACGCGAGCGATTCTCTCCGCATCCGTTCGTATCATCTCCGATCCGATGCGATGCGAGCCGTTTTGGTTGAAATTATCCTTAAATGTAGCATCAAGCAGATATGTAGTAAATTTCTGAAAATAAAAAGACCATTGAAGCTTTAGTCCTTTTTGGCGTAATAAAAATACATAAAAATGCGATATAATGACGGCAATCAATTTCTACATAAGCTTCATTTGGCGAAAAAAGGTTATATTTGTTTCCCTTGATGTAATAACTCAAATGATTTAGCTTTGTCCAGTACAAATCGTTCGTGGAAGCGGTTGTTACTATAATGGATATAATAATTTATTACGGTTTCATTAAATCTGTATTGTTTTCGAAGCGGATCAACGCGTAGTTATTAATCGTTTGTGTTTGTATCGTCATTATTAAGGGTTTATTTACTATTATATCATCAGAAATCATTGAACGGATTTCTGAAAAGTGAACACGGAATACGGAATTACACAACATTATATACTACAACCATTTGGAAACATTAAACATTCGCATATTAACAGCATTCAATATTAACTCCTAAGTTCTGTGCGTTTAGACATGAAATGTAAGTACACGATTGTTTTAAAAGAACCGAAGAAATATGAAAACCGTGAATCCAATAAAAGATCTTCTAATAGAATTGTAATGTACTTGTTTGGTTGGCTCAAGTTTCTTAACCAGAGGATGAAAAACGAGCAAGCAAGGAATGAAAAATCGAATAAAGAACATGCCTTTTCTAAAAGAGAATCTCGGCTTTCAAAGTTCGAAGTTGCATGAAATATGGACCCAATTTACGAGGGTTAGATTGGGTTTTGCACAAATGAACCTAGTCAGCCAAACTTTTACAAGTGCAAGTTTCTGAATTGATGAAGCTACAGAGCGGGCTAGTTCGAGAATAGAATCGACTGTTAGAAAACCTCAAAATAGATAAATACCCCGCCGAGATCTCGAAGCCTTAATCTTCTGTTTCTTAATTAAATTGGATTAGATAAATACAGATGAATGGAACAAAGTAATCTTGTAAAGACTTCATTACGGATTTTTCGGATCTATTAAGACAATCGAGGAAGGTCAAAGTAATTAATAGTGCTAAGCAATCACACACCGATTCTCTTGTGTACTTCCACCTGCTGAAGAGTCTGGAGGAGGCTCCGAGCTTCTTCCTCCACCACTCCATTCAAGAGCATCAATCATCTCCATTAGCTCTTTAAACACAGCTATAACCCTCCAATTGTACTTAGCAGAACACTCCACATACCCACACTTCCAGTGCTTACGGACTAAGTTCACGATATTTCTTCTCTTCTCTCTGGAATCCCCGCAAGCGCTTTCAGCAATAGCAAGCTGCTGAAGTCCACTAGACGCAGATGGAGTGTTACTACAAAGAAGATCCTGTTTATTGCCCACAACTAACACTGGAACATTCCTCATGTCTCGACTTTCAACCATTTGGTCTCTCAAACTTCGTATATACTGGAAAGTTTCAACGTTCGATAAATCGAAGACTAGAATGTAGGCGGTGGCGCTTCTCAGTCCATAAAAGCGGTAGTGAGCCCATTCGTAATACGAATTTATTGGAAAATAAGGTATCACTGGTACGTCTGTGATTTTGACTTCATAAAGGTGCTCGTTGATGATCACTGAAGGGTAGAATGTGTGTTTACGGTCTGTTGGGACGTATTCCTCGGAGAAATCGCTCCACACGAATTGCTGCGAACAAAGAAAAATGGTTTTTTAAAAGGGGTTTTTGTAAAGTGACTAAGATGGATTTGGGTCGGGTTCATTAATCACCGTATAAGCTTTGCCTCACCTTGCACGGATATGTCGTTATCGGAGCGGGTGACACGGGCTATAGCTTTTGCAGTTAGGTAGGCAAGAGGCTCGCTGTAGGTCCTTAGGGGCGCACAAAGCGTAAAAGCTGTGTTGTCACAGCTATTTGTTTACCTTAAGTTATTGGTCCTGTTTGCGAGAACCTTAAAATAGAAATGGGGAACGCACAATATGGACCTTGTAAAATACTGAAAACATTATGAACATTTATTTTTTTCTAAAGCATTAAAGTACGAACGGTACACCTAAATTTAAATAGCCTATTATGAAAATATGTTGCGGAAAATTTCTCATAATATTCAAAGCTTATATAAGTTTACACAAAGGATAATTATTATAATAAAATTATTTATGCTAAGAAAATATTTATAGCTTTCTCATAACAAGCTTTGCTAGTTAAACGGCTTTGGATCAGCAGAATTTATTTTATAAATTTAATAACATAGTATTAGCAATTATCTGATCTTGTTTGCGGGCGAACATGGCTGGATATTGAACAGGATAAAGAGGTTTGGAAGGAGAAAATCCCACTGCTGGGGAAAAGTCTCCCCGGATTTTCCCCAGCAGTGGAACATATGACAGGAAAATAAAAAAATATATGCGAGCGTTTTTGCAAAACATTCAATTAGAATGTTTCATGTGTGTTTGTTTGTGTGTTGTTTGTTTGTTTTGGTTCATTTACAAAAAACATTCTACACTGTCAAATTATATTACAGGTTGGAAGTTAGTGATGAAACAAACAATTCCTTTAGGCTTTTCCCATAACAATAGTTGATTCATACAAACCATTCCACGCAGCATTCAATCGAAACAATTTTCTCCTTCAAAAGGAAATCTCGACAACTTCGAGAATTGTAAAGGAAAATTTTACTTTGTCGAGCTCGCGACACAATAAAGTTATTCATAGCAAAACCAACACGAATGCTATCAACCAGGCGAGCAGGTGTTGTGGAGGTAAATAGAACTGCAGTTGTCGTACAACTTTCATGACAAACAGTTCGGGAATATAAACCTGCTGTATTTTATGCTGCCTTAGTACCTGGGAGTGTTAAAGTTACTTTGTCAGTGGATATAAGTATGGAACTTGTTCCTGTGACAAGTTACTTTGTATTGTTAAAAGACATTCACAATTTTTCATTATCTGCCTAACTTTTTTCCAACAATATTGGGGTGAGCCTCCAGTCTAACTGGTAACTCAGTTAGTACTGGGTAATACGATAGCCTTTGATGGTAAGACTGGTTGTCAGACTTTCGGGGCACTGACTAACTGTAACGACTGTCAAAGGTCTATCAACGGCAGCCGGAGATCAACTGCTACCGTGCTTTACGAGGCACGGAGGAATCGAGATTCCTCCGTGCCTCGTAAAGCACCTGACAGCAAGGGTCACAAGGGTATCCGTTTTTTAAGTTTTAATACGTTATGTAATAGTATTAACGCAATAAAGTTTAAAAAAATAGTTTAATGAAAATCTTCTTTTCTTCAATTAAAATTGAATATCTTTTTGTTAAATTATTGGATCTGTTATAATGATATCATTTTGAAATCGGCATTTAGTAGGCATATTATTAAATACATAGGCACTGACAATGTGGTACGTTTTTTTTTACAAAAATCGTTCTTGAACTTGATGGTGTGTTAAAAATTTGGGTTAAAATTAGAGAAGAACCAACTTTTTCTTCAAAAGAGCTGAATTTACATAAAAAAATCATAATTTATCGTGGTAGCTCTAGTATTCAGCAGTAATTAACAGAAATCAAAATAAGATTAATGACTTTTGTTGAAACTACAACCAAATTTGTAATAAAAGGTAGAAATTTCGTAAATAAAAGACAAAAAGGAAATATTTTCGGAACCCTTGGGTATAAATTTTTTATTGTTATAGTTAATTATCTGGTTCATCGAATACTGAACGGTGGACCACTACTTACGCCACACCCTGTATATACTTTTTGTTTTAAAATACATACTTATTATACATATAAACATCCATGACTCGGAAACAAATGTCCATGCTCATCACACAAACATTTGCTCCAACCGGGATTCGAACCCGGGACCCTAAGAACGTAAGGCAGCCTTACTACCGCTGCGCCATTCGGGTCGTCAAAAAAAATTTTTTTCATGACAATAAAAAAATTTGGTATGACATATGCAACCGGTGTGCGTTTATTACCAGATACGTGTCGTACGTGAACGAGACGAAAGACCGCAGCATGACCACTGTAGAAATGGGTTTCGTCGAATAAAGAATCGACAAATCTTTTGTTCATCTAACATTGAATCGACAAAATGGCAGATGAACAATAGATTTGTCGAATCTTTCTTCGAAGAAATCCGTTTCTACGGTAGTCGTGCTACGCGGGCAGGAGTATATAAGGATAGTAGCAGATGGCATTCTGTTGTTTCTGCTTACCCCTATAGGAAAAGACATGAGTTTCGTAGATTAAAATGAATGATAAAGTTCAATCCACAAAAACAATAACCATTGATAATTTTACCCAAAAGTAACCCAAAAAAAGAAAAAAAAATCGCTCTTATTTTTGTCTCCTGAAAAATACTATTATGAAACAAAATATTATATTTCCAATTCAGATTTTCTGTACGAACGAATGAGTCGAAATCCATTTTTAATTCAGTAAATATCGATCGAATTCGCCAAATATCTTCTGCAAAGTTAATTAAGAATAACCTGAGCGCTGCCGTATTCATAGGTAGTCTCAAGTTGATCGTGTAGTCAAATATTCATAGAATAACTGATGAGCCGTTACAAATGTACATGTCTGATGGCATATTGCATTACGCGAGGATCGAGGAAGATTTTGAGAAGTAAGAAGAAAGTTGCCAACGTTTTTTGGCGAACTCAAACCATTTTTTTCTGATTTTAGTAGAAAAAAAGGCTGCAATAAAATAAATAAACGCCGCAGACGGGGGCACATGCGTGTGTGTATCGAGCCTACTACACACGCACAGCATACGGCATTTCGTTACGTGACGATTTCTACTAAATCGCACTACCCGTAAGCCGCGTTAAGGAACTACGTTCCAAAAATTGTCATCATTATCATGAGGAGCTCGTGGCTCAATAAAAATACCCGCTCGGGTCGTTCTTCAGGTTAAGCCGCGCTTGCTAAGGTTGGTTCGTGGATGGGTGACCACCCATTATTTGTCGAATTTCCTCCGTGCCTCGCAAGACACGTGAAGCCATTGGTCACAGCTGGTATTTGTAGATTTGTAGATTCTGGCAACCAGTCCTACCAAGGGGTATCGTATTATTCAGTGCTAGTTGGGTTGTGGAGGTCAGATAGGCAGTTGTCTATGTAAAATACTGGTATTTACCTGCATCCGGTTAGTTGGGAAAAGGCTAGGCAGATGACGAGTCATCATTATCACCTCCATATTTTTCTCTATATCCCAAATGTTTTTGTGTCGACACAGCATCTCTTCTTGAGCTCGAGGGCTCGGAGGAGCTCGAGGCTAAATAATAACAGCCGGTCGGGTTGATCTTTAGGTTAAGCCGTGCTTGCCTAGGTTGATCTGTGGATGGGTGACCACCCTTACATACCGAGTTTCCTCCGTACCTCGGAAAGCACGTTAAGCTGTTGGTCCCGGCTGTCATTTGTAGATCTTTGACGGTCGTTACAGGTGGTCAGTGGCCCGAAAAGTTTGACAACCAGTCTTACCAAGGGGTGTCTATCGTATAACCCAGAACTAACGGGGTGTTGGAGATCAAATAGGCAGTCGCTCCATGTAAAATACTGGTATTTAGCTGCATCCGGTTAGACTGGAAGCCGACCCCAACATAGTTGAGAAAAGGCTAGGCAGATTATGACAGCGTCTCTTTTTCCTTTATTATTTGGCTGGTATAAAAAAAAAAATCGACCGATCTCAATTCTGACCTCTCTATCAAAAATATTTGAAAGGATAATTAATAAAACACTTACAAATTATTTGGAAAAATTTAACTTACTTTCGTAACATCAATTTGGTTTCCGTACAGGCAAGTCCACAGAAGATGCATTAAATGAATTTACTGAACACATTGTCAAAACCATGGATAACAAAAAGAAATGCCTTACTATATTCCTAGATCTGGCGAAAGCTTTTGACACGGTTTCTGTTCCCACCCTAGTAAACAAGCTATATCAACTCGGTATCCGTGGAAATCAACTCAAATTATTGTCTGATTATTTATCTGGAAGAACACAAAGGGTCAAAATTGGTGATTATACAAGTATTAGATTACCTGTTACCCATGGAGTGCCACAAGGTAGTATCCTAGGTCCAACCTAGTTCCTAGTTTATATTAATGACCTCACATTACTTAATATTGAAAACTGCAAAATAATTTCATATGCAGATGATACTACCCTGACATTTCATGGTGACACTTGGAGTGAAACCTATCAAAAAGCACAATTCGGATTTAACCTGGTCACAAAATGGCTTGCTCAAAATTTTCTCTCTCTTAATACCGAGAAAACCAAATATATCCCATTCTCTATTCGCAACCCCGGTGAACCGCTACAATCAAAATATTGTATAACATCCCACATATGATATAATAAATCTAAAAACTGTTCCTGTCCCTCATTATCTGTTGTTGAGTATATTAAATATCTAGGACTCATATTTGACAAAAATCTTAATTTTAAAAATCATCTATTTTAATCTCTCAAATAGGATAAGGAAACTTATATATGTATTTAAGCAAATAAGATATTCAGCCAACGCTAATATTATGAAAATGATTTATTATTCGTTGTGTCAAGCGGTTATAACGTATTGCATTTCCTGCTGGGGTGGTGCTGCTAAAACGCATAACTTAATTGCTGAAAGAGCTCAAAGAGCATTACTTAAGGTAAGTTACTTTAAGCCCAAATATTATCCTACCACTGAGCTTTACAGGGAATGTGAGGTACTAACTGTACGTAAACTCTTTGTGCTAGCCTTAATTATGAGACAGCATGCCTGTGTAAGGCTAAGTACACCAGTCTCGAAAGAAATTACAAGGAGCAGACGTATCGATTTGATAAATTCTGTACCTTGTAGAACTAGTTTTGCTCAAAAATTCAATAGGTTTCTAGGCCCTAGACTATTCAACATTGCAAATAAACAGTTGCAAATTTCTTGTATGACAAAAAGAGAGTGCAAACACAATGTGATCACTTGGCTTCTTTCATTAACCTATGATGAAACAGAGAAGCTGTTTACCGTATCTAAATAATTGAAACATACAAAATTTGTATCCTAAGTTTTTCCTATGGTACACATACACACATACAGACACGCCCGCGCACTGTTTGTTTAAATTCGTCCTCTGCCGATAACATTTCTAGGTAAGATCTAACATAATAGGGTAGATGACAAAAAAATCTAATTGCTCCGTCAGATAGATAGATCAAATTTCCAAAAAACATTGGACACGTATTTTTCATTTTTTCACGTAAATACAGTGCGTCGGAAACTCGTGTGACGTCACATTTGAGTACATTTTTACTCAAATGTGACGTCACAAGTACCCACTCATGATCACTGACACGTTTTATCTTTGTAATTTTTTATTAATTTGATAAAACAAAAAACACATATCCAATATTTTTCGATAATCTAACTGATGGACTAAACAGAATCATATTGTTTTTAGTCATCTATGTTACTATTGCACTGGCCTTTTTTTTTTTTTTTTTCGGATGGGAAATCATCAAATGACTTCTCCCGCTCTGGGCTGAGCAGGAGGGAGTGTCAGACTTTTACTGACTAAAACCCATCCATGTTCCTTCATCGCCCTTTGTGTTCCGGGGCCACGGTATCTCTTTCGAATAGTCCCGCAGCCCCGGCAGGCTTCGGCCCTTGCGGACCCCTTCACTGATGCTGACTCTCTTTGAGGCGCGCGTGGAACACGAACGCGCCGTCGACACGGCCTGTCGTCATGAGACGTACGGACGGCGAGCTAGCCCATAGCTCCCCGTCCACAGGCCCGCGCCTACGGTGGCCGGAAGCCACCACGTGGCCCCCGACGCCCGGGGCGTCTCCCGCGGCGGCCGGGACGTGAGGATCTCTCCCTGTCCTGTTCCGCCACCTCCTTCGCTAGCATGACTGCTTCGCAGAAGGAGGTGACGGCGTCCCATTCCGTCTCGCTCCGGACCATGGCACGAACCAGGGCCGGGAGCGAGAGGTCGCCGCCGCCGATCGCCACCTCGAGGACACGGCGGTGCTCCACCCAAGCGGGGCACACCTCCACAGTGTGCTCCACCGTGTCCTCTGGCCTATCCTCACAATGATAGCACCCGGGCGTTTCCTCCCGCCCGATTCGGTGCAGGAACTTACCGAAACAGCCGTGTCCGGTAAGAACCTGCGTCAGGCGGAAGGTGAGGACGCCGTGGCGTCTCTCCAGCCACTCCTCAAAGAGGGGACTTACCGCCACTATTGTGGCGTGCCCTGCACGGGGTTGCGAAAGTCGCTCTCTCCATGTCGCCATGAGATCACGCCGGAAGTCCGTCCGCTGAGCGACAATTTGCCGCGGCAGCGGAGTTTCCCCCCGGCGTAGCGCCTCCGCGCGCCACTCATGTAGGCGCGCGAGGACTATTGCCTCCAGATCCCATGGCGGCAATCCGGCAAGGAGGTTCGCCGCCTCGCGGGAGATCGTGCGGTACCCCCGGATTAGCCTTACGGCCACCACCTTTTGGGGCGCGTTCAAATAGTTGGCGGCTCGCTGCCTCAATGAACGCGCCCACACCGGGGCCCCGTAAAGGGCCATGGACCGCACGACTCCCGCGTAGAGCCTCCGGCAGGAGGCGTTTGGCCCCCCCAGGTTGGGCAGGAGCCGCCTGAAGGCAGCCCCTGTCCGCTCCAGTTTGGGGGCCAAACGTCGGAAATGCTCCACGAAGTTCCACCGGCTGTCGAGGACAAGTCCCAGGTACTTCAACGTCGACTCGACGCCGATGGAAACCCCTCCCGCCATCACTGAGGATCCCGGAGGTGGCGCATTCCGAGGCCCATGAAAGCACATGGCCTCGGACTTGTGCAATGCCACCTCGAGACCCAGTTGCCGGATCCTCTCAACGACTATCGCAACCCCGCGTGTCATAGTGTCGGCCGCCGCCTCGTGCGACCTCCCCTGTGCCAGCACCAGCGTGTCGTCAGCGTAGCAAACTACGCTGACACCGCTAGGGAGGTCGGCGCGCAGCACCCAGTCGTACCCGATGTTCCACAAGGACGGCCCCAGAACCGATCCCTGTGGAACACCGCACGACATCTCTCGCCGGTTCCAGTCTCCGCTGCGACCGGGGTAAATGACGGCCCTATCCGTCAGGTAGTCCCCGACCACACGACGAAGGTAGGTCGGCACCCGGTGATACCGGAGTGCCTCCCTTATGCAGCTCCAGGGCATGGAGTTGAAGGCGTTGGCGATGTCGAGAGACACCGCCAAGACCACCCCACCCCTGGACACCGCATCCCTCGTCGTGAGGGCTCTCACGCGCATGATGGCGTCCACCGTAGAGCGCCCCTTGCGGAAACCATATTGGTGTTCCGCAAGGTCCGGCCCCGTCTCCGCAAGGTGCTCGGCGAGGCGGTTTGCAATGACTCTTTCAAAGAGCTTGCCCACCTCGTCGAGCAACACCACGGGCCGGTAGGCGGACGGAGAGTCCGCCGGGCGCCCCGGCTTCCGAATGAGGACCAGCTTCCCCGTCTTCCAGCGAAGCGGGAACTGGCCCCTCTCCAAGCATGCGCTTAAGAACCCCTCTAGTCGGGGACCGAGAGCCTCCGAGGCCAGGACCCAGGCTTTGCCAGGCAAGCCGTCGGGTCCCGGGGCGGTATTTTTGGCACTGAGCCTGCGTACCGCCACTCTCAGTTCTACCCCGGTCACTTCCGGAGCGTCGTCGTCGTCGCTTTCGTGGTCCGCTTCCGGCACCGCAGCCGGCAGAGCCATAGGCGGGGGCGGGTGTTCCCCTCGCGAGGGGAACAGAGCGCTCACCACGTCCTCCACGAGCTGAGGCCGGAGACTCTGCGTCAGCGGGGGGGCCCAGGTGCGGAGTTTATCCCGCACCATCTTGTAAGGGCGCCCCCACGGATCTCTGTCGAGAGCCCCCAGCATCTCCTCGCGGGCCAGATCCCTGGCCCGCAGGACAGCCCCGCGGAGGGCGGTCTTCGCCGCTCTGTAGCCCTCATATAGCTCCGCCTCAATGGCTGCCGCATTCGGTGGGCGAATGCGGAGCCTGCGGTGCCTGGCGTACAGGTGTCGCGCAGCCACGCACGCCTCCCGTAAAGACGTCAGCTCACGCGACCACCAGTACACCTGACGCCGGGCGCTTCCTGGCCGGATTCGGGGCATTGCCACGTCACAGATATCGGACATGGCCTCCTGGAACCACCCTGCCTCATCGTTAACGTCGGCAGGCCTGTCCGGTGATGTCACCCAGGCCTGCACGATCGAGGCTTCCAGGAGGAGCTCCCGGTCCAGCTGCTTAAGCGCCCAGCGCGGACCACTCGGGGCCTGTTGGACCGGCGCGCTTGAGGTCTGGGTGGAGACGTCGAACCGGATGTACCGGTGGTCGGAATAGGTCTCCACCCCCTCCATGACGCGCCAGTCAACGACACGCGGTGACAGGGCGGGGCTAGCGAACGAAATGTCCACCACCGACTCGCCCCGCATCCTCACACACGTGGCGACAGAACCCCGATTTAGGACGACCAGGCCCTTCTCCAGGGCCCAGTCCTCCACCATCCTTCCCCGCACGTCTGTGCAACGGGAACCCCAAGCCAAGTTCTTGGCATTGAAGTCCCCGAGCACAAGCACGGGGAGGGAATGGTTTCCGACGACGACACTCAACTCTGCGAGAGAGTTGTGGAACTCGGCGAGAGTTCGGTTCGGGGAGAAGTAGACTCCCACTACGACGATCTCCCCGAACCGGGCTGCTACGCACCCCCGACCCCTCCTGACACTTTCAAGGGTCGGGGTGCCGGCGGCGGCCGACGACACTATGGTCACTGAGCCGCTTAGGTCCGCCACCCAGTCTTCCCTGGGCCAGACGAAATACGGCTCAGCGACCACAGCGATGTTGATCAACCACTGCGCCATGCTCTGGAGCAACAGATCCTGAGCACAGGCGCAGTGGTTGATGTTCGCTTGGAGGAAGCGAAGTGGAGCCGTTATTGGCATTCCATCAACGCTTCCTCCCTAGCCCCCTGTGAGGGCCCCCCTGTGGCGACGACAGCGGGAGCGGCAGCGGCGGCGGTTGTGGCTGCGGCGGTGGCGACGGTGGCGGTGGCGGTGGAGGGCCTTCCCTTCCCCCTAGTGGCCTTGGTGGGCGGAGCGCAGGCCTTGCTCCCAGCCCGGTGGTCGGCCGGCTTGCCAGCCGCCGCACATGCGTCGCAGTGCGGCGTGGCGCAGCAACCTGCGGACACATGCCCGGGCTGGCTGCAGCGGAAGCACAGACCGCTGCGGTCCACCTCCGAGGCGCACCGGACTGACACGTGGTGTCCCACGTGGCAGCGGTAGCACCTCAGAGGCCTGGGCTCCAGCAGCTTTACTTGCGCTGACACCCATCCCACCAAGAGCCTTCGGCCCTCCACAATAGTTTTAGCCGCCGTCACAGGGCAGCATACCGTAACGGTATGCATGCCCGTGGGGTCCGGACGTAGGGTGCCTGCCCTGACCTGCTCAGCAGGACACCCACCGGACCTGGCGACGGCGGCCACCACCTCCTCCTTGGTCACCGAGTCGTCCAGACCCAAGATGCGCAGGTCTGCGCATCTGACGGGCCTGGACACTCGGGCCTCGTCCGCGTTTAGGGACGCTCTTAGCTTTTCAGCCAGAGCGTCAGCGGACGGGCCGCTGGCTTCCCCGGGGATCTCGAGCATTCGAGCCCCCGTCGCCGTGACCTTAAGCCGGAGGCCCCCGGTGATCCCGAGCTCCCCGAGGTCCACCGCCTCCTTCGCCTTCGCCAGCAGGTCGCGGTAGGACACGCCCCTCTTTTCCGCGTCTGGCTGTAGTGTAATCACTACAGCCGCGGTCTTCGGGGCGCGGAGCCTAGCCGCGCTCTTTCGCGCCCTGAACTGGCGCTGCCGCTCCCGATCTCGGGCCTTTTTGGCCGCCTTCCGCCCCTTCTCCTTTTCCCCGACCACCTGCCATCCGGCCTCAGCCGCGGGAGGTGTAGGGGGCTGCTGGGGGGGCGGTGGCGGCGGTGGCGGCTGACGTGCCGCCGGCGCTGGCCCACTTGCTGCTGGGACTGGCGCCGGCACAGTCTTTGCCTGTGCAGCTGCCTTGCCCTTCCTCCCCTTTGGCGCCTTCTTGGCCGGCGCCGTTTTCGCCGGAGCCGGCTTTGCTTGGGGAGCAACCGCAGGCCTGCCCGAGGGCTGGCTAGACGGCCCCGGTCCGGGTGCGGCAGCTGTAGCAGCCGCATACGATATCGCCTTCGGCCCCGGGGCTGCCCTGCTTGCCGCCAGAGGGGGGCGCAGAACGATTCCCTCCAGGACGGAGAACCGTGCCTGGAAGGAAGCCAGCTCCTGGCGAACCAGGTTCAGAACCTGGTTCTCCACCGGCTCGGGCTGGCTGGGTCGCTGCGCCTGGCCCTCCTTTTGTGGCGCCACGCAGGAGCCAGACTCCCTCAGACTGGCCAGGTCTGCCAGAAGCCTGGCGTTCTCCTTTTGGAGAGCCTCCGTGGCGGCCGACAGGCGGGCCACCTCCGCCCGCAGCTTGGCCAGCTCCTCTCCATCCGTCGTAGGCGGGGGAGGAGGAGGGGGAGGAGGTCCACAAAAGTTGGCCTCAACTGCCGCCATTATGGAGGCAGAAGCCGCGGGTATGGCCCTGAGTTTTGAAGATGTCTTCATCTTCAAGGCCACGCCCCTAATTGCGGCTTCTACCTCCTTTGTGAACCTGGCCTTACGCTCCGCATCAGAGCCGCCAGGTGCACCCGCCTCTTCGCCTGACCCAGGAGCAGTCACGCCCGGGTGGCGTCCCTCTTCGGCCAGCCTCGCTGACCGCTCAGAGGCAGAGAGGCCCGCCCTCTTGCCTCGGATCCCACCGCGCCTGCTAGTGGGGATCTTCCGGGCCGAGGCCAGCTCTCCCTCCGATGACGACCCTTGGTCGCCCTCCTTCCTGGACCGCTTGCGGAAGAACTCTCTGTTCTCCGCAGCAGTCCCGGTCCTCACGCAGCGGGAGCTCTCTGAGCCTCCCGCGCTCACGCTGGATGCGGCGTCGGACTCCGACCCCGCATCCCGCCTCTCCTCTTTTTTGCCGTTGCCGGCGGTTGGTTTTTGGTTTATTTTATTTTCTTCCATAATTGAACCCACGAGTATGGGGGAAATATACTCCTAACTAGGCAGAGACCCCTGTACCTAGAAGGGCAGATTCTTAGTATTTATTACTCGCCAGGGGGTCTGCAGGTACCCTGGCGAGGAGCGCACTAGCGACTGATTCGTTCTATGGAACACCCGTCAGCCATACATCCCCTCGCGGTGCGTCGCCGCTTGGGATTCGGGGTAACTTTTTATAGAGGTTGTCTACCTCGCGGTCCGGGCGGTTAAGCCAAGACCCTCGGTCCCTGTCGAAGCCGCGAGACTTGATCCACGACACTTCGACGGTGGGATTACGAGACCGGCGGTGACAGAGGAGGACGATCCTTCTCTGTCTGCTCGGAGGCAGGGTAAGTGCACACCGAGCCCGCCCTCACTCCTCTGCTATGCCCTCTGCTAATCAGAGGGCACGCAAAGGAACGCACCTTTGGTCCGGGTCGGACCCCACCCATGTCAGAATAATTGGCCGCGGCAGTACCACTCCCCGAGAGATAAGAGGAAATTCTCATTTCCTCTCATTCCCCGGAGAAGGATACTGCCGCGCCCGGGGTGCACCGGCCCAGCAGCTGCTCTTCCCTCCAGACGTATCGAGAGGGACGAGCAGACGCCGGACACACGTGGAGGACTTCTGACTTCGCACCCCACTATTGCACTGGCCTAACGTAGAAAAGCATGCATAATCATCATTATCTTCCTGCTCTCGTTCTACATTTTTTTACCATTCTCCCCTGTCAACTTTTACCCTTTTGCATATATTTTTTTTTAAATAAGCAAATGTCAAAAGGCATTTGCATAATTCCTCACACAACCCATTCATTTTTTCCTGATAAACCTTAAATTTAACAAAATTTTATTCCGAACAAAACTCTATATTCAGAACTTCATTTTCATGCGCCACTTAAAGCCTCATGTAGGAAAGTTTAAAACATCATTTTACCCTCGGATAGTTACTGCTAGTCGATCGTTTATGGCTCGACAATAACCTCTTTACCTCCACCCCCTTTCATTGCTCCTGGTAGATTTTCTCGTCATTTTAAAAGTGGAGGAGGTTAACAATGCTCGTTATCGTGGCATAGTGCAATATTGGAACTCATCACTTTCTAAGCACCTGTTAGCACGTTTGAGAGGACATGCAATAAAGCTCTAACGGGTTCATATTCTCCTAGTACTTCGTCTGTCGTGGTAATTTACTTGAGATGTATATAGTTTGCTTCTAGTTCTATTGAAATTGCCCGTAAAAATGCTTCCGTCGTTATTTTTAATGGAATGGATGAATGTTATTTATGATAATGTTGCAAAAAAACTTTAGGCTTGACAAATTACAAATGACACGCAGAAACACGATAATATAATGAAAAATACTTAAACGGACGTGAATAATGATACGTTAACAACGTCGCATGGGCATATAAACACGAGAAAAAAGAAACGTTAGATACACAATCAATCATTTTGACGTATTGTTTTCTGATCCTCTGTTGAGCGAGCCTTATGTGTTCCATGCGTATTTTATACATGAGACCAAATAATACAGACAATAAAGAAACGTTTTAATCCAATAATAGAGTATTATGCGAAATATTAAATATTTTTTCAACTAGAAAAAAGATCCAAGCATTATACTTACAACAGCGTCGATTTATTATAAGCAAGTACATATAAATGCTGAGTAAAACTTGATTTATGGAATAAGAAAAGATAAGGCTTCTAATCATATATCATACAACACAAAAAATATTCCAGAATTTATGATGTTTGTCCCACACGCTGAAAATGTTATCCATAATACGCCCGACAAGGAATACATTGTTCAGTTAGATAGTTACTAATAAAATCTTTTCATATCACATTCAACACTGCCCGAATATCAAATAATGTAATTACACATTCCGTTTTCCGACATTTTCGCCTGTGCCCCAGATAGTTAACGATCTACCTCTCATATAATAAGAGTAATATAACCCTACTACCAAAGCTAATTTGGTGGAATACGGCGCGTAGATCATGTGTCAGAGTATACCCTTAGCGTTTATGAAAGACGACGTTGTGATATGGCCGTAATATCTTATCTGTCATTGCTGAATTGTGTTTGATCAAGATGTATTCGTATTTTTATATAATGAAGAGTGAAGAAATGATTAATAGCAGCTATTATTTTTTTGGCGAAAAAACGATTCAGAAGGGTGACTTTGAATAATATAAAAGTTCGGTTTTAATTTAAGTTAGCGTTTTTTTCGTGTACGTTTTTTATAAGTCTGGTCTGGCTCTGTATTAAATAAAAAAGAATTGAAATAATGTGTCAGGCCATATTCCCTCTAGTGGATTTCGAGAAATAGAGTACTTATTAAATATTCTTAGAATGTAGATTTAGGGCGTAGGTATAAAAATTTAGATTTTACCTCATTCTTCAAAAAAGACTTTAACGGTCTAATTGTTTATCTAAATAGAAAAAAAAATATTGATATAAAGATGCGAAAAGTCATAGTATAGTGTAAAAATCTCGCTCATCGTGATAAAATCAACTCATTAGGTAATTACTGCCGACACATACCCAGACTCACACATATATAAAAATGAGACATCATGGAAATAACCGTAATGCGGGATCCGTTTTTCACGCCTGAAATCCTAAAATCATACGCATAGCTAATGAATCGGAAAATACGGCGAGTCATCCGAATGTGAGCTCCATTGACGGCAGTAAATCTTTTATTCGGGTGTTTTCGGGTATTTTCGTGTTCCCGAAATATGAGGGCATTATTGTTTGAAAGGTGGTATTTCTCTATTGTGTTGGAGATGGAATAAATATGAGGTGGATTAGCTCTTTGTTGTTTTCAAAGGTGTTTACGTATGGTTAGGTTATATGGAGGTTTGAAACATATTGAGCTTTAGGTACTTTGGTGCTAGATTGAATGCCTGATCAGCAGGCCTAGCCAAGTTACAAACGATTCGTATCGATTCTCTTTCTACAATCGTAAACGTTAAGTCACGTGGTCAAAACAAACGAATATAAACTTTCGTAGACAAGTTTACATCGATCAAGATGATAGAATGAAATGTATTCGTTTCTACAATCGTGATTCCTACATCCCATATAAATCGTAGCCAAATTACAGTTTTGACTAAACTTTAAAGTTTCCATTCGTTTTTTTTTGACCACGTGGCTTATCGTTGATAGATGTCATTCCCATACATTTGGTTAGTTTTCTATTGGCGTTAACGATTGTAGATTGTCAACTTGGCTAAGCCTACAGAATCGAGCTCCTTGAGTTGGTACTGACAAATGCTCGCACTGACCGGACAGCTCCACTCAAATCGGTGTGGTCCTTTCTGCAAAAAACCATCTCAGACACTAATCTGTGTAAAATCCAGACATAATCTTGGTTAAGTCACATGAGGACCCTCATGGACTTTAAAAGATCTTAAAAGAGACAGAGCCTCCGTGTTTGTTTCGGCTGTATCTTTTCAGAGTAATCAGGTACAAAACATCGGCTCCATATAGTTTTAAAACATAACTTATGTAACAATACGTTACGATAAAAATATTTATTTTTATTGTTTAATCTTTATTTAAAGATTTTTTTCGCTGATGCGAATATGACACTCTGTATGGATAACAAAAAAAATAATACTTAACGGTTAATTTAACAGGAAGAATAAACAAATCAATCGGAACTCTGTTCTGGGCCTGTTCTTCAAAGCGGACTTAACCATATTTATTATGGGAATAGGCGAGACGACAAAAAACATCCAATTAGTCCGTCAGTTAGATTATCAAAAAATATTTGACCCGTGTTTTTTCTTTTGTTACGTAAACCAAAATTGACGAAGATATGACGCTTTTATAATTCTCAATATGTAACGCCTAGGTATAATTTTTAGCTAGTTCTGACGTCACGAGCCCCCACTCCCGAGTTTTGATGCGTTTTATCTTTTGACAAAATTCATTGATTTACAAAAACAAAAAATACGTGTCCATTAATTTCCAATACTCCAACTTACGGACTAAATACATTTGCAATTTTTGATACTGTCGTCATGCCTATTATTTTATCTCATAGTGGGTTAGATAAATTTATATTGTGTACACCAACTCAGAGTAGCATTTATATTTTATTTATATACAGGGTTATTTGTAAAACACCGACAACCTCTCAGGACTGTGTTACTAACATCATAATCAAGAACTTTTGTTCTATGACTTTTAAAAATTCGTCATATTTTAGTTCATCAAATTTTCATTAAAAAAATAAAAATATTTAAATTGATTGAATTTTGACCTTTACTGTTGACTATTATTCAATTAAAAAAATGTAAAACCCACGACCATGTTCAAACGGCTGAACACATTTTCTTGAAACATAGCTAAGCACACTATTGATCAAGTAACATTTCTAATTAAAAAAAAAAAAATCCTAAAGCAGTTCATCCGTTTGGGAGCTGCGCTGCCACAGACAGGCACACAGATACACACAACAAACTTATATCAATCCCCTTATTTGGTTAAAAAGGTTGCACTCTGAGTTAGTTACAGGAATTGCATTGTGTACTCTGATCCAGCTGCTCTTTCGCTCTCAAATAAAGAGCAAAACTATCTGAACCCGTATGAGTCTTTCAATGCAGGTTTATCTCGAAACGACTAGCTCAGCTGCTAAAGTTTCTAGAGTACAAAGAATTTTATGCTTACAACGAATATACAGAGGGAAATAAACTACCACCGTTCATTCCGCTAATGAACAAGTGCTACTATCTTGCTGTATATTTTTCATCAACAACAAAGCTTGCTTAAATCGGACAAAGTAATTTTGTTATTCCTTCCGAGTTTTGAATAGTCAATTATCCAAAAATATTTACGGCCATTTTCAATAACTTACTGTTCATTTTCGGTAGGTTGCTATCTCTGTCTGTTTGACATTTTGCTTACAGACGGTTTGAAACAAAACGTCACAGAAATGCTTTCTTTGATTTTTCCATGAATTAAGTGACGAGATATTTCAAGCTAACTTTGTTTATAGAAACACCGATAAGTAAGTTAAGTAAGTTTTAGAAAACGGGCCTTAAAATACTTATAGAGCGGACGCTGGAAATACTTTATTACCAAAGTTTTGATCCTGAACGTTTTCGATTATGACACACGAATGATACCTGACAAAAACACTAAACAGACTTGTTACTAGTACTAGATTACGATTTTTTAGGGTTCCGTACCTCAAAAGGTACAAAAAACCGGCCAAGTGCGAGTTGGACTCGCGCACCGAGGGTTCCGTATAATCTTGTAGGTATTTTGTTAGTAAACTATTACGGTTTTCAGATTTTTTCCTTTATATGCGTCCCGTCTAAATATTTGTGCGTCTTTTCAAATAAAGAAACATATTACACAATATTTAAATTTTTTGATAGCTTAACTTTGAGGTGTTAATTTCTTTGTTTGTAGATTTAAAATAAGTCATTCATAATTACCTGTATAATGCTAGTCTTCCCAACAGCTGGGGCCCCAAGTAGCACCACTTTGACGAGGTCAAGGCTGTCAGGACTTGGCTCTAGGCTCGGAGCCCCGCCCACTGTCAGGGTACCCCCTCCGCCCCTCTCCAGGTAGTCCAGATCCAATTCTACGACAAACAGAAATGACTGTTAAAACATAAGTAACTAATGTTGATTTCGTTGTTGAGTCGTTAAAAACTATGCTTTATTCTTTTTCGTACAATAAAAATAACGTAGCTTATAGAGCAAAAAATAATAAAATAGATTTCAAATAAAAACAAAACAGCTTCAGGCACCAAGGTGCCATTTTTTTAAATTCCATTAGAATCGAATTAATATGTTACAAGTTCAGCCGTAAAAACACACTCAACGGACAGACAAATAAGGTTCAGTTAGATGTTAGGTATGTGACTAAAAGAGTGATGATGGATGGAGAGGGAGAGGAAGACCAAAGAAAAAATGGATGGGTTTTTGTGAGAAATGATACGAAAGAGAAAGGAGTAAAATAATGATGCCGTCACGTGTACAGGGGAGAATGGAAGAAGGAAAACGTGTAGCATCGACCCCAAATAGAATGGGGTAAGGGCAGGAAGATGATGATGAATAATGAGAACAGTACTGGGATTTTTTTTTTTAATATTTTTTTTTTTTTTTTTAATTTATTCATTTAAAAGCGGCTGAGGGAGAGAAAGGCTGGCGGCGCGCGGCGGGGAGGGGTGGAGGGTTTTTTCGCAGGTTTAGGTTAGGCCAGGTATATTTAAAAAAATCTTTTTTTTTTTTTGAAAAACAAAAACCAAACCCCCCCCCCCTCCGCCACCAGCCTTGCTCTCAATCCGCCGCTTTTAACTGAATAAATAAAAAAAAAACCCTCATCCTCCGCCGCCAGCCTCTCCATCCGCCGCTTTTAAATGAAAATTTTTCGCATTTTTTATTTGAAAAACATTTTTTTTTTCTTAACCTGGGTTCCTGGGTCCCGATTTTGAAGTGGGACGAGTTGCCCCCTAACCTTTTTGTAAGGGGGCAACTGGTCCCTGATCCCAGTTTCAAAGTGGATGAGTCGCCCCCTAACCCCAGTTTTTGACGACCGGCAGTAGGTTATCTTAGCTAGGTTTACTAGCGAAGCTGTAGGTACGTGGCAATATAATTTTATCACACACGTAAACACAGAAGTATGTAACAAAAGAAATGTGTAACAAAACTTGCTTACGTGAACAAAATAAAGGCGATCAAAAATATTTATGACATCAGTAAAATCAGCTATCCATGAAAAATTGTGTATGAGCCAGAATAGATGGTCCATTGAATGAAAAACACAACAAAGAGATCATTTAACCTGATATATAACCGGTAATAATGGCCATATCGGTCCATCCACGTTTTATTGTAGATATAAATAATTTGGAACAAAAGATAGGGATTATGTGGATAGCGATAGCCGTAAACAAAATGGTTTTACGAGAAAAAAAAAACTCGAATTAATTTCGTTACCAGTCGAAAAATTAAGCAGATGATTTGTGTGAAATTGATATTTCTAACAAAATTGAAAAAAGAGACAACAATAATTGCAAGGTATGAAAAATAAAATGATTTCCTTTGGTGATCGTAAAGTATTCAAAATGATGTTTATAACTTTCAAGATCACAATCACAACAAATGAAATAAGTCACGATGACAAATCAAAACGATTTTCCAGTTTCATCGATACCAATAACACTTTGCCCGCCCCGGGAATCGAACGCAGGACTTTTTGCTCAGCAGTCGCACTTGCAACCACTAGACTATAATAACGAGGCAGTCAATTAAGGATTGCCAATATATTATATTCCTTATGATACTATAATCATTCAGGCAATGCCATAAACCTACACAACTTTAAATCATGATCTGTCAAAGGACCAATTTGTTCGAGACACCATTGTTTAACTATTGTGTATACTTCGTGGTCGGATCAAGGGTTAATAATGCAATATAAATACGACTGAAAATACACACGTCATCTAATGCTGTACATGATGAAGCAAATTGAAATCAACGGAGCAACTCTAATCTGATATTAATTGAAATTCCATTCCAAACGCAAGCTCTGAATCAAAGACGACTAGAAAATTCTTTGTGAATGGCTTTCAAGATAAGCTACGGACGGAGTTATCTAAAATTCTTTTATTTTCTTTCATGTACAGACCACAAAAGAGTTATAAGGAAAAATATTAAATTTTCTACAACTCTAGCAATCTTTATTTTTTTTTAGCCTGTATTGTCCCACTGCTGGGCAAAGGTCTCCCCCATAGCCTTCCATTCTTCTCTGTGTGGGGTTTTATCTTTATTTTATTGTGTAATATTTTTTTCAAGGAACATCGCTGTTATCTTGCTGCCTGTACATTGTAAAGTTACCTCAATACTCATTCGCTTATTGCACTCCATAATGTTAGTTGAATTATAATTCTTTAATGTAATGTTAATGTATGAATAGTAAATTAATCTACATAAAGAACTTTTCGAATAAATTACTTAAATGATGACGAAAACCGCATCAAAATAAGTTGCGTAACTCCGAAGAACAACGTGTTTACACAGAGCGACTTTATTTTTTATTGTGTAAATATTATGGCGTTGGTGATATATACCAAAAATAGGTGCTATATTAATAATAGCGGGTGCTATACAGAGTGGCGCCGACAATAAGACAATAAATTAAAATGCGTATTATATCACGACGTTCCCAGTCTGCATATAAATTTCATTCGAATATATTATTATCCAGTAGTGTAGTCACAAGATTTTTTTTTTAAATAATTCGTTTCAGCATTTTCTTCATGATGTAGATTAGGATTGACTAGCATCGACAGGTTCACGACCCCCGTACCGGTATAAACACTGAACACATGGTGCTAACTGGCTACTTCAAAAACCTTTGCCAAATTCGTTACTAAATTTTATTTCCAGACGCGAATTGGTGCAAATTATACCTAAGGTTAGTGAACCAATATTTATAAAAAATGGTGATATATTCCGTAAACAGTCTTTATATATGCTATTTAGTTTGTTTGAAAAAAATTAAAAATAATTTTAGGAATTATTTGTTGGTTATAAAGTATTCCTATGAACTAGTATTAAGTACCAGTATTTTCATTTATTGTCGTATTGTCGGTGCCACCATATAAAAAAGGCTGATCTTCTTCTTATATATAATATGTCCGGTTAAGCAGACGACAACTTCTCTAGTTTGAACTGCGAGATGCCATTCACACCATTCACAGAAAAAACTTTGTACAGTGTTCTCTGTACTATCTGCAAATCTTTTAAAACTACACTTTATTTTGCCCAGAAAATTAATTTTAAGTTTGCGCGGGATTTTCGAGCTACATTCTGTTTTCTAGTTGTTTTTGAAGAAAAACAAGTGGAACCATGTTCCTGGCATTCAAGTTGGTAGAAGTTTCTACCGAGGTCTTTATCAAGGCTAAGCCTTTGAAAGACTTGCTGTGATTTTGTTTGGGGTGAATGAAGAAAATGAGTTAAGGAAAAGCTCGTTTACTTTTTGGGGTTAATAAACTAAGTTAGTTGTGTGTTTGGTTCGAGATTTACTGAGCAATGAGGGAAACGCGTCGTTCGTTGTGTATCAGTCCTTTTTTTTTGGATTACGTGTTAAAATACTTACAGCTTATTAGCATTGCCATTCAACGTGGCAATGACAGCGATATGGAGGAGTATCCTGTTGTTTATTTAGTTAGTTAACTTATTTGTTAAAAATGAGTCCTTTTCATTGTAAATACTTAGTTTTATTTCGTTGTTCTAGCAGCTTTAATTCGTTAGTGTATTTATTTATTAAGTGCATTAAAGTTTTTCTTTCAACGTAATAAAATGGTAAGTGATGAATGAACTGACTTTTATGTTTTATAATTTTAATAAATGAGCACAACGCATCTTTTCAACAACGTTTAACTTAAAACTCTAAAATATGTTGTATTTATCTGATACGACTATTCCCAATACGAAAATAAGTTCAAGATAAGATAATAATGGACGCAAGGGAGATTGGTCGAAGAAAACCACACAGAAAAAAGGGTAGAAGATTATGGAGGAGACCTATGCCCAGTAGTGGGACAAAAAAAAACACATGAGTATCAGAACATTTAATGAATCGTATTTTAAGACTTCTAGCCAAACTAGATCAATTTTTACCAGATAAGTTAAATAAATAAATAATAAATATCGCTGGACATTACACACAGCGCCATCTAGTGCCACACTAAGCAACGAGGCTTGTGTCGTGGACACTGGATAGTTGATATACTACATAGATACTTTTTTTTTTTGTAAATACATACTTTTTATACATATAAACATCCATGACTCGGAAACAAATGTCCATGCTCATCACACAAACATTTGCTCGTACCGGGATTCGAACCCGGGACCCTAAGAGCGTAAGGCAGCCTCACTACCGCTGCGCCATTTGGGTCGTCAAAGTTAAAGAATAATAAGACCAAAATACATATTTAAAACATCTTAAAACTTTGGCATTTTGGTGTCGATTCTGTTGTGCACAAACTAAACTTAATTTAGGCTATTGCTATCTTTTACTAAAAGGCAGTACGAGAAAAGGACGGCTATAGCTATGAAGTAAGTTAGAGATGTCAAACTAGTTTATGCCTTGCGCTTCACTGTGTTTTTGGTCGACATGTTTTTACGTGCACCCTTCATTTGTATGGAAATATTAGTTCTAATACAATTTGACAGCTCTAAATTACGTCCGTCCCTTTCTCGTTTTATTAGAGAGAAAAATATAGCAATAGCCTAAATTAAGTTTAGTTTGTGCACAACAGAATCGACAACATTATGAACTTTCTATAATTTAGAGCTACCTAATTCTAGACTTCAGTTAGAAGAAGAATTGCAGACAGTAACGACTGAGATAAAATATTCATGAGCTGCGCTAGTTCTCAGCTCTCTTTTGGAACGAGAACAATAAAACTAGGACTTAATTGCTCGTTAGTGCTACCAGGGAATTAGAATACGAAACCAATTAAAGGATATTGTTGGTGAATTCCTGTTGACTGGCATGGCCCCACTGGTGGGGCCAACGGGAAAAATCAAAACCGTCGTTTCGTTGGCCCCACTACCCTGGCCCACTGGTGGGGTCAACGGGAAGTCTTCAATTTTATTCCCGCTATCCCCACTGCCCCCTATCGGGTTTTTAAAGGAAACTAAAAAAACTAGTTGGCAAGAATAGAATCTGGATGACACTGACATAATATTAGAGTAAATATTGACCAAAATAAAGATAGGCCTATGACCAGCGTCCAGCAGCGTTTGGCGGGGCGTTCGCTGGGGCGTTCTGCGGGGCGGCGAGCGGCCGACAGCGCGTTCAATGAGTAGCCATAGTGCACGCTCCGCGTTCGGGTGAATCAGCCGGCCGCCAGATATATACGAAAGCAGTTTTCAGACTACTTTTGACAAAATATAATTAATTAAAACATTTTTCCTACATTTACCTAAACTAGTCTTGATAGGTACGTTTACTGTTAATAAATCGATATATTTACTTTCAATTCCCAGTTTTATTGCTAGTTCTCTCCACACTCTTGTTTTAACTATTCTATTTTTGTATAAACAGTGAGTAGATAACCATATTTCAGGTTTATTTTGTAATAGTATTATAATTTCTTCAAACGACATCGCGCGCATGCTTCATGCCACGCGCCGCTCCGAAACACAAAAATCAGGCCTAGCCAAGTTACAAACGATTCGTATCGATTCTCTTTCTACAATCGTAAACGTTAAGTCACGTGGTCAAAACAAACGAATAGAAACTTCGTATACAAGTTTACCTACATCGATCAAGATGATAGAATGAAATGTATTCGTTTCTTCAATCGTGATTCCTACATCCCATATAAATCGTAGCCAAATTACAGTTTTTACTGAACTTTAATGTTTCTATTCGTTTGATAAACATGTGTTGGTCATGAACGCTGCACGCCCCGCTCCGCCGCACGCTCCGCCCCGCCGCACGCTCGATTCGAGCGGGCACTCTGGCCGTACACTTACTCCACAGTTTACATGATCTGATTTCTTAGTACCTCTTCCAGCTTCGCTTTTAACAGACTGAAAATGCAACAAATCAATATTTCGTCCATTAACGTTTCACAAACACATTCTTCGTTCAATTTCCGAAATATGCGCAATAAATTCAATTCCAGACTGAATTTATTGGATACAGTAAAAATAATTCAAGTCGTTCACACGAAAATACTGGCAAATATTTTTAAATCGTGTTGTGAAGAAATATGGGTAACAAGTAAAAATGTGAGCCTATTACAGGGGAAGCTGGGTTGTAAATCAGGGATGTTTATGGCTTTAAATCTTGGGACACGGCAGTTTTACTTTTAGCTGACGTGACAATGTTGCGTGGGATTGCGTCATATTTGGCCCGAGGGTTATACACAAGTCGGTAAATAAGACAAGGGTGTTTGTCAAAGGAATTGCTAGCTGTATTTCCTTTGTAAGGTGAACAAGAGCTGATGTAAAATACATGCAGTGAGAATTTTTACTAGAAAACGATTTTGACAATATTTACTTAAGAATGATTTCCACCAAACGGTTCGCATCGCAACGAACGAATATTTTTTTTTGAAAGCAAATTGTTTACTCTACAATTTATAAATTTTAAAGTTTAGCGATAAAACTTATAGTTTTCGAAATAAAAAATTAAAACTGAAAAATTGGGGACGTTTCCATGCTAAACTCATAAAGGAGGATTTTAAAATACACGATAACCATTTTTCAGCTGAAAAACCATCTTCTGCCCGTTATTTAAAGATTTTAAACATGAATAAAAAAAAATTGGGTGGGAGCGGATTCGAAATCTACCTCCTCTTACAGCTTGCCGAAGAGGTTTTTTATTATAGGAATATTTACAAATGTAAATGATGTAACGAAATAAATAAAGGGAATATTTTCCTAATTTTGTTTTCCGTACCTCAAAAGGAAAAATTGGAACCCATAAAAGATCACTTTCTTGTCCGTCTGTCTGTCTGTCCGTCTGTCACCACCGATTTTCTCAGGAACGGGTGGACCTAGCAAGTTGAAATTTATACCATATACTGAGGTCTAAATGGTCACTATTAGGTGTATAAAAATCAAGGTCCTGAGTCAACACGATAAAAAGATGGGCAAATTTAGATTTTCGCAAAAACTTGTAAGTACCAAAATTTACCTTAATTTTCATTTTTTTTTAGGACTTTTCCCTTTGCTTGTGCTGTAAGACCTTGCTTTTAACCAAAATTGACAATTCTAGGTCAACCGGAAATACCCTATAGGTTTTGGGTCGAAAACCTATATGGTAGTTCCCTTTGACCTAGAATCACGAAATTTGGCAAAAAGCAAGGTCTTACAGCACATGTAAAGGGAAAAGTCTGAAAACCGTAAATATGTAGTTTTACTATTACAAAATTATTATTTGCGGTTGGAGCAATAGCCGCTTCTAGGGATCGAACAGCAAAGTTAAGTTTGTCCTTTAAAAAGTTTGTACGGAACCCTCGGTGCGCGAGTCCTATCTTGGCCGGTTTTTAAGTAAAATTGTGCTTGTTTTAAACAATTTAACTAAAATTTTATAAGATAATTGCATTTTCGTATAAAAAAAAACAATGTATAATACGTTACGTTTACACAGCGCGCTGGTGCTACGGCCTCGGGTCAGAGGCAAAACCTATTTAATTTCGTTCTTCATTTTATCAACTTGTATTTTCCTTTTCACGTATTTTCGAGATCAACCCAAAGAGGTTACATTACACTGATAATAATCTAAAATGGCGGTCTAGTACCCCATTTCCACCAAACATGTGTGTACGTT
Organism: Xestia rhomboidea; assembly: GCA_963853795.1. Taxonomy (NCBI): domain Eukaryota; kingdom Metazoa; phylum Arthropoda; class Insecta; order Lepidoptera; family Noctuidae; genus Xestia; species Xestia rhomboidea. The sequence continues at coordinate 12,363,837 of OY970776.1, forward strand.
TTGTACCCATACACGTTAAGGGTGCTCATTTTCTCGATACGCAAGATAAAATTTCCATACTGAGTTGGAATTTTTGATCAAAACATTCAAAAGAAATAAGTAGATCTCAATGGTTAAACCAGAAGGTAAGACGTTGGAAACAATTCTTTAGCAACGTTATTTTGCAATTATGATGAGAATGTATAAATAAAACATAATACTTAAGTAAGTCAAGTACAAGACATTAAACTCACAGAAAAGTTTTGACTTCGCAGCCTTGTTACAAATTTTGCTGCATAAGTAGGATAAAATTATGAAGACTTTGAGGACTTTGTTTTAGTCTTCGTTGGAGTTAATATTGTTATGAAAGATGAAGCCACTGCAATTAAAGAAAACTTAGAAGTAGTTTCTAAGTATAACAGACCGGAAAACGATAAAAAAGAGATACATTTTATTCCTTCCTCATCACTGTCAAGAATTACAATGATCTTTATTTATCTCACCATAAGGTTCCTATTGGGCTACTAACTACTAACTTAGAACAGGAAAATAAACAAAAAAGAAACGCCAAAACTCAAACAAACAGATGATATTAAAAACAAAATGGCGGCACATTCAAAGCCAACTACGACAAGTCTTAACTTGTCAAGAGAAGACAATACAGACCCCGTGCAATAAGTCACTATAGTAATTCAATTACCGGACATCAAAGGCCAAAATGGAGAAAAGGGTCCCTTAGATTCCATTAGTGCTCTCCGCTAGTTAATTTCGATATTAGATAGGGACACAAAGAGGTCTCAAGAATTGTTCAAAGCGATTATAATGAGGAGGAAACAAAGGTTTTGTCAGAGGCTGTGTTGGAGTGAAACTAAGGATGTGGACACACAGTAATGCTGATTTTGAAGCGGACTAACATCATCTACCTAGACTTTTCTCTACTATGTTGAGATCGGCTACCAGTCTTACCGGATGCTACTGAATGCCAGTATTTTACATGGAATGACTGACTTTTTTTCATCTGGATATCCTCAATGGATGTCCTCCGCCGTGGGGCCGGCGACCGGCCTGGAGCGGTCTGTCAGACTCCTACTGACTAAAACCACACGCACTTCTGGCTGGGGTACGGGTACACAATTGTATTCTTCACAGTCACCCCAGCATCAGTGACGGTTTGCTTGCGACAAATCTCGTCTCAGGTAAAGGGAAGTAGTGAACTGGTCCTCACTTTGATGGAACGACTGCCTACTGGCCACAGGCTACAGCCACTGGCCACAGCCACTGGGTTATACGATATTCATTGATAAGATAAGTCGTTCGGGCTTCTGACGACCCATAACGACTGTTAATCTAACTTCTATGAATGACCGGAACTCGGTTTGTTATTGATGGTCATCCATCTACAGACCGATCTTGACAAGCGTTGCTTAACTTCGCGTAATCTTGAAGAGTGATCAATGCTGCTATTAATTCCAAACACAAAATATGACGTATGGTAAATGCAAGGACCACACTCTGATGCATAGTATCACGCTGCTTAACTAATAAATCAGCCTTTGCTCGCGGCTTCGCTTCCGTTTTGTTCGGAAATTAACCCACGAGAACGTTTTCAATCTAGCCTATGACACTTGGCGATAATGTAGCTTCCCGTTAGTGAAAGAATTTTCTGGATCAGATCAGTCATTCCGAAGATTACCCCTTACGTACAAACTAACATTCTAATTTTACCTCTTTATTATATTTAGTACTAGCGGACGTCACGCGGTTCCACCCGCGTAGTTCCCGTTCCCGTGGGAGTACGGGGATAAATTAATATAGCCTATGTTACTCGCTGATAAAATCAAATCGGTCCAGTAGTTTTTACCCAACTGCGCCAGAAGGAGGGTTATGTTTTTCGAGAGTATGTATGTATGTATGTATGTATATATGTATGTATGTATGTATAATTGTTTGGCAAGCTATGTGGCCTGAACGGCTCGGTGGATTTTAGGTGTCGTTAGATTCGTATTTACTGTGAGAGGACACTGGGTATATCAAAATAAAAAAAGAAACAAAATGGCGGATTTTTGGCGCCAAATTCAAATGTTTGGCACGCTCTAGCCTGAACGGCTCGATAAAGGGCTCATCATGAGGATTTTAAAATGGTATATCTAAGTAACTAAAAAGTGTAAAATAAAAAAATATTTAAAAAATTAAATACATATTGTACAGTGTTGTTGTGTACAGTCGGGACCCATTAAATAATCTAGACTAAAATCATTACATCCAATATGGGTCCCGACTGTTACAGTTGCAGTCAATATGTCCTGTTTCCTGAACTTGTTTTTTTCTTTTCAGTTTTTATTTAAAGTTATTAGTTATATTTGACGCAGTCGGGTTTTTAATTTTTTTTTTTAAGTTTCTTCGTTACATACAAAAATACAAATCTTTCATCTTTATATTAACCCATGATCTGTCCACGAAGTAGACACAATAATTAAACAATGGCGTCTCGACCAAATTGGTCAGTCGACAGATTATGATATATTAAGTATAGATACATAGATTGTTCAAGCTAGTACCCACCAAAAGAACTTCCCAGGTGTGTGCTTTCGGCCTTATATTTTCTATATTACGGGAGGGTTAGGAACGAGGGAAGAGTAATGATAATGCAGAGATTAATGAGGTTGGAGGAGGAATAGATTCTCGTGAAATCGATCCTGATGGTTTTCCTATTTATGTATCAGGTAATCTAATAAAATAATAAAGTATTATTGCTTCTACGCTATTATTGTAACTGATGCAATTAGAACGAAGTTATTTTGTGTTATGGTCTGTATGGTATTAACTTAGGTAAAGAGGTTCTGCCATGTCAGTACTGTTTTATGGTCAAAAAAGTGATTATGGAAGCAGATCATAATTATGTAAAACAGGTAAGTTTAACGTATGTACTTAAACAACTTTTTTTTGGGGTGAAAATCATGTTTCACGTTAGGACTCAATGTTACGCGTTCAAAACATTGTACTGATGGTCGATGAATTGAATAGTAGGTACAGAGGTCATGGCGGAATTAAGAGTAAAGTAGAATATTCAAAAACTGTATTTCCAAAAAATCGTGTGAAAAGCTTCCTTCAATAAAAAAAAAACATTGTAAATAGGACCAGAACAATAAAACCGGCCAAGAGCGTGGCGGACTCGCGCACCGAGGGTTCCGTACAAACTTTTTAAAGGACAATCATAATTTTGCTATTCGATCCGGATGATATCGATAGGAACTATAGACTTCAGTATATGGTTTAAATTTCAACTTACTAGATCCACCCGTTCCTGAGAAAATTGGTGGTGACAGACGGACAGACAGACGGACAGACGGACAAGACAGTGATCTTATAAGGGTTCCGTTTTTTCCTTTTGAGGTACGGAACCCTAAAAATGATCACAATGGCGGGAAGAATAAGTAATTTTTGGCTTCATTAGGGATGCGTTTATACACTCTATACATGGGAAACTAATGATATTGAGTTCCAAAATCAAATATTCAAAATGATCAGCAGCGACATCTATGACATAAAGATCAGAACTAAAAATCCAGCAACGTGCAATCAAAGTTTCCCGCGAGATAAGGATTCACTTCACTGTTCCATATACTCCTAAAATAATACCATGGGATCATCAATTATTCCTTCTAACATGATTGTTTCATACCCTCGAATAGAAAACAAATATCAAACAGTGCTCTTTTACAGGTAAAAAATGTTGAAATGACAAAACGTTCATCCATTTCATCACTTCAAAAACGAGTACGTAACGTCCTACTTATTCCTTTATACTGTAGGACACCTAAAAGTTACCTGTGCTTGAGAGACATTAAATGAAACAGCATTAAATCATTTCATGTGAACTGAATGCACGAGTGGGCGTATGAAGTTCTATATTTAGCTTGACCTTTATTGAACGCAGCGGAAGCACACACAAATGCTGCATGCATTTGTGTGTCATTGAAATAGGAAATTACAGATTGTAGTAGCTCTGTTATTTACTGTTTTTAACCGACTTCTAAAAAGAAAGAAAGAAAAAGCATTTATTAGCCCGCACAGGACAAAACACATAAAATAAAATGGTTAAATTTACAGTACAACTAACAAAAAAAAAAAAAAAAGAGGTGGTTGTGATTGTATTCCACCACCATCTTTTTATATTCGGAAGTCGGAGGCAAAGAGTCAAGGAGTATGAAATAAGCAATAGTCACCAACTTTCGGAAGCCAGGACATTTTTTACTTTTTATTTTGTGTTTTTTTTTTAAGGAAGTCGGTTGTTTTTTTTGCAATAAAGTTCAATTTTTATGTTTACGGTTTGTCAACGTAGAAACAAACGGTTAAATAAAGTCTAACTCACTCAATTACTTCTCTCGATCAACTTCTTGTATTCACCGTGATTTATTTATTGTAGTGTAATTACATTTTTGATGTAATGTAATTTAGATGTTTTCAAGATTATATCAAGATAAATATTAATTAAAAACTGTTTTTCTTAAGGTGAAACCTTAAAGTGAAACCGTTGTTTTCTTAAGTTTTTTGCAATTCGCCGGTCAGTATCTGGCTTTATGTTGAACAAACTAGGTAGGTACATAATTATGATTCGCGGCGGATGGATTTTTTTTGAGAACAAAACAGGATCTTTACTATTTATGGTGGGTACTGTATGGTACGTGAAGAATAGCACCTTTCCATAATCTTCCCGTGGATGTCGTAAGAGGCGACTAAGGGATTTTCCAGAGAATGGGCCAGCAGCGTTCTCTGTGCTTTTGCAACAACCGTACTGCGATCGCCAATCCAGGTCAAGCGTGGCGATTATGGCAAAACCCGCCCTTTGGGGAAGACCTATGTCTAGCAGTGGACGTCTTTCGGCTGAAATGATGATGATGAGTGACCATCGCTCGTAACACGCCAATGGCTATTCAAATAAAATAAAGCTCAGACACCCAAACCGACCATTAGCTACATAGAAAAAGTTTTCTATAAACCTTTTGTATTCCGTGCGACCAAATCTTCTCGATTCACCGACGTAATCTCTTAGTAATTAAGGGTATAGTGGGGTTATAGTGTCCGAGGGAACAGTAGCCAGGTGTACAATAAGTAGAAGGTTTGGGATCACTATAGAAGCCGGAAAAGCAATTAATTCTGTTAAGGTAACTGTATGTTGTGCCTTTCATTGCAATCTTGTAAACGAAGGGATACATTTGTAAATATTTGATGTTTTGCTTGCTTTGGTTGATAAAGGTAAGTTGTTTAATGAAAGACTCGAACATAGCTGGAGAAATGCGGGTGTAGGTACCGGTACTATAGGAATATAGGTAAACCGCTGTCTAACCCTTCGGAGATTACATGCGTGATATTATGTCAACAGGCTGTAGACACTGGTTTGGAAATTGATATTTGGGTGAATATACGGTATTTGAGTTTTTTGTGTCCCTGAAGGAAATGTAATCTGTTCCATTCAATATTGATAATTTCTCTATTTGACACTATTTTTAAATTTGTAATGATAAGGGCCAGACGATTTTTCCATTTTCTTGAATTTTATAAGCACCAGAAGAAAATGTATTACCAGGGGAGTGACACTATTGGCAGAGTAGTGACAAATTAAAGTAGGGAAATGACAGGCCATTGATTATTGGCTAAGAAAGGGGACTAATATTAAATAAAACATATATAAATTATAGTATTTGGATATTTTTAATTTACAAGATACATTCAGTGTTCACAGTTTCTAAATGCAACCTTATTTTTAATAGGAATGGTTTTGTTAATGCTTAAGTTTCAATTACCCGTATCAATTAACAGAATTAATATTTCTGCTCATCAGTCTCATTCTCATCTGAGATACAAATCACAGTACATACTGTTTGATAGTTTTTAATCATAAAACGTTCAAAAACTTAAAAGCCATGTTTAAGGCGCTTTAATTTAAATAAAATTCCTAAATAAAACAAAAATATAAACTTAATTTACAAAACAAAACAATAGTACTATCTAATTATACTTTACCTATCAGTCTCGAGGCTATCTAAACAAATAAACTTAAAAATTATCAGTGCACAGTATAAATGATTTTATAACTTTAATTTTTTGCAAATAACAGAATCAATAGATCACTAAACTAAATAATTTTTACTTAAATACTAAACAATCAACAATTTACTTTTCAAATACATCAACTGGCTTTGGAAACTTGTAGAATACTCTGTTACCCTTCATAAGTATATTTGGAACTGGTAATATGAAGATCAGGCCCGGACTGGGACCAGAAACTGGCCCGGGCATTTTAGAGACGGTCGGCCTTCCACTATCACGAGAAAGGAAAACTACTAGGTACCTTATGTAAATTTTGAGTCGACCGAAGAAACCATCTAAAATAGAATAATATGCTGAAATGTTGAGCTGCGACTTTGATAAAGAAGAGACTCGAAACTAAAAGAATAGCGACGCTGTCCAACAAGGGCGTAGCCAGCTTTTGAGCCAGGAGTGGGGGGGTGGCGCAGAAGTTATTTGAGAAGTCTGGGAACTAAAAAATCGACTTAGGGAGACAAAACAAAAAGAAAGAGAAAGAGCCACGTGGTGGCCCCGGCCTGTCACCTGTGGACGGTGAGCAATGGGCTAGCTCGCCGTCCATCCGTCTTATGAAAACAGGCCGTGTCGACGGCGCGTTTGTGTTCCACGCGCGCCTCAAAGAGATGTCAGCAAAAAGGAAGGGGTTTGCAAGGGCCGATGCCTGCCGGGACTGCGGGACTGTTCGAAAGAGATACCGCGGCCCTAGAACACAAAGGGCTATGAAGGAACATGAATGGGTTTTAGTCAGTAAAAGTCTGACACTCCCTTCCGCTCCGCTTGGCGCCCCAGAGCGGGAGGGGTCATTGATGATTTCCATTCCGAAAAAAAAGGGCTTGAAACATTTGCAGATGTCTTTCTTTTCGTCATATAAGGAAGACCACAGCCAGGACGCAATTATCTGATATTACGAAAAGGCCTCGTGCCAAAGGGCTCCTAATTTATTTCAGCCTCTGTCTACACCCAAGTCTATACCGGTCGATCATGCGAAAATCCAATAGGAATGCCAATCCACAGGCAGAAAAAAGGCCGCTAATCGGCCACACCGGCCTAACGGGCATCCGGCATATCGGGCATTTGCCCGATTTGCCCGTATGGCCAGTCCGGGCCTGGTAAAGATCTGTTCCTATTTAACATCAGACATGTCATCTTTTGATCTTTAAAAAAGTAACCCTGATCTCTCCTTCTTCTTCATCAAAGTCTGACGAACATACGCTAGCCATATTTTCTCTCTCTTATTTTTCTAACAGCCCTTTGTTCCCTTTTAGTCATATCATTTATGCTCTTTATTTGCCCCTTTTCTTTTTATATTGCTGCTTTTCTTTTTCTTTTAATTCAGCATTTTTAAACGGATCGTTTTTAATTCTTTGGCAGCGTAATTTTTTAGCTTCTCGCATTTTTTCTAACCTCTCTTCCCTTGTTTGTTTCTTTTTAACTTTCGCCATGATGTCCGATTATGCTCGAGTATCTAGAACAAATGAAATAAAGCCTTAAAACATTTAATTAAAACAAAACAAAATTTTGTCACTTCCCTGGCGCGTATGTATTTCCTCTGGCATGAAATATGCCAGAGAAGTGACGCCAGAGAAGTGACAAAAACGCACATAACCATCAAAAACAACATCATTTGCTTTTCTGACCACAGTTTAACGTAATACATGACATCTTCACACAATAAACATTGCATTGTGCAAATATACAATTTCGTAACGATAAAATACAAAAACATATACTTACCAAAGGAAATACTCCAACGACTGGCACAAACACGCTTTCCTACAGTGAATCGCAAACTGACGCAATATTATTTGAGTTTTGCTTAGCGTCGTTAGCTGGCTTCTAACTTCACACTGTTGTACGCGCGTAGTTCAAGGACGAATTCATACCTTTGCGGTTTAAGTAAAATTTTACTTCTTTGAGTTTCGCCAGATGAAGTGACATTATTGTAACACGACATGAAAATAAGTTATTTTTTTTATATAAATAAATATTTTTACAGTTTTATTTTAATGAAATATGTTTCGATGTTTATAAAAGCATATGATCATATTAAAAAAAAACATAATGACCCACGTATTTAAAGTATCTGGCCATAAAATCATTATAATCTAGTAATGGGGAGGCCAGAGGAGTATACATTTATAATTATTTTAAACAATTAATGCCTTAAATTAAACAATTATCGTGATTAGACTATGTGGGCCATATAAAATACCATTTTCTTTATTGGTTAAGCATACAGAAACAATAATATAATAAGTTTAACATAAAATTTGTCCATGGATCATTGGAATTCAAATAGCATATATTCACCCATTTATCTATATAAAAAATAGTTGTTCGCTAATCTAAATAAAGTCAATTTCCGTATTTATGAAGTCTCATGATTTGAGGACGGTTTGACTGCTCGGCTGATTTAGCTGTTTGTCTATGTGTGTGTTTTTTTTTTTTTTGAAAATATACCTGAAAATACCGCAAGGATGGTATTTTTGTATGCCTATCTCAATAAAAAATGTTGTACCCGTGCGAAGCTGCGACGGATAACTCGCGTAAAATAAACTTAACCAGAACCACAGAAAATATTATAATACTACGCCAGAACACAAAGGTGTCACCGACTACATTACTTTGTCAAAACATTGGAATGTTTTGTACAATGGAGCCAAAAGATACGCTTTTGGGTGCTTGATTGTCAGCGTATGAATGTCATTCATAAATTCACGGGCTGCCTTATCTTTGTAAACAATATATTTTCTTTCAATAATAATATCGCAAATGATCGATGGGATACCAACAGGAGGACTAGATACTACTAGATACTACTAGACTAGATAAGGACGACCTTAAGAAAATCGTGGGAAAGACTTAGATAGAGATATTTTCATTTAAATGGGTGTCCATAGTTTCTTGTTCATAGAGATCTACGCTATAAAATGTGAAACTTTCACATTATGCCATATGGTAGTATGCAGCTTCATCTCATTATTTCTGAGCATTCAAAAGTGCCTGTAATTGGTCTATTTGAAATAAATGCTTGGAGTTTTGCATTCACACATACCAGGAAAGCATGGCGCAAAAGGCAGAATATTATACTGATTAGTAGCTGACACAATTCTGTTAATCTTTATGATAGTATAGGTATGAAGCTTACCCATAATTTTGTTCTGCTTGGTACAATTTCCTCTAGCATCGTTTTCATCCTCCTTATCCCGTTTTGACGTATTGTCAAACCTATTCATTTCAGTAACACAGTCACATTCATCACATATCTAATTTTCAACATCTTTTGGTAATTTGTTTTTCACTTTAAAATGTTTCAGTTTTGTGATCATGGTTGAGTTTAAAATGGTCTTTTAAGTTTCATAATTGCGTCTATTGTCACCTACTTTAAGCTAAGTTATTTCTTATAACTTCACACACACTCTCACTTTGTCATTTGAGTTACTCACAGTATTATTTTACGTATATAAAAGTTAAGTTTTATTAACTAGTCTACGCACTTGTCATATTACCTACTATTATTTCTACTCAAAAATAAAATTACTATTTAAGAATTATAGAGAATCTAAGAACTGTGTTTTATCCAAGTTCCTAATGTTTCAAGATCGTCACCAACTTTAAGCACGTAACTGACAATCGTAAAATTGGCGGCAAATTCTGTGAAGGGCAGCGCGACCGCCCCCGATGACGCGTCGGGATCTACTGAGGCGGCCACGCGAAATTCAAAGCGGGGAGTCGTTCATTACAGACTTTATGTCATCCCCAGGTTTTTTTGATGCTGGCTGAATGTTCATGCCATGACGCCTTTGCCAATTTTTGCGCTGGCTGGTTTACTTTTCTTTTTATTCCTGACTGAAATGTCGTGTTCCAAATTCGAAGCGATTTATAAGTATGGATTACTAGTTCTGTCATTTTTATTTAACCTCTGATTTTGCAGTACTGTGACCTTTTACGAAGTTGTAATAAGGTTTCATTTAGAGGTATACTGTAAAATAACTTAGAATGACTGCGCGGTACTGTGAGTCATTCTTAAATATTAATGCTATGTTAATTTATCTAAGCATTAAGCTGGCTAATAGCAATAAATGTGAAATTAATATTAACGATGTACTTAGCATGACTGTCAAAGAAATTCGTGTATAGTTTTGCTGAATAATGTATCAATTTATATGCATGAATTCGGTTTATGTATGTAGCAGAAAGTTGCGTGAAATATTTCCATTTTAACATTAATAACTACCTAACGTAACTTATGTATATTCATAGCCGTTTATAAATTACTTTGGAAAGAAAAAGGTCCGTTCTTGACGAAAAGAATACACAATCAAAAAGTTAATAAGTTATTTATAACTTCCTTATTTACACTGAAATCAAGATTTTACGTTCAGGATTAAATTTCAAAAGGCCCTCTTAGTCGAAGCAGGTATAGATTCAAAAGGAATTGTTCCCGGCTCCACTTAAGCGCTTTGAGAAACATTAAACCCTTCATATTGTATTTCCTTAGAGGCTTATCAAAGGAGGTTTTAATTCAAAACTTGAGGGCTCCTCACCACAGAGCTTAAGTCTTAAAACTGCATTTCTAAATAACTTTGTTTGAAATGCTCTCACGCTTGGCAGAATTAACGAATTTTCGGGAATTTCGCATGTATTTGTATACTCGAGAGGAGGAAGGGGAATGGACGGCTTTTCGTGTCGAAAATTGTGCGAATGGTACTGTTGAAAGAGACGTAAAATTATTCGCAGCCAATTTAGAAGTTGAGTCAAATACGAGAATGTTTTTACAAATATAACTTCAAAAAGAGTTTTGCTCTTCACTTGTCGACGTGATATCGCAACGACACATGCTAGGGTAAATTGAATTCTAGAACAAGTCAAAACATACTTTATCTTGTTGAGATTTGCTGTGAGATCTCTCCGTGACCCTCTCCTTGACAATTTCCTGAAGCATCACATGGTAGAAACGAAATTATTGATCCTACGTGATTTATGTTTGAAAGCACTTAACCAAAACTATAAACTTGGGTTTACAATTTTATTGAATTAATAATGTAGCTTGAATAAATTAACGTTATTTTGGGAAGTGATAATTTAAATAAACACAAACAATTTCAATAGATTCTTAATTGTGTAAAGGCGACCATTATCACTCTTTATTTAAATTGTCAGTATATTCTATTTTCTTGTATTAATAAACAGGTATTATCAATATCAAGGTTCCAAATTTTTTTAATCGCAAGATTAATTCTTTTTTCTCTTAATTTAAAGGGGCTTGTTCAATTTGAAAATGTCGCCCCTGTAATACTCGTATTATATAACCAGCGAACCGTATTTCATTTCCTTAAAACATGCATTGGAACGGGGAACACACATCTGCGTTTGCCAAAGGTGAAAGAAATAATCGCACTGTGAACAGCTTTTTTTTCATAAAGTTTTTAGTATCTCGGATTCTTATATATTGTTATGTTTTACTCAGTGTTAAAGGAGTATACAAACTAGTTTATGATTGATAACTGAGTCTTTCAACTTGTAATTAAGATCTAACACATTTAATTATGTATATAGTTAGGTTACAAAAGAAATTAAACGAAAAAAGTACAAATAACACAATTGGATTAACACTTGTTTGACAGAATGTTTTCGTTATCCCTTATTACAAACTTCAAATTTCATATGAAATAAGGGTGAGCGTTATTGCCAATTTGCCATCAAACGGGCACGACCACTAGACCGACCTGGCACATCACTACATCGATAACTAATCTTGTTATCAGTTATTCTTACACTTGAATTGATTTAAGAAAAACTGTAAACGTATAAGTACTTACCTTTTTTTTTTTTTTATTCATATTTATGTCTACTTCCTTTCTTAAATCACAGCTGTATACTTCAAACAAGAATTTGTATTGTATACTACAACTAAAGAACTCGACTACTGAAAAATCACGCTCTAATTAAATTCGGGGTTTAAAAGGTAAATTCGACTCCTATTTTGGAAGTCGGTTAAAATGTAGCATAAGTTACCCGGGCCATAATAACGAAACAATTGACACCTTATTCAACAAAATCGGATGACTGTTTTAGGAGCTAAGGAGGAACATACCTAAAAATACAAACATACATCCACACATACATAGACTGCTAAAATCATAACCCTTCCTTTTGGCTTCACGGTAGTCGGGTAACAAATAACAGTGCTTGTGTAAGTTTATTCCAGGCGAATGTCGTGTGTGGCGATAAGTCCCCTCTTTGAGGAGTGGCTGGAGAGACGCCACGGCGTCCTCACCTTCCGCCTGACGCAGGTTCTTACCGGACACGGATGTTTCGGTAAGTTCCTGCACCGAATCGGGCGGGAGGAAACGCCCGGGTGCTATCATTGTGAGGATAGGCCGGAGGACACGGTGGAGCACACTGTGGAGGTGTGCCCCGCTTGGGTGGAGCACCGCCGTGTCCTCGAGGTGGCGATCGGCGGCGGCGACCTCTCGCTCCCGGCCCTGGTTCGTGCCATGGTCCGGAGCGAGACGGAATGGGACGCCGTCACCTCCTTCTGCGAAGCAGTCATGCTAGCGAAGGAGGTGGCGGAACAGGACAGGGAGAGATCCTCACGTCCCGGCCGCCGCGGGAGACGCCCCGGGCGTCGGGGGCCACGTGGTGGCTTCCGGCCACCGTAGACGCGGGCCTGTGGACGGGGAGCTATGGGCTAGCTCGCCGTCCGTACGTCTCATGACGACAGGCCGTGTCGACGGCGCGTTCGTGTTCCACGCGCGCCTCAAAGAGAGTCAGCATCAGTGAAGGGGTCCGCAAGGGCCGAAGCCTGCCGGGGCTGCGGGACTATTCGAAAGAGATACCGTGGCCCCGGAACACAAAGGGCGATGAAGGAACATGGATGGGTTTTAGTCAGTAAAAGTCTGACACTCCCTCCTGCTCAGCCCAGAGCGGGAGAAGTCATTTGATGATTTCCCATCCGAAAAAAAAAAAAAAAAAGGCGTATGTCGTGTGAAGTTTTAGTGAATGCTCAAAAGACTGTTTGGTGTTTACCAAACTGTAGTAGTATGACGTAATCAGTGTAGTGCAAAGTGGTGAACTTGAATTAAGTAAATGCTCTCTTGTGAGTGCTTGTTTGTTGATGTTTGTGATACAGTGCCTCTTTGAAATGTACTGTTTGTAGTTATAAGTTGGTACATATTTAAAGTATGCTTGTGAAAATGTTGTTTACTATGACGTGTTCCATTTGAAGTCCTTTTTTTCTTTAGGTATAAAATGTGTGTTACGTGGGGCATTTGAGTAGATAAACTCAAATTTTTGGGTCCATAGGTCGTCTTATACTCCAACTCCTACAAATTCGCCCATTTGTAGGAGTTGGAGTATACGTTTCGGGGCACTATGAGCAGCAAACAAAGAAAATTGTAAAAAAAAAATTGAAAGATAAAAATTGGGACTTTTTTTTAGTTTTTTTTTTACTCTGCTCTTACACCCATCCACAATTCCACATCCATACTCAAAACTTTCCTCACGACCTTTTCCTCATTCCTCCGCATCAAATGCCCAAACCAAGCCAACCGATTACCACACACATCTTTTTAGTCTTGACAAAAAATACGTCTATGTGCTTCACGAATGCAGAAGATTTATATTAAAATATTTTAACCTTTTTTACAGTGAAAAATCCTAATGAAAGCGAAATTCTAAAATCCACAGAAACTCGCAAGGTTTGTGAAAGTGGAAAGCAAAAAAAAAGTCTAAAAATGCTAACCGGGCTTAAAAAAATAGAATTCCTGTTTTGGATTCCAAAGCTAATTAACACCAACTTCAAAATACTCTTCAAAATAGACTTCTGACTCAGCAGTTGCCTCCAGTAAAATAAAATGGTGTTTTTTTGACAGATTTATTGGGCAGACATTTTACGTCTCAGGCTGGCTGGACCCTTTTCCCTTAAGGCGACCGTCCATTGCTATAGCGGCAGTACGCACGACGACAAAATATCAAGCTATGAGAACCCAGCATAAGCGGATCTCTCATTTTACGGTAAATCTACAGGTTGTAAACAGACCCTTCAAGAAGTCGTCAACCAAGCATTCTGTTCATCAAACTAAGTAACACTATACGCAATAATTATTGCTGGGAAACTACTTTTTTTGACGAGGTGAAAAATCTAATTTTACGGTAAAACTCAATGTAACACATTCAAAACATTGTGCTAGTGAATGCATTGATTAGTTATCGGGTCATGGAGGTATTTAAAGTAAAGTTATAACATTAAAAACTAGTATTTCAAAAAACAATTTTGGAACATAATTTAATATCTCCGTAACTATAAGGTTCCCAGGTATGATCCAGAACAAAAAATAAACGCAACGACGGGGAGAACAAGTGCTTTTCGGCTTCGTTAAGTGTCTTTTAACACCCTTTATTATTGTATAATTTTTTGGCGATCTATAAATTGAAATTAAATAATAATAATAAAAAGTATCGCTGGACAATACACACATCGCCATCTAGTGTCACACTAAGCATCGAGGCTTGTGTCGTGGACACCAGATAGTTGATATACTACTCAAATTTTTTTTTTTGTAAATACTAACTTTTTATAAATATATCCATGACTCGGAAACAAATGTCCATGCTCATCACACAAACATTTTGCCCTTGCCGGGATTCGAACCCTAAGGAGGTAAGGCAGTCGTCACCAATTATAATTATTATTTATAATTTTCGTTATATTTTTAACCGACTTCAAAAAGGAGGTTCTCAATTCGTCGGAACCTTTTTTTTTAATGTATATTCCCCGATTACTCGAAGATGGCTGGATTGATTTGGATTATTATTTTTTTGTTTGAAAGGGTATACTTTCCAGGTAGTCCCATGATCATCAAGTCAGGATCTGGTGATGGGATCCTGGAGTAATAGAGAGAACTCTTCAAATTTTATAGGCAAACTTGAAGCGATTTGGGTAGGTTTTGGAAGAGTACTTTCTAGGAGTGGTCCCATTTCAATTTGGTGAAGATCTGATGAAGAAATTCGGAGATAGGTAACGGCCTCTATAAATGAGAGCAAATGGACTGGGATTGCTGAAATCTTATGTCTGTCTATTGTTTACACCAGTCCATAACGCTGTGAATGGGTAAGCACATGTGAATGCAAAAAATAACACCGACTTAAAAAAAAAACACAAAAAAGTGAAAAATAACTTTAGCTTCAGAAGTCGGTGACAAAAACACTAAATCAATCAAACAAAGGTCAAGGTCGACTTTTTAAGTCAGTTTTATAGCCGTGGGCTGCTGTGTTGCGGCGCCTGCCTGTATAGTTTTACGATGTTAAGGAGGACATTTTATTACGACGGGATCCTTCGATATTTTGGAGTTCCTGTAGGTCAGCGAGTTTTATTTCTTTTCTTTATTGAAATATGAAATACGAGGTGTTTAGAAATAGTATCACATCTAACACTGTTTTAAAACAATGTGTGAGTGTATGTGTATGTGTGTGTTGTGTATGTGTATGTAAGTGTGAGTGTGTGTTTTGTTTTTACAATAATCACGGAAGAAATCCCGTAAGTGATATTTTAAGTATGGTTATCACATCTTGTTTTTATTTTGTTTAAAAATCAAACCTTTGAGCTTTCCGGGTTAGTAAAGAAAACATTAGCTGTAGAAATTGCCAGAAGGCCTAGGTAAGTGAAGTTTTATCAGCGATATCGGTAGTGAAAAGTCAAACTTGTATGTTTGTGTTGTTCATGTATTGTTTGTGATTAGTTACAAAATTTAATATTGTTATTGAGTACACTATCGCATTAGGTAACCCTGTAAAGATAGTCGTAACATGGAGAAAATTAATCAATAACTAGTAGAAAACTTAAAAAATAAAAATTCTTGTTTGACGTTTCTACACACTGTGTCTACATTTCTTATCCAACTTTCCTCTCGCAGGTCTGCTGGAAGAAATTTCTTAAGAAATAAGCAGTACCTTTGTGCTCTTCTATGCTAATATATTGTCCTGTAAAATATTTTGTGTGTACATAAATAAATAAATAAATAAACTTTGATCTTATGTCAAAAATTTATGTAGAAATACAAAACACTTTGAAGGTAATTGTATAGATTGTGGGTCTTAACCCTTAGGCATTGAAACTTGAAACGGGTAAATAAAAATAATTGCAACTAATTCAATTGAGTGTTGTTAGTAGGCCTCAGCGCTCTATATGACCAAATTCCTAAGTACTCGTTCTTCCAAAATATGATCAGAACTAGCCATATTTTCTAACTTTTGTAACTCAGAACAAACAAAATAAGGACTTGCAAATAACACCTAAAAGTTTAAATTTACTTAAGAAGTCGGTGACATGGTTGTGCTTCGAGGAATAATTTAGTAGCGCTTAGTTGCTTGCGCTTAAAAATAGATGCGCTCTGAGGAATACCTCCTTTGTTTCATTGACTTTTTGCCAACTTTTTAGTTTTTTTAGAAGTTGTTTTTTTTTTTTGGCAAAAACGTTTTTTAATTTGCCCTTTTTAGTTGTTGCCAAATTCTGGTCATGATTCAATTTTTCATAGTAACTAGAAGTTATTACGGACCGTCATACCAACATAGGCCAAGAAGAAAAAAAAAAACAAACTACTGAACCGATTTTGATGTAATTTCTATGGGAACAATTGGAAACTATCCTTCCATTTCATATGAAATAAGACGTCACAACAAGACTAAAAATACATCCGAATTGAGAACCTCCTCTTTTTTTTGAAGTTGGTTTAAAAGAGTCATCGCAATGAAAAAAAAAACTACAGGTAAACTAAAGAACGTAGATAATCGTCATCATAGGTACCACATCGGAGAGGAGGAAAGATTTCCTCCCCTAATTGTGGACTATTGTCTGAAGATAATGTAACCGAGGAAGTCTTTTGTTTCGCTAAATACTCTCCCTACTCTGTTCCTGCCTTTAAAAGGTGCTTTTTGCGGCGTTTTTTTTCTGAGATAATATGTGGGCAGATAGTTAGGGATGGCAGAGTGATAGCAACACAGAATTTCAGACCAGACATAGATTTTAAATGATGCTGTTGTTTTTGGCAATTACTCATGGATTAATCCTTTACAGTTAACTTTTTTTACTTTTTACCCATCGAGTGTTAGAGTATTGTAAAATCCAAAAGGTGATCTATCTCTGCCAAATGTGTATTCCCGTTTATCAGAAGGTCGGGTTGGCTTGTTTCGGCACAGCCGAGTCGGTCGGCAAAATGTACATTCAATTTTTCCGACTGGCTAGGTAACGTGAGGTGATACCTCCAACGAAGCCGAAATCCCGTTATTGCAATCATTTTTGATGTGAAACATCTATAGGCGCAGGTCATTGATATTATAAAAAACGCGCGAGTAAACTAAAAAAAATATATGAAAATTCAAGTGGCAAGCGTGGCGTTCGAACCCGGCCCGAACAATCCCAAACATTACCGACCTGTTGAAGCAGCATAAAATTTACACATTCGCTACGATTTACAACAAGCCAGCTGGTCTCGGGGCACAGAGCGCTGGGTTACAATCACGTGACTTCAAGTTCGATTCCAGCTTAAGGATTTTCATTTTGTGAATCGATTTTTTTATTTATTCCTTTTGTTTTTATTTTATATGTTTGTTTTTATGTTGACTTTTTAAGCTTATTACTCTTGTACAAAATAATTTCGATGTTTCACATCTGCCAGGCGTCCCGCGACGGCTCCCTTTTTTTTTTATTCTGGACCATACATTTTTTTTTCTGATGGGAAATCATCAAATGACTCCTCCCGCTCTGGGCGGAGCAGGAGGGAGTGTCATACTTTTACTGACTAAAACCCATCCATGTTCCATTATCGCCCTTTGTGTTCCGGGGCCACAGTATCTCTATCGAACAGTCCTGCAGCCCCGGCAGGCATCGGCCCTTGCAGACCCCTTCCTTTTTGGTGACTCTCTTTGAGGCGCGCGTGGTACACGAACGCGCCGTCGACACGGCCTGTCGTCATGAGACGGATGGACGGCGAGCTAGCCCATAGCTCACCGTCCACAAGCCAGCGCCAACGTGGCCTCCGATGCCTGGGGCGTCTCCCACGGTGGCTGGGACGTGAAGTTCTCTCCCTCTCACGTTCCGCCACCTCCTTCGCTAACATTACTGCTTTGCAGAAGGAGGTGACGGCATCCCATTCCATCTCGGTCCGGACCATGGATTGAACCAGGGCCGGAAGCGAGAGGTCGCCGCCGCCGATCACCGCTTCACATCACGTTCTGGACCATACCTGGGAACCTTTTAGTTGCCGAGGTATTCGAGGCCAAAGTTCCAACTGATTCCCAATTTTTCTTTTATTATACAAGTTTTTAATGCTATTAAAACTATACTTTAAAAACCTTCATGACCCCTTGTACTATTCAATTCTGAAGTAAAAGCTAGTTTTCCTATAATCCTTTGAACCTTTTATTACTATAAAAATAGGTCAACGACATCCACCATAAGGTCGCTTAACGTAAATATTCTCAAAACATTTTCGTGATACCAAAAAACAAATTTCCGGCGAAACGGTGAGCTACTATCCCTTGAGGTAAAGACATTTTTAAAAGGAAAATATTTATCAAAGACATCCCGTTTCCAGTCGTAAATTAAATTTACCTTCTTTTGAATTTTATTAGATGAAGCCGTATTTGTATTTATTGAGTATGTATTCATGAGGAAATAAGATCCGGGTATAGAAAATTAATTCGTTTTGAAAATATGAATACTTTTTAAAACATAACATAACGCCTTGTAATCCCCGAAGGGTTAGACAGGGGTGTACCAATCAAGTAAACCCACATTTCGCCAGTTATGTTTAAGTCCCATGTAATAAAGGGCGAGCCTATTGCCATCAACCGGGCCAAATCTAGACTTCGTGGCTGCTACTGAGATATTCCTGATGGAAAAACCCAATAATCCTTTGCCCGACCCGGGAATCGAACTCAGGACCTCATGTTCAGAAGTCGCGCTTCCAACTACTAGACCAACAAGGTATTGGAATAATGAGAAGAGCAGCAGTAAGATGGTAGAGTATATTCATTCGTGGTTCAATATTTTACACGCAAGTTACAAACACAGGTTACAATGTAATAGAATATAAACAAACCGTAACTATGCTAATTTCAAATCAGTGACAGACATGTGTTAAATATGATTATTCTCACAGGCCAGTGCATACTTAAATATGCGACCTCCAATACACCCCCTTAATCTATTACACATGCGTATGATTACTTCTGTGCTTGTCAGTACTCGGTACATAAAACTAAATAAATCACTAACACTTCTGTGTTCAACTGTACTACGCTGTATCCAAAAATATAGTACAAAAACAGAAGAAATCTAACAAAATAAAGTATGCATAACAAAGCTAGATTTAGAAAATTATCTATTACACAAAGCACTTCTAGAAAACGTAAAACATCAAAACATTTAACTACTCATCGCCCCCTTAATAGAATAATTTGTCAGGGATAAATCCTTTAAAAAATCTCTAAGCTTCGGGCTGTGAACACTTTTAGTTAAGATGTCCGCTATCATCTTATCAGTTGACATATACCTTATTTCAACTTTGTTTGCCTGTACACACTCACGAATAAAATGATACTTGATGTCAATATGCTTTGTCCTATTATGCATCATTTTGTTAGCTGCAATTTTATGCGCCGACTGGTTGTCATTGTAAATTACTACAGCTTTACTATCCACAGCTGTCAAACTGTTCAGTAAACTACGTAAATAAAGAGCTTCCTTCGAGGCTTGACTCAATCCTACGTACTCTGCCTCTGTGGTAGACAAGGATACTGTCGCTTGCTTCCTACTCTCCCATGACACTTTATTTTTACCTATCTTGAAAATTAATCCTGTGAAAGACTTTCTATCAAGTGCCCCTCCCCAATCTGCATCATCGTAGCCTCGTAAGTCTAAATCTCCCGACTTCCTAAAAGTGAGACAAAGGTTAGACGTACCTTTTAAATACCTTAAGACCCGTTTCGCACATTTAAAGTGTATTTCATCATAGCATGAATTAAATTGTGAAAGTACACTTACCGTATGTGTTATGTCTGGTCGCGTATTACAGGCCAAATAGTTTAGACACCCTATCAAGCTTTGATATGGCAAATCGCTATGGGAATTTGTCGATCTTTCTAATTTCATACCGACTTCCATTGGGGTTAAAACTGGTTTAACGTCTGTCATGTTAAAGTCGTTCAAAATGTCTGAAATGAACTGTTGCTGATCTAGACAATTAACATCTTTGTCTCTCCTCAGCCTCATGCCTAAAACATGCCTAGCCGGCCCTAAATCTTTCACTTTAAACTTGTCAAGCACATCGGTTTTTAATTTTTGCTTTTCTTTTTCACAATTTCCAAAAATGAAAAGGTCATCTACGTAAATAACTACTAAATAACTACTACGTAAATAACAATCAACTTCTTATTGTTTTTAAGCTGCTTTTTATACAAACACGGTTCTATTTTTGATTGTACAAAGCCTAAATTCAACATTTCTGTATCCAATTCCTTAAACCAAGCATTTGAAGCTTGTTTCAATCCATACAAAGAACGCTGCAGTTTGCATACCTTGGTTTCTTGACCTTTGATTACTGCTCCTTTTGGTTGAAGCATGTAAATGTCTTCTTTAATTTTGCCGTACAAAAAGGCAGTCGTGACATCCCATTGATCAATAAACCAATCGTATTCAACAGCTAGCGAGAACAACAATCTTAGAGTAGAGCTTCTAACTACAGGAGAATAAGTCTCAGTATAATCTATACCACATACCTGTGTGAAGCCTTTTGCTACAAGTCTAGCCTTGTACTTCGTTACCTTGCCATCGCTATCTTTCTTGATTTTGAACACCCATTTGCATTGGATAGGCTTCTTATCAGCTGGAAGATCCACCAACGTCCAAGTCTGGTTCTCCTTTAGTGACAAAAGTTCATTATCTATAGCTTTTTGCCATAAATCACCATCTGGTCTCGCCAACGCTTCTTTAATAGTCAATGGATCACCATCAAGATTGCTCTCCTTAGCATACATAACATTGCATCCATACCGATCGACTTGTCTGCGTTCTCTTACAGGATACCTTCTTTCTGATTCAGGTATTCTAACTTCTTCTTCAGTCAATACGTCATCAGGTACTCGCTCTGGTACTACAGGTTCAGGTCCTATCTCCTCCAATAATCCTACGTTCTCGTCTACAGTATCACGATAGATATCATCGTGAGCCTCCAAGTGTTCAGATCTGCTTGTAGATCCGTTGGGTAAACCGGAAGGAACATAATCTTTATTCAGGTTTATGATTACTTCCGATTTTTGTACGTTTTCCTTTTGGAGAAAGACGTTTTCCAGAAATTTGACATCTCTCGCAGTCTTCACTTCACCTGTCTTAGGATTCATCAGACGATAATCCTTCTGATTATCTGGATATCCAATAAAAATCATCGGTTCCGTCTTCATGTCTAGTTTGCGTCTCTTTTGTTTTGGTATCAATCTATAAGCCAAACAACCAAAGATTTTCAGATGACTTACATCCACATCTTTTCCAGTCCAAAGCTTCTCTGGTACCGCATTATTCAATGCTTTCGTGGGGCTTCTGTTCTTTAGGTAAACAACAGTATTTACAGCCTCGGCCCAATACTTCTTGCTCAGGTTCGATTCTGACAGTAATGTTCTTGCCTTTTCTATTATAGTACGATTCGCTCTCTCTGCGACAGAATTTTGTTCTGGCGTGTACGGTACAGTCGTCTGGTGTTTTATGCCTGCAGACTTCAAAAATGATTTAAATTTACCATTACAGTACTCTGCGCCGTTGTCAGATCTCAAACATTTCATAGATTTACTTGTCTCATTCTCAACTTCCGCCTTGTATTCACGGAATTTATCAAAGGTTTCACTTTTGTTCTTCAAAAAATAAACATGAGTCTTTCGAGTATAATCGTCGATAAATAGAAGAACATACCTCGAACCACCGAACGACGGCTCCTCGATTGGTCCACAAACGTCGCTAAAAACCAACTGTAAGACCTCGTTCGCTCTCGTACCTTGCTTTTTAAAGGGACTTTTGCATGTCTTTCCTTCGATACATGGAATACACGGCTCGCAAAAATCGGTACTCTTAGATTCCATACCGCTTACTAAAACTTTCATTTTATTCATATAATTACGCGATAAATGAGCTAATCTTTTATGCCAAATGTTCGAAATATTTTCATTTTGTTTTGACACTGTCACATTCACGACGTTGTTTTCATTTTCTGTCAACTCATAAATTCCGCCGACTTCTTGACATCTTGCAACAATTTGATTTTTATTTTGAATCATGCAACCTCCATTGTCAAAATTCATGCAATAATTCTTCTTGGTCAAATCGCTCACCGAAATAAGGTTCATGGATAAATGAGGAACATGTAAAACGTTTTCTAAAATTATTTTTTCGTTTTCGCTGACTCGCAGCTCAGCATTTCCTCATCCTTTCACCAATAACTTCTCTCCGTTTGCTACTGCGATCCTCATGTTGCCCTTTACATGTGTGTAAGACAACAATTTGTTTTTATCATGGGTCATATGATTTGAGCACCCACTGTCTAAATACCACTTATCTTTGTTTATCGCCCCCTTCGTATTCAGGCAGATATTCGCGGTTTTGATCCGCTCCTTGCATTCGGACGCCTTGTGTCCTTGCTTATGGCACTTAAAACACTTGTAGACGAACTTCTGCTTACGATCATTAGTTTTAGTGTTAGATCTTGCATCGTTCTGTATTTTACGTGTAACTAAGACTTTTTCGTACTCTGTGTTCAACTTACTCTGTCTACTTCCTTCTTGTAACAATTTCATTTTAATTTGCTCTAACGTGATTTCTTGTCCACTATTATCTACAGCCATAATGAGAGGGCTGTACTCAGCGGTCAATCCACCCAGCAAAATCGATATAATCCAATCATCAGGGATTTGAGCATCAATATCGGTCAATTGTTGTGTCAGGAACGTAATTTTAGATATGTAGCTTTCCATAGAAACAAAATTCTCTAACTTACAGTTGAAAAGCTCTCGCTGAATTCGTCTGCCCCAACCTTTGTCTTCATACGCTTTCCGTAAGCTATTCCAGGCTACTTTCGCAGTCTTCGCATTGTAGACGTGGGTAAAGCACTCTGGTTCTAACAACAAGCATATTGTCGTTCGTGCCTGCCGGTCTACGTCAGCATTTACTACATCTGTAGAAATTACTCCCCACCAGTTTTTATTCTCCAAGTAATTTCGCACCAGGAATTTCCAGTTTGGATAGTCGGACGAATTTTTCAGCTTCTTGATACTACTTATGCCAACTTCAGCTGACATAATTGAAATTTCGTAAGTTTCTCAAGCACACAATTATTATTCAAACCACTCAACTTATAAATTATGCTCTAGCATTTGTGCTTCAGGGATCTGGGCCCATAACCTATTGGAATAATGAGAAGAGCAGCAGTAAGATGGTAGAGTATATTCATTCGTGGTTCAATATTTTACACGCAAGTTACAAACACAGGTTACAATGTAATAGAACATAAACAAACCGTAACTATGCTAATTTCAAATCAGTGACAGACATGTGTTAAATATGATTATTCTCACAGGCCAGTGCATACTTAAATATGCGACCTCCAATACAAGGCAGGAGACTTTTAACTGACTTGAAAAAGTCCCAATACATTTTGCGGTACGTCATACAAAATTATCTAACATAAAACATTCAGTAAACAAAAAATAAACATAAAGAAACATAAAAAAGCATTCCATTCTCTAAGCAACATTACTAACATTATTAAAAATTCTTATATTAAGGAATTCGGAATTAGGCACAATGCCAATAATATAAATTAAAAAAGAATGGGAGAGAATAGTTATTTGTTATACAAGAGTGCAAAGTTGCTTTTAAACCGCGTGCTCAATTTTGATAACCGAGCAAGCGAAGGATTCTAAAATTGAGTCACGAGCGCAGCGAGTGATTCAAAAATTAGAATCCTGAGCGTTAGCGAGGGAATCAAAAGAGCACGAGGTGAAAAATCTTTGCACTCGAGTGCAACACGTAACTTTTCATCCCACCTCAGCGAGGAAATTACTAAATGCAAAAAAAAAACATTTACAATCACAAGATACTTTTATTTCAGTTTAGGTGTTAACTACTACATTATGATAGGTAAGTATTACAGAATAATCTTTAAATTATAGCAAATAATACTTAGGTACAGTTAAGAAAAATTTAAAGTAACGTTGCTACAGTTAGTTAAGTTGAGTGTAATATTTATTTATTTATTAAAACTTTATGCACAAGTAAAAACTGTACAAAGGCGGACTTAATGCCTTGGGCATTTTCTACCTATTTTTTTTTCAATTTTTTTAATATCGTACTGTATCAAATCCTTCTCGCTTGATTGTTGAGGGAGAAAGCTCATTTGCGCATTATTAACAGTTTCAGTCAATTCTGTTGGCGTCAAATAAACTTCTTCGTCGCCAAAACCACTTATTTTACGTTTTTCACTTGTTTTTAACCTAAGGTTTTAACAATTGACCTGACAAGAAAATGGCGCGCGGAAAGCAAATTATAAAAGTACACCAAGAAGGTTCCGAGTCTGAGTTTTTAACAAATTAAAAAAGGTTGTACCTATGATAAATTCGGCACCATGGAGGTAGAAGTAAATAGGTTTAATGATGTTTTGAATTCACAAACTTAGTGCACACGATGTTCTAAATTCAATTTACTTTATCCTCTAGAGGATAAAAACGACTTTTGCACTCAGATATCGAAGAGCAAAAATACTCTTTCCGAGATGGGGGGATGAAAAATATGTAGATGGTATGATTGAAATAGATTTACTTTCAGTTTGAGTTTCCGCCAGACAAAAGCGCCATTGCAAGACTTCTTTTTTTAGACTGATAACCAGTGCAATGGCATTACAACTTTTTAGGTGCCTGCTCCACCTAGTTGGTCGGTAGAAGTAGGAATTTGAATGCAAAAAAAATAAAACTGTTTATCCCGTCTACCATAAAAATCAATGTATAATCAATATGCTCGCTCGCAGGTTCGCACGCTGCACCAACGAGGTGAAGACAACACTTTTTAAGGCGTACTGCCAGTCGTTTTACTCGAGTGGCCTGTGGGTGAAACTTACGCAGCGAACCTACACAGCCCTGCGCACACAGTATAATAACGCTTTTAGGATGCTGTTGGGGCTGCCGTGGCGCTGCAGCGCGTCTGGTATGTTTGCTGTAGCGCGTACAGATGGTAAATCGTCTTACGTCGGACGGTAAATGGAAAAAGCAAACTCCTTGCTGCACCGTCTATGAAGCAGCAGCAACAGCATCCTAAATGTGATTGCTGCCCGTTTTGACTGTCCTTTCCATAGGCATAAGTTAGATATAGGTACTAAAAATACTAACATATTTGTAGGTACATTTTTGTGTTACTAACACACTAACATTCTATGTTTTTATTATGTTTTGTGATTTAGATTAATGGAACTTATATGGAGATTTCTCTGAAATAAATAAATAATACATAATAAACAGTCCTTTCACGAAAGCGTCAACCAAGCATTGTCATTGTACATCAAACTAAGTAACTCAATTAAACTATGCAAACATTGCTGGGCAACATTTTTTTTGCTTACATTGGGATTTAATGTAACGTACACAAAACATGCTGATATATTGAATAGTACAGGGGTCTGTATTTCCCCTTTTTAGTCTATTAATAATCCCATGAAAAATAGGCAGTTAATCACAAAAAACTAAAAGGCCTACAATATTGTAATTTCCAACCGCATTCAGCTTTTGTTTTTCCCATTCAGTTAACTGGCTGAAAAACCGCTGAAATAGCAACTGAACCAAATCAGGTCAGCGCTGTTTCAGCGCTAACATGATATTTTGGATTGCTGCCAAATGCCTGATCTGTTCTTCGTAAGGGATTTTTATGTGGAAACCTTATATTTGATGGGACGTTAGTAAAAATGCGAGACAGGCGTGTTAAAAAAACTAACGACGATCGACGTCCGTATGTCACTACAGTGATCCAGCAGAATATCAGCGTCAGGTGCATTCCTGACACATGCTGAGCTGTACTCCCATTTGGTGCAACCTTGAGACGCACACCACACATTTTATACTTGTTATTTTATTTTATTTGAAGTATGTCATGGTGTTACTATACTTATTTCGTAAATATGTTTTTATTTTTGTATATTGGCACCTTATTTTTATAATCATGTAAATTGTTTCATTTCATTGTACTTCTGTGTTTTGTGCTATGTCTTTTGTGTGCACTAAATAAATGGTTTTTCTTCGAAGTTGTTTAATTTAAACAGCACACCTGAATTTTGCCAGTCATGTTATTCTTTGCAACATTCATTCGGACCTAATTCATCATTGTAAAAAAAAAACTGTTTTATTCCGAGGCAGGAGTAATAGTTCAGGAGGAGCTCGTGGCGCGTTAATAACAGCCGCTCGGCTCGATCTTTAAGATAAGCCGTGCTTGCCTAGCTTGGTCCGGGAATGGGTGACTACCCATTACATATTGAGTTTCCTCTGTGCCTCGAAAAGAATATTAAGCCGTTGATCCCGGCTGTTATTATTAGATCTTTGAGAGGTATTACAGGTAATCAGAGGCCCGAAAGTCTGACAACCAGTCTTACCAAGGGGTATCGTATTACCCAGTACTAACTGGCTTGTGGAAGTCAGATAGGCAGTTGCTGCATGTAAAATACTGGTCTTCATCTGCATCCGGTAAACTGGAAGCCGACCACAACACAGTTGAGAAAATGCTAGGCTAGCTATAACAATAAAATATTTTCGTTTTCATTTGAACACAGTAACTGTGCTAAAAATTTCTTGTAAACAGGTCGCCGACTTGTATAACACACTTTTGTTGCATTTCGATCGTAATTAATAATATCATTTTTTTGTCTGTTTACATAAAAAAAAAACAGTATTTACAAGCAGCATCCCTGCAGTTACTAGCAAAGGCTAATTGATAAATGAACCGTCTGTTGTTGTACCAGGAGAACAATTTTGTTCAGGAGTCACTGACACTCTTTATTAAAGGTTGCATAAATTATAAGACCATGGGATTTTCTGAGAAATTGTATTAGTTCAGAGAGCAATTCTATGGGGGGATTTTGATTTTTTGTGGGTAAATCTATAGTTATGAAGTTAGATTTCAAGTTTTTGATAAACGCAGGATAAATCTTGAGATATTAATAAAAAGAAGGAAATAAAATAAAAACAGAAATTTGCAGTAAGTAAACTTACTGTATTTATTTTTGTTTTTATTTTATTTGCAGTAGATTCCTTCGGTTATTTTGGCCGTAGTAAATCAAATAGTAAATAAATGTTTGATAAAACTCTTGAATATAAGACATCTACTTGTTTTATGTTAAATGTTATGATCCTGTGTTGATTGAAATAAATTATTCTATTCTAAAGGGTGTAAAAAGACTCTGAACGAAACCGAAAGGCACTTGTTCTCCCCATCATTGCGATATTTTTTTTTGTTCTAGACCATATGTGTATACATGTTTTTAATGTAAGAACTTTACTTTAAACACCTCCACGACCCCCACACTATTCAATCCATCCACCAGCACAATGTGTTGAGAGTATTACATTGAGTTTTACCGCAAAACGTGATTTATCACCCCAAAAAAAAAACTCGTTTCCCAGCAATCATTTTTGCGTAGAGTTACTTAGTTTGATGTACAAAATGCTTGGTTGACGGCTTCGGGAAGAGTCTGTTTACACCCTGTATTCTATAAGACAAATAACAGGTTTGTGTAGGAAAAAACGGAACTAAGTAATAATGTTGCCAACTAATGTTACCCGGTTAAGCTTAACGAAGTATTTGCGTAAGTTAAAGTTGCTGGATTTTGTTTGCTGGCAACATTTATTCTGTGTCTGAATGTTGTGCGAAAAGTTTTTCAGTTTGTTTACTAATTGGAGTGTGAGTTTTTTTTTGTTCAGTAACATTCCTATCGTATAGTTTGAGGAGCTCGTGGCTAAATAATAACAGCCGCTCGGGTCGATCTTTAGGTTAAGCCGTGCTTGCCTAGGTTGGTATGTGGATGGGTGACCATCCATTACATAGCGAGTTTCTTCCGTGCTTCTGCACGCTAAGCAGTTAGTGCCGGCTGTCATTTGTAGATTTTTGACAGTCGTTACAGGTAGTCAGTGGCCCAAAAAGTCTGACAACCAGTCTTACCAAAGGGTATGATATTACCCAGTAACTACTAACTGGCTTGTGGAGGTCAGATAGGCATAAGATTATGTGAATAAACAGAATCCGAAAAGAAAGCTGCAGTTTAAAAATAAAAGAAATGTGACAGAAAAAGTATTTATCATGATTAGATATTTTATGTATTAAATTGTTAAAAAATTCCTAACCCAAAATCATGGGTTCGATTCCAGGTACGGAAAGTTTTTATTGCATTCGAGGCAGAATTAACCCATGAGCCGTAGGCGAGGGTGTTATTGAGCCGAGAACTGCAATAATAAATGTCCACGTGTATCAAACGACGTTTTTCAATACAGTTTTGAAGAAATAAAATGAGAGAATTAATAATATTAATGTCATGAATTATTATGAGACTATGATTTTAATTTTCTTTTATTTCACGCTTTGCTTTCCCCAGGTTGAAGGAGAAGCAAAGGTATGAAGCCATTAAACAGCCTAATATAAAAAAACAACTATTTTTTTGATATTTTTGAATTTAGAACACAAGTAAATGTTAATTTGTTTAAAAAAGTAAATATAAATGTTTTAAATAATCATGTTTATCCTATGATATTTTATTTATAAACACAATTTGATTATTCAAAAAATATTAACGCCGTCAAGACGCACAATTCTTTGCCGAAATTTAAAAAAAAAATAACCTCTCAACTAAAGGCATTGAACCTTTTTTTTTTTTAGGAAAGGCATCTCGCAGTTCAGTCTAGAAGAGGATTTGAACTTCGTTTAAGTATACGTTAACTGTGGATTTTTTTTCCCGCTCACACGGGAACATGAATAAAACGCACGTGTGTGATATACATTGCATGTTGAACCTAATTGTGGTGTGATAAGAACCCATTTTCGAGGATTTTCTTCCATCAGGAATTTCTCAGTAGCAGTCCGGAATCTGAATTAGTGCTCGGTTGATGGCAACAGGCTGCCCTACAACATTGGACTGCAACATAACACGTATACGAACACGTCTGCCCACCCTTCGCGGATTACAGGCGTGTTTTAAATTTTTTTCTTTTCTTTTTTTACTAAGTTATTTTTACTAACGCCATAAAAATAGATAGAAAACAGAATAAAGCATCGCAGTTCCAAAGTGCCCTCGACTTCAAAGCAAAAACGTGACCATTAGTCAGTGAAAAACAAAAGAAAATGAATAAAACTCATGTTCATTCGTAACTCACTGGATGAGTTTGGACAAAGTTTTGAGTTAGTCAGTGTTACGCGATAAATGGGTGTGATTCAATTAGACAATGGCCTGGGGGTACTAAGGATTTACTTTGTTTTTTTTTTTGTAACAGGAAGTGGAGTGTTTTGTTTTTTTTTATATACTATGCTAAGTGCTTATGGGTTTTGGTACGCTACAAAAGAAACATTGAATTGGATCATCAGAATTATACGTAGGACACAATAAAAAAAACGGGTGCGTGTTTTCAGATAATAGGCGAGACGACAAAAAAAAATCTAATTAGTCCGTCAGTTACATTATCAAAAAATATTTGACCCGTGTTTTTTCTTTTGTTACGTAAACCGAAATTGACGAAGATATGACGCTTTTAAAATTCTCAATACGTCACGCCTAGGTATAATTTTTAGCTAGTTCTGACGTCACGAGCCCCCACTCCCGAGTTTTGATGCGTTTTTTCTTTTGTCAATATTCATTGATTTATAAAGACAAAAAATACGTGTCCACTAATTTCCAATACTCTAACTGACGGACTAAATAGATTTGCAATTTTTTGATACTGTCGTCATGCCTATTGTTATTAAAAATAAGAGAACTCAATATATTTAATTTCACTGCATGATAAAACTTTCTTGCTGTAAAAAAAATCTTTTCATCCCCCCATCTCGGAAAGAGTATTTTTGCTCTTCGATATCTGAGTGCAAAAGTCGTTTTTATCCTCTAGAGGATAAAGTAAATTGAATTTAGAACATCGTGTGCACTAAGTTTGTGAATTCAAAACATCATTAAACCTATTTACTTCTACCTCCATGGTGCCGAATTTATCATAGGTACAACCTTTTTTAATTTGTTAAAAACTCAGACTCGGAACCTTCTTGGTTCACCAAATGTTCTTCTTTTATAATTTGCTTTGCGCGCGCCATTTTCTTGTCAGGTCAATTGTTAAAACCTTAGGTTAAAAACAAGTGAAAAACGTAAAATAAGTGGTTTTGGCGACCAAGAAGTTTATTTGACGCCAACAGAATTGACTGAAACTGTTAATAATGCGCAAATGAGCTTTCTCCCTCAACAATCACGCGAGAAGGATTTGAAACAGTACGATATTAAAAAAAAATAAAAAAAATAGGTAGAAAATGCCCAAGGCATTAAGTCCGCCTTTGTACAGTTTTTACTTGTGCATAAAGTTTTAATAAATAAATATTACACTCAACTTAACTAACTGTAGCAACGTTACTTAAAATTTTTCTTAATTGTACCTAAGTATTTTTTGTTATAATTTAAAGATTATTCTGTAATACTTACCTACCATAATGTAGTAGTTAACACCTAAACTGAAATAAAAGTAACAGTATCTTGTGATTGTAAATGTTTTTTTTTTGCATTTAGTAATTTCCTCGCTGAGGTGGGATGAAAAGTTACGTGTTGCACTCGAGTGCAAAAATTTTTCACCTCGTGCTCTTTTGATTCCCTCGCTAACGCTCAGGATTCTAATTTTTGAATCACTCGCTGCGCTCGTGACTCAATTTTAGAATCCTTCGCTTGCTCGGTTATCAAAATTGAGCACGCGGTTAAAAAGCAACTTTGCACTCTTGTATAACAAATAACTATTGTTGCTGTAATTGGTCGTAAACAAATAACATGAATAGCTGATAAGGTCCTATGCACTTTGAAGGCCTAGTGGCGTTTTAAAAGAGTTTCTTGACTTAAATGTGCCCTGGCGGTTGAGAATATGTCATGCTCACTCAAAAGTCTCGCTGATTGTGGCGCATGTGTCGGATCATTTAGTTCCCTTCAAAATGTTTGAGTTGAATGGTGCTGATCTATGCGTCATGTCCGTGAACGGGCACTGTCAGTTGTGACTGGTCATCTCTCAGTTGCCATGGCTTATTTTAATGAATTATTTTAGTTTTTGAATTATTATTTTTTTCTGTTTTGTTTTACTGTTGACACTTTTAACGTGCACATCTTGCTACATTGTTCTCACATAATATACCATCTCAACATGAATGATGTAACCAAGATTTTGTAACAATATTCTGATTTAAAAGAGTGTCCATGGAGTTTCTTGCCCGTTCTTCTCCATAGAGATCTACGCTAGGGAATGGGCAACTACAGTACTTTCACAGTTTTTATGTCTTGTGACTGGGACTGTAGCTACATTTAATATTCATCTTTGTTTCGACAATTCAAAAGTGCCTGTAACTGGCTTACTTGAAATAAATGCTTTGATTTTGATTTTGATTTTGTATTTCTAGGACAACTGTAAAAGGATTTACTTAAAGCTGTTTGTTTGCTGAAGACTTGAATACATTTTTGACTTTTCCAATATATCGTCCAGCACGTCTTGTTATTCACTTGCTCCTACAAAGTACCACTTCTGATATCACGTTTTAGGTGAACAATTTAA
Organism: Xestia rhomboidea; assembly: GCA_963853795.1. Classification (NCBI taxonomy): domain Eukaryota; kingdom Metazoa; phylum Arthropoda; class Insecta; order Lepidoptera; family Noctuidae; genus Xestia; species Xestia rhomboidea. Next base: position 12,395,754 of record OY970776.1, read on the forward strand.
GACTGGTTCATTCCTCTTGAAAACTACGTAAAAAAACTATTCCTTTACTTTCTTCATTTTGTTTCTAATAGATCAGCAAGAAAATCTTCTCCCAACGCCATAAACCCCGGGTCCCGAGCAAATCAAACTATTTGCTTCTGTTGCAACAGTTGGGACGGAGTTCGGGACATAAAACGTCCCGAATTGGTTTGGATTGATGATTAAGATTTGGAGGACAAAAGGTAAGAATTACGATTAACTTTATTTTGGAGAAACTCGATATGTTAGAGGTTATTTTCATTTCAATATGTGTGATATCTTGTGAATATACATACATTGTACTGTTGGCTTTCAATACTTGCACTACTGGGACTTAGCTTTCTCTCTATTAAAGGAGATGCTGGTTTCCTCATGATGTTTTCTTTTACCGTTTTGAGAACAGTGGAGAATTTATACCAAGTAATGTACCTGCCTGAGTTCGTCTCAACTCGTAGCTCGTAAATCTTGGTCGTTTGCATTGATTTACTTGTTTGAAATAATAGTGGAGCATTGATTTATCATTTTCAATCTTTGTACCTAGAACCTAAAAGTCATAGTGGTAGTGATAGCCTAGAAGACAGTCGGACTGCCAAGTCATAGGTCTTGAGTCCGAACCCAAGGGTACAACCCTCTGATTTTTTGGATTCATGTGCGTATTGTCTAGCTATCACTTGCTTCGGAGCAGGAAAACATCGTGAGGAAACTAGCATGCCTGAGAGATATTTCTTGATGGCATGTAAAGTCAAGTCAGAGGCCCATGGGCGGCATAAAACTCTGACACCAGGTTAGACACTAACCACACGATAAATAAGAAGAATAGTGGTATGATGTTCGAAAAAATCTATCATAAAATGCTCTTAAAATATGAAGTTAAACAAACCCTTATCGCAACACACAAAGGAATTCTCAGCTATAATAGTTCCATTATTTTCTCATCTAGCTCTCAAAGGGCGGCATTAAAAGTAGATTAGACAACCACCGCAGCTTCGCACACAGTTCTTTGTGTTTTGTAATATAATGTGACTCTTAAACGGAAATTGTTTTACGTGAAATTGCTTGTGGATGTTGAGATTTCCAAAGAGCATCTCTTCTTCTCTTCTCTTCTATGCTTCGTAAGACTGTTTGTTGTAGTAGGTAAAGTATTGTAAAATTGATGTTGCCTTTAATTTCTGTAATATCTAGAAATTCAAATCGATGTTCCGGGATGGCGCAAAAACTACTGCATAAATTGTGTTTAAATTTTACATCAATATTCTATTTCTTCAAATGTTAGGCTATGTAATATTATCATTCCAAGGAATAAATATGCATTAAAGATCAGAATAAAGATATTACTTTCCGCTGGATGCGAGTCGCACGGGACCGGTCAATGTGGCGACACTTGGGGGAGCCCTATATCCAGCAGTGGACGTCTTTCGGCTGATGATGATAACTTTCAGAATGTTTGCAGTTGTTTGTTCCTTTAATATTCTACTTATGGTATACTGCTAGAGAGTGTACCAAAATTATTAGATGTCGATGATAAAAAAAAAAAACTCATGTTGATTCTGAAATGTCCTTTCCGGAACAGAAATATTCGAAACACAAAAAGACCGCGTTCGACTCGGCAGTGAGTAACAAAATTTTCCTGTTTTGTATTTACATAAATTCCCAAAGCAATACGCGGAAAGCCTTCATTGGGAAACAAAACAAATGAAAACGTGCGTATAGTTGAGGTAAAATTCCAACTATACGAGACTTTTTAGACGAGCCACAACCCACAACCATACCGTGCACCGTGGCGAGGCAAAAATGTGGCAAACACAGATTGTATGAAAATCTGTGGTTCCATTATGTAGTGCAATTTGAAGTTGCGTTCAAAGGCTGTCGTGAACATACGAGTTTGTGGTACTGACAAGATCGGCGAACAAACTCAACCACTTACCGAACTCACACGCAAGCATATACAAGCACAGTTAGACTAATAGCCCACTTATATGGCACGGCACCGGATTACTATCATCGCACCTCATTAATTGATGCTGGTGGCGATGTGGAGTTTTATAGAAAACTAACTGTTGCCAGCGACTTCATTTTTTGATTTGTAGGTATGTTTTGAAAACAAATTACAGCCTATGTTACTTCCTGATAATTTAGCTTTCTATTGGTGAAAAAAAATGGTTAAAATCAGTCTAGTAGTTTCGGAGCTTAATCGGTACAAACAAATGAACAAAAAAAACTTTCCTCTTTAAAATATTAGTTTAGAAAGATGTGAACGGCTTGCGTTGATGGCGATACTGATTTAATCTTAATACACAAGCAAAGTATAGAATAAAGCTTCAATCAATAAATAATTATACATAGTTTTATCATCTGAGGAAGACTAGCCTTGGAGAAAAAGCTAAGCTAAGCTTTACTTTGCTTTTTTTCGTTGTGTTGCCACGGCGTGTCTGCTAGTAGCTCGTCTGATCAGACTGTTCCATAAGAGACAAAACAAATGGAAATGTGTGAAATACCACTACATGGTTCTTCCTTCTCTCCTTTGACAAGTAATTTGTAGTTTCCGTCCTCTTCTAGTTTGGCGACGTCTGCGTCGTAAAGTTTTTTTTATTACTTATTGAGTATTTCTTTCGTGGCCATCTTTGTTAGTAGGCACTTCTATATATTTCCTCCTTGCCCATACAGGCTGTTTGGTAAAAGAACCGACACACCTTTTTTGTGGTATTGGGGGTCCTGGCTTGCTCAGAAATTATATCGTTTTAAATAGATTTTATTTTTATTTCATTCAGGGATAGGTTCTGTAGGTAAAAATCTAGGATATGCCTCACCTACGAGTATCATCATCTGCCTAGCCTTTACCCAACTATGTTGGGGTCGGCTTCCAGTCTAACCAGATGCAGCTGAGTACCAGTATTTTTCATGGACCGACTGCCTATCTGCCCTCCACGACCCGATTAGTAGTGGATAATACGAAAACCCTTGGTAAGACTGGTTGACAGACTTTCGGGCCACTGAATCAAATCATCTTTATTTGTAAACACAGGTATTGAAATAAAGGTCTTATTCATACATTTTAGTTGAGCTCTATGTCCTACCAATGAAATTGGTGTACAAATATTGTTTTTTTTGTAATAAGTCTGGATCTATACAATACAAGATCAATCATTAATGAATTATTATAATTTATTTTTCATGTATGTCAACAGTAAATTATTATATAAAAAGCTATTAATGTCAAATTTTGTAACATTGTAAATAATGTCAATTAAATTAATGTGACTACCTGTAACGACTGACAAGGATGTGCCTCCCCTACTCCTAAGAAAATTGTGTCGTTTTTTCTACCAAACACCCTGTATAACGCTATCGGGAGTTCTCTTCGGGACATTATCATAAAATGTTTGGGTTGGGAACCGCTGTCAGATATTATCAGTTTATTTGCCCTTAAGGACAAACCCAAAATAACATCCACTGATATTTCTAGTTAATTATCAGATTCATAAACAGGATCTGTGATTAAAATCATTGTTATTATTATAGAGAGTGGTGATGATAATTATTTTTCATGATAAACCTCAAAACTGTGTGCTCATTAAAATCGTTTATCGTTATTTGTTATTCAAACGACCTCATTATCAGAATGTATGTTAATTGTATGTTGCCGCAGTATGGTCGGCAAATTGTAATGGTTATGAGAACTGAAATTGAAATGATCTCCTTTTTTATCATCATGAATCAGTTGAACTCTATGCTGCCTTGCAGTTGCGTTGTTTTTTCAATACTTCACCTCGTGTACCTCTAACGCCTCTCTTGATGAGCTATCTCCTTTTAGTTAATAACTGTCATCTGTTTTTTGCCCTTATTCGGTCGGCGCAGCATGTCTTCTTCTTCCATACTTCTCTATTATTACTCCTCTCGTCAGACACCTCTTTTTTAGCTATACCATCCTTCATACAGTCCATCCATCGTTTCTTTGGTCTTCCTCTATCTCTTATACCCATCCATATACATACTCATTCCTTCGCATCATATAACAACTCACTACCACTAAACTTTTCAGTCACCGGCGCCACTTTCAGACTTGCCCTATGCACTCGTTTCTTACTTAATCCATTTGCGTTACACCACACATTTCCCTTAGCATTCTCATCGTCCACATGCAATTGGCTTTCATTCATCGCTTTTGTGTACAAAAACCTTTATTTCTCTAATCATGTTATTCACTGTGCTTACACACTGATCTCTAAAATCATCCAACTTGTTCCAATGAAATTTTGTAAACATATCCGAGTATCGTTAGTTCCAGCTCTAGAGGTAGGATTGTTTTGGACCTGAAGCTGGCTTCCTGTTTGATAGTACTACTATATATTAGACTAGCGGACGTCACGCGATTTCACCCGCGTAGTTCCCGTTCCCGTGGGAGTACGGGGATAAAATATAGGCTATGTTACTCGCTGATAATTTAGCCGTTCATTGTTGAAAGAATTTTTCAAATCAGTCCAGTAGTTTTTAAGTTTATTCGTTACATACAAAAATACAAATCTTTCCACTTTATAATATTAGTATAGATTAGTATAGATGACAGCTTCCAGGAAGCCTGAGATAAAGTAACTTTCGTCATCACGCCTGTAATCCCCGAAACGCAGGCAGAGGTGACCCTAAAAGTACACCTACATTTCTCCAGTCGCATGTTTTCAGTTTCATGTAATAGAGGATCAGCCTATTGCCATCAACAGGTCACAAATCCAGGAACCGTTGCTGCTACTACGAAATTCCTGATGAAAAAACTTGGCTCAACCCGGGAATGGAACCCAAAACCTCACGCTCAGCAGTCGCGCTACGCGACCAACGAAGCAGTCACATTATGTAATTTTATTAGCTTCTGCCAGCGGCTTCGCCTGCGTGAAGTTTGATAATTGTCTCTTGGGATCTTACTACCGGGATAAAAAGTATCCCATGTGTTAATCCTGGTTATAAACTATCTGTGTGCAAAATTTCATTCAAATTCGTTTAGGAGTTTTTGTGTGAAAGAGTAACAAACACCCATATATCCATACATCCATACTCACTAACTTTCGCAATTATAATTAGTAGGATTCATTATTTGAATTGACTGTTACCTTTTTTTTTCATCTATCTGTACTTTTCATTATCAAACTTGCATTTTTAATAGTAAATATGTGAATAGTTTTCCTTTTAGATAAACCTTTTATAAATATCGTTACAATCACTTTAATGTAAGTCATTGTGATTTTTTCACCATGATTTCTGTACGAGTTCTGCTGCTGTTAGTTCTATTAGGCTGTGCCTATGGTCATAAAAAGTTGAAAAGTAAGTTTTTACTCTTGCATTTACTATTCGGTTTTCTATAACTTTGCGCTTGAACCTTTTCAGCCATTATAGTGGACTGTTTTAAACTTTCACGGTTTTTCACTACACTTAAAGTACTTACGGGATTATATCAGTGATTTTTCATTGTTGCTACGAGCTCCCGATAATATTTTTTATATTTTATTATTGTTATTGCTCCCGGTATTCCCGCGATCATGATGCTTGCAACAGCGTCGAAATATCGGGAGCTTATAGCAACAAAGAAAAATCACGGATATCATCACGTAAGTACTTTATGTGTTTTCAGCCATTAATTCGATAAAAATATTTACATAAATATATTCACCCTTAACTTCCTCCATAGAGTTTTTTTTTACATCTTACCTTAACATTGCCTCTAAATAAAATCGATGCCAATAAGGATATTGCAAGATTCAAGTAATTCATTTTAAGTTAGATCTTCATAAATGCCTCCAATAGGCATGACGACAGTATCAAAAAATTGCAAATCTATTTAGTCCGTCAGTTAGAGTATTGGAAATTAATGGACACGTATTTTTTGTTTTTGTAAATCAATGAATATTGACAAAGATAAAACGCATCAAAACTCGGGAGTGGGGGCTCGTGACGTCAGAACTAGCTAAAAATTATACCTAGGCGTGACGTATTGAGAATTTTAAAAGCGTCGTATCTTCGTCAATTTTGGTTAACGTAAAAAAAGAAAAAACACAGGTCAAATATTTTTTGATAATGGCGGACTAATTAGATTTTTTTTGTTGTCTCGCCTATTCTATCTACCAAATGAAAACAAACTAAATTCCAAATGCACTAAGGTAATATCACTATTGGTTTCCATTATCTGGAACACATTTTAAAGAAACCAGCTACATTGTTGCAATATTACTGCATTCAGCTACAAAAAGCAGATTGTCTTTCTATATTCTACTTTGTACGAAAGTGGGGTAAACTAAGATCAAGCCGGTTTTGGTACTGTGCCAATTTTTCAGAGACATTGCAAACAACTTGGAATTCTCATTCGCTTTGCGATCGCAAGCTTTAATTTTGATATTATGTAATGCAATTTCATTTGGAAAAGTGTTATTGTCTGCTTCAACTATTTTCTTGTCATTATATCATGATCTGTCGAATGACCGATTTGGTCGAGAAACTATTGTGTCTACTTCGTGGACAGATAATGTTTGTTAACTTCTCGACTAAATTCCTATTAGAGTTAACAAATATTCTTAGGTTACTTTTCTTTGTTCGTGTAGTTAGTGCCTAACTGTTGTCAGAGTTTTATGCCGCCCGGGGCTTTGACTTGGCTTTACATGCTGACAAGAAATATCGCTCAGGCATGCCGGTTTCCGGGGCTGCGGGACTATTCGAAAGAGATACCGTGGCCCCGGAACACAAAGGGCGATGAAGGAACATGGATGGGTTTTAGTCAGTCAAAGTCTGACACTCCCTCCTGCTCCGCCCAGAGCGGGAGGAGTCATTTGTTGATTTCCCAACCGAAAAAAAAAAAAAAAAAAGGCTTGCTGGTTTCCTCACGATGTTTTTCTTCAGCGAAGCAAGTAATAATTATACAATACGTACATCAATCCGAAAAATCAGAGATGCACGTCCTTTTTTTTCGGATGGGAAATAATCAAATGACTCCTCCCGCTCTTGGCGGAGGAGGAGGGAGTGCCATACTTTTACTGACTAAAAACCCATCCATGTTCCTTCATCGCCCTTTGTGTTCCGGGGCCACGGTATCTCTTTCGAACAGTCAGTCCCGCAGCCCCTGCAGACATCGGCCCTGCCTTTTTGCTGACTCTCTTTGAGACGCGCGTGGAACACGAACGCGCCGTCAACACGGCCTGTCGTCATAAAACGGACGGACGGCGAGCTAGCCCATGGCTCACCGTCCACAGACCCGGAGATGCATGCCCTGGGTTTGAACTCGAGACCTATGACTTGGCAGTCCGACTGTCACACTACTAGGCTATCACTGCTACCAATTTACCAATACCAATTACCAATTTTCTTATACGCGCTAGGGGGAAGTTAAAAAGCTGGAAAGCTTTACCGCCGCACAAAATGTCTTTTATTACGATTGTAATGTCTCCTACACGCTTAGAGGATTGTTAGTGGTCGCTGAAAAATAAAAAGGCATCATTGCTTCATGCATTTCCAGAATGGGAATTTCTAGTTTCAGATTTCATATAAAATTCATGCTTCTACATATTGAAAATATATCCGGCACTTATAACAAAAACACATTTCTTTTTCTCTCTGTCTGTCTGTTTGTTCCGGCTAATCTCCGAAACCTTCAGTGCTATCATTTTGTTTTTCTCCATAATATAAATCTAACTGTTCATTCCTGTCCATTTCGTTTATTTTACCAGACGACAAGAAACATCATGACCACAACGTCGGCATCATCGGCGGGCACAAGATCTCCATCGAACAAGTGCCATTTGTAGCGTCAGTCCGTCTGAATGGGACCTACCATTGGTGTGGCGGATCCATCATACATGAGAGATTCATCTTAACCGCAGCTCATTGTATTGTGCCGTAAGTTAATTAAAACACGTTTTTTTAATATTAGTTCTCAATTCTCATGTCTTAAAATTTGTGAAAATGGGATCCTATTACTAAGGTAAATCGTCTGCCCGTTCGTTCGTCAAATAACTTTAGTTGTAAAAGTGGACGGATGAAAATGTCGTGAGGAAAGTTTTAGTATGAATGTGGATGGGTTTATGATTAGAGAAAGACTTAAGAAACGATGGATGGACTGTGTAAAGAATGATATGGCAAGAAAAGAAGTGTCTGATGAGATGACGAGTAATAGAGAACTAAGGAAGAAGAAGACATGCTGCGCCGACCCCAAATGAATTGGGATAAGGGCAATGGAATGATAATGTAAAAGTGGACAGCTAACATTTCCGCACAAATGTATTTTATCCAGACTGGGTCTTTATTCAGTACCAATACAGTGCAGTTAGCTTAGGACCGATTTTTCAATGGTCAGTTAAACGACGAGATAAGATTAATTGCACAATTAACAAGATTCTCAATTTTTCAATTGGCAAGGTTTAAGGTTATGATTCCCGTGTTATTATGACAACCACTGTCATTACGTTGAAAGTTGTGTGTCTCTTTCTAAGATCTGTAAACGTACATAAGCGCGTCTCGCTCTCGCAGATGTAGTGTGAAGCTAGTCACAAAAATCGGTCAGTTAATTAACTGGACGCTAAATGAGCTTTGAAAAATTGAAACTCTATAATCATTCGTTAAAATCTCAGATAAATTTATTGAACTGTTAGATAACTGACGTTTTAATTGACCATTGAAAAATCGGCCCTTAAAGGCGCAATTCCAATACCTGGTAGAGTGTGACAAACCCGGCAGGTTCGACAGAGTACCCGCACATTTCCCTATATTATGCAAATCTCATGAAATAAGGGCGAGCCTATTGACCCCAGGCTGCTACTGTAGAATTCTTTGTGGAAAAAGCAAATTACACTATCGTATAATGTAACTAGCACATCGCCCACGACTTCGTCCGCTAAAATTGTGATAGCTCGGATAATATGCATGATATTTGCATGAATTGTATGAATATGCATGATTATTTGTTATACAAGAGTGCAAAGTTGCGCTTAACCGCGTGCTCAATTATGATGACCGAGCAAGCGAAGGATTCTAAAACTGAATCACGAGCGCAGCGAGTGGTTTATCTTGTATATAGTGGTTCGAGTGATTTATCAAAAATTAGAATCCTGAGCGTTAGCGAGGGAATCAAAAGAGCACGAGGTGAAAAATCTTTGCACTCGACTGCAACACGTAACTTTTCATCCCACCTCAGCGAGGAAATAACTAAATGCAAAAAAAAACATTTACAATCACAAGATACTATTATTTCAGTTTAGGTATTAACCACTACATTATGTTAGCTAAGTATTACAGAATAATCTTTAAATTATAACAAATGGTACTTAGTCATAATTAAGACGAATTGAAAGAAACTTTGTAATATTTTTGTTAGGTACTGTAAAGTACACCAAGAAGGTTTCGAGTCTGAGTTTTTAACAAATTAAAAGGTTGTATGATAAATTCGGCACCATGGAGGTAAAAGTAAATAGGTTCAATGATGTTTTGAATTCACAAACTTAGTGCACACGATGTTCTAAATTCAATTTACTTTATCCTCTAGTCTAGCGGGTAAAAACGGCTTTTGCACTCAGATATCGAAGAGCAAAAATACTCTTTCCGAGATGGGGGGATGAAATTTAATTTATAGCCTATACACGCATGCACGCACGAAAAATGTAGTTTTTTATTAGAGATTTTTTTTATTGTATTAGTTTCGGAGATTACCCACCAAAACAAATTTTACCTGTATAAAATATTAGTATAGAAATATCATCGTGATTTTAAACAGTAAAAAGATGCATAGCACTCTCAGCAGCAGTGAATCATATTACACTCCTATTTATTTATTTTGGATCACGAATAAAGGATGAACAGATCATGCGACACAAATAATGGACGACGAAAGTATCACGTAGGTGTACTCCTTCACTTACAGAAGACCAAAGCATGCATATACAATTTATATCTAAGCTATCAGTCAAGAAACCGTAAAAACAAAACTGTTTTGCGTATAAGGGTCAGCTCACACCGAGACACGACGCGACGCGACGCTTCACGCAGAGCGACTCAAAATAACTTTTTTTACTACCGAAAAGATTCATTGTGAGAATTCAGAATACGTTGCACCATGCAGCACTGCGCCTCGACAATGAAATGTGTATCTTTTCGTGTAGTAAATAAAGTTATATTTTGAGCCGCTCTGCGCGCAGCGTGGCATCGCGTCGCGTCTCGGTGTGAACTGACCCTAAACGTTCTATTGAACCTTTTATCGCAGTTTTGCACCCGCTTGTACATCAACGCCTGTAGGCACTTGCATAAAAGGCTCTTACAATTTGGTATCTTGCTTGTGACCCGAAAATAATATTGTACGTTGTTTATTCTTCCTGGGTTCGTTTTTCAGGTCAGGCAAAGCGTTTCTGAGGATTTCCATCTGGAATGTCTAAATGCCCAGAGTTTGAATTTGTGCCAGGCTGATGGCAATAGGGTCGGGTTTCGGACCAAAAATAAAGTAAATGTAGGCGTTGGATTTCGTATTTGTTCATAATTCTCATTGTAGGGTAGAAGTAGAAATGAATTGCAAATTGCGTCACTATCCTACCGTATCCCATCCTTTTCCCACATGCACACCTGGACTATCGCTGTCCTTGTCACCGCCGACGGTGACGACTGTGTGAAGACTCTCGACCACTTCAACGAGAGTAGCGTTACTAAGAACATACTCCCTTATTAATTTATTACTAATTTACGGTTGCGAACTGCCGTGAGTGCATTTACGAACTATTGTCAAAAACACTACGGAAAGTGCGTGTTTATTTGGTGAAAGGCGTCTGTGCGCCCTCTCGTGCGCTGCCCTGAATCCAGCAAGGACTTGAACCCTCTGCCGACCGACGCGGAGGATAGACATTGAAGACGGCGATTATACAGGTCAGTGGTGCTGCATGTTTCCTGCCAAATTCCTTTGTCCGCAATTTCGTCATTCGCAAGTTCGTCGTCCTAATTCGTGTCGCATTTGCAAGGTCAGACCTACCTACGTACTTTTTGAAACCCCGCAATAATACAGTCCACTATTCAATCAACCAGCTCCCTGCGTCTGGGATAACCGCAAACAATTTTATATTTCCGCCCAAGTATTTGGTGTAAGGCGCCACCAGTAGCCGTAATAGGCGAGACGGCAAAAAAAAATCTAATTAGTCCGTCAGTTAGATTATCAAAAAATATTTGACGCGTGTTTTTTCTTTTGTTACGTAAACCAAAATTGACGAATATACGACGCTTTTAAAATTCTCAATACGTCACGCCTAGGTATAATTTTTAGCTAGTTCTGACGTCACGAGCCCCCACTCCCGAGTTTTGATGCGTTTTATCTTTGGTCAATATTCATTGAATTACAAAAACAAAAAATACGTGTCCATTAATTTCCAATACTCTAACTGACGGACTAAATAGATTTGCAATTATTTGATACTGTCGTCGTGTCGTGTGTCGTTTCATGCCTATTGTAACAGGAACACCTGTGGTTGACCTTCGGGGAAATAAGCTTTATGTTGTTATTTTATTTATGTTAGATATAACATTATTAACACAGAAAATAACGTTTCTTTATTTTCTATTCTTTTGTACAAAAAATAATAGAGTATATATATATAATACATTAATAAGAAATTATGATAGAAAACAATATCAAATATCACAAGAATATACTTCTAATGAAGCAAGGTTCCATTTATTTCTTTTGCTTTACCAAAAGGCAGAAGAATTCATTCGGAAAGTAATAATATTGTTTTGCTCATTTCATGTTCTCTTTGAGTAATCACTCCGATATTTTTTCTCTTATTACATCAGTGTCCCGCTTAGAAATGTTTACTTCCATTTATTTTTGTTTTGATTACATACAATTTATGAGGCGTTTCTGACCTTCATTTATTTCTTTTCACTCGCCTTATTAGGCGAGAGAAAAAAGGAGTGGTAAAGTAAGAGGAAAGTGGGAAGGAGGTGTAAGGTAGAAATAAAACAAAGTCCTCCGCCGCGTCTGTCTGTCTGTTTGCGATAAACTCAAAAACTACTGCACCGATTTTCAAGCTTTTTACCAATGGATAGAATGGTTCTCGAGGAAGGTTTAAGTATATAATCTGTCAAGTTTTTGTATACATTGGTTAAAATATAATGATATTTGTTGGAGTTGTCGGAAAAAAATTACCCGTTGGGAGCTTTACTTTTGGTCGCGATAACCGACATCCACGCGGGCGAAGCCGTGGGCATCAGCTAGTTCTGTATAAAAGCCAAAGCACATGTCGCACGTCCTCAAAAAAACCGGCCAAGTTCGAGTCGGATTCGTTACGTACCATTGTAGTAGGGAAGCCCCCTCTAAGACGATAGTCTGCTTGTCTGATATTCCAATGTCTCCGTAACTAGAAGGTTCTCAGGTCCAGAACAAAACCATAATGCAATGACATGACGACCTTGACCTTGACCTTGTATGTGTGCGTTGACCTTAAAATTGACTTATAAATAGGAACACCAATATTAAGGTGCAAAAAAGACCTTCATTGAATAGGCTGATTGTAAGCTGAATAGGCGAAAATTTACGATGAATCAAGTCTGATTTATCTTTCCAAATTTCCAATTCGAGCATTCATTTTTGAAAGCAGGCTAAGAAAATCGAGGATTATCCTAGAAAATGCCTATCACGTACCTCGAATCATTTTCCAGTACCTACCTACTTTCTATTTTAAAATGACACCCTTTTATACGGCCTTGTTGGTCTAGCGCCTGGTGACCATGAGATCATGGGTTCGATTCTCGGGTCGGACAAAGTGTTATTGATTCGTGCCCTCCCTTTTTTTTCGGATGGGTAATCATCAAATGACTCCACCCGCTGTGGGCTTAGCAGGAGGGATTGTCAGACTTTTACTGACTAAAACCCATCCATGTTCCTTCATCGCCCTTTGTGTTCCGGGGCCACGGTATCTCTTTCGAACAGTCCCGCAGCCCCGGGGATTCGTGCCCCCTTGATTGCAATAGGCTCGCCCCCTATTACAGGGGACTTAAACATAACTGGCAAAATGTGGGTGTACTGTTAAAGGTAAACCTTTTTTTTTCGGATGGGAAATCATCAAATGACTCCTCCCCCTCTGGGCGGAGCAGGAGGGAGTGTCAGTTTTTTCGGACTAAAACCCATCCATGTTCCTTCATCGCCCTTTGTGTTCCGGGGCCACGGTATCTCTTTCGAACAGTCCCGCAGCCCCGGGGATTCGTGCCCCCTTGATTGCAATAGGCTCGCCCCCTATTACAGGGGACTTAAACATAACTGACGTGGGTGTACTGTTAGGTACACCTCTGTCTAACACTTCGGGGATTACAGGTTTGATGTTATGGTGGATGTGTGGTGTTATGTTAAATATGACCTTTTATACCTACTGAATGGCCAATTTGACTAGCGGTAAATTTTTCTTCGATGGGATTTATTTCATTTGTACATGGAGGACTTACAGCTAATAAAAACAGAAAAAAAATGAAACCATAGTCACCAGAAAGCAATATTAGCCTACCGCTACTTGAAAAATTTTAGGCTTAATCACCTTCTGGCCGAATTCACACTAATTGTGAATGGATCTAAGTCATATTCCTTGCATGTCATTGAAAACTCTGCATGCCCACACAAAATAACTGTTCTGCTTATAATTCGAGGATGTATTGAGGAATATGAATGAAAAAAAAAATTACTGATTACTTAACGCCGTTGCCATTGTTCGCTTACAGATAACTACTTTTGGTCGATTTGACCATTAAAACTTTACTCGATCACATAATTATCTAAACCGCGTTCAAAGGCTGTCAATGTCATCATTGTTTTGGAATATCGACACTTGAACGCGGTTTAGATTTGCTGATCGCGTTCAGTTTCAATGGTGAAACCGAAATTTAAATACATTTCTCAAAACAATAAAATTTCCTTTAAAGTTAATATTAATATCAATCTCTTTAAGTGGGGCTACCTCAATAAAACAGCAGCAGGCTGTGGTGGTGAAACAGTTTCGCAAACCTACCAATCTACCTCCTGTTCAAGAACATGGAGCAGAAGTCACCTTTGCGCTGCCACCGACGACGCGGTGGAAATAAATAATAATAATAAATATCGCTGGACATTACACACAGCGCCATCTAGTGCCACACTAAGCAACGAGGCTTGTGGGCACCAGATACTTGATATACTACATAGATACTTTTTTGTTTGTAAACACATACTTATTATACATACATCATATAAACATCCATGACTCGGAAACAAATGGTGATGTTCAGTGCTTCTTGCTGTCGATAGACTCAAATATGTAATACCCGACCAGCATGTTGCCACCTGCATAGCTCTGTCGTTGGCTTCGTTAAAATCCTGGAAGGTGCAGGTGGCTGTGCAGGACGGGCAAGAGAGGAGTTCAGTGCTACTAACATGAAAAAAATGTCGTGCCAGCGACACGTAGTAGAAGAATAATATCATAATCAGAAATACAACACTGAAATAGAACACTGTTTTAGACTTCAAAGTTCTCTTACATAAAAAGATCCCTACAAAAGGAATAGTCAACATCCAATATTCAATTCAATTTCTACAGAAAGGCTTTCAATATATTCCCTTCTGTATATACGATTGTAGGTATTGCGTCATCTAAAGAAAATGTCTCAAATGACTCTCAACTTTATTTCCAGGAACAGGGAGTTCAAAGTCCTCGTTGGCACCGACAAGGTTAACAAAGGGGGAAAGCTATATGATGTTGAAAAAATTATAACACATGAATTGTATTCTAATATAACCAGCGACTACGATGTATGCATTCTCAAATTGAATGAATCCTTGAGTTTTGGACCGAAAGTGGAGAAAGTCTTGTTGGAAACTGGTAAAATTGTTAAGCTGAAGAAGGGCACAAAGTTTAATACGACTGGCTGGGGATACACTCATGTAAGTACTGAAAAATAATAATAATAACGAAACATAAAGGATCGTAGCAAGTAGTCGCATAATATAATTACTGTCTACATAATTATTGAGTTTCCTCATAGAAGGAGCTCGTGGCTCAATATTAACAGCTCATTCGATCGATCTTCAGGTTAAGCCATGCTTGCCTAGGTTGGTCTGTGAATGGGTGACCACCCATTACATACCGAGTTTCCTCCATGCCTCGGAAAGCATGCTGACCCGTTTTTTTTATGTGTTTGTAATGATGTACTGAACATGGTGATGTACTGGTTATAGTTTGTGCGTCGATATCCCATCCACCCCGTATTATATTCAGTCACACTGCTAAAATAATAATTAATATAAATATGAACAAGCTAATAATCTTATCAATGCAATAGACTTGTAAAACAAAGAAAATTACGTAGTAACAAAAGACATTGATGATAAAACAGAAATTAAGCTAACTGATTCGAGCGAAATCATTGAAGAGGCTAGTAACAAATCAAAATTACTAGATATTGGCACTCAAGTCTAGACAGAAATTAATAGTAGCATTAAATGCGACACGATATCTAAATATTAAAATGACGGGCCTGAATTATTATGAGCTGTCACGCCATTTAATATCGCCTGTGACGATGAATAATATAAGACTCTTATTAGATTTGAGTGGGTGTAACTGGGGTACTCGCCATTTTTATTTCCATTGAAGAAAAGGCTAAGAAATATGAAGATGAGAAATGGAATGGAATAATGTAAAGACTTGAATTTGAAATGGAAGAGAATCTTTAGAAAATTAACAGTTAAAGTAAAATAGAAATAGAAATCGGTGGTGAAAAAAAAACAAAACGAAACGAAAATGAAACAAAAATATTTTCTCCGAAATTCTTTTCATAAAGAATATAATAGGGACTTCGATTTTGGAAGCCCACTACGGTTCTGAGTGTAGTACGGGCCGTTAATATGACATAATAGACTATGAATGTAAGTGACATAAAGTTTTCCCGAAGATTCAGTTTATATGATTCCTACAAAAGTGCAATACCTACTTGCAAGGGCGTCGCCAGCTTTTGAGCGAGGGGGGGGCAGAAAGATGAGAAAAGTACCTGATTTTTAAGGTAAATACCTACCTTGGATAAGTTAGAATTGGTTCGACCCTTCTTAAAGAAGCTACATGGGCGACTTATAGACAAAGATAATATTTAAAAGAAAGTAGGCCGCAAGAGTGAGCGAAGTGAGCGAAAATAAAATACCTTAAAAGATACCTATTGCCTATGTGCATCATGCTTTGAATTAATACAGATAATTATGTAATTTGTTCAATTTTGAAGTGAAAACTTCGTCAGGCGCGTTGAGCACTTTTTGGTTGAAAGAAAAACATTGAACTCATCGTCACTTGACGTCACGTGCGGTCACGCTTCGTAGCCCGTAGCCCGTAGGCGATCCGCTACGGCGTAGCACTACATAGGCATGCGCGGGGCGTAACCAGTGCTACGACTGGGAAGGGGCCTGTGTACTTTTTTTTTCACTTCTATCGGCAGTCCCCAAAGACTGCTCCGATTTTTTTTTTGCACCCTTATGTACGATATATTTGCCTATTAAGGCCTCGGAACAAGGGAGGGCTCCTAACTTAGGGGCTTTCCGAGGCACGGAGGAAACTTGGTTTGTAATGGGCGGTCACCCATCCATAGCGTAACTAGGCAAGCGCGGCTTAACCTTAAGATCGACCCGAGCGGCTGTTATTATTTAGCCACGACCTCCTCCTTGGGACTTTTACCTTTCATCGAATGTTTATTTATTTATATTTTTGTTTCTCCAGCAAAACGGTACTATTGCTAACGACCTCCAACAAGCAACAGTGCCATACGTCCTGAAATATCACTGTCAGCTGTATTACGGCAAACAAGCACGGATCACACGCCGAATGCTGTGCGCCGGGGGCAATGGGAGGGATTCTTGTATGGTAAGGATTATTCCATTAGCGTAGAGACGTCCACTGCTGGACATAGGCACCCACATTGCCCAGTCCTGTGCTTCTCAAATCCAGCCAAGGACTCATCATCATTATCATTATCTTGCCCATATCCCACTTCATTTGGGGTCGTCGTAGCATGTCTTCGTTTTCCATACTTCTCTATTACTCGTCATTTCATCAGACAACTTCTTTCTCGGGGACCGGGCGAGGCCTGAGCAGGTCATCTGGCTAGACTCGGAGATGGCCTATGAAGTAAGGCTTTGACCGAGTGGTGGCCAAGGTTAGGCCAAAGAAACTAGGGCCGTCCTAAAGCTCGTTGGGTGGACGATATCGTCAAAGTCGCGGGAAACACCTGGATAAAGGACGCACTGAAGCGGGAAGTGTGGCAGAAAAAAAGGGAGGCCTATACCCAGCAGTGGGTGATTCCGGGCTGATAATAATAATATGCTAATAATGATGAAGCTGAATGATTTAATAATGTTTATTTCCAGGGTGATAGTGGAGGACCCTTGACTTGGAACAACGTGCAAATAGGAATAACCTCCTTTGGATCTGGTTGTGGAATAGTTCCAGGGGTCTACACTAAGATTTCTGTCGTCAAGCCATGGATTGAAGAAACCATTGAAAAACATCATAAGAAAGAAGGAAAGAGAGGAAGAAAGAAGATTCTGAAGAGTCAGAAGGCTAAAAAAACCTTTAAGCGTGCTATACAGTAAGGTTTTCAGATAAATTGTATTTCTTCATCGTCTATCTATCTTGCTTCTTCAATAAATTCGATGTAGACGAACTGTCTAGTTTTTTTAGTTTTACCTTCGGCTGAATTCCTCCTGCGCTGACGTCAGTCGCGTACGTCGGTCGCGCGTACGAGTATACATTGTGTTCTATATAGCACCATACTGCGACGCCGACTTACGACGCAGACCGACAGCCGTATTTTGTTCTCGCTGACGTCACGACTGACAATGCTTGACCGACTTCAGCGTGGCAGGAATTCAGGCCTTAGAAGTCTAATCGTGATAAAAATGGCCTGTTCTAAAACCAAAAAGACAAGGACAGGTGACATCCACCAGCTCGCTCAGGGCAGCGCAGCGTGGTGAATTATGATCTACCCCTTCAAGCAGAAACAAAGCCTATTTCCAGCAGTGTAAATGTCATCGGCTGATTGTACAATCCCTTTACAGTTTGTATATGTTTGTTACTCTTTTACGCAAAAACTACTGAACGGATTTGAACGAAATTTGGCACACAGACTGTTGATACCCTTTCTTTTTTTTGGATGGGAAATCGTCAAACAACTCCTCCCGCTCTGGGCGGAGCAGGAGGGAGTGTCAGACTTTTACTGACTAAAACCCATCCATGTTCCTTCCCTTTGTGTTCCGGGACCACGGTATCTCTTTCGAAGTCCCGCAGCCCCAGAGTTGATACCCTGGATTAACAAAAATGTTCGAAGCGTGTCGATGGCAAATTTTTATTAAATATGTTTGGCCCAAAATTCAGCTATGCGAACTCCGCTCGCTGATGCAGACATAATATCGTCATGTGCGCAGGTGTCAGGGAATGCGGCGCAAGATGAAAGATGGGCCATTGTCTGTGGAGACACACCGCATACACATTTGTGGAGGTTGTCTTTGCTAACGGCCAACCTGGGTTCGGAGTCTATTCAGAGATTTCCAAGTCGGCCACGGCAAAGTAAACTCAAGTGGAAGGCTTTCAGACGGCTCGATGAAGCCGTCAACACGCTAAGAAGAACAAAAATATTTTTTTATTCTGGTTTTTTTAGTACGATCCCAATTACCGAACAATACGTGAGCGAAGCCGTGGACTTGTGTAATAATAATCGTAAGTCTCTTTATTAAAACTAATAAATATTTAGAAACCCAAAAACAAACAACGAACTAAATCCAAACTGTTTTCTATTTCAATGCTACTTACTAATAGATCAAAAAACCAAGTCAGTCAATAATCCATACTTAAGATATTTGTATCTGAAAAGCATATATGAGAATCGAATTCTTTTTCACTCTATTCATGCATGCTATCATCTACAATACCCCTTTTATGTTCATTTCACCTCCGTGCACTCAAAAACAAAAGAATGAATGAATCCACTCGTTCCTTTCATAATTCATTCTAAAAGAGCCAACGAACTCACTCGCTGAATCCATTGAAATATAATAACTGAACAAGATGGCCGTAGTATAAAGTGAAGAAAACGTTATAATTTACAAGAAAGTACGTTATTAACTGAAAAATAATTTTTCCGCAGTAAATCTCGTTTTTCCGCAAATTGGCGGTCTGTAACAGAGTGTAAGGTTGCGGACTGAGTTAATAAGAGGCGCGGGTAATCATAGGCGGGGCGATAAGTGGAGTGCTGTAACTTATTAGTCGATTTACAAAAAGAAAAAAAAGACTATCGGTTTATGAGAGTCAATTTAACTGAAACTTTCAGTAAGATCAGGTGCGTAGCACTTGCAACCGACGTCTGTGTATTACTGTACAGGGTGCAACTTTCCAGCGAAGCAGTTAGGGGAACTACCTTAACCGTTGCAGCTACACGAAAATAGACATAAGAGACTATAATAATGTTTCGTTGATCCATATTCAAAGATTTTCGCAAAAAAAAAACAGCAAGAAAATGGCCATTTTACACAAAACATTTAAATGATGCCAATCGATTCTGTTTGTAATACTTATCAAAAACTTCTACGAGATCAACCCAGGTTGGAGTACTAAAATAATAGAAATATAGAAATTGCTAAATGATCAAAATTTCACCAAAAATATAGTCTATATTTAAAGTCTCTTAGTCCCATTTCGTCATCTGTGTCATCTATCTCATTTTTTGTTATAGTATCGAGGCTTTCTTTGGGGCTGTTTCGTAAAGAAGGCATTCACCATGAAAACTCCTCCTCAAGGAAATTGAGAAGCATTTGCCCGCAAAGATTTCTGCTGCCAATCATACGACCCTATCGTAAATCCTATGGGTCATGGTACGGAGCACAGAATTGCAGAAAATCGGTAGTAGTGCCGGTTTCACTGCAATTCTGTGGGTATATTAACGCTCAAGGGGGAGCCCCCTTGAGCGTTAATATACCCCCATTAAAACATTGTAATGGGACTGAGTAGCGTGCAAGTCCGTGAAGATAGATGTCCTTAAACATTTCATGCGTAATAAATATTCAGTTCAGCATGAGCAAAGCATCAAGCAGCAAAATAAAGAAATCGCTCATTGAAACTCTCACCCGCCTTTCCTAAGTCATCGCCCTAATACATTTCCACCGCTTTCATATCGGCGTAATTACATATTTTTGCAAATAATAACGGTGCCAGTAACAGAGTTTGAGCCTCAAGATGAGCTGTTAACAATATTTCTTCTCAGTAAGACTAGACTAAAATAAAACGAAAAATATTTGCAAATTAATTAAGACTTTCAGCTTCCTTTTTCATAAATTAGCCTCGGTCTTTCGTTACTTTACAATGTTTTGTTTTGAAGAATTTCTCGTAAAGGGTTCTTGAAGTAATTGGTTTTTTTCGGTTTCGTAGACCTTTTAGCGTTTTGACTTTTTTGTTTAACTCTGTTATGTATTTAGGATTTCAGTTCTACAAAGGATTTATTTGCATTACTTTTATATAACATCATAGAAAAACTGAGAGATTTTCATAATTTGATCTAGTAGGATAAAACAGTTTCTGAGAAAAAGTTAAAGGGTATGAAAAAGCTTTATTAAAATACTCCCTACTTCTTGCGATTACAAAGTCTTCTATCATTATTAGTTCATATTTCCGACGTGAAACCTACGTATTCTTGTAATTTTAAATCTGTAACAGCAAACACCCCGAGCGTGAATGTAATTAGCCAGTCATTCAGTTAATTAGCTCTTAATTAGCTCTTAATTAGCTCTGCTATAAAAATGCTAAGAAAATCTTACGTTAATATATTTTTTGAAAAAGAGAAAAAGAGATTAGTCGCAGTGACTTCTTGAAAATTTGCTTTTATTTACGGGGCACTGGTTGGTAACCCGTGTTTCTGAGAATTTAAATTGTTTTTGACAGTGATTACGTTCAAAATAAAAACATCTTAAGGACCCAGCTGAAGGTAGCGAGAATTCGATAAAACGGGCAAGACCGATCTGTTTGTTAAGGTGATTCTTGGAAATATCTGCGCCTAACATTTCAGGGCAGGTTATGCTTAGAAATGGCGGGGTGAGGAAGGGGGATATTTCAACGACATAAATAAATTGCGACTGAGGAGCCCCATCAAAAACGATGTTCCACTTATTGTTCTGCTCGTTGTGCAACTTCTGCAATTTGAGGGTTCTGTCCGACGCCAGTACCATCGCCCCCGATGCTTGAAATTAGCTTTAGTAAAATTTATTTTCCTGGAATAATAGGCATGATGACTGACTTAAAGAATATGATTCTGTTTAGTCCGTCAGTTAGATTATCGGAAAATATTGGATACGTATTTTTTATTTTATCATATTAATAAAAATTGACGAAGATAAAACGCGTCAAAGATCATAAGTGGGAGCTTGTGATATCACATTTGAGTAAAAAATGTACTCAAATAAGACACACGAGTTTTCGACGCACTGTATCGTCTTAATTTTTTTGTTTACGTGAAAAAATGTGTCCAATATTTTTTGGAAGTTTATCTGACGGATTAATTAGATTTTTTTTTTGTCATCTACCCGAAAAAATAACCTTCTTAATAATGCATTGTTTTCACATTCCGTTAAAAACAATCCACACATCTGCCTAGCCTTTTCCCAACTATGTTGGTGTCGGCTTCCAGTCTAATCGGATGCAGCTGAATAACTAGTATTTTACATGGAGCGACTGCCTATCTGAATTCCACCACACAGTTAGTACTGGGTAATAGGATAGCCCCTTGGTAAGACTGGTTGTCAGATTTTCGGTAACGATTGTCAAAGATCTACAAATGACAGCCAGGACCAACGGCTTAACGAGCTTTCCGAGGCACGGAGGAAACCAGGTATGCAATGGGTGGTCACCCGTCTACGGACCTACCTAGATAAGCGTTGCTTAACCTGGAGATTGACCCGAGCGGCTGTTATTATTTAGCAACGAACTCCTCCTAAGAAAATAAAAACAATCCACACATACCCTCAATAATAAAAACAAAGGGCATAAAAAATCGTATTATTTTACATCACAAAGTTCGGTAACTGCTATAAAACAAGGTTTCGGTTTCAAACGAATATCATTACATATACTCTACGTAGCGTCTACGTACTCTCTACGTAGCGTCTACGTGACTTACTTGTCACCAGACCTTAATGTCTTTTTTACTTTACTTTTCCGCGTAAACTTGAACATGTCGCAAAAGTTTAAGGAAGGAGCGCCTAATTTAGATTCTGGGGAAAGATACCGTTATCTTTTAGAAAGATCTTTTGGATATCACGTCCTTTGCGGAGTTTCCGGGGTTGATGGTAATCTAGTTGCAAGTTGTTATGTTTAAACTGAAGCTTGAGAAATGCGTTACAGTTTTCCATTGTAATCTTTACAAAAAACAGGAGAGTTCAAAAAATATTTTTTAATCCAAACTTGTCGCAGTGAATCGAGTTGTAGGTTTGCTACGCCTGCTTAGCAATCGTCATGTGTGCTACGCCGTAGCAAGAGTAGAATAGAATAATTATACTGTATTGTACACCAAAATTTAAAAACAACTCATCATCATCATTTGAGCCGAAAGACGTCCAATACTGGACATAGGCCTTCCCCAAATGTCGCCATATTGACCGGTCTCGTGCGTCTCAAGTCCAGCTGATCCCAGCAAACTTCACCAAGTCATCGGTCCACCTAGTGGGAGGCTTTCCATTGCAACGTCTTCCAGCTATCCGTTCTGCGAGCAATGTGCCCTGCACACTGCCATAATGATTCGATCACGCAAGGAAACTTCATGCATAGCGCAACACAGTATGGCATAGCCTAAACACAACTGTTTTACATAATTGCTATGGTTACAATGGCGATATTATCATTGATAGCGAAATCTTCCAGACATTCTTTGGATGGACTGTACTAACATAAAATATAGGGGGGGGAGTACCTTGCCAGCAGCTGAAAATACTCAAGCCGACCAAACTTACGACAGACCTGACTTCAGGGCCTCATTGGTCTCTAAAAGTCTTAAAGTTTTGTTTGATCAAGATCAATACATAAGCTGACAATTACAGTTGTACAGGAATCGTATAGCACGAGAAAGCCGTTGACCTTTTATCATCTTTTAAAAACTCATGAACGCTGCTTTTTCTTTTAAAAACCACAATCGTCACTCAACATTAGGTACGTGCTCTGGTTCTCATATATTTATGGCAAAAACTTGGCAATACAACCACGTAATATTTCCTTTTTATGGCTTAACCTTATAGTATTCGAGCATTATTCCAGCTATTCGAGGCTTGATATTTTATTATCTTTTGAAGTGTTTATGCTTGCTTTTAAAAATAGGTTGTTTATTTGACTTATTCTATTACATTGAAGTTTTCAGTGATTCATATTTTTTGACTATACACTGGCCTGCAAAACTAAGTATCACACTTTTGAAATTGCAATAACTTTTTAAGTACACAAGATATACTTTCGAAACAAAAAGGACTCGAAAAAGAGTTTAATTTTGTCTATAGTTTCAAAGAAAGCTGCCAAAATTTGCTACAAAAAACTTGTTTTATTTTAAATCTCTAACTTCTATAGTTTAGAAAAAAATAATAATTTTAAAAGTGTAGTACTTAGTTTTGCAGGCTAGTGTAGTTATAGTTGGTGATGTCGCAAGAGTAATGTTTTGTGGATGAAAGAAACGTTAGATTATACTTTCACACCTCTGTCACATCTCTCTCATTCTATCATGTATTATTATTTCCTTTCTTACATTTTTAAATATTTCCTTAAAAATATTGAGAAAAAAAAAACATTAAAAATAGTATACATAATACCAGTATCGGTCAGGGCTCCGGAGAGAGGAACCTTTTAACAATACGATCCGTGTCCAGGAGTACCGCTTTCTGAATAAAGCCCTTGATCCAGCTGCCTAACGAGAGCCTACTCAGGTATTGATCTGACAGTGATAGTGTATGCCATTATAGACGACATCATTAATCCTTTCAATGTTATTATACAGCTGAAACCCAGCATCAACCTAACTGTAAAGAAAATAAAGATTATTTCACCGTTTTACCTAACTCCTCGTCTTCGTTTTTTCGTGCCGTCAGACACGACACAGTCGACAGCACGAACATGCTTATCAAACACGGCGGTCACGTACAGACAGCTCAGTCGCAGCCCTAATTAACGAGCCAATCATGTGATAGGGTCGCTGGTACTTCGGCCAAGATCGGCGGAGATCGGATAAGTTCGGCGAATCACGTGACAGAGTCGCTGGTACCTTTGCCATTGACAAAGCTCGGTGAAGCTCGGAACAAGTCGTATTTGGTGAGATTTTGTTTATTGTTGTGATTAGTTCTTGTTAGTAGACGTGTGGGTGGAATTCTGTTATGTTACTTGGAGATAATTTATTTGTGGGTAGAAATAGTATTTATATGGGTTTCCGTGATAAATAATTGATTAGGCAATCATAAAATGTGATTGAGACAATATTTGGTAAGTTAATGCATTAATACACATTTGCCCAAAACCCTTCCAATATCAAATAAATAAAAAAAATGCTTAATTTACGTTAGCTAAATTAAATTTTGTAGCACTAAAATTTCAGCACTGAAAAAGTGTGTCAGTTACTAAACTTCATGCAAGCGAACAGTTTTAAAATAATAGCGATAATTTCGCACAAACTACATAAATGTTGCCTCCCTTAAAAATACACGAAAAACTGAAACACGAGAGAAAAAATAACGAATATAAAATACAGAAACTGCCGCGAAAAACCGTAATAAAATTAAGCTCGTAGGTAGCCAGACCACATTTATAAAAACGTAATTACCAACAGTTTTGCAAAGTGAAGCATAGACAAAAAAAAAAATGACGTGTAATTACGGTGCACAGACAATTTATTAAGTATTCATCCCACAACGGTGCCATAGTCCTGTCACAGTTTTATACCTTTGAAAGCTGTAGGTCAACAACAACCTTGTTTCCACGGACATAAGGATCTCTATTACCTTCTTGCTACAAACATAAAGATTGTTGGATGTTTCGTCCGCACACACAGTTTCTCATTCTAAGTCTCCCTTGGTTCGCGCCCTGGCAATGCTGAATGCTCTATTGACATCGGCACCGGAGAGTAATTTATTTGCTTCGAGATGGGGAGGATGAACGTAAGATGACTTTTCCTTGTACTTGTTCTGGGAGAGGATGCACGTAAGATGTCTATTTATTGTTATTTTTTACTTAATATTTGTTGGATTTGCTCATTTTTTGAGGGTAGATGATTTATGTTTTGTCATCCGCTTTTTACGACTACCGTCGTTTTGAATCGTGGCCGAGACTCGTGCCACCTCCGCGCGATGCGGTGGAGCTAGTTGGCTTGCGTGATCAGACAATATCGGTCACGTCTCTTTTTTTTATTGTGAGTTAGACTTGTCTTATTCACGGAATACCGTGAATAAGACAAGTCTAACTCATTTTGTACACTGCCGTGCAGTATCTATTGTGTGAGACGTTCTCGCAGTGCTGTGACAATTTAGATGGTGCTTTTTGGAACGTTCAGTGCCCTCGCTCGCCTCCGCCTTCGATACCAGGCCAGGACCCCTTGCCGTGCAAGGCTCTCGTGAAGAAACGTAAGTGTGGAAGTTTGAGGTAGGTGGCATACTGGATTAGCTACCTATTTACGAGCAAAGATCCACTTTCCAAACTTTACCTAAATAAGTTGATACAGCTTATTTAGGTAAAGTGAGTGATTTTTTTATTAATTAATGGTCCTTCAAAAACAAACCAATTTCTTACCAGCCTTCTACAGTCATACTCAACAATATTTTTAGAATTCCTAATTGTAAATTATGTTTCTTTTCACTGTGCAATAAATAGCTTGGATTTGGCTATTATAGTGTACATGTTTTCTCAAATAAATAATAATATCATTGTTATTTTGACAGCAATGCAAGGGAGAATATAATATCTTGTTATATTATATCTTATGGTTTAATTACATAAGAATTTTGATTTATATTTTAATAATTATAGCAAGAGAAAATTTAAAATAACTGTGAAACTGACAGGACTGTAGAGAGCAGAGCACAAAAAAAAAACGAATCGGCCGTTGCGAAGTTTGCTGTGTAAAAAGTTACGAATAAAAGCAGTTTTCATGAAACATATTTTTTATGAAGTAGAAGCACGGACGTGACATTTTTCAGGAGATTTTCGCTGTATTTTGTATTAGGGATCTGGCCTATAAAAGTTGTGGTTATTGAGGTTTTATTACTACTGCAGTGACCTCCTTGAAGTACATACTGACCTTATTGCTTCGGTGAAGGAGAACATCGTGAGGAAACCAGCATGCCTCAGCGATATTTCATGACGGCATGTAAAGCCAAGTCAGAGGTTCATGGGCGGCATAAAAACTGATCAGGTTATGCACTATTCACACGATAAAGGAAATTGGTGAGATTTCAGATAGACTAGGCGCGTAGTTCCTACTCGCAACCGGCGTTTGTGTTTTACCTAATGTATGAACGTGGACGAGTAGAAAGAGCAAGGGGTCGCAGGTGGCGGTCTGTAGTTTCTTCCTTACCCTATGGAATGATCAATTATATTATTATTTTAATCATGCAATAAAAAAATAAAATAAAATAAAAACATTTATTACAGGTCATTGACCCATATTAGAGAATATTAAACAAAACTTTTGTCAATTTTACAGTCAACTGATTGAATAATAAAGAAATAAATCATAACAGAAATAATTAAAATATTAGAAACAAATAAATGTCAGATCAAATCAATTAATGTCAAAGGCACAAAACAAAATAAAAATAAAATATAGCAATGAATTAAATTAATGAATATAGTTGATGTCAGAAGCAAAAAAATAATAATAATATTAATATATCCATAAGACATGAAAGCTGTATAAAAAGACAAATAAAGCACCAGTAATATGCCTGCTACAACTATGATCAAGATAGTTGAAGAGGGAAGCTTTGCTTGCTCACCCTAGCCCATGTCGTAACCTTCGAAACTTCCGTCGCCGACACGTAATAGTACATTATGATATAAGTGCGGTAAGTTGAAAATCACAGCCGAGGAGATATTGCTTGCCCGAGCCGTAGGCGAGGGCGATAAAAAAGCAGAGGCTGTAATTATCAACGCGCACGTATGTCATACGACGTTTTATAACATATTTGCGAGGAAATAAATAAAACAAATAAAAACAATACAGCGAAAAGAGAAAGCGCGCGGAATAATTTTTACTTGTTCACAAATTAGCGAGGCGCGCGCATCAGCGCTTTTTTTTAAGGCAAAGACACAAAAAACAGCCAGTACTACTAATAAAGTAAATTAATATTTTTGTGTTTTTTTTATAGATAAATGGTTGTAATTTATTGTCAAAATTAATTAAATTAAAGAATTAAATGTTTATTTATTATATTTCATCTCCCAAAGTTAATTTTATTCATAAAATGTTGACCACTATTCTGCCATAAAAACTCTTTGCTAAGATTCAAAAAAGTATAAACCGTGCATCTTACTTTACAGCACAAGTACATAATGAGATACATTACGATATTGAAATTGGTGAAATAAGAGACCCTTTACGAGCAAATGTGTTATAAAAGTTATTACATAGACCGTACGTAAGTTCCCTCCAGGTATTGAGCTACATTACTACCTTCGTATTACGTTTCTCGGAAGTTGATAAATCTTAAAAGGAAAATATGGAGATTATCTACAAATATAATGGCAAAAAAATATTTCCCATATATCACAAAATAAGTATATGGAAACCTGTCTTCACCATCAAATATATTTCCATAATATATACCTATCTACTCAATTTTCCTCTTTTTCCTTATACTAAGCTATATTCAATGTTTATCCCGAATTGAGTCGTATTTTATCATTATTCGAAACGTATCGTATAAATAATGTTCGGGTATTATCCGCCATATTTTTATTTATGACGCGTGGTAACCGAATACTGTTTTATGATCTAGCTAGTGGCAAAATAGACACCATTTTTTATATATCGGGACCGTAAATGTCCATTATTTAGTATTAAATAGTGAACATTTTAAGGGTGTTATCATATATCAATATGTCTGGGGTTTAAAGAAGTTTGTTTCGGAGTTTCTTTTCAGATTAGTCGAACATGAAACACCGATGTTTGTAAAAATTAACTTTCAAAATAAGCATTATATCTATACTGAGATGATTGCGACGAGTACACTTAGTGATCACTGGATTCCAAGTGGAAAAGAGTATGAAGCCGTCTTCACGATTGAAACAACAACACAATGAAACAACTAATGACAACTTCAGCTTTTTCTGAATGGCAACGCACAGTCGCGCATGCGATGCCGGTGGCGTAACAGATGTTTATAGACGCCAACCCTTTTGCTGATTGCGAAAAGCCCGGCCGATTGAGGGAGGCATATTTGCAGCACTCTTATGGCTGACTAGTCTTCAGCTTTAAGGGTAAACTAGTCTAAATATACAAGTTAGTAATAGCATAGAAAACATCTTTGTTTGTGAAAAAAAAAAAAACTCTACTCTGTATGCAACATTTTCAAGTCCCACATTTAGAATATCCTAATGAGCTCTATTTTCAGCAAGAACTGAAAATTCCCAGTTCAAAATTCACAGAGAAATGTGAAATATATTTCAATTTGTAACAAACCGCTGCTGGAATCTGCAAATTGCAATGTAGAAACTCGTGAATTTCAGTTAAAATATTTTGTTTTTCAGTTATATGGTGTAGTTATTCATGTAAATATGAAACCGCCGTATAGTATGCAGATACAATAACCAACTTTTCCGAAAGGAATGAAATAACAGATGATAATTATGTTTTATGCAAGAGTCTGATAGACCTAATTATTTTAAACTAGCTTGTTTAGGTTAGACAGCGTAGTGATTAGAAATGATCTTACCAGTATTTTAGGAAGACTGAAAAGTTGTGGTGGTAAGATTACTGCTGCTGTGCGTAGCCTAGGGCTTGTGATGCGGAGGAAAATGTCGTGAGGAAAATTTTAAGTACTAATGTGGATGGATGGACTTTTTTAGGGTTCCGTACGTCAAAAGGAAAAAATGGAACCCTTATAAGATCACTTTCTTATCCGTCTGTCCGTCTGTCTGTCCGTCTGTCACCACCGATTTTCTCAGGAACGGGTGGACCTAGCAAGTTGAAATTTATATCATATATACTGAGGTCTATATTCCCTATTAGGTGTATAAATCAAGGTCCTGAGTCAACACGATAAAAAGATATGGGCAAATAAGATTTTCGCGAAAACTTGTAAGTACCAAAATTTACCTTAATTTTCAACTTTCTTTGTTTTTCGGACTTCCCTTTGCTTGTGCTGTAAGACCTTGCTTTTAACCAAAATTGACAATTCTAGGTCAACCGGAAGTACCCTATAGGTTTTAGGTCGAAAACCTATATGATAGTTCCCGTTGACCTAGAATCACCAAATTTGGCAAAAAGCAAGGTCTTACAGCACTTGTAAAGGGAAAAGTCTGAAAACCGTAAATATGTAGTTAAATAACAAAAAAAAGTGATTAGAAACTTATTATTTGCGGTTGGTGCAATAGCCGTTTCTAGGGATCGAACAGCAAAGTCAAGTTTGTCCTTTAAAAAGTTTGTACGGGACCCTCGGTGCGCGAGTCCGACTCGCTCTTGGCCGGTTTTTTTTTTGGGGACAAGCCTGCCATACCGTTCCCAAACCACTGTAACTCCTGAAAGCCAGAATCAACAGTGGCGACCACCAGAAAAGCGCCGAGACAATAAAGCTCAACGAAGTCCCAGAGAATGAATGGATGTATGGACGATGGTGTGAAGGATTATATGGTAAAAAAAGGAGGTATCTGATGAGAATATGACGAGTATAGAGAAGAATGGAAAAAGAAGGTCTGCTGCACCGACTCCTAATAAATTGAGATAATAAATATCGCTGGACATTACACACAGCGCCATCTAGTGCCACACTAAGCAACGAGGCTTGTGTCGTGAACACCAGATAGTTGATATACTACAAAGATGCTTTTTGTTTATAAATACATACATAGTATAACACTAATTTGGATGGTAATGGTCTGACCATTACCATCCAAACAAAATGTAGTTTTCAGTCGCATCAAAATATGGTGGAATTTTCAAAAACGCATGCTTTTAAATAGTCGACAAAAACCTGACAGATGTTCTAACTTAAGACTATCAGTAGGTATTACTCAATAATTTGGATTCTGGGATATCACTCGATCCAATATTAAATATTGATATCCAGTCACATCTGGTTAGTCTGAGAGCCGACCTCAGCAAAGTTTGGAAAAATTCTAATCGAAACGTAACTGCCAGTCTACCCAAATCAGTCGCAAGTTGCCTGGATATAACTTACCCTACATTTACAAAAAAAAAGGGTGCCCACAAAATATTCTTTTTCTCTCGGCACCAGGTGTACGTTAAGGCAATCTAGCCTCCACTAACTTATGGCGCCCTGGTCCATTTGCCCTGCCTTTTACAAGTTTTATTAAAAAGTTTGCCCAGTTGAACGGAATTTATGGAAGTTTTTAATTAAATTTTGATAGTATATGAACGATATTTCATTCGATTATAGTGTTGGGGAACTTTGCTGGAAGTGGTGAATTTAAGTTTAAAGTTTTGAATTTATATTTTATACTTGTTAGTCGATTAGTGCAATAATAGTGTAATTATGAATGTAAATAGGAAGACTTGTACAATAACGGTGTTGCCGGATTCCTTTGTTTACAAACTCAACGTAACTTGAATACAGATTTGGAGAATTGACATTTACTGGCAGGACATTAATATGACTGAAATAAAATTAAACTTGTGCACAACAAAATCGTCACCAATGTCAAGTTTAACGAACGTAATCAAAAAACTGGATAATACATTAAATTATTCCTTTGCATTCTAACTATGTAAAAAGCTTTTAAATAATGATTACAAAACAATTTAATCAACAATCCACGACGCTAACAAACTCTTTGCAGAACCAACGAACGTTTTAAATCAAGCAAAGGTGACGGACCAATAACAGATGTGCAATCGAAACAAAATGGCTGTCCAAGTGCGACAAATTGGAGGGGAACGGTCGTTCAATCAATGAATAAAAATAATAATGTTTATGCGGACGAGCGCAAAGCAAACGCCACGGGCATTTTTCAATTTACCGTAGGCGAGAGGAAACTTTGTTTTTCTTTTAAAGAAATTCTATTGAAAATAGCAAGTTTTAAATTTCAGTTTTATTTTATAAAAGGCTAGAGTCCTATATTTTTTATTATGAAACGTGAAGATGAGGTTTTTTCCATAAAGTGATGAAGAAAAAACATGATCTAAACCGAAAAATTGTGACGACATCTACCATCCCGCACTTGGCACACGCCAAGTCCACTCACTGAGGTCTGTGTCCCAGCAGTGGGAATAGGCTATAAGCTGATTATGCTGATTCTAAAGCCAACTCCAGCCAATTAGAAAGCGTGGTAGCCATGTTGATTATTCTGTGTGCACTGTACGTGGTTAGACATTTCAAGATTCGTTATTATTAACGTTCTTGCAATCTCTGAGATCCTGGTACCAGTTACAACAAAATTCAAAAGTACTTGGAACAGATAAACCATTGCAGCTAAAATTGTGAGAAACTGCAAAAACATTCTCATTTTTGCAGCGGTGAACACAAAGAAAACAAGTGAGCATTTCCAATTTCTCCCATAGGTGAAAGCAGACGTGTTTTAGGAAACCCAATCTAAATTTTATCCAGCGGGCGTGAGGCCACTGCTAGAGTGAAAGTTGAAATAAACTTGAAAAATGTTTTCCAGCGATACTAAAATATTGAAAAAATCATCTGTAAAAATAAAATAAATCTATACAAATAAATAAAATTGAATTGTCTGTTTGCAGTTTGAATGCATATAAAAGTATAATATTATACCTACGGTACTCTAGAAAAGAAAAACATTTTTTAAATTTATGTCTGTCTGTTTATTCCGGCTTATCTCCGAAACGGCTGGACCGATTTTGATGGGACTTCTACTGGCAGATAGCTGATGTTATTTTTATTTTAGAAAATGAGTAAAGGTTTCGTGAAAAACGACACGACCGGAGAGAGATCAGACGCAGGACCAACGGCAAACAATAGCAGTTTTTTTAAAAAATGCAGTTAAATGAATACTTAGGACAATCTATTAAATTAGTCATGTTTAAGACACAAAAGGTTTTATTGTGTGTTATTATTTAGCCACGAGCGATTGTGATTATAAACTTTCAACTGTTTTTGTAATAAAATCACGTGAAAATTACGGGAGCCAATACAAAGCCTGAAAACCTCAAAAAGCCGCATGCGGTTTGGTTCGGCGCAAAAACTTCTATTTGTTTTTTCTGCACCGTTCCATGTAAATGGAAAGAGAAATCGACGTGTCTTTCCCGCACTGCGTTTCAACAAAAAGCAAAACAAAAAGTACATCGAACGTTGAAACCGCGGTAAACATCGACCACCGCGAGGAGAGGAATATGGTATTACACCCATTTTTTAAAAGTGTCTCAATTAGATTCTATAGTGATAATGAACTACTAAAAAATCCTCAAAAATTTTATTCAATTGATAAGTGCCATAAAAGTGCATTTAAATTTTGCATTTTCAAATTTCGCGCGTAATTTGACGAAAACGCTGGACACAGTGGACGCCATATTGCTCTGTGGTCATGACGTCATTACAGTTGGCTGTGTAAACAAATGCAGTGATATTTGAAGTTGACATGACACTTCTAAGTTTACATAGCCGTATGACGTAATAACATGGCGACTACTATAATAGTGTTATGAAACTGATTAAAAAAGCTTAAACCTTTGAATTGAATTTTAAAATTTAGTTTGCTATTTTATGAACTGAAACTAACGTTTTCCAACTGCTTTTTGCCTAAGCTATATTAATAATATATTTTAATATTTTTTCTCATATAGAGTAAAATACCCTATTTCACTAACCACAACTCACGTTACGTAGAGGTACAACTATCAGCTGAAATTGTCATCATAAATGCCACTTTTATGAAGAAGTCAATCCAGTATATACCTAATTAAACGTAGCCGAACCCAAGCAGACGAAATCTACCAAATAAGAATCTTGAAAACTTTATAACTGACAGACTAAACACTTCCTAAGCCGAAAGTTCTTGTCACACATCATGTTTTTTATGGAAGGAACTTTGAAAATTTGGCCCTTATACGTGTTTAAAATGTTATGTACACTTAAAGTACTTAAGGGATGATATCCATGATATTCTTTTGATGCTATGAGCTCCTGATATTTCGCCGCTGTTGCAAGCATCATGATCGCGGGAATACTGAAGAGATATGCGGGTGAGACGAAAATTATTATGAGCATACAAATCTGTTTATCCTCTTTAGTCTTTTATTACGCGCACTACTGGAACTCGATTGTAACTCACGACAAAACGCACTCACAGTATCACTAGGTTTTTCTTGATAATGGAGACGCATGTTATGCAAAAGCATGCAAGCAAGCAAAGCAAGCAGCAAGCATGTTATGCATGTTAAAGAATATCACGGATATCATCCTGTTAGTACTTTAGGTGT
The DNA here is from genome assembly GCA_963853795.1 of Xestia rhomboidea. NCBI lineage: Eukaryota > Metazoa > Arthropoda > Insecta > Lepidoptera > Noctuidae > Xestia > Xestia rhomboidea. The sequence continues at coordinate 12,429,399 of OY970776.1, forward strand.
AGTGAAAAACTGTGAAAGTCTAAAACAGTGTAATATGTCATGTGTTTATGTGTCTCTTGTGATACAGGGTTTTCTAGTACAAGAGCCAGGGCTACACTGATGTTTGAGCAATTACTTGTCAATTAAGATTTATATATTTTTTATTTATTTATTTTGTTTACACAGCCTGTAAGTGATAACTTTAGCCTGCGATAACAAGAGGAAAACTAAATTAAAAAATCACGTCGATACTTTTAGTTCAGCAGGGCTATTACGTATGTTTCTGACTAGTGACTACCGTGAATGTCATAATATTGGTATTACGTATCACACTGAGTGGATATCACTTTACGGTGACTAACAGGGTCATACATAATACGAAACTAACCTTTTGACCGATTGGTGGAAACTGAGTCCAGTTACTATCATTTCGAGCTGGCAACAGAGATACGTAATAGCCCTACAGGACATGATTACACATGCAGAAATTGTGCTCAAAACTTTTGCTAAAAAGGAAAAAATACCACGAGCACAAAGACTTGACTGTGGATATTTAATACATCTCTTTCTTATTAGTCTAACAAATTCATAAAGCAGCTAGAAATTGTAAAATTATCCAGCGCAAGATATTATGTAGTCTGCCTGGCACGCCAAGTGTCTAGACTGAGTGGATTCTAGACTATATTTTATGCTATCTTTTATGAAGTAGTAAGCTAAGTCCAGACAGTATTCCTTTTGCTTAATTTTCGTTCTGTCTCTGCATCACCATAGGGTAGACTGGTAGAAAATGCCCAAGGCATTAAGTCCGCTTTCTTACGGTGATAAAGATATTATAAAGGCATTAAAAAGTTCTGGAGTGGCGACCGCGAACCAGAAGATGTTGCGTTGAAAGCCCCCCCACTAGGTGGACCGATGACCTGGTGAAGGTTGCGTGAGTCCGCTGGATGCGAGTAGCACGGGACCGGTCAATGTGGCGACACTTGGGGGAGGCTTATGTCCAGCAGTGGACGTCTTTCGGCTGAAATGATGATGATGAAGACGGGTCTTGTGTCTGGTGGACTAAGTTCTCGGCGGTTATTCGAACTGTTGCTTAAGTACAACTCTGATTGAGCGATATAAGAAATGCGGTACTTCATAAGATTCGTAATTGTAGCGCCTATCTGGGTTATTTATTTATACAGAGGTAGATGTAAGTAGATAAATAAATAATGATATCAGATAAGTTTCGTGACCATTTCAGTTTAAGAACTTATTTATTTTGCATTTTTTTTTTCAGAAATCAAAATAAAAATGTCAAGGGTTGACATACATAAAAATAGAAACCTACCTTGAACCTATAATCATACCCACAAAAGTCGCTGTTTCCTCTATCCTACTTGTATAAAGGTTTTATGCCTGCAAACATAGTTTTCTCAGCAGAAGTGATTCGAAGAAGTGAACAACAAAAATAAAATTTTCCTGTGATGCAATTTTAAACCGCTTCGAAACTGATTGAATCAATTTTCACGGTAAAAGTTAGCCATTATTTAGGATTGACATAACAAAGAGTTCGACTTACATTTTATTGGAACACGCCTGACGTTGGTTTTGGGGTGACTATCTAGATGACCTTCTAATGGTCTTTATATCTGCACTAGCGGACGTCTCGCGGTTTCACCCGCGTAGATCCCGTTCCCGTAGGAGTACGGGGATAAAATATAGCCTATGTTACTTAGTAAAAACGTGGCTTTCTAATGGTGAAAGAATTTTTGAAATCGGCGTAGAAGTTTTTGAGTTTATTCATTACAAACATACACACAAAAATACAAATCTTTCCTCTTTATTATTAGTGTAGATTTATTTCTAGCTGCTTATGTTTTAACACAAAAGTTGTTCATGTTATTAAGAAAACCAAATAACTTCGAATTGCTCTTATCCCGATTGTACGATACAGTAGGATAATTTTGGCTCAGAGATAATAATTAATGAACTCTTTACAAAAACTTGTCATCGAAATCATAGTAACCTTTCAAAAAGCATTTTGGTTACATAACGTCCTTGCATTTCTATTTTCTTTTAAAAACTTTTTAAAAGAAATGCAAGCTTGCAGACAAACATAAAAAAAAAACATCACTGGCAAAAAAATCACTTTGCTGAATTTTAAAGTTGGCAACGACCCGAATTTCGTGCACTTCTCTAAATTGGCCTTTACATAGCTCTCCTATCTATTTGCCTAGACGAAAAAGCTTTATGCATTTATTTTTGCTTGTTACAACCGCCAGTTTTCCGGTTAATAAAAATATGAATTAATTAAAGGAAAATTCAAACGATACCTAAGTTTTTCGGTTAAAAAAATTTTTCGGTTAAATTCAGCAGATGGAATTCGGCTGGTCTTTGGTAGGTACTATTTACTTATTTTAAAACATAGATCGGTCTAAGGTTATCACACTATCATTCTCTTGCCCAATTCATTTGAGATCGGCGCAGCATGTCTTCTTCTTTCATACTTCTCTATTACTCGTCATCTCATCAGACACCTCCTTTCGTGCAATAACATCCTTTACACAGTCCATCCATCGTTTCTTTGGTCTTCCTGCACTCTTATACCTTACCTATCCACATTCATACTCGAAAATTTCCTCACGATTTTTTTCTGATTTATCCGCATCACATGCCCTTAATTGCCACAAAACTTTTCAGTCACCGGCGCCACTTTCAGACTTCCTCTTATGTATGAGTACATAAGAGGAAGTCTGAAAGTGGCGCCGGTGACTGAAAAGTTTCTGTTATGGTCTCAAACTAGATGCCTGACCTATTTATCGGTTTAAGACGGAATCAATATTAATCCATATTGCCTAGCTGACCAATAAAGATTGTACGATTCTCGACTTTAAAACTACTGGGCCAATTGCGCAGACTATGTAAATATTGACAAGGTAAATTCAAAATAGAATTTAGCCCCAGACAAATATTCTGGAACTTTTCAGTAGCAGAAACAAGGACTTTGAACTACATTATTCAGAAAATAACGATATTATCAGGTATTTTAGAAAAAGAAACAGGTTTAAGCTTCTTAACCGAGTGCAATTAGACAAAAAATACTCAAAAGGTGGAACGAAGTTTATAGTGGTTGGATTTTCGTGGGACTTTTTTTATTGAGTTCCTAGATGAGTGGAAAAGAGAGCAAAAAAAAAATTCGCCGTTCGCGACTTTTTTTTAAATTTTCTTTGGAATATTTTTTCCAAAGAAAAATATTACAAATTAGCATTTAATGAATGCATGCAGGTCACTCTATTACGCTACAATATGAATTCGTCGAATTTGAATATTGATAAACGAAAAAAAAATATTCCAAAGAAAATTAAAAAAAAGTCGCGAACGGTGAATTTTTTTTTCTTCTCCACTACTCTAGGAACCCAATAAAAAAAGTCCCATAAAAATCCGACCACTATAAACTTCGTTCCACCTTATTGTCTAATTGCACTCGACTACCAATCATTCCATCTTTCAAAAGTTAGACAAAGTTAGTTGTTTGAAACTTGACGCTGCGTCTCCAAAGCGCCTGAACAGTCTTGTCAAGTTTTTAGTAATTAGTTCACTTTATTTTCTTACTACTGAAGTCTGAAACTCTGCTATTTCACAAAGGATGAGGATGCTACGACGCGAATTCGTCGATCTGCAAGTGACAGAGAAAATCATGATTGTCTGCAGAGTATTACTGTTGCCCATTAACTTGGTTGTAGAGGTCGGATATGGGGCGAAAGTTGCCTTCATTAACACAGTATTTTTTTTATGGTGCGCCATCTATGATTCTATTTCTTAAGTTTTAATTCACACATGGGAGGTACTAGATGTCTCTACAAAGCTATTTAGACCTAATAGTTGTTAAAAATCGCTATTTTAATTCCTAATTTATTTTCATTATTAATAAAGCATAAATTCACATTTCACTACAGGTAGTCAGTGGCCCGATAAGTCTGACAACCAGTCTTACCAAAGGGTTTCGTATACCCAGTACTAACTGGGTTGTGTAGGTCAGATGGGCAGTCGCTCCATGTAAAATACTGGTATTCAGTTGCATGCGGTTAGACTGGAAGCCGACCCCAACATAGTTGGGAAAAGGCTAGGCAGAATGATGGTGATGTACTTTGGATGGATTTGGCTCCACACCAAAACCAACTTATAAGTCCCTTTTTAAGTCACCGAACTGAGAAACAATCATTTATCTTTCTAAAACCATGCATACTCACACCGCCAATATTTCTTCGTCAGCACATGTTATCCAGTTTGCAAGCTCAGTGTGACAGGAAGAAAACTTTTAATAACTCCGACAGACTACCGGAGTCCGTAAACAATAGGAAATTAATTGTAGGAACTTGGCCGTCTGTGTGTTTGTCAGATTTTGTGAAAAACAGGGAAAATGGAAACTTTTGATCAGAGGAACGTTGAGATGAGGGTTTTAAAGATTAGTTGGTTCGACTCTAGATAAGTTTGACACTTGATGGTTGTGTTTTTACCACAAATATAGATATATACACAAGTAAGATGCAGCTTGATACCAGTATTTCAAATTGACCTCCACAACCCAGTTAGTACTGGGCAATATAGTAATACTGGTTGTCAGACTTTCGGGCCATTGACTTCATGTAACGACTGTCAAAGATGTCGATGTAATGAAATGATAGCCGAGACCAGTGGCTTAGCGTGCTTTCCGGGGCGTGGACGAAACTAGCGAAACGAAAGTTAAAAGTTTTTATAAGTAAAAATAAGTACGAGTAAGTAATGAAGAAGAAAAAGAAGTCCGCACTTGGGGTCTGCCAACGAGCTATGGAGCGAAGTATACTGGGTGTCAAACCTACGGACCCCGTCAGAAACTCCATACTTCGCTCCTAAACCCAAATAGCTGATGTTGGCCTTACAGCTGCTAGGTTGAAGTGGAACTGGGCTGGTCACGTCTGCCGCATGTCGGAGGAGCAATGGGCCAAAATTACCACTCAGTGGATACCAAGTAGCAGGAAACGACAACGCGGCAGGCTCAGAAGGAGATAGCGGGAAGAGCTAGACTCTTTCGCAAAGTATTGGCCTACAATCGCACTAGATCGCGAAATGTGGAAGGAGGGAAGGGAGGCCTTTGCCTTGCAGTGGGATAATATAGGCTTATAATAATAATAAGTAATAATAACCCAGTTTATATCTACTGACATTTTTTTTCTTCGCTAAACAACTACACAGATACTTCGTTCCTCTACTTTATTTTCGAGTTCTTTTCCAACTGAAGCGTAACGTTGAGTTTCTTACTCTGAAGACTAGGTTTTAAAGAGCAAAGCTCTGTAACGCAAAGGTAAAAAGAAAACAACACTAGATATTCTTTCTTAGAAAACTTTTGCTAAGAGTTCCTGTCTGCGCTGCGCTCCTGGTACTCGCACGTTTAGTATATTATATAATAAAGATTTATCTTCAATATCTCTTCACAATGACATGAAAACATGATGGAAACATTTTTTCGCTGTTTATTTATAAAAGAGAATTTAGAACTTAGAACGCTCAACGTTGTGGGGGTAATTGTAATAATTAGGTATCTACACGTAATTTAGGACAGATAATGTAGGTACACTCACGAACAAAATGCTCAGTGTCTAATCCATCACATTTATTTTGAAATATTGGCAAATTTTCTATTGTATTTTTTTTTCATTTTATAATAATGATAGAATGTAGTCGAAAAAATGGCCCACGGACGCAAAAACAATTTCTTTCTCGCCTGCTTACAAATATTTTAATTAGGTAAACATAAATCATGAGAAAAACACGAAAAAAACAAGGAGTCTCATCACTTCGTAAAACAAAATACGGAACTTCAAACAATATTGGAAAGGAACTGTAAATTGCTAAGAGGGTTCTTTTCTAAAGTTTGTAAACAACTGTAATAAATCAGGAACAAAGTAAACAAATCTAATGAATTGTTACTTACACTGGAAAAACTTTTAACTTGTGCGTGATAAACAAAGGAGGCTCTATAAAAATAACTTTTTTTATTGAATTTTCCCCTGAAAATGAATTTTGAGTGGGAGTTTTGCTACTCTCGCCCTTGGTCGAAATAAAAAAAGTTTGCGCGTGAATTTTGATTTGTTGAACAGAACTGTTGGGTATTTTTTATGGTAATCAGTAAATTATTTTCTGCTTTATTATTTTCTCTATACTCTAACTAAACTTCCTGAGGACAGAGAAAAATTAGAATAGGATTTTTGTATTTTTTTAACTCCTGGGAAACAAAACAGTGTTCCAAAAATATGTTTAATAATTATTAAAACGCAGTAAGTATTATTTATTTTTTTAACTCTCGAATTTTCCGTTTACTAAAATAAGACATTTTTTTTACAAAATTACCCTTCATTCTGCATGTTCGAACCCGTTTCCTACTCAAATCCGCAGAGCAACGTATCGCCACTACATAACATCGCTCAAATGTTGCCCCCAGGCGCCACAGAGACTAGTCCATTCTGGCGCGAATCCAATAGATATAATGTTCGTGAAATTCCGCCAATACTTACTCGTATAGACGATTGTCACACAGAATCATTGGATACAGGACTACAAAAGGTTTGTTCAAAATGTGCACTCATCGGGTAGGTAGTTTCTGCCTAGCAAATGTTTCAAATCACAACTCTCATTCTTTGTTAAACATTTTAAATGGCTATCCAATACAACAAATTAACGTAGATATCAATGTGCACAATGATCACGTTCTCTGACTGTAAATAGCCTCAATAGACGCAAAAATGAGGAGGGTTAAAAGCAGCCTCAGATAAATAGTGTAGTTTAATGTCAATGCAGTCGACGTTACTAAGTTTTGAAGGCATAGACAAAGTACACTTCATCCAACTTACATAATATAAATGTGCAGGCGGGAAAACCATGAACTATGTAAAATAAATGTACAAATTTGTCATTTTATATATTGTATTTTTTTTTGACAACCAGTGCCATCTTAAACTGCAATCTTAAAGTGGTCATACTGTCCTAATACTGTAAGTGTTAGATAAGTACTAACATAAGTAATCGGATGGACCTTTGAGTAAAACTGCTTTATCGTATCCCCTTGAATTTATAAGTTTAGATTGCATGGTTTCCTTTCATTGAATTTATTAGGTACTAGCTGTTGCCCGCGGCTTCGCCCGCGTGAAGTTTGGTAACTGTCCCACGGCATCATACTAAAGGGATAAATATTATCCTACATGTTAATCCAGGTTATAAACTATCTATGTGCCAAATTTCATAATGATCACAATTATTATCATCACTATGACGATCACCACCATTATCACAATCACTGTCACAATCACTGTCACAATCACTGTCACAATCACTGTCACAATCACTGTCACAATCACTGTCACAATCACTGTCACAATCACTGTCACAATCACTGTCACAATCACTGTCACAATCACTGTCACAATCACTGTCACAATCACTGTCACAATCACTGTCACAATCACTGTCACAATCACTGTCACAATCACTGTCACAATCACTGTCACAATCACTGTCACAATCACTGTCACAATCACTGTCACAATCACTGTCACAATCACTGTCACAATCACTGTCACAATCACTGTCACAATCACTGTCACAATCACTGTCACAATCACTGTCACAATCACTGTCACAATCACTGTCACAATCACTGTCACAATCACTGTCACAATCACTGTCACAATCACTGTCACAATCACTGTCACAATCACTGTCACAATCACTGTCACAATCACTGTCACAATCACTGTCACAATCACTGTCACAATCACTGTCACAATCACTGTCACAATCACTGTCACAATCACTGTCACAATCACTGTCACAATCACTGTCACAATCACTGTCACAATCACTGTCACAATCACTGTCACAATCACTGTCACAATCACTGTCACAATCACTGTCACAATCACTGTCACAATCACTAACTAATCTTGTTTCCCCATACAAACTTTGGAGCCCTGTTTAACCCCCTTAGGGGGTGAGTTTTGAAAAATCCTTTCTTAGTGCACCCCTAGACCACATAAGGAACCTACTTGCCAAATTTGGAAGCTGTAGACCCAGCGGTTTGGGCTGTGCGTTGATAGATGTGTTAGTCAGTCAGTCAGAAAGTTTCTTCTTTTATATATTTAGATGTGTGTTAGAGAGATTTGATCCATATGATTGACCCTATCGATTGATATCATAAAAGTAGAGGCTGTTATTTTTTTTTTATTTTAGTCGGTTCAATTCCCGAGTGTTGCTACACTCGGGAATTGAACCGACTAAAATAAAAAAAAATATCGAAAATCTTTAAATGCAGATTTGTTTTAATATTTGCTATGCCAGTAATTAAGAGTACTTTCCCTCTAGGTGGGGTTGAAAAATTCCAGCCTGTAGATGACAAAACAGTAAGATTAGGACCAAACTCTAGAGCAACGATATTTTTATTACCATGAAAATGATATTGTCATGCATTGAGCCTTCTGTTCCCTATTTTTACTCCGTGTACTAAAATGAATACGTAAATGTGATCGTAAAAGTGAAGTAGGCAGTTAACGCTGTTATAACGTAGGTACCTACAGTATGTAACGTGTGGTTTACAACTAGGTAGTATAGTGGGGTACAGTGCTGTCATTACTGTTTAGTTTGTTGTAGCTACCAACGGTTTGTAGATTCATCAGATAACTAAACAAGAAAACTAATTAGAAAAAAAATAATAATTAAAAAGTAGGTACCAATTTTTTTAGGATTTGTACCTACCCATCACAATGTTATTTTAAGTCCACCTTTGTACATGAAGTTTAAATAAATAAAAACAATGATGAATCTTTTTTTCAAATCTCTTTAATCTTTTTTTAATTAAACTTGGACATAATTTTAAATGTTTTCACTAAGAAACCGATTTTTTTCTACCACTAGATAACATTAATAACAACAAAAGATAAAATAAAGGGGATGGGCCGTTTCCACCATCTGTGCGAAAATATTTTATTCATTTGTTTACAGCAAATGCTAATAAAGGAACATGGGCAATTTAATTAACTTCTGTATCGCAAAATGCAGAGGCTCGTGACATCGGGACATTTAGTAAATTAACTTTGTGAGTGTCAGTTACAGCTGTTTGAACGACGACAACAACAGATTCTGTTGTTATTACTTTATTTAAAACTAGCACTTCTCCCGCGACTTCGTCCGCAAAAATTGTGATATTTCGGATAATTTTCATGATGTAAACATAATTTATAGCCTATGTCACTATTACTGACAAGTAAGCTTTCTATTTGTGAAAATGGTTAAAAATGGTTAAATTCGGTCTAGTTATTTCGGAGTTTATTCGGTATAAGCAAACAAAAAAATCTTTCCTTCTTTATAATATAAGTATAGACTAACTGGTGCCCCGCAACCTACGTCCGGGTGAAGTTGGTATAAAAAATAGTTTCCTTATTTGAATCGGATATTGTTAACAATTACAAGGGTTTTTTGTTTTTCTGCACGGAACCCTAAAGGTGCAAGTTGGCAGCGGGCGACACGAAGCCGCCTCAGACGACGTGTCGCAGCGACACTATTGGTTTATATGTAAGTATTTCTATGAAATTCCCTCCGAAGCAAGCGACATGAAGCTAGCGACGCGTCGTCGAGCGGCAGATGCAAGTGTCGCCCGACCGCAGGTCAGTAGTGTTGCTGAAAATTAAAATGAAAAATTAAATGAAATCATGACTGCAGCGACATGAGGCACGATACATTTTGTCTAATCCATTACTTGGCTAGACTATAGACACGAACTTAACCCGTAGTCTCCACGATAACAAACTAATAACAATAAATTATCTTAGCAACAGTGTCTCGCAAGATCTCTGTAATCCGGCGTCTCGCAGTCTGCAAACGGCAGTTTGGACCCAGTCCAGCAGAAATCAACTATCTTGAAATATCTCTAAAGTAGCCAATTGTCTGGACGTGACAAATATAGGAATGCTTTAAGAGAATTGAACTGAGACTTGGGGATTTAGTCTGACCAATATCTGGAGTACCTAGTTTGGGTAGCTCTTAGATGTATGTATGTATGGTTTAAGTGGTCGGGTAAAACGAGAATAAATCGACTGTAATTCTTAGGTAAAGTCTCGAATCTGATTTTTTTTTTTATTATTTCTAACTAGCTGATGCCCGCGGATTCATCAGCCCGCAAACTATATACTAAAACCTTCCTCTTGAATTACTCTATCTATTAAAAAAACCCGCATCAAAATCCGTTGCGTAGTTTTAAAGATTTAAGCATACATAGGGATATAGGGACAGAGAAAGCGACTTTGTTTTATACTCTGTAGTGATTTAAGCTAAGCATAAAGTTATATTTCAAGCAAACTTAAAAATCTAATATTACCAAGCATCGTTCATCGATGAACTAAAAAAATATGACCTCAATTCCACATTTTCATAGCCTCAATATTTTACGCTGAAGCAAATCCGATAAGCCTGATACAAAACACGCCGAATGGCTGAATTTTTAGATCATACATCCATCTATAGGTAGTATATACAGATTAAACAGAATCTAGGCTATGATCATAAATCACAGAGTTAAATATGGATGTGCACCTGTGTCGAGTTGTTGATTAATTATGACCAGAGGGAGCTTTGTCCCTGTAGCTAAACATACAATGGAGGCCAAACGAGCGTAATTTTTTGAGCTGTGAGTCGCGTAAAATGCGTCGCGGAATTTACGCTGAATTCGGTTTCATACTAAAGTCCTGTTTGTACCACACGGCGCAATCCTGCAAAATGAGTTTTACATACGTGTTGATGATAATTTAAATCAATCAATAATCAATCAAACCAATCAATCAATCCAACAATCCAATCAATCAACCAATCCAACAATCCAATCCATCAATTTATTCAATTTTGTTCACCCGTTTAGGAGTAAAAAGGAATAAAGAAACGGACATACATTATCATGTACTATCGAGGACACTCCCGCCTGATCACCACTAAGCTTATTTTTGCTTGCACTTAAAACATAGAAACGCTCTCTATCCCCGCCCCGTTGACTTTATAATAAATAATTAATGAAAAAAATACCGATCGGCGACACATGCCAAACGAGAGTTATTGTTATTTTGCGCGCCAAAGTTGACGCTTTCCTAATAGGCCTAAAGTTTAAGGTGGAGTGGCTCGGCGCCTCCGCATGATTTAAGCGAAAAAATTTTTAACTGATCAGGCGGAAAAGACCACGACTACATAAATGTCGTACTTAATATAGGTCAAACACATATAACCCTCCTTTGGGCTTCGCCACAATCGGGTAAAACCACAATATACTTATATTCAATCTATCATTAAATTCAAATCATGTCATTTTTTGATAGAATACCGCTTAAAAGAACACGTTCCCGCCCTTCCCGTGTTGGTTTTGAAAGCTTCGAAGCCGCTTAACGATCAAAGCCATTAGGGATTAGGATATACTTCTAATAAAAAAAGCTTTTAATACGATTATACGTCACAGGCAGAAATACTTTTAGTTTTTTTGACGGATCACGACATCATCTCAGAAGGCAATAACAGTGTGCGGCGCGGGAAATTACTTATTTAAAAAAAAATCATAAAACAAAACGTATTAAGGTGGATGCTCCACAACCAGCCCGCGAAATTCAAATTTTCTTACGAATAAAGTTGCAGGAATGACTTTGACCTTGAAAAAGTCATTCTTGCACCCGTATGGGCTTGGAGGGTTGTATTGATGATATTGATGATTATGATATTCTATAACTACATACGTCTTACAGTCGCGAGGAATATTTTAATCAACGTGCAACCTAGCACTGGCCTGCAAATTGCAAAAAACGCAAGAAAATTTGAATTTCGCAGGCTACCCTGACGCTGTCCTTAAATAAACCATTATTCATTTTGCTTTACCAATTTTTTTGCTTAGGTACTTCTTAGAAGTGGCCTCTGTTCTAGTCAAAACATGAGGAAAGTCGAAATCGGAATGCCACGTTAGATGGCAATACTGATTCTTTGGCCAAAAAGTTGAAGAATATTTTTTTGAACTCATCCAGAGTTTTTGCATCCAATTGAAATGAAAGCCAATCCAAACATAGTTGTGAGGAGGCTAAACCGATCCCTTTCTTCCGTTTTGATATTCAGAAACAATTAAGAAAATTCAAGTCAATATTGAAAATTTGAGATGGCGGCAATGGGACATGAAGAAAATATCCTGCGTACTAAAAATACCTTAGAAATAGCTGACAAGTGTCAATTTGGCAAGTTTGTTCTGTATCCCGTAATACAATAGGGAATATGCATGAAATACAAACTCTTTTTATTTATGAAAAATAATATTATATTGGCGCATAAAAACATTGTGGTACACTTGTTTAAGTTTCTAATACATCACTTGTTTTACAATTTAACGTTTTATGTAGCATGTTTTTTTTTAAACGGAATGCACTGTCAATACACACCGTCCTTGATAACACCGGTATTAACGTCAACGTTCATTGTGTCAAAAAAACACTTTTATTTGAAAAGTCCTAAAAGTTTCACTAAAATTTTATTGTAATATTTTTATTGCAATTTTTACTTGAATAAAGCACATTCAATTGGTAAAATTATTTTGTTAAGGCCAAAAAAATAGATGTAAACAAGGCAGATTGTGGATAATGACGTCACATCATGGCCGCGACAGCTACGGACGTTTGAACTGTCGTAGAAAATTGCAGGAGTTTAATATTATTTTTGTGCGACAAGCAGTAGTTGAACTTAAGTTTTAATACTTTTCTTGGGTTGATAGTACTGTATTTTATTGATTTCAGTGAAGAAAAAATTACGTGCATATTCCCTATTATTCTCCGTGAAACTGGTATGTACTAAATTATATATAAAGTGCAATAAAGGCTTGTAATGGCCACGTTGCATCAAAAGCTACCGAATACAACCGTTTTATGGCTTGCAGTTAAAACTGTTTAAGTGTTCAGTTGGAAATAGTTTTGTATGTAATGTCCTACCGTCTGTGTATTTGTCGTAAATTGTGTGTTGTGGTTAGAATCTGTTTTGTTGTCTTTCAGTAGGTGATAGCTTGGTCTGTTGTTTAGCTACAAGTTTGAGCAGTTGACTGCTTTATATAGCATTACGTCAGTTTTTTTCCCAGAAAGCTAAAACAGAGGAGAACAATGTGAACATAGTACTTACACTTGTGCCAAATAACAAGAATTTGTGTGGATTACCAATAAAAAACCCTAATACTACTGCAAAATCACGCTCTAATTCGGGGTTTATAAGGTAAAATCTACTCCTCCTATAGTTGAAGTCGATTAAAATGCAGCCTATGTTACCCGGGCATTAATAACGAATCGATTGACACCTTATTTATCAAAATTGGATGAATAGTTTAGGCGCTACGGAGGAACATACGTAAATACAAACATACATACGTAAACTGCTAAAATTATAAGCCTTCCTTTTGGCTTCGCCGTAGACGTGTAAAAAGTGCTAACTTTTCGCCAGATATGTTTAATGGCCAGCGCACAGCAGAGCATTTTACTTTTACCCAACGTAAATTCATACGTAGCTAGTGGTAACAAAATACATATTACAATGTTCAATTCCGCGATGGGAAATCCCCTTTGATGCCTTGGGATCGATCTCTCTAAACATCGGAATCTTAAAAGTCTCATAATAAATGACAGGGGGCGCTCCCTTAAAAGATATGTACCATAATTATAATAATAGAGGATCAAGTGGGGAAGGTTTCTGACAAATAATATTCTATAACGGTGAAGAATTGCCTACTTTACATAATTTTTCATGGGGTCCCATGTCATGAAAAATTATGTGAAGTGGGCAAGTCTAATGGTAGTTATAATTTTATAGCCATTAGTTTCTCCTTGTAGATTTTTGTATTCGATAAACTAAGCTAACCTTTTTATTGCGGAGTGTGACGACTAATATACTTTGGCAATTTTACCAAAAATTGACCTTATCAATGTTATCACTATTCATCACTACATATTATAAAACAAAGTCGCCGCCCGCGTCTATCCATATGTATGTTTAGATCTTTAAAACTCCGCAACGAATTTTGATGCGGTTTTTTTAATAAAGAGAGTGATTCAATAGGAAGGTTTTAGTATATAATTTGCGGGCGGGCGAAGCCGCGGGCATCAGCTAATTAGATAATAAATAATATTATTACGTAAGCTGTCACTTCAACTTCGGGGCCAGTTTCTATAATCATCATCTGCCTAGCCTTTTCCATACACAACTCCTTGAACTTATGCTAGCCTAGTACTTTTTGGTGGGTTATCAATGTATTATTTAAAATACGGATCACCGGACGAGCAAAATAACTATATTAATTAAAAAGCCGTATTTCGTTTTGAATATGACTGTACCCTGTGACAGCAATGTCGAGGTGTAACAAAAGACAGTGCATCAAAACCAAGAAAAATCACAAGTCGACGTTAAGGGACTCGAAGCAGGGGGAATGATTCCCTTTTCCCAACTTTGTTAAGGTCGGCTTCCAGTCTAACCTGATGCAGCTTAATACCAGTATTTTACATGAAACGACCGCCTATCTGACCTCCACAACCGAGTTAGCACTGGGTAATACCCCTCGGTAAGACAGGTCAGACTTTCAGGCCGAAGACTACATGAGAAGATCAGTTCCTATAATCATTATTACGTTTTATTGTTGTCATAATTATGGTTGATATACCGCATCTACATCCAATCTAATACGGATAGATCAAGTAGTCATTTCACGAGCATACAATTAGGTCAAGGAGGAATCAGGCGAATTAAGGATAGGAATAGATATTTACTTATACAATAACTTGGAATAAATAAACTAACGATAAATACACAACAGCTTATTCAAAACATTATATTATCACAATTATTATGTATTCAGATCAATGATTACTTTGAGATTGCATTTATGTACCTGACCAATATATTTTTTTTATGTACCTGATCAATAGAGAGCAGCGGTGGCCCAGTGGTGGTGGCCCCGACTTATGAACAGTAAGTCGTGGGTTCGAACCCAGGCAGGCGCATTACTTTGTGTATTTTATTTCATCACCACTGCTCTCAAAACGGTGAAGGGAAACATCGTGAGGAAACCGGCATGTCCTAGAACCAAAAATTCGAAGACATATTGTGACATCTACCAATCAGCACTGGGCCCGCGTGGTCGATTATAGCCAATTCCCTCTCATAGAGAGGAGGCCTGTGTCCCAGCAGTGGGAACATTAATAGGCTGATGACGATGATGATGACCTGATCAATTTGAATTTTTATAAATTATATGGTTAGATGTATAACTAATAGCTTGAGGAGCTCATCGCTAAATAATAAAAGGCGCTCGGGTCGATCTATAGGTTAAGCCGTGCTTGCCTGGGTTGGTCCGTGGATGGGTGACCACCCATCCCCTCCGTGCCTCGGAAAGCACGTTAACCCGTTGTCCCGACTGCCATTTGTAGATCTTTGACAGTCGTTACAGGTACTCAGTGGCCCGAAAGTATGACAAACAGTCTTCCCAAGGGGTATCGCGCGTATTACCCAGTCTTCTTCTTCTTCGTGTCGATGATTCCCATTTTTTATTATTTTAAAAATTTGTTTCGACCAGAACTCGGCCACGTCGACGGCGTTAGTGGTGGCTTCAGACAGGTCCCTTAAAGTGCAGGTGGAGTTGCACAAAGAGCAGGTCAGGAGGTGGGTCATGGTTTGAGGTGAGGCTCCGCAGTCGCACTCAGCTTTATCGGAATACCCCCACCGGACCAAGTTGAACCTGCAGCGGCCCACCTGGCTTCTAAGTCGGTTTAGAGTCTTCCAGGTCGGCCATGACAGTTGATGACCCGCTGGGAGCTTTTCTGCAGGCTCAACATAGTGAGCCGGGGGGGATGTTTAAGGAGCCACAGCATTTTGCGGGCTTCACCAACCCTAGTATGGTCGATTGGTGGAATATTCGAATATATTACCCAGTACTAACTGGGTAGACTGGAAGCCGACCTCAACATAGTTAGGAAAAGGCTAGGCCTTTGATGATGTTGTACTTAACTAAATATCTTTGTGTCTATTGTTTTATAAAGTGCTTTAATATGAGATTAGAAGTAAACTGACTTTGACTATTACGAAAGAACTTGACGAAGCGATGATAATTAATTACCATCAGTAACTAATTAACGATGAATGTTGATTCAAACATTGTAGTAAAACATAAATATGTATTAGGATATCATAAAACCTTACGTTCTATCTATCTAAGTACTGGAAATCAAGGTTTTCTTGCACAAGATTTCCAACACAATAACGGTTTTAATAACTCCGACAGAAAATATAAACAATGTATTCATCTTTACATGTTAGCGTGAAGGAATGGTTAAATTATGTACACAGTAAAAGCACTTAGTAGAGCTCTTTGTGAAGAAACTCACCAAGGAAGGAATTTTGGTGGCAAATAATCAGTTTGCTAATAGCATCATATTTATTTTAAACAACATTGCTTTTTAAACGACTTCTAAAAAAGGAGGAGGTTATGTATTTCACCAATAGGTATCTTTTTTTTTTACGAAATTTCAACTTTTCCATTTTTTTTTTAAATTTTGTTTGCATTACAGAATAAGAATAAAATATAGTTATTGACTGGGATTAACTGTTATGTTGTGATATGTGTTTATATTGATGATTTTAATGATTATAATTTTGTAACTACTACTCTTCATCGTGTGGTTAATGTCTAACCTGGTGTCAGAGTTTTTATACCGCCCATGGGCCTCTGACTTGGCTTTACATGCCGTCAAGAAAATCTCTCGGGCATGCTGGTTTCCTCACGATGTTTTCCTTCACCGTTTTGAGAGCAGTGGTGATGAAATAAATTACTGTTTTATTAATTGTTTAATAATTAGCTAGTGATAATTTTACAATACGCACATGAATCCGAAAAATCAGAGGTGCGTGTCTTGGGTTCGAACTCGAGACCTATGACTTGGCAATCCGACGGTCACACCGCTAGACTATCTATTCTGTAACTAAATACTTGTTACGATCGCGAATCATATTTTGTTTAATTATACAGCGTGTTGTGTGTTTGATAAGTAATAACAATACGAAATTAATAAATACATTATTTTTGGAAAGGCCCGTGAAGATATTGTTATTAAAATTTCAAAGTAATCGAGAAAAACTACTTCGCAACCCAATAATCGCATATACTTAGTGCGTGACAAATACATGAGTAAGAAATTAGAAAATATACACACTAGCCTTTTGTAGGAAATATAAATTTAAATTTAATACTTTATTATTTTCCCAAAAGTTCCAAGGACTTCGCGGTTTGTGATAACACTCTTATTAGGAGATCACAAAGAGGACTATAAGCGATATTACCCTTAAAATAGTATTTTATTTTATTAGTAAGACGACTTTAAGATTATTTACCCTTACAGCGCGCCATTGTAAGTCACTTGTAAGTTTATTTGTCATTATAAAAGTATCAGCAAGAGTCTTGTAAGTTTGAAAATACACTTCGCGAGACCATTACAAGGCAATTGCAAGGGTGAATATACTTATAAAGTGCGCCCAAATCCACACTTATAGATGTCTGTAAGTGTGTTAGAAGACTGAAAAAAATATTGTCTTGGGATATTTGTAAGATTATTTTTTGCTAGCTGGGGTGTTTTTAATGTATGTAATTTGCATGTAATTAACTGTTGTATGCCCAATGGGCGGGACATAGCTGATCACACTCTAATTATTTAAGACCTGTATTATGTACCTACCTATGATCCACAATAAAGATATTAATTGTTTGATTGATTATTTTCAAACTAACTAAACAGCATAAAACAGTTAACGAATTAAAACGCCATTTTATAAATGTTGGTTTACTAACTTTAGGTATAATTTGCACTAATTGCAATAAGAAATAAAAAAGGAACAACATTGGCAAAGGTATTTGAAGTAGCGCGTTGGCAATATGGGTTTTATGTTCATACCGATGCATTTTAATCTATATAATGTAGAAAATTCTAAAAATGAAAAATAATGTCCTGTGACTAAACTACTGGATATATTGATTGGTTTTTTATATGCAGGCTGGGAACGTAGGTAAACGCAGTTTAATTTATTGCCATTGTTTGCGCCACCCAGTATATAAAACTAGCACTTCTCTCGCGACTTCGTTCGCAAAAATTGTGTTAGCTCGGCTAATTTGCCTTTGTAATTTCCTGATAATTTAGCTTTCTAATGGTGAAAAATTTGTTAAAATCGGTCCAATAGTTTCGGAGCTTATTCAGTACAGTACAAACAAACAAAACCATCTTCTTTATAATATTAGTATAAATGAATCAAATTAAGATGGTTCATAAAAGACATTTAAGTTTCAAAGAAATAAAACTTCTCCTTCAATATTTAATTTATTTGAATCTACATTTATTTTATGGTTTCTTTCCTGAAGAGGTTTCATTCAATTCTTTGATAAAATCGTTTTCGGCCAGACGCCGATAGATTTATTGGCTTCGTAATAATAATTCATGAAAGTTACCGAAGGGAAATCACGGTAAAAGTTTTCCTGATTTCCCCTGAGATTATTTTCACGGATTCTCCCGATTTTTTTTTTCAACTTTATAGACTAGATGTCCCTTCGTGGATATGAATACCTTAGCATTGGCTCACTTTAGTCCGTCTTGTAATTATTTTATTAATGCCATTGTTTACCACGTAAGTATTTTTTTCTAATTTTATGCGAAGAAATGAGGAAAATGTCGGAGAATGAACGTGGATGGGTGGGTACAGAGTAGAGGAAGACCAAAGTAACGATTAATGGACTGTGTGAAGGATGATATGGCAAGAAACGACGTATTGAGATGACGTTGAGCATCTCGAGAATCGAAATTGATCAAAGTCCCGCCTGCCAAGCGTGGCGATTATGGCAAAAAACCCCCCTTTGGGAGGGCTATGTCCAGCAGTGGACGTCTTTCGGCTGAAATGATGATGATGAGAGAGATCTCGAGAGTACGACACACAGGCGATTCAGCTCTGGTGCCAGTTTTGTAAAACGTTTGGGCGAACAGCTTGATTGATTGTTGAATTCAGCTTTCCCAACTTTATCACGGAAGTCTGTTATAGTAAAACTTTTTAAAGTTACTTTTAGGCTATTTTTCTCAGTAATAGTAACTGACCATTACGCAATACCAATTGTAACACTGTTCTATTTAATTTTGATGTTCCCGATGTTGGGTGTAACAAACTGGCACAAATTAGCAATCAAACACACATCTTAGTATTTGTTTGTTCATTTGTGCATGTTGCAACCAGTTGTTGGTGAGCCGAGCCACATGTCAGCTTAAAATATTCTACAAACGGCTACAATGGTTTGACCAATACTATTGTAATTCCCAGACCATGGGGTGCAGCACCCCTACCACCTTATCCTGGACACCATCATCTCCTCTCGTTGTAAAACATAAATGATTTTAGACGTGATTTTTACAAGAAGAATATCATTTATCATAAACCCTTGCATTTCACTGTAATTTTAGTTTTAAATTTAGTTTGTGTTCTCCAGTTCGAAATCAAAACACGCACCTCTGATTTTTTGAAATTCATGTGTGTATTGTATATTATTGCTTGCTTCGGTGATGGAAAACATCGTGAGGAAACCAATCCAGTATGGCATTACATAAAAGCTCTGACACCAGCTTAGGCACTAACCACACGAAAATAAGAAGACGACTAGAAATACAGATAGATGCTGATGAGTGTCTAAAAATATTTTTTTAGAACAACTAAATCCACAACGATCGATTTTCATTGTGTGCTGGTAGTCTCCGGAAAACATACATACATTAGTTCGAGCGCTTCTGTTCGCCGAGAATGTAATGTGATGAGTTGCAGTGCGATCTTGGAAATCTTGAGAGATCATGCGTGATTTTGGGTGCGAGATTAATCTTCCAAAATTGTTGCGAGATCTCGGTATTACGCGAGCTTGGTATTCCGAGATTGCATTCCGTAGCTTCAACACTAACCCATGGTTTATGGAACAAAATTAAATTTTTCGACACGTCAAAAATAAATTGTACTCAATACTCAATTATTTATTGCGTTCCATAATAATATGTATTACAAAGATGGTGTTATAAAATAAAAGATCAGTATGGACCCTGTCAGCAACATTAGGAGAGAGGAAAAGGGCTTAATAGCAATTCAATAATATTATTATAAATTATATGTGTTTGATCGGGTGTATAATTATTTTATGTCTATTTACACACAGTCAAGTGTTGCGATTGGATCTTCATCATTACATTATTTATTTGTTTGAGTTTCTGTTAGAGGACGACACATTTCTGTCATACCAAATTAAAAGGTAAAGACGGAACTCTGCGAAGGTTCGTAAATATGTTGTGCATTTATTGAGGCATAGTTTAATTGTAGTTTGATGTAAATGTGTGCGTGTGAGCGTGTATGAACAGAGCGAGACGTAATTTGCGTCGGCCTCACTTTATTGTTCGCAGCGCTATGTCTTGGTTTTTTACATGGTCTGAGGAGGACGAACGAAACGTGATTTTTTCTTGTGCTTGTTTTGTGAGAGAATGCACAAAACATGGCTTTTTCTTGTTATTTACAAGTGTTTTTTTTTTAGCTGCAGCCGGTTAGACTGGAAGCCGACCCCAACATAGTTGGGAAAAGGCTAGGCTGATCATGATGGTTATTATTCGTTATTGTAAATGTTTCTGTTATCTGTGCAATAACTTAGATTTGTCTGTTATGTTTGTACATGTTTCCTCAAACAAATAAATAAAGTACTTTCGCTTATTAGTGTTGATTATCCTAATTTTAGTGTTGATTATCGTCCCATAAACCGAACAAATTTTCAACACTCTCTCTTTCGGTATTTCCGTACCATTTCTACGCAAAATTTCAAAGAAATGTAAAAGTTTTTGATACAAAAGTAAAGCAGAGAACATTGAGCTAAATCTAATCAATCGGTGCAAATTCCTTTGACTCTTCAATGCCAGGACTCGAGTTTGTATCTCTCTGCAGACTGATGTTTGTTAAAGTTTCGTTGTAAATGATTCACTCACGGCTCTAGGATTGCCTTGAAAAGAATCGAAGCTATGAAAATATTTGGTGCAATCTTTCTTCTTTATCGTGTGGTTAGTGCCTAACCTGGTGTCAGAGATTTTATGCCGCCCATAGGCCTCTGACTTGGCTTAACATGCCGTCAATAAATATCTCTCTCAGGCATGCTGGTTTCCTCACTATGTTTTCCTTCACCGAAGCAAGTGATAATTATATAATACGCACATGAATCCGAAAAATCAAAAGTGCGTGTCTTGGGTTCGAACTCGAGACCTTTGACTTGGCAGTCCGACGGCCACACCACTAGGCTATCACTGCTGTTGGTGCAATAATTGGTAAGACAAAACTGCGTAAACGATTGGTCAATTCCTATTATTATTTTTGGAATGTACTTTTGCTTCTCAGCTTACTGGTACCTCCAACTACATTTACGGGCCGAAACCAAAGTAATTGCAGCGTGTGGTGTGTTATGTTGAGGGTGTGTTGTGATGAGGACCTATTTCGTTTTCTTCTATTTGCATGAACTTTCTGACAATTCAGCATGTATTTAAAATTGAGGCTTTTTGTAGGGTAATGTAGAGAGATTTTTTAGACTAAATACAAAACTAAATTATTATTATATACTTAATATCATAAATGCGTAAGTTTGTGGGATGTATGGATGTCTGGATGTTTGTTACTCTTTCACACAAAGGAAAGTCTAGGGGGACCACCAAATACACACCGAGTTTCCTCCGCGCCTCAGAAAGCACGTTAAGCCTTTGGTCCCGGCTGTCATTTGTAGATCTTTAACAGTCGATAGGTAGTCAGTGGCCCGACAGTCTGACAACTAGTCTTACCAAAAGGGTGTCGTGTTACCCAGTATTACCTGGGTTGTGGAGGTCAGATATCACTTTTCATTATCCAAGCATAAAATCATCTTTAACACAGGCTATCCAAAGTTTTTTTGGTCTTCCCTAGTCTTGTAGCTATCCACATTCAAACTCAATTTTCTTACAACATATCTCACAATTTCCATAGATATTTAAAGTTATTTAAGTACAAAAGGCTTTTAGGTGGCACAGTATTTTGTTCTCAGGCACTCACTTTATCTAAAGTAAAGTACAGTACTAAGAAATGCCTGGAGATTTGTTCGTTGAATTCAATTTAACGTTCACAAAGAAAACTGTTTCCCTTTTTCTTTCAAATAAGAGAAAGATTGTAGAAACCTTAGGCCATTCTTAGTAGAAAAAGGTTTGGATAGATTTTCTATTGTTAGAACACGCAATAGAGCTTTATTAGGGACCTAACTTAAATACGTACCTAACTGATGTGTATAAACAAGTATTAAGGTACTATTGAGGACAGTCCCGCCTGATCACCACTAAGCTAATTTTTGCTTGCACACTTGACTTTGTATAGAAATAATGAATGAAAAGATACCGATCGGCCGAGCGCACTGACGACGCACGGCAAACGAGAGTTATTGTTATTTTGCGCGCCAAAGTTGACGCTTTCTAATAGGTCTAAACTTTAAGGGGGCGTGACTCGCCTCCGCATGATTTAAGCGAAAAATTTTTTAACTGATCAGGCGGAAAAGACCACGACTGTACACATGACGTTTATTTTATGGGAACACTAATTAATGCATTAAATTACACTTTTTCTCTTGGAGAGTAGACGCAACAAACAAACAAAAACCTGTTAATGCGGCGTCGCTATGTTTATGTGGTATGTGTTTTATGTGTAGGCCATGTTATATTAGAACTGTATAGCTTGATGTGTCGCCCTGTGTGTACTCAATGCGGGGATTTTAGTTCAGCTCTAAATTCCGAAAATTGTCCTAAATTAAAACAAATACAAAACAAGATCTTGATAGACTTGACTGACTGATCTTATGATGATGACTCTAGAGATCCTGTTAACTTCGAATACTGGGTACAACCTAGATGAATTTCTAGTGCTGTATTGCAAATTACTGCAATACAGCACTATAAATTCATCAAGTTATTTGAATCACGAGCTTTTGAGCTAATAATGTCATTGTCACTTACGTGATATCTTCCGTGATTTTCAATTATTGTGATATTCCTATGTTTCGACGCTGTTGCAAGCGCCATGATCGCAAGATGACTCAATCAGTAACCGAGTTAGTTATAAACCGTAAAAGCCTAAAACAGTTCAGACTTAAATCTTAGGTAGGTACTTACGAATAGTATATTTCTTGTCAGAATGGCGAGATGTTCTCGTGGTTTGCGACGTACGCCTCTTGTAGCGCATAATGTAGTCTGTGGACGAAATTTTTTAATTTAAAATACTTTAACAGAATAGACAAATGTGTTTAAAGTTGTCACTACATCCATACTTTCATATTAATGTAACAAACCTATCTCTTAAGTAACTGTGTCTGCCAGTCTGTGTTTCTGTTTGTCTGTCAGTTTGTCTGTCTGTTACCTTTTCACGCCTGAAAGGCCAAATGGATTTCGATAAAATTTGGCACACAGATAGACCATGACCTGGAATACTTAATAGTATACCTTCTATCCAGGCACTACAACAAACAACATACTACAACATAGCCAAATATGCGCATGAGTATGAGACAGCAGAATAACGACAAATTAGAGAAGGCACACGGAGACAATACATTAAGTATACGCTACAAGGTACAGCCTAATTTAAATATTGTTAGGCACAGTCTCAGATATCAATCGGTATTATTTAATAAGTTGCCTCTACATACAAAAAGC
Organism: Xestia rhomboidea; assembly: GCA_963853795.1. NCBI lineage: Eukaryota > Metazoa > Arthropoda > Insecta > Lepidoptera > Noctuidae > Xestia > Xestia rhomboidea. The sequence goes on from OY970776.1 coordinate 12,453,188, forward strand.
GCTATCTACTCAAGCTCCACTTAAAAGTTTCCTATTGAATAAGTGTCTATAAGCTGTCGAAGATCTATAACGAAATTCCTGTATATGTTGTATTTCATTGTTGTATAATTATGCATTGTTGTAATATTTTAGCGTGTGTGTTAATGTAATTTAATTTTCTTTTTATACCATGTAATTTCAGATACAATTTATTGTTCGTGAATAAATGACTATGACTACGTTACGGTGGGATAATTTTCGACCGCCACGCGGGCCCAATCCTTTAAAGAAGAAGCTAGTAAAATACTTCTAAGACACACTCAATGTTTCTTTACAATCAATGTGAAAGACTAAAATGAAAATGTTTACATATTCGAATTCGTAGAAAACCAAATGGAACACATTCCTGTAAATTTTATTTTCGTAAGAAGTTTCGACATTCTACAGAAAGGAGAGACTTCAAATTCTTACAATAACATTTCTATTGAGACACAAATTCGACCTTTTAGTGAGACGTGTAGAATAACAGTAAAATTTTGTGCATCGTTCAAACGAGATACGATAAAATTTTGTGAGTGCACTGTGTTACATTGAGTACATACATACATACAAAAATTGTTCAGTTTCATGGTTCGAGAGATCACACGAGAGGTCTTGCTTTCATTATGTCACACCCTGTATAGGATGTTCCCGAGCTATGGTAGTTCCTGACAAGCTTTCATGGGAACGCTGTTACTGTGGCTGAAATTACCAGATGGCACCATGTCACTCATCTCATCTAGTGTTCACAATGTATGGTCAATGTATGGTGTCATACCATACATTGACCATACATTGTGAACACTAATGTTGTCGACCGAATGGCGCAGCGGTAGTGAGGCTGCCTTACGTTCTTAGAGTCCCGGGTTCGAATCCCGGTAGGAGCAAATGTTTGTGTGATGATCATGGACATTTGTTTCCTAGTCATGGATGTTTATATGTATAATAAGTATGTATTTACAAACAAAAAGTATCTGTGTAGTATATCAACTATCTGGTGTTCACGACACAAGCCTCGTTGCTTAGTGTGGCACTAGATGGCGCTGTGTGTAATGTCCAGCGATATTATTATTATTACTAGACCAAAAGAGACAGCTCCTATTTGTCAGTTGTCTGCCAATTAATTGTACCATTGCCCGGCAAACGATCACTTCTCATGTGTAGAAAAGGACCCAGCATTGATTACTGTGTTCACTCTGCGGGTAATTGTTTGCCTTTATCAAACCTTTATTTGGTAACCCATACCTACGAGCACTTAGGCACACCTTTCGGTTTTGGAAGTCAAGTGAATAATGGGCATGCAATTCATAATATGCGGTAAAAGATCTGAAAATCTGCTAAATTATACAACGTGTAACATAATAAACGCAAGAGCTCCCATACTACAATGGTACGAAACCCTTCATGCGTGAGACCGACTCGCACTTGGTCGGATTTATTTTAAACTAGCGGACGTCACGCGGTTTCACCCACGTAGTTCCCATTCCAGTGGGAAGTACGGGGATAAAGTATAATCTATGTTACTCGCTGATAATGTCGCTATCCATTGCTGAAAGAATTTTTCAAATCGATCCAGTAGTTTTTAAGTTTATTCGTTTCATTCAAAAATACAAATCTTTCCTCTTTATAATATTAGTTTATGTATAGATTACCGATGAAACATTTGTACGTGCGGGTTCAAAATGATGTCCTGAATACGCGGTAACCGTTTGTGAGTCATCATCATCATCATCAGCCCGTAATCACCCACTGTTGGGTATAGGCCTCCCCTTTCTTCCGCCACACTTCCCGGTTCTATGCGTCCCTGATCCAGGTGTTTCCCGCGACTCTGACGACCTACGCGATATAATATTTCATAACCCTTATGTTTTACGCGCGTATCTTGTAAGTTTGTTTTTTGTAAATTTTTTTATAACCTCATATTATTATGATGTTACAAATGGCTGGATGGATTTCGATGATCAGCTTATCATTAGATTCGTCTTAAAAACTCAGGTGTTATCAGATAGATTAAAAAAAAAAAACAAAATGGCGGATTTTTGGCGCTAAATTTTAAGTCGTTAATATTTCTTTTTTCAATCAAACCTATCGAGTAGGGTAGCAAAATGAATGAAATTAAAAGGAAATTACAAATATATAATAAAAGTACATAATACAATTTGTAGTCGGGTTTTTTGATACTTTTAATTAAATGTTACTTGTTTCAAACATTAACTTTAATAAGCATACCAACAGGTAAACATCAGAACGTTTTCTCAAACGATATCTGAAACACAATGCACGAACAGTATCAAAGGATGGCATCGAGTTCTCAAAGATATTCTAACGAGACGTTGCCATGGCAACAAGCCATTACTGAATAAGAGACATGGCAGATTTATTATCTTGAAGTTGAAGGGTAGTTACGGAGTTGTAATGTATGTTTGTTATGTTTGTCTCGGAAATTACTGGGCTGGAATAAATGAGGCTGTTGTTTCATGTTAACTTTTGATTTGGTTGTGGTTTTCGGAGTTTAACATGAATAACATAACATAACATCACGTCTGTAATCGCTTAAGAGTTAGGCAGAGGTGTAGGTACCTAGTAGTAGACCCACATTTTGCCAGTTATGTTTAAGTCCCATGTAAAAGGGGGCAAGCGTATTGCGAACAACCAGGCACAAATCTAAACTCCGTGGCTTCTATTGAGAAATTCATGATGAGAAAACCCAATAACACTTTGCCCGACCTGGGAATCGAACCCAGGACCTCATGCCCAGCAGTCGTGCTTGCCATCACTGGACCAACGAGGCAGTCATGAAATATTATTGTCAAAACATTATTACCTAGTCTGATGTGCGTATAGGCATGGCGACAGTATCAAAAAATTGCAAATCTATTTAGTCCGTCAGTTAGAGTATTGGAAATTAATGGACACGTATTTTTTGTTTTTGGAAATCAATGAATATTGACAAAGATAAAACGCATCAAAACTCGGGAGTGGGGGCTCGTGACGTCAAAACTAGCTAAAAATTATACCATGGCGTGACGTATTGAGAATTTTAAAAGCGTCGTATCTTCGTCAATTTTGGTTTACGTAACAAAAGAAAAAACACGGGTCAAATATTTTTTGATAATCTAAGTGACGGACTAATTAGTTTTTTTTTTGTCGTCTCGCCTATTGCTTAAATTATTAATATTGCTTCGGTAAGGTAAAACATCGTGAGGAAACCAGCATGCCTTTTTTTTTTTTTTCGGATGGGAAATCATCAAATGACTTCTCCCGCTCTGGGCGGAGCAGGAGGGAGTGTCAAACTTTTACTGACTAAAACCCATCCATGTTCCTTCCTCGCCCTTTGTGTTCCGGGGCCACGGTATCTCTTTCGAATAGTCCCGCAGCCCCGGCAGGCTTCGGTCCTTGCGGACCCCTTCCTTATTGCTGACTCTCTTTGAGGCGCGCGTGGAACACGAACGCGCCGTCGACACGGCCTGTCGTCATGAGACGAACGGACGGCGAGCTAGCCCATAGCTCCCCGTCCACAGGCCCGCAAACCAGCATGCCTGAAAGATATTTCTTGACGGCACGTAAAGCCAAGTCAGAGGCCCATGGGCGGCATAAACACTCTGACACCAGGTTAGACAGTAACCACACGATAAAGAAAGAAATTGTCAATTTTACTTTGAAACTTCACTACTTATATCTTTAATTTACGACACTAAAACGCGACACGCCCGAAAAGAGATGGCGGGATGCTCATTTTAAACGATTGGTGTACAATTTTAATTCTTCAACTTCATCACAGCCTTTTTAATGTTCCCACTGCTGGGAAACAGGCCTCCTCTCTATGAGAGGGAATGGGCTATAATCCACCACGCGGGCCCGGTGCGGATTGGTAGGTGTCACATGTCTTCGATTTTTTTGTTTTTAAGACATGTTTCCTCACGATGTTTTCTTTTACCGTTTTGAGAGCAGTGGTGATGAAATAAATTACACAAAGTAATGCGCCTGTCTGGGTTCGAACCCACGGCTTACTGCTCGTAAGTCGGGGCTGCCACCACTAGGGTACCGCTGCTCACAACTTTTATTAATACGAGAAAACTGAAAAGGGCAATAGGGCCTTTGCCCTCAAAGGTACAAGGTATTAGGGGACAAAATGCAATTAAAACCAACTGCACCCCGCTGCCGCTGCTGCGGTCTACTGACCAAGTTTCTCTCAGTTTACTTCAGTTGTCCATACTCTTTAAAATACCTAATCTTTTTCTTTCGGCCCCTTTTTTTTTTTTTTTTGGATGGGAAATCATCAAATGACTTCTCCCGCTCTGGGCGGAGCAGGAGGGAGTGTCAGACTTTTACTGACTAAAACCCATCCATGTTCCTTCCTCGCCCTTTGTGTTCCGGGGCCACGGTATCTCTTTCGAATAGTCCCGCAGCCCCGGCAGGCTTCGGTCCTTGCGGACCCCTTCCCTATTGCTGACTCTCTTTGAGGCGCGCGTGGAACACGAACGCGCCGTCGACACGGCGAGCTAGCCCATAGCTCCCCGTCCACAGGCCCGCGCCTACGGTGGCCGGAAGCCACCACGTGGCCCCCGACGCCCGGGGCGTCTCCCGCGGCGTTCTTTCGGCCCCTGACTTGGCTTTACATGCCGTCCAAAAATATCTCTCAGGTATGTTTGGTTTCCTCACGATGTCTTTACTTCACCGAAGCTAGTGTAAAACAATACGTACGGCCGACCAAGCTATTTGGTTTACATTTAAACATGCAAATTACATTGTAATATGTAAACCAAATAGCTTGGTCAACCGAAAAATATGCAGAGATGCGTGTCTTAGGTTCGAATTCGTGACGGTCACACCATTAAGTTATCACTGCCTAACTAACCTGCTCAACTAATAACCTTATGAAATTCAGCATAATTGATTCGAAAATTGTCCTGACCACTTCTTGTCTGTATACGATATCGTGCTGCAGCGTGATTTGCAAAACTGAAACCGAACCTTTTTAGATAAATGCATAGCCCTATATCCTTGTATGATTTGTTTAAAAGGGGTAGTTTTATTTTTTAATCAATAGGTACTTAATAGTACTAAATAGTATCAAATAAAGATTCTATTCTTTTCAAGGTCAATCAGTCGTTCTCTCAAATTTGTAGATAGGTATAACCATTTTATATTGAGACAATACCACTAGCAAAAATCAATTGATGGAACGTCTTACCAACACATCATCATCTACCTAACCCATTCCCAACTACGTTGGGGTCGGCTTCCAGTCTAACCAGATGCAGCTGAATACCAGTACTTTACATGGGGTGACTGCCTAGCTGACCTCCACAACCCAGCTAGTACTAGGTAATATACGAAACCTCTTGGTAAGACCACTTGTCAGACTTTTTGGGCCACTGACTACCTGAAACTACTGTCAAAGATCTACAAATAACAGCCGGGACCAAACTGCTTAACGTGCTTTCCGAGGCATGGAGGAAACTCGGTATTTAGGTAATTGGTAGTCACCCATCCACAGACCAACTTAGGCAAGCACGGCTTAACCTAAAGATCGACCCGAACGACTGTTATTATTTAGCCACGAGCTCCTCAATCTATTAAATTTTCTAATTTAACTAATAATATGTGTGCCAATAAACTCTCTCTTTCAACCACAGGATACCCACGTGATCCTAATAAAATAATATAGCTTGGGCCTATTTTACTCTATCATAAAACATTACATCGAGATCAATATCACCCGGAAATAAGCTTTACACAATTTGAAATTATTAAAAAGAAAAATGTACTAAAGATATTAAAGTAATTATTTCTTAACCTTACCTTTCACAGTATCAGTGAGATCTTCAATCTTATATAGCACAACCAGGTCCACAACTATTTGACAACAAACTAACGATATGTACAGTTATAACTACAAGGAAGACTAGTTTAACAACAATATTCTAAAACATCAACAACATTTTAACATTAATTTATTATCTGAACACATTCACGATTCCACACGCATTATTTTTTCACTAAACAACTAGGTTTTAACCCCAAAAATGTAGTAAAAACATTCAATATGTCCGTAAAAATCGTTTTTAATTTATAATTTTCACATTTTCATTCATTATTATTGGTAAAAACGTTAATTTGACTATAGTTTCGCTCCAGATTTTTTGGTTTGACGTTTTTGGTGGGGTTGCCACCAATTGAATCTAAATCTGCGATATTTGACAATACCATTGTTTTCTTAGACTTCAAAATAAAAAGAACACGGTGAGAGCAGTATTTTTAGAGACGATAGTGTTTAAAAAATCATTACTAAACTCTGCATGCACTGACAAATGATTTAGATTTTAATTCCCAATGGAAAAACTCAATAACACTTCAAGGTAGTACAACCTTAAAGTGTTATTGAATTTTTCGATCAGGAATTTCTCAGTAGTAGCCACGGAGTCTGGATTGTGCTTGGGTGTGGCAATAGTCTCTTTCCTTCATACATGGAACTTAAATATAACTGGTGGAATGTGGGTGTACGATTAGGTACACCTCTGCCTAACCCATCGGGGATTTCTAGGTGTGATGTTATGTAAACCACCTACTCATCCCGATCAAGGTCCCAAACTCACAATTCTCAAACTGCAGAACAGGAACACGAAGCGAACGACGAAAGCGTCATTAATTTTCCCCAATACCCCGGAGAAACCCTACACTCAACCTGGCAACACATACCTACGCATGCGCGCCATTTCCCCGGGTTCGCGCCAGATGTTCCTGAGTTTTGGTAGTTTTATTGATCTGCGTGGCTCCGTAATACGAGCATCATTACCTATGATAGATTGACCCTATATTATCGCAACAGATCTCATGCTATCTATGTCGGGGAACCTTTGACCTCGTTTAGATTAGACTGGCTGGATAGTTTGTGTAGAAAAGCGTTGGCGGCAGAATTTAAATTTAGAACTAGGGCGTTCGTTTCCTAGTGTTTTTATCGGTCGCCTGTTTTTTATTGGCTGTCAATTATCGTAGCTGGCTTGAGGGCGAAAATATTTTTAGTTGAATTTAATAATGAATATATCCAAATACGTTTTAAATACATTTGTAACTCTACAGTTAAAAAAAAAAAAAACAACTGAAATGGTTGACAATAAAATATATATTTCTGATACTGATACTGTTAGCCTGCATCATCCGGTGTTTCCTATGACTTCCAGTTGTTACGATCTAAGTCCAATGTGGATCGCTGGTCTTGTCCAGCTCGTTATCTTTTACGAGGTCAAACACGACGCCTTCTGGCTGAAAAAAAAATTAATATTCAAACTCAAACTCAAACTCAAATCATTTAGACCATTTTCAATTAGACCATTACGGCACTTTTGAATGTCGAAAATACAAAAAAAGCAAAGCTACAGTCACAGTCACAAGGCATAATAACTTGAGAAAGTACTTTAGTGGCCCATTCCCTAACGTAGATCTCTTTGGAGAAGAACGGGCAAGAAACTCCATGGACACTCTTTTAAATCAAAATATTGTTACAAAATCTTGGTTACATCATTCATGTTGAGATTATACATATGTGTGAGAACGATGTAGAGTATTATTATATTTTGTAGAAAAAATATTTAAAAGGCAATAATAGCTATGGAACGAGGCACACTGTAAATAACCAACAAACCAACCAACGAGGAACAGCAACACCTTCATCAAAGTCTATGAAGATTAAAGTCAGTAGGTACTTAGTTATTTCTTATTTATTTTCTTTACCATTTTCCTCCAAGGTTTTGATTGAAGTTAATCATCACAATCAAACCACAGAACACAGGGCTTTCCACCAAGAAAATCGCAAATATTTGGATTTAGGTATTTCCCGAACATCTATTGTAACTCTGCTTGAATCACTATTTACCTCTACATGTGCACATCGCGGTGCATCCCAACGTCGGTTTCGAGAAAGTATTCCCTGAGACTGCATAACTCGCGGTTGTGCAAGGTCTTATCAAGCCAAGACCCCCGCACTTCCGCGGGATATACAGTCTTATCACCGATGACCGTGGGTGATGCATCCGATTTGCGGTCAGTAATGTGCGGATCCTCCTATCGGCGGCGTCAAGTTCCATCTGAGTCTATTTGAGTATGCCGTATGAATACATCAAAACTGGCATGACGCAACCATTAAAGGCGCGCACCTTGTTACCATCTGCTATAAGACTGTTTAACACTTTATTCAGACGGCTAAAGAAGCGCTCCGTGAATGTGATTGTTTCATGTCAGCAGCATTGAAGCCTAATGCGTCCAACATACCCAAATACTTGTAGGTCTCCGTTGAAGAGAGGGATCTAAGGTGTACGGAATCCGAGAGTACAGTTCCCATGGATTCCATAATCTCCCCCCGCTTTACATGCATGACCGCACATTTGTCCACACCAAATTTCATCCTGATGGCGTTACCAAAAGTTTCAGTCACTTTTAGTAGCTGCATCGGTTTTAAATTACTGGGAGCAAATATTGTCAAATCATCCATTGTTATAATTATGTTACCATTAACATAATTATAACAATGGATGATTTCGAAACGAAGTCGAAATTTACTTATTCTCCCCGTAGTTATTGTCATTGCGATATTTTTTTTCTAGACCATAACTGGGAACCTTCTATAACTTACGGAGATCTTGGTGTTCGTAAAACGTGATCTAACACCCCAAAAAAAAGTCGTTTGCCAGCAATAATTTTACGTAGAGTTACTTAGTTTGATGTACAGAATGCTTGGTTGACGGCTTCGTGCGGTCCGTTTACACCCTGTATATAAAAACCCGTCAACAAATGTTGGGCAGTAGCCTACCAGCCTCAACACCCGTATGGTCGGAGGATCCTCTCTTTTTATGTGCGATGAAGAACTTTGAACCCTGTTCTTCATATCCTTAAAGTTTCTTTCGTCTTTCAACCCTTCCTAAGATTGATGACAGTTAACTACTCGTATACTAAAAACAATGGACCTCTTAAAATAGTAAGGAAACCGACCCTTGTGAACTATTTCGGACATTAGAAGTTTGTTAGAGTTAAGGGTATATTTATAGCTGGTTCATTGAGTGTGATTAAGAGGGCCATCACATTTTTTCTTGTATTTGAGTGTTTTAAGAGTTTAACACTCAAATACAAGAAAAATTTTGATTTTATTTAAAGCGCTCCATAGGGAAAGAATCAAAATTTCTCGAGATTTTTTTTATTTTAATTTTGTGGCCATATCTAAACCATAATCACACATCAAAAATCTCAGTTTAGATGTTATTTCTATAGGGAGCGCTTTAAATAAAAATCATTATGTTTCATATATTTGAGTGCTAGAGTCTTAAAACACTCAAAAACAAAAAAAAAAACAGATTCCGATTTAAACAGCCCTTTTATTTTACATGGGCTGTGGACGTAAATTCAATAAGCTAGGATTATAGGTAAGTATACATAACCGTAATCTATTTACATACGATGACGGCACGGTGGCGCAGTGGCTGAGCGATTGACTGCTGCTCTGCTTATCGCGGGTTTGATTCCCACATCGAGCAAATATTTATATGGCCTACGGGTACTTGTTCCGTGTCTGGTTGTTTGTGTATATGAGTTTAAATGATTGTAAACGCACCCACGTTACAGGGCAAATTCCTAGTGCAGGGCAACGTTTAAAATTAAATCGGCCAAGTGTGATTCTAACTCACGCATGAAGGGTTTCAATGAAGGAAGAACAAAAACACATAACTTATTGAAACAACCATAGCATTTATCAAAGGACTTTTCCTTTGCCAATAATAGAATACTAATTGCCCTTAAGGCTATTGTTTTAATTAAATAAGATCTCGCGTCTGTCTCCATTATAACTCCGATGTTTATAAAAAAGACGAGGAAATGTCAGTCTTTGATTGATTCATGCAAGCATGACATTGCGACACTTCAAAGTCGCGGGAAAAACACATCAGGGACGCACATAACCACGATCGAGACTGTTAGAAAGATATACCGTGGCCCCGGAACACAAAGGGCGATGAAGGAACATGGATGGGTTTTAGTCAGTAAAAGTCTGACACTCCCTCCCGCTCCGCCCAGAGCGGGAGGAGTCATTTGCTGATTTACCAACCGAAAAAAAGGGACGCACATAACCGGGAAATGTGGCAGAAGAAAGGGGAGGCCTATACCCAGCAGTGGGTGATTTCGGGCTGATATGATGATGATGATGACGACGTCACTGAGACGCATCATCTAAGAGCCTAGCAAATATATTGGATTCGGCTTTGGCTCCGTATCCATACGTCATAATTAGCAATTGATATTTACATGGTCAGTATTTTACATGGAGCGAGTCGCCTATCTGACCTCCACATCAAAGTTACAAAAGTGTAAAAGATAGGATAGAACTTGGTAAGACGACCGGTCAGACTCTCGGACCACTGAATTCAATAATACTTTCATTTATAAACTTTTGCTGAAGCAGAGTATTTCGGCTTATATTTTCATAATTCTTATGTAGTCTTAATTATGGTGAACGGTTCAACGGCCACTATACCATGAGCTACATTTACTAATCACAAAGATTTAATAAACTCTGCCGAAGCAGAGTATTTCAAAAATACAAAAGACTCATTTGAGTGTTCCCCTCCACGGAAATCTTTAGTAAAAGGCGAAAGATTTATGCGTTTTGAAGGGAAACCAGAGATACACAACACGCTCAGTACAAGACACCCAACCAAACGGCGGAGAATCTTAACACCGCGATTCAGAAACATGACGTCAAAGCACAGCGCCATCTATTGAGACAAGCTGAACTTAAAACCAACTTATAACAGGGGGAGAACGTATGACCCTTTTTAAAGGGCGCAGTGTAACTTAACAATAAGCACACGATACCCTTTGGCAAAATAACTTGTGGGTAAATAATAACAGCCGCTCGTGTCGATTTTCAGGTAAAGTGTCTCGTTGGTCTAATGGTCCTGGGTTCGATTACCGGGTCGGGCAAATTGTTATTGTGTTTTTCCATCAGGGATTTCTCAGTGGCAGCCACGGAGTATGATATAATAATGCCCGGTTATGGAAATAGGCTCGCCCCTATTATGTAAATGGAACTTAAACATAACTGGCGAAATGTGGGTGTACTATTAGGTACACCTCTGCCTTGCTCTTCAGGGATAACAGGCGTGGTGTTATAAATATTCATTAAAAGAGATTTGTTTGTCTAGTGGTTTGAACTGTGTGTTTAGAGTCAGTCTGTAGACATACGATTTTATAAGCATAGATAGATAGACCAACGCTACTTACATTATTTAAGTGCCTATACAAAGTATTACTGTTGTTTTTATTAAAAATATTTTTGTTTATCGCAGACTGATTCAGTTTTCTTATTTTTGAAAATTCCGGATGCTTAAGTATTCTTCTGCCATCCCTAGGTCTGAGAGCTATCGTATTTACCTCGCAGAACTTGCACAAATAAAAACAAAATATTAATAAAATTATTTTGAGTTCAAATTACGTGTAGATAAACAAAAACGGCTTATTTATTTTAACTAACTATACCACATCAGTCAAATGTAACAGCAAAAAATCACATCATCATTTATTTATCGGGGATAAATATAATATTTATTTATCCCTGATAAATACATTTTTACAGGAAGGAAATTAGGAATAATTAATAGTTTATTAATGTTCTCATGAAAATGTTATAACTATGTAAATTAGATTCGAAATATATCTATGGCGCAAAGGTTATTAAGACCGGGGAAAAAACAGATATGTAATCTCTTTGCTTTACATAAAGAGATTTAAGTCTGGCACAAAACACATTCAAATTATAACAACATACATTTATGTCAATCAAATTGACATTGACTATGAAATAAGGTTACTAGCGTAATAAAAATCGATACCAATCGAAGTTAATTTCAGCTATACTTCGCATATACAGGGTGTTAAAGTAGTCGCGTGCCGTAGCTTAGGGGTGAGTTCGGTATCGATAAAGGAACCCGTAAAAAAATATGAAAAAATATTTAAAAAATAAAATAAAAACAAAAAAATATTGACAGATCAAATAGATGACGTTTACAATTAGAATTATTTTATATTTCTATTTGAAGTTAGTTGGTAGGTACTAAATTAGGTTGACCTTCCAATTTTTTTTTCAAAATTTTTTTTTTTACGGATTACTTTATCGACACTGAACTCACCCCTAAGCTATGTCACACGACTACTTTGACACCCTGTATATTAATCAAGATTCGCCAATTCGCTTTGTGCAAACGTGGAGATCAATGCTCGTGCCTTCTCTGTATGAGAAATTGCTTTTGCCTTGTTAGTGGGACAGTTCCACCATGAGATTTGTTTTCGCATAAATCTTACAAGAAGAAAAAATAATTGTTCTTACGCGTTGTTAATATCTTTTTGACAAGATACGGCAATGACACCAGCTGATACAACAAAACAAAAATAAGCAAATCAGAAGGCGTACGTCAAACAAAATACGAATATATAACTCTCACTCGCGTACATTACGAAATGATTAAGCCAAAAGACAAGTTAAGCAATCCAATGCTTCGAAATAGTGCACTTTTTGGAAGCCAAGCGGGGTATTTAACTAAAAAAAGCGTCGCTAGAAATTATTATCTTCCGTGCTTGGCTTTCTTAATATATCTAGTTGTTTTTATTGGCTTGTATTTGTTAAAAACCAATTCCTAGGAGGATGCTTGTTTCTTCTTCATCCCGGCTAAATTTGGCACTAGAATTTGTGAAAGGCAGACGATTATAAGTTCCTATTATTTGGTGGATGTTCAAAGAATTATATTATTATTGGTTTATGAATATAAATACTAAAACAAAAGTTGTTACGCCATTTATTTGGGCTCTTACGCATTCCTTTGACGCAGTTAACCATTTTAATGTCCATGCCATATTTAATCGAAGTGAGCCTGCTGGTCGTGTTTGGTGCGCCTACGCATAAACATTCGAACGTAAGGGTCAAGGCAATCGCAAGGAAGACTGCGTTCAGTCAGTGTAGTGCCAACGGCCACAGTCGCTCGCTGCCTATACTGGGTACGATTTTTTTTTATTCGTTCTTTTTTTTTATTACCAACGTGACCTTGCTTGTTTTTTTTTTTCCTGGCCGCAAAATCTGTTTTTTTTTTTGTTTTGAGTGATTGTTTGTGATTTTTTCGATTGTTTTTTTTTTTTGTTTCATTTATTGATTGAGTAAAGTACTCAACAAATACAATACAATTTTTCTTTTATGGTGTTTTTGGGTGCGTACTTACCGTTGTTTAAAAAATATATTTAGTTATCGTTCTACCTTTTTTATTGACTAAGGATTTTTTAAATCTCTGGTTTTAAAAGTGAATATTAAATTAAGTATTTACTCATTACATCAAATATTTAAGAAAAATAAAATCAATGTCAAAACTGTATGCATGTGCGCAAACTTGAATAAATCATAGTGAAGTGACATCATAAAATTAGCGATAACGATAAACTACGATAGTTTAGTGGTCTATCAAAGTAATAAACAGTCATATAATTATAAAACGTGGTTTTGGTTGTAAAACATTATTATCACAACATACTAAAGTCACATACCGTCTGCCAAGTGTGGTCATGACCAGTTTCCTTTGTGTGAAAATATATTGTACTATCTTCTGCCCACGGCTTGGCCCGCGTGATGTTCGTTAATTGTCCCATAGAATCATACTACCGGGATAAAAAGTATTCTAAGTGTTAATCCAGGTTATAAACTATATGTGTGCAAAATTTAATCCAAATCCGTTCAGTAGTTTTTGCGTGAAAGAGTAACAAACATACAAACTTTCACCTGTAAAATATTAGTGTGACTAGCCTACCGCACCTTTTTCGTCCTTTAACGGATTTTCATACAAACTTTCACGTGCTTAGCTGGTGTTGAATTTTCCAAAAAAAAGCTCTTATAGCTGATGCCTATCTTATTAGCTTTCTGTGTGTCAAATTTGAGCCTGATTCATGCAGTGGTTTGAGCTATGCGTTGGTGATCAGTCAAGACAGACGATTTTGCTTGAGAAAGTAGGTACTCTTGGATCCAGTGAGCTATGCGTTGGTTGGGATAAAATGTATCCTGTATTTCGCATCCTCCAGACAAGTTTTTAAGGTCGTCGGATCACCTTGCTTGGGATGCCTAGATGATAAACATGTATAGGTTCCACATTTGCCAAACCCTGCTTACTCAACTCCAGAACGATTTGGCTTCAACGGCCATGGTTAGTTTGACAACAAAAGCTTGTCCACTGAGACTTCAGCTTGACAACTCTGCAAGCTATATCGATAACAGCTCCAGATCCTTATTTTGGCTAGAGGCCAAGAGTGTTGCCATACAACGTGGCAACGCCGCCGTCAGTCTCTTGGACACATTACCAGCTGAGGAGTTTTTGATGGCCTTTTATAGTTCGTTCTTAGTTTTTTTTTTATATCCCGGATATCGTAACCGCTTTACAAGTTATATTTTAAACTTACACATTATGCTGTATAGAGTCAATATTTCCTATCTGTCTATCCTAGAGACGAAATGGCGAAACAAACTCAGAGGTTCTCTTTTAAAGTCCATAAGAAACAACCACCTATTAAAAAACTCCCATAATGAATTCCTAATGGATCGTACATTCAAGTTACCATAGTTCTACATAATCCCACCATAAGTTAAGCAAGTTTAATGAAGTAAAAGGGTCCTAATAGTTGGGAACAATTACCAATTACCAACTAAGCCGTCAGTGAGGGCATTAAGCTCACTGTATATCTTCGTTAAACTGGGCTTCGGACTTCATCCATTAAGTACATTGTAGTTAGCCCGAAACTGGACAACAGTGAGTAAGTTTTGTTTTATCCTAGACAAGGTTTTGGCCGAGACTTCGTTCGCGTAAATTTAGAATTTGACAATCAATTCGGGTTGTACTCTACTTGTAATAATACAGGGTGTAAGCAGACTCTTCACGAAGCCGTCAACCAAGCATTATGTACATCAAACTAAGTAACTCTACGCAAAAATTATTGCTGGGAAACGACTTTTTTTTGGGGTGAAAAATAACGTTTTTCACTCAAACTCATTGTAACGCACACAAAACGTCATGTTGGTGGATGCATTGAATAGTACGGGGGTCGTGGAGGTGTTTAAAGTTAAAACTTTTATTATAGACATGTGTTTAAAAAAAATGTGAAATATTTGGAACATTGACCCCCAATATTTCCGTAACTAGAAGGTGCCCAGGTATGGCCTAAAAAAAAATATCGCAACAACCAACGGGGATAAAAAGTGCCTTTCGGCTTCGTTATGAGTATATTTATAATTCAATCATGATTCGAAAGACACGTGGCTCTACCTATAATCATAAGAACGTTATTATTATTATTTTCCTCGGGAACAGTTCTTATTTAGGGATGAAAGGTACCCTATGTCCGTTTCTGTACACCTGACAACGTAAACGCAAAATTTCAGGATGATCGGTTCAGTGGTTTAGGCGTGAAAAGGTTAAACAAACAATAGCTAAGTATTTATTCACCAAGGGGAGTAAGGAACAGGGACCAAGCGGTAGGCCGTGAACCACACGAGTTTAGTTATCTGTACTTACCCTCGAGTGATATATACTGCTTTATAAAACACTTGCTTACAACGTCATCAAGACTTTATTAAAAAAACAAAACGCGTTAGTAATAGATTACTTCCCTTATTTTCAGGGCAGTAATGAAATGCCATACAATATAACTGCCTAGATTTTTGAGGTTTAATGAACAGCTTTCAAGCCTTTTAGTGGGGTAGTATTGGTACACTTACTAAGCAAGTGTAGTATAAACAAACTTACTATCGCATTTACAATATTACATAGCTATAATAGGAAGTTTGGATAGGCTAGTCCTCTGGACTGAATAAGAGTCACAGCAGCCAATTTCTGACTAGCCATCGTAGCAAGAGATTTTGTTGTGAATAAGAGTGTGCATGCGCAGACACTGGTGTGGACCTCTACCCTTACTAATCTCCTATCATGAATAAACAATCATAAAAAGCAAACAATTAACCACATTGATTAACATCAAGGGTTTCAGTTTTTGTTAAAAACAAAGATTTACAAAGCTTGGAAATATAATTCGTTTAGTAAAATGGAAAGTGTTAAAAAACTAAGAAATAAAATAAAACGTTAGTTTAAACTGAAAGTAATATAAAACTAAAGTGTAGCAAACGCGTGTTAAGCCAGAAAATCAAGTAACTGCCATAAAATTTCCCAATGCTTGACCAATTTATTAGGTAATACAATCAGTATTTTACTATTGTCCTGAAAAATGGTAAATTTTACGAGTAGTTTGACTATTTCATACAGCGCTATGTTAGTAAGTTACGCATAACTAGGTATATATAGGGTGTAAAAAACCTCTTAACTAAGCCGAAAGGCACTTGTTCTCCTCGTCATTGCGTTTATTTTTTTGTTCTACACCATACCTGGGAACCTTCTAGTTACGGAGATATTGGGGGTCAAAGTCCAACTTTTTGACAAGTTTTTTTTTTTAATACAAGTTTTTAATGTAAGTGTTTTACTTAAAATACCTCCATGGCCCCCATACTATTCAATCCAACCACCAGCACAATGTTTTGAGTGCGTTACATTGAGTTCTACCACAAAACATGATTTTTCACCCCAAAAAAACAAGCCGTTTCCCAGCAATAATTTTCTTTTATTCATCTGTCATTTTGTCGATTCAATGACATCAGATGAACAAAAGATTTGTCGATTATTTCTTCTAAGAAACCCGTTTCTACGGTGGTCATGCCACGCTGGCTGGTGGTGGTCCCTGTTTTATGATGAACATGATGGAAAGATCGTGAGAAAATCGTCAGTTTTCTGATGATTGAGCTAATAACGTTAATTATTAGGTACGTATTCAGTATCGATTCCCAGTGATCGACGTTATTTAACAGTTAGTAATGAACACTAACTTATTTAAGACTGTTGGTTTACTAATTGATGCCAAATTACACATTATGGTGCAATGGAAACCTTGTTTGCTATGGTGTGGATTGTAGTAATACTTCAAGACAGTTTTTCATGAGTCTCCTGCAAGAGACATGGAAATTAAACTCACGATTGTTTTGATTGACTTATGCTTTTGCTTATCGATTTTTTGTATTGCGCTCTTTAGTCGAAATGATCGCAAATATTATACTATCACATCACCCTATCACACATAAATATTATCAAGGCGAAAGTTTGTGTGTTTGTTACTCCTTCACGCTCAAACGGCTTAACGGATTTGGGTGAAATTTGGCACACAGATAGTTTATAACCTGGATTAACACATAGGATATATTTTTAGATATTTTTATCCCGGTAGTATGATCCCGAGGGACCATACTACCGGGTTTTTGGGGTGAAAAAAACTCTATATAACGCACCCAACACATTGTGTTGATGGATGGATTGAATAATATGAGGGTCCTGGAGGTGTTTTAAGCAAAAATCTTACATTAAAAACCTGTATTAAAAAAAAAAAACTTGTCAAAAAGTCGGAATTTTGACCCCCAATATCTCCTTAACTAGATGGTTCCCAGGTATGGTGTAGAACAAAAATATGATCGCAATGACAGAGAGAACAAGTGCCTTTCAACTTCGTTATGAGGTTTTTTACACCCTTTATATAAATAATATAAATATTTTAAAGCTAAAGAAGCATTCAGTTATTTTTTTGTATCTGCTTACTTTAAACGCCTTTTTTATCCTCGCGTCAAAATATAATTTTAATGTTCAAAAGTCTTAATGGTTTAATAAATATTTAATAAGACGAGAATCGATTAGTAATATAATGGGAACCTTTTAATTAATGATTGCTTGCACAATTGCACATTGGTCATCCACTTCCTCGGGGTCACTATTAAGCGAGATATCAATGTTATCAGTGTCGTCGCTCCTGATCGGGACGAGCCAATTGCCGACGTGACTCCCACTGATTGACCCCGTAACCTTGAGGAATACCAGGTTTTGCATGATGTTATCAGTGAATATTTCTTAAGAAATAAGTAATTAAATTTATTTGCCTGCAAGGCAAATAAATATAATTATGCAGGCAGGTAAGCACTGCTCTAAGAGTAGAGCAAACTAAACTATAAGATGAAGTTTTTGGTGCACGGTAAAATTTTAATGAGTTTATGTTGGCACCAACTTAAATTAATTAAATGTACTATCGAAGACACCCCCGCCTGATCACCACTAAGCTAATTTTTGCTGACACTTACAACATAGAAATGCTCTCTAGCCGGCCTATCGGATCGGCCGAGCGTACTGACGACGCACGCCAAACTAAAGTTATTGTTATTTTGCGCGCCAAAGTTGACGCTTTCCTAATAGGTCTAAACTTTAAGGGGGCGTGACTCGGCGTCTCTGCATGATTTAAGTGAAAAAAAAATTAACTGATCAGGCGGAAAAGACCACGACTGTATATAAGGGTTGGTCATCATCACAATAATCCGTGCCACTAGCATGTGCATTCGCGGCACAAGACATAAATTTAAACCTTTAGCCAAGTTATTTGGCTTCGGCGATGGAGCAGCCCTAGACAAAACTAATGTGGTTGCGGCCGACGAACCAAGAAGACGTTGATTGCATTAGATTAATAATTATAAAAGTGTTTATTTCTCACCATAAGCCAAAATGAAACAAACATTAAAACAAATTTACACATAAGCAATAGCTAACGTTTTTTGGTTGTGGATCGCTGGTGCCTGTGGTAGGTAGTAACACCTGTAATACAGGTCACCCTGTTACCCTACCTGTTTAAAGTTACACATTTGATAGCTTACATCTGGTATCACAACAAATAACAAAAGTTTTAAACAAGTAGTGAGCTTATTAAAAAGTTAAAGTACATTGAGTGGTTTTTAAGAATGATGATGATGTATGCACAACTCTCTTACGATCCCGTACCTTAGAGGTAAAATTTGACGGCACGTTCGTGTTCCACGCGCGCCCCAAAGAGAGTCAGCAATAAGGAAGGGGTCCGCAAGGGCCGAAGCCTGTCGGGGCTGCGGGACTATTCGAAAGAGATACCGTGGCCCCGGAACACAAAGGGCGATGAAGGAACATGGATGGGTTCTACACACTCCTACGCTTCTTACCCTCCTGCTCCGCTCAGAGCGGGAGGAGTCATTTGATTATTCCCCATCCAAAAAAAAATAGGGAAAAAATTTACTAACTCGACTCAGAAGAAAACTGAGTGAGGAACCCGTGGCTAAAGGGGAGCTCATGGCTAAATAATAACAGAAACCCGGGTCAAGCTTCATGTTAAACCGCGCTTCCCAAGGTTGATCCTTGCATGAGTGTTAAGAGGACGCATTGGAAATGCTGGAGTCAATGATCTCAATTTTTGTCAGTAATTACAAAACGAATGAAAATATAAGTTGATGATTCATGATAAAAACCTTATTTTGTTAGTTTTCAATACATGATTAGGTAACTTTTGTAACAGAGAAAAAAATATCAAGCATACCTCTTTTTAAAAAGAAATTCACATCTTATGGGCAAACGGGACCGATTTAAGCCTCTTAACTTTCTCCGTAGATGAGTCTATACATACTCTCTAATATTGTAGAAGGAATTTTCCTAAATTATCGTTTCCAACTAAATTAAATAACAAAAACCATTTTGTCGTTTATGTCCTTTAGTTATAAGCAAGCAATCCTCGCCCCGCTCAGACGCTCAGTCCCCCGCTCAGTCCCGCGGCGCGCGTACCCGGTTTTAGAATTATGCGTCGCCTTAATTGTAGATCTTTGACAGTCGTTGCAGGTAGTCAGTGGCCCAAAAGTCTGCCGACCAGTCTTACCAAGGGGTGTCGTAATACTGTATCTGCCTAGTAATACTGTATCTGCCTAGCCATTCCCAACTACATCAGGGTCGGCTTCCAGTCGAACTGGATGAAGCTAAATACCAGTATTTTACAAGGACTGACTGTCTATCTGATCTTTACTGCCCAGTTGCTGGGTAGTGGGTAGTACGAAATACTAAAAAGACTGGATGTCAAACTTGGGCATCTTTCTAAGATACGTTACTACATTAAATATTCGGTTTAAAGAATTTATTCTCATAAGAACAATAGATATGTTCACTTACAATGAGATACAAAGTAATTTCTTATATCTAAATAAATACATTTTGCCTCCGATGCGTGTTGGTGAAGTTATACCTACAAAACAAATATATAGGAAGTATGTAATTGCGGTATGACTATTGCCCCCAGCGACGCCCTAAGCCGAGGTTCGTACCCCACAGGGGGTGCCCTTAGGCGTGGTCGCTTAGTTTTTAGTTAACATGCCCCTGGCTGGAGGCCTTAGCTTCAAGGCATCCACAGGTCTAGTCCGGTTAAGCAGTAGCCAGTCTCTTCTAGACTGAACTGCGAGATGCCATTCCCAAAAAAAAAAAAAAAATGCGGTATGACTACATTTCATAAGATATTGCCTTTCGTAGTGCAACAAAAATGTTGATTTCTCGTCCATTCCTAAATCCATTGTGCCTGCACTTACAATCTAAAACCCAAAAATATCAAGGTCCATGTTTTGTGGAGCGAATGTTAACTATGTAACATGATGTAATTTGATTCGATATCCTATTTTCTATTGCTTAAATTTTAGATACTGTAACTAATCCGACAAACGATTTAGTTATTTCGAATTTTCCATTCCACAATATTCATCAAGTTCTTGGTTTTGTTGTGGTCAATGTAGGGAAATCATTCAATATTTTAATTTACATAGGCCTACATGCACTTATAAAACGTCGAGTAATAAATAAATATCGCTGGACATTACACACAGCGCCATCTAGCGCCACACTAAGCAACGAGTCTTGTGTCGTGGACACCAGATAGTTGATATACTACAAAAAAAAAATAGGTGCACCGTTCGGGTTGGTCGTTTCCTGTCGAGAAGAACCGGCAAGGAACTCCATGGTTACTCTTTTAAAATTATTGAGTTTTACAATATTATCATATTACAGCATTAGTACTTAGGTAGAGGAAAGCGTAGGCCCGACAATAAGTCGTTCATTGCTACACAAAAAATGTATTTCACCGAAATATACTACAGGGATAAAAGTATCCTATGTTAGTTAAGTAACCTTGGTTGTCAGATCTACCTGTGTTTTCAGTCCATATAATTCTGTTCAGCCGTTAAGGTTCAAATAGGTCAAAAACAGTTACTGTTTTTATGTAATGCTAGTGTAGTTATTTCTCAAATCATTTTATACCCATAATCTTGAAATAATCATTTTAATAATAATAACAAAATTTATTTCAGATGTCAGAAGTTCATACAAACATTACAATTTTACATATAATATACAATACATATAACACACACAAAAAAGAACATACACTAAACAAACAATGAAAAGACACAAAACATACATATAAAGAAAAGATAATATACTTACACAAAACTTTATTTTAAATATATAAATGACGCACGATGAGTGGTCATTCAGTGCCACATCATTCATCCATCCTGTCGGCCATGATAACCACCAAGCTGTTTGAACTACAGCGCACTCGCCGCATCAGGGAAGCTATTCGTATTCGCATAAGAGCGTAAAAATCAGACACACCGTACTCGGCACATCCCTGAGGCAATGCAAAAGCGCGGCAGTCCCAACATAACTCTGAAGGCTGTCATAGACAGCTGTTTGTATTTTTACCATTATTTTCTAAATAAAATTTAGATGATAAAAGCAAATAAAAAAATATAATCATGTCCAATAAGGATCATCTCCACCAAACTCAAATGCAAAATTAACCTATTGAAATTATTAACCGAATAAATAATCATCGTAACAGTTTATCGATAAATCTTTTCCCAGCACTAGCAACAGGAAGTCACCTCGCTTAAGTTATACTTCCGCAATAGTATGGCGGACTTACGATTTAGGTGGACCTGTATTTTAAATGTATGCGCATGAGTTGATCGATGTCGTTTCGAGTTATGGGGTCAACAGGGCTTTAGGTCTGTTGAGTCATTTATTTGAGGATCTCCAACAAAAGATGTACACAAAGCATAATTATATAATGGAAAACACAAGGTATTGGGTAAGTGTACTCCTTCACATAAAGGAGACCACAGCATGTACAATAAAGTTAATAAATTAAGCCCCTAATAATTAAAAAAAATATATTAAAATAAATCATGGAGTCATGATTCGCTTGGATTAAAAAAAAACACACATAGGTACAATCATTTTGATTAAAATTCGAACTCAAACCGCTTTTTTTTACGGTGTTAAGTCTCAAAAAGGGTTCTGGCAGACGAACAACAAAAGTAATTTTAAACGCGACGGTTTCCACGAAATTACAATGTTCATGTTATTAGAGCTCACGAGTTCATCATCATCATTCACAGCCCTATTTCACCCACTGCCGGGTAGTTTAGTTACTTCATCCACGATATTCCCGCGATGCCAACAATGTCGTCTGCCCATCTCGCCGCCGGACGACCGACACTTCTCTCTCCAGTCCTTTTTTTTTCGGATGGGAAATCATCAAATGACTCCTCCCGCTCTGGGCGGAGCAGGAGGGAGTGTCAGACTTTTACTGACTAAAACCCATCCATGTTCCTTCATCGCCCTTGGTGTTCCGGGGCCACGGTATCTCTTTCGAACAGTCCCGCAGCCCCGGCAGGCATCGGCTCTTGTGGACCCCTTCCTTTTGCTGACTCTCTTTGAGGCGCGCGTGGAACACGAACGGGCCGTCGACACGGCCTGTCGTCATGAGACGGGCTCTCTCCAGTCCTTGGACGCCACTCGGTCACAGCTTTACACCAGCTGCCATCACCGCGCCTTGCTAGGTGTCCTGCCCAACTCCATTTGAAATAACTAGCTTAATTATATGTTGATTCTCATGTTTACGATGAGCCAAAATACAGCGCAGTATTCGAAATTCAAGGATGCAGGTTAGTCATTTTGTAAACAAACTGAAAAATAATGACCTATTGTAATTAAACCTAGATCAAGTAAAGATCAGTCTTGCCATAAAGATTTAGGTAATCTTTGTCACGTCATCTATGTGAAATATTACTCATCAGCTGTTTGTAGTTCCACGTTTGTTGACCATCATAAACTTTATAGTTCGAACCATGTTCTAACAAATTAAGGCTAAGCCGCGTCCTTCAATTAAGCCCTTTACGTCCTTTAATTAAGTCATCTATTTGTTTGTCAACTTTCAGAAGTCTATTCAGAACGAAATTTAATTACGTTACTTTAGGGTCAGCTCACACCGAGACGCGACGCGAAGCGACGCTGCGCGCAGAGCGACTCACAATATGTAAAGATACACATTTCATTGTCGAAGCGCAGTGCTGCATGGTGGAACGTATTCTGAATTCTCACAATGAAATGTGTATCTTTTCGTGTAGGCAATAAAGTTATATTTTGAGTCGCTCTACGCTATTAATTGGACTTTAAATTATAAAATAGAATTATTGACAAGACCTTACTCGACAGTGGCGCCATCTGGTGAGCTCAAAAACGATAGCCTCCATTGGAAATCGAAAAACTGTAATTGCTGCATGTCAGCGGCACGAGTAATGTAACTTTTGCTACACTACAGCTTGAGTATAACCTGGCAACTGAGTGCATTAGTCGTAATAATCCTTCAACACACTGAAGACATTGAGATGTCAGAAGAAGAAAATTCATTAAACATCACCAACATTTCTACTTTAAATACTTTTCCTACAATGAAAAACACTTTTCTCACTATGAAACAAAAGATTCCTCCTATTAAAAACGTTTACAGAAGTTTCTTTTAATTTGTAAAAACTCATCCAGATTTCGCCTTTCGAATGTTACCAAAGCCGCACCCTGAACCATTTCAATATCGGTGGCACAAAGAGGGCGTAGATAGGCGTAGAAACCTTCGGAAGACTGTGTGATTGTGAACTTTTACATTTTATGCATAAATTCTCACTCAAACCTACTTGCAATGGCATCATGATCATTTATCAGTATTGGCTGAATGGGTATTGGAAACTACTCTTTATTAATATTGTCGTGGCTAGATTTTTCAGATTAGAGATACTAGCTCAAAACACCTACAGGGTGTAAACCACCTCATCACGAAGCCGTCAATCAAGCATTCTGTACATGAAACTAAGTAACTTTACGCAAAAATTATTGCTGGGAAACGACTTTTTTTTTGGGGTGAAAAATCATGTTTTGTTGTAGAACTCAATATAACGCACTCAAAACATTGTGCTGATGGATGGATTGAATAGTACGGGGGTCGTGGAGGTGTTTAAAGTAAAAATCTAACAATAAAAACTTGTATTTAAAAAAAAAGACTGGAACCTGAAAAGTTGGACCCCCAATATCTCCGCAACTAGAAGGTTCCCAGGTATGGTGTAGAACAAAAAAATGATCGAAATGACGAGAAGAACAAGTGCTGACGAGACGAAGAAGAAATTTCGGCTTCGTTAAGAGGTGCTTTACACCCTTTATAGTAAATTAATCTTGATTTTTGATAGACATTGTCTTAGTCCTCGACTATGATCAGAAGATCTTCAAAAGTAAAACTTTGGGATTAAAATTTTAGTGGAAAACATTAGATCAGATATCTTTTTTCATTGTCATTCACACGCAACCCGTTTTATGATACATGAGAAAAAATAGGTAAATTCTCGTGCGTGACAAACTAACGTAACTTATAATGGTGCTTTATTGTCGGTAACTGCTTTAGAACTGTCGATCTTGCAAGACTAGCAGCCTTCGAGATCGTGTAAACTTTCATTTTGACAGTAATCTACTAGAGTAGAACGTTTGTTGTGGCCTTTAAACTAATCTACGCCTTAACGCAACTCAACTAAAGGCGTCCTTCCATATTATGCTATCTCCATATATCCATATCATGCTCGCCGTCCGTCCGTCTTATGACGACAGGCCGTGTCGACGGCGCGTTCGTGTTCCACGCGCGCCTCAAAGAGTCACCAAAAAGGAAGGGGTCCGCAAGGGCCGATGCCTGCCGGGGCTGCGGGACTGTTCGAAAGAGATACCGTGGCCCCGGGAACACAAAGGGCGATGTAGGAACATGGATGGGTTTTAGTCAGTAAAGCAAAAAGTCTGACCCTCCCTCCCGCTCCACCCAGAGCGGGAGGAGTCATTTGATGATATCCCATCCTAAAAAAAAAAGGTTTATCGGTCATGTGACAAACAAGGCCGGCCCGATGTCTGTTCAGTTTGCAAGCCCTGCAAGCTATGTCAGTCCCTACGATCAAAACTTTAGATGGGAGACCCAATATCAATTAGCAAAAAGGGCTATGTCATTGTGAAAGCGAAACTCACAATCCTGTTGGTTGAGCGGCAGTTCCTTAGCAAACTTCGCACTGACAGACTGCCATTATGTGAAAATGAGTAACTTATTGATTGATGGATAGCTCGGAGAGTCGCAGATGTGGTCTATTACTAATGTATTGAAAACATTTTACTTGCTTTAACATTATGACAGGATTGATGACAAAAAAATCTAATTAGTCCGTCTGATAGATTTCCAAAAAATATTGGACACAAATTTTTTATTTTTTCATGTAAACAAAAAATGACGACGATACAGTGTGCCGAAAACTCGTGAGACGTCACATTTGAGTACATTTTTACTCAAATGTGTCGTCACAAGCACCCCTTCATAATCTTTGACACGTCTTATCTTCGTCATTTTTTATTAATTTGTTGCAACAAAAAGCACGGGTCCAATATTCTTCGATAATCTAACTGACGGACGAAACAGAATCATTATTATTTTTAGTCAGTCATCATCCCTAATAATAGAGTATCATGCCATGCCAACAATGAGAAACTTAAATAGGTTTTATTTTAACAGTTCTAGTGCTTCTGATATGCCCCAAGTGTTTTTGTATTTTTCCTCAGGAGCCGCGATTTTTTGTTAGTAATTAAATTCCTATTAAAAATTACAGTTGCAGAAATTGCGGGTGAAGATTTTTTATATGGCAATGAAAGTATGTAACGGCTGACTGTTCTTTCCTAGTAATGATACCGCCTTGATAGCATAGGTCGTACGTTCGAACCTACCAGCTGCACAATTGAACTGAACCTACAAACTAATACTCTTAACATTAACAAGTAACATCAATTAATGATTTGATAACCTACTCGATAGGTTTGGTTGAAAAAAAATGATCGACTTACAATTTAGCGCCAAAACCGCAATTTTGTTATTTTTTTGGCACCTATTTAGGGGACACTTTGGTTTTTGAGACGAATCTAATGATAATATATCTTAATCGTCGAAATCCCTCCAGCTATTAAAAAAATTACAAAGAAACATACAAGATACGCGCGAAAAACATAACCCTTCCTAGGCAAACGTGTAAAAAGAACAGCTATGCCAAAATTACACACACAAACACTTATTAAATAATTAAAACCTAACACCATAATATATTACACCTACCAATCTTCTTTAATTACCCCAAAAACAATGACACTTCTACCTAATGTCAATGTAAACAAATATGTCACAAATGTCACCCACCCAATTTGACATTAGAGAGGCGATCAGGCGAATCGAATAGTTTATCGTGTAATGTCAAGGGAACTACGTGATAGGATACACTGGTATTTTAGACTATTGTTCTTTGAATGTTTCGTATACTAAGTTTATATCAGTTTTGAAATTCGCCCTGACTTTTATAGGAATTTGATAGTGAATTGATTTTGTTTCATTGTCTTTGGTATTGACGTGTGAAAGTACCTAGGTGGAGGAACGCACTTAACCCCTTAGTGCGTATGACCTTAGGGTTAGTACGTATTGTTTGGGCAAGTCATTTGATGATTTCAAATCCGAAAGAAAAAAAGGCCACCGATTTGGCAGTATGAGTTGAACAACAATATTGGTCGTTGGAAAATGTCCTCAGGAAAGTTTTGAGTATGAATGTGGATGGGTATAAGATTAGAGGAAGACCAAAGAAACGATGGATGGACTTTGTAAAGGATGATATGGTAAGAAAGGAGGTGTCTGATGAGATGACGAGTAATAGAGAAGTATGGAAGAAGAAGACATGCTGCGCCGACAACAAATGAATTGGGATAAGGGCAAGAGAATGATGATAAGTTAAACAACAAAACCGTCCCGTACTGCACATAATACAGGGTGTAAACCACCTCATCACGAAGCCGTCAACCAAGCATTCTGTACATCAAACTAAGTAACTTCACGCAAAAACTGTTGCAGGGAACCGACTTTTTTTTTGGGGTGAAAAATCATGTTTTGTGGTAGAACTCAATGTAACGTACTCAAAACATTGTGCTGCTGGATGGATTGAATAGTACGGGGGACGTGGAGGTGTTTAAAGTAAAAACCTTACAATAAAAACTTGTATTTAAAAAAAAAGTTGGATCTTTGACCCCCAATATCTCCGCAACTAGATAGTTCCCAGCTATGGTCCAGAACAAAAAAATATCGCAATGACGAGAAGAACAAGTGCCTTTCGGCTTCGTTAAGAGGTGTTTTACACCCTTTATACGGCTTCCATTCAGCTCGTGTGTACTACTACAAACTCCGTTAGACTATTATCATTAAATGCGGGTTGGCCCGGCACAACTAGACGAACGGCTTTTTCCCGAACGCATGTAAGTGGAAACGTCGGGAGGGGACGCCCTAGAAGGATATACACTGATCTTTGTGATGGTGTTTCTTTTTGTGCATGGACGTAGTACTCCCAAGGTGGCCAGGTTTATGAACGTGGACAAGGTTGAAAGAAGTACAGTCCGGCAAAAAAGTTAAGATGGTGAAACGCAGAACTACATAAAGGGTGTAAAAACCTCATAACCAAGCCGAAAGGCACTGGTTATCCCCGTCATTGCGTCATTTTTTTTTTTCTAGACCATACTTGGGAACCTTCTAGTTAAGGAGATAATGGGCGTCAAAGTTCCAACTTTTTGTCATTTTTTTTGACACGTTTGACACGTTTTCTGTCAATCTAGGCAATGTGATTGGCTTGTTACTGCTCAGAGTTGCCAGAAAGTCGCGAAAATTTTGCGGGGATACGGGATTACGGGATATTTTCGGTGATTATTATTTATTTTGAGCTCCCGATATTTCGACGCCGTTGCAACCGCCGTGATCAAAACAAATAATAATCACAGAAGATATCCTGTAAGTGACAATATAAGTGTAGTTTTAAACCGTGAAAGCTTAAAACACTATCGTATAATGTATGTTAATTCTGTTTTACGGTCTCTAGTTTTAACGTTTGGAGGGTTAACTGTTACTAAAGTATTTAGAAGAAGGTTGAATAGAATGTTGCGTTTTTCCGGCTTAAAAGGTTACCACGGTTTCCCGTGTTACTTAAAAGATGGTCAAGGAAATACCTATGCTAAATAGCGTAGATATAAGGCATATTTTGTTATGACAACAACACAGTATTATATTGTAATATCGGTTTGTCAAAAACATCATCACCTTCTATATATCTGCCCTTACCCCATGTTACTCGCGGTCGGCGCAACACGTTTTTTTCTTCAATTCTCCCCTGGCAACCGTCACGCTATCATTTACTCCTTTACCTTTTATTATCATTCCTCACACAATACATTCATCGTTTCTTTGGTTTGGTTCGTCAAAAAAACATTAGGTACCATAATATAGCAAAAAAAATTGACATAATTATCTTTTGCGCATTTAAACACTGTTTTAAGCTTTCACGGTTCTTATCTATACTTAAAATGTCACTTACGGGATATCTTCCGTGATTATTAATTGTTTTGAGCTCCCGATATTTCGACGCTGTTGCAAGCGCCATGATCGCGGGTCAACTGGCCAACTCAGTTGACCCGCGAAATAATCACGGAAGATATCCCGTAAGTGACATTTTAAGTATAGTTTTACGCATTTGTCTTTTTCCTTAACCCAAATCCCACTGGGCTCCGCCACAGTCGGGTTAGAAGAAAAAATCATGACTATCTCCCCTAGCAGCGTTAAAAACCTTTATTTCGTTAAATTTTCGGTTCGGCAATAGGCTCGCCCGCCTATTAAATGGGACTGAAAACATAATAGGGTAGATGACACCACAAAACAACAATTCCAAGACACCAATCTCTAAAAAAAAACACTTTATTTTGGGCCTGAAAACCCGATTTATTTTCAATTAATTGCCAAATTAAATTTTTAGTTGCTTTGAAATAAATAAATAGTTGAGTCATTGAGTTGACTAAACAGTGACGTCACAGTTTGCTATTGCCATACAAAATCTATGAGAGAACCGCGTTTTGACAGATCTTAAAAAGTATCTCAATTGATTGGTGTGTCATCTACCCCATTGGCGAAACGTGGGTGTGCTATTAGGCACACCTCTGCCTAACCCGTCGAGAATTACAGGCGTGATATTATGTTATGTTATAGAGGGTTTGGGCCATGTAATGAGCGGTCACCCATTCTCACTCCGATCTCGTTAAGCGTTACCTAACCCTGAAGCAATGCCTGCTTTATTCGGCGTTATGCGCCCTTCTATCTTCTAAACAACCAAGCAGTGCCTTTGTTACGTGTCATGATTGCAAAAGAAACAATTTTCTTAGTCTACCACTGACTCATAAGGTCAATGTGCTTTCAATGTATCTCATTATGTACTTAAAACCATGTAACGGGCATTGTTCTCGACTCTAACACCGTTAAGTGTATGTTAAGGAAAAAACCGACCATGTGCGAGTTGAACTCTCGTGGAAAGGGTTCCGTACAATGCCAAAGTCTTTGATTGAGTTTACTAATTTATTTTTAATTGATAGAATTCTTATAAGTTTTCCTGTAATCTACAAGCAATGAACTACATTTTGTATATTTTTCTTAATTTTAGCGTCAGTAGTTTCAGAGATCAGGGTGGGGGGGGGGGGGAATGGTCAATTTTCGTCTTCTTTCATGAATAAATATATTTGAGATCCTCATAACGAGCCCTTTCATTTGATATAATATGACACAGTAAGGTTTGCAAAACTTTTTTTAAAATTTCCTAATTTGTCACCCGAAAATGACCCTTATTTAAAAAAAAAATATTTATTTATTTTGCATATCTGCGTTTGGGTCATAGGATTACACCATCCTACCAAATTTCTCCTGATTTGGTCCAGTAGATTCGGAGCAAATTGGCTGTGACAGAGGGACGGACAGACAGATAGACGCACGAGTGATTATAAAAGGGTTCCGTTTTTTATGTTTTTGTACGGAACCCTAAAAATACATAAACAATAAGTTCTTTTGTGGTAAATAAGTGAGAAGGCCTTTGAATCGTTGTGTCTGCCTTTTGTATTGGTGTGTTTATTCAAAACTAGGTAACTAATGTGTGTTAACTATGTTAGTGCTGTATTATATTCAGTTAACATGCTATTATTTATTTGATTTTATGAAACAGCGTGTTTCTGTTTTAGCTGTTGGCTACAACTAATTTGGCATTACGAAATCATCTACTTCCTGCTCTTGTTCCATGTCAATTGGGTTCGGCGCATACGTTTTTTTCGCCCGTACTGTCAATCGTCACGCAATCTGAAAAGAGTAACCATGGAGTTTCTTGCCGGTTCTTCTCCATGGAAACGACCAACGCGAACCGTGCACCTTTTTCGACGTTTTATAAGTGCCCATCTAGTCATAGGTGAAATAAAATATTTTTATTTTGATTTTGAATCATTTACAACTTTTTAGGGTTGCGTACAAAAAACGAAAAAAACGGAACCCTTATAGGATCACTCGTGCGTCTGTCTGTCTGTACGTCTGTCCCTCACAGCCAATTTGCTCCGAATCTACTAAACCAAATCAAGTCAAATTTGGTAGGGTGGTGTAATCCTATGACCCAAACACAGATGTACAAAATAAATAAATACATTTTTTAAATAAGTGTCATTTATGGGGGACAAATTGTGAAATAAAAAAAAGAAGTTTTGCAAATCTTACTGTGTCGTATATCAAGTAAAAGGACTTGTTGTGAAGATCTCAAATATATGTTTGTTATTATTGTAAAATAAATAGTTTTGATTTTATTCATGAAAGAAGACGAAAATTGATCATTCCCCCCCTGATCTCCAAAACTTACTGAGCATAAAATTTTCAAAAAAATACAAAATACAGTTCATTGCTTGTAGATTACAGGAAAACCTATAAGAATTCTATAAATTGAAAATAAAGTCATTTGCGGGAGACAAATAAGGAAATAAAAAAAAAATGACTTTGGCATTCTACGGAACCCTCTTCACGTGAGTTCAACTTGCACTTGGCCGGTTTTTCTTTCTTATCACTCCTCACACAATCCATCCATCGTTTCCTTGGTCTTCCTCTCCCTCTCCATCCATCAACATTTATATTCATCACTCTTTTAGTCACTTGCGATTCGTCCCTCCTCATCACATGTCCATACCAAGACAGTCGATTCCCTTTCAACTCTTCTGTAACTGGTGCAACTTTAAAAATCCTTACTTTATCCGTTCTTGTCACACCACGCAATCTTTTTTATCCATTTTCTTCACAGCCCAGCATTCCGTTTCAAACAGTAGGTACGAAAGGTCTAATCACGAACTTGCTTTGTCTAACAATGCCAACAGTTTTAAAATTACTGGGAAAAAGTGGGTTTAAAAATAAATAATTAACTATTTGGCATTGATTGCAGAAAAAGTTCATCATCTGCCTAGCCTTTTTTCAACTATGTTGGGGTCGGCTTCCAGTCTTACCGGATGCAGCTGAATACCAGTATTTTTGCAGAAAAAGTTCAATTATAATTAAATTTTCTTCTATTATTTTGGTATTTTCAGCAAAAATAAACAAAAGTAAAATTTATACCAATTTACCTTTTTTGCTTCTATAAAGGCATCAGAGCGTGCTTCTAAATGATATATTTTTTGTGAGATCACTTAGTGAGGTTAAAACTTTGCCCTTGACTGAACCTTAGTTCTTTTACATTGTTTTTTTAATGACAAAGCAAGGACAATGTCGTGGGCCGTTGAGTATTGCAATGTTTTGTGTCAACGACATGGAAAAAGTCTTTGAAATCAGTTGTTTTAGAGAAAATTTTAAGTAGTGGGATGCGATATGGTGATTTGAAAGACCTTTGTCCTTCTCATGTTTAAATAGACCCGCTAAACAGCGAATAATATCGGAAAACTAAATACAACACCCCGACTAATGTAAGGTTTTTCTGGATATCTCAGTTAGTGTCCGACCGAAGCCGAAGCCGAGGAATCGGCTTTCGCCACACCTTTCTTTTTTTAGTCGAAGGTTTGATAACCCAAAGAAATTCAGTTTAGATTAGCTAAAAGTGAAAAAAGAGCGACGACGTTTAAATTAAGGCCTAAAGGTCATGGCACACTACACAAGCACCGCACCGGCACCGCACCAGCGCAGCTGTTGCCCGGCGTTGCCTCGAATTTAGGCTACGCCGCGCTTACTACGCGTCGTCAGCGAGGTGTAATCTCGGAGTCCGCGCGGCGTCCACCCGCCATAAGCTTTTTCATATAGACATTCTTAAATATATTATGAGACACACGATTTAATGCTCTAATTTGAATGGCAAGTTTATTGCTCGGCTGTAGCGGTGCCGGTGCGGTGCTTGTGTAGTGTGCCATGACCTTAATAATGCCTTGATCAAATCAACTTATATAACACGCAAGTTATCAATATTATTATTTCGGCGCTTGCTAGAAAACTTCGGCTTCGGCCAACGCTTCGGCCCATTTAGATTGACCTAAGTCGAAGGTTTGGCCGAAGGTAGGAAAAAGATATCCTGCATAATAGGGGCAGGAGAATAATGTGTTCATTAAGTACGAAGTTATGAACGATGGGCCATTGCTGTATTGGTTTTATCACCACTTCTTAAGCTATTGACGACCCGAATGGCGCAGCGGTATTGAGGCTGCCTTAAGTTCTTAAGGTCCCGGGTTCGAATCCCAGTAAGAGCAAATGTTTGTGTGATGAGCATGGACATTTGTTTCCAACCCATGGATGCATGTTTGAACCCATATGTATAATAAGTGTGTATTTACAAACAAAAAGTATCTATGTAGTATATCAACTACCTGGTGTCCACGACAAGCCTCGTTGCTTAGTGTGGTGCTAGATGGCGCTGTGTGTAATGTCCAGCGATATTTATTTATTGATGTAATCTTCAAGTTTTAACTTCTTGAAAATCGGTACCTAACCTCCTTTACCTGTTAATTCCAGGTTAAGGATGTCGCCAGCAGCGTCGTTTGCTCAACGATGGGCCCGTGACAACCTGACCAGAGAACCTTCTCCCGAGGAGTTGGTAGTACTCGGTCTCTTCCTCATCACCTGTGAGGGGAATGAAGTCGAAGCAGCCAAGAGGGCGAGGAGGTATTACACGGCGAGAGGGCCGGGAGGGCTGACGGAGTTGTGGCATAAGAGGCGTCCGGATGATGAGGAGATTCTATCTAGCTGTCAGGATATGTGAGTATTTGTGTTGCTGCTGTTCATTAACGAATAAATGATTATTCTATTCTATTTTTTGTTTTAGTAATCATTTTTACGTTTTAGAGTTGATTATTGCGGTGCTTTTGATGCCACAAAACCCTTTTTTTTTTTTTTTTGATAAGTAATCATCAAGTGACTCCTCCCGCTTTGGGCGGGAGTGTCAGATTTTTACTGACTAGAACCCATTCATGTTCCTTCATCGCCCTTTGTGTTCCGGGGCCACGGTATCTCTTTCGAACAGTCCCGCAGCTCCGGCAGGCATCGGCCCTTGCGGACCCCTTCCTTTTGCTGACTCTCTTTGAGGCGCGCGTGGAACACGAACTCGCCGTCGGTACGGCCTGTCGTCATGGGACGGACGGACGGCGCGAAACATTTTAATATCTCCTCGATTAGACTGAGGTCAAACGATCGTAATTTTTCGAGCTGTGACGCAAAATGCGTCGCCGTGGCGTACGAACAGGACTTTAGTATGAAACTGAAAGCAGCGTAAATTCCGCGACTCATTTTACGCGACTCACAGTCGAAAAATTTACGCTCGTTTGGCCTCAGTCTAACAAGACTTCACCAGTTTTTTTTTTATATTTCTCATCGTGAGGAAACCTGGACTTATAATTAATATAAGTCTGAAATCGCCAACCCGTCTTGAGCAAGCGTGGTGATCAATGCTCGTGCCTTCTCTGTTTGAGAAGAGTTCTTTGCCCAGCTGTGGGACAATAATAGGCTGATATTATTATTATAATTTCTCCTAAAAATTTTTTGTAGGCTTCAAAGTCTTCTTTATAACCTGTGATTCAAAAGATTGAAACTCTTTGTTAAATCTAAACCCGTAGATAGACTACAGACTACATCAAGAAGGCCATACTTGCCGTCACACCTCTAAAGGACATCAATAAAATAATGAATTATTCACTTTATGACAAACGTAGTTAGCGTTAGATTTATTGAGTGCTTCCGCCGCTAATTTGTATTCTTCAGAGGATTTGGTTTGACGGTGATGTACAGTAATACTTCATTAATTAATTTATGTTATTGTCCTTAACAGTGACTAGGATCAAACTATGCGCCAGGTGACTTTTAAACAAAGGAAATATTTTTTTCACACTTCCTTCCACTTCCTCGAAAGCGGGTTTTTATCACACTACGATTAGGTTCAACATGCAATGTATTTCACACACGTGGATCTTTTTCATTTTCCATCACCGCGTGCTGTGCCGCGTGGAGAAAGGAGCCATGTTCGCACGCGGCACAGCACGCGGGTGTTGGAAAATTGTCTCAGATAAAACTATACCTATACTTAGTACCAATTGGTGCAATGCCTATAGTCGGCGGTGATTGTTTTTTTTTTTCATTATTTTATTTTATTTCTTCAAAAGTTTATTGAAAAACTGTCGTTTGATACACGTGGACATGTTATTGCAGTTCTCGGCTCAAAAACACCCTCGCCTACGGCTCGGTAGTTAATTCCGCCACGGATGCAATAACAAACTTTCTCCACTTGTATCAAAATGTACTGTGTTTTAGTTACCCTCATTTGTCCCACTCCTGGGCACAGGCCACCCCCCATTCCATCCACTTTACGTTACGCCTTTTCTCGGCCCATAAAACCATCAATCATTGAACTGTTTCCAGATACATTGTGCCACTGCGGTGTCGCAGCATCGGAGGAAGGCGAGTGACCCTGGTCCGGCTGCCGGCTCCATCAGTACAGGATAGGCCTTTATCGGCTAGGGCGTTACTCGCACGATGGTTGATGATATTGGACATCAGGTACAGTTCTATACCTTTTTATACTTATCCTTCCATTGAAAGAACAGCGCCAAATACGGAAAGAGAGACCCAAGCCCTCCTACTCCTACACTTATAACTCTACCGGTCAACTCTACTGCTTAAGTTGTGACCGGATATTTAAGAGCAAATTCGGTCTGGCTAGCCATATAAGGGCACACACACGGAAATAGTTTCAAAGGGTCGCCGTTACCGAAATCGGTAAGGAGGACTATAGATATACTTATCCATAACAACTCCATGTTGTTAATTTCAACCAATTAATAATTTAGTTGATTTCCGCAAGTCTTCTCTCAGATCTGTAGGCTTAGCCAAGTTGACAATCTACAATCGTTAACGCATAGAAAACTAACCAAATGTATGGGAATGACATCATTTCAACGTTAAGTCACGTGGTCAAAACAAACGAATAGAAACATTAAAGTTCAATCAAAACTGTAAGTTGGCTACGATTTATATGGGATGTAGCGATCACGGTTGTAGAAACGAATAGATTTCATTCTATCATCTTGATCGATGAAAATTTGTCTACGAAGTTTCTATTCGTTTGTATTGACAACGTGACTTAACGAATCGTTTGTAACTTGGCTAGGCCTGCTGTTGCGCCTTTTTTACCCGATCGATTGACACCTTATTCATCAAAATCGGATGAATAGTTTAGGCGCTACGGAAAAACACACGTATAAACATACATAGGTACAGTCGTGGTCTTTTCCGCCTGATCAGTTAAAATATTTTTCGCTTAAATCGTCAAAATAAAAGTGTCAACTTTGGCGCGCAAAATAACAATAACTCTCGTTTGGCATGTGTCGCCGATCGGTATTTTTTCATTAATTATTTATATATAAAGTCAACGGGGAGGGGACACAGCGTTTCGTTAGCCACAAAATTACAAACATTTATCAAAAACAAACGCCTCAAAGGCCTCACATAACCTTATCGACATGCTTCACAACTAAGCCAACACAGATAAATATATTCTACATAATATTGGAATATAATCAGTTTATAGAAACAAAGAGCCAGTGTGTAGTCCAACAAAGACTGTGACTACTACAATGGAGTCTTTTGTTATGCTCCAGACTGTTTGCGTATCGTTTCGTCTCGTCATAGTGGACTATTACAAAACATCACGCCTGCTGTCCCCGAAAGCTTGGGCAGAGGTGAATCTAATAGTACCTACACTTACGTTTCACCAGTTATGGTTAAAACTCCCATGCAATAGGGGCGACCTTTGCCTCCTACCTTCCTCGAAAACGGATTCTTATCGCACTACGATTGGGTTCAACATGCAATGTAATGCACACGCGTGCGTTTTCTTCATTTTCCCGCACGTGTGCGGATGTTTTTTTTTTTTTAATTTTGGCAAAGCATTGTGCATACCATGGCCGACGGCTTGAGTTTATGTATGTTTGTCACCTATTCCAGACTCCGTGACGACCCCACCCCTGGTGAGGAAGTTATCTTCATAGACGTCAGCGATCTCCAACCAGCGCACATCAAGAACCACTTCAGAGGCACCTACTGGAAAGATTTCGTTTGGTGCATGAAGGTAAGTGTTAAGATTATCACTGCACTGGATTTGAAGAGATGAATGCATAATTAATCGTTCTCTAGATTTAAAATACCAATGATAGTATTAAAAAGTGGGATTGAATGACAGGGTATCAAAAAATCCGCCCGCATCGCTATCAATAGGTAAAATGCTACGAAGTAACTAATTTGGCAAAGGTTTTTTAAGTACCTAGCGAGTTGTCAACATGGTGTTTAGTTTTTATATTGATGCAGGGGTCGAGCAGTTTGTCATTGTGTTTTTCCATCAGGAATTTCTCAATAGCAACCACGGAGTCTGGATTTGTGCCCGGTTGATGGCAATAGGCTCGCGCCCTATTAGGTATGTGTAAAAGTTAGGTACACCTCTACCTAATCCTGCAGGTATTACAGGCGTGAACATGTCAGATAATGTGTCAAAAGATAACAACCAACATCTTTCTAATCTTTCTTTTGCAGTCATATTGGCATATCTATTCCTCTCTCTTTTCAATTTTACATCGCTTACATGTAATATTTTTAACTAGCGGACATCACACGGTTTCACCCGAGTAGTTCCCGTTCCCGTGGGATTACGGGGATAAAATATAACCTATGTTACTCAGTAAAGACGTGGCTTTTTAATGGAAAGAATTTTTGAAATCGGTGCAGTAGTTTTTGAGTTTATTCATTTCAAACATACACACACACACACACACAAAAATACAAATCATTCCTCTTTATAATATTAGTGTAAAGTAAAGTAAAGTAAAAGTATATTGTGGAACATAGACAATTGGCACAATTACAAAGAAAACGATGATAGCTACAAAAGTTTATAACTGTGTCGCAGCTATCGACGCCCATATAAACAAGAAAACAATTGTTCCAGACTTAAACTATAAATATACTACAATCAAAATTGTCAAAGGGGGGAGGGGAAGTGTGTGTGTGTGTGAGGGGGAGTGTGTGAGTGTCTGTGTGTGTTTTTGTGGAGTGTGGGGTGTATGAGTGTGCGAGTGAGAGTTTGTGTGTGTGTAAGTGTTTTTGCTAGTTAATTTACCACAATTCTTTCAGTGGCGTCATATGACAATGATTTCAACCACTCTGTCAACTTCCTTCTCAAAAGACTACGGGGTAAACGATAAATATGTAGGGTCTTATTTATGTTGTTATAGAGCCTGGGGCTGATAAACCTGAAATGTCTTCTCGCTACTGCTGTTCCACAGGGTAAATATTTGCAAACTCTGTCAGAGAGGCGTTTTGCAGTACTATAAGTTGGGTCGTAGTGAATGGTCGTGTGTAGATTATAACAGCCTTGTTACCGAATCCCGGTAGGAGCAAATGTTTGTGTGATGAGCATGGACATTTGTTTCTGAGTCATGGATGTTTTTATGTATAATAAGTATGTATTTACAAACAAAAAGTATCTGTGTAGTATATCAACTGTCTGGTGTCCACGACACAAGCCTCGTTGCTTAGTGTGGCACTAGTTGGCGCTGTGCGGTATTTGTATTTATTTATTTTTCAGACAGCCTACCCCCAGCGTATCTCCGAGGTCCACATAATCAACACACAGCGCCTGAAGACGATGTCCCTCTTGCTGCTACACATAGGCCTGTACACCTGGAGACGCAAGGTAGTCCAGCTGCATGGGACTTCAGACAGTATTGAGGAGGCGCTGGGTTCCGACCGGATTCCTATAGATGGGCTGCCATGTGAATATGGGGGGAGGGCTGGAACGATGAAGGATCTTAATGGTGAGTTCTTTTAGGGTGATTTAGATCAGTACAGACTGAGCTGTGGGTGTAGAGATCAAAGTGCGACGAACCCTGGAGACTCAGTTCCTATTATCAACCTTGCATAAGGGATGTCGTGGCTAGACAATAACAGCCGTTCGGATCAATCTTCAGGTTAAACCGCTCTTGCCTAGGTTGGTCTGTGGATGGGTGTCCACCAATTACGTACCGAGTTTCCTCCGTGCCTCGGAAAGCACGTTAAGCCCTGGGTCCCGGCTGTCATTTGTAGATCTTTGACAGTCGTAACAGGTTGTCAGTGGCCCGAATGTCTGACAACCAGTCTTACCAAGGGGTATCGTATTACCCAGTACTAACTGGGTTGTGGAGGTTAAATAGGCAGTCGGTCCATGTAAAATACTGGTATTCAGCTGCATCTGGTTAGACTAGAAGCCGACCCCAACATAGTTGGGAAAAGGCTAGGCAGGTGATGATTAGAGACTGACAAGACAGGGTTCATAGGCCAATGAATGTGGCTAAAAAGCCTTTAGACGCAGGGATTGTTTACAATGAACATTCATCTCTTTTCACAGACGAATGGACAAAGAAACTCCTATCGAACTCAAAGTGGCTCCAAACAGAAGAGCGCAGATTCTACGAGACAGATCTCAAGCCAGAGGCGCGCGCGCGAACGCGTCATCGAAGCGCAGTCCGAGTCCTGCGCGGGCGCAACGGATCGTACGATACTATGACCAGAACGAACTCGTGCAGATCCTTGCATCGGCATGACCATCTGGATGACGGCATCCATGGTGCTTATAGGATTTTAAAATTGAGCAGTGACAGAAGAAGTAAAGTGGATTTGTTTTAAGAAAATTTAATGTATTATTGGTGTAAAATAATTGTAATAAAATAAACATAGATTTTAATAAGGATTACCTACCCTTAAAATGTCACTTATGCCGTGGAATTAAATTATTATTACCACAGATGTACTGTCCAGGACACTCCCGCCTGATCACCACTAAGCTAATTTTTGCTTGCACTTACAACATAGAAACGCTCTCTAGCCCCGCCCCGTTGACTTTGTATAGAAATAATGAATGAAAAGATACCGATCGGCCGAGCGCACTGACGACGCACGCCAAATGAGAGCTATTGTTATTTTGCGCGCCAAAGTTGACGCTTTCAAATTAGGCCTAAACTTTGAGGGGGCGTGGCTCGGCGCCTCCGCATGATTGAAGCGAAAAAAAAATTAACTGATCAGGCGGAAAAGACCACGACTGTACCTAGATACAGAATTTTAGTCATTAAAATTATCACATCTCATTTCATTTAAATGGTAACAATGCAATCCCATTCAACGACTATTTCAGGAAAAAGTTAAAGGTATAAAAAAGGTTTTTTTTGCGTTGGACTTAAAAAAAAATTCACTTATGCTTTTGCACTTACTTAATTATGCTCTAGAGCATAAAGTAAAATCTTCGTCGAAGACCAAGGCAACCGGTCCAACAGCTACACGAACAACTTCAACTTCTTAACCTCTTTATTTTAATTCGTTTCGTTAGTATTCTAAGAACAAGGCAAGGATACCAACAGACAAAGTACACAATAAAACTTCATGAAATAAACTTACATTTTTTATTTCCTCCGTTTATTATTTTACATGTTGCTGTTTCATTTCCTCGCAATCAAAGTTAAAAGTAGAGTGTACAACTCGTCCATAAAACCCACTGTACAATCTACTATTTATGAAATGCAATAATAAGGATTGAGTTAGTGTTGTAACAGTTTTGGCAAAAAACGCTCATGGAAGGTTTCCGAGTGCGTTTTTGTTGAGCGATGTTTCATTAATTATTTTTTTAATTAATATTCTTTTATTTTTTTATTATTATTTATATCTAGCTCTAAATGTGAGAGCTATGCATTGACGAATGCAAATGTTAATGCAGGTGTTTTACTGGCGATATGTGGGTGTACTAAGGTACACCTCTATCTAACCCTTCGGAGATTACAGGCGTGATGTTATGTTATGTGAAGGTGTAAACGTCAACACAATCGCGTCAACATTAAATAAAGAAGGCTAGTACTGCAAGTAAGTGACAATTAAGTATAATAAAACTTTTGTTTTTTAATTATCATAATTAAGCACTTTATAAGATTGTAAATAGTGAAATTGTAATGTGTCAGATGACAAATTCATTCAGTTAGTTTCTCGAATGCAACAATTAATTTTAGTTACAATATTTTCTATACTCAAATGTTCGAACC
Organism: Xestia rhomboidea; assembly: GCA_963853795.1. NCBI lineage: Eukaryota > Metazoa > Arthropoda > Insecta > Lepidoptera > Noctuidae > Xestia > Xestia rhomboidea. The sequence continues at coordinate 12,493,978 of OY970776.1, forward strand.
CTGTAAAATTAGTTAATTATAAAGATTTGTTGATAGCTTCTGTGATTATTAAAATAAAAACTCAATTTTTGTACACTCTTATATATAGTTTTATTCAAACTTGAACTTTGAACAAACCCTATTCTATCTCAGAAACGTTCAAACGAAAGATGCTCCTTTAAATACACAAAAACTAAATAGATAATATTATTATATAATTTTTCCTATATTACAGTAACTACACGCGCAACAAAGGTAACCAAACCTAGCACCGCAGGCTACGCATTCGCCCACCGAATGCGGCAGCCATTGAGGCGGAGCTATATGAGGGCTACAGAGCGGCGAAGACCGCCCTCCGCGAGGCTGTCCTGCGGGCCAGGGATCTGGCCCGCGAGGAGATGCTGGGGGCTCTCGACAGAGATCCGTGGGGGCGCCCTTACAAGATGGTGCGGGATAAACTCCGCACCTGGGCCCCCCCGCTGACGCAGAGTCTCCGGCCTCAGCTCGTGGAGGACGTGGTGAGCGCTCTGTTCCCCTCGCGAGGGGAACACCCGCCCCCGCCTATGGCTCCGCCGGCTGCGGTGCCGGAAGCGGACCACGAAAGCGACGACGAAGACGCTCCGGAAGTGACCGGGGTAGAACTGAGAGTGGCGGTACGCAGGCTCAGTGCCAAAAATACCGCCCCGGGACCCGACGGCTTGCCTGGCAAAGCCTGGGTCCTGGCCTCGGAGGCTCTCGGTCCCCGACTGGAGGGGTTCTTAAGCGCATGCTTGGAGAGGGGCCAGTTCCCGCTTCGCTGGAAGACGGGGAAGCTGGTCCTCATACGGAAACCTCGGCGCCCGGCGGACTCTTCATCCGCCTACCGGCCCGTGGTGTTGCTCGACGAGGTGGGCAAGCTCTTTGAAAGAGTGATTGCAAACCGCCTCGCCAAGCACCTTGCGGGGACGGGGCCGGACCTTGCGGAACACCAATATGGTTTCCGCAAGGGGCGCTCTACGGTGGACGCCATCATGCGCGTGAGAGCCCTCACGACGAGGGGTGCGGTGTCCAGGGGTGGGGTGGTCTTGGCGGTGTCTCTCGACATCGCCAACGCCTTCAACTCCATGCCCTGGAGCTGCATAAGGGAGGCACTCCGGTTTCACCGGGTGCCGACCTACCTTCGTCGTGTGGTCGGGGACTACCTGACGGATAGGGCCGTCATCTACCCCGGTCGCAGCGGAGACTGGAACCGGCGAGAGATGTCGTGCGGTGTTCCGCAGGGATCGGTTCTAGGCCCATCCTTGTGGAACATCGGTTACGACTGGGTGCTGCGCGCCGACCTCCCTAGCGGCGTCAGCGTCGTTTGCTATGCAGACGACACGCTGGTGCTCGCACAGGGGGGGTCGCACGAGGCGGCGGCCGAAGTAATGACACGCGGGGTTGCGATAGTCGTTGAGAGGATCCGGCAACTGGGTCTCGAGGTGGCATTGCACAAGTCCGAGGCCATGTGCTTCCATGGGCCTCGGAACGCGCCACCTCCGGGATCCGCAGTGATGGCAGGAGGGGTTTCCATCGGCGTCGAGTCGACGCTGAAGTACCTGGGACTTGTCCTCGACAGCCGGTGGAACTTCGTGGAGAACTTCCGACGTTTGGCCCCCAAACTGGAGCGGACAGGGGCTGCCTTCAGGCGGCTCCTGCCCAACCTGGGGTGGCCGAACGCCTCCTGCCGGAGGCTCTACGCGGGAGTCGTGCGGTCCATGGCCCTTTACGGGGCCCCGGTGTGGGCGCGTTCATTGAGGCGGCGTGCCGCCCACCATTTGAACGCGCCCCAGAAGGTGGTAGCCGTGAGGTTGGTCCGGGGGTACCGCACAATCTCCCGCGAGGCGGCGAACCTCCTTGCCGGATTGCCGCCATGGGATCTGGAGGCGATAAGGGGGAAACTCCGCTGCCGCGGCAAATTGTCGCTTAGCGGATGGACTTCCGGCGGGATCTCATGGCGACATGGAGAGAGCGACTGTCGCAACCCCGTGCAGGGCACGCCACAATAGTGGCGGTAAGTCCCCTCTTTGAGGAGTGGCTGGAGAGACGCCACGGCGTCCTCACCTTCCGCCTGACGCAGGTTCTTACCGGACACGGATGTTTCGGTAAGTTCCTGCACCGAATCGGGCGGGAGGAGACGCCCGGGTGTTTCCATTGTGAGGACCGACCGGAGGACACGGTGGAGCACACGGTGGAGGTGTGCCCGGCTTGGGTGGAGCACCGCCGTGTCCTCGAGGTGGCGATCGGCGGCGGCGACCTCTCGCTTCCGGCCCTGGTTCGTGCCATGGTCCGGAGCGAGGCGGAATGGGACGCCGTCACCTCCTTCTGCCAAGCAGTCATGCTAGCGAAGGAGGTGGTGGAACGTGAGAGGGAGATATCCTCACGTCCCGGCCGCCGCGGGAGACGCCCCGGGCGTCGGGGGCCACGTGGTGGCTACCGGCCACCGTAGGCGCGGGCCTGTGGACGGGGAGCTATGGGCTAGCTCGCCGTCCATCCGTCTCATGATGACAGGCCGTGTCGACGGCGCGTTCGTGTTCCACGCGCGCCTCAAAGAGAGTCAGCAATAGGGAAGGGGTCCGCAAGGACCGAAGCCTGCCGGGGCTGCGGGACTATTCGAAAGAGATACCGTGGCCCCGGAACACAAAGGGCGAGGAAGGAACATGGATGGGTTTTAGTCAGTAAAAGTCTGACACTGCCTCCTGCTCCGCCCAGAGCGGGAGAAGTCATTTGATGATTTCCCATCCTAAAAAAAAAAAAAAAAGAAAAAAAAAAAAAAAAAAAAGGTAACCAAACCTATGTACCTTATTCAATTGAAACGCCAACCTATTTACTTATTTAACTAGCAATTCGCCCGCGACTTCCCCGGCAAATATTGTGATATCTCGGCTAATATGCATGATATAAATATAATTAATGACCCCACGAATAATATGGCTTTCTGCCAGTGAAAGAATTTTTTTAATTTAATTGGATCAATAGTTCCGGAGATTATGCCCTCCATACAAGTTTTACCTCAATAATAATAATGTAGAAATAGATAACTTTACAAAAAAAAAATTAAATCATCTTTAATAGCTTGGCGGTTTCACTTATTTTTGACCCAGTCCCAACGTAAATCATAATTTTAACGCCGATGAAATAAAAAATAGGTAATCCCAAGAATAAGCTTCAGTAAAATTTTAATTTTACCTCATGGTTTAGTTACACTGCGCCCTTTTAAAAGGATGGTGCAATCTCCCCCTTCTTTTAAACCCGTTTTGTTCACCTTGTCTCGCTAGATGGCGTTGCACATTGACGTCACGTTTCTGAATCGTGGTGTTAAGATTCTCGGCCGTTTGGTTGGGTGTCTTGTACTGAGCGTGTTAGGTACCTCTGGTTTCCCTTCAGAACGCATAAATCTTTCGCCTTTTACTAAAGATTTCCGTGGAGGGGAACACTCAAATGAGTCTTTTGTATTTTTGAAAAACTCTGCTTCGGCAGAGTTTAAATAAACAAATTAACAAACATACATAAAAAACTGAACTGACTGCCCCTTTGATCTAGGAGCCGCAAGCGTGACTGCTGAGCACGAGGTTCGATTTAATAGTTTATTTCTTTCACAATGTTACTTTGAGTCCTACCGTAAGACGTTATCACCCCAAATAAAACGCGTTTCCCAGCAATAATTTTTGCGTAAAGGTACCTTCCTATCTCACTTAAGCGTAAGCTCGTCGACATGTGTGTATCCTGCCTATCCTACCCTATGTACCAAAGAGCGATGGAGCGTAGCATTTTAAACATTAAAATGACCGATCGAATACGCAACACCACAATACGCTCCAAGACAGGCATCGCTTATGTTGGCGATAAGTCTGCGAGGTTGAAATGGGACTGGGTAGGCCACATTTCCAGAATGGGTCAGGACAGATGGGCCAGAATCGTCACACAGTGGGTGCCTGAAGACGGTCGTCGTCACCGAGGCAGGCCACAAAAATGGCGTGACGATTTGGACTCGTTCCTGACTGATTGGCCAGAGGAGGCAAAACACCGGGAGAGATGGAAGGAAATGGGGGAGGCCTTTGCCCAGCAGTGGGACAGAACAGGCTAACTAAAAAATAAGTTACTTAGTAGAGAGTGCTTGGTTGACAGATTCGTGGAAGGTCGGTTTACACCTTAATAATTATGTTCTTGTAAAGAGGTTCCCTACCTACTACATTAATTGTCAAATTAAAGTTCTTCAAAAGGATTTGACTTTACCTAAAATTCAGGTTGGTATTAAACAAAAACTGGTCTGAAATATTTTAGATAAGTGCCTGGGTGCAAAGTTTTCTAAACAAAATAAAATTAAGTTCAAACTCTCAACAACACGAGCCTCTCTTATTGTTATCATGCACCAAAGTTTTAAATAAAAAATATCCGCCATTTTTCATGATCAGTCATGCATGAAAATATTTTTAAGTAAAAAGTCAGACCTTTTGTTCAGGTTTCATTTTATTTAGTTTATTTTAGGAGCAAATTGAGATAAGCCTGATGGAGTCTTGAACTTTGAAACATAATTTAGGCATTTTAGGTGCAGTAACTGGCAGTAAGGGCCTATTTACATTAGTCAAGTAGCGTGTAGTGGCAAGTAGCGACTATAAGTCCAGGCAGGCACATTACTTTGTGTAATTTATTTCATCATCAGTGCGCTCAAAACGGTAAAGGAAAACATCGTGTGGAAACCGGCATGTCGTAGGACCAAAAATTTGAAGACGTATGACATTCGCCAACCAGCAGTAGTCCCACGTGGTGGATGACCCATGCGGCCCGTGGCCGTGGCCCTCGGCCGTGTGTGCCCGTGTGGCCCATTCCCCCTCATTGAGAGGATGCTTGTATCCCAGCAGCGGGAACATTATAAGCTGATTAAGCTAGATATTACATAAAACCTACACATGAACTGACAAAAGGCCAAACTGTTTGAGGATTACGGGCGTGATCTTATAATTAAAAATAATAAAATTAAAATAAATATCGCTGGACATTAACACACAGCGCCATCTTATGCCACACTAAGCAACGAGGCTTGTGTCGTGGACACCAGATAGTTGATATACTACATAGATACTTTTTGTTTGTAAATACATACTTATAATACATATAAACATCCATGACTCGGAAACAAATGTCCATGCTCATCACACAAACATTTGCTCCAACCGAGATTCGAACCCGGGTCCCTAAGAATGTAAAGCAGCCTCACAAACGCTGCACCATTCGGGTCGTCGAATTATGTATATGACAATAATATTTCTTGAAGCTTGTTATCCATGATTAAAATACGACGACGACGACGTTTAGGACGACGTCTTGCGACGTTTTTCAAAGATATATCTATGTTTTAGCATATACCAAGTTCAGATAGTTCTTAACATTTTCACTCATGTTAAACTGTGCCGCAAACCATTTTCAATATCAAACAATGCTCTCCGAAACCCAAAGTGCTAGAATAATTAGAAATGCAATTCATACCCGTATAGGTACATGCACACAAAGCTTTTCGCCCCGCAAAGTGCACACGACTACAAAGCCACAAGCAATTTAGAACCCCTCCTAGATTCATTTGTACCCGAACGAATGCTGGGGCAAGGGGTTTAATAATTTCACACCCCGGACCACTTTGGGGCGAAATGTAGACGGATGTTTGTGGCCAGGCAGCCGCATTCTGCTACCATACAATGTATTGTTCACATTGCTGTTGTATTGTATTATTCTTGCTTTTCGAGTAGAATTATGAACTGGTATAACAAAACATCACGTTTTGGTACCTAACGGTGAGTTGCATCAGTTTCCTTTTTTTTTCTTTTTTCGGATGGGAAATCATCAAATGACTCCTCCCGCTCTGGGCGGAGCAGGAAGGAGTGTCAGACTTTTACTGACTAAAACCCATCCATGTTCCTTCATCGCCCTTTGTGTTCCGGGGCCACGGTATCTCTTTCGAATATTCGGTGTATCAGTACCCTGGGTTCAAATGTACGGGTACTACATGACTGTACCTTGCAAAAGAGGGAGATAACGTGCTAATAGAAAACATTAAGCCAGATAATCCGTATTTACTTACCATTTCATAATTTATAGAAAAGTCTGTCTATTACCTTTTCGTTTCTATACGATTGAACGGATTTGTAAGAGGCAGATGAATAGAGCAGAGAACTAGGTTAGAACAACATAATTATATTTTTTTATCCTTAGAGGCAGTCAGTAGTTATGAAGTCTTATGTTATGTCTTATGTTAGGCAACGGCAATTAGAATCAATTGAAAAGTATAGTCCGTGCCACGAAAGACGAGACCTGTCACACCACTTGAAACGAGCGAAATCTTGATTATGCCTCGATAGGAAGATGGTTTACGACGTGTTCAAAAGAAGTATCTCGTTACACAATTATCTCGTATACAAGTGGTGTGACAGGTCTCATCTTTCGTGGCACGAGTTGTACTGGGTGTGAGACTAACATCCAGTACAACTGTAACAACAGTACAACGGATTCTTGGTGGTAGTCAAAATATATAAGCAAACTTTGCAAGCACGTTACTTATATCTCTTTCCAATCACCAGTACAAAAAAAAAAAACAAGAAAGAGTAATTTCACGAAAAATCAAGCAGCTAACGGCGTTCAGCAACTGAAACGCGCGAAATTAAACCAAGATGGCCGCAATTCGAGTGAGTACTTCTCTGATTACAGACAGTGAAAGGGGTGTTCATAACTGCGATCATGTGCCAGTGGAATTGTAGCTGTAATGTCTTTCGTACGTGACGATTACGTTGTGTGTAGATTATGCTGTGAATATAAACTGAAATATGGATGTTGCTACTGCTGACCATGAGGCCCTGGGTTTGATTCCCGTGTCGGGCATATTGTTATTGGGTTTTTTCCACCAGGAACTTCTCAGTAGCAGCCACGGAGTCTGAATTTGTGCCCGGTTGATGGGAATGGGCTCGCCCCATATGACATCGGACTAAAACATAACATAACATAATCTTTTGTGGATGACAAGCGTTATATTTTAATTCGGTATGCTAAGCCAGTTTTTGCTACCTCCAAGCCCCACCATTTTGCTACAAAAATACGAGGTATTTTCTAACGGTAGCCTTCCACTGTAAAATAAAGCAAAATGCCTGCAATTTGTATGAGTGCATCTCATTATATCTAGTGAAAGGAGACTTCGGACGAGCCGCTAGCGCTGTAAAGTGCTGCAAATCTTTTTGGAGCTGGTCTAAAGGATACGATTGCGATTGCAAGGTCGCTTGGTCGTGAGGTGTTAATCTAAAGTAATTTGTATTGAAATCAGGCTGAGAATCAGCACTTTTTACCCGACTTAGCCAAAAAGCGGGTAATATTTTTCGCTATTCGCACTCATGAATGTATGTACCAACACATGTCCGTTCCATTAAAACCTTGTATTTGGGTAAATTAAACGTCATTAGATTCGTCATGGTGGCGTGAGTGACACTTGCTACTTAAAAAATGTGATTAAAAAGTTATTTGAAACGACAAATCGGATGAAAACTGAAAAAGTCGTATGAGAAAAGTTATTTGTCTGCAAAATCTTTGTACGAATGTTGTTTCTCGATGTCAATTTTATTATTGCCATGTCGAAACTTTGATAGTGGTTGTATATCAAAGTAAATTGGTCATCAAATGAGCTGCTGTGGATTTTTCAAGGAGTCCGAATGAGGAGAAGGTTTATAGGAGAGACTGTGTCTTATTTATTCTTATTGAAAGACTAAAGAATCCGGTACTCACTATACATTCTGAAGTCATTATCAATGTTGATGTGTAGTTTTAGAGTTACCGTCATTACAACCAGTCGTAAAGCAGTCGTATCTTATAAAGCCTCGCAACCACAAATTCATCGTTTATAAAAGAAACAGTTGGGGTAATGAGCACCGATCCACGAGACAAGCGCGTTCATGTACTTTCTAATTTGAGAGTAGAGGCACTAACAGCAATGCTAACATTGTACAATTCATACTTAGCCGTCACGCTAGTGGTTCCCAAAAAAAAAAATACAATGCTTGTGTAAATGTTTTTGGTGTAAATCTGTTGTATTGTACTAATCATGTAGTCGAGCCGGAGATAAAAGAGTACCTATGCATTATTCGGAATCGGTCTTTTATCAAAAGATATATAGATAAACTTGTACTAAAATTACTGCTTCTTTGGTCTTAGTAGTCTTTGGTTCGATTCTCAGGTCAGGCAAAGTGTTATGCGGGCCTGTGGACGGGGAGCTATGGGCTAGCTCGCCGTCCGTACGTCTCATGACGACAGGCCGTGTCGACGGCGCGTTCGTGTTCCACGCGCGCCTCAAAGAGAGTCAGCAACAGTGAAGGGGTCCGGCAAGGGCCGAAGCCTGCCGGGGCTGCGGGACTATTCGAAAGAGATACCGTGGCCCCGGAACACAAAGGGCGATGAAGGAACATGGATGGGTTTTAGTCAGTAAAAGTCTGACACTCCCTCCTGCTCCGCCCAGAGCGGGAGAAGTCATTTGATGATTTCCCATCCGTAAAAAAAAAAAAAAAAGTGTTATTGGGTTTTTGGTTGGAGTATACGTAACGAGGTACTGAGGAAAAAAACATTTTTGTTTTGGTAAATTGTTTATTTTCTAGATTCGATCATATACAACACTTAAAAATAAGGCGAAAAGCATCTGGGTGATTTTTGTCTCCGTCCAACCGTTTGTTGAAAAAACGATGTCGAAGGGAATCCGTTAATTCCGACCATATAGGTTAGGTTAGGTTAGAACTGTGACCAACTACGCGCGAGCCGAGCGAGCGGAGCGAGCGGTGCCGCGGCAGCGGCCGGTGAGCGCTACCTCGAAATTGGTCGCAGTAAAAAATTTGTGCCCCGTTTCGTATCCACTGACGGGGTTTTTCATCTGGGTAGATTTCACAGTAGCAAACACGGAGTCCCTGATAGAAGAATACAATAACACACAGCCGAATCGAATCGAACCTAGAACCTCATGCCTAGGTACCCACTTCAACAGTTGATAATAGATCTTTGAGAACATTTCAAACACTTTTGCATCTCACTGTACTATAGTCTTGTTAGAACATTCACCGCTCTGATTTGTCTGGCGTTTGCACCATTTAATAGGTGGCAACGTCAATAAGACGGTGTATGCTGTGCAAGAAACTAACTAGACTTTGACAAACCAATTTTTTTGCCGACCTGGTATAGTATCTACGTACTATAGACACTTTATACTTATACTTGTCATCCATTAATGTACAGGACATTATTATACATTAAATATTATTATTAAACCATTTTATTGTTTTTGCATTAGCATTTTGCGAATCGGTCTAAAACTATTTTTTTTTTTTATAATATCTGAAATAAATCATTAATTTTCATACTTTTTAATGTTATGTAGTAGTTTGACAACTTGACATACGTGTGTATGTCAAGTTGTCAAACTGTCAGTTACATTTTGTTTCTCTTTCTGGCTTAGTTTATGATAGTTACTTTTTGTTTTTTTTTTTTATCAATATGTTAAGCTGAAATATTGTATTTTATAGATAATAACGATTGTTTAATAAATAACTTTTTTTAAATTATATTAATAACATTTCTTTATGCACTCTTGGAAGTCTGATATGTCCTGGCCGACTACACTTGTCAGATGAGATGATTATATGGCCACAACAAGACAAACTAATATTCAAAAATTGGAGGCAGTCTACAATTGGCTTAGATATGAGAAGCATTATAAAACGACTTGTTCTTTGAAAAGTCAACGAAATTATACTGGAGTTCACACCCTCTAAAGGTGAACAGATTTGGAGACGCTAATGTCCTGACGCGTACCAACACTTCCCAGGTGATCCAACTCAAAGATTCACCTGGGACCTCTACTCCTGATCCTTGAAACTGTCTTTGATCCTGCCCTGGCGTTTATCTCGGAGAACTGCACTACGCCCTTCCATCAGAATTACCCTGAAGCCTGTTCCTGTCTCTCACTGAAATGATGAATGGGCTATCCACCACGCGGGTCCAGTGCGGATTGGTAGATGTCACAATATGTCTTCGAATTTTTTGGTTCTAGGACATGCCAGTTTCGTCACGATGTTTTCCTTCACCGTTTTGAGAGCAGTGGTGTTGAAATAAATTACACAAAGTAATGCGCCTGCCTGGGTTCGAACCCACGACTTACTGTTCGTAAGTCGGGGCCGCCACCACTGGGCCACCGGTGCTCTCGCTCTATGTAAGATGAGTATAAACTAAAGAAGTCTTGTAAGTCTTGAAGTTGCTAAATAGTTACAAGTCTACATAATCTCTATTACGAAAAATAAGCATAAGTAACATTCTCAAAACTGATTTTTTTTTCTGTAAATTTTCTGAAGTTTGGAAGCGTAAAAATATAATTGCTTCGGCTGTGCCACGCAATCAAAATACAATTTTGCAAAATTACATTTGTACGTAAGTTACTAATTACCAATTAGGTACTATCAGACTCACATTTACTTAAATCATAACTATATTAATTAAAAAGAAGTAAATAACGGCAACTATATCATTACACAATAGTAAATAGATAGCAGTATATATCTTACCGAATCTCAGCAAACTATTATGACATTCAACCCTTTCTTCTAAAGTTCTTAAAACAAGAATATAAAGTTCTAAATCGCTCGGCAAAAAAGTTTCAAAATTCATACCTTGTGAGTTGTCTGAAATTCTTATTATAAAGGTGTAAGGTTGAAATTGAATTGGCAAATAGGTTTTAAGGGTAAACAGAAAAGCAGAAGTATAAACAAGTAGCAAATCGGTAAATGTTGCGCACGCAACGCTTCACGCACTAGTAAAGAGATGTAGGGTGACCAGCATAGCTATTCACAACGCTTCGATTCGATTTTCGATTCGGAAAGTCGTATGTCTATCTCGCTCGATTTCGTAATGTCAAAAAAAGATAGATATACGACTTTCCGAATCGAAAATCGAATCGTAGCGTTGTGAATAAGGAGCCAGGTGGTGATACGTATTTAATCTATGGGATATTTTACTTAAACTCTGTCAAAGAGTGTTAAGACAATGATTTCATTGAAATTTTAAAAAGTACGTATAGTAAAAATGCATTATTTAATGTGATTTTATGTTTTTTGCGGCAAACAATACTGACCTCCTCTTCCATCATAATCAGGAAAAGAATCTACAATTTGTCTGCCATTTTTATAAATATATCAATATTCTCCTCTAACATGAACGAATTTTGTACACGCACTTTTCAATCCCTTACACTTTGCACGTGTAGGTCAAATGTAACACTTTTTTACCAATTTTTTAATAATTGAATATGGTAGAGAGATAAATCATTTATTTAGTGCACACAAAAGACATAGCACAACACATAAAAGCACAATTAAATTATAAAAAAGATCATGAATAAATACCTATTTAAAACAAGTACCTACACAGATGCACCACCAGCCCGCTAATCGATCCATAACATTGTTTTAATCAACCCCAGGACTATCCAACTTACATCAAACTCATAGGAACCCCAATGAAAAACTGTATTCCATAGTTTATTGCGGCGCCGCCAAATTTAGCAACGATTGCGTCATGTGCATCCGTCTTGTACACACGTACTCATAAACCGACGCATTAGAAATCGTGATACCAAGCTTTGTTATAACTATTATGAAATTAATGTAAATACAGGGTGCACAGGACGTAGATGCGCACACGGTCACCACGTGTTGACTACATGATTCCAAACACTCTTGAAAAACTTTCATACAAAAGTGCAATAAATTATACTGTAAAAATGTATGAAACAGCAATTTTTTTTTAAGTACCGATAAAAAATTCTTCGGAATGATGTGCTCAACATGTACGTAGTACGTAGGTACATCTTGGATAGCAATCATTATTAAAAATATTTATTCCAAAACTGTCAAAATAATGTTCTAAAGTGAAGAGCCGTTTTTATAGGAGATTGACAGAGGAAATGTCACCTTGATGCCGCTGAACAGCTATCCTGTTATCCGATTTATACGACTATGACTGAGCGTTACATTTAGTTTTATGAAGAGTTTAAAATGTATTGTTTAATGATGTCTTATTTATTAATCCTTTGAAACAAACGCGTCTATTTTAGCCATCTTTCTGAGATGACGACGTAGTTGTAATGAATCCTCTAGAATTACAGAAAGAAAGAAAAAAACAATAAACAAACACCATCATCATTCTCTTCCCCTTATCTTAATTCATTTGGTGTCGGCGCAGCATGTCTTCTTCTTTCATACTTCTCTTTACTCGTCATCTCATCAGACACCTCCTTTCTTGCCCTAACATTCAAAACAGGCCTTAGAGAATGATATGGAATAACCACTAAAAAAAAAATTATAAATATAAACATCCAAAGCATGGCCAATATTTATAAACACAACAGGACGGAACAAAATTTTTGACAGCTTGCACGTCGTGACTGCGACAAGCTGGTTACTACTTACCATGATGCTGTGCTAAAGAGGTCCCACAACACTACCCTGGTTTACAAGTAACCAAAGGTAGCGGTAACTACCTGACTACTACCCATCAGGTCGACCAATAGGCGAGACGACAAAAAAAAAACGAATTAGTCCGTCACTTAGATTATCAAAAAATATTTGACCCGTGTTTTTTCTTTTGTTACGTAAACCAAAATTGACGAAGATACGACGCTTTTAAAATTCTCAATACGTCACGCCATGGTATAATTTTTAGCTAGTTCTGACGTCAAGAGCTCCCACTCCCGAGTCTTGATGCGTTTTATCTTTGTCAATATTCATTGATTTACAAAAACAAAAAATACGTGTCCATTAATTTCCAATACTCTAACTGACGGACTAAATAAATTTGCAATTTTTTGATACTGTCGTCATGCCTATTGTTTGATGGCATTTCAAATACCTATCAATGTAAAGGTTTAAGGTCCCCTTTGGGGATTACAGGCGTAATGTTATGTTAAGTTTTTATGATAAAAATAAAACCATGACTAAAACTACATGCGTGCTAAAATCACAAAAAATCGAACGTAATTCGCTATTTGAAACCAAACCATTTAAAAACTCATCCAATTCGAATGCTGTACTGCAAATTAAATCTTAGAGCATGTTATAAAGCTACATTAAGGCTCAAATAGGAAATAATTAAAAGAGCATAACTGTTAAAATTGGAGAACGGGCATGTATGTTGCTGGTAGTTACTCTTACTAGATAATTACAGAATTAAACACATATTTTGCTAATTAGAAAGACCATTTAATGGATTATTTTTTACTTCAAATTAATTATAATTATAAAGAAGTCAGTGAAAGTCCTTTTTTTGCCCAAACTTCATTATTCTCTAGCATTATCATACTTAGAAATTGTCTTTCAGTTAGCCTACCAGATAAAACAGTATAGTAAATTCCGAAGACAAAATTATCTGACCTAATTTTAATTATAGCTCAAAGACTTAGACTATAGTTAATAATTATTTTGCACAATGACCATTGATTGGTTTCAAACCAAAAAGAAAATTCCATGAACAAGTTGTATGTAGCCGTTTTTTTACGTGTGAGTATCCTCAATGGATGTCCTTTGCCGCGGGGCTGAAGGAGGGGTCTGTCAGACTCCTTCTGCCTAAAACCAAACGGTGTTCCTCCTCGTCACTTCTGGCTGCGAGTACACAATTGCATTCTCCACAATCAACCCAGGAATGACGGTTTGCTTGCGATAAACCTGGTTTCAGGTAAAGGAGAGGATTTAGCTAGTCTTCGCTCTCTAATGTGAGAGGCGCGCGAAAACACGCGACGCCAACTCGGGCCTATTTGCTCAGACGACGGACTTCCCCATGTCTATTACTTTTGTAGCCTAGACTAACCTTTTTTTTTTTCATGTGGAAATCCTCGATGGATGTCCTCTCTGAAGGGTCTGTCAGACTCCTACTGACTATAACCATACGATGTAACTCCTCGTCACTTCTGGCTGGGGTGCGAGTACTCAATTTTATTCACAATCACCCCAACAGTGATGGTTTGCTTGCGACAAACCTCGTCTCATGGGCTAACGTTCTGTCCTGTTGTGTACCTTAAATAAAGGCAGATTTGTGTTTTCGTGTTCTCCGCCAAACAAAAACATTACACGTTTCCCCCAACCAGCAAGCTGGTACACCAATATCCATTCAAGCAAAGGGTTTTCCATCTTTAAAAAATTCAAAATTGTTTATTTTTTCAACAACATTATAACAAATAGTTTGTGATTGAAGCCTTCTTTTAAGCAAACAATGCCTGTATTAGAAGACTCCGCTCTTCCATAACAAAATAAATAAAAGTTTAATAACATATTTATCATAGGTAAGTAGACAAGATTGGCATAAGTATAGTTTTTGTGTGTAAGAGAGTGTGTGTGCGTATCTTTACCCAATCATTAACACCTACCTATCTCTATGACCGTCTCATTCCATTCCCCATGAACTTCAGTCCCGTCCCATAATAATGATAATTCTCCAAATACCCACATTACGGCACCGCAATAATCCTTGATGCGGTTTCGGTGCGGTTCGCTGCGGGCCAAGTGCGTCGTACGCAACGCGAATCTAACATTAGTGGCCAACGATATTTCGACAGAGTATAATCGTTTGGTGGTGCTGTTTTCATTTACATACGACGCGATAAGAATATGAGCACAGTAAAAATATACGCCTGGAATACGATTTCATTGTTCCAATTCATTACTATGTTCTCTTTGCATTATTATAAAGATGAAACTAAAAACATATCTTAATTAGTGCTAGGTTTAGTGCCTAACCTGGTGTCAGAATTTTCATGCTGCGGAAATAGACATAATTATGAAAAGTGTATGATTAACTGATAATAAAATTAGGTATTGATGTTAAAATGAATAGTAAACATGATACATGTCCCGTTTTAGTGTTACTGTTAGTGTGAGTGACCATGTCAGTTTAAAAATGTATAATTGTTTTTGTATATTTTATGCTCTGAAAGTGATTATGGAATTCTAACAAGTTAAATAAAAGTATTCTTCACAAAAGACAAAAATTAAAAATTCTGCTGGGACACAGACCTCCTCTCTATGAAAAGGAATGGGCTATAATCCAACACGCGGGCCCAGTGTGGATTGGTAGATGTCACCACGTCTTCGAATTTTTAGTTCTAGGACATGCCGGTTTTCTCACAATGTTTTCCTTCACCGTTTTTGAGAGCAGTATTGATGAAATAAATTACACAAAGTAATCCGCCTGTCTGGGTTCGAACCCACGACTTACTGTTCGTAAGTCGGGGCCGCCACCACTGGACCACGGCTGCTCTCTAATAATATAGTATATCAATGGAAACAGTTCGTCCGAACTAGGGGGGGATATCACACCACTATGACTCACTTCTATTAGACACTTTCTGAGCATTACGGTTACGGAATGTACTACTCGTTTTATTGTACTAGTGGCGAAATCAAAATGACTGTCTGTCATTGTGATGTTGACAAAGTAGATGTATTATGCTTCATCATCTGCCTAGCCTTTTTGCAACTATGTTGGGGTCGGCTTCCAGCCTAACTGGATGCAGCTGAATACCAATTTACAGAATTTCACATGGAGCGATTGCTTTGACTTCCACAACCCAGTTAGTACTGGGTAATACGATACCCCATGGTAAGACTGGTTGTCAGACTTTTGGGCCACTTACAGGTCACCTGTAACGACTGTCAAAGATCTACAAATGACAGCCGGGACCAACGGCTTAACGTGCTTTCCGAGGCACGGAGGAAACTCTGTATGTAATGGGCGGTCACCCATCCACAGACCAACCTAGGCAAGCACGGCTTAACCTAAAGATCGACCCGAGTGGCTGTTATTATTTATACGCATAGTAGGTGTATTATGCTTATATAAATGAATAGTAAGATGAGAATAAGAAAACAATAATTCACATAAACACATAAATCAGTTATTTATCGCGTGGTTGGTGCCTAACCTGGTGTCAGGGTTTTTATGCCGCCCATGGGCCTCTGAAAGCAGTCATATAAAGCTGCAGTAGCCTAATGGGTGTCACCATCGGACAGGCAAGTCATGGATCTCAAATTCGGAACTCAAAACACGCAACTCAGATTTAACGGATTATGTGCGTATTCTATGTATAATTGAATGTAGCTTTTCACATTCAATTATCACTTGCTTCGGTGAAGCTAAAACGGCATTCTTAAAAAAATATTCAGTAATGTTTTGAAAAACAAATCATAAATATCAACTGCATAATTTTCAACTTTTAAGTGCATCTCCGTTAATAAATCAAACCTGTTTAGTTTAGCCAATCTTCTTCTTAGGGTTCTTACAGACAAGCGGCACGTTGCCAATTCCTGAATAAACATTTAATTAATTTGATTAATTTAATAAGCTTGACCGACGCAGAGGACGCCTGGAAAGTGGCTTGCCTGGACACGGATCGGCCCAAGAACCCGTTTTCCCAGAGACAGTGGGATGAGCCGCTCTGCAGGTTGGTACGGAATAAACTTATTAGTACGTCAACCAATACTGCTGAGCGTGCCCGCCTGCTGGCTGTGGGTGAGTGGGTGTTGGGCCTCTGGCTTCAGGCACTACCGTCACCTAATATAGGAACCTTGTTGGGTGACACAACCTTCCGGCTCGCTACATGTTTACGTTTGGGCGCTCCTTGTGGGGCTCCACATCGCTGTCAATGTGGTGAAGCAGTCGACTGCCTCGGACACAATGGCCTTTCCTTCAGTAAGAGTGCAGGTCGGATAGCGCGGCACGCTAGCATTAATGATCTCATCCGTCGTGCTCTTGCCACCGCCGGGGTGCCAGCTGTAGTAGAACCCACTGGCTTGGCACGTGTCGATAGGAAGAGACCAGATGGTATGACCATAATGCCATGGAAGTTGGGTAGGCCTTTGGTGTGGGACGCAACTTGCGTCGACACCCTTGCGCCATCCCATCTTCCTAGCACAGTGGGCTGCGGTGGGGCGGCTGCTGCAGGTGCTGAAAACCTCAAACGGCGCAAATACAATAATTTAATTAGTAATTATGTGTTTGAGCCGTTTGGGGTTGAAACACTAGGGCCATGGGGTCCGAGTGCCCACCTAGTATTTCGAGAAATCACCAAGCGGGTGGTCGACTCTTGACGTGACCAGAGGGCGGGCCTATTTTTTGGCCAAAGAATCAGCATTGCCATCCAACGTGGCAATGCTGCCAGCCTTCTGGGCACTTTCCTGTTGACAGCGATGTGGACGATTTTTTTGACGCCCTGTAACGGTTACAGGTTGTTACTTGTACATATTTTTATTATTATTTAGAGTTATAGTTTATATAAAAGTAGTGTAATTATTTTTTAATTAATTTACTCGTTATCTATTTATTTGTAACCATTTATTTATTTGTTGTTTTAAACAGTTTTTCCGTCACTTCCCCCTCAATGTTCATTGGAAGACAGCGTCAGACAGCATCACCTGTCTGGCATGAATGCTGAAATAGACCTTTTTAGCGCAGCCGTGAGGCACACAGCACATACTATGTTTTCCTCCTTATTTTGTATCTTATTTATATTATTGTGTGTGTCGTGCTTTATTAACTGACGTCAAATAAATATTTTTTCTTTCTTTTCTTTCTTTCTTTTTTCAGATAAACTGATGGAATAACCCAATAACACTTTAACCTTATTAAAAATAACGCTAACTTTATGTTAGCATTATATTTCTATTCTATTTAAAATAGTTAAATTTTGACAAGTATATAATTTACAGGCACGTTTTATGTAATATTTGCACTTGCACGGACAGTAATTTAAAATAATATACGCTTTCACCATTTTTATGCGTTACGCTGCCATGATTACTTAAAATATTATAATGCACAAGCTACCTGAATTACACAAACATGACTTTATAAATATTCAAAAACTTCTAAGGGAACAGTTTAAATCATTATTTAGGGATAGAAAACACCGCGCCTACGCCTTGCAGAATACATAAACTCACAACTTTTTTCCATGCAGAAAACCACAGAACGCTACCTGCTACAATTCTTTTACACTTTCGCCTCGTCCACATTCATACCCGCAACCGGCGTGGGTGCATGAATACGCCGGTTGTAAGTACCATAATTATGCAGAATCAACTAACAAAATAGTATAGACACCAAAAAAACTAGTGTAGCAACAAAATTATGAACTCATTTTTGCTTTAAAAAGCTTCCTAAATATTTTTACACAAGTGAAATCTATACAGGTAAATCGTCGTCGTCGTTCGTTCTTCTCCATAGAGATCTACGCTAGGGAATGGGCAACTACAGTATTTTCTCAAGTTATTATGCCTCGTGTCTTTGACTGTAGCTTTGCTTTTTTTTGTATTTTTGACATTGGTCTAAATGAAATAAATGCTTTGAATTTTAGTTTGACTAGGCGGGTCACATTTCCAGGATGGGTCTGGACGAATGGGCTATAATCGTCACACAGTGGCCCGAAGACGATAGTCGTCACCGAGGCAGGCCAAGAAACGCTGGCGTCACGATTAAGATTCGTTCTTGATTGATTGGCCAGAGAAGGGAAATCACGAAGAGAGTTGGAAAGGAATGGGGGAGCAGTGTGACAACATAGGCTAATAAAAAAATAACAATGATTATTATAATATTCAACATTACCTACCTATTATTTTTAACTTTTTACAAAGAAACGCGTTGATGTCTTTTCTATTGCACGCTTTTGCTGAACATTAAACTTTAGTTTTAAAACAATAATGTAACACATACTTATGTTAAGAACATATTTAACATTACGCCTGTAATACCCGATAGGTCAGGCAGAATTGTACCTATAGCAGAGTCGCATTTCGCCAGTTATGTTTGAGTCCCTCGTTTTTGGGTTGCGCCATCAACTGGTCACAAATGGAGACTCCTGGCCACTGAGAACACCCTGATGGAAAAAACCAATATCACTTTGCCTGATCAGCGAGGTAATTGCGAATCACCCTAACTATTAAGTTAGGGTGAGTTTTAAAGGTAAATCTTCATTATACGTATACTCTCACACGTATACTCTCTCTCCTCTTCATTATACTTATTTCACGATCCGTAATCGGATCGTGAATGTTTTCATGGGGTTCAACTAACAAATAACATAACATAACATCACGCCTTTAATCTCCGAAAAAAGAGGGTGCGTGGGTTGTGGGTGTACCTAATAGTACACCCACATTTCGCCAGTTATGAAATATCTTTAAATAATAATTATAAATTAAAATTATTTATAAAAAAATATTTATTTTATTTTTACAATGAAAATGTAAAGTTTTAATTAAACTATATAAATAGAAATATTAATGGAATTTAACCACTAAAAATTAAGTCCCATGTAAAAGGGGTGAGTCTATTTCCATTAACCGGGAACAAATCCGGACTCCGTGCTTGCCCGACCTAGGAATCGAACGCAGGACTCCATGCTCAGCAGTCCCACTTGCGACCACTAGACGAACAAGGCAGTTAACAAATAGTAACTGGCCACTTTGTACGAGCCGTTCTATAAAAGGTTAGAGAACAATCATTGCCTTTTTTAAACTATCGAGGAAATTATTTTTTCAAAAATGTGAATTTGAAATTTCATTAACCTATACCTAACCATTCGTCGAAACGACGAGTAGTTTGGTGATAACTTCAAAACACGGTTGCCTCCCCAAAGAGCGTAGCAAGCACAGAGTTGACTAGGGGCAACACGGTTATTGGCACGCGCGTTAAAAAGAGACAATGAATTTTCTATTGCGTATTCGTCGATTCGACGAAGGTTACGTGGATAGGGTTAAAAGTTTTTCGAACTATGACATAAACTGGGTTACTAAATTGGGTGCTGGAAATCGAACCCAGACAGTTTTTATAGCAGAGCAAAAACCGCGAAATGCGCGTCTACTAAAATATCTAAAATTTTCAAGTCAAGCATTCCAATTTATGTGTATGAATTGGCGAAATATCGACTGAAATATTTTATGTAACAAAAACGATAGCTGAAAAACGGAATATTCATAAGTTTGGGTGTAAAACCAATGTATGAATCATTACTCGCTTTGGTAACTACCGATTACTAAATGAATTGTTTACATGATTCAAAACACACAGAGGTAATTTCAGATATTTAGTGATCGATACGTTTTGTGCGTATTAGTTACGGGTGAAAAGTAACCCCGCTTTAATAATATTTTTGCCAAAACCTTGTCGTGTCAAGTTGATTGTTCTGCACGAATATAGGTTCTTGTTTTTACATGGGTAAAGCCACCTGGGGTTCTTTTAAGGCAATATCATCTCCATTATCTTCCGGCCAATTTCCCATGTTATAATCTGTTTTCTTGGTCTCCCTCTACCTCTCCATGTACCCGTTGGACAATCTAGAACACGCGAAACAAGCGACGCGCGACGGCTTGCCCTTGGACACTATAGTGTCCAAAAATCAGTTCCAAAAATAAATGTATATATTTTAATGAAGTGGTAATAAATAGCTAGCTACTACATTATTACTTCTGTACAGAAGTCTGGGCAATATAATCCAATCCTGAAGTTTTTCCTTGAAAGGGTCTGTTACAAAGAAAAAAAAACGTAAAATTACTAGGTTTACTCGTTGAAGTTTTGTTTTCCGTTCGTTGCTTGATTTAACAATTACTTGTTACAAATAGTTCGTTTTCTCTACTTTAATTATAAAATAGTGAATTTCTTCTGCCTAGCCTTTTCCCAACTATATTTGGGGTCGGCTTCCAGCCTACAGCAGCAGAATACCATTATTTTACATGGAACGACTGCCTATCTGGTATCCACAACCCAGTTAGTACTGGGTAACACGATACCCTTTGGTAAGACACTGGTTATCATTGACCGGTCCTGTGCGACTCGCATCCAGCGGATTCCCGCAGCCTTCACCAGGTCGTCGTCTTCCGGTTCGTGGTCGCCATTCCAGAACTTTTCGGCAACATCGGCCATCCGTTCTGCGAGCAATGTGCCCTGCCCACTGCCACTTAAGTTTGGCAATTCTTCGGGCTACGTCGGTAACCTTGGTTCTCTTACCGATGTCTTCATTCCTGATTCGATCACGCAAGGAAACTCCGAGCAAAGCCCTCTCCATTGCCCTTTGGGTGATTTTAAGCCTTCTGATGAGGCCCATTGTGAGCGACCACGTTTCGGTCCCGTATGTAGTCACTGGCAACACACACTGGTCCTAGACTTTCGTCTTGAGACAACGCTTGCTCTTGCTCTTTACGTTACTACAATAGAATGTATTAAACCACAACTTATAGTAATTCGACTCTGAGATAAAATCATACGACTGCAGCTTTACTTTTCTTTTGAGTATCTCCGACGCGATGACTCATAGTTTCTCGGTCACCCTCGTTAAGCTGTGGTCAGACTGATAGCGATTTTATAAAAACTTAAATTAGGATCTTAGTCGCATCCCTGTGCCTGTCTATATAGAGGATATTTCTTTATTTGCTGGATGTTTTCGAAAACATGTATAGCCTTACACAGGTAGGAAGGAACATTTTCAATTAACAAGCATGCTTTTAGGCATTTTGGTAAGGTCTTTTGCCGAATAACGCTAATGGGTTTTTTTATCATTTTACACGGACAAACATCAAAAAAAATGTTTGAGCCAACGAATAATGAAGTGACCAACCCCATCTTTTTACAAGCTTTTACTTTACTTGCAATGTTTGTTTAGGTCAAATCTTGCAACTGCAGCTGAAATTTTGCACACATGTTTGGATGAATTTTGGATTACAATGCATGGTTAGCTGACGTCATTCCACATTCAGTATGGCGGTCTCTCAAAGATGGTGGACTGGTTATTTTTTATGCACCCCGCTGATGTGGGAATGATCCTCAATTAAAAGCAAACGCTTTGCTGAGAAAAATAAGAAATAAAATGACGTCACACCAATTTGGAAAGCATTTTTTTTTTTTATAACTTTATTGCTTTATATTCTTGTCATTTGAACATCTCACCCGCTACCAGTGCCACCTACTCCTCACCATCGAAACACGACCAACCATCCCTCCACACCACCTTGCTCACGCCCCGTAACGAAATAATAAAACCTGCGCCCGCGCAAATCCCGCTCCATTCCGGTCAGCGCGAGTACCGCGCCAGCAAGTACAGACTTTTTGGTACCAAAAGTGACAGGAAACTCATCAACACGTTACGACAAAGTGCCAGTGTGTTTATAGTAGAGACTTTGGCTTGTGACTTAATTTTCCAGTTCCAAGGTATTTCTGAAATTTTATAAAAAAAATCTAGGTTTTGTTGGAGTGTTCCGTGATTTTTTGTGTTTCGTGTGGTTTTGGTAAGGTTGTTAAAAAAGTAGGGAAGTTGGTAGTACTAATCAAAAAGTAATATTTTATGAAGTTCCATTATAACAACAAGACATAATATTAATATTCTCAAAAATTGGATCATGAAGATGAAAGACTGCCATGTTTTGCCAACAAATAATTTGAAATGACGATTATTAATATAACTAATACTTTTTTCTAAAATATTTTATACCTTAATTAAAATTGTACCAACACCATAATATCAAGCAAACAAACCTCCGAAATTCATAGCCTAATATTTAAACTTTTAAATTGTGTCTAAACCTTAGTGTGTAAAACAAACAGTTATCCAGTTTTATAGTAAACGGAGATGAAAATCTCGCTGTTACCGGTACTTACCTCTTACTTAGCGGTCAATGCCTCCACGGAGAAATTGCAATAAAGCTGAGCTTACACTGGATTAACTGTTATTTGATTTATTAATTGATTAATTTTAATGCTTTATTGTCTCTACATTTTACAGCAACGGTATAATTTGATAAGTGATGGATGTATACGTCAATGTTTTGATGAATGTATTTATATTTTGCTGTATCGTGAAAATTTGCCTAACATTTTTGTTTTTTTTTTCATTTTTACATTTGGGTCTTAAACATTATAATTATTTATTTACATGAAACATAAAAAAATCTGGACAATCTCCTTTATTTTTTATATATATATATATATATATATATATATATATATATATATATATTTATATTAAGGTATCTTTAAAGCAACGCACCGGAGGAGTTAGATGGGGGAGACCTTTACCCAGCAGTGGGACAGAATAGGCTGATTGAAATAAAAAAAAAATAACAATTCGTCTAACTAAAGAATTGGGCTGAAAAAAAGCCCGAGAGAAAGAAAAATGTTAAAAAGGAAGTTAAGCCTACCCAGTACTAACTGGGTTGTGGAGGTCAGATAGGCAGTCGCTCCATGTAAAATAATGGTACTCAGCTGCATCTGGTTAGATTGGAAGCCGACTCCAACATAGTTGGGAAAAGGCTAGGCAGATGATGATAAAAACAAATTGTAATGTGTTAAAACATTTATACAGAGATACAGGTATGCTCCAATTAAATAAAACAATTGGAGCATACCATATGAACCAAGCTTTAGAACTGCAGTGAGAAATGAAATGCACAAGATATTATTGACTTTCTCAAATGTACACACAATACATACATTACATAAATACATACCAATCAAACATGTTACAAATGTAAATAGGTTTGTCTTTGTGTAGCTATCACGCTAGATTGCTGCAGCGTGAGCAGAGTTCCAGGCATTCATTTACTCTCGCCGTCCTTCCGTCTCATGACGACAGGCGGTGTTGACGGCGCGTTCGTGTTCCACGCGCGCCTCAAAGAGAGTCAACAAGGGCCGAAGCCTGCCGGGGCTTCGGGGCTATTCGAAAGAGATACCGTGGCCCCGGAACACAAAGGGTGATGAAGGAACATGGATGGGTTTTAGTCAGTAAAAGTCTGACACTCCCTCCTGCTCCGCCCAGAGCGGGAGGAGTCATTTGATGATTTCCCATCCGAAAAAAAAAAAGGCATTCATTTACTGTTAAAGAAAAGGAGCACATTGTCTTCCCGTATTTCATATTAATCCAACTATATGAATCAGCTGTCCTAGTCTTTTTCTTCAACTTTGCTCCATATCTTAAACATCATCTGTCTAGCCATGTCTCAACTAAGTTGGGGTCGGCTTTCATTCTAACCGGATGCAACTGGATAAAACCAGTATTTTACATGGAGCGACTGCCTATCTGACCTCCACAACCCTGGTTGTCAGACTTTCGAGCCACTGACTATCTGTAAAAACTGTCAATGATCTACAATAATTGACAGCCGAGACCAACGGCTTAACATCCTTTCTGAGACGCGTAGGATACTTGGTATGTAATGGTTGGTCACTATTCAACTGGCCAACCTAAGCAAGCGTGGCTTAACCTGAAGGTCAACTAGAGCAACTGTTATTATTTAGCTCTACATCTTATGTGAGTTAAAAACGTAAACATACAAACGTCTATCGGCTTGAGTGTCTTCATCATCAGCCTATTAATGTTCCCACTGCTGGGACACAGGCCTCCTCTCTAAGAGAGGGAATGGGCTATAATCTACCACGCGGGCCCAGTGCGGATTGGTAGATGTCACATGTCGATTTTTTTGGTTCTAAGACATGCCGGTTTCCTCACGATGTTTTCCTTCACCGTTTTGAGAGCAGTGGTAATGAAATAAATTACACAAAGTAATGCGCCTGCCTGGGTTCGAACCCATGACTTACTACCCATGACTTACTGTTCGTAAGTCGGGGCCACCACCACTGGACCACCGCTGCTCTCTTGAGTGTCTTAAGTCATTGTAATTTTTGCAAATCTTCAAACAGCATTCAATAATTTTCAATTGAATTCCTAGGCGATAAGGTTGCTTATTACATTATACATTTCACCCAGAGAAAGGTAAATAAGACCATGCTTACTGCGTTCTGTAGTGAGCAATAAAACATTGTTTTGGATCCGTTCGTAACTACAGTGGACATAAAATAAAAACGAAGCTGCCGATAATTTTACTGCCGAGGTCGGTCAGGGGAGGGGTGACCATCTGTGCCCTGGAAAGGACATTAAGCCAGAAGTCCGGAATTCTGACAACCAGTGGTTCCATGGGGTACTGTGTTACCTAGAAACTGAAAAAAATATGGAGGTAAAACAGGCTAAAAATACTAGTTTTCAGCCTCATTTAGTAAGACTGAAAGCCGAAACCAACATGATGGGAAAAGGCTTTACATACAGCCTTCAATATTTGTCTATGGTTAGTCTTATGGCTTTGTATCTAAAGTTATTAGGTTTTAGGTAACAGCGAACTTGACTATATCATCAGGTTGGCTATACTTAAACTGTGTAGATACTTAGATAGTTGTCTTGTTGCCTCTACTTTATTTTGACTCAGCAAACGTAAAACAAGAATTTGTGTTGTATGCTACAACAAAAAACCCAACTACTGAAAAATCACGCTCTAGTTAAATTCGGGGTTTAGAAGGTAAAATGGACTCCTCTTATTGTTGAATTCGGTTAAAATGTAGCCTATGTTACCCGAGCTATAATAACGAATCGATTGACACCTTTTTCATCAAAATCGGATAAATAATTTAGGCGTATGGCGTCAGGAATATGCGTAAACACAAATATACATACGAGTACATACATAGACTGCTAAAATCATAACCCTTCCTTTTGGCTTAGCCTTAGTCGGGTAATAAGAAAAATAAGACAATGATTACAGTGTTCTAGAAGTGTTAATGTAATTGAACAAAAGAAGGCTACAAGATTACTATCGTACTGTATTAACATTCCTTCACGCTCATAAATATATTATTTCGGAAGAGTGTATTAAAGTGAGTGGAAAATGAAGCAATGTTTTGAGACATGGAAGGTTCTACATTTTTCTTTTAATTTCTGTAATCAACAGTTTAGCCTACGTCCAAGTTGAACCACAAAATTCTCCGACGTTTGCACCCAGTCAGTCCTGGCATAAAAAAAAAGTACCGTATATACTTTCAAAGTATATGCATTCAGTAAAAAGCTGTTATTTTGAAATTACAAACAGACGCATCAATTTTATTTATATGTATATGAAGATAGATTATAATCAAACACAGCGAGTGTTTCCATCATCCAAGCATCAAGTCATTATTATTATAATCCTATATTGTCCCACAGCAGGACAAAGGCCTCCCTACCCTTCTTCCACATTTCGCGATCTAGTGCGATCGCAGGCCAATCCTTTAAGAAAGAGTCCAGCTCATCCCGCCATCCCCTTAAATCAAGTCATAAATCAAGATATGTCACTTTACTGCATTCATGAAACCTTTGTGACTACAATCGGATATCCAGCAACACAAAAATAATAAATACAAAACTCGGCAAACAATCATAATCAAAACTCCAAGATACCGTTGCCAAAAAAAGTTTTCACCGATTAAATATTTAATAAAAAAAAACCTCTAGCACCCAACTATCACCGTTGTGGACTCGTGTAATAGCTGGGTGCTGAATCCATCAGCCAATCATCACGCTTCCAATAAAAACTAAACGAATAAAGCGAGGCGCACGTGATTTCCGTGCATCCCGCCGTTGGAATAGGTGCCATTGTTGCTTGTGGTAGGGTTGTCACTGGAAATGGAGTTGAAGCTGTCAGAGAGAACTTATTCGAAGTTGGGAATTATTGATCACAGGAATAATAATCTGCAAACAAGAGATCACAGTAATATTATAAAGGCGAAAATTTGTATGTGTGTTTGCTTTTGTTTACTTTTTATCCCGGTAGTATGTTCCCGTGGGACAATTATCGAATTCCACGCGGGTGTGACCGCGGGCATAAGCTAGTAATCGATATCAGTAGTAGTTACCTCATTATTTTGGATGCCTATATCTTGATATGATAACAATCAACTTCATTATTCACAGTTTACCTAAATAATATATAAACAAAATATTTTATAAAATTAAAATTATTATTATTATTATTTATTAAATAAAGGCCAACATGGACCAATTCACACATTACAAAAAGAATTAAATAACACAGAAATTAAAACACAATACAATACAAAAACCATTATCAGAAAAATCAATACAATTAAATGTCATCATACAATTAAAATTAAATACAATTAAAACAATATTTCCACATTGGCCTTTACATGTACCATGTCACAGTGATACATGTACTGGCAGTCAAACCGCTGGGCGAAGGCGCTCAGGATACTATTCGGGCTGACCCGCACCCTGCGCACCAGGGATGTGCACCGCCTGCGCATGGTTGTATAAAAACAATCCACACGCGCCTCGGCGAACATCCCCGAAGCGCTACAGAAACGAGGCAGCCCCAACAGCACCCTGAATGCATTATTGTATTGGACGCGTAGAGCGCTGTACTGCTTTTGCGTATAATCCACCCACAGACTGCTCGTGTAGAAGGACGTACAAAATGCCCTGAATAGGGTGATCTTGACGTCTCTTGAACAACGAGCAAATCTGCGAGCTATCATATTCGCACGAACAGACAACGCTCTACGCTCCCTTTCTATGTCATTATCGTCTTTCAGATCCGGGGTTAGACAGTGCCCAAGGTATTTAAACTTTTCTACCCTACGAAGGGGGTAGCCATTCAGCCTAACTTTAGGTGTTTGACTTAGGGACCTTCCCCGAGCCTGAAAGACCATCCACTCACTTTTATTGATGTTGTACATCAACCCGTGTTGCCCAGCATATTTTTCGCAAATTCCAAGCAGCTGTGACAGTCCACCTACAGAAGCACTCAGCAGCACCATGTCGTCCGCGTAGCTAATATTATTAAGGCAGACTCCATCAATATGGCAGCCGACATGAGTGCTGCTAAGCTCCTCTACAAGCGCGTTCACATACAAGTTGAAAAGTTTTGGCGATGTCAGCCCCCCCTGCCTCACGCCGCACTCCAACCTGTATGGTGTCGAATACGCCCCCGACCACCGAACAACGTT
Source organism: Xestia rhomboidea (assembly GCA_963853795.1). Lineage (NCBI taxonomy): Eukaryota > Metazoa > Arthropoda > Insecta > Lepidoptera > Noctuidae > Xestia > Xestia rhomboidea. Next base: position 12,521,845 of record OY970776.1, read on the forward strand.
GATCTGGTTCCCATACCAATATTTAAAAGTGCGGATTAGTTCCTCGGGCATTGTTGTTTGCTGTAGTTTTTGCCATAGAATATCGTAAGAAACCAGATCAAACGCTTTCGATAAATCAAGAAAACATCCAAAAATGGCCGTATTTTTATCCGTGTAGTACTTGACAGTTTGCTTCAAACACAGTATAGCTGTTTCAGTTGAGAGACCTGACTTGAAACCAAATTGGTTGTCGTGTATCTGTAGATGTTTATCAAGCTGTGTGTTCAGTAAACTGTCAAGCACCTTAGCGACAATAGTTGCCAACGAAATCGGTCGATAATTACATTTGTCACCAATGTCACCAGTTTTGTTTTTGACAATTGGCACCACCACCGTCCTCATCATCGGCGCAGGTAAGTATGAGTGTCCTACACACAGGGAGTAGAACAACGCCAGCACTCTTGGCATATGATATCCCGCGTACCTAAGATGCTCAATGCTCAGGTCGTCATGGCCCGGAGACTTGCCCCGTGACATAGATCTAATGGCCTGCCGTACGTCCTTGGCCGTAAACCGGACGCTGACTTCCCGACCACAACAACCATCATCGCTTGTGAACTGTGTCGACGCCAGAGGTGACTTAACGGTAAAATGGTCCCTAAATAAGTCTGCTATCCCCGACGGGTTACAGGCACCATTGACACTCACAGGTAGACCTGGTTTACTATTAAGTTTGTTTGTAGACTTCCAGAAACTGCGGAAGTCGCTCCCGGAATGATGCGACGCAAGGATGTCCATTTTTATTTGGTCCGCATGATTCTGACACCAGCGTAAACGTGATTTAAAAATCTTACGAGACGTCTGCATGTCATTCCACACGCGACCCTCGGCCGGTCGGCCATACAACACCCACAACTCAAACTTTTCCCTGGCCGCCCTGTGAGCATCACTTACGTGCCTGTTCCAGCCGAGGACCGGCTTCCTGTGTCTGGGAACACGTTTTGATGAACAACTATCGCGAGCTGCCCGGCTTAATATTTGAATAATTTTATCGTACATGCTGTCAATTACCAGTCTGTGGTCCACATTATTACATACACAATCACAACATTCGGTCATTTCAATGGGAAAGTCAATTAATTTTAAATTATCATTACATAAATTACTATACATGTCACATTGCTCAGAGTTTCTGTCACCCCAGCGCACCTCGCTAAATTGCGTACATTTATTATGAAATTTAGATTTGATGCTATCTAACAAAATTTCAATCTCGAGAGGAAAATGATCGGACCACAGAACGTCTTCTTTAACTTGTACATTTACAATAGTCTCTCGAGCTGATGTAGTGACTATACAATGATCAAGCCAGCGCTTCGATCCATTTGCCTCGCTTATAAATGTACAAGTTCCAGAATCCAGCCCTAATAGCTCGATGTCCGCGCATAACCACTGTGATTCTACACAAAAACTCTGTAACTCGTCGTAAAATCGTTCATGCGGATGTGAGTTAAAATCCCCGAGTATGAACACCGATTCTATACTACTATTGTTTATGATGGCACTCACAAGACTGAGACAGTCCGTAAACTCTGTCAAATTCACATCTTTATCCGTCGGCAAAATAAAAATCATTTCAAAATCAAAAGCATTTATTTCAAGTAGGCCAGTTACAGACACTTTTGAACTGTCGAAACAAAGATTATTTTTTTTTATTATTAAATTAAATTATTTTTAAATTAAATTTATTTTTATAAATTTCAAAAATTGCAAATATCAAAAAAAAAATACATCAAAAGGAAATAAAAATAATAAAAAAAAACATATAAGTAGTTGCTTCTCCTTTTGACATAAGTCACGTTTACAATATAATCAAATAGTCTTCAGTAAAATAAACCACGAAAATCACGTAGCAACCCTAACCATACAGCCACTAGTCTACAATTGTGTTGCCAACGGTACTTACACCGTTACTGATGGATGCAATTATTTTGAAAGTCGAAGAGATTGAAAGAAATCATCTGAAAGGCATAGCTAGCGGTAACACGGCGCGTTTATAGCTCTTTGTCTATTATTGTACACATAGCCAAAATAAAAATAAACAAGAAGGTTTTTAGTAATCATTATGGTTTACCGATGCTCTTATCAAGTTGTGACCCAAATGGTTTTTAAATTTCCACATATACATAATATTAGTAGCTGTTGCACGCAACCTTCATTCGGTTGAAATTATTTTTAAAAGACTATTATTCCCGTTTTTGCAACATTTTGACGACCCGAATGGCGCAGCGGTAGTGAGGCTGCCTTACGTTTTTATTGTCCTGGGTTCGAATCCCGGTAGGAGAAAATGTTTGTGGGATGAGCATGGATATTTATGTACATGTATAATAAGTATGTATTTACAAACAAAAAGTATCTATGTAGTATATCAACTATCTGGTGTCCAAGACACAAGCCTCTTTGCTTAGTATGGCACTAGATGGCGCTGTGTGTAATGTCCAGCGATATTTATATTTATTAATTTTTCATTAACGCTCTGCTTTTTAGTCGTAGCGTGATGATATGTAGCCTGTAGCTTTCCTCGATAAATGGGCTATCGAACACTAAAATATTTTTTAATTCAAAACAGTAGTTCCTAAGATTTGCCGTTAGCGCGTTCTACCAAACAAATTCTTCAGCTTTATAATATTTGTATTAGATTCCCTAGCTTCTTCGTTTTTTTCCATCTAAAACGTGTGTATTCACTAAATTCCATTAATTAAACAGTTAGTAAAATCTACAGCCAGTTAATCAATTAAGATAAATAACTATGATAGTAAAAGTTCAGTAAACTTTACAAAAGTCTGCAATTTATTGCCAAGTTCGATTTAAACGGTATTAGCTATGCTCCATTATGATGATTCAAATCAATTCTGATTTAGATAATATTGGCTTTTCTGTAAATTTACAGATGAGGACAGAAGATGTGTGTTTTTAATTAAACACGATCTTCGTGTTCTTTTAACAAAAATTGCTGATTCAATCTCAAATTCGGTTGTTTTCAAGCAAATTGTCAGTTTCAGTTTAAATCTAATTCTGGTATTTTTAAACAGTAATTTTTTTGCTTACCAATAAATATTATTTATTATGTAGAATCTTTTGAAAATTTGCTGATCAATCACTCCTCAATACCTACTCCTCATTCTTTAAGTGGTCCCTCAAAAGATCATAACTACGTTACATAATTGGCCTATATTATCGTTGTTTGGTGCGGTACTTTTTTAGGAGCTGATGCAATTATACATTCAAACGTGCTTATAACTTTCTACCACTAGATATGCCATGGGCGTAATATTTTGTCACAGTAAAAATATGTCATAATAATTTTAACTGAAATTATGTACAGCGCCATCTATTTTTAATATCTAGAAAGGCAACCATCTACATCTCTCGAGACTCGAGAGTGTTCCTCTCTTCTTTGAACTTAGTTTAAATTATGTTAGATAGATGGCGTTGTCACCAAAATTTTATTTGGCGAAATAAAATGCGCTTTTTATTCATTAATTAGGGTTGCATGTCAGTATGTGCATGGTAATTACCAATTACGAAGAAGAAACAGAGCGGCACATCGTGACCACACGAGACGCGAGGGCATTGCTCAACCAAACGGTGAAAGTTTGTTAAAAACTCATTAAATTGCTTTTTTCGTTACATGAAAACCGTTACGGTACATATAACGCTGTTACAGAACACTTTAAGATCTTTTTTATAAAGTAAAAGTCACACTTTACCTATTTTGTTTTCACGAAAACGCGTTTAGAATTTTTTGCGTTGTGGTGTTGAATTTCGTTTGCGGTTTTGTTGTATTATTCTGGATTTCTTTTTTATGAGGCTGTGGTTGCTTTTTATGAGAAACTGTACCTACATAGGCGTTTTGGTCCATCTAGTCATTGATGTCTGCGGTTGCTCTCTCAGAACCCAATATCTTAAGCACTTGGAGATAGATTTTAAATTATTTCATAGATTTAAATTATTTCATAGTTTTTAAATTATTTCATAGATTTAAATTATTTCATAGATTTTAAATTATTTCATAGATTTTCAATTATTTCAACACTAGCTTTTGCTCGCGGCTTCGCTTCCGTTATTTACGGAAATCCCACCGGAAAGTGTCAAATGTAGCTTAAGACACTCGGGGATAATTTAACTTCCCGTTAGTAAAAGAATTTTCGGAATCGGATCAGTAGTTCCGAAATATTATACTAATATTATAAAGAGGTAAAATTTGTTTGTATGTAGGGGACATACAAACAAATTTTACCTCTTTTTAATATTAGTATAAGTAGATAACAACAAAAGGGATGTATCTTTCAAATAGTGTCCTTTTGTTTCAATCCTAAAATCTTAATCTAAAAAAATAGAAGAAGAAAATCTTCTGTATCTACATGTTCTAAAACGAGACTTGAGCGTGAATATCGATGAATATCGACGCATTTAAAAACATTAAGTAAGATCAGAATGAGCAAGAACAGCCAAAGAGAATCAGCCAAATCAGTTCATACCATCACAAAAAAGTTCCCATCATTGTACATATTCCTCTCATCATCCTATTTCTATAGGGTGACTGGTAATTAGTGACCGATACCTAAACACGTGAACTCATGGTAACAAACAACTTTTTTTATGGGACCAAACCTGAAATCGCGAAAAAATAATCAGCTGTTCATTTTGACCAGAAAGGCGAACATAAATTACAGAACAGCAGATTTCTTTTCGCGATTTTAGGCTACCAGTCCCCCAGTATATAGGTATACTATTCTAAATGAGAAAGTTTCTCAATCACGCCAGAACGGCTGAACGGATCTGGATGAAATTTGCCACAAATATAGCTTTTCCATATTTTAGTCTGGAATAGCATATACGATACTTTTTTTCTCAGACATACACCTCGAAATTTCCGCTCCGTATCAGAAGGATAATCTAGTAAAATGCCCTTGTGGGGTGAACGGCCTTAAGAGTCCGTGCAGAATATTCACTCGCTAGAGTTTAGGCAAATTCGTGGCGATCCTATGTTTGTGTGCATTGTTCATGCAGATATACGCACACACGGGTGAAGTTCGAGCGTAGTGATCGCTTAAACAGTTTTGATCCTGTAGACGATTTTATTCTAAGATACATACCTAATTATAAAGTCAGTACGGTTAGAAATAAAAGTCTGGAATGTGTGTGTACAGTACATTTATCACAATCAAAATAAAAATGGTTTAATTTTGTATTAGAAGAATTCAGACACATTAACATTTTACAAAACGACAAATAAAAAAATGCGCGAGAGGGTTCCGTACAAACTTTTTAAAGGACAAACTTAATTTTGCAGTTCAATCCCCAGTAACGGATATTGCACCAACCGCAAATAATAAGTTAGCTAGCTAGTTAGTTCATACATTTCACTAATTAGCCAGGCAATCGTCCTTGCTAATTACAACATGCTGACTAAACTTAGACCTTGTACACAACTAAGTAGTGGCACGGCCATGTGACCATATTAACAGACTCATAGCTCATTGTATTGTGAAATTATGTCGATGACACCACGTGCTTAGCTTGTGAGGTAGATTATTGGGATAAGCTTAGTTTTCTCGTGCCTATAACAGCTGCACGGATCGATCTTCAAGGATGGGTGACCCTTCATTAAATTTTCGAGTTCATTCCGTGCCTCAGAAAGCATACTCGGCTGTCACTTGTAGTTCTTTGTCGTTACGGGTAGAAGAACCAGGCAGATGACGATAGTCACCGTATAATAGGATAGGATAAAGAATATTAATAGTTAGGTAAACCCCAAACGAAATTCTAAAGTGTAAAGTTTTAGGAAACAGGGTGAAGTCGTCTCATCATTAAAATCCAAATCTAGGAATAAACCAAACCTGTTTCTTGCATAACGTGTTTTCGGCGCAAAATTAGCTCATGTTTAAAAAACGTACTCCCTATTAAAGTTGCGGAATTTACAAACGCATTGCGGAAAGTAACTTTGCCTATAGCCTATAGATACGTTTTGTAATCCACATAGATGACGGGGATCACGGGGTTTATCAGATTCCCATAAACTAAAACCACTGATTGTATCTCCTCGTTTCATCTGGCTGGGTTACGGAGACACGTAAAAATCTCTACAATCGCCCCAGCAGACTTGCGGAAAGCACTTTACCGTGAGCAAAAAATCTAGAAGACCTTCAAAATCAGAGTTCGTAATTTTCCATATGCTACCCATTGAGAACCCGAACACTAGAATATTAGCACGTCATAGAAATGCGTCATTCAGTGAACCACGAACAACACTTCTATCAATTTTAATTAAAAAATATTCTCCAAGTCAGGATTGACAACGTAATTTATGATATCTGCACGTGTTTTATATGAACTACAACAACAACTATTTGGTTTTATGTTGAGCGGCAGGTTCTAAAATTAGACCCCGTGAATATGTAACGTGTATGGATAATATATATGTACTTTGTAAGCTAGGTGATGAGTTTCAGAAAACAAAGTATAATTTAAATCTTGCTATCTTTCAAATGAAATAACACCTCACAATTTAGGGCACAACTTATGAAAGAAAACATATTTATTTATTTGGCACAATATTTCAAGTGCACACAACCAAAAATAAACTTAAATCTAAACAGAAAATAATCACCTATGTATTGGCACTTGGGTTTTTGAGAGAAATCTCATCATCATCATCATCATCAGCCTATTAATGTTCCCACTGCTGGGACACAGGCCTCCTCTCTATGAAAGGGAATGGGCTATAATCTACCACGCGGGCCCAGTGCGGATTGGTAGATGTCACATGTCTTCGAATGTTTTGGTTCTAGGACATGCCGGTTTCCTCACGATGTTTTCCTTCACCGTTTTGAGAGCAGCGGTGATGAAATAAATTACACAAAGTAATGCGCCTGGCTGGGTTCGAACCCACGACTTACTGTTCGTAAGTCGGAGTCGCCACCACTGGGCCACCGCTGCTCGAGAGAAATCTAATGATAACTTTAACCTTCGAAATCTATCCAGCCATTTGGAAGACACGAGGTTAAAAAGAAATTTACAAAGAAACAAACTTACGTCGTGAAAAAAGACATATTATTATGTGTCTCACGGCTGCGCCAAATAAGCTCAATTCAGCAAACTGAGCAGCTACATAGTTCCCGAGCTGGTTTTGAATGTTTGGTTCCTGCGGGACTTTCTGTCGTCACCACTGTTGATTCTGACTTTCAGGAGTTGCAGTGGTTTGGGAATAGAGGCAGGCTTGTCCCAAAAAATCTTGCTAATATGGTTATTGGTTATGTTTTAAAGGGTGCAATGCACTTGTTCTTCCCGTCTTGCGTTAATTTTTTTGTTCTGGACCATACCTTGGAACCTTCTAGTTACGGAGATATTGGAGGTCGAAGTTTCAACTTTTTCCCAATTTTTTTTTCAAATACTAGTTTTTAAGGTCATAGCTTTACTTGAAATACCTGCATAACCCGTTTACTATTAAATGCTTCCAGTTGTACAATGTTTTGAGTGTATTACATTGAGTTTACCGTAAAACGTGATTTTACACCCGAAAAAAAAGTCGTTTCCTGGCAATAATTTTTGCGTAGAGTTACAGTTTGATGTACAGAATGCTTGGTTGACGGCTTCGTGAAGGGTCCGTTTACACCCTGTGTTATAAAATTGAGGATAAACCAACGAGCTTAGCTCTAGAACTCAAGATTATTGTACTAAAAAATAATGTTAATTTAAACTGGCCCCATCGTTTATATTTTCATTAAACTCATTGTAGTTTTAAGACTAGATTTTGAACCTGGACTAATATTGAACTTTATCATCTCCAGGACCAGTCGAAGCAGCCAAGATGACGCTCGAACAGCCAGCAGGAGAGATGTGGCAGAAGATCCGCGAGGAGTTAAATGAGAAGGCAGACACCAAGGAAGCCGACCTGGCCCACATCAAGGAGTGGCTGAAGAAGGAACCCCATCTACCTGATGAGTTTGGTAAGCCACGCTTCGCTCACATCGCATCGGATCGGAAAGGATGTGAATGGATGCGGCGACAGTCGATCGTGTCTGGCAGGATTTCGACTCCGTTTCATTCCTACCGTGCCGGATACGACGACAGGCGAACGGAGCCGATCGCGCGTCGCACCATACTTTCGGCTACGATCGCGTGTTGCGGAAAGCGCCCGCGGTCAAGTTTCTGTGCGCGGCCTGGTAATATAGACTTTAAACACGATTTAATATCATTAAAAGATTGTAAAATCCGTTCCGAACCGATGCGATGCGAGCCGTTTGGTAGAAAGCATCCTTTAGTCTTCAACCAGAATTGAATGTACACTCGTGATTGCTACAAACCCTTCCTGATGATTCAATTCACACACACACACACACACATACACACACACATACACACAACACACGCAAAAACTCTCAAACTCAAAACAGGCTTCTTTAAAACACTTAAAAGTGGTTTATAGAAGCCTGTATTTATTTTGTTGTTGTTATCGTGGTCTTTTTATCTTTGTTAATCTTATTGCATAAGATTCTGTAATGTCTCGTTTTGGGAAAGAGCATTGGCTCTAGTAACACAGGTATGTCACCTAACACAGGAGTCAAGAACTTCACACAATTTTGTCATCACTTTCTTGTGTAATAAAGATGATCGATTAGTTATTTGAATGTTTTAGCAGTGTGTACTTTCTCAATCCGATTATAACTCTAAATTTAAATTTGTGTGGAATACAACCACAAAAAAATCTGACTACTGAAAAATCACGCTCTAATTAAATTCGGGATTTACAAGGTAAAATCGACTCCTACTATTGTTAAAGTCGGTTAAAATGTGTCCTATATTACCCTAGCTATAACAACAAATTGACACCTTGTTCATCAAAATCGGATGAATAGTTTAGAAGCTGTGGTGGAACATACCTGCATACGTAGACTGCTAAAATCGTAACCCTTCCTTTTGGCTTTGCCGTAGTCGGGTAAAAATACAAACAAACGGCATCCAGCAGTGTTGATGACCTGTCAAACTGGATTAGCTTGTTTCCAATAAAAGTTCCTATCCAAATCATAGTCACACTCATAATTATTATCTTCCTTTATCGTGTGGTTAGTGCCTAACCTGGTGTCAGAGTTTTAAGCCGCCCATGGGCCTCTGACTTGGCTTAACATGCCGTTGAGAAATAATATCTCTCAGGCATGCTGGTTTCCTCACGATGTTTTTCCTTCACCGAACCAAGTGATTATTATACAATACGCACATGAATCCGAAAAATCAGAGGTGCGTGCCTTGGGTTCGAACTCGAGACCTATGACTTGACTTAATCCAGGTTATAAACTATCTGTCTGCTAAATTTCATCCAAATCCGATCAGTAGTTTTTGCGCGGAATATATTGAATACGTGTTTTTTGTTTTATCAAATTAATAAAAATGTACGAAGATAAAACGTGTCAAAGATCATGAGAGCTTGTGACGTCACATTTGAGTACAAAATGTACTCAACTGTGACGTCTTAATTTTTTACTTACGTGAAAAAAAAATGTCTCCTATTTTTTTTGGAAATCTATCTGACGGACTAATTAGATTTTTTGTCATCTACCCTATATATAGAGCTGTCATCTCAACCATATTCGTTTTATGGAATATGTTAAGAGTAGCAGTAGTAGTTGGTGTATTCCCGTTGACCCCACAGCCCGTGGCCCCACTGGTGGGACCAGCGTTGTAGTAGAAATGTGACAGCTGTGTTATTTCATCACATCACACTCCCCTGATATTATACTTTCATAATATCAAGGATATCTTACTCTTCTATACGAGAAGGCTCGGGATAAGAGCACATAGAAGGAAATGGGGGAGGCTTTTGCCCAACAGTGGGACAGTATAGGCTAAATAAAAAAATAAAAAATATCTAGGATAATATCTCTTAACCCCTTTTCTTAAACATCGCCTAACTTCCTTCTAACTTTTCAACAGATGACCAGCGCATCATGACCTTCCTCCGTGGTTGCAAGTTCTCCCTGGAGAAGACCAAGCGTAAGCTGGACATGTACTTCACCATGCGTGCTGCCGTCCCAGAGTTCTTCAACGACCGTGATGTTAACCGTCCTGAGCTGCAGGAGATTTTAAATATTGTGTGAGTATTACCATACTGCCTACCTCGTTGATTTAAGGACATTTTCAATAACTTACTGTTCGGTTTCGGTAGGTTGCTATCTCTGTCTGTTTGACATTTAGCTTACGGACGGTTAGAAACAAAACGGCACAGAAAATCTTTCTTTGATTTTTCTATGAATCAAGTGACAGGTAGGAGACGCGGATAGGATATTTCAAGCAAACTTTGTTTAAAGAAACACCGATAGCTGCGAGACGTAGCATATTAACTGACAGTTATACGTAAGTAAGATAAAAAAAACGGGCCTTAATGGCCGTAAACGCGACTGCTTAGCATGAGGTCCTGGATTCGAATCCCGGGTCGAGCAAAGTGTTATTAGCTTTTTCCATCAGAAGTTTTTCAGTAGCAGCACTATATTTAACTAAATGGAATTAATCAAAACTGAAAATCGGGACAAACATTAGAGTAAAAAATACAAATTTACAGGTATAAGCCCGCGTCTACCCTCGCGTTAATTTAGAATTTGACAAACAGTTCGGGATGTACTCTGCTTGCATTAAGAGGGCTATCACATTTTTTCTTGTATCTGAGTGTTTTAAAAGTCTAACACTCAAATACAAGAAATATTTTGATTTTGATTTAAAGCGCTCCCTAGAGAAATAATCAAACACATCAAACTGAGATTTTTGATGTGTAATAATGTCTTAGATAATATGGCCACAAAATTGTTCATTCCCATTTATTTACTGTCCTTAAAACATCCAATTTCCTTCAAAAGCCTTAACCCCGGGGTGACCACTAAGTACTCAAATGGAAACCCACAAATTATTTAATAATTTGAATAAAACGAGGATTTATAATCACCGTATGACTAACTACTGAAAACTTATAATTTGTTTCATCTTCATGCATGACGTTTAATACAAATTACGCACTAGTGAGCTTCACTGCTGCGGTTTTTTGAGAAAGAATAGTATAAGAATCATTTATTTAAAAAAGTTTGTATAAATGTATTCGATTATTGTTATTGCAGATTGAATTCGATTTCCAGTTCGTCTAGGCTCCTTTTATCTTTGCCCCGGCCAGTTTGAGTAAAGGCACAGGTCAAACTTTGTGCTATGAACACAGATTAAGTTATAATGTAGACTATTAAAGCATCATTAAAAATAATTAAAAAAAAAGTGATGAAAACTCCCTTCAATTGATTATTTTTTGACAATAACTGTGATCGCGACATCCGTCATTAGCAAACATCGTCTGCAGCAATTTTACAACCCGGTGCGAATTTTTATAATTAGCAGCTATTTTACAGAAATTGCAGTAATAAACACAATATTATGTTCACTACAGACAAGTGTGGAAAAAATGTGCAACAATGAAAAGACGTACGACTAATTATTTCATCCATGACGTAATTATACGAAATTACAAGTTTTCTAGGTTTTATGTCATGTAGGTAACTAGGTACGTACATCAAAGTGCCTTGTGGGAAATTGACGGGTTTTGCCTCGATCATAATACCATTGTAATTTTATGAAAACTAACTCGGAAGTAAAACCTGGCCAAGAGCTGACATTTTGTTTTTTTTACAGTCAAATGCCACCTCTGCCAGGCCTCACACCTGCAGGAAGGCGTGTGATTGTAATGAGAGGTTAGTAACTATAGCTATTGCATGATCGAATCAGAAATGCAGACATCCGCAAGAGAACCAAGGTAACCGAAGAATTGACAAACTTAAGTGGCAGTGGGCAGGACACATTGCTCGCAGAACGGATGGCCGATGGGGCCGAAAAGTTCTGGAGTGGCGACCGCGAACTGGAAGACGTTGCGTTGGAAGGCCTCCCACTAGGTGGACCGATGACCTGGTGAAGGTTGTGGGTATTCACTGGATGCGATTCGCACGGGACCGGTCAATGTGGTGACACTTGGGGAAGGCCTGTGTCCAGCAGTGAAATGGTGATGATTGTGATGATGAGAAACTTTAGCAATAAAAACACCATTGACAAAAAACTTGGGCATCATTCTGATAAGGCGTGAGATATTTCCCCCCTATAGCAAGATGCAAGAATCCATTGATAAAGTTTTACATATTAGTGATGTTTTACATAAATAATTAATATTGCTAATATAATTAATATTGTTTGCACAAGTTACCACATAATCAGTTCATCTTCCTGGACACTTATAAAAACTAGAACATAAACATACATACACATACATTGACATATAGAAACTTTTCAAAGGTTTTTTTAGTTATCCTGCACTGTCTCGCTCCTGAGCAAAGGCCTCGCCCCATTCCTTCCACTTCTCACAATGGTGTGCTTCTTCTCGCCAATTCATGAGGAAGCCATCCAAGACGTTCTGCCATCTCTATCGTCTAGCAGTCTCAGGGCTCCAGTCTTGTGATATTCGGCATCCGGCAGACATGGCCTGCCCAGTCCTATTTTAATCTCGCAGCGTGCGTTCTGGAGCGCAGTGTGGTGTTCCTTATCCGGTCAGTTATTTTTACATTCAGTATGCTGCGCTCCATCGCTCGTTGGCGAACCTTACGTTTGGACTTCTGGACGTTAGTCAAAGACCAACTCTGTGCACCATATGACAGGATGGGGAGAATACACGTCATATACACATGTCAAGGGTTATTCAAAAAAATCGGCTGAAATGAATACGTAGAAACTCTCTGTGCGTCGGTGTTCCTACCACCCTGTATAATACACTGACCTGCAAAAATAAGTACTACACTTTTAAAATTTAAATGTTTCCTAAACTATAAGTTAGAGACTTAAAATAAAAAAAAAAACGTTATAAAGCAATTTTTATTAGCTTTCTTTGAAACTATAGACAAAATTAAATTATTTTTCGAGTCCTTTTTGTTTCGAAAGTATATCTTGTGTACTTAAAAAGTTATTGTAATTTTGAAAGTGTGATACTTATTTTTGCAGGCCAGTTTAGTTGTAAGTGACAGCTGTCATTAACATTCTTGTTTGAGACAATCATGTATACAGGGTGTAAACCGACTCTTCACAAAGCCGTCAACCAAGCATTCTGTACAACAAACTTAATTCACTCTTTGCAAAATGGGGAGAACAAGCCTTTCGGCTTCGTTAAGAACAACAACCAACAATATTTTCTCAATCTTACCCATTCTTCTACAGGAGTCGACAAAGACATCCAGACACCCAATGTGGCAGATGCCTTCAAACTGGCTCTCATGCTGGGTGACGTCAGACTAGCAGAAGAGAAGGAGGGAGTGGCGGGAGACGTGTACGTTCTGGACGCTTCTGTGGCAACCCCGACGCACTTCGCCAAGTTCACACCGACACTTGTGAAGAAATTCCTTGTCTGTGTACAGGTTAGTAAGGATCTGAGTTACTGATAAGGATTTGTGATGACTTACTTATCAGATTGCAAAAGCAGTATTCAAAAAGAAGGTAAAAACGCTATGAAGGTTAAAGGTTAAGATGTTTGAACTCGAAAATTATATAGATTTCCACAAAAACTTACTGAAATAAAAAAGTGTAAAAAGAATTAATTAAAATTGTGGTTTAGATAATTTAAATACTTGCCCAGTATTCTATCCAAATTAAGGTAATGGTTAAATGCTGAGTTTATATAGCCTTCCTTACAAACTTACTCAAGTAAAAAAGTGTAAAAAAGAATGAATAAAAATTGTAACGGTTAATATAATTTAAATCCTTGCACAGAATTCTATACAAGTTATGGTGGGTATGGTAAAATGCTGAGTTACGTTTTCTGTTCATTGTTTAATTTTGTAATGTGTTTCTGCAGGAGGCCTACCCCGTAAAGCTGAAGGAAGTCCACGTCATCAACGTATCACCTCTTGTTGACAAGATCGTCAATTTCGTCAAACCTTTCATCAAGGACAAGATCAAAGAAAGGGTAAGATATATTCCGTTAATCAATTTTGCTTCTTATAACAACAATATTATAAAATGCATTATTGTTTAATTTTATAGACCTTAATAAATTTATGGATTAGTGGATCACAATAAAATGACATCAAAACAAAGAACAATTAGGAGGACTGGGTGCAATCTATTAATTGCTCTTTGTTATATTGTTCGATGTCATTCAATGAAATTATTATTGAGTATACAATTTAGTTAATAGCGTTTATGTATTATTTCCAGATCTTCCTGCACACCGACACCAATGATCTCTACAAATACATTCCTAAGGAAATGCTTCCTCAAGAATACGGTGGTAACGCTGGCCCCATGAATGATCTTCACAGTAAGTATTTTTATTGACAACTACATTTAAGTCTATCAACCATTAGGCAAACAGCACCAGTTCTACGTAACTTTGGATTGGATAAATAAGTTTTTCTCTACGATCCTCCTTTACCAGAGTACACTGTTTTTTATTTGGGACAAGCCCGCCACTCCAGTCCCAAACCACTAGAACTCCTGAAAGCCAGAAGCAACAGAGGTGCCCACCAGAAAAGCGCCGATACAATGAAGCTCGACTAAGTCCCAGAGAAACAATTTAACTGTTTTGGATCACATAACGAAATTAATGAGAAAAGAATGACAGAGGAGAGGAAGTATATAATTTCTACTTCCCTCCATTTCAGAAGGAGCCAGAACAAAACAAGTTCAATAGGCACAAAGGAACGGTTACAACTGGAATAAGCCCAGTTGACACTATATTTGAACTGACTACAGTCGTAGTAAGGGGACTACAGGAGCTAAACGCGAGTTTTATAATGCAAAAAAGCTTAAGATTCACTGCAATAAACAAAACCAGAAAAATACATGATATTCTTCAGGATATATGCTAGTATGATAGTGTTTTGAAAAAATAATACAACTAATTTTATTCGGCCCGCAGTGACTTACGTAACAACCACTTTGTAGTGCAAGCTGATTAGAACTTTATTCCAACAGTACTTATTTGAAACGAAGTTTGAACCACCACAAATAGAGTTGCTAATCTAGCTTCTGTAGTTGCCTTAATGTAAGAAAAGAAAAGTTATCTATTGGCAGGAACTAAAATAAATTAATGACCATATAAACACTGTTTCAGACTCCATTCTTGTATGACCAATATTGTATTCGATGATGTAACCACCAATCATTAACTTTCTTCCAGATGCGTGGGTCAAGAAGCTAGATGAATACAAAGACTGGTTCGCGGAACAGGAGAACCTCAAGGCCAACGAGGCCCTCAGACCAGGAAAGCCTACCAACTACGATGAGCTCTTCGGTATTGATGGCTCCTTCCGCCAGCTAGTTATAGACTAAGCTACTTTCTCCAGTTATTACCCCATCAAGTTTAAAAGACCTGAAGGTCTATAAGCAATCACGTTTTGGCGGCCTTTTCAACTTGATCGGGTATCAGCGTCTCTCTACTGTCGCTTGTTTCAGTTACCATTTTTACATTATAGCATGTATTGACGATATGATTGTTTCTTGCGACTGCTTGCTGAACGGCTAGTGCAATTCTTTAATCTATTTTGTTGGGGTTAAGGTATTAAATTGTTTGATTGAGTTCAGTTTGCATTCTCTTGAAGTATATGTTTTGTTTGTCAACCAAAGTTTTGCTCAATTTGTCGTATCTTTGTTATTATGACGTGTGTATAGCGTCTTTAATTTTAGGTATTTGATTATAAACATTTTCTTTAAAGCAATGTGGTTTTATTTTTTTTATTTCTTTTCCTCTTTTGTCATTTATAAGTTAACCATTAGCAGACCTATACTTAAAATGTCACTGAGCTCCTGATATTTCGACGCTGTTGCAAGCGCCATGTTCGCGGGTTAACTGGAGAATGCGGGTGGATGGAAAAAATTGTTAGGAGCAGACAAATCTGTCTACCCTCTTTCTTTGTCTTTTGCTACGTGCACTACTGGAACTCAACACTAAGATCACGCGATCATGGCGCTTGCAACAGCGTCGAAATATCGGGAGCTTAAAAACAATGAATAATCACGGAAGATATCCCGTAAGTGACATTTTAAGTATAGTTATGAACCGTGAAAGCTTAAAACAGTATTAGCAGACCTATTTGGAGAGAAAAGTTATCTATTGGCAGGAACTAAAAAAGAATATTAGGTAACGTAAGTTATGAGGGATATTATATAATTAGCTACTCAGAACTTACTTAGGTATATTCCATCATGATAATGCAGAAATATCTACAATGCGCCAAAATAAAATAAATCAACAGTTTGGAAATCTTCTAGAATGATCGTATCATAACACGAACATAATATTATGAAACCTTGGTATAATCTATGTAAAAAACTTCTATAAATAGATGCTTATGTCTAAAGTTGTTTTATTACGAATCCATTAATTGTATGCAAAACTATTTTTAGAAGCGAATGAAACTAAAAAAACTACAAAATGTATTATGGGCGTCCTTAACTATTTTGGATATACAAAAATGACTCTCGTAGTTATTAAATATTATTTAATTATTTACTATTTTTTTTATTTTTTATTTTATTTTCATTTATTGTTTTTATTGAGTTTAGATAGGTTCAGTCACACCAATATGTATACACTTTCCTAAATTTAAAAGCAATTTTCTTGAGATATAACGATTGTTACTTGAAGATAATATTTCATAAAATATGAGTTCCAAATTATGTTGATAATATTATGTTCGTAACAACATGAAGTTTGAATGAGAACAGTAGGTGAAAAACACTTTTAAAACTTATTAAGAGGGCTATCACATATTTTCCTGTATTTGAGTGTTTTAAAAGTCCAACACTCAAATACAAGAAACATTTTGATTTTTATTTAAAGCGCAACTTTTTAAAACATTTTTTAAATTTCGACCTGGTGTAAACTCCTTGCTTGAAGTTGAACCTGCATGACCTCTGTGCAGTGCTACAAATAAAAAAAAAATACTTACTGACCTTGGACTTCATGGGAAGAAAAAGGGTCGAGGGTTTTATACGGGGCATTGCGGCCAAGTTAACCTGCATATGATACTGTTTACGTGTAAGTGTGATGAAAAATACATTGTATCATTCTAAGAGCTGACATTGCTATTGACAAGCTAAAACTATCCTGTTAATAAAACCTAGACAACGACACTGAATAGTGATCACAACCGTGGAATGAAACAAACAATATAATTTTTACTCGAGGAAAATATTTACCCACTGAATAAACTCGGAAACGCAGCGATTAGTTGTAATTATGTCGTTAGGAAGATAAACTTTAAATATGTCACTTCATGTAACCAAAAGTCTCTATTTAAACAAGAATTTGTGTGGTATACTATACCACTAAAAAACCCGACTACTGAAAAATTAAATTTATGGTTTACTAGGTAAAATCGACTCCTCCTATTATCGAAGTCGGTTAAAATGTAGCGTATGTTACCCGGACCATAATAACGAATCGATTGACACCTTATTCATCAAAATCGGATGAATATAGTTTAGGCGCTACGGAGGAACATACGTAAATAGCTCGCGTTAGCTCGCCGTTGTACTATCGAGGACACTCCCGCCTGATCACCACTCAGCTAATTTTTGCTTGCACTCGCAACATAGAAACGTAGCCCCACCCAGTTGACTTTATATAGGAATAATGAATGAAGACAATACCGATCGGCCGAGCGCACTGACGACGCACGCCAAACAAGAGTTATTGTTATTATGCGCGCCAAAGTTGACGCTTTCTTAATAAGCCTAAACTTTAAAGGGGCATGGCTAGGCGCCACCGCATGACTTAAGCGATTTTTTTTTAACTGATCAGTCGGAAAAGACCACGACTGTACATAAGCTATATATTTGAATTCTGTGTATATATATTTTTTATTTTATTTTGTGTGCAATAAAGAATATGAATATATATGAATATAAATACAAACATACACACAGACTGCTAAAATCATAACCCTTCCTTTTGGCTTCGCCGTAGTCGGGTAAAAAAACGTTTCTTTTCTTTACTAACACCACGTCGGTAGGTAGACATTTTTCTACATCTGTAATTTTGTGTTTGGACCTAGAATGCTTATGCCATAATTATTCCCCACGCTTAAACATCCATGTTCTCTAAGTTTGTTTTTCATTTCATCTGTTTCTAAGATTGTTATTGCTGTTACATCTTTGTCAAGCTGTTGGATACAAACATTACGATCAAGTGACATCTCTACCAGTATTTAGGTCAACACACCGAACGGTAACGTTGCCCTACAACCGTCAGTCTTCACTACGTTCCGTTCTACTTACTAACCTCGCAATAGGACGGCCGTAACCTGTAGGCTTAGCCAAGTTGACAATCTACAATCGTTAACGCTAATAGAAAACTACCCAAATGTATAGAAATGACATCATTTCAACGTTAAGTCACGTGGTCGAAACAAACGAATAGAAACTTTTAAGTTCAGTCAAAACTGTAAGTAGGCTACGATTTATATGGGATGTAGCGATCATGATTGTAGAAACGAATACATTTCATTGTATCATCTTAACCGATGTAAACTTGTTTACGATTGTAGAAAGAGAATCGATACGAATCGTTTGTAACTTGGCTAGGCCAATTCAGTTGCATAGCTCTACTCAAGCAAGACTGTGACTATTGTCCATCCTTAATGGTTGGCGTTAATTATTGCTGGTTTTGTGACAAAGTTATACTTATAGGTACTACTACTTAGCCGCCGCCGCTGTCTGCTGCTTTGCTTTGCTACTTACTTAGCTGTGAATTTGTTTGTACGAAAAGGAATTGGCGTGACTTATTCGTAACCGGCCAGTGTAATACACGCGCGTTCGTGCAAGTTAGCACCTTCCAATTTTACCTATTTTTTGTCGTCAACTCGCTCGACCATGAAAATCTGGCGTTAAAACGTCAGATGTAAGTACAGTCAGCTACAAAAACTTCTTAAACAATGTATAAATATGTACCATTTTTTAATGTAAGTTTATGATATTTTATACGACTTCACTTTAAAAATAAATATATTTTGATTTGACTGTATCCACTATGACAAAAAAAAGGTAAAATCGGATGGTGTTAACTCGCGCGCGCGCTGTACTCACTCGCCAGTTGACGAATAAGTCGTGTTGGCGTTGCCTGCAAGTTCAGGTTTGCTCCCATCCACCCCTATGTCTCTGTCCCTTCAAAGGGTCACTTGGGGAAACAAGTGGCATCGTTTCGTTTACAACCGGCGTCGGCGTTTCAAGGGGAGGATGGCACGCATTTAGTTTCATCAACCCCCGTATTCCGTTCAAAGGCACGATGGCACGATCTTGTGTATCATTCAGTCAACTCTAAACATCGTTACTCCTTTTGAACTGATCCGAACAAAGACATTTCAAAGTGGGGCGCTCCGAGTGGGGAGCGCAATTGACGTCACTACCGGAACTTTTTTCTAAATAATTTTATACTACAGACTTCCTTTTTATAAATGGAAATAGATTTAATATTTATTTTCTACCGGAAGTCCGTAAACCAATATTAAATTTAATAATAAGTCATCTGTAATATTTGTAATAACCTAATATATAATTCATGAAAGCCTGAAAACGCCATGAAACTTTTATAATATTTATAAAAGTCTCCGATGCGAAACCACGTCTATTTAACTTTAATTTACCTACCTATTATTAAGTCTATATGCAGAAAGGAATATACTCATTGTATTCATAAAATGTTGTTTTAAATGAAGAAGTCCCGACCACCTCAACACACAAGAGCTGCTCGTACATATCAGCTCCGACACTAACAAATGTATTCGTTTACTTCTCGAATAGATTAATTATGGATGAGTAAAGTACTTAACTACACACTAGATAGTTGTCTAAGTCTGCCTGTCTCTATGAGTCCATCTACTCATTACCCAATGTAAAGTAGTCAGTGAGATAATGTTGAGTTATGATATGAGCCAGTTGCAACAAAAACAGTATACTTAATTAAAGTCGCAAATTTAAATGAAACGAGGAAAAACAAACAATTTTACTGAGCGTTTTGTACCGTTTTATATCTTTATATCCTGTAAGCATTCGTTTATTGTATTTTCTGTTTTAACTAAGATTTATAGTCTTTTTCATAAGTTAGTATGAAGTTAATCCTTGTTTCCACGTTCAATTGGATATTTCTGGATAATAATTCGAATAGTGGAGTCTCCTAAGCTAACAAGCATCCTCCTTGCTTAAAAGCTGATCTAATCTAGAGTTCATCTAAAGTTCTCACATCTACACAAATAAAATTTAATTGTCTGTTTGAAATATCAAAATAACAGCTTTTTACTGAATGCATATGAAAATAATTACGGCACATTGAACAAAACACATTTAAAAAGAATTTTGTCTGTCTGTTTGTTCCGGCTAATCTCAGAAACGGCTGGATCGATTTTGACGGGAATTATACTACCAGATAGCTGATGATATAAAGTCTAACATTTACTTTTATTTCAGGATAAGAATTAGGGTAATGTGCAAAAAAAATTAAAACCCTTGAAATCGTTTACAAAATCCGATTCAAACGGAAAATCTCCGAAACGGCAGGGCCGATTTAGTGCTGATCTCTTAAAGAGTAACTAAGGCTACTTTTGTTTGTTTCTTAAAATTAGTAACAAAATTCGATTCGAAAATAGAAGTCTTTTTTATAATTACAATTTCACGCGACCGAAGGTTGCAAGTGGAAAATAAATGTTGTTTTTTTTTCTTTGTACAAATCATCCTTAGTTTGGAAGAACTATGTAGAAGATAATTAAGGAGGTGACTGCTGAGATGGCGAGTAATAGAAAAATAGGTATGGAAGAAGGAGACCTTAAAAATTCAGGATAAGGGCAAAGCTTGACTTTACCACATTCATGGATAGATTGTGTGAGGATTTTATCTACAGTCTGTTGGTTTAGGTTTTTCGTATTGACATTACAACCATATTAAACAGTTTGGCCCTATTATGTTGCCATATTGATTGCAGCTCTTTTATTTATTTATATACTTATTGCCCCTCCTGGCCTCCTCCCGCTCTAGGCGGAGCGGAGGGCAAGGCGTGGTATCACTTTCGAAAAGTCCCGCAGCCGTACTGACTAAAACCCATCCATGTTCCTTCTCAACCCTTTGTGTTCCAGGGCGTGGCATCTCTTTCGAACAGTCCCGCAGCCCTGCAGTCCCGCAGCCCAACAGTCCCGCAGCCCAGCAGTCTCGCAGCCCAGCAGTCCCGCAGCCCAGCAGTCCCGCAGCCCAGCAGTCCCGCAGCCCTGCATTCCCGCAGCCCAGCAGTCCCGCAGCCCAGCAGTCCCGCAGCCCAGCAGTCCCGCAGCCCAGCAGTCCCGCAGCCCAGCAGTCCCGCAGCCCTGCAGTCCCGCAGCCCTGCAGTCCCGCAGCCCTGCAGTCCCGCAGCCCAGCAGTCCCGCAGCCCAACAGTCCCGCAGCCCAGAAGTCGCGCAGCCCAACAGTCCCGCAGTCCAACAGTCCCGCAGCCCAACAGTCCCGCAGCCCAACAGTCCCGCAGCCCAGCAGTCGCGCAGCCCAACAGTCCCGCAGCCCTTATTGCAGCTTTAGTGGCGTTGTTGAGATCGTTAAAAAGGGTAAAGGTGAACGAACGCTAAGGACCCTCTAGCAGGGGGTGAGGTGTTGAGCAAGTTGAGATGAGTCAGGGGCGCCGCACTTGCAGTCGGGGTTGGAGCAATCGATAACACCCCATTTCGTCAGATTATGATTGTGTACAGCCGCCTATTTGGATACGCAATCCAAATAGATCCTATCCTGATCCTAGATCAGGCAGGTCGCTACCTTTTTTTTTTTTTTTTTTTTTTTTTTTTCGGATGGGAAATCATCAAATGACTTTTCTCCCGCTCTGGGCTGAGCAGGAGGGAGTGTCAGACTTTTACTGACTAAAACCCATCCATGTTCCTTCATCGCCCTTTGTGTTCCGGGGCCACGGTATCTCTTTCGAATAGTCCCGCAGCCCCGGCAGGCTTCGGTCCTTGCGGACCCCTTCCTTATTGCTGACTCTCTTTGAGGCGCGCGTGGAACACGAACGCGCCGTCGACACGGCCTGTCGTCATGAGACGGACGGACGGCGAGCTAGCCCATAGCTCCCCGTCCACAGGCCCGCGCCTACGGTGGCCGGAAGCCACCACGTGGCCCCCGACGCCCGGGGCGTCTCCCGCGGCGGCCGGGACGTGAGGATCTCTCCCTGTCCTGTTCCGCCACCTCCTTCGCTAGCATGACTGCTTCGCAGAAGGAGGTGACGGCGTCCCATTCCGTCTCGCCCCGGACCATGGCACGAACCAGGGCCGGGAGCGAGAGGTCGCCGCCGCCGATCGCCACCTCGAGGACACGGCGGTGCTCCACCCAAGCGGGGCACACCTCCACAGTGTGCTCCACCGTGTCCTCCGGCCTATCCTCACAATGATAGCACCCGGGCGTTTCCTCCCGCCCGATTCGGTGCAGGAACTTACCGAAACATCCGTGTCCGGTAAGAACCTGCGTCAGGCGGAAGGTGAGGACGCCGTGGCGTCTCTCCAGCCACTCCTCAAAGAGGGGACTTATCGCCACTATTGTGGCGTGCCCTGCACGGGGTTGCGATAGTCGCTCTCTCCATGTCGCCATGAGATCCCGCCGGAAGTCCGTCCGCTGAGCGACAATTTGCCGCGGCAGCGGAGTTTCCCCCCGGCGTAGCGCCTCCGCGCGCCACTCGTGTAGGCGCGCGAGGACTATTGCCTCCAGATCCCATGGCGGCAATCCGGCAAGGAGGTTCGCCGCCTCGCGGGAGATCGTGCGGTACCCCCGGACCAGCCTTACGGCTACCACCTTCTGGGGCACGTTCAAGTGGTGGGCGGCACGCCGCCTCAATGAACGTGCCCACACCGGGGCCCCGTAAAGGGCCATGGACCGCACGACTCCCGCGTAGAGCCTCCGGCAGGAGGCGTTCGGCCCCCCCAGGTTGGGCAGGAGCCGCCTGAAGGCAGCCCCCGTCCGCTCCAGTCTGGGGGCCAAACGTCGGAAATGCTCCACGAAGTTCCACCGGCTGTCGAGGACAAGTCCCAGGTACTTCAGCGTCGACTCGACGCCGATGGAAACCCCTCCTGCCATCACTGAGGATCCCGGAGGTGGCGCATTCCGAGGCCCATGAAAGCACATGGCCTCGGACTTGTGCAATGCCACCTCGAGACCCAGTTGCCGGATCCTCTCAACGACTATCGCAACCCCGCGTGTCATAACTTCGGCCGCCGCCTCGTGCGACCCCCCCTGTGCGAGCACCAGCGTGTCGTCCGCATAGCAGACCACGCTGACGCCGCTAGGGAGGTCGGCGCGCAGCACCCAGTCGTACCCGATGTTCCACAAGGACGGCCCCAGAACCGATCCCTGTGGAACACCGCACGACATCTCTCGCCGGTTCCAGTCTCCGCTGCGACCGGGGTAGATGACGGCCCTATCCGTCAGGTAGTCCCCGACCACACGACGAAGGTAGGTCGGCACCCGGTGATACCGGAGTGCCTCCCTTATGCAGCTCCAGGGCATGGAGTTGAAGGCGTTGGCGATGTCGAGAGACACCGCCAAGACCACCCCACCCCTGGACACCGCATCCCTCGTCGTAAGGGCTCTCACGCGCATGATGGCGTCCACCGTAGAGCGCCCCTTGCGGAAACCATACTGGTGTTCCGCAAGGTCCGGCCCCGTCCCCGCAGGTGCTCGGCGAGGCGGTTTGCAATGACTCTTTCAAAGAGCTTGCCCACCTCGTCGAGCAACACCACGGGCCGGTAGGCGGACGGAGAGTCCGCCGGGCGCCCCAGCTTCCGGATGAGGACCAGCTTCCCCGTCTTCCAGCGAAGCGGGAACTGGCCCCTCTCCAAGCATGCGCTTAAGAACCCCTCTAGTCGGAGACCGAGAGCCTCCGAGGCCAGGACCCAGGCTTTGCCAGGCAAGCCGTCGGGTCCCGGGGCGGTATTTTTGGCACTGAGCCTGCGTACCGCCACTCTCAGTTCTACCCTGGTCACTTCCGGAGCGTCGTCGTCGTCGCTTTCGTGGTCCGCTTCCGGCACCGCAGCCGGCGGAGCCATAGGCGGGGGCGGGTGTTCCCCTCGCGAGGGGAACAGAGCGCTCACCACGTCCTCCACGAGCTGAGGCCGGAGACTCTGCGTCAGCGGGGGGGCCGGCAGGTCGCTACCTAACATTTGAATTCGACATTATCATTTCTTGCAACTGTTATAAATATTTTAGTTATAGTTTACTTAAAAGCACTAATTATACAATTGTCTTAAATAACACTGCTGCACCCAAATGTACAGTTTTGTAATACCTACTTTAAAAATAAATTATTCTTATTCTTAATCCATGACGTAGATATGGAACCAATTAAGTCTGTGACAATAAAACTCCGTGTATGACCCCAGTTCCGTATCGTCACGGTCAATTAAATGCAAAGCACACGTGTTTGCGTAACTCTTTGTTACAAATCTTAGTGATCATTGGAGTTTTTTTTAGAGACAAAAGCTTTGTTAAATATTAGTATCAGTTATAAAAACTCTAGAAAAAGATTAGTATCCGTTATAAAAACTCTGGAAAATTATATGAGTTAATTTTAAAACAAAAATAAAAGATGTAGGTACCAGGGTCTAGTTTTAAAGTAAAGGTATGTGATACTAGCTGGGCCCCAGGGTTTACCTCTAGAGATTCTCACTGAAACGGCGATTATTCGGGGTGAAAAGTACCCATCACTAAGCTGTCAAAAATTATTCCATACATCAAACTAAGTAACTCTACGCAAAAAGTTTTGGGGTGAAAATTCATGTTTTACGGTAGGACTTGTACTTATTGTAACGCACACAAAACATTGTGATTATGCATGCATTGATTAGTACGGGGGTGAGGTATTTGACGACCCGAATGGCGCAGCGGTAGTGAGGCTGCCTTACGTACTTAGGGTCCCGGGTTCGAATCCCGGTTGGAGCAAATGTTTGTGTGATGAGCATGGACATTTGTTTCCGAGTCATTAAAGTTTATATGTATAATAAGTATGTATTTACAAACAAAAAGTATCTATGTAGTATATCAACTATCTGGTGTCCACGACACAAACCTCGTTGCTTAGTGTGTCACTAGATGGCGCTATGTGTTAATGTACAGCGATATTATTTATTTATTTATTTTATTTAAAGTAAAGTAATTACAGTAAAAACTGGTGTAAAAGTTTGAACTTTGACTTCAAATATCTCCATATCTAGAAGGTTCCAAGGTATGGTACAGAACAAAAAAAAGTATCGTAATCACCGGGAAAACAAGTGCGCGTCTGCTTTTTTACACCCATTATACATAATTGTATACCTATTATACAACTATCTAAGCCATTTACATCAATATATCGCTCTGTTTCTGAGTAAAATAAAAACAAACCAACAAACACGACTTCGCATATAAAAAGCGTTATTTTTTTAGCACTTTCATGTTTTATTTTATTATTTTTGAGTTCAAATAAGAAATACATGTCAGTTTTTATATAACCAAAAAAAAACCCATAGCCGCTATATATTATGGGACAAGGAAACTAGCATTTTAAAATAATGTTTCATATTATATTCTTGACAATGAAGTTGAAAATGACAGCGTCAGTCAAGTAAAAAAAAACATCAAAGATGCAATTAGCGATTATAATTTAATGGAACTTGTTTAAAAAATCTCAGAGCCAGTGTTTTTTAATAACATTCTAAAAGTAACATGTCGCGTAGGTATAAACACAAAGCATTAATTGTCTTCGCGAAGATGCGGGTGCAAAAACGATTTCGGATTGATTTTGTTTGCACCTCAAGGGGTATCTTTGTCTAATACGATAATTGGCTAATTAGTAATAAAAAATTATAAACTCAATCCTAATCACCCAATCCGTAGATTGGACCCGATTAGGATTGAGTTTATTAATTTACATTTCAAAAGTTCTCTATAAACAAAAAAAAACTTTTTTGCAAAAAAAATAACCGCCAATGAAGCAAAAAATAAAGTCAAAAAAACAAATTAAAGTCACTGACTTCCAAAAGTGACGTTATTTTCCACTTTTTAGTGTTTATTTTTGGAAGTCGGTAATTTTTTTGGAAAATTATAGCTTTTTTGTTTTGCTTTGTTCGTTTCATTGACTTTTTTGCCACCGACCGATGCCATCAGTGAATGAACTTAAACTTTGATAGCTCATAACTTGTAAACGTGACACTTTAGAACATTTTGTTGCAAAACTTGTTTTTCGTTTTTGCCTCTCAGTCTGTTTGTTCCGG
The DNA here is from genome assembly GCA_963853795.1 of Xestia rhomboidea. NCBI lineage: Eukaryota > Metazoa > Arthropoda > Insecta > Lepidoptera > Noctuidae > Xestia > Xestia rhomboidea. Next base: position 12,548,157 of record OY970776.1, read on the forward strand.
CTAATTTTCAAATCGGCTTGACTGATTTAGACGGGACTTTTACTGGCAAATAGCTGATGTTATAAGGAATAACATTTATGGACTTGTAAGGATAAGGGTTCTGTGCAAAAGAATAAAAACCCATGAAATTGTTAACAAAAATTCGATTCAACTATGGAAGTATTATAAATTACAATATTATAAAAATATTGCAATATTATTGTGGGAAATCAAACACTTTGAAACCACTTGAACTGTTTTATTTTAATTTATCTCGTCTTTACAAAAATCTTTACGTCTTTACGTCTTCCGTCAAAATCTACACTCCCCATTCGTCCCCTTTCTCCCTCACACATCCTCGCTCTCCCTCACTCAATCTGTCATCCCCACATTATATAAGTGTTACTTTTTGGAAAGCTTTCTGTTGATCTATGTAGAATTCAATGGTCCTAGCTTCGATTCGCTCAAAATCACCATCGACTCTTTACAACAAATTACAAATATTACGTAAAACCCGATTACTTACAGTCAAACTATTTAATTGTTCCGTGTGAACCGACTCATTGCATCATATCCTTCGCGGTCCGAACCAAATCGGGTTAAGTAAAAAAACTTGCTATAACAGTTTGACTTCGGTAAAGATCCCCAAAGCCGCCAAATATCCCGTAGGTGACATTTTAAGTTTAGTTTTGGACCGTGAAAGCTTAAAACAGAGTTTGACTTCGTTCAAGGATTCCGTCCTGTATCTTTGGATGATCTGCCACTCCGTGATAAATAACTGGTATACAGCTGCATCCAGGTAGACTGTAAACAGGATGCTCCTGGATGCATCTGACCTCATCACAGTCGTTAGGTACTAAACCTTCACGACACGGTTGGCGCAGTGGCTGGGCGATTGACTGCTGCGCTGCGTTTCGCGGGTTTGATCCCCGCACGGAACAAATATTTGAATGGCCTACAAATAGTAGTTCCGGGTCTGCTAGTTTGTGTATTTGAGTTTAAATATTTGTAAATGCGCCCACGATTCAGGAGAAATTTTTAGTGTAACGTTTTTTTTTTAAAAAAAAAAGCTCGATAGTGAATGACGATCTTACGAGGAATCGAAAACAAGTTAAATATAGTTGCCGACTACTAGAACCGGTTTGCCTGAGTAAACCCCTGTTCTACCTAGAGTCTAGACTAAAAAACCCGGCCTGGCCCGGCCAAGTGCGAGTTTGATCGCCCACCGAGGGTTTTTATTTATTTAAGGCAAAACAGACAGTAGCACAATAAGAATCATATATCATATCACAATTACACAATTATGATACGGTGATTATTATTTGTTTTTTTTTGTTTTTTTTTTTGATTATGATATAATTGTGATTTTACAATTATGCTACCCACAACGTTCTCAACAGATTAAATTTTAAAGTATTTAAAACTAGCTAGTAACAAGACAAATACAATACATAATATACAACGGTCATTGTCCTGGAACTAAATCTAGATTTTTAATTGTATGTGATTATACATTTAAAAGAAAAATTAAATTTGTGTGCGTATTTAACATTACGTTATTAAATATTTTATTAGACAGTAATTCGCTGGTCCTTTAAGGTTGCTTGGATTTGCTTCCTAAATTCATTTTTACTTAGAAAAAGAATGTCGATTGAATAATGATTGCCGCAATCATGCGGAAGCGATGCGCTTCCATGATGGCACGCTTGCGCTCCTCCTGCAATGGCATCCTGAATGTGTTTGCAGACCGGTGGGACTCTCCCCTTTTACGAAGGTGGGTAAGTGTTCAGACACACCTAACCAAATAAACTGGTGTACCATTGAACGAACAGTTCATTTTGCACACTAGTTGTTTATTATTGTAAATTTAATTTAATACTGATATTAGGCTAAGTTATACTACTACTAACAATATATGGATATAATTCTGAAATAAAATATTTGAATTTGAATTTGAATAAACTACTAATATAAGTTAATATAAGTTTACGGAACTAAACGGTTCCGTAAACTTATAGCTATTTTGTTAGGAAACTAAATATTTACTCTTTTCAGATTTTTTCCTCTAAATGTGCTGTAAGTCTTTGCTTCTTTCCAAATTTCATGATTATAGTGAAGTACCCTATAAGTTTTGAATCCCTTATGACAAAGTATGAGACATAAACGGTCATAATCTTTTGATTGCGTTGACTTACAAGTTTGATTTTTTCACGGCTTCAAAACTTAGCAGACCAGAGTATTTTATACTAATTTCAAGCTTTATATCCTGTACGCGTTCCTGAGAAAAAGGGTCTTGACAGATGGACAGACAACAAAGTGATCCTATAAAGGTTTCGTTTTTGCCAACTGAGGTACGGAACCCTAAAAATCTATGCGGAAACGTGTTCTCTTGGTGGAAAAGTTCACCATCTACCTAGTCTTTTCCCAATTATGTTAGGGTCAGCTTCAATCTAATTGAATGCAGCTGTAGATATATCATCATTTAACATGGAATAACTGCCTATCGGTCCTCCACAACCCAGTTAGTACTGATCACTGTGATACCCTTTGGTAAGACCGTTTGTCATACTTTTAGGCCAAGACAAAAAAAAACAAAGTTCAATGACCTGGCATATAAATTGCATAGAAATAACCGGTTTATATTAATCTAGCACTTCGCCCGCGACTTCGTCCGCGAAAATTGTGATAGCTCGGCTAATTTACATGATATCAATATAATTTATAACGCATGTTTTTCGGTAAAGATGTAGCTTTGTAATGGTGAAAGAATTTTTAAAATCGGTTGAATAGTTCCTGAGTTAAATCGTAACAAACAAACAAAAAATCAAATCTTTCCTCTTTATAATATTAGTGTAGATGATTTAGAACAGCCTTCTCACTAATCTATTTGTCAATAAGTTTGATTACAGTGCACTGAAAACGCGGTGTAAACTTAATTTCAATACGAGCTCTTTTAACATTGTAAATAAACGTTCCACATAAATATTTACTTAATTTTTAAACCGACGAAAGCAGAAACTATCTATAACTAACAGAAAAAATCTTTTTAGTTATATTAAATGACCTCCCAAATTTTGAGGGGGTGCCACATAATCATCACTCACCTGCCCAATTTATTTGGAGTCGGCACGGCATGTCTTCTTCTTCCATACTTACGCGGCGCCACATACATATGCAAATTAATTACGTATAAGTAGCGTAGAATGGTAGAAGCTTGATTGACCTTCCTTGATTAAATTATTTGTTTGCCTCGTGCCACCTCAAATTCGGATTCAAGGATATGTCCTGTATCCAAAACCTCCTAATTTTCTTCATCGATTAAAGTTTTACCAAAAATCTATCGTATTTTCGTGTCATTTTTTACGTTACTTACGATAACATTTTTGCAAAAAAAAAAAAATAACCGACTTCCAAACACAAAAACAACTGGAAAATAACTTTACTTTCGTAAGTTGGTGTCTTTTGTTAGTTTCAATTTTTTATTTTGCCACCGACTTCCTCTAAGTGTTTTTTTAGGAAGTCAGCTCTTTTTTTTTGGAACAAAGTTTTTTTATATTTTCACTTAAATCATGAACCCCTTAAATTGGGTCAGTAATTACGAAGAAATCGATGTACAAATTGTACATGAATGATATCCTTCCTCGTTTTGGAAGTCGGTTAAAAAAAGTGATTTGGTGGAATACATAACTTACATATTATATTTATATTTAGTTACTTATCAACCTCCTTCTTTTTAAGAAGTCGGTTAGAAAACGTGTTGCTAGTTGTGACGGCCCCAAGTAGCCCCAACAAGGGCAGAAAAATGAAAATGAATGATGATGTCTATGAAAATTATTATTTAAAAAAATATTAATAATTATTAGATAGACCAACTTTTTGTAATCTTGAACCTAGATAGACATTACAACTTTTACAAGAACTAAATGAAATTTATTTTTTGCCTCCGACAATTTTAAAAAAAAAGAGAACACTAATATAACTCATGGAAATATAGTTTTTTTTACAGCAGACTAATTCGTTTTGCTCGTAATGAGGAAATCTTTTTTTTGAGACTACCCTTGCACTCGGAACTCCTCCCTCCTAATGACGAAATAAATAAATAATCCATGAACGAAATCTTTGCCAAGAGATTTACTCTCGTCAAGCAAACAGGCTCATTGTCAATCGTGACGTGGGACACCGTGCGCGCGCCTGTTGTTGCGAAATAAGTTTGACTTTAGTGTTTTATTATACAAGGATTTTTTAAACAAATGTGAGTATTTTTAGTGAATATTTTTTTAATGGTTTTTATTGAAAAGAATAAGTGCTATACTAAAATAAATTTAGTTAGTTAACAAAATATATTTATTTTTGTAAGGTAGGTACGTAAAACTTAAATAAATAAAATAACTACATACATAAATTACGTCACAAAAACTTACTATCCAGACAAAAATAAAAAATAATTTCGTTATTTATTGAAGTGATATTATAATTATGTAAAAAACAATAATCCTCACTTATAAAACTTTTTTTGGGATGAAAGGTACCCTATATCTATTTTTGAATGTATGCAAAATTACAGGATGATCGGTTCAGTGGTTTAGACGTAAAAAGGTTAGAAAAAACTTAATTTCGCATTTATAATTTAAATTAGGATTAGGATTCGGAGAATTTATTTGAAAAGAAGAAAAGACTTGTTTTTTTAAACATGCCTTTAAACTTATGTTGTTAATAATCAAATGAGACTATTACTTACAAATTAACATACATGTAGGTATGATAATTCAAACCATTATTTTTGTTGTCACCTGGCCAATAAAATACCAAATCCAGTTTTATATCAGCTATGACGATAGTTAGAAAGGATTACCTACCAGTATTTGAAAATACTTCATGTTTAATCATTACATCTACTTTAATAACCTATTAATTAACGTGTGAGATTAGTTTTAAATAAATACTATTTATGAACATTTTCATGATAAAACACGCCGTCCAGTAACTCGTGGTGATTAGATAAATCAACGGAAATATAATAAGAGACCGGCAATGTATGTGGTTTTGTACAGTCCTTCATACATTCTAAAATTATCGCTATTATCCCTCACAATTATAATGAATTTTAAACTGGACTATTCATTATGCTCAATCACAATTATACCTATACCTATATGGCGTTAGTACCTACTCAAATCTAAAGGGTGTAACAAAACTCTTAACGAAGCCGAAAGGCACTTTGTTCCCCCCGTCATTGCGTTTATTTTTTGTTCTAGACCATACTTGGGAACCTTCTAGTTACGGAGATATTGGGGGTCAAAGTTCCCACTTTTTCAAAAGTTTTTTTTTATACATGTCTATAATGTAAGATTTTTACTTTAAACATTTCCATGACTCCCGTACTATTCAATCAATCCATTGGCACAATGTTTCGTGTGCGTTACATTGAGTTCTACCGTAAAACGTGATTTCGCGCCCAAATACAAAAAGTCGTTTTTCAGCAATAATTTTGGCGTAAAGTTACTTAGTTTGATGTAACTTATTGCTTTGTTGATGGCTTCGTGAAGGTTCCATTTAAACCTTATATTTATGGTAAGTTTTCTCAGATTACCAATCAACTCGGCATAAAGCATTGCCACAAGACCGGTCATCCGCATTTTGTCAGTTCTAGATGTTTTTTTTTTTTCATTTTTCTCACTAGCTAAACTTCATCTATAAGTCCCATCGTATGATACGCAGGACATCGCTCTGTTGAAGTGCTGGCAGCCACTTATCTCATCTATGTATATTAATTTTATAAAGAGGTAAAATTTGTGGAAATAATAAATGTAAGGGGTAATCTCCGGAACGAAAGATCCAATTCTAAAAATTCTCTCAATGGCAGAATGCTACATTATTCGTGGGTGCATTATTCGATTAATAATAATTAATTATTTTTATGATCTATTATTATCGTCTTTATTTATTTTACCATAGTACTTATTTACCTTTATTAAATATTTCTTTAAAAAAAACATTTAAAAAAACATTTTTAAAAATATAAAAATAGTGATCCGCCGGTGTCGGGAGCAGGGTCCAAGCCACCGGTGGTTAGAGCTGCAGAAACAGGATTGTTATTAATTTAATTAATTACATTTGCAATAGGTATAACATGCGTAATAGCCGACCTATCACAATTTTGCACACGAAGTCGCGGGCGAAGTGCTAGTGAAACATAAACACGGATAAATTCAATCCTATTTTACGAACTTCAATAAAACATAATATTATTAAGTATCTATTGACAGTTAATCTTATCTATATGATGTGCTATTATTTAATTGTCATAATAAGCGTTATAGTTATGACTCCCTGCGTCATCGCTTCATGAAACGTGCTATATGCATAGACATGTAGCTGTACAATAATTTTATCAATCACGAAATATCGTCGATAAGCGGATAAACAGAGCATCGTGCCTTTTACTTTGAAATGATTTTCAGATAAGTTATCGGTCTCGTTTTGAATATAGGACCAACATCCTATTAGCTAAATTTCAAACATCTGGCAGGAAGAAGATAACTTAATGAAATTAAAAAAACAAGCTGTTATTTAAAAGAAAAAAAGAAAGTTACGTTTATCTATCAAAATTGAACGTGAATACAAATTTTGTGTCCGTGCTATTAACTGTTAACCCATGATCTTTCCACGAAGTAGACACAATAGTTAAACAATGGCGTCTCGACCAAATCGGTCATTTGACAGATCATGTCCCTGTGTCTGTCATAAAAATGTATTGTCACCAAAACCAAAGGTGTGTGCAAAATTTCAGTTCAATCGGTTGGACGGAACTGGTTTGAAATTCAGTTGCAAGATTTGGCTCATATGTACAAGATAAGTTAAATAAAAGCTTATGAAAAACACAACCTTGGAATCCAAAGCGAATTACTGAATCAAATCTCTTTAAGATTACAATAGCCGTGCTTGGGACAACGAACACATTAACGTCATGGAAAACATCATGATAGAACGAATATGTCATGTAACTTTGTTTGTTTCATTGACTTTTTTGCCACCGACTTCCGAAAATAAAGTTATTTTACTTAGACTTTTTTTTTTGGAAGTCGGTTTTTTTTTGCCAATTTTTTTTTTATTTTACCCTTATTAGTTGTAGTATACAAATTCTTGTCATATATAAATTTAATTTTGTAAAGAAAAGATACTATGATAATATTATATGATGTCATCTTTTTGTTGATGATGATGACATCATCAACAAAAAGATGACTCATAAACTATCCAAGTAAAGAAAAAAAAGAACGGACCTGTAATCACAGAGAAATCGGTTTACATACACGAAATATTGTGCTGGTGGAATACATAACCTCTACCTGTCTAAGAAGTCAGTTAAAATTAAAGTAGAGAATTATTCTGCCTATGTAAGCAGAAAGGGCTCATCTGCGGATAAAAGTGAGCCTTTGTAAACAAAAATATCGGAACTAGTAAAGTTATACAATATTATTTACATCATTTACAAACTAAAACTCTAAAATATGTACAAGTATCGAAAGGGTTACAGGGCGTCAAATTCGTCCACATCGCTGTCAACAGGAAAAGTGCCCAGAAGTCTGGCAGCTTTGCCACGTTGGATGGCAATGCTGATTCTTTTGCCAAAAATAGGCCCGCCCTCTAGTCACGTTAAGAGTCCACCAACCACTTGTCAATTTCCTAAAATATTAGGTGGGCACTCGGACCCTATGGCCCTAGTGTTAAAAACACCAAAAATAAATCTAACTTAAGAAGTCGGTAGCAAGAAAACTGAATCAAACAAATAAAAGTCACCAACTTCTGAAGTTAGAGTTATTTTTCACTTTTTGTGTTTTTTTTTAAGTCGGTTTTATTTTTTGCAAAAAAGTTTTTATTTTTTCCATTTTGGTTGTAACATCCAATACTATAAGTGCATTAATTTTACATTTTTAGCAATACAAAGCTTATCCCGGTTTTATTTTTTTGCAAAAGAGTTTTTTAAATTCATTGTTACTTTGTTGTAACTTCCTTGTTATTTCTTAACTGTTCCAATTTCAGATTCACTTTTCAAAGCCATAGAATGGCCAGCCATTAAGAAGTTTAGTTACCAACTCACAACACAACAAAGAACTCTGCTTACACCCAGTGTATTCACAGCAATTCCTAGTACTCGTAGGTGATCAATATACTTCATAGTTTTCGCAACAAGTTAACCAAGTGAGCGGAACTAGTATTATGGTTGCGACATCCGATTAAACAGGTCGCCATATTTAGCAGGTTGGTCTATTTTTTTTTAAGTCCGTGGAAATGACGCAACCGGTAAATTTCTAGGGCTAAATGGTAAGGTACATAATAGGCCTTGATTCTATGTTGTAATATTTAAGTTGTCGTTCACAGGAAATGTGAATGAACTCTTTAGAGTGAGTTCGTTTACGTACAGAAAATTCCTTATTTCCTTACTCAAATAAAATTGAGAATCTTGGTGCACGTTTCTCATTTGTTATTTCGCGCGGAAAGGAAAATTTTCGGATATACTTTGGAATTAAGATTTTCAATTCAGTTGGTCTTAGGTCTAAGGGGGAAAAAAATAACTTTATTAATTTAATTGGTAGTTTGTGTTTGAGCCGTTTGGGTTTTTAACACTAGGGCCATGGGGGCGAGTGCCCACCTAATATTTCAGGAAATCGACAAGCGGTTGGTCGACTCTTCACGTGACCAGAGGGCGGGCCTATTTTTGGCTAAAGAATCAGCATTGTTATCCAACGTGGCAATGTTACCAGCCTTCTGGGCACTTTTCCTGTTGACAGCGATGTGGATGAATTTTTTGACGCCCTGTAACCCTTTTGATACTACTTGCTGGCAATAAGTAAGGCCCTATTGCATGGAAAATAAACATTTACTGACGAAATGGGAATGCACTATATAAAAGGACCTACACCTCTGTCGAGCCCTTGGGTGATTATAGCCGTGATGATGTATATAATTTTATAATGAGATATAATTCTTACTTAAGAGGACACAAAACGGGAGTTTTTCCATAAAAACGAAGTCCCCTGTTTCCTCCCTGGATAATGCCAGTAGAGCAATATTTTCTTTTCCAAAAACTCTAAAACCACTATTGGCATATCCCTTTGTTTTGTTTTTTTTTTTTTGTATAAATTATTTATTAGAAGAGATATGAACCTTAAAAATCTAAAAAATTGGCCAGATTTTCCGCTGTGTTCAAACATCCAGAAAACAAATTTGATTAGATTATATAAAAATGACAATATAGGAACACGGCCAAAACCTTTCTTTAATTTGTAATGAAAAAGGTATGATATCGGTCAAGTTTTGGAGAAGTAATCAGGGGACTAAGAAACGTTGTTTTTGTGTACTTTCAATTGGTATTTTCTGCTGTTGTCTCTTTCGCGCTCTGCGCGCGGTCGTTTGGGCACTGCGCGACAGCAATACATTTTACAAATACCTATTTCTCAATTCTTTCGCCCTTTTTGTTTCCTCTTAACAACAGAACTTTTTGTGTTTCACACGGAAATCAGTTATTAATTTATTGATTTTTTTTCTGCTTACACTTTTTTCTTACAAATAAACGTAATATTATTTTGTTTTCGCGTGTAGTTAATCCGCGTATTCATTTATTTATCTTATGCGATATAAAAGGTTTTATTATATTAAACAAAACTTAGCTATGAGATTAAAACATAAACATAATGTATTCAATATTAAATACGGATCTACAAAAAGTTTTTTGGTAGTTCTAAATTAATATTTTGTTTCAACTTCATAACGACACTGCTTTCTTTAATGCTAAACACAGTCACTTAAAAACTAATAATCAAACCAAATTAAACTATAATAACTAGGTTTATGGGCAAGAGACTGATGACGAACCAGTTTAATGAAAATCTGAGCAAACTCCAACAAAAATAAAATGGGTACCTAAGTAATTGCCGAAATATTTAACAGCATCCAGTATAAACTAATCAATTAATGATTGGTTAATTTTTAGTAGTTTTGATTTGAGCAGCAAAGTAAGGAATGAAAGTACCTATATGCACAGTGAGTGCGTAAATCGTCATCATCCTCATCATGCGTAGCCTGTTCCCAACTATGCTGGAGTCGGCTTCTAGTCTAACCGTATAACAGTATTTTACACGGAGCGACAGCCTATCTGACCTCCACAACACAATTAGTACTGGGTAATACGATACTCCGTGGTAAGACTGGCTTTCAGACTTTCAGGCCACTGACTACCCGTACCGATTGTCAAGCAGACTGTAACTACAGTGAGTGTGTAAATACTGCAACATACATGCCTTACGTAAGGAAGTTCAATGTTAAACAAAACAAGTTCAATGTCATTCTAATGGGTATTAGCTTACTCTGCGTAATACAAATGCAGACAGTGCTAATAAAGCAGCACAATATGAGCAGTTTTTACGTCATTTTATGTTCAGTAGCTGTGTACCTGGCAACGAGCTCTGCTCTGGTGACAATAGAGAAAATGATTTTTCTCAAATACGAGACCTAATTAGACCGAGTTTACGCCCCCGTAAACTGCCATAATGTAACTTTCATCAATATCAATAGAGCCGTTTTTGAGAACGTGATTATAATAAAATTAAATACAAATAATTATTCTTTAATAGTACCTACAAGGTTTGTTTATTTTTCTATTATTGGAGGCTATTTATTTTTGTTAGTGGTTTAAAAGTAAAAAACCGGCCAAGAGCGAGTCGGACTCGCACACCAAGAGTTCTGTACAAACTTTTTAAAGGAAAAACTTAACTTTGCTGTTCGATCCCTAGAAACTGCTATTGCTCCAACCGTAAATAATAAGTTCGTAACAGTTAAATCGCTTTTTTTTGTTATTTAACTACACATTTATGGTTTTCAGACCTTTAGCTTTACATGTGCTGTAAGTCCTTGCTTTTTGCCAAATTTCGTGATTCTAGGTTAACGGGAACTATTACATAGGTTTTCGACCCAAAACCTGTAGGGTACTTCTGGTTATCCTAGAATTGTCAATTTTGGTTAAAAGCAAGGTCTTACAGCACAAGTAACGGAAAAAGTCCGAAAAAAAAAAAAAAAAAAATTAAGGTAAATTTTGGTACTTACAAGTTTTCGCGAAAATCTTAATTTACCCATATCTTTTTATCGTGTTGGGACTATAGACCTCAGTATATAGTATAAATTTCAATTTGCTAGGTCCACCCGTTCCTGAGGAAATCGGTGGTGACAGACGGACAGACAGACGGACAGACGGAGAGACGTAGAGACGGACAAACTGACAGACGGACAGACGGACAGACGATCTTAGTGATCTAAGTAAGTGATTTTATAAAGGTTCCGTTTTTTCCTTTTGAGGTACGGAACTCTAAAAAAATGTATTTTAATCAAATTAGGCTGACAATCGGCACTTCTGAACAATACAAAAGATAGTCCCTCGAAACCCGTTCTTCAAGTGATATCGCTTGAGAAAAGTGTCCTGTCAAATCCTCAGCAACATATCTGTCTTTTGCTGGGGAGTTTGTTTGGTCCGCCGCTTCTTCTTCGCAGCTAAAAATCTAGGAAGTGGCGAAAAGTTTTGGGGGTCTGGTTCTTGTAAACTTTGGCGTTCAAAAAGTGCTGATTATCAGCCTTATTCGAATAAATAAATAAATATCGCTGGACATTACACACAGCGCCATCTAGCGCCACACTAAGCAACGAGGCTTGTGTCGTGGACACCAGATGGTTGATATACTACACAGATACTTTTTGTTTGCAAATACATACTTATTATACATATAAACATCCGTGACTCGGAAACACAAACACTTGCTCCTACCGGGATTCGAACCCGGGACCCTAAGAACGTAAGGCAGCCGTACTACCGCTGCGCCATTCGGGTCGTCGTTAAATAACTAGATCATGGTTTTAAATAGCCTTGCTTTTGACCGCAACTCACCGAATGTGAAGCTATGATGCAGCCTAGGGTGGAGCCCGCTTGTCTTAAGGTGGATGCTCCAGGGTAGCCCGCGAAATTTAATTTTTCATACGTTTTTTGCAATTTGCAGGCCAAGGAATGACTTTAACCTTGAAAAAGTAATTCCTGCACCTTTATGAGCTTGGAGGGTTGTATTGATGATTATGATTCTATAACTTGTTACAGGCGCGAATCATATTTTAATCAACATACAACCTGACACTGACCTGCAAATTGCAAAAAACGTAAGAAAAATTATATTTCGCGGGCTACCCTGGAGCATCCACCTTAATATCAGTTTAAAATGACGTAATGGTTTTTATTAGGATAGTTATCAGTAGATAGGCAGTCGCTCCATGTAAAATACAGGTATTCAGCTGCATCCGGTTAGACTGGAGGCTGACCCTAACATAGTTGGGAAGAGGCTAGGCAGATGATGATCTAGCTTGTATGTTCTAATGCTAGTCAAAGGTTTTCCTTTTCTGTTTTCCACGCACCTCTATTTTTTTACCCGACTTGTTGATAGATATACAACATTTTCTTCTCAAAATGCTAAGCAGATGATGATGATGATTAGTTTGATCAACCTAGATCCATAGCTGATGGAGATACATTCTTTTTTAACCAAAATTGTGACGATCACGTACAAAATCAAAGTATTTATTTCAAGTAGGCCAGTTACAGGCACTTTTGAATTGTCGAAACAAAGATGAAAATTAAATGTAGCTACAGTCCCAGTCACAAGGCATAAAAACTGTGAACGTACTGTAGTTGCCCATTCCCTAGCGTAGATCTCTATGGAGAAGAACGGGCAAGAAACTCCATGGACACTCTTTTAAATCAGAATATATTTTTACGTTATGTTATATCGTTACGTTATAATTGGTACCATGAACAGACTCCAGCACATAAAGCTACTTGTACCACAATCTGTCAAATTTCTTTGATTTAATTTTAACTTTATCGTTCAAGTATTAGGTTCAGGGTTGATTGAGCAAATCTAGCTACCTACAGTATTTGTACCTTTGAGAGCACATTCATACATAATAATATGACGTACCTAATTATTATCATACATACCGGATCAGAGATCATAACACGTCCCAGCAGATTAATAGTTGTGTTGTTGTCATACTACGGGCATCATCATTGTTTTGACTGCGTCATATCAAATCCTTGAGCCACTATGCTAGAATAGACTAGCCATAGGATGATCGTAATTAAAAATTATCCGAATGAAATATTGTAGCTTAGGAACATCTACGCACTGGGCCCACGTTCAGCGTAGACTGACGTCACTATGTCCTGCGTAGACACCAAGTAGTCGCTGCTTATTCACGGTGTAGATACTGCACGATCGCCTTGTTGTTTCAATATAATTATTAAGAAAATTCTCTGCTGATTTAAACCAGGTTTCTTGGACAACCCACAAACTGTCAAAATTCTCCAAATGATTTTGTTGAGGGTTAGGTTCTAAATCGAATGAGAAAATTTGACAGTTTGTGGTAACTTGATGCGCTAGCAACTTATAGGTGTAATTAAACATCAAAAGAAACTTATCACGGTTCGGATTGGTCGTTTCCTATGCAGAAGAAACTCTTTAAAAATATGTAAATCTTGTTGAATGTCGTTCTGTTAAGGGTAATTCTAGAAGAAGTAAACCTAGGTTTAACCGGGTAAACTTAGTATCCTAATGGTTTGAAATGTTACGGTTAAAAGCCCAAGTACGGTTACACCTAGTTCTAGCCGGCTTTACCAGGGTACGGCCGGTAGCATTTGGTTAAACTTAGGTGGATGCTTTTTATTGCTAGGGACCAAAAGGAACGGTTATGATTTTAGCAGTCTATGTATGTATGCTTGTTTTTACGTATGTTCTTCCGTAGCGCCTAAACTATTCATCCGATTTTGATGAATAAGGTGTCAATCGATTCGTTATTATGGTCCGGGTAACATACGCTACATTTTAACCGACTTCAACCATAGGAGGAGTCGATTTTACCTTGTAAACCCCGAATTTAATTAGAGCGTAATTTTTAGTAGTTGGGCTTTTTAGTGGTAGTATACCACACAATTTCTTGTTCAATCACTGTTTTAAGCTTACACACTTCATAACTAAATATATTTACTTCTTTCATGGCGCTTGAAATAGAGGCCCTACTCCCTAACGCTTCGTCCGTATATTCAGATATCCGTCTCTCTCACTCACACTCATCTGCAGACGTGCGCGAGAGAGACGGATACATCCGAATACACGGACGAAGCGTTAGAGAGTAGGGCTCGCGTCGAAATATCAATAAATACCAATCACGGAAGATATCCCGTCAATCACAGTATAAGTTCTTATTCAATGTTAGTATTTTCCAACTGGCTGAAATTCACAAACAAAGACGTGTTTTTAATATGCGTGCTGGATTTTCTTCGTATTCAAGAGGCCTTTGCACTGCAGGATAATAACAGACTGGTATTATTATAATTATTGAAATAATTAAATTAATTTCCGTTGTCGTTAGACTGCTGCCTTGAATAGGTCACTCGAGTCGGCACTGTTATTACTCGATAGGTATACTCGGCGACCTAACAGGCTATATATTTCCTGAATAAAATGGCCTCTCTTTGCATAGATTTCCCTTACAATGAGAAATCCGCATAAACTGGTTTCGAATAGCTCTTGTTTGGTGGCCGTGCGTACAGGATTTTGTAGAAAAATCTTATTGTCTTTTTATAACTACGCTTCCGTGACGAAATAACATAATTATAATGATCTAATATCAATAAATTAAAAGGAACAGGTTATGCATATATCTAACTTATAAATGCGAAAGTTTATAAGGATCGATGGATGGATATTTATTACTCTTTTAGGCAAAAACTATTATACAGATTTGAATGAAATTTGCCACTATAGATAATTATAACCTGTAGGCTTAGCCAAGTTGACAGTCTACAATCGTTAACGCTATTATAAAACTAACTAAGTGTATGGGAATGACATCACTTCAACGTTAAGTTACGTGGTCAAAACAAACGGATAGAAACTTAAGTTCAGCAAAACTGTAAGTTGGCTACGATTTAAATGGGATGTAACGACCACGATTGTAGAAACGAATACATTTCATTCTATCATCTTGATCGATGTAAAGTTGTCTACGAAGTTTCTATTCATTTGTTTTGACCACGTGACTTAACGTTTACGATTGTGGAAAGAGAATCGATACGAATCATTTGTAACTTGGCAAGGCCTGCTGGTCTATTGGATTTTTTATCCTAGTAGTACGATGCCGTGAGAAAATTACTGAACTCCGCGTAGGGGAAACCTTAACCTAACCTAATATTAACTGGGTTGTGGAGGTCAGATAGGCAGTCGCTCCATGTAAAATACTGGTATTCAGCTGCATCTGGTTAAACAGGAAGCCAACCCCAATATAGTTGGGAAACGCTGTACAGGTGGTAGTTTCAAGAGCAGTGGCGATAAAATCGTATCAGCCGATGGCTTAATTGCCAAGAGCCTCGATCAATACCTGAGGAGGCTCTCGTTAGGCAGCTGGATAAAGGCTTGATTCAGTGCGCGGTGCTCTTGGACACGGCTCGTATTGTTAGGAGGTTCCTCTCTCTGGAGCCCTGACCGCCGGCGTAGCTTGGACCCTGTTCCCGATACCGGTGGGCTACCATACCATACCTATTATTAGAATAAAATATATCAGCTCACAACTTAGGACCCATTAATGATAACATTTATCCGTGGTGCTAGGCAACTGTGCCTATCGCAGTTGTAAACGTCCCTTTGTGCCTATGGCTTTGTTTTGTTCTGTCTCCTGCTGATATGGAGGCAAGTGGAAATTATGGTTTTTCCTGCTCCTCCGCTATACTTTTCTGGTTAATTTCGTTGCGGGATCCAAGACAGTTAAATTGTTTCTTTGAGACTTCGTCGAGCTTCATTGTCTCGGCGCTTTTCTGGTGGTCGCCACTGTTGATTCTGGCTTTCAGGAGTTACAGTGGTTTGGGAATATCGTGGACGGGGTTGTCCCAATTAAAAAAAAAATCTGTGTCGGTACATTTAGAAGCTTTTATCGCTAACTTATCCACTTCACTACCATGTATGTACCTCACTACACGACGTGCTACCAGGAGCATGCTTAAAAGCACTTGACCTTAGCCACCAAAACAACACAACTATGTACTATCGAGTTCACTAACTGTCGGCCACTTGTCATTCCTATGCTCTAAGAAATAAGGTTGAAAATCAACCGTCATTGAACTTAGTAGTGCAATACACTCCGTTCACAATCAGTTTACCTCAAACCTTCCATAGCTGTCAATTTTTTTTTTACTATCGATTACTGTCGTTCTGCTAGGCAAAGGCCTCCTTCCAGGAGTTTTTTTCTCGCGCCACCTGGGACCAGCCCTCATGGTACGCGGTCTAACCATCTCCTTTTAGGCCGGCTTTGACATCGCCGTCTGTCTTTTGGCACCCATCGTGTGGAGACTTTTGTCCTGTAAAATCATTGTGAGCTTTATTCTCATAGTGAAAAGTCTGTCAAATTATAGTATAGTATTTAGTATAGTAGTATAGTAAACTTTACTTTCAGTACCATAAAGTTGATATTGTACTGCAGCTTTCATAGGTAAAAGAACTGTGAAAAGACTTTACATAGATATTACAGCCAGACATTTCAGAAATGACACGTCATTTCCATTACGCTTATCGTTCAGATAAAGGCAATACTTATTAAGTGTTGTAAAAGTATAGATATCAATGATAACGTGGATTGTTAGCGGATATTACAGATACGCTAGATCAGTATTAACTTATTTTAAAAGCGAAGAGTTGTGGGGTTCTACGGAAAATGTAAGCGAAAAATAGTTGTTAAAAACGTCACAATTCTCTTTTTGGGTAGTTTTGATGGATAAAATAGATTTTAAGTGAAGGCTGTTTGTATTGTAGTTGTTATCTTGGCCTGATGAATATACCAACATTGTAAACACCCTTTTTTGCGTGGGAATAACCCCATGGATACCCTCCGTCTGGGGCAAGCGGAGTTATATCGGACTTTAACCGACAAGGTAGCTGTGTAGTACATAGATATAATAGACTATAAGTAAAGACTGTTTGTATTGCAGCGGTGATCTTGGCTTGATGAAATACCAACATTGTAAACACTCTTTTTTGTTTTTTGTGCGGGAATAACCCCATGAATATCCTCCTGGGGCAAGCGGAGTTATATCGGACTCTAACTGACTAAAAACCACTGATCCTACTACACTACCATGTGCCGAGGGCCCGGGAGATACTAGTTCAGTCGCGCGCACCCCGGACTAGATCAGCCCACCATACCCAGTGGCACCATTACCAAGTACGGCCTTTTTGGGCCTCGCTGGTCGAGCGACGTCATACCCTGATTAGTCAGCACTATGACCAACCTAACTGATAATCTCTTTTGTTTTCACTACCGTACTGTAGCCTTCTTTGCCCACCACTTAGGATAATAACAGTACCATGTCATGTTCCCTGAATCCCTGGTATGTAGACTTCTTACCCAAATGGCTGTGTCCACGCATCTACCAGTTATAGAGCTTTTTCCAAAGCATTAACACTCCCTATAGATCGAGTCAACAACAGAGTTTTCTTTTTTGACAAATTTTATGATGACATTTTTCTCAACTCTAAAAATTTTAAAAATCGGAAAGAAAACGGAGGGCTTCCCGACGGTTTGTACTATTGCCACGATGAAGGGCCTTGGGTAATAGATAGACAACTCAAATACACAAACATAACTGACAAATCTTTTATCTTTTCCAGAACATAAGATGGCGTCGGCTTCAGTGATGCTGGTGCAACCCAAAGGGGAGATGTGGGAGAGGATCAGGGTGGAGCTCAATGAAAACGTGAACACCAGGGACCAGGACTTGGCACACATTAAGGAATGGCTGAGGAAGCAGCCGCATCTGCCGGATGAATGGGGTGAGTCTGATGGTAGACCTTTCTATGATTATATATGTCGGATCCGGTCATGAGTATAGACACGGGAATGGATCGCAAGCGCGCCAGTGGTGACATCACGCGACCTACTTACCAGTCTACCCACACCATGGCGTGCTTCGACAGAGTCCACTGGTCACTAACAATGACCATAAGATGAGATGATCATCATAAGATGATATAAAGTGTTTTTAAGCTGCATATGATGATAAATGGAGAGGGTGAGGAAGGCGAAAGAAAAAATGGATGACTTGTAAGAGGAAATGATATGAAAGATAAAGGAGTAAATAATAGCGTGACGGTGGACAGAGAATGCAAGAAAAAAACGTGCTGTGCCGATACCAAGTGACATGGGAGTGAAAAAGATGTTGATGATGATGTGCTTTTCCCGTTATATTCACGAATAGAAGCCAAGCCAAAGTAGTCAATCCTAAGACAAAAGACGCGCGCGCGAACGCTCGCTGCGGCCGACTACGACGACGTGCTGTTGTCGTTTTCCGGTAGCCGTCGTAGTGTTCGTGTGTGTCGTTATTATAATAGAGGACAGATACGCGCCCTCCGACACACGAGCCTATAGGACCTAGCGCCTGGCTCGAGACGGAGCGCGCGTCGTCCTCGCGTCGCGTCCTCGCACGGTACTGAGACTGGTCTAAAAATCCGCACCACGAGTACCGTTGGACGCGTTCGTTAACACGATCGTCCCTCGTACTGCGGTGGGATATTTTTTTTTTTATTTATACAACAATAATACAATATTCGATTCATTTATGTAACACTTACGATTTATGTATATACATAAACATCCATGTGGTAATATATGTTTGTTATTATATGCGTATAACGAAACTATTACCCTGGACGGTGGATCACTTGGCTCGCGGGTCGATGAAGAACGCAGTTAACTGCGCGTCATAGTGTGAACTGCAGGACACATTTGAACATCGACATTTCGAACGCACATTGCGGTCCGTGGAGACACATCCAGGACCACTCCTGTCTGAGGGCCGGCTGTATAAAATACAAATGCCACATTGCGTCTCATTAACTTGTCACGCATTTGACGGTTCTGCGCGAGATGTTCGATGCGTGCGTATGCGCGCACGGACGTTTAGCGTTGTCCGTTCAAATATCAACGATAATACGTACACACAGTGTGTGTATAAAAGACATTTGTCGAACGACTCGTGTCGCGCGCGCTCTCGACGATGTTTACGTCGTCGTTTGCGCGTGTGCGCGCGTGCGGACGTACAAAAGGAACGCGGCGGACGTGTGAAAACACGCGCGCTCGCGACTCTTCGGTCGGTGATGACATTACCAGAACCAGTGAGGGTTGCGATGCGTCATGTCGCTAATTTCTTGTCCGTAACGCGCGTGTGACACCTGTCGCGAGACTATAAAACTATTTGTCTACTGTACACGCGTTCAGTAGGCGGACTCGACGTCCGAAGAGCGCATCGACGCCGTCGTCGTTCTCGTTAGCTCGAGTTCGATTGCGTCGTCGTAACGCTGACGGATATCGCGTCTGCCTCATTTTTTTATCGTTGGCCTCAGATCAGGGAGGATCACCCGCCGAATTTAAGCATATTAGTAAGCGGAGGAAAAGAAACTAACCAGGATTTCCTTAGTAGCGGCGAGCGAACAGGAATGAAGCCCAGCACTGAATCCCGCCGTCGTTCAGGCGGCGGGAGATGTGGTGTTCGGGAGGTTCCGCTTTCTCGTCGCGATCACTCCTGTCCAAGTTCGTCTTGAACGGGGCCGTTTTCCCGTAGAGGGTGCCAGGCCCGTAGCGACGGAGGATCGCGGCGAGAGGGACTCTCCTTAGAGTCGGGTTGCTTGAGAGTGCAGCCCTAAGTGGGTGGTAAACTCCATCTAAGGCTAAATATTACCGCGAGACCGATAGCGAACAAGTACCGTGAGGGAAAGTTGAAAAGAACTTTGAAGAGAGAGTTCAAGAGTACGTGAAACCGTTCAGGGGTAAACCTGCGAAACTCGAATGAACGAACGGAGAGATTCATCGTCATTCCGCGGCGTACGGACGCGCGCCTCGATGCCGTCGGCCTCGGTCGGTAGGCACGGGTCGCGTCCGTCGACGTCCGCGGACGGCGTGCACTTCTCTCTTAGTAAATACATCGCGACCCGTTCGATGTCGGTCTAAGCGCCGTACGGGAGCCCCGTTGCCCCTTCACGGGGGTAGTGGGACCGCGACGGTGGCCGACCGGCCGTCGGACGGTAGTTTTGACGAATCGCGCACGCGTTTAGACGCGTCCGGCCCGACGCAAGTCAACGTCGTATCCTATGTCTACGCCTTAGTGCGGACGCAGGTGCGGCGCGTCTGCAGTCGCCGCCGTGTTGTCTCGGACTGTGCGCGTCTCTGTCTGCGATGATTCAGTTTCGGGCACTCGCAGGACCCGTCTTGAAACACGGACCAAGGAGTCTAGCATGTATGCGAGTCATTGAGATAATTAAACTGAAAGGCGCAACGAAAGTGAAGGCGCGCGCTAGCCGCGCGCTCAGGGAGGATGGAGCGTCGATCTAGGTCGATCTCTCGCACTCCCGAGGCGTCTCGTTTCCAATCCGTGAATGCAGGCGCGCTCTGAGCATAAATGTTGGGACCCGAAAGATGGTGAACTATGCCTGGTCAGGTCGAAGTCAGGGGAAACCCTGATGGAGGACCGTAGCGATTCTGACGTGCAAATCGATCGTCGGAACTGGGTATAGGGGCGAAAGACTAATCGAACCATCTAGTAGCTGGTTCCGTCCGAAGTTTCCCTCAGGATAGCTGGCGTCGATTTGAACAGTCTCATCCGGTAAAGCGAATGATTAGAGGCATTGGGGCCGAAACGACCTCAACCTATTCTCAAACTTTAAATGGGTGAGTACTCCGGCTTACTCGAACGATGAAGCCGGAGATCTGATGACGGTGCCAAGTGGGCCAATTTTGGTAAGCAGAACTGGCGCTGTGGGATGAACCAAACGTAGTGTTAAGGCGCCTAAAAAACGCTCATGGGACACCATGAAAGGCGTTGGTCGCTCATGACAGCAGGACGGTGGCCATGGAAGTCGGAATCCGCTAAGGAGTGTGCAACGACTCACCTGCCGAAGCAACCAGCCCTGAAAATGGATGGCGCTGAAGCGTTTTGCCTATACACTACCGTTACGGGCATGTGCGACGTTCTTTGTGACGTCATTAAGCCGTAACGAGTAGGACGTGCGCGGCGGAGAGCGCAGAAGGGTCTGGGCGTGAGCCCGCTTGGAGCCTCCGTCGGTGCAGATCTTGGTGGTAGTAGCAAATACTCCAGCGAGGCCCTGGAGGACTGACGTGGAGAAGGGTTTCGCGTGAACAGTAGTTGCTCGCGAGTCAGTCGATCCTAAGCTCAAGGAGAAATCTTATGTCGATGTGGCGTGTTTTTTCAAATAGAACATTCGTGTTCGAAATGATAAATAACGCCCTTTGAGCGAAAGGGAATCCGGTTCCTATTCCGGAACCCGGCAGCGGAACCGTTTCAATAATCGTTCCCTCGTTTTTACAGCGAGTGTTCGACGGGGTAACCCAAAGTGGCCTGAAGACGCCGCCGAGAGGTCCGGGAAGAGTTTTCTTTTCTGCCTGAGCGTTCGAGTTCCATGGAATCCTATAGAAGGGAGATATGGTTCGGAACGCGAAGAGCACCGCATTTGCGGCGGTGTCCGGATACTCTCTGCGGACCTTGAAAATTCAGGTGAGGGATGTACGTGGAGATGTCGCGCCGGTTCGTACCCATATCCGCAGCAGGTCTCCAAGGTGAAGAGCCTCTAGTCGATAGAATAATGTAGGTAAGGGAAGTCGGCAAATTGGATCCGTAACTTCGGAATAAGGATTGGCTCTGAGGACCGGGGCGTGTCGGGTTTGGACGGGAAGCGGATGCGGCCGGTGCCGGGCCTGGTCGATGCTCTAGCGTCTCTCGGGGCGCGAGGGCGGACTCCGGACCCGCGTTCCGGCCTTCCGCGGATCTTCCTAGCCGTAAGGCCGTGTCGGTTTCGTCTCGTGCGCGATCGGCGCGGTTCTGTACGACCGCCGTTCAACGGTCAGCTCAGAACTGGCACGGACAAGGGGAATCCGACTGTCTAATTAAAACAAAGCATTGCGATGGCCCTCGCGGGTGTTGACGCAATGTGATTTCTGCCCAGTGCTCTGAATGTCAACGTGAAGAAATTCAAGCAAGCGCGGGTAAACCGGGTGGGTGGCGTTGTACCTCACGGCGTCACCCCGATAAACCGGTGGGAGATACCTCATCCCAGATTTTCTGGGTAACGGGCTCGCTCACCGGCTTTTCAGTGAGGTACAGTTCTCGTTTCGGCGGGATTGGGCGGTTACTCATCAAACGCTGCCAGCGAAAGCCGGCTAACATGAGTTCTGAGGGGGGGGAGGGGCCCCTACCGGAGCGGGCTATCGGTAGCCTCCCCCATCTGGCGTCGGCCTCTCAGGGGTTGTGTTTCGACAATGCTAGTGGGGCAGGGCTTTGGGGAGCTCGCCATTTAGTGCATGCTCCTTAAGTCGAGGGGGGATCCGCTGCCCACTGGTGGGGTGGTCCCTATCCTCGCCCTCCGACCCCTATGTGCCGGGTTTCGGCCGTGGGTCGGGGGGTGGATGACGCCTATCCGACATCTAGGCGCAATAGTCAGTCATTGGTACTGGTCTTCGAGAGACTCTACGTCTGAAGGGTGGCACAGCGCCGGGTGCACGACCATCCACCAGGAGATCGTGTATTGTAACAGGGTCAAGCCTGCGGTTTCTGCCCCGATGACTAGCGTAGCTAGTTGATCTGAGATCGCTTCCGACGTCGTGGGGAGTGGCGCTGAGGTTAATAGCCGAAGCAGGGGGGCCTACGCGGCCCCCCACACCCCCCGCGCGGCGGTCGTAACCATGACTCTCTTAAGATAGCCAAATGCCTCGTCATCTAATTAGTGACGCGCATGAATGGATTAACGAGATTCCCACTGTCCCTATCTACTACAGCGCTACAGACCGCGATCCGGCCGTCGCAACTGGGGCTACAGGTTGCCGGCATGCGCAAGGTTGGAAACGCGGGGGTTGTCGTCCAGACGACCTCTGCGGCTGCGGCAGCGGCGCTAAGGGAGGCGGCCGGAGTCAACTTTGGCTTTCACACAACAACGGCAAGGAGCCACGCCGCGCGGCGATTAGTTCGAAATTTGAATAGCAACAGCGCGCTGTTCACTAGCTGGAGTCGTGCGGCGGCGATCAGTTCCATATTTGAAATGGCAAATAATACTGTTATGGAATTTGTATGGACTATAACTTAACTATTTGATTTGATAACACACGCGTTTTTTATGACCCGCTTTACATATTTAAAACCGGTGGAATGACATCAGCTTTACGAGCAAGGGTGCTAAAAAGTAATTTATATTCTATAACACAAAAAAAATACTGGTTTTTACATTATTTATGCAACTAGTGAATAAAGGACGGATTTAAAGCGAGGGCCGTAGCTGGATCACGAACAAGTGAAGGATTCTAATGATTGAATCACGAGCGCAGCGAGTGATTCAACTGTTAGAATCCTGAACGACGCGAGTGATTCATGGCCCTCGATATAAATTCGTACTTTGTTCAGGAGTTGCATACTATACTTTATATCGTGACTACGAGAAAAGACATAATTTAAGCGAAAATAGAAATTTAATCAAGAAATAAGAATTGTTACATTAATTGAAATGGAGATTAAAATTAGAGCAATGTCTGAAATTAAGCGTAATTTTCTTATTATATTAGGGTGACCAACTTGTGAAACAATATTTATTAATCTAATGCCAAACTCCTTGTCGCAAATATCGACCAATCAAATCTCGAGAATTTATTTGCACCAAAGAGTTTTGAATTTCGAATCTTAGCGCAAGGAGTTTGTGTAAGCATTGAAATAGAGACCGGATATATTTTTGTGTTCCAAATTCAAACACCAAAATAGTGAATAAAAACAAAACAGTGAATAAAAGGCCTTTTTATTCACTGTTTTGCGTGAATAAAATAAGCTTTTTAGAGTAGGTATGGTCTAAATATATTTATTTGACGTCAGTTAATAAAGCACACACACAATAATATAATAAAGATACAAAATAAGGAGGAAAACATAGATGTGCTGTGTGCCCCACGGCTGCGCCAAAAAGGTCCATTTCAGCATTCATGCCAGACAGGTGATGAGGTATTTAAAAGTAACAAGAACAATAGTATGTTATTAGTATTTTTTTTTAATTAACAAGCCGCTACAATTTATTGGGCAAAGCTCAATACAATAACCTTGAGATAAAAGTGACCAAAAACCTGTAAATATTGAGAGAGGATGATGTGTTGATTTGTTCTAAGATTTAATGAATGAATTATCGTTCAGATTGTTGCCGTTTTGACAGTCAATTCAAATATTTGTAAATTCACGCTTTTAATCTATGCGGGTGGGCAGAAACTACAGAACGACACCCGCTTCGATCTTTACTCACTCGAATACATACAGAACCAAAACATTTGTTTGGAATATATCATTACATACATCTAGTCATTCATCGTAGATTTATTTTGATTTTCATCAACTCGTCCCAAATGGGCCGCAGGCATGTGGGACGACTTGATGAAACACTCAGAAGTAGGTACTATGACGCCGAAGACACTTCGAAAATCGAAATACGCGAGACGACAAAAAAAAAAACTAATTAGTCCGTCACTTAGATTATCAAAAAATTAATAACCGGTGTTTTTTCTTTTGTTACGTAAACCCAAAATTGACGAAGATACGACGCTTTTAAAATTCTCAAAACGTCACGCCATGGCATATTTTTTAGCTAGTTCTGACGTCACGAGCCCCCACTCCCGAGTTTTGATGCGTTTTATCTTTGTCAATATTCATTGATTTACAAAAACTAAAAATACGTGTCCATTCATTTCCAATACTCTAACCGACGGACTAAATAGATTTGCATTTTTTTGATACTGACGTCATGCCTATTATCGTCGTTGTATACGCATGTGGGAACTGGGAACACTTTTAGTCTTATTTTGTATCATTATTTTAGTTCTATTTGTAGTTTCTATCTATATGTATTTATCTGTAGTGGTAGCATACGCTATTGCAGCTGAGAATGGGGTTCTGGGTTCGATTTCCAGGTCAGGATAAATGTTATCGAGTTTTCGATTAATAATTTCTCAGTAGTAACCACGGAGTCTGTATTAGTGCGCGGTTAAAGACGATAGGCGCTTCCGTATAATGATGGGAACTAAACATCACTGGCGAAATGTCGAAGTGGGTGCTACTATGTACGCTTCTGATTAACCGTTCTGGGATTAATGGCGCGATAGTTTATGTTATCTATATCTTCACCAGAGGACCGCGGCCTGATGACCTTCCTACGAGGATCCAGCTTCTCCCTAGAGAGATGCAAGAAGAAGCTGGACTTGTACTTCACGATGAGGGCAGCCTGCCCCGAGTTCTTTACCAACCGGGACATCACGAGGCCGGAACTGGTGGACCTTATGGCGAGAGCGTAAGTGTCAGTTTTGTTTGGAACCTTTAAGGAAGGTGAAATAAAGTAATGGTTTTGTCTGACTTAATTATTTAAACATTTGATTGTATATACGTCAAATAGGCAGTCGCTTCATCTATACTAATATTATAAAGAGGTAACATTTGTTCGTAAGTTTATATGTAGGGGTTATCTCTGGAACTGAGATCCAATTCTAAATTTTTATTCACTGAGAGAAAGATACTTTAACCGCGGGCGCTGTGGGCTATAAATTATTTTTATATCATTCATAGTATCATCATTTTTGCGGACGAAATACTTGTGTAAAATAATGGTATTCAAGACTGGAAGCCGACCCTAACATAGTTGGAAAAGGCTAGGCAGATAATGATGAGATTCGCCCTACTTCCTTACAGGACATGACGCACATTGTTTTTAAGAACTAACAAGAGCATACTGCTACCTTTGTCACCCACCTCACAAATATTATTATGGTAGTAGAGAAAAGACTAAAACGATCATAATTTCCTTTATTTCAGGCAAGGACCCACAATGCCCGGTTTGACACCCTCCGGAAGAAGAGTTACCATAGTCAGAGGTAAGAATTTTGGCAATAGGTACAAGATATTTTAAATAATCATAGCCAGAGCAGCAGCGGCCCAGTGCTGACGGCCGCGACTTACGAACAGTAAGTCGTGGGTTCGAACCCAGGCAGGCACATTACTTTGTGTAATTTATTTCATCACCACTGCTCTCAAAACGCTGAAGGAAAACATCGTGAGGAAACCGCGCGGCCTAGAACCAAAAAATTCGGAGACATGTGTGACATCTACCAATCCGCACTGGGCCCGCGTGGTGGATTATAGCCCATTCCCTCTCATAGAGAGGAGGCCTGTGTCCCAGCAGTGGGAACATTAATAGGCTGATGATGATGATGATGATGATGATAGCCAGAAATGTCACAGTCAAATACAGCTGTCATGTGTGAAGAGCTCGTGGCTAAATAATAACAGCCGCTTGGATCGATCTTCAGGTAAAGCTACGCTTGCCTAGGTTGTTCCGTGGATGGGTGTGTCCACCCATTACATACCAATTTTCCTCCGTGCCTCGGTAAGCAAGTTAAGCCGTTGGTCGCGGCTGTCATTAATGTAGATTATTGAAAGTGAGTAGCCCGAAAAGTCTGACATCCAGTCTACCAAGGGGTATCGTGTCACCCAGTATTAACTGGGTTGTGGAGGTCAGATAGGCAGTCGCTCCATGTAAAGTGCTGGTGTTTGGCTGCATTCGGTTAGACTGGAAGCTGATCCCAACATAGTTGGGAAAAGGCTAGGCGGATGATGATGAGCAACTGAGCAAGAAATGTCACAAAACTAGCGAAGGCTTCTATTGAACCACTTCTGGGAACTATAAAATAGAATATTCAAACATTATCCATCAAATCCTGTTTGAGAAGTTCAATTTGAATTTTAACGACCACAACTGGTTGACATTTAATTGTAAAATGGAATAGAAAACAAAATTTTTATTAATTTCCAATGCTAATGAACCATGATGATTGCGTAACACGTGAGCAACATGCGTAGGTATCGACCGCAGAAATAGGCGAGACGACTAAAAAAAACTAATTAGTCCGTCAGTTAGATTATCAAAAAATATTTGACCCGTGTTTTTTCTTTTGTTACGTAAACCAAAATTGACGAAGATACGACGCTTTTAAAATTCTCAATACGTCACGCCATGGTATAATTTTTAGCTAGTTCTGACGTCACGAGCCCCCACTCCCGAGTTTTGATGCGTTTTATCTTTGTCAATATTCATTGATTTACAAAAACAAAAAATACGTGTCCATTAATTTCCAATACACTAACTGACGGACTAAATAGATTTGTAATTTGTTGATACTGTCGTCATGCCTATTAAAACCCTGTCCGATTCGTGAGTGTACTATTAGGTATCGAAATTAGATTCTATTTACGTCCTAATCTAATCTTATCCTTTTTGGACAACAAGTAAAAAAACACCTTGAAAAAAAAAAACTTTTTTGCAAAAAAATAAAACCGACTTCAAAAACCGGAAAAAAAGTGAAAAATAACTTTAGCTTCAGAAGTCGGTGACCTTTGTTTGATTGATTTAGTTTTTTTGTCACCGACTTTTTTTTGTTTTACGTTTTAGTGGTTCACATGTGCTTACCCCTTCACAGCGTGCCGCGTGATGTTATGTTATGAACTCAATAGACAAACATGAGATTTTAGCAATCCCAGTCCATTTGATATCATATAATAAGGAGTTCCGTTGCCTATCTCCGAAGTTCTTCATCAGATATTTACCAAATTGAAATAAAACCACTCCGAGAAAGTACTCTTCCAAAAACTACCCAAATCGCTTCAATTGTGCCTATATTATTTGAAGAGTTCTCTCTATTTCTCCAAGATCCCATCATCAAATCCTGACCCTTTCAAACAAAAAGAAAAAAATCCTAATCGGTCCAGCCATCTTCGAGTAATCGGGGACCATACATAAAAAAATATAATTGAAAACCTCCTCCATTTTGAAGTCGGTTTTTTAACAGACTTCAAATTGAAATGAAATGAGGAAACTTACATGGCAACACAGGGCGCGGGTGGCTACACTCCGGTCGCTTCTCGGGTAGTGACGACAAAAACAAACAATTGACGACCGAACATACTAATGCCGAAGATGATGGCCTTAATTGGTTGCTTTAAGACCTCTCTAGACCACAAACCCTTGCAAGAAATAGTTCGAGTTTCCCTGTCACCCTGTGTGATCGGACAGGGTTTTTAACCTATGTATAGGACTTATAGCTCCATTCTTTTCTGACACTAAAGTGACATTCAAATTAATGCAAATTGACAGAAGTGAATTTGGCACAGGCCCTGGACGTGCGCTGCGATCGATGGTTCGAGATAGCCAAAGAAAAGAGTACCTGGAAGGATGTGGGGGAGGCCTTTACCCAACAGTAGAATCTTGGCTAAGTAGAGGTAGCCTAGTGGTGTGTCCGTGGACTGCGAAGTCTCAAGCTCGAACCCAAGACACGCACCTCCGATTTTTCGGATTCATGTGCGTATTGTATCATTATCACTTGCAGTGAAGGAGGAAGAAGGAAGGATCGTGAGAAAACCAACATGCCTGAGAGATATTCTCGACGACATGTAAAGCTAAGTCAGAGGCCCATGGGCGGCATTAAAACTCTGACACCAGGTTAGCCACTAACTGACACGATAGAGAAGAATATGGGTACTTGAAAATAATAATGAATTATCTTTATTTTTCTTACCAATGCAATTGCATTGATCGCATGACAGAAGTAATTAACAGTCAATACCGTTGGCTTATTGAAACTGAGTCACTTCGCGATAGAGTTTACTTTTTATGTTTCCCGGCGTTTGTTGCAACAATCGTAGGAAATCCTATGTGAACAAACCTTATGAACTAGTTTTTGATACAGCTGATTTCTATTGTTAGTTATAACTAGCGGACGTCACGCGGTTTCACCCGCGTAGTACCCGTTCCCGTGGGAGTACGGGGATAAAATATAGCTTATGTTGCTCAGTAAAGACGTGGCTGCCTAATGGTGAAAGAATTTTGGAAATCGGCGTAGTAGTTTTTGAGTTTATTCATTACAAACATACACACACAAAAATACAAATCTTTCCTCTTTATAATATTAGTGTAGATGAATGAAGTTACTGTTAGTCAGTGGCACAAAAAGTCTGACTACCAGTCTTACCAAGGGGTATCGTATTACCCAGTACTAACCGGGTTGTGGAGGTCAGATAGGCAGTCGCTCCATGTAAAATACTGGTAATCAGCTGCATCCGGTTAGACTAGACGCGGACTTCAACATAGTTAACTGTTGACCATTAATTTGCAGGCCTCGATAAGAACCTTGACACGCATCATATGAATGACGGGTTCAAGCTGGTCATGATGATCGGTGACGTCAGACTGATGGAGGAGATAGAAGGAGTGGCGGGAGACGTTTACGTTCTAGACGCTTCCATCGTGTCTCCGAGTCACCTGGGGAAGCTATCACCGTCAGTGTTGAAGAAGTTCTTCATCTGTATTCAGGTAATACATATTATGTCTATCTGACGATCCGAATGGCGCAGCGGTACTGAGGCTGCCTTACGTTCTTAGGGTCCCGAGTTCGAATCCCGGTAGGAGCAAAAATGTTTGTGTGATGAGCATGGACATTTGTTTCCGAGTCATGGATGTTTATATATGTATAATAAGTATGTATTTACAAACAAAAAGTATAGATGTAGATAAACTATGTGGTGTCTAACGACACAAGCCTCGTTGCTTAGTGTGGCACTAGATGGCGCTGTGTGTTAATGTCCAGCGATATTTATTTGTTTATCTATTCATACACGAAATCTCTTAAGGAGTCATTGTATTCATCATTATGAAAAACTTTTACTATAGGACCAAACCCTGAATCGCGAAAAAAAACAGCTGTTTCCTACAATATGTTCGCATAACTCGTCAAAATGTATGGAATAGCTGTTTTTTTTTCGCGATTCATGGTTTGGTCCTATAGTAGAAGTTGTTCATAATGATGAGTACAGATTTCGTGTATGAATAGATAGACCTTATATAATTGGTTGGTTCGAACACTCACCTGGGTCAGATGTAAAAAGTGGAAACCCAGGCGTTGTGGTCCAACTTGGCAGAGGCCCAAATCCATCAAAAGACAACGGTCGAGAATGAAGAAGTAGAGGCGTCTTTGAATGTAAACAGACAATGGGGAATATGCATGAAATTTTTTCTTCACTTAAATCAACAAAATACAGTGTTATCAACCTAAGAAAAGTATTAAAAGTTAAGTTCAACTATTGCTTGTCGCTCAAAAATAATATTAAACTCCTGCAATTTTCTGTTGACAGTTCAAACGTTCGTGACTGTCGCGGCCATGATGTGACGTCTTTACCTCAATCTGCCTTGTTTACATATAATTTTTAAGCCTTATTAGTAATTTTACTAATTGTACGTGCTTTATTCAAGCAAAAATTGCAATAACGATATAATAATAAAATCGTAGTGAAACTTGACTTTTCAAATAAAAGTGTTTTTTTTTTACACATAAACTTTGACGTCACTAGCGGCGTTATCGAGGACGACGTGTTTTGAGAGTGCGTTCCGTTACACCAAAAACATGCTACATAAAACAATAAATTGCAAAATAAGTAATGTTTTAGAAACATATACAAGCTTACCACAATGTTTTATGCGCCAATACAAGGCATTTTTATTTTTTGAGACCCGCGGGATCAGTTTACTAAATTATTATTTTTATGTCATTTTCTTTAGTAAGTAGATTCGTCCCGCTCTAAAAATAAAAAAAATGCCATCGAATTTCAAATTTGAGTGTGTTTTTGCGTGTAGAAAAATGTTAGAAGGAATAAATCACCTTAACCACAAATCTTAGCCTACGCCGATTTCATATAATAATAATATTAATGAAAGTCATTTCATTTGATTACAGGAGGCGTACCCTGTGAAACTGAAAGAAGTCCACGTGGTGAACACGACGCCTCTCATTGAGGCCCTCCACAATATTATCAAACCGTTCCTCAAGGAAAAGATGAGGCAAAGAGTAAGTATCGATTTCAACAAATTCAAATTCAAATATTTATTGCTCAACACAGTACATTTTATACATGTCTAGATGTCAAGTGAATGCGCAGTCCACTGTATTGTACCAATTTTTCACAGTTGTGATCATAGTAGATAGAATTCTGCTGGCGTCTTCCTAATAACGTCATCATCTACGTAGCCTCTGCTGGCGTCTTCCAAATAATGTCATCATCTGCGTAGCCTTTTCCCAACTATGTTGGGGTCGGCTTCCAATCTAACCGGATGCAGCTGAATACCAGTATTTTACATGGAGCTACTGCCTATCTGCCCTCCACAATCCAGTTACGATTATTATGATACCCGTTTGTAAAAGATCTAATAAGTACAAACGGCCTAACGTGCTTTCCGAGGCACCGAGTGAACTCGATGTATAATGGATGATCACTGATCCACAGACCAACCTCGGTAATAACGGTCACCGATATTCTTAATCTTAACATATTCCTAATTTCTTAGTCTTAAAGTTATATAATTTTTAAATTGGTTGGGATACACGTTTAACGGTTTTAATCTTAACTGGTAGGCTAGTAACATTGTTTGTGGGTTTCAATAATATAATTTGATCGTTTTGATTTGATAATTGGGTTTTGCCATCAAGAACTTCTCAGTATGTTGATGGCAATAGAATCGCCCCTAATTACATGGGACTTAAACATAAATGGCGAAATGTGGGTGTACTAATAACTCTTTCTCTGCCCAAACCTTCGGGGATTACAGGCGCGATGTCATTAATAAACAATTATTTTCTTTCAGATCCGGTTCCACAAAAACTACAACTCCCTTCATGAGCACGTACCTAAGGAATTGCTACCTCCGGAATATGGAGGCACTGGACCCACACTGGAGGAGGTCCAAGGTATTTATCCAGCGACTAGCGAAGAGTTCAAAAAGAAAATCCCTCAATAACGTAACGAATTGGGTTATATCGTCTGACATTAATAACTAAAAAACTATTCATTGTAGAAACATAAATTTAGTGTCATTATTTAGCGTGTATAGTCAGCTCACTGCTAAGATCTTGAGTTTTCATCGGGGCCGGGCGGGGCGGCGGGGAAGGGGTACAGCGTAGAATGCGCTCTGGCTGGATTCTATTCAGTATAACTCGCCACACACGTGATAGCGCGGTGATACTTTCGTGTATTTACAGAGTTCGTTTAGACCAATCGATTTCAATAATAAATAACCAATAAGTGTTAAAAATTAAAAAAAAAACTCTAAAAGCGACTCGCTGATATATATGTTTCACGTTAAAACCAACGGCCGGGTGCACCGACACAGCCCCACCCGAGTTTTACCATAAAGCACGGTTTCCACCGCGAAAGAGCCGGAAATGGCTAAGCGAAGCGAACTTCGTTTTACGAAATAGGTTTGCGTTTCCGCCAAGAAAGAGTTTAGTCGTCTGATTCCCACGGCAAAAGAGAATGAGCAGAGCGAGCTCATTTATACTCTTTTTACCCGCTGAGTCATTTCCGCTCGACTCTTTGTTGGTGGAAACACGTGTAAGCAATATTCTCTTGCGAGGTAAAAGAAGTCATTAATATTCGCTCCGCTTGCGGTGGAAACTGGGCTTTATAATCCTAATCATAATGAAGAGCAGCGGCGGCGGCCCAGTAGTGGCGGCCCCGAATTACGAGCAGTCATGTGTTCGAACCCAGGCAAGCGCATTGCTTTGTGTAATTTATTTCATCACCGCTGCCCTCAAAACGGTGAAGGAAATCATCGTGAGGAAACATGTCCCAGAACCAAAATTCGAAGACATGGGACATCTACCAACCCGTACTGGGCCCGCGTGATGGATTATAGCACATTCTCTCTAGATAGCCTGTGTTCTAGCAGTGGGAACATTATTTATGCTGATTATGCTAATGAACCTATAACTTTCCCACTGCTGGGAATGAGTAAAGGCTATAAGAAAGTGAGCTGTAATCCACCATGAGGGCCAAGTGAGGATTGGTAGGCGCTTCCTCACGATTTTTTCTATCACCGTTTTGAGAACAATCGTGATCACACTATAATATTTTAAATGCGAAATTTTATGTGTGAGATCCGCTCAGTAGTTT
Source organism: Xestia rhomboidea (assembly GCA_963853795.1). Taxonomy (NCBI): domain Eukaryota; kingdom Metazoa; phylum Arthropoda; class Insecta; order Lepidoptera; family Noctuidae; genus Xestia; species Xestia rhomboidea. The sequence goes on from OY970776.1 coordinate 12,581,290, forward strand.
TTATGTGAAAGAGTAACAACTCTTTCACATAAAAACTACTGAGCGGATCTGTATGAAATTATAGCACACCGATAGTTTATAACATGGGTTAACAAAAAGGATCCTTTTTAGCCCGGTAGTATGATCCCGCGGGACAGTTATCGAACCCAATGCGGGCGTATGCTAGTCATCATCAATTCATCATCATCATAATTATCTTGCCCTTATCCCAATTCATTTGGGGTCGGCGCAGCATGTCTTCTTCTTCCATACTTCTCTATTACTCGTCATCTCATCAGACACCTCTTTTCTTGCCCTAACATTCTTTAGACAGTCCATCCGTCGTTTTTTTCTCTACTTCTTCATCTTCCTAAGCTTTTATACCCATCCACATCTTCTATAATTATCTTACCAACGACACTTCACATTTCCAGCTGCCTGGATAAAGAAAATAGAAGAATACGGGGACTGGTTCAAGAAGCAGGAGTCCCTGAAAGCTGATGAGTCCCTCAGGCCTGGCAGACCCACCAACTATGATGAGCTGTTCGGGATGGATGGCTCCTTCAGACAGCTCTCGATTGATTAGACTAGTTTTAGTACTTAGATAATATGTGCTTGGTAATACGATAAGTAAAAACAAACAAGATCAGGCCCCTTATTCACAACGCTTCGATTCGATTTTCGATTCGGAAAGTCGTATGTCTATCTTTATTTGACATTACGAAATCGAGCGAGATAGACATACGACTTTCCGAATCGAAAATCGAATAGCAGCGTTGTGAATAGCTCTGCAGGTCGTCACACCACCTTCGCCGCGGTTTACCTCGACGGCGATTGGTTTGGAAGGAAAAAGGGGATGTCTTTCTCAAAAAATACGATAAGAAACTGTCGGCTTCACTTGCTAATAAGATAAGAACTAGAACTCTCTTAAAAAATACGAGGCGAATTCTCCGAAATTTCACATTTCATGCGGTGGGGGGGGGGACCGCATGAAATGCGAAATTGAAAATGAATTGAATTGAAATGTTTCCTGCAAAAGTACAACACCTACATGCGTGGTTCAAATAGAACAGCTGATTTAAAAAAAAAACACCTGAACAACCCAACTGCTGAACACGTGGTTACACATTTTTGCGTCTGTGCCTTTATAGTAATAACATAATATCACGCCTGTTATCCCCGAAGGGTTAGACAGAGCTGTAGGTACCTAATAAAAGTAAAATTATATTTCGCCAATTAAGTTCGAGTCTTATAAAAATATACTTTAATATTTATTGCCTTTGACAGCTCCTGAATGCGGTTCAAATGTGCTGATCGCGTTTAATATCACTTACGAAATTAGATTAATTACTCAAATGTATCAGATAGAGAAAACTAATTCCTTTAGGGGTTTATATCTGTCTATAGTTGGTGCCAGTTAAAATGAGAATAGCGGTCATTGACCCACCTACATTTATTAAACTTCTTAACTTTGAAAACCAAAAATAAGCCTGTTCAAGTCTTGAATCGTCATCTATCGTGATCTTCATTATATTTGAATTAAAAACGATACATTTTTCATTTGTTTTGGTTCGTACGAAGAGATATTATGGAAAGGGCAATGACCGCTATTCTCATCTTAACTGGCACCAACTATAGTACTGTTATTATACTTTAGTCAGTTTTTAATCATTGCATTATGCATTTGAAAAATCCTCGCTCTCTTAAGTTTCCCTCAAGGTGTTATGTTATCTCATTAAAAATGTCAAATTATTGTGATAATAATAGCATTAGCTTTTTTTCTTATGCTTAACTTTCATCGTAATACCAGCTGAAACTTTTGTTTAAAATGTAAAAAAAAAAAAAAAACATACAATCTTTTGTATTAAAATTAGTTGCTCGTAACAGTTGTACTTAGTTATAGTAAAGTGTTATGTATAATTATTATATTAATGGTGTTTGTCTGTGATAAATTAAATGAAATTTTGAATAGATGAGTTTTTATTTTTCAGATTTTTAAAAAACAAACTACAATTTAAACATATAAAATTTCACTAGATAACGATCATAAAGGAGACACTTTTTTTTTGTTTGGAGAACAGGCCACCTCTTCAATTGTAGCGTTTAGTAATGAAACGTATATTGATTTCTTCCTTATAATCTCTAGATTACAGTGGTAATATTAGCTAAGCCTTGTCTAACCGGAATGCTGAGAAATTCGAAAATGAAAACGTGAATCTAACAATAACCTCAAAACGTGCGATATTGTCGAAATGGATATGTTTAACCGGTATTTTAAGTTAAAGTAGTTCACTGTTTAATAACAAAAGTAGTATAAAACAAAGTCACTTATCAATATCTGTACTACTTGAAAGATTTTGATAGGATTTTCACGATTGATAGATTGAAATATGAGAAAGAATTTATAATTCATTTCGAATAGTGTGGCATCGCCTAGAATTTACATTGAAACGTTCCTTGTGAATCAATTTATTTCGTCATCGTCATCATCAGCGTACAACAGTCCACTGCTGGACATAGGCCTCCTCAATCGCACGCCATTTTACTCGATTCTCAGCAACTCTCATCCAGTTGCTACCAGCCACCCTGCGAAGATTGTCTCTCCACCGAGCCTGAGGGCGTCCCACCTTACGTTTGCCGATTCGCGGTCTCTCAAGAACACGTCTACCCCAACGGTCATCGGTTCTACGGCTAATATGACCAGCCCATTTCCACTTTAGCTTATTAATTCTGTGAGCTACGTCGACAGCTCTGGTTCTCTGTCGGATCACCTCGTTCCGGTTGCGATCCCTCAGAGATTCCAAGCATAGCCCAATTTATTTAATCGAATCAATTGCATCTAAATACTTTCAGTAAAAGGTTCCGAGGAAAAACACGGACTAATAAACAAGCATGGTGTGGAACTTTATTTATTTTAATATGATTAAGTATTCGGCATAGGCACATCCCAAACACCATTATAGCCACAATGACTAGATGATATAACAAATATGCTTCTGTATAATATTATATCTACACTGATAAATATCATGCAAATAAGATGTCTAAGCTGTGGGCCTCTTAAAGCAGGATCAGTTGACGTCTTAAAGCAGGATCGTTTTAATTTCGTGCCAGTGTGGGAAAGAGATGGCGCTAGACGCCACACCCACACTCACCCACACTGAAACGCGATTAAAACGATCCTGCTTTAAGACGTCATGGTAGGCCACCAGGTCGTGTAAGAAGGAAAAAAAAACACATTATATACTTAAAAAAATACATTTATTTATTTATTTCTGTCTTTATTACACACACATAAAAATATTACTTGGTGCAATGGTATCCACAGTAAAATAATATTTCTTTCCTCGGAGTCAACAAGGACAGCAGTGTTTGGTGTGCTCTTAAAATTGAAGATCCACATGGAATGCAATCATTGAATGTGCAGTATGAATACTTTCATTCAATAACATTAGGCAGTTTCCACAAACTGCAACTAGTGGGTATAACTGAAAAGGAATAAAATAAGTTAAGAAACATAACACATTTTTTCCATTATCCTCCTTCTACTGCAGTCTGATAAAAATATAAAATTATTTAGTCGCGTTAACCTCTCAAGCCACGAGTATAATTTAAAGAATGTACCTGTCTTCTTATTAGTTCATTACACGATAACTAAATCCTAAAGGGTGCAGTTGTGACCAAGAACTAGTAAACAATGAGAAATTGGAATAGGCGGGTAAACTCGCACTATATCTACTAAAACTATTCTAACTTTTTTTCATGGTAACCTATTAGCTACAACACAGGGATGCGACGTAAATAATTTAACCAAGATCACATTATCAAAGCTTTATCACCACTCACCTCGCGAGAAATCCAAACACATACTTACCTATACAAGCTGGCGGACGTCTGTAGCAGTCTCTAAAATTAATTGTATTCACACATTGCGTTAAAATCTTACTGCATAATTGACACAACGACTTTGTGGAGTATGCGCTGTACTTGCAGATGCCATTTTAGTAAATATTTTTTTAATAAATACGTAAAAACTGCAGAAACACTTTCACGAAAATCTAAATAAAAGGAAGAAGTAAATATCAAATGGAGTCAAATGATCGAAGTCCGTCACCCACCAAAAAGACGGATTTACAACGTTCCGTGCCACGACGATTTTTTAAATCATCTACGAGATTTTAGCGAAAACATTTAAAAGTAGCATTAAAAAAAGTTCACAGTTTAATACTATTTATTTTTATACTCTATTCTATTATAATTAAAGCAGATATTGTTACCACTGGGTACCGTACTTTTTTTGTAAATGTAAAAAACGTCCCTGTTCACGTGAGTATTTTCTGTGAAATGACATTGACCACAACAGGAATGATTTGACTCGCCAAAACATAGCATAATTTATCTTATTTATTATGATTTTATAATTCCGGTTACGTTTCAATGTAATCTTTCGTTTATTAATATAATAAAACGGTTACTTTTTTTTGGTGTAATATGAATAATAAACGCAACATACAAGCACCGGGCCTAAAAAAAATTGTCTCCTTTAATTAAAAAAAAAATTGGGTAAATTAAAAATTCAATGCAAACCGTACTTTTCAAGTGACAATTGAAAGATAGAGGTCATTGACGTTCCTATTCTTATTTGAAACGCATTATACATTTTTTATATTTAAGATGTTAGAATTCCCTGTTATAGTTAGCCAATTCCCATGTCCATAATCAAATCGACTGGTGTGCGGCGATGGGGCCCATCACCGGTTTTGGTATTGTAGTTACTTGAGACATTATTTTAGTCGAGGTAATCAACTTTGTACTTTAGTTTCAGTGTTCAAACGAATTAGAAATTAGTAAATAAATCATCGTTATCTTCTTGCTCTTGTCCCATGTTTTTTTCTTCCATTCTCTTCTGTCAACCGTCACACTATCATTTATTCCTTTATCTTTCATAAGATTCTTCAATTTTCTTTGGTCTTCCTCTCCCTCTCCATCCAACAACATTAAAAATAAGTATAAAAAAATATAATATAATATATATAAATATTTCAAATAAATTTGGCTTCATACATTTTTGCCCATGGTCCTTTAAATTAGTAAAATGCAACATACATCTTACAAGTAACGTAGGTATATCAAAGATCGATGTCTGTATCCTAAAACACTGGTCATCCTGTGGTCGTTAACTGCAAAAATCAGTATCTGCGGGGTTTCGCTAGCTAGTGATACGATGAAATCAGGTAATTTACACACATCTTGCACTTTGAACCGGATAGTGATATCCTCTTGACTTCTTGAGGCAACAAAGCCTCGTGAGAAAATACCACTGCGTCCGGAGCAGATACTTCACTACTAAATAAAGTCCTATTTACGCAACACAGCAACGAGGGAAAAGCCTGAACTAACGAATAATATTTACACGATGAAATAATACATGTTAACCCAAGAAATGAGTAAGTATTTATTAAACTTTGCAGTATATTGAAACCGATAGTGTTGTTTTTTCTGCATAATTTATAGCAGTCAAACCTCTTTTTTGTCCCTCTGCAGTGCATAAGCTACTTGTCAGAAATAAAGAAAAAAAAAGTAGACGTCTAGAGCAGCGGTGGCCCAGTAGTGGCGGCCCCGACTTACGAACAGTAAGTCGTGGGTTCAAATCCAGGCAGGCGCATTACTTTGTGTAATTTATTTCATCACCGCTGCTCTCAAAACGGTGAAGGAAAACATCGTGAGGAAACCGGCATGTCCCAGAACCAAAAAATTCGAAGACATGTGACATCTACCAATCCGCACTGGGCCCGCGTGGTGGATTATAGCCCATTCCCTCTCATAAAGAGGAGGCCTGTGTCCCAGCAGTGGGAACAATAATAGGCTGATGATGATGATGTCTCATCATCTTTCGATTCGTCTTTGCGATTTCAACTCACCAACTGCAGACATACTGTGTGATCGCCCACGGAAGGATTTATTTATCCCGTCATTGCTTCATAATATGTTTGAAAAATCTATCTGCTCAGCAAAGTAAATAACGCAATGAATGGAATATTTTCACAATTATTACACTACCCGGTCGATTGACCAAAAACTTCACCATCCAACTTTTTTTTTCTTGTTTCTGTTCCGTTCTGATGTATTTTAAATGTCTGTTATGCGTCGTATGTTTTTTGTTTATTTTGTCTAAGTTTGTATGCACGTCATGTGCCTGCGGGAAATAATTATTTTTTCAATACACTTCCTCGAAATCGGGTTCTTATCGCACTACGATTAGGTTCAACATGCCATGGATTTCACACACGTGGATTGTTTTCATTTTCCATCACCGCGTGCTGTGCCGCGTGCAGAAAGGAGCCATTTTTGCAGTCGGCATAGCAAGCGGGTGTTGGAATATTGCCTCAGATAAAACTATACCTATACTTAGTACAAATTGGTGCAATGCCTATAGTCAGCGGTGATTGTTCTTTTTCATTATTTTATTTTATTTCTTCAAAAGTGTATTGAAAAACGTCGTTTGATACACGTGGACATTTGTTATTGCAGGTTTTGGCTCAAAAACACCCTCGCCTGTGGCTCGGGCGTTAATTTCGCCTCGACTGTAATAACAAACTTTCTCCACTTGTATCAAAATGTACTATTGTCTTTCTTTCTTCTTTCATCCAGTGTTGAACGCGAAAATTTTGAATTTTTTGTCTGGTCACCCACCTACGGACCAACCTAGGCAAACGTGGCTCAACCTGAAGATCGACCCGAGCGGCTATTATTATTAACCTTTTGAACGCCATTGACACATATACGTGACAAGCAAGTGCGTGCCTCGTACGCCAAACGACACGAATATGTGACAAAATGGTAGGTGAAATTGTGGCTTGGCGTGGCGGGCACGCGCATGCGTTTATGCTCTGGCGTTCAAAAGGTTAAGCCACGAGCTCCTCGATGATCCAAATCCAGCAATAATAAATAATCATTATTCCGTTTTCGCCCCAACAGAGGGCAAAGGGGTTCCAACTTCTATAAGAAGATTATTTGACGATTTCATAATAGATTTTTCTTTACAACACTTATTTCTGACTTAAGCACGAATATCTATTAGTATTATGAGTAGTAAGGTTTTGTGAGGTCGTGTCTTTGTCCGTCAAAACTACAAAAAAATACCGTCCGAACTCTGTACCCACTTAAAACAATATATAGACAAACGCCTGCAAGAAAAATGTATGAATATCAACGCAGGGATTCTTATTGCCTCGAGCTCTCGAGCAAAAAATCGTCCAGAAGTGCCAGTACTTAAATTTCCGACCGCTGCACCCTGGACAATGGGCCGACAACCTTTCGGTCTTCGCCTTCAACCCTTGGCCACCCAATGCTGAGTGTAGATCTCTTCCAAATCTCTCCACTTTTGGCGGTTTTATATCATGGCTATTCAGTTTCTTCCGGCCTGTTTAGTGAGATCGTCTGTCCACCTAGTAGTCGTAGTAGTCGGTTGTCTTCCCACGTTCCTCCGCCCCGTCCGTGGCCGCAACCTTGCGGTATTATGTTCTAATATTTAATTAGTATGTACAGTCAGCTTCACGATGTGATACCCAACTGGGATACCCGCCGTTATCCGGGAACGTGCCCAGAAGACTGGCAGCATTGCCACGTTTCAATTAAACCACTTACATGAACTTTTAAACTGTAAAGGAGTCGGCCAGTTCACCAGAAAGTTAAAGCTAGTTGTCCATTCGAAAATGTAGATTTCAACGAAGAAGATGCCTGTAAAAACTCCATGGACAGACTTTTTATAGTATATTTTATATCCTGGGACTAAACGAAGCCATAATATACCAGAGGTGGTTTGACTCCCGAGCGTGCGAGGGAGTCAATGAAACCGAGGGTATATTAAGTTGGCCTTTAGTCTCGAGGTGCAAACTGTACTTTTCACTTTGAGTGCGAGAAAAATAGTCAATTTAATACAAAAACATGTATTCCTCCAGACCATAGAACTTACGTAAGTTTTTAGGTAAATCCTCCGCGATTTTGGCGGCAAAAGATTATCTATTATGTTTTTTTCTCTTTGCTCGACGTCAAACTCTTTACTGTCACTGGACATTCTTAATAAATTTATTTAAAACCGAACAAATTTACACTCGACACAAATTCTGAAATTTTCGCGGTCTGTTTTTTCTTTTAAGCCAGTCACAGATTAACAATTTTGAAACGCATGGCGCCACCTTCTTTTCGAAAAAACCATGAAACTAAAACTCTCAACATTTTCGCAATGAAGATGGTCCACACTCCACAGATAATAGTAGTATATTAACTGGCGGTTTGAGTTTGTTTAAGTCACATGAAGGAAAATAAACTAATTACTTTTTACTCCCTAGTTAGTAGTTTCAAAGTGACCACTTTAGTCCCGCTTCGTAGGGCTATATTGGCGTACTTTTAGAGCATGAGAAGTGAAAAATATTTTTTGGATCATTTAATTCCCGAATAGTACGTAAGATACGTACTATTCGGGGGCTAATTTCATTAGGGGTTTTGTTTAGGGAGGGCTTAAGTTAGGCTAAATCTTAGACCAGTATAACAGTTATCTAACTAATCAGAACCAAGAGCAACAAGAATTTGTTTGGTATACTAGGTAACACTACGAAACCGTATCACTACATAATATTATAAAACAAAGTCACCCGCCGTGTCTGTCCCTATGTATGCTTAGATCTTTAAGACTACGCGATGGATTTTGATGCAGGGTTTTTTAATAGATAAAGTGATTCAAGCGGAAGGTTTTAATATATAATTTGCGGGCGGGCGAAGCCGCGGGCATCAGCTAGTACTGAATAAAATGTAGCCTATATTACCCGCATAATAACGAATCGATTAACACCTAACTCATCAAAATCGGATGATTAGTTTAAGCGCTACAGTGGAACATGCGTATATACAAATATACATACTCGTACGTACATGGACTGCTAAAATCATAACGCTTCCTTTTGGCTTCGCCGTAATCGGGTAAAAAAACATAGCTCTTAATAAATTCATTAGCTTGTCATCTGACCTACGAGTTACGCATTGAAGAGGTTAACTTTGAAACATAACAATTGTTTTTAATGATACATACGTACAGATTACGTATGATATATTGTTTGTACTTGAACTGTGTTTCCTTATACGACGTAGAAATAAAGGTACGGCTACATTAACGGACATTTGTTCCTTAGCGGCTTTTAAAATGGATTTTAAGAAGTAAAAACCGACTTCAGAAAACCAAACACAAGAAAGTGAAAAATAACTGTAGCTTCAGAAGTCGGTGACCTTTGTTTAATTGGTTTCGTATTGTTGTCACCGACTTCTTAAGCTAAATTTATTTTTCTATTTTTGTTTTTTGTTTTTTGAAGTCAGATTTTTTTTACATTTTTTTTTGTTTTTCGATTTTTAGTTGTTCCCAAACAAATATTTGCATTGTTAACAATACAGCCAAGCCAAGTTACAAACGATTCGTATCAATTCTCTTTCTACAAACGTAAACGTTAAGTCACGTGGTCAAAACAAACGAATATAAACTTTCGTAGACAAGTTAACATCGATCAAAGTGATAGAATGAAATGTATTCGTTTCTACAATCGTGATCGCTACATCCCTTCTATATCGTAGCCAACTTACAGTTTTGAGTAAACTTTAAAGTTTCCATTCGTTTGTTTTGACCACGTGACTTAACGTTGAGTGATGTCATTCCCATACATTTGGTTAGTTTTCTATGCGTTAACGATTGTAGATTGTCAACCTGGCTAAGCTTACTGGTCATGGTCATAACAGGCTTATCCCCAATAAAAAGAACTTAATATCCTAACTGTCGAAATCTGGGTGTATTGTACACATCTGCGTAGCCCCTCAGAGCTTACAGGCGTACCCCTTCAGAGCATGCAGGCGTGATGTTACGTCTTGTTTATAAACAATAAACATCCAAGCGATTGCAGCAATCACGGCAAATTTGCCGTCAATTTCTGACCAGTTCCATTGTATATCTCCGAAGATCAGCATCAGATCTTCACCAAATAAAAAAGAATCATCAAAATCGGTTCATAAACGACGAAGTTATCCGCGAACACACAAAAAAAAAATATTATAAATATATACACGGTCGAATTGAGAAACCTCCTTTTTTTGAAGTCAGTTAAAAATAAATCAACATTGAACGCGTATCAAGTCGGGTAAAAAGATAGAGGTGCGTGGAAAACAGAAAAGGAAAACCTTTGACTAGCATTAGGACATACAAGCTAGATCATCATCTGCCTAGCCTCTTCCCAACTATGTTAGGGTCAGCTTCCAGTCTAACCGGATGCAGCTGAACACCAATATTTTACACGGAGCGACTGCCTATCTGACCTCCACGAGTGTCATCCAGAACTTCGACAGTGAATTATTTCGACACGGTCTCAATTTCGAATAACAATAGTTCGACTACTCATTGCTTCGAAAAACACTACTTCGACAGATCCCTTCTTCGATATACACTTGTTTGACGGATTCCTATTTCGACGGAACATACCTTCGACATAATACTGCTCGTAAATATGACACAACCCAGTTAGTACTGGGTAATGCGATACCACTTTTTTTTTTCGGATGGGAAATCATCAAATGACTCCTCCCGCTCTGGGCGGAGAGGGAGGGAGTGTCAGACTTTTACTGACTAAAACCCATCCATGTTTCTTCATCGCCCTTTGTGTTCCGGGGCCACGGTATCTCTTTCGAACAGTCCCGCAGCCCCGGCAGGTAATGCAATACCCCTTAGTCAGATTTTTCGGGCTACTGCTGACTACCTGCAAGGATCGTCAAAGATCTACAAATGACAGCCGGCACCAACTACTTAACGTGCTTTCCGCGGCACGGAGGAAACTCGGTATGTAACGGGTGGTCACCCAGCACAGACCAACCTAGGCACGCACGGCTTAACCTAAAGATCGACCCGAGCGGCTATTATTATTTATCCACGCGCTCCTTCCACGTACATGTAGAAAGATTTACAAAAAATCGCTCTCCGCTTCCGCTCATCCCCATCTCCGCTCATCTAACACCGCGCACACACGAGACTTGAATACATAATGTTATCAGTACAAAGACGCAACAAGTACGTGACCCGGTATAGAACCCACGTCTTGTGCATAATGTGCTGTGTCCGAAAAGTTAGAACAATGCTTTGGAGTCAGCGGTTTTTACCCGACTACGGCGAAGCCAAAAGGAGAAGTTACGATTTTAGCAAGCCTAGCAAAAGTGTCATCTAAAGGTGGCTATGACATATTTCGGGATATATGTCATCGCCACCTTTACATTATAGGCTTTTATAAAATTGTGAATGCCGTTTTGCGCTGCGCAGAATATCTAATTGAAATTAAAATAGTACATTTTGATACAAGTGGAGAAAGTTTGTTATTGCATCCGAGGCGGAATTAACTCCCGAGCCGTAGGCGAGGGTGTTTTTGAGCCGAGAACAGCAATAACGAATGTCCTCGTGTATCAAACGACGTTTTTCAATACACTTTTGAAGAAATAAAATAAAAGAACGAAAAATATTTTTGTCGTTAATTAATAAGAAACTATGATTTTAATTTTATATTTTTCCGCGCTTTGCTTTCGCCAGGTTGAAGGAGAAGCAAAGGTATGAAGCCGCCAAACAGCCTAATATAAAAAATAGTTTTTTTTATATTTTTGAATTTAGAACACAAATAAATATTAATTTGTTTATATTACTTTTAAATAATCATGTTTATCTATGATATTCTATTTATAAACACAATTTGAAAATTAAAAAAATATTTACGCCGTAAAGACGCATTATTGCTTTGCCAAAATTAAAAAAAAAACATTCACCTCCGACTTTATGCATTGAACCAAGTTGGTTGGTTTGGTTGTATAGGTATAGTTATCTGTTTCAATTTTCATTCCCGCACACGTGTTGGAAAATGAAAAAAATCGCACCCGTGTGAAATACATTGCATGTTGAACCTAATTGTAGTGCGTTATGAACCAGTTTTCGAGGAAGTGTATTGAAAAAATATTTTCTAACTTTTCACATCCCTTAATGGCCTAGTGGTCGCAAGCGCTACTACTCAAACTAAGCATGACCTGTTATTGGGTTTTTCTATCAGGAATTTCTCAGTAGCAGCCACGAAATGTAGATTTGTGATGGCAATAGCAAGCCTATAGATGGCAAGCCCCCCTTATCCATGGGACTTAAACATAACTGGCAAAATCTAGGTATACTATGAGGTACACCACTGCCAAACCTTTTGAGGATTACAAGCGTGATGTTACGTATTGGACCCATAGCCTGTTGTATTTAAATAAAGCACTTGAATATATTATTAACTGTTTTATTTTATTAAAACATATTAATATTACTAGCAAACAGATTGACACGCGTCACGGAGCCGGTGAGAGAACGTAGACACCAAAGAGTTCGTTTATGCCTTCATATATTATCAACAGTTTTCGTCAGTCACATAAGGCTTCAAGAGGCAAGGGTCTGGTCTTGTTAAATAAAAAATATTTGGTTATTTAAAAACAATGTGATTTGTGGCTCCTGCAATCTTTAATAAAATACCTGACCAAATTAAAAGCTTACCGTTGCAAAAATTTAAAAACAGTTTCACAGAATTACTTGTAGAAAAATGTTATTATTCTGTGCAGGATTTCTTAAATGATAATTTTTTGTAATATCTTCCTCTGTTATGTATTACATTTGCATGCTATATTAAGGCAGAATGTACATGGATCCTATCATATTTAATTTAACAACTTATTTTAATTTACCTACATTCTAAGCAAATAAAGATTCTATTCTATTCTTGTCACACACCATAAGTAAACATTCACTTACAGGATATTTACTTAGCAATCCTGAACTATATTTACTTTTACCATGTGTTAGTGGACTGTCAATATTTCCTTATTGTGTGGAAAAATCAATAGATACCAGCAATGTTTATAAATTATTTTCTTCTTTTGTATCTTACCCTTAAGCCCGCCACACTATTCACAAATCCTTGCAACTCCTAAAAGCCAGAATCAACAGTGGCGACCACCAGAAAAGCGCCGAGACAATGAAGCCCGACGAAGTCTCAGAGAAACAATTTAACTGTCGTGGATCCCGCGACGAAATGGATCAGTAGGCTTAGCCAAGTTGACAATCTACAATCGTTAACGCTAATAGAAAACTAACCAAATGTATGGGAATGACATCTATCAACGTTAAGTCACGTGGTCAAAACAAACGAATGGAAACTTTTAAGTTTAGTCAAAACTGTAAGTTGGGTACGATTTATATGGGATATAGGGATCACGATTGTAGAAACGAATACATTTCATTCTATCATCTTGATCGATGTAAACTTGTCTACAAAAGTTTATATTCGTTTGTTTTGACCACGTGACTTAACGTTTACGATTGTAGAAAGCGAATCGATACGAATCGTTTGTAACTTGGCTAGGCCTGCAGATAAGAATAGCAGCGGAGTAGGAAAACCATATTTTGCACTTCTCTCCATATCAGTAGGAGACAGAACAAAACAAGGCCAATAGCCACAAAGGGACGTTTACAACTAGGATAAGTCCAGTTGCCTTGCACCACGGATAAATAAAGGGTGTAAAACACCTTTTAACGAAGCCGAAAGGCACATGTTTTCCTCGTCATTGCGTTCCTTTTTTTGTTCTACACCATACATGGGAACCTTCTAGTTACGGAGATATTGGGGGTCAAAGTTCCAACTTCTTGACAAGTTTTTTTTTAATACAAGTTTTTAATGTAAGATTTTTACTTAAAACACCTCCACAACCCTCGTATGATTCAATCCATCCATCAGCGCAATGTTTTGAGTGCGTTACATTGAGTTTTACCACATAACATGAGTTTTCACCCCAAAAAAAAAGTCGTTTTCCAGAAATCATTTTTGCGTTAAGTTATTTAGTTTGATGTACAGAATGCTTGGTTAACGGTTTCGTGATGAGGTTGCTTACACCCTGTATTATCATTACCATGAATGGGTCCTAAGTTGTGTACCTACATGTATTTTAAGGCTTGGCAAAAATAAATGCTTGTCAAAATGGTGGTAACGAAGGCAGATTAGTACATTTACGTATAAAGGGTTGCTGGCGTGGCTCTTCATTGCACCACATATTAATTAATTCAAAGGTGAGTGTGAAAAAACCAGAATGAAATAAGACCACCTAGATGAGCCTACTTTTAGGTATGAAATAGACAGCAAAAACGTTAAAATAATCAGAAAAAGAAATTCAAAGTATCTTTTTATGGTTCCGCACCCAAAAGGTAACCAACGGGACCGTATTACTATAAGCCTCCGCTGTCCGTCCGTCCGTCTGTCTGTCGCTTCACTTTTCCCAAGCAATAGAACAAGATGGGTGACCTGTCTAAAAAAAGTTAAGCAATACTTCCGAAGGCAAGGGTGAACACAAGAAAATAAAATTACACAATATCATATCATGTGTAATTATATTTTCTTGTGCTACCTGCAAGCTAGGTAAATGCCCTTTCGAGGTCCCTCCAAGTTACGTTAACCCTACGGATCTTGTTTGTGTAATTGCATGCCTGCGGGAAGGGCTAAGCTACATACATAGGGTAAAAACAAGTACCTACCTTTATCTAGAAAAAAACTTCAAGAACATTATTCTGGTGTCGTGATACGAAGAGGCAGTGTAATGTAATCATTTTTTTAACGGACGAAAAAAAAGGATTGTTATCAAGTCGAAGCATATATACATATTTGTTTTTACCGGACTGCCAAGGAAGGGTTATGTTTTTCGCGAGTATCTTGTATTTGTGTCTTTGTAAATTTCTTTAAAACCTCATAACTTACAAATGGCTGGATGGATTTCGATGATTAAGGTATCATTACATTAATCCAACAACCCTAGTATCCATAGAAATTTGTTTAAAAAATTGTGGATTTTCGTCGCTAAATTATTGTACTTGTCGTTATTTTTTTTTTTCAACCGGACCTATCGAGTAGGGTATTAAAATTAAGGAAATCAAAAAGAGATTACAAATAGGTATTGTGTATATGTACTTATATTACAACTTGTAGTCCTTTTTTTTTTAAACTTTTAATTAAATGTTAATTGTTCTCTAATACCTACATTATTATTGTATACTTTTGGGGACTGGCAAAATATGCACAATAATTTTGATTTATTACAGTGTCACACGGAAAAAATACAAAAAAAAATAAAAAAAAGGTAAAGAATAAAATAGAAGTTATGAACTTTAATTATTATTTTGATGCATTTGTAACATCAAAACTAAACGCTAAACGATAATTTAGTATGGGACACTCAAGCCTCTCAAATTATTGAATGGTTGCCAAGGACTTACGTGAATAGCGTAACAAGAGAATAACTAGCCACATTTTAAGAGAGTTATTTTAAGCCACTTATAATATCTCTTGTGTATAATTGTACCAGCTTATTTTCTATCACCTGGATAATAACATTTTTTTATTTCTATTACTTAAATTGACAAAAAATATTGTCATATACGAAGCCGTCAACCAAGCATTCTGTACATCAAACTAAGGTACTTTACGCAAAAATTATTGCTAGGAAACGACTTTTTTTTTTGGAGTGAAAAATTATGTTTTCTGGGAGAACTCAATGTAAAGCACTCAAAACATTGTGCTGATGGATGAATTGAATAGTACGGGGGTCGTGGAGGTGATTAAAGTAAAAATCTTACATTAAAAAATTGTATTTATAAAAAAGTTGCCAAAAAGTTGGAACTTTGACTCCCAATATCTCCGTAACTAGAAGGTTCCCAGATATGGTGTAGAACAAAAATGTGATCGCAATGACGAGGAAAACAAGTGCCTGTCGGCTTCGTTAAGAGGTGTTTTACACCCTACGTCGGCTGATGGTAGTCAGTGGCGCAAAAGTCTGACAACCTGCCTTCACAAAGGTATCGTATTACCCAATAATAATCGGGTTGTGGAGGTCAGATAGCCAGTCGCTACATGTAAAATACTGGTAAATTCTGCAGCATCCGGTTGGACTGGACGCCGACCCCAATGTAGTTGGGAATAGGTTAGACAAATGATGATATTGAGAAAACAAATAGGAAAGCATTTTGCAAGGACAATCAATGTCTTCTTTTTTTTAACCGACTTCCAAAAGGAGGAGGTTATCAATAATACGTCAGATTGTTTTTTGTGTATGTTTAGCGATATCTTCGCCAATTGTGAACCGATTTTGATGGTTCTTTTTTTGTTTGAAAGAATTTTATTTCACGGTGGTTCCGTTTAAGTTTGGTGAAGATCTGATGCTGATTTTCGGAGATATACAAGAGAACTCTTCAATAATAGACGGCAAATTGGTCGTGATTGCTGCAATCGCTTGGATGTTTATTATTTATACTACACTGCAGCAATCACGACAGATTTACTGTCTATCATATTGAATAGTTCCTTAAAAGAGGAAAAAATAAAAAAACTTATTTGCAAAAAATAAAACCGACTTCAAAAATACAAAAAAAAAGTGAAAAATAACTTTTGCTTCAGAAGTCGGTGGCTAAAAAAACTGAATCAAACAAAAAAAATTAACCGACTTCAGATTCTGAAGCTAAAAAGTTATTTTTCACTTTTTTGTGTTTTTTTAAGTCGGTTTTTTTGAGCTATCGATGGTAATCTAAACAGTTGAATCAAGTTAGCCTTGAACTATAACTATGTATTTTAATGTCAGTAGTGTCCTTTTAACATAGGTGGTAGGTTTTAACGTGCCGTGTGTGCACAAATATAGATATACCTAGATTGGTACTCTTTTGAATTTGATGACTTTGTCATGAAATAGTTCTTGAATGGGGTTAAATGAACGTAGAGGGTCTTATTCATGATTTTGAGCACAACTGTTCAATGATTTACAGGAGATTTAAAGAAATGTGATAGGTTATATTAACATATTTAAAAGTGAACTCGAAAAATAGGTATGTATCCTCTATCGTCACCAACGCCCCAGAGGTAAATGTTAAATTATTATTAAGAAGTAACTCTGTGTCTCATTCTTTGTAAACTGTTATTTCTATGTTCAATATCTTTAAACCGATTTTAATAATTCTGTTATTATTCATACACGTGTTACTTGCGCGATTCAGTTCTCATCAACAAACTGACACCTGCAAATTGCAAAAAACTTGAATTTCGCAGGCTACCCTGACGCTTCCACCATAACGAGTAATGTTCATTTGAAATGTCTTATTTACTTGGATGTGAATTTTACCACTTGTGTCTTTGAGGGGGAGGTATTGCTAACGAGAGGTTTTCTCCACGTAACTCCTCTTTGATGAGTGAATATAGATGTTGAAAACAAATATATATGTTGCTTATTAGACTCCAAACTTTAATACACACAACTTTAATACAGTTGAAATAATTCTAACTTTATTATTATTATATGAAACAAAAATTCAAAGTGAAGCATTTTTTCTTTGAAATTTCGTAACTACTCATAAACAGCATTAAGTTTTAGTTTTTTTTTCACACAAATATTTGTCACTTTTTCCTTCACAAAGTGTACAATTGGCATTTTGATCTAATGATTTATTAGGCTACAAATAAATAAAAACCACTCATTTCGCGCTATTCGGCCCGCAGTGACTGACGTAACAACCACTTTGTAGTGCAAGCTCATTCTAACAGTATCAAACGAAGTTTGAACCACCACAAATACAGTTGCTAACGCAATTTTGCCTCGGTTGTATTTCTCGAAGAACATCCACCAGAACTGGTTTTCTAGATTCGGCTAAGTTTTTGTTACCTAACCTTTTGGTTTGCACTAAACTTGACTGTTTAAAAGAGCACATAAATTTTATTAAGAACTAGCTTCTGCCCGCAGCTTGGTCTGCGTGAAGTTCGATAATTATCTCATGGGATCTTACTACCGAGATAAAAATATTCTATGTGTTAATACAGGTTATAAACTGTCTGTGTGCAAAATTTCATCCAAATCCGTTCATTAGTTTTTGCGTCAAAGAGTAACAAACATACACACATACTCACACACATACAAACTTTCGCCTTTAGAATATTAGTGTGATTAGTGTGACAAGCTAGGGAAAAAATTGCTTCACATCACTTTTTCTTTTTTTTTCTTTTTTAAAATATTTGAGTAAGAACCGGCTTGATAAGTATGAAGGTAGCTCTAGTAATGCAAAGGAGTACAGTTTACCCACGTGTAACGAACTTTCAATCTGTAGGACCTAGGCTGAAACATACGGGTCGATAGTTGAGCTGATTGGCAAAAAAGTTTTTAAACGTAGCTGCAATTTCTTCCAAATTTTTGACTTTTAAATAAACTTTAAAAAACGGCCTTTTTTTCGTTATACATTACTTTGAAGCAGATTTTGGACTGCCCTAAGACGAACCTTTGACTACAGTAAATTTTGTGTAACAAATTTCATGCGTTAGGAATAAATAGGGGTCTTTTCATTAGTCAAATCTGTGTAACCTTCATTTACAGTAG
Source organism: Xestia rhomboidea (assembly GCA_963853795.1). Taxonomy (NCBI): domain Eukaryota; kingdom Metazoa; phylum Arthropoda; class Insecta; order Lepidoptera; family Noctuidae; genus Xestia; species Xestia rhomboidea. Next base: position 12,599,758 of record OY970776.1, read on the forward strand.
GTTAGTAGCCTTTATTAGGAACTTACCCACGTCAAACAACGAAATGGGACCCTATTTTTCCGTCAGCGTCCTTAAAACTCTTTTCAATATGTACGCTCTAAAATATAAATCACACTATCCATGCACAAATTTATAGATATATAAATAAAATCATGACCACAATTAAATATTATCGTCTCAACTATTCACCCGTGTAGACACGCTGCAATGCATTTCTCAACATGATTGCAAGAGAGGTTAGTTCCTCTCAGTAGCGGCCAAGCCTTGTACCTTGGCTGACGCGACATACATACCATTGCCTTAAAAAAATAGTTGCGAAACAGTGATCTCAGTGGCTGTGTGGAACATGTGAGTTTGAATTTTGTTCTTTTTAATTTAGTATGTGAGGTTCTTTTTTTAAAGAATGACATTTTGATTTTTTCTTTTGTTTGTGTGTTTTAATGTTTTTAAATGTGAAAGCTTTTCGTCTTGCCGTTGTTTTGATAGGATATTTGTTATTAATTGATGGACTGTATGCGTCAATTCTAATTGACGCATACAGTCCATCAATTAGCATTAGCATTTGACCAATTATAAATTATGATTTAGGTCTAAGAGAAAAACTGTGAATCTTGTCGTTATTTTAATAAGTATTTTTTCTATCTCCTATTTTGATAGCTACCCTCGATTTAGTTTTTCAGTAACTAGGTATTGATTGAATTTGGTTCTTAGTATAATTATTATTCATTTACTATCAGAATAAAAAAAAAAATATTCCATAAATTAAATTAGTAACTAGTTATTTCATTATTAAAATTAAAAAGACCATAAACAAACGTTATTGATGTAATAACTCCTGGCACATTTTGTGGCAGATAACGCACGGGCACACTTTCTTTTGCCTCCGCACTGTTTATGGAAATCTGTGGTAGTCAGTTTAACCGCAATTTATTTTTTAAATTATTGTTCGAAGGAGAAAATAATCATTTTACACACGTTCATTAGTCACTTATTGGTTTGAGTGCCAAAAAAACTTTTTGATGCTTTTTGATGATGAACCAAAAGCAATCTGTATCCGTTGTTGGGTTATACGTAAAGGAGTCACGTAAAGTTTTTCAAGTCTTCCATTCCATTACAACTTTTGTAAATCAGTGGGTCTTGATTTTTCTGGATGGGTAACCACCAAGTGCTAAAAATCCGGCCAGTGGATACGAAACGGGGCACTAATTGTTTACTGCGACCAATTTGAGGTAGCTGTCACAGTTCTAACCTAACCTAACCTATACGGTCGGAATGAACGGAATCCCTTCGACATCGTTTTTACGACAAACGGTTGGTCGGAGACAAAAATCACCCAGATGCTTTTCGACTTATTTTTACGTGTTCTATACGATAAAATCGAGAAAATAAACAATTAAAAAAAAAATATATTGCAAAAAAAAAAACTGTCTTTTTTCCTCAGTGCCCCGTTACGTATAGGTACTACAACCAAAAATACACCAAAAACTAATATACGTAATCGTTCTGTCTGTAGTGCTACAGACAGAAAGATTACGTATATTAGTTTAGGTTCCAGTTTCTATTTCTGGTCCTATCAGTCAGATTTGAAATACAATTTTTGAACCCAATAGCCCGATTTCTTCTAGAAGGTTACAGGCTGTTTAAAATCACGCTACAGGTTTAACCGCGGTTCATAGCTAGTAAAAAATACTAAAAAGACATCATGAACGAGTTATCCTAATGAATAAACTAAGATCCCGGTCAAGGTTACCGTTTCTCTCTCTCTTAATCTTCATTTTGTTTCAAACTTAAAGCACTTAAGTCATTTAGGATGTATTGTGCTTGTAAAACTTGTGGATTGAGTAATGGTTACCAAACGTTTAGAAAATGTCTCGTATGACTATTGTAGTTGTTGATACACGAGACACACGATAATACACGTGATAATCTATACTAATATATAAAGAAGAGAGATTTTTGAATAAGCTCCAAAATTACTGGACCGATTTTAACTATTTTTAGTTAAATTATCAAGAAGTAACATAGCCCATAAATTATGTTTATGTCACGCATATTAGTCGAGCTATCGCAATTTTTGCGGGCGAAGTCTTGGGCGAAGTGGTAGTAATACAAACTACGAGACGTCTGACAAACAACACGTAAAGACCGCCTAACTGCAGAAACTGCCGAAAACTGAAAATTAAGGTACAAGCCTTTTGTCATTTACAATCGTCACAATGAGAAATCTCATCAAAACTTTCCTCCCTTATTTAACCCCCTAAGAAGAAAATTTAATAGAATCCGTTTTAGATGTTCACTTTAGAATACTCTTGTGCAAAATTTGACTTTTCTAGATATTAAATATTTTTTTTGCCGTCAAGAATGTCTTGCTTCGTAAATCTTATAATCCTACGCAAAACCACCTTTTTTCATAGTGGCAAAAACTTTGTGATGTTGTATTTGTGAGCAACACAGGCCGTGACCTGAGTGGCATTGTGTCAAACTCCTGAAGTGGCTTCCTCAATCAAGTACTAAATATATTTTCATGCATCCTCAACATCTTCTGCCTAGCCTTGTCCCAGTTATGTTGGGGCCGGCTTCCAGTCTAACCTGATGCAGCTGAATACCCGTATTTCACATGGAGCATACTGCCTATCTGACCTCCACCACCCATTAAGTAATGGGTAGTAAAATAGTCCTTAGTAAGACTGGTTGTCAGACTTTCGGGCCACTGATTACCTGTAACGACTGTCAAAGATCTACAAATAACAGCCACACATATTTTCAAACATACGCGTCTAATAATCTTTTCAAATTTTAAAATTACTTTTCTGCTACTGAGACTAGAGACTCCTTTCTGTGAATAGAAAGAAAGAAAGAAAAAATCTTTATTTATCGCAGGGACACGACGTGCATACAAAAATAGAATAGTTGCGGGCTAGTGGGGGACACTGCGTTAGCATTCTTCTTCAACTTCGTCTTGCACTTGACAGAACAATCGTGGTCACGATGAATTGATTCCAATCGCAAGTGAAGTCGTAGCCCGTTACTAAATATTTCTAAATCTAGTCCTGTTAGATGAGAATGAGGAAATGTCGTGAGGAAAGTTTTGAGTTTTAATGTGTATAAGAGTAGAGAAAGATTAAAGAAACGATGGATGGACTGTGTAAGGGTTGTTATGGCAAGAAAGGAAGTGTCTGATGAGATGACGAGTAATAGGGAAGTATGGAAGAAGAAGACATGCTGCGCGGACCGAAATGAATTGGGATAAGTGCAAGAGAATGATGATAGTCCTGTTCTATGACGGCCTGGCACGTTCATCAACAGGACTGCTGCTGCAGTAATGCTACTTCAAACTAAAGGACATGTTGGTTTTCTTCCCTAAGATTCATGTTTTCTCTACTTCTCAGACGTGATGTATTTCAAAATCGAATTACCAACAGCTCTAATTTAATATCTTATCTCAAATCCTAAGAATCCGCGATAATAATCATAGTTTCGATGATCCAGTCAGCGAATTATGACGTAGTTAGCTACATATTGATGCAAATGACACGTCTATTGTAATAGCTTCGTTCATACATGTATTATATAGAAGCGATCGGTTTAGTTAGGTAGAACAATAAGCGTATATAACTATATATATAATTATACACACATATATGTATATAGTAAAGCGGTACGGACGTGGTAAATGACGCATCTAACTAAGTAATGTAATTTTATATAATTGAAGAATTGATGACTTAATAACATAACATGACACCTGTAATGCTCAAAGAATTAGGCAGAGGTTCCTATGTATGTTATCCTACGTCTCATGAAATAGGGGGCGATCCAATGCCATCAACTGGACACGAATCCAGACACCGTGGCTGCTGAGGAATTCCTTATGGGAAAGCCCAATAACAATGTGACTCGACCTGTAAATCGTATTATCATGTAAATTATTACATTTTCTGCGACTACAGACAGGGTCCTCCGTTTTACGAGATCTGCAAGCTCAGGGACCGCGGTCTAACAAGGGGTATTGTATTACCCAGTACTAACTAACTGGGTTTTGCCGGTCAATTAGGCAGTCGCTTCATGTAACATGTGAGTATTCAGCTGCATCCGGTTAGACTGGAAGCCGACCCCAACATATTTGTGAAAAGGTTCGGCAGATGATTATGACACTGACAGACAAATGGCGATTCGTGGCGAAATAAATAGTAACAAAATGTCTTTTTAGAACGAAGATGGGTTTGCTTGCCGTGGAAAGGACGCTAAGCCGTCGTGATGGCCCAGAGGTTAAGACCTCGCCTCCCATGTATGAGGTTGTGGGTTCAAATCCGGGCAAGTACCAATGTGACTTTTTCAATTCATATGTACTTTTCTAAGTTTATCTTGGACCTCACAGACATCGGTGAAGGAAAACATCGTGAGGAAACCTGGACTTATAATTAATATAAGTCTGAAATCGCCAACCCGTCTTGAGCAAGCGTGGTGATCAATGCTCGTGCCTTCTCTGTTGAGAAGAGGCCTTTGCCCAGCAGTGGGACATTAATAGGCTGGTATTATAAGTCATTGAGGATAGCCAGAAGCCGGTATGACTGACAACCAGTCTTACCTAGGGTTATGGTGTTACTCAGTGACTCTGTTTTGGATCGCTCCATGTGAAATACTTGGTATTCATCCGGTTAGACTGGAAGCCAACTTAAAAATAGTTGGCAAGACTTGGCGTATGATAATGATGACATCGTAATAAACTAATATTGCATTTTTCTAAAATCTTTATTGAATATCACGCTGGATATTAATTTCAAAATCAATTTCAATGCTATCTACCTAGTCTACCTACATTTGAATGAAGCAATAATATATTCAATTTTAATGTCTTCCACCCAAGAAACCACAAAAATATGACCTCGTTAAATTTTATACAATGCTATAGAAAATAATGACAATGATCAAAATGTTTCATGACGTTACCTGACATAAAATAATGTTCATTATAAAAGACAAGGTCACCCATTTTATTGTCTTAAACCATTATTTCTTAATAATTTGGTAACTCGTCTTTAACTCGTGATTTAAGGCTAAGATCATGTTGATAAGCGCTAGCGATGAGCGGGATGAACTACTTCACAAGCTCTCGCACGCCTGCAATTGCAATTTATTCTTTATTTTCAAGATGAAAAGAGTTTGTTTTGTTTTTATCACTGCCGCTTAACAGTGTGGTTACTGTCTTAAACTTAACCTGTGAATTATACTTTACGTTGCACGGTACCAAAACCCAGTGTTGCAGTGCAAAAGTTCAAGTCGTGTTATTTAAAATAAAATAAAAATTAAAGGAGATAATAAAAGAAAGAAAGAAAAAGCATTTATTAGCCCGCACAGGACAAAACACATAAACAAAATGGTGACATTATCAACTAATAAAAATTAAACATAAAAAAGAAAATAAAAAGAAACGAAATTGGTCCTGTACAAGGCCAAAAGGCCAAAAGGTGTAAAGGAGATAATAATAACTATTTATTCACCAAGGGGAGTAAGGCACAGATTACTAATCAAGTGTGCATTTGAGGCCCGACGCGAAGCGGAGGGCCGTGAACCACACGAGTTTACTACACTTGCTCACAACGTCATCAAGACTTAAAAAAAAAACGGTAATGGCAGTAATGAAATTCCATACAATATAACTCCCTAGATTTTTGAGAAGGTTTAATGAACAGTTTTCAAGCCTTTTAGTGGGGTACACTTACTAAGCAATAATAAATTTATTTCATAAAAAAGGTGATTGTAGTACATGCATACGCAGAGTTTAGAGTTCAGAGTTTTTTATATTCATATAGGTTTGTACAATGTCAATCACAATCTGGTGGGTGAAGTTCTGCTTTCCTGGCTAGGTTATAGAATAACCTGTAATATGGATTAACAGTCCCTGTCCCTTACAAAAGTTACGAAAAACTAGTACAATATTTTTTCTTGTGTGTTGGACAAAGATGTGCGCTTAGGAGATAAGGTGTTTGCACATCATTCATTATTCGCCTGCCCTTATTCCAATTTATTTTGGTTCAGCGCAGCATGTCTTCTTTTTCCATTCTTCTCTATTACTCATCATCTCAGCAGTCACCTCCTTAGATCATCGTCCTCACTCTAATTTTTGATCACAGCGTTAAAAAAAAACACAACCAAAAACTTTATAACCCATAGATACTAATTCAGTCCCCTCCTTCCATAGACCACAAGGGCAAACTCCAATGCCAAAGCGACACTCGCAGTCAAGGCTAAGAATCTATTGCGTCATGTGTCCATAGACATTTACATTTGGCTAATATAACCAAGGTATGGGTCAATACGGATCTGCCGGTTTCGAAAGATATCTCGTATCGTACGATGTTGAAAAGTTGTAGCCTATTATAAGATGGAAAGTTATGGAAGTAGGTTTGGACAAGGTCTTCCTAGGTTTTAAAGGTTGTGCCGATTGGGAAAGAAATATCTGTGTAGGTATAGCTGGATACCTCTGTGTGTGATCTTATGACGCTTAAATAATTTTAACAGGGGCGTTGTGAAAAATTGTATTGAAATAAGATGACGGCTTAGTTCCGATTTCGGGGATTGTCAATTAATTTTGCGCCGTTACGATGCTTTGAGGGTACAAGGTACCTACCATACACAAAGGCACACGTCAAAAACATAACCCTATTATTTCTGTCGCGCAGTAGGGTAACAACAAGATGAAGAATATTATTTCCTATATTGGCAAAGTACTGGAAGGGTTACGTATCATAATACCTAAGTTTATCCTAACTATTTTGGATATAACTACGGTTCAAAGTCCTACTGTTTAAAATACTTGTAGATTGTTTCACAGATTTGTGCAATAACTAATGAACGAAATCCATAAAGGCCATTTCTAAACCTTAATCACACATCTAAACTGAGATTTTTGATGTGTGTTTATGTTTTAGATAATATGGCCACAAAATTAAAAAAAAACATGCCCGAGAAAATTTGATTATTTTTCTAGGAGAGCGCTTTAAATACAAATTAATTTTTTTCTTGTAATTGAGTGCTAGACTCTTAAAACACTCAAAAACAAAAAAAAAGTGTTAGTTGCATTTCCTTTCTGATACATAAAAACAAAGTACCTACCAAGGAAATAAAGTAGAACTCAGTATTACTTAGTGCTTTTCTGCATTGGGTCTTGCTAGCCGGCGAGAGGAGCGTAGGCCGAAGGCCGGCGGAGCGACGACGATATTTGTGACAGAAAGTGGGTGTGAAATGTAAAATGCGGGCGTAGCGAGCGCGCGTCATTTCCAATAAATGCATTGTCAATATCTTAAAAAACTGTAAGATTAATCGTTCGTTAGTGCGATTGATTTTAGTTGAATCAAAACTAGGTAAGTAGTTATACTTACCTAGTTTTGATTCAGTAGTCAGATTTCAGTAGTTGAGTAATTAGGTAAGTAAAACAGTAGTTGAGTCTGTTTTGAAAATATGTGAGTCAACCGTAGTTATATCGAAAATAGTTAGGATAACTTAGGTATTATGTTACGTAACCACTGGAAAATCATAAAAGGATGTAACAAAAAATAAATTTGATAATTTTACAATACAAATACAAAGAAAAACTGTGAAAAACTACATCGTTTAAAATTAAACAAAACGATATATATAATATTCATTAGGTACACTATAAAAACTATATGAATGAAAAAACTATATTAGTCGAAATTAAAATAAATGTTTAGTGTACATTAGTATAAGTATTTTATACCTACCCACATTACCACCTCAACGATTTTGTCAAACAACTTAAAAAAGATTCGCTAAAAGCATAAATTATGAAATCAGCAGGGTCACCGGTCGGTCACAGACACCATTCTTCGAGGTCAGACATGTTTACCAACAATAATAATATTACAAAACCAGTATTTCATCCAAATCTAAATATAGACCTAACTGGAGCAGATATAAATCTATAAACAGATCGGTAATGCATCCTATATGGCTAAACCACAGAGCACAGAATCGTCAAGTGACTAGACGCGTTTCTAATATTTAGTTCTAGCTATACCCGCGGCCATGTTAGATTTAGAATGACGTCACACGTGACGGCTAACCTTGCATTGTCGTCCAAACTAAACCTGTATGCTAAATTTCAGTTTAATCTGAAACCGGGAAGTGGGCCAATTTTATTTTCTAAGTTTTTTACATAGTTTCAGGTGAAAAACGGCAATACCACTATGGACATGTTTATATAATAAACTAGCTTCTGCCAGGCGGCTTCGCCCGAGAACAGTTTGATAATTGTCTCATGGGATCTTACTACCGGATTAAAGTATCCTATGTTTTAATCTTGGTTATAAACTATCTGTGTGCAAAATTTCATCCAAATCCGTTCAATAGTTTTTGCGTGGAAGAGTAACAAACATCCATACATACATTCATACTCACAAACTTTCGCATTTATAATATTAGTAGGATGTTGACAACTCAACAGTGCAGTGGCCACCGAGGCTATTCCATGCTCTGTGGGCTAAACTGTTCCGTTGCACTCTGCCAAAGAACAGTTAGGTGCATTTACCCCGCTGCATTGTTTGCCAGTCTAACTGGCTGACTGGCTCTCACGCAACTTATTTTGTCTGCGAAAAATATGTCTGAAAAAGTTGGATACAATAGGCGAGACGACAAAAAAAATCTAATTAGTCCGTCACTCATATTATCAAAAAATATTTGACCCGTGTTTTTTCTTTTGTTACGTAAACCAAAATTGACGAAGATACGACGCTTTTAAAATTCTCAATACGTCAGGCCATGGTATAATTTTTAGCTAGTTTTGACGTCACGAGCCCCCACTCCCGAGTTTTGATGCGTTTTATCTTTGTCAATATTCATTGATTTACAAAAACAAAAAATACGTGTCCATTAATTTCCAATACTCTAACTGACGGACTAAATAGGTTTGCAATTTTTTGATACTGTCGTCATGCCTATTGGGTTAAATGATCCATATTATTCGTTGAGTCTATCTTTTAAAATAGTTTTAGTTGTGTTTCATTCATAATTTATTTTCAAAATGAACTACACTGGCCTGCAAAACAAAGTATCACACTTTTAAAATTGCAATAACTTTTCAAGTACACAAGATATACTTCCGAAACAAAAAGGACTCGAAAATGAGTTATAATTTACTATAGTTTCTAAGAAAGCTGAGAAAAATTGCAATAAAACGTTTTTTTTTTAATTTTAAATCTCTAACTTCTATAGTTTAGAAAAAAAATATATTAAAAGTGTAGTCCAGTGTAGTTTTATTATAAACTAAAACTTATAGCGACTTTAAACTTAAATCAATAAGAAAGTGTCTCTCACTGGAGTATAAGTCTATTTTATCTCTCTTTGTTTATAGGGTTTAATTAACCAAAGATTTAAAAAGTTGGGTCGTGTACTCAGACGAATCTAATGATTTAAAGCTTGCATTGTAAACAAGGTTAACTCCAAGAACTTAGAAATACTTTTAAAATATTTTCTTATGTTTGTAACATTGTTGAAGTCGCAAATAAAGAACAATAGTTATAAAACAGTGTTGCAAACCTCCGATCAGGTGATTACAAACAGCATAAAAATAATGACCAAAGATTGCACTACTGATCAATGTAATTAAGTAAATAAGAGCTATAAAGAAACTTAACCACCATCTTCATTCATCACAGTGTTTCCTACATAAAGTATGTAAAAAAGATATACGTAAGTATTTTTCCATGTCTAAGCAAAAAAATAAATGATGACCAAGAATTATAAACAAACATCCTTATCAATCAGAATATCGGTGAAGCTATGTGATGATATAATGTACTTATATGATGAGCCTATATACGAAAAGCTCGTGGCTAAATAATAACAGCTGATCGGATCATATTCAGGTTAAGCCGTGCTTGCCTAGGTTGATCTGTGGATGGCTGACCATGCACCCATACCGAGTTTCCTCCGTGCTTCGGAAAGCACGTAAATCCGTTAGCCCCGGCTGGCATTTGTAGGTCTTTGGCAGTCGTTATAGATAGTCAGTGTCCCGAAAGTGTGACAACCAGTTTTACCAAGGGGTAACGTATCACCCAGGACTAACTGGGGTCAGATAGGCAATCGCTCCATGGAAAATACTGGTTGGTATTCAGCTGCAACTACATTACTTTCACAGTGTTTATGTCTGGTGACTGGGACTGTAGCTACATTTAATTTTCATCTTTGTTTCGACACTTCAAAAGTGCCTGTAACTGGCCTACTTGAAATGAATGTAAGTGATTTTGATTTCGCTGCATTCGGTTAGACTGGAAGGTTAGGCAGGTGATGATTGGTGGAGCTATGTATAGAATCAAACCAGAGTCTAAACAAATAGGTAATACAATATGACTGCTAACCGTGCAGTTCAAGGTGTCGTTATTTGTCAAGAAAATTTGTATTGATATGTAAAACTTGCTACATTTATTTTAGTTCTGTGTTTTCCGCCTGCTCAGAGAGTTTGGTTGAAGTATAATCTGTTTTTAAAGCGTTAGGTATCTGTTGCGACTTTCATCATCAGCATTTACGTAAGTTTTTCGATAGATAATGTCAATCCAACACATTTTCGACATATGCATTGATACAATGTTTTCCACGCTCTCTGCTGTACTATCGAGGACACTTCCGCCTGATCATCAATAAGCCAATTTTTTTTTGCACTTACAACACTGAAATGCTCTCAAGCCCTGCCTCGTTGACTTTGTATAGAAATAATGAATGAAAGGATACCGATTCGCCGAGCGCACTGACGACGCACGCCAAACGAGTTATTGTTATTTTGCGCGCCAAAGTTGACAATTTTCTAATAGGCCTAAACTTTAAGGGGGCGTGGCTCGGTGCCCCCGCATGATTACTCCGAAAATTTTTTTAACTGATCAGGCGGAAAAGACCACGACTGTACCTATGCAGGGTGTAAACGGACCCGTCACGAACCCGTTAACCATGCATTCTGTACATCAAACTAAGTAACCCTACGCAAAAATTATTGCTGAGAAATTACTTTTTTTTTTGGGGTGAAAAATCAGGTTTTACGGTAAAACTCAATGTAACGCACTTAAAACATTGTGCTGATGGATGATTGAATAGTTTGGGGGTCGTGGAAGTGTATAAAATACAGTTTTTACATTAAAAACATGTATTAAAAAAATGTTGGAACTTTGACCCCCAATATCTTCGTCTGGAACAAAAAAAAAAAACCGGCCAAGAGCGAGTCAGACACGCGTACCGAGGGTTCCGTACAAACTTTTTAAATGACAAACTTAACTTTGCTGTTCGATCCCTAGAAACGGCTATTGCACCAACCGCAAATAATACGTTAGTAATAGTAAAATCGCTTTATTTTTGTTATTAAACTACATATTTACGGTTTTCAGACTTTTCCCTTTACATGTGCTGTAAGACCTTGCCTTTTGCCAAATTTCGCGATTCTAGGTCAACGGGAACTACCATATAGGTTTTCGACCCAAAACCTATAGGGTACTTTCGATGGACCTAGAATTGAGAATTTTGGTTAAAAGCATGGTCTTACAACACAAGTAAAGGGAAAATTCCGAAGAATAAAAATAAAAAGTTGAAAATTAAAGTAAATTTTGGTACTTACAAGTTGTCGCGAAAATCTAAATTTGCCCATATCTTTTTATCGGGTTGACCCAGGACCTTGATTTATAAACGATACTGCGATCTATAGTGCCTATTATACGCCTAATAGGGACTATAGACCGCAGTATATGGTATATATTTCAACTTGCTAGGTCCACCCGTTCCTGAGAAAATCGGTGGTGACAAACGGACAGACAGACAGACGTACAGACAGACAAACGGAAAAGAAAGTGATCTTACAAGGGTTCCTTTTTTACCTTCTGAGGTACGGAACCTTAAAAATTATCGCAATGACGGGGAGACAAAGTGCCTTTCGGCTTCGTAAGAGTATTTTTAGCCCCTTTATTGCACTGAGTTTACACATTGGCAAGAATTTCTAGTTTCGAATTATCAGTTGCTTTGATCAAAGCGGAACTTGGAAATTTGCCAAGAAAATCATCGGTATAGCAGACGACAACCTCTAGAATTTATTTTATAACTGTTTTTAAGTATATAATGGTTGTAGGTAGGTAGCTAAGTTTACGAAGAGATTATAGACAATAGATATCCGTAAGGTTACATTATTATCAAGAACCAAGTAGAATAGAAACTTGATAATCAAATAATTATATGCCATTGAATGGAAACAGTTCAGCTTAATGATAGCTTTTCTTTTATTTTCGCGGTTGAGCTGCGCCTGAAAATCCATTTGAAATCAACCGGGCAACAACTACTATAGAGGGTGGAATTTTTCAATACCACCTGGAGGGAAAGTACTCGAAATACTGGAGATAGCAAATTTTACTCAAAGGAAACATTACTTTATTTATAAAAAGAAACAAATCCGCATTCACATATTTCGAAAATTTGCTTGCTACACTCGGGAATCGAACCCGGGATAAATCGACTAAAACGACTAAATACGAAAAAATTACATTCTGTACCTTTTTAACATCAATCGATAGGGTCAATGTTATGGATCAAATCTCTCTAACAAACATGATAAATTAAATGAAAGGAAAACCATAAATAAAAGTGCTTTAACTTATTGAATTTATCCCATTGAATTTAAAAAATAATCAAATCGGTTAATAAATGACGGACTTCCGTCATTTATGAACCGATTTCAATTTTTTTTTTAATTTGTATGTGAAAGGATATGATATGTTTTCGATTGGTCCCATAGAAATTTAATCAATATCGGTTTAGTAGTTTTGTTTTTTATCTATTTGGCCTTTATAGACAAAACTTTCATTATGACATATCCCTATGCCTTCAAAAAATGACTTAAAATGAAGATAAAAACATCCCTGAGCGTCTTTATAGTATTCAATTCAAGACTAAGATACAATAATAGCACACATATTAAATTAACTACGTACTTAGAACATTACATAAGTGTTTTGTAATCATTAATTTTATTAGTGACCATCATGGAACCGCGACGTCTATACAAGGTCAGGAGTACGCAACATTCGATTCACGACAATCTTCAATGGTTTACAATCTTGATCAAGTTCATACTTCATGACTATATGAAGTTCTAGCCTAGTTTTAAGCGACTTCTTTAGAAGTCCCTTAAAAATAAGACTAGGCTAAGCTAAAGCTAGGCTTTTTGAAGGAGGTGATTCTCAATACGGGTGTATTTTTTATACACCCGCATCGTAAATAAATCATACCTCAAAAAGCTTGACCGTAATTTTAATGTCAACATCTTCTTCCTGCTCTTATCCCATGTTACTTGAGGGCGGCGCAACACATTTTTTCCTCCATTCTCCCCTGTCAACCGTCACGCTATCATTTACACCTTTTCCCTTCATATCACTCCTCACACAATCCTTCCATCGTTTCCTTGATCTTCCTCTCTCTCTCCATCCATCTACATTTATATTCATCACTCTTTTAGTCACACGCGATTCTTCCCTCCTCATCACATGTCCATACCAAGACAGTCGATTCCCTTTCAACTTTTCTGTAACTGGCGCAACTTTCAAGCTTCCTCTAATATACTCGTGCTTTATTTTATCCATTCTTGTCACACCACACATTCACTTCAACATTCTCATCTCCGCTACATGTAATCTTTTTTGATCCATCGTCTTCACAGCCCAGCATTCCGATCCATACAGTACGACAGGTCTTTTAATTTCCTGCCGGGGCTGCGGGACTGTTCGAAAGAGATACCGTGGCCCCGGGAACACAAAGGGCGAAGAAGGAACATGGATGGGTTTTAGTCAGTAAAAGTCTGACACTCCCTCCTGCTCCGCCCAGAGCAGGAGGAGACATTGGATGATTTCCCATCTGAAAAAAAAAAGACATTTAATTATTAGGTTATTTTTATGTAATAATTATTTGATTAATGCATGTTGAAATAAATGGTACCTAGGTTTTTTTTTATTTGTAACCAATGTCGAACGGATGGCTATTCATAATCAAGCAAAATGAAACTAAGTCTATCGAGCCGCGTTGTTTTTGCTCTTTACTTGTGGGGGATTTACATAAAAAGACATAGTGTTAGTATGCAGTGGGTTTACCCAGTATCTATTAATACTTAGCAAAAGATTCCAATCAACGAGTTAAATCGAACTTACGACCGACGTCAATTACGAGGTGCAAAAAAGTGGATACAATTTATTTTAAACGCGTATAATAATTATTAAGTGCTATTAAACGCATAAAACTTATGGTAACAATTAAATAAGATCTGTTGTTCTGCTATTGTTTTCATCATCTTCATATTATTGCCAATTATAAAGTTTTATAATTGAAAGAAAAATAGAACAAAGACTGCATACATTTTAATTTATCAGTTATGCATTTTTTTTTTGGTAGTTCAGCTTCCCTGACTTTATGATAAATGCGACAGTTCACTTGTATATTAACTTTAATAAGTGGCTGATCGGATTGCCATGACACTTGGCACACTAACTATCCGATAGTAAGTTCCCGCGGGATAATTTTTGATTCGATGTCCACGTGGGCGAAGCTGTGAACAAAGGCTTGTTTTTAAATAACAATTTACTTACCTCAATAATTTCCAAAAGTATGCTCCAGTAACATACAAAAATTACAACATACAATTAATTAAAACTGTTACAAACGAAGATAAAAAATGGCATCCAAAATGTATCTTGCAACCAAATCTATATTTAAATAAAGTGTTCCAAAGTTCCGACACCGTTGCCTCTATTCGCTAAAATCTTTCGGAAACCAGTCGTAGTTGTAGCGAAATTGCAACAGCAGTAAGTTGCTAGCCAGTTTCAACATAACATGTCGATAGCGCGATGGCCGACAGTAAACATTGCCAGTGACCTTAGAGCCTTTCCAACGCTAAGTTGGGCAATACAGACGAATTTACACGGATATGTGAGGTTGCTTTACAATCGATTGCTAATTAGACGGTTGTATGATTTATTTGTGTTGTGAATTTATCCGGTAATAAATTATTAACAATGAGGTCAGCGTCACGGATGCAGCTGAATACCAAGTATTTCACATGGAACGGCTGCCAATCTGACCTCAACAACCCCAGTTACTTATGGTAGCACGATAACAAGATTCGTTTTTATACTTTCGGGCTTCTGATAACTTGTAACTACTACCAAAGATCCTAGATCCCTGCCAACCCGTGAGGTTGGGCAACACAAACGAATTTACGCGGATATTATGTGAGCGTCCTGTGCGATCGGTTGTTGCTTATAGTTGTGTTGCAGGTGCATCCTGTAATAAACAACAGTTATCATTAATATCAACGTCTTTAAAATTACCTGCATTCCATAATTGCTACTATAGTGGAAACCACAGAAACCTCGACCCGTAAGGTGTTTAGAAAGCCGGAGTTTTTCCAATTATCCTACGACATAAAACACAATAATATTTATGATACTAAAGAGAGTGTTTTAGAAATACTCTTTGTTATACTTTGGATTACAGTATAATTTCTTACAAATATGCATATTGAAAATGAATTATATATGTGCATATTCAAATCAGTTTACACTTCAACCAACTTATAAGTGAAGGCGGAAAAACAAAGAACTAAAATAAATGTACCGAGTTTGACATATTCATGCATTTTTTCTTGACATCCAACGCCACCCTTTTTTTTTCTTTTTTTTTTCTCGTATGGGAAATCATCAAATGACTCCTCCCGCTCTGGGCGGAGCAGGAGGGAGTGTCAGACTTTTACTGACTAAAACCCATCCATGTTCGTTCATCGCCCTTTATGTTCCGGGGGCACGCTATCTCTTGCGAAAAGTCCCGCAGCATCCAGCGCTACCCTGAACTGCACATTTAAATATAAAGAGTATTTAAATGTGCAGTTCAGGGTGGCGCTACAGTTAGGATTTCAGTATAATTTCTTACAAATATGTGCATATTCAAATCAGTTTACACTTCAACCAACTTATAAGTGAAGGCGGAAAACAAAGAACTAAAATAAATGTACCGAGTTTGACATATTCATGCATTTTTTCTTGACAAGCAGCGCCACCCTGAATTGCACATTTAAAATGGTTTTACTGTAAAAGTCACTGTTAAAATTTTGTTTTATTTAATTAGTTACCCTTACTGTTCAAATGTTGATGGATGGAAAGGATGAGGAAGGCCAAAGAAAAGACAAATTCAAATAATTTATTGTGAATCATTGGTTCATAAGATGTTGTGTTAAATCATTGGTTCATAAGATGTTGTGTTAAATACAGCTGTCTGCTATGTCCCGCCATTGAGGCATATAAATTCATATCACAAGTTCGGTAAAAAATACAATACTAAAAATTAATAAGATAAAATAAAATTTAGATTAGACTGATGGGTTGTGATAGGTATGACATAAAAAAGGGAGTAAATGGTAGCGTGACGGTTGATAGAAGAAGATAACGTGTTATTAGACATGGGGAGGAAGATGATAATGGACAAAAAAATCAAATACTTAAATCCAATTTCTCTTTAGTTCCAGAATAAACAATGAAGTTAAAACAAGAGCTCCTGGAGCAGCCTGCTGGCGAGCTGTGGAAGAGCATCCGAGTCGAGCTCAAGGAGGATGTGACGACCAGGGACAGGGACCTTGCCGCCATCAGGGAGTGGCTCAAGAAGCAGCCGCATCTGCCGGATGACTGGGGTAAAGAACTCTTCTTATACATTTACCAACTACATACAAAGTGTAAACGGACCAATTACGAAGCTGTCAATCTAGCATTCTGTACATCAAAGTAAGTAGCTCTACGCAAAAAATATTGCTGGGAAACGACTTTTGGCGTGAAAAAACTTTTTTGCAAAAATTAAAACCGACTTCATAAAATACAAAAAAGTGAAAAATGCCTTTAGCTTCAGAAGTCGGTGACAAAAAAACTAAATCAATCAAACAAAGGTCATTCGTCACGTCAGTTTTTATTTTTCACTTTTTAGTGGTTCAAATGTGATTACCCCTTCACAGCGTACCGGCGTGATATTATGTTATGAACTGGTGTAAACAATAGACAGCCATGAGATTTCAGCACTCCCAGTCCATTTGCTATCATTTATTGAGGAGTTCCGTTGCCTATCTCAGCGTGCGCGTGTTGCGTTATCTTATCAGATCTTCACCAAATTGAAATGGGACCACTCCGAGAAAGTACTCTTCCAAAAACCACCCAAATCGCTTCAAGTGTGTCTATAAAATTTGAAGAGTTCTCTCTATTTCTCCAGGATCCCATCATCAGACCCTGACTTGATGATCATGGGACCACCTGGAAAATATACCCAGTCAAACAAAATAAAAAAAAACCAAATCAGTCCAGCCATCTTCGAGTAATCGGGGAACATACATAAAAAAAAATGAAAAAAAAACGGGAAAGTTCCGACGAATTGAAAACCTCCTCCTTTTTGAAGTCGGTTAAAAATCATAGCATTTTACGTCAAGACTAAATGTAACCCACTCAAAACATTGTTCCAAATGCAGGAGGACAAAATAGCAGGAGGAGCTTCGGATTAGAATTAGAAGCAAACCTCTGACATCAGACAACATAGCTGTATTCCGGATTCAAAAGTGCAAGACACCAATGTTACTGTGCTAAAACGTGGAACATTAAAATTACAACAATTCACCTTCAAATAGATCAAAGATGCATAACCAGAGCGCTAAGGTGACTACTTCTGATCGGGCGCAAAATTATTTGCCACCCAATAACCAAAAGAGGTGCCCATGAACCTAAAGCGTCGCATGTTCGAGCAGTGTGTCCTCCCAGTCATGACGTATGGGGCTGAAACTTGGACGCTTACCAAACACACTATCCACTGCATGCATGTCACTCAGAGAGCTATGGAACGAGCTATGTTGGGCATCTCCCTCTATGACAGGGTGAAAAATACCGAAATATGGAGACGAACGCACGAACGGAACGAAGCGGAATTGATAGCAAAAAGAAAGTGGAAATGGGCGGGCCATTATATGCCGTAGACTGGATGGAAGATTGGAAAAGAAAATGCTGGAGTGGAGACCACGGACGGGACGGAGGAATGTGGGAAGACAACCGTCCAGGTGGACAGACGATCTCATTAAAGTGGCCGGAAGAAACTGGATAGCCATGGCACAAAACCGCCAAAAGTGGAGAGATTTGGAAGTGACCTACACTCCGCATTGGGTGGCCAAGGGTTGAAGAAGAAGAAGAACTAAAAGAGGAGGGTAGACTGAAATTGCAGGACATGACAGCCCATGTTTCTTTCTTACTCCTAACGCTTAAGCCATGTTTATTGTTTATACATTGCAGTTGCAAATGTCCAAAAGGTAACAAGATTCGTTTTATTTACAGAGACCCCTACAATAATGACCTTCCTGCGAGGCAGCAGTTTCTCCCTCGAGAAGTGCAAGAGGAAGCTGGACATGTACTTCACGATGAGAGCAGCCTGTCCCGAGTTCTTCACAAAGAGAGATGTCAACAGACCCGAACTTGATGAAATTATGAGCCAGAAAATGTAAGTGGGACTTTTGTGATGCTATATTTTGTTTAGTTGTCGAAATGGGAAAATTACGAGATGGGACGTAGCCGTATCAAACACAAACTCTCAAAAAATATGCAAGTAAAAATCAGGAACCGATTAATCGGGTTAAAATATTAAACGGGTAGACCATGTTGTGTTTGATTACCCATCAAGTATAAGGGTTAACCCTTACAATGTACGGGTTATCCATTTAAATATTGCTGATTAACCAAAATTATAAAGCACCAAGCGCGGGCTAACTTCGTCAATTTCTTGGATATTGTATGTATAAAAATGAACTCTTTGTGTCAACCGTTTATTGGAGACTGATTAACCCTATAATACGGGTTAACCTTTATTTAAGGGATTTTCAACGCGATTAAAACCATTAGGTACTCGGGTAACCTTTTCTGTCTGTGGTAAAAATCATCTTGTAAACATTCATGTAAAGCAACAAAGCTATACACAAGTGTCCTGCACACTTTTAAGACAAAGGTCCCTAGTTCCTTTTATCTAACGAAATCTTATTATAGATTTGGCACTCAATTCACTTTACTTAAATTAATAACAGATAGTGACGAAGCCAGCGCGGTTTAAAATTAAGCACCCACTTCGATCTACAAATGACTGCCGGGACCAACGGCTTATAAATACCTCCAATAATACCATAATACTTATTTAATTTACGGGACGGGTCAAGTGGCGACACTTGGGGGAGGTCTATGTCCAGCAGTGGACATCTTTCGGCTGAAATGATGATGATGACTTATTTATTTTATAGCAAGATTTTTTAAATTCCAGTCAAGGACCACCGCTTCCTGGCATCACACCGAATGGCAGAAGAGTAACTGTATGCAGAGGTAATAACACAAACTTAAGTACATTATTGTTAAAAAAATACTGGTACTGATTGAAGACACAAAATACAGAGAAAACGTACGTCTAGCACATCCCGATCAGTTAGCTTCGCAAGCTAGCCATTTTTTTTGTCAAAGTATGGGGTGTATGTGCTTTTCAGCAAAATATCTTATTAAAAGTACTGTTTTATACGTAGCATGTTTTTGGTGAAACGGAACGCACTGTCAAAACACACCGTCCTCGATAACACCGGTATTGACATCAAAGTTCATTGTGTCAAAAAAACACTTTTATTTGAAAAGTGCTAAAAGTTTCACTAAAAATTTATCATAATATTGTTATTGTAATTTTTACTTGAATAAAGCACATACAATTAGTTAAATTATTTTATTAAGGCCAAAAAAATTAGATGTAAACAAGGCAGATTGTGGATAATGACGTCACATCATGGCCGCAACAGCTACGGACTTTTGAACTGTCGTAGAAAATTGCAGGAGGTAATATTATTTTTGTGCGACAAGCAGTAGTTGAACTTAACTTTTAATACTTTTCTTGGGTTGATAGTACTGTATTTTATTGATTCAAGTGAAGAAAAATTAAGTGCATATTTCCTATTAAATAGGTTTTTTTTTGCCTATACTATCCCACTGCTGGGCAAAGGCCTCCCCCAATTCCTTCAATGTGCTCTTATTCCGGGCCTTCTCGGACCAGCCCTCACGGTACGCGTCCAAATCGTCTCCACCTCTTTCTGGGCCCACCTCGGCAGCACCATCGGTCTTCCGGTAACCATTGTGTGGAGACATTTGAATTAATTTCAAACTTTTTCAGGAGTTCATCCCGACTTAAACACCCAGCAGATCACAGACACGCTAAAGCTGGCTCTCATGATAGGAGACGTGCGTTTAACAGAAGAAAGAGAAGGAGTGGCCGGGGATATCTATGTACTGGATGCTGCTATTCTGGGACCCAGCATGTTGGCCAAGCTGTCTGCTGCTACTATCAAGAAGTTCATGATTTGTGTTCAGGTTTGTAGATACCTCATCAATATAGCCTAAAGACGTCTACTGCTAGCTGTTGGACTACAGGGTAAAAAGCTCGAAGAAGCAATCCGTAATTAACTCGCCTGATAACTATGAACAGGATGCCGCACAGCCCTCCGCAAACTGACAACTGCATTCAGCTCCCTTATTTTTAAATTATTTTCATTTTTTAAATAGTTTTTTAGTTACTATTTATTTAATTCAATGTAAAATTACATTATCTGTACGCAGCAATCCATTTATGTAAATAATACGGTGAAAATAAACCAACAATGGATGTTGAAATACCATGACAAAAGACACGTGAAAACAGCTGTTCACTTCCTGCCTTGCCACAGAGTTTATCGAACACGTCGTCGCGCTTGCCGGTTTTTTTGTGTGCACTAAAGAATAAGAATATTCATAATATTGTTCAGAAGGAATTTGGTATACAAAAATTTAAATGAACGAAAATAAATGATGATCCAGATCCATTTGACCGTTTTGTACTTAATACAAAAATACTCTTTTAATAGAGTATTTACTCTAAATTCTAGTATGTACATATGCCTGTAAATTCTAATTTCAAATTTTATTAAAACAGCTGCTTGCTGTTTTAATAAAATTTGTTTAATCGTTTTTAAAAGCGTTACCTTTCTAACACTATCATTAACACTAGAAACGGGATATTTATACTGTTTGTTGTGAGCTCCCGATATTTTATTTTCATTTTTTTTTCTTTTTTAATTATTTCGTTTTTGGTAATGTTAGTGACCATGACAGTTTAAAAACTTATATCGTTCTCCTGTCTGTTTACAGGAGGCCTATCCAATAAAGTTAAAGGAAGTCCACATCGTGAACACGTCGCCGCTGGTCGAGCGATTTGTTAACTTCGTCAAACCTTTCCTCAAGGAGAAGATCAGGAAACGGGTTAGAATTCAGATTTATACTTTCTTTCAGTTTTCGTTTTATGTGGTAATGGTAAGGGATGGGTGACCACCTATACATACCGAGTTTCCTCCGTACCTTGGAAAGCACGTTAAGCCGTTGGTCCCGGCTGTCATTTTGTAGATCTTTGACAGTACAGGACTACCTGTCAGTAGCCCAAAAAGTCTGACAACCAGTCATAACCAAGGAGTATTGTATTACCCAGTACTAACTGGGTTGTGAAGGTCAGAAAGGCAGTCGCTCCATATAAAATACTGGTATTCAGCTGCATCCAGTTAGACTGGAAGCAGACTCCAAAATAGTTGGGAAAAGGCTATGAGCAGATGATGATGTGGTAATAGTAATGCAATCAACGAAATGACCCGAAGTGATCCCTCAAAATTTCGACTTGTAGAACGCACACCTCTATTGGGTTCTTCCACTAAAGTACAAAGGTCGCTCGTCAAAGAAATACAGTAGGAGTCAATACGAACGTAAAACAGAACATCTTGGTTACCTTGTTGACCAGCAAAAGTAGGCCATCTGGAATCTAAACGCAAATTAAGCGACTTACCCCCGAATACTGAAACGTCACTCACAATTTAAGGGCTGCTTAACATTTGAGCAGCTCCTAAACTTTAAATTTCGTATGGCAAAACGTCACTTTTGAGTATCTGTTAAATATGAATGCTACTTAAATTTTGAGTGACGTTTTAGTATTCGGGGGTAAGTTAAACAATTATGACTGCCTCGCTGATCCGAGGCTCAGAGGTAGGTTTTATTCTCGGGTCGGCCAAAGCGTTATTGGGTTTTTCCATCAGGAATTTCTCAGTAGCAGCTACGGATTCTGGATCTGTGCCAGTTTGATGGCAATAACCTCGCCCCCTATTACATGGCACGGCCCTTGATCTGTCCACGAAGTAGACACAATAGTTAAACAATGGCGTCTCGAACAAATCGGTCCTTTGACAGATCATGATTTAACATGACTGGCGAAATGTGGGTGTACTATAAGATGCATCTCTACCTAACTCTTTGAGGATTACAGGCGTGATTCATCATCATCATCATTTCAACCGAATGACGTCCACTGGTTGACATAGGCCTCCCCCAAGTGTCGCCACATTGACCGGTCCCGTGCGACTCGCATCCAGCGGATCCCCGCAACCTTCACCAGGTCATCGGTCCACCTAGTGGGAGGCCTTCCAACGCACCGTCTTCTGGTTCGCGGTCACCACTCCAGAACTTTTCGGCCCCAACGGCCATCCTTGCACCGCTATCTTTATATTATGCATCAAATTATTATGATCAGTCTTATAAACTGGCCTTTCCTTTCCAGATCTACATTCACAAGGAGGTGAAGGACCTGTACAAGTACATCCCCCAGGAGATGTTGCCCACGGAGTACGGCGGTCAGTGCGGCAGTATGGCTTCACTTCAAGGTGAGAAGCTACCTATACTGTAGTTCCTTCATACACACACTAGTGACCCGCCCCGGCTTCGCACGGGTGCATATATCATATAAACCTTCCTCTTGAATCACTCTATCTATTGCTGAAAACTACATTAAAAACTGTTGAGTAGTTTAAAAAACTAAGCGTGCAGACAGCGGGAGCGACTTTGTTTTATACTATGTAACGATCACAACTTTTTGCATTGATAATACTCGAAGGCGGGTTCTTGTCATTTTAAAATTAATTAGATTTAATCCTTAACTTTTATCCGCGTAATAGTATATTTCATTACAAGTGCGGAAAGGCTGTCATTGCAAAGAGTTCCGACTAATGTCTACCCGAGCCGAGACTTGGCTGAGGCGCAGCCGAAGGCGAGGGTTGACAGTCGGAACAAGTTGCAATGACGGTTCCGCAGGTGTACTAAACGACTATTTTTAATACAGTTGCGAAAAAATAAAGCAATTTAATAAAATAATAAAAACACAATAAACTCAAAGAACTAATCATTTATTTCTTATAAGAGTTATAGTACACACATGTACATTGAAAATTTTCTGGAAAATGGCGCCAATCGTAGAATA
The DNA here is from genome assembly GCA_963853795.1 of Xestia rhomboidea. Taxonomy (NCBI): domain Eukaryota; kingdom Metazoa; phylum Arthropoda; class Insecta; order Lepidoptera; family Noctuidae; genus Xestia; species Xestia rhomboidea. Next base: position 12,623,152 of record OY970776.1, read on the forward strand.
TAAGCAGTTTTTTTTTTCTTCATCCATTTTGGTAGGCAAAGGGAACTATCCATTTAGCTTAGTCTTCAGTAGATTTTTTTTATTCATATGAAATGAAAATGAAATTTAATGAGATGAAATGAAATGAAACCTAACCTAACTCATTCAATTAAATCATTAAATTTGATATTGAAATAAATTACTAGCTTCTTTTTAGAAATATACGTATTTGTATGAATCACAAATACTCTTTAGTAAAAACTTCATGGTTGGTTTTTCTTTTTAATAGACATTATTTTGACAGTTGGGAAAGAGAACGCACGAGTTCGGGAAAGGTAAAAAAAAAGCACTAGTATGTAATAGCCCACATCCCGAACGCTTTACGCCCCTGCAATACACCACTTTTTGAGCAACTGTATTAAAAAATTATTATAATAACATTACTTTCTTCCTTATAAAGGAGGAGATGAATAGCACCATCCCACATCTTCCCGTGGATGTCGTAAGAGGCGACTAAGGGACTAGCAGAGAATGGAATCGCCAACCCGCCTGCCAGGCGTGGCGATTATGGCAAAACCCCCCTTTAGGGGAGGCCCATGTCCAGCAGTGGACGTCATTCGGTTGAAATGATGATGATGAAATAGTACTTACTACCTTTTTGAATCGGATGTTGTTAACCATTTCAAGGGTTTTAATTTTATTGCACGGAACCATATTTTTTTTCTAAAATAAAAGTAGCCAAAATTATTCCTTTTAATATCAGATATCTGCCAGTAAAAGTCCCATCAAAGTCGGTCCAGACGTTTTGGAGATTAGCTTGAACAAACAGATCGACAGACAGACAAAAATAAAAATTAAAGTGTTTTTTAGGGAAAAGTACCTACTTTCATAATGCATTCAGTAAAAACCTGTTATTTTGAAATTACAAACCGACACTTCAATATTATATATTTGTTTAGATAAACCGCCTCTTCTATCGAGGTTAGTAGAGGTGGCAAACACTTCTGCTGAAGGTGCTGGATCTAAGAACCTGGGTTCGAACCCCAGATTGGGCAAAACATTTTGTGTTTCCACTCAAGAAGCCTTTGACTTGCAGTGTTCAATTGAGAGGCTAGCATTATCATTTTTATAAAACCATCATCAATTTGGGCAAGTCGGAGGTCCATGGGCGGCATAAAAACTATGACACCAGGTTAAGCACTAACCATACGAAAAAAAATGTAAATTTATCATCCACTGCCAGACTTAACTCACTGCTGGGTATGGATAGACCAAACTTTACCCGAAAGTCCAAAGACCCTGACCCTAAAATTTGTGACCAGAACGCAAATTTATTCAACGAAATATCGTTGAGATTTAAATTTTATCATCGTCGTTCATTCATACTGAAAATCGTATCTGTAACAGAAGGCGGAATGCGCGCGCTCACTCTTCATACTTTTAAAATATTTCTTTACTTACACATATACACACACTCTTCAACAGAACAATGGAAGCTGAAACTCCAAGAGTACCGCGAGTGGTTCAAACGTCAGGACAGCGTTATCGCCAACGAATCTCTCCGCCCAGGTAGACCCACCAACTACGACGAGCTATTCGGAATCGATGGCTCCTTCAGACAGCTATCAATCGATTGATGTAGAATCGATTAGAACAGTTTGGCAACGTCACGTCACTATTTTGCTCAAATGTCAACGTCATAGTATTTTGACGTTAGGTTGTCAAACTGACGTAACGTTATAGTGTAGAAATGTCATTTTGTAGGATTGAAATTAAGTGTTAGGTTTTTCTGTGACATGGGGTTGTGTATGTACAGGGTGTAAAAAATGTAATTTGAGATGTTTATTTTTATGAGGCAGTTTTTGCTTTGATACAAAAGTGATGAGTCACGGGCACAATTAGCAAAGAAGTACCTATAGATTCACATCTAAGTAGTAATAATAGAAAATAAAATGAAAAAAAACGTTTTCTGAATTAGCCAAAATTGTATCATTAAAAAACTTGCTTTGTTTACATAATACTTTGGACCATGTAAAACTATGAGGGTAGCTATAAGTATAGATCTGTATTTTGTATCTTATTCTCTAAAATAGGTTTATTTAGTCACAATTATACCTAATGTTATTCTTAGAGCCTGTCTGAGTTTGCACTACAAAACACTAAATGCGTTTAGCATAAAACGTTATTCGTCATTGTTTGAAGATGACAAAGACAGAATATTGTTTTAATTTTTAGCGTTAAGCGAATTTATGTTATTGTGAGTTTTGTAGTGCAAGCGAGATAAAGACATAAGCTTCACTTTGCTTTTTTTAAATGAAATTTTAAATAAACAACCTGTGAATGGATTAAAATAGAAATAAAATATCAAATGTGACAATTAATAATTAAAGTATATGCATAATACTATTTTAAGATAAATAAAATAGAAATGTTAAAAGAAGCTAGCAATGAAATTGCAAATAACTGTGGTATATTAAACATAATTTCTTCAATTTTATAATACAATTTTTCATTTACTTTGTCTTCAAAATGGGATCTAGATAAATAAATATCGCTAGACATTACACACAGCGCCACCTAGTGCCACACTAAGCAAAAATATCCATGACTCGGAAAAAAATGAAAACATTAAGTAACTTGTGTAGCATTTCGTGGCTTACAGGCTTGATGTTATGTTAAAAATAAATAACTTTATTATTATAACTTTATTAGGAAAATACAAGTTTGACGCATATTAAAATACACAACAGTCACAAAGGTAGGTACAGAAAAAATTGCAAACAGAAGTAGTGTGCGAGAGATGAGTACAGTACAGTCAATACAAAATTTGAGCTCTGACTCCTAAACTAGGAAGATCCTGTATCTTAGGAGGCAGTGTCTTCGCATAAATAGTGGACTAGCAAATTATGAGCGTACTAGCATAATCTCGTAGTCACATACAATTTAAAGACTAAAAGGTAAGGTAAGAGATATATCTATAAAAAATATACTTAGTATTTTAATTTGGTAAACAATAATATGTGTGAGGTGTATTTGTGTGGGGAGTCGTGTCATGTGCAAGTGTTGTGTGTGTGTGTATGTGTAAGGAAGAGGGGTGAGTGGAGTGGTGAGGGGTGGTGTAGTGAGTTGTGATGTGATGTGGTGTGAGGTGATGTGATGTGGTTTAGTGTAGTGTGGTGTGGTGTGGTGTGGTGTGTTGTGAGGGTGTGTGAGGTGTGTTGAGTGAGTGGAATTAGTGCAGGCAGCTTCCTTCTTTGTGATGTGATAGATACAGTGATTTAGGAGATCCAGGCAAGTAGACTTTCAGTTGTCTCGTAGTCTTGATCTTTCAACCACTCCTCAATTCTAGCTTTAGCCTTATTAGTATCCAACTGAATTATGTTTATTTTTTTATTTATTATTGTGTGAAGGTGTAAGCCTAGAACATAATGCTGGCGTCTAGCGAAAGCGGTCTTATGCGTAACCGTAAGAATAAGAGGTTTTTTCTTGCGGCGTGTTGGGTCTGGTAGGGGGACTTTGGTGTGTTTTCTCAGTACGGATCGTAGCACAAACAGTTGCCTAACAGTAAGTACATTTGCATCTTTGTATATTTGTGTGGTGGGATACATGAAGTTCTTCTTTGACATCACCTTCAGGACAGCTCTTTGTGCTCGTTCCAACTTGAGAAACTTTGTTCGAGATGCGCCTCCCCACACTGTGATGCAATAGGTGATGACGGACTGACAGATAGCAGTATACACCATTCTAATTGTGTTGAAGTCCGCTGATGACCTAAGAAGCTTGAATATATAAATCTTCTTCTAACTCTTGTAGTTATAGTATCCAAGTGCGAGTACCAGTTGAGTTCGCTATCAATAACCACCCCCAAATACTTTAGATGGTTTACCTCAGGAAGAGCAAAGCATGAGCAAGGAATATGGCCATTACATGTGTGGGCGTTTATGGCAAAGTGTGTGGGAGGTTTAGTAGTAGGGTGTAGCCCGAACGGGATGAAGTAGGTCTTGTCCTACATAAAAACAACTAATTTGTAGTTCGACATTTATTTGAAAGTAGATTCATGCCGCAGCTGATTTCGCATTAAATGGTTGTTTTTCTTGAATATTGCACACTTTTGTTAGTTCCAAGCATTTATTTTGGATGTACACTAGGCGACACTTCAAGCTATACATATCCAGTATAACCTGACCTCGTCTGGTATGAGCTTTCCTTACACTGAGAAATCAGTTTATTTTTGTTTTGCAAAGCTTGATTGGTTGTCGTGCGTACACACCGTGCCACGAAAGATGAGACCTGTCACTTCACTTGAAACGAGTGAAACTTTGTGAAATCTTGATTATGCCTCGAGGTAAAACATTAAGAAGATAAAGTAGGAAGATGGTTCACGACGTGTACACCTTTAAGTCAAAAGAAGTATTTCGTTCACACTTAACTCGTTTACAAGTGGAGTGACAGGTCTCATCATTCGTGGTACGGACTGTACACGATATAAGTATAATATGATTTAGTTTGACATAATTAACTGAATTGACATTGTAAGGCAAGCTCACTTTGACGGAACTAATTATTCCAACTGAAGATACTGGTGTTGGTGTTGAAGCTGCTGAGGGTAGCAATCTCTTCAGGAGTGAGGTGGAAATCGAAGACGTTGATGTTTTCCTTGATACGGCCCTCGTTGGTAGACTTGGGGATCACAATCAGATCTCTGTCGAGCTGGAATAGAGAATAGATGAGAAGAAATAATAAATAAAAATTAAATAAATTATAATAATAAATATCTCTGAACATTACACACACCGCCATCTACTGCCACACTAGGCAACGAGGCTTGTCGTGGACCGTGAACCAGATAGTTTTTTAAGCTACATATATCCTTTTTTTTTGTAAATGCATACTTATTATAAACATCCATGACTCGGAAACAAATTTAATGTCCATGCTCATCACACAACGCGGAATTCGAACCCGGGACCCTAAGAACGTAAGGCAGCCTCACTACCGCTGCGCCATTCGGGTCGTCATAAAATAGAGGTTTCCAGAAAGGTCAAGTGCGTAGTACACGCAGGAGGTGTTCGTGGATGACTAGATGTATGAATGACAAAGGAAAAAGAATACCTAGTAAGGATGGTAGCTAAAGGAGGCTTGTTGTAGTTTCTACCTACTGCTATGGGGAAAAAAACATGATTTTGTGTTTTTATCCGACTACAAAACTTATAACATTGAAAGAAAGAAGAAAGAAACAGCATTTATTAGACCGCACAGGACAAAACACATAAAACAAAATGGTGAAATTATCAACTACTTAATAAAAATTTAAAAAAAAAAAAAAAAAAAAAATGAAATTGGTCCTGTACAAGGTCAAAAGGCCCCTATCTCAGCATGGTGCTGTAACATTAAAAAACGTCACAGCGCTGGTATGCTGATAGGGCCCAGAGTGAAAGTGATGCCACGGTAAGTTACGGATAAGATAAATAAATAAAAATAAATTGTAGACGTATATACAATAAAATACATATATTATGTGAAGTATAATAAATACGAAGAAAAATAATAATTGAACAAAATCTGATTGCAAAAAGCAGAAGTGCCTGACGTACCTAGAAAAAACTGGTCGTTTTGCAAGTTAAAAGATTCCATCTACATAATATGTAGAAAAAACATGCGTCCGTAAAATATACTCTTTTTTTACCCGACTATGGGGAAACCAAAAGGAAGGGTTATGATTTCGGCAGTCTATGTATGTATGCATGTATGTTTGTATTTACGTACGTTCCTCCGTAGCGCCTAAACTATTCATCCGATTTTGATGAATAAGGTGTCAATCGATTCGTTATTATGGCCCGGGTAACATTGGCTACATTTACCGACTTCGACAATAAGTGGAGTCGATGTCACCTTGTAAACCCCGAATTAGAGCGTGATTTTTCAGTAATCGGCTTTTTTAGTGGCAGCATATCACACAAACTCTTGTTAAAATGCTAAGTAAGCTTGCTATCGGCCGCAACTTGGCCTGATATGAAGCTATGACGCGGCCTAGGGTGGACACGAAGTTTTAGAAATAATGATCGGGAAACAGAGAGAAACCGGCAGTAAATTCCATAGACTGCCTGTTCACACAAAAACGTTTGTGTCTGAAAAAAGTGATGAAGCCTCGATTTCTTTCCCAAAGTTTGGTAAAAATTTCGTACTTATGGTGTTACGCTCAAAATATTTGCGGGGTCGCCATGCCTTGATGAAAAAGGTCTTTAATCAAAGTTGCAGTTCACGACTCACAGATAATCAAATTTTGCGTTTTGAAATATGGTTAAACTCGTAGCTGTACCCACCACAATACACCTCAACGTAGGTGCACTGTACCTACCTACGGTGAATAATTTGTAATTATTTTTATCCATTCCTACTCGCCCCACTAGGCCACGGGCGGTGGGGTCAACGGGAATACACCCTACCTACCTACACCTACCTACTTTTGTGACCTTTTTTCAATCTTTCAACTGAAAAATGTGTGTTATTTACTGTAAATGTTTGACCTCCGAATGTATGAAGTTTTAAAAGTGCACTAGAAAAATAAATATTGACAGCGCCGTGCAAATATATTTGTTTTTCCCGATGACCAACGCTGCTGTTATCCAAATAAAAATATCTTTAGGTACAGAGGATTTAAACGAAGCCGAAGAGTTTACTGTATTCGATTTTTCCCGCAGTTTCGCTCGCGTAAAGGTCAAAAGTGATCCTACGGGAACCTACTACCGGGATAAGAAGTATCCTGTTTTGATCCAGGTCATAGTCGTCATATACCTCAGTGCATTTCATCAAAACCTGATCAGCCGTTAAGGCATGAAAAGATATCAGACAAACAGACATCGGTTTCGATTAAAATTATTTAACCTGCATATCTTTCATCACCATTTAATTTAATTTAAAAAATGGCAGCCACGCAGTTGGTGTCATTACAAACTAGTTTTGTCTAAGACAAAGTCCTAAGCGTCGCGTTTCCGAGATATTATGAGCTATCAAAGTAAGAATCTATTCACTGATGGAACCATCAGTAAAACTTTGATTTTATAATAGCTACAGATGAAACCTGTGTTAAGAGCCCTCTACATTTTTATCTATATTCAATAGAATCTACAAATTACAGGTCTCAAATCAGTTCTCCGTGAGTTTATGCCTGAACATGCATCGCGAAAAAGATTATTCTACTAAATAAATTCGTTTTATTATTATTGAAGTAGAGAAAACGAAATATTTGTAACAACTAATATTGTATTGTGTAAAACATATAATTTCAACGAGTAATCCTCGCAATTTCGCGTTTCTTTTTTACAAAAAGTTTACGAATATATCGTTCGTAGAAGATTAAAACGAAAAAATATTTTAGCAACTTACCAAGTAACGCAGCAAGACTTGGTTGACGCTCTTGTTGTATTTCTTAGCAATATCCGCGATCTTAGGGTCGTCCTTGCTGGGACCCTCGCCCCTTGACACGAAGAAACCGAAGGGGCTGTACGCCGTGACGGCAATCTTGCGCTCAAAGCAGTCCTGGATCAGCTTCTCTTCAGTCCTTGATGGATGGACCTGAAGATGTAAGGAATAGAACCGTTATTTGTTAGAAATAATGAAATAATATCAACAAGTGCACACAACAAACAAAAAAAAAAATATATATATATATATATATTGTGTCTCACGGCTGCTCCAAATAGTTTGGAATTACTTAGGAGCAGCCCAGAATTTGTATTTGTGCTCGATTCTGATGGCATGGGACTTACATAACTGGCGTACTGTGGGTCTACTATAGGGGACACTTCTGCTTAAACCTACGGGCGAAATAGGCGTGATATCACTTTACGGTGAGTGGACCGTCGGACTGACAAGTCATAGGTCTCGAGTTCGAACCCAAGACACGCACCTCTAATTTTTCTGATTCATGTGCGTATTGTACAATTATCATTTGCTTCGGTGAAGGAAAACATCGTGAGGAAACCAGCATGCCTGACAAATATTTTTCGACGGCATGTAGAGCCAAGTCAGAGGCCCATGGGCGGCATAAAAACTTTGACACCAGCCCGCGTAGCATGACCACCGTAGACAAGAAAGAGAATCGACAAATCTTTTGTTCATCTGTCATTTTGTCGATTCAATGACAGATGAACAAAAGATTTGTCGATTCTCTTTCGTGTCTTCGGTGGTCATGCTACGCGGGCTGGTTAGGCACTAACCACACGATAAACGAAAGGACGGTGACCAACGTCAATGGAGATCAGCTAATTATTACTATAATTGTTATAGTTCATATTGTCCCACTGCAAGGCAAAGGTCTCCCATCCCTCCTTCCACATTTCGCGATATAGTGCGATTGTAGGCCAATCCTTTGCGAAATAGTCCACCTCATCATCAAGTAAGAACTATTACAGATGCACTCCAACTTCCCTCATTTTCATAGTCCGCAGGGAAGGTAATCAAACATAAGTCTTCAATGGTCCACCAAAATTCAAATTCCGGGCCTCCAAAGAGAATTTCCTGACGGGAAAAACCTAAACACTAGCCTTGCAAATCGAACCCAAGACAAAAAGAGTAAAATTCATGCCCGTAATTTAGAATAAACAAAATGTTCATATAAATATAACGAAAGATCGATATAATCGATAAGGTAAGTTATTATGACAAGTGGAAAATTTCAGATAAAAAAATTAAGAATAAGTACAGTCGTGGTCTTTTCCGCCTGATCAGTTAATTTTTTTTTCGCTTAAATCATGCGGAGGCGCCGAGCCACTCCACCTTAAATTTTAGGCCTATTAGGAAAGCATCAACTTTGGCGCGCAAAATAACAATAACTCTCGTTTGGCATGTGTCGCCGATCAGTATCTTTTCATTAATTATTTCTATATAAAGTCAACGGGACGGGGATAGAGAGCGTTTCTATGTTGTAAGTGCAAGCAAAAATTAGCTTAGTGGTGATCAGGCGGGAGTGTCCTCGATAGTACATGCCCTTGAAATTATGATAAGTGCCATTCATCGTTGCGGTTAAGGAAAATCTGACCAAAAAATATAGCTACTGCTTAACGACTTTTAAGAATGTTATTATCCTTTTTTTATCCAGTGATAAACAAGTAGCAGTTTTTTCTGAGGATTTTCGAAATAATTTTAAACCAGGTTTTACAACCAATTAATGCAAACAACTTTGATACGAGAACAACAAGTTCTGCAAACAAGATTGTTTTGAGTAATAAATTACAGAAAATATTTTGACTAAACCACTAGTAACAGATTATTATCTCACATCATATATTGCATTTTTAGGGTTCCGTAGCTCAAAGAAACCCTTATAAGATCACTTTCTTGTCCGTCTATCAGTCTGTTCGTCTGTTCGTCTTTCCGTCTGCCCGTCTGCCGGTCTATCGGTCTGTCTGTCGGTCCGTCTGTCCGTCCGTCCGTCTGTCTGTCCGTCTGTCACCACCGATATTTTTTTCAGATTATCAGCATATTTTCAACGTCAAAACTACGTAAAACAGTCCTCCAAAGTTGTCCTCAGCAACACATCTATCTCTAAGAAATTGATTCTATAGAATCTATACTAATGTTCTATCTTCAATAGTAATTAAGCTGAAGAGTTTGTCTGTTTTGTTAAACGCGCTAATCTCGGGAACTACTGGTTTGAATTGAAAATCTTTTAGTGTTGGATAGCCCATTTATCGAGGAAGACTATAATTATGCTCTAAAACACGCTACATCTAATAGAAGCAGAGCATCTATGAAAAATGTTGCTAAAACGAGGATTTTTTTCCCTTTTATGTGACGCAGATGAAGTTGCGCGGGTCAACTGTGTAGTTAGTTATTTGCAAGTAGGTATAACAACAATGAAGGACATTCAAGAGCTTACCTCAATCTGGTTGAGAGCAGGAACTATTGTACCCTTGGCAATGAGCCTGTCAATTTGTTCCGTGTTGAAATTCGACACACCGATTGACTTGGCAAGACCAAGTTCCTTGGCCTCTTCCATGCCTTGCCAAGTCTCCAAGATGTCGATGTCAGCGGGTGAACCGTCTTCCTGAAAACCAAGTCGGAGAATTGTTAGAATTGTATTTGTATATAATAAAGCTGAGGAGTTTGGTTGTTTGTTTAAACGTGATAATCTTTAGAACTGAAAGCCAGATTTGAAAAAAAACTTGTGGCCCTGATAGTCGATCGCTCTTAATGTGCACGTCTTTCTACATCGTTCTCACATATATGTATAATCTCAACATGAATGATGTAACCAAGATTTTGTAACAATATTTTGATTTAAAAGAGTGTCCATGGAGTTTCTTGCCCGTTCTTCTCCATAGAGATCTACGTTAGGGAACGGGCAACTACAGTACTTTCTCAAGTTATTATGCCTTGTGACTGTGACTGTAGCTTTGCTTTTATTGTATTTTCGACTTTCAAAAGTGCCGTAATGGTCTAATTGAAATAAATGATTTGAGTTTGAGTTTGAGTTTGAGTGAGTCCATTTCTTGAGGAAGGTGACAGGCCACTTTAAATCACTGTAACTCGCTTAGGAGCCGAGGAAAAAGAGAAATGCTGAGTTAAATCTTTAAAAACTTTGTGATTTGCCATTGATGGCCGCCTCGTTTGTTACTAATGAAATTCTTTTTACTTTGGTTTGTTTTAAAATCTAAATGATAAGGTTAGCTCCAGTAAGGGATCTCCGACCAGGAAAAAAGTTTAGTCGCACGACCGGACAGCTGACATTTTTGCATCATGTGGGGTGCAACAATATCACCTAAACTGCCCAAGAAATGAAAATGACCATAAATAATATACCCGGTCGTATAACTTAAGCCTATATTATGTTCCCACTGCTGGGACACAGGCCTCTTCTCTGTAAAGTGGGTAGTGTTCCACCACGCGGGCCCAATGCGGCTTGGGCCCGTAAATATAACACAATCCAATTAAGGACTTGGAAGAATTTTGTATGAAGTTGCGGCCACGCTTAAAACTTATATCAATCGATAGCTGGCATCAATACAAACAAGTTTTGTATGAGGTAAAATGTTCTAAAGTGTCACGTTTCTGAGATATGAGCTATCAAAGTTGGCCGCAACATTGAAAAAAAAAAAAAATGGTGGGAGTTAGGCCGGCCATTAAAATCAAATCCCATAAATCATCCCGTATTCATTTTCATTGTCGATAAATAATACAGTGGCCTGCAAAAATAAGTATCACACTTTTAAAATTGCAATAACTTTTTAAGTACACAAGATATACTTTCGAAACAAAAAGGACTCGAAAAATAGTTTAATTTCGTCTATAGTTTCAAAGAAAGCTGTTAAAAATTGCTTTATAACGTTTTTTTTTTATTTTAAATCTCTAACTTCTATAGTTTAGGAAAAATTGAAATTTTAAAAGTATAGTACTTATTTTTGCAGGTCAGTGTAGATCGAACTGTTCCGTCGAGATAGGTGCAAAAAATTAAGTTCTAAAACTCACATTCCATGCCATAGGAGAGTGTACGAGGTACAGGTCGACGTATTGAAGCCCCAACTTGGCAAGGGACTCCTTGAGGGCCGGCACGACTTGCTTGCGACCGTGCTTGTCGTTCCAAAGCTGAAAAGAGATACATGATCAGTCTATACTGTTCTAACTCCTGGAATGCAGGCGTCCACTCCGTCAGAGCGAATGGATCGTATCCACCACTCAGGGTGCGTTCCAGGTGATACTTACCGGTTTCTTCACGAGATTTTCCTTCACAGTTTTGGGCTCATGAAATAATTTACACAAAGTAAAATAAAGTGACAGTCGCGTCAGTTTAGTGGTTGCGAGGTTGAACAAAATGATATTGGGTTTTTCCCTCAGGTATTTTTCAGAAGCAGCCACGGAATATGGATTTCTGCCCAGTTGATGGCAATCAACACGCCCCCTATTTTTTACAGGCGTGATGTTATGTTATATAAAGTGCCAGAGCTGCTACAGCGGGGCCACTAAACCTCTCACAACTGTTCCAAATAATTGCGGCTGATATTCAAAAGTGTATGAGACCATCATTGTTCTAATGTGAGAAAGGGTTGGACATGGACGATTAGGTTCATCAAAGCACTAACTAACGGTGACACTTCCATATTGGAGAACGAAAGAAAGAAAAAGCATTTATTAGCCCGTACAGGACAAAAATCCCAGAAAAAAAGCGCTAAATTAACAACACAATTAAATTATTTATAAAGTAAACATAAAAAAGCGAATGAAATTTGTCCTGTACGAGGCCAAAAGGTCTCATCATGGTCATGGTGCTATACCATTTTTAAAAAAACGTCACATCGCGGCAGCGCTGGTATTCTGATACAGCCTAAAGTGAGGCTACAGTCAGATACGAATAAGAATTTAAAAAATGAAACCATTTCATGACCGCAAGGTTGACTCAACCCCGCGCTTGCAACAGCGTCGAAATGTCGGGAGCTCAAAATAGTTTTCATTATTGACAGTATGAATTTAAAAAAATAAGTATATTGTACAACGAATAAACAAATAGACGTCAAGAAATAAAAGAATCTAGAATGTAGCATTGAACACTTGCCTGTGAGCAAGCGTGCGAATATTATAAGTTCATGATCGGTTATCGTGCGTAAGCTCACGATGTATGGGCGTTCGATATCCAAATAAATTGGCAAATGTAAAAGATACAACAACTAAATTATAAAATTGTAAATTAATGACATTGATTAATCAATGTCATCCCAAGTAAAAAACTATATCTACTGGATCAATTTAATAATGGATTATCACGATTCAGATTGACGTCATCTTCAATGAACAACTATTATTATTACTATAAAAACATAATACTACTTTACTTTACTTAATAGTCTTACATATCCTGCGATTTTAACCCGACTAAGGCGAAGCCAACAGGAAGGGTTATGATTTAAGCAGTCTATGTACGTATGTTTGTATTTACGTATGTTCCTCCGTAGCGCCTAAACTATTCATCGGATTTTATGAATAAGGTGTCAATCGATTCGTTATTATGGCCGGGCTACATCTCAACTACAACAATAGGAGGATTCGATTTTACCTTGTAAACCCCGATTTTAATTAGAGCTTGATTTTTCAGTAGTTGGGTTTTCTAAATTCTTGTTAAGTTCTAAGTCAGACATGCTGATTTCTTTAAGATTTGTCAAACCATTTTCTTCAGTTATCCTGGAAGCTACCACGAGTTAAAAATAGTTTAAAAACTTACCTTCGTAGTAACAAAGATATCCTCTCTCTTTACAAGTCCTTTTTTCATGACATCATCGATGCCCTTCCCAATCTCGGCTTCATTATCATAGAGAGTTGCAGTGTCGATATGGCGGTATCCAGCTTCGAACGCCCAGTTGATAGCTTGCCGAATTTTAGGGATGTCCCCCTGAGAAAACGCTTCATGAATTAACCTTTTTTCCACCTCTCTGGAAAGGGACCCTAAGTTTTAAAGGAGCGGTCCAGACGTTTCGGAGATTGGCCGGAACGAACAGAAAGACTGACAAAAGATTTAAAATAAAAATGTTATACCTACTTAAGTACCGTTTACACTTTCATAAGCATTCAGTAAAAGGCTGTTATTTTGAAATTACAATCAGCCTCTTCAATTTTATTTATTTGTATGTTCGAATCAGACTAGAATATGGCCAGTTTGGCACCTATAATGACCTGTACCTATATTGTAGTGTTTAGTCCCTGCCCGCGTAGCATGACTACCGTAGACACAAAAGAGAATCGACAAATCTTTTGTTCATCTGTCATAGAATCGACAAAATTACAGATGAACAAAAGATTTGTCGATTCTCTTTCGTGTCTACGGTGGTCATGCTACGCGGGCTGGAGGTGGCTACGTTTACTGACGCATCAGAGGCGAAATTACCTCATATTATGCTTGAAATCTTACAGTGGATGACCCTTATAATTTTGTAGTAGCCTTTAATACTTACAAATCCAAAAGTGCCCAAACCGATTGTTGGCATCTGATTGCCATCGTTCAGCTGTTTCGTGGGAATATTCCCAGGTTTCCCAGGTGCTGCATGTCCCGTTATGACCTGAAATGAGATAACATATTAATAGAAGATCGAATAAAATATTAAGCCAACATAAAACATCTACATCAAAACAGGAAAAAGGCAGAAATGGTTTTTTTTTTTGACGTAACGACCGCTGATCTTGTTTTATTACTTGAAGTACCTATCAGCTTTTTATTGTTTTATCGTCTATAGATATCATCACGGATAAAAAGTTTACACAAAAAAATAATTGTTTTTAAACTGATATCTCAAAGTAATTACACTAAATGCGATCGGTGACCCCAAAACAAGGAGTATTCCAAAGACATTCAAATTTTAGCTCTTTTAAATCTCTTTGGTGTATTCCCGTTGGCCCCATCGCACTTTGCCCTACTGGTGGGGCCAGCGGGAATTGGTTAAAATAATTAAAAATTGTTCCCGATGGCCCCACCGTATTTTTGAGTAATAAAATATGACTCAAAAACATTGCATGGGATCAAGTAGGTAGTGTTAATACAGTTATGTTAGTTACAGGCAGTAACCTTACGAACAGTACTAGGCTGGCATGGATTCAAGAAGGTATTTATTACTAGAAGACCGTACCTATACCCAGGATTATTAAAATGCATATTATGCAAAAAATCCAAGCAATTCCATCCTTTGTCAGTCCTCTTGACAAGCTGTCATAGTATAGCTTAGAAGAAGGAGTTCGTATACCTACGCTATACAGTCTCAGAATCATGATGAATTGGGTTTTTTTAAGTACCTAGATTTAGAAAAGCATCATTTGCTAAGCCTTGTGTCAGCTATGCAGTAGTATGCAGGGGTCAAATTCCATTGTAACAGAGTTCCAATTTAACTCGGTGCGACAGCATATCCCACCTTTGAAGGTGTTACCCAAGAGAAACGAACAACCCAAAAGGAAGTTTGAAGACCCGGGTGTCCGGGGGGGAATGACATTTTAACGTGTACGTATACGTTTATTTTTGGGGGCACACTTTGGCACTACTATAAGCTACAAGGCCATGCACAATGTTTCTCTCTCTGATCATTCGTTTAGAATTTTCCTGCTAGAAAAACGTTACCCCAGCAGGAATCGTTTTTTCAGTTTTTTTCCAAAACGACAGGGGGCACACATTTTTTATGTGGGGGCACCTTTACAGCAGTTAGGGCATACATTATACGTTCCACTCATATAACTCTAGGAGACACTTTCCTGCTGGGGTAACGTACACCATTTTAACAGCAATAAAGATGATGGAAGATTCAAAAATTTACGAGACTACAGCTTAAGCTGCCAAAAACTTTATATCAATCCACTTGAAAATCGTAGTAGGTAGAAATACTTTGAAACTCTTGCCTCGAAGCAACATGAGATTATGTTAGTAGTCTATGTATGTTTTGTATTTACGAATGTTCCTCCGTAGTGCCTAAACCAATCATCCGATTTTGATGAGTAAGGTATCAATCGATTTGTTATTACGGCCCCGTAACATAGGCTACTAATTACTGCTCATTTTAACCAACTTCAACAATAGGAGGATGCGATTTTACCTTGTAAGCCCCGAATTTTATCGTTTATTTTTAGTATTTGCTCATTACCACTCCTATCCTATTGTCTTTTTGTAGGTAATTTTACTTACATACATACATAAACTTACGACTTTTCCGGGGGGGGGGGGGGGGGGGGACAGGCAGAAATTACAGAACGTCACCTAATCTAATTTACTTGAGTTCTTAAGACATTTACATAATACGCCAGAGTATTCTACAAAAAATCATAATTTCTGACGTTTTTAGCATTAGCAATTAGCATCTCGATATTAGGTAAGTATGTTGTAGTATGTTGATGAAAACTGACTGTAGTAACAGAATTTATTATAATCCTACGAATCGCACCTTTGTTGCTAATTGATGTTAAGTTGAATTGAGAATAACAATGACATGTGCTTTCAAATAGTTTACAAAAAGTTCCAAATCAATATATTAAACACAGCCTTTTTTCGCAGCTTTGCTCGTTTTATAGTCGAAAATTATCACACGGGAATGCTAAAAAGTCTATGATACTGGTTAATAATGTAGCTTTCTATTAATGAAAGAATTTTCGGAATCGAATCAGAAGTTCCGGAGATTACCCTACATACAAACTTATCAACTTTCCATCATCCATCATCAGCCTATTAATGTTCCCACTGCTGGGACACAGACCTCCTCTCTATGAGAGGGAATGGGCTATAATCCACCACGCGGGCCCAGCGCGGATTGGTAGATGTCACATGTCTTCGAATGTTTTGGTTCTAGAACATGCCGGTTTCCTCACGATGTTTTCCTTCACCGTTTTGAGAGCAGCGGTGATGAAATAAATTACACAAAGTAATGCGCCTGCCTGGGTTAGAAGCCACGACTTACTGATCGTAAGTCGGGGCCACCACTGGACCACCGCTGCTCAACTTTAGCTATTTATAATATTTGTATAGACCTTTGTTTGATGTCGCTCGCGCGCACTCGAAGCGTGCGCTCGTGTACCATATTATCGGTGTCCTTATACGTCACGCGATTAGTACTACCTTGCGTTAGCGAAATATTAATTTTTAGTGTTTATTATGGGAAGTGGAGAAGATGATGAATCTGGTGATGAGGAAGGTTTACCTATCAACCAACAACAATTTGAAAAATCGTTGCAGCCAAGTAATTTGCGAAATGATATAACAAGTGAAAGTGAGAAGAGATTAGCTGAGACAAGAAAGAGAAAGAAAGAAAAACAAGATGAGAGTAACGAGGATGATGACTTTATTACTGTTAGCAGAAGGAAACCCAAACGTTTCATTCGAAGCGCTTTACCGGAAACTGAAAATATGAGGGTAGATGTTGAAAAAAATGTGAACTTCCATGATAAGCATGAAGTATGTATCACGTCGGTTGAAAATATGCCCAAACAAATAGCATTAGCAAAATTACTAAGATCTGAAAATATCTTAAACATTATAAGAATTAAATTCAAAAGTTTTAACAAGGTGCTTGTTCAATTTCAAGAAAAGGAAGATACTATTAAACTATTAAACTGTATAAAATTGAAGGAAATGGGATGGAGATGCCAACTGATTAATGAGTTGTCAATATCTTATGGTGTGGTAAAAGGAGTTGATCTGGATATGAGCGATGAGGAACTCATGGGCATCTTTGAATCTAGTACCGAAATAGCATCTATAAAAAGATTAAAACGAGTTGATTCGGAGGGTAAGTGGATTGACAGTGAGTCAGTGAGAGTTGGTTTTAAAAGTAAAAATCTACCGCTTCATATCTACGCGTACGGGTGCCGGTTTAAGGTTGAATCTTACGTGTTCCCTGTGACGCAATGCTCGGGATGCTGGCAGTTTGGACATGTAATAAAATATTGTCCTACGAAGAAGAAACTGTGCCCAAAATGCGGGGGTGATCATGTAAATTGTGATCTTAATAATTTCGTTTGCCTTAATTGTAAGGGTGATCACATTGTCATCGACAAAACTTGCCCTTTCTTTCTGAAAGAAAAAGAGATAAGGAATGTTATGAGTAGTGAGCAGTTAACCTATCGAATGGCACTTCAAAAAGTTATTGAAAAACAACAAAAGAATAAATACACATTAAACAATACCTCTAGAAACCTTATAATACCTACGAACTTAGAAAGCCGAGTTGAAAGCTACGCTAATATTATCACAGAATCAATACAAAATCAAGAAGAATTTGTCAAGCAGACAGCTCAGGAAGAAGAGGACGAAATGGAAGTATCACAACAAGATCAACAAGACAGCACAGAGAATACAACACAATATACAGCTCTAAGAAATGGAGGTGGGAGAAAAAAAAAAACAAGAATTAGGAAAAGTCAGAATGCTCCTAGACAACCGATCGGAAAAGAAATAAGAAAAACTCTTAATGAAGAGCATATGGAAAGAAACGAACAATCACAGTATAAGTTTGAACTTAAAAAGTTTATTAATAAGTTTAAAAACATTTACAAATCTGAAGGTACTTTTGAGGATAAAGTTATATTGGTAATTAAAATTATTTATGAAGAAATTAAGGAGATGTTACTAGGTAGGTTTTTAGGTGGAGGGATTTTTGGAAAATTAATAGATAATTTAGATGGATAGTACACGCAAAAATATAAAGATTAACTTATTTCAATGGAATTCTCAAAGTCTCCGTCCTAAACTTATTTCCTTTTCTGAGCTCTTATATCAGGAAAATATCCACATAGCAATTCTGAGTGAAACATGGTTAGATAGTGAAACTGACATTCGTATTAGAGGCTATAACATCTATAGATCGGATAGATATGATTCCTATGGAGGTGTCTCAATTATAGTGCATAAATCCATACGATCTCACCAGTGTTCAGTTCGAGTTCAAAATAGTGGAATAGAAATTGTTTGCGTTAAATTGATAAATTGTAAAACTATAGAAAATGTTGTAGCCATTTATTGCCCATCTTCTGTCCAAACGCAGTTTTCAGACTGGGAACAGATATTTTCTTTATTTTCAAAAAATACCTTGATAGCAGGTGACTTCAACGGCCACCACACCAACTGGTCAATTAAAACGGATATTAGAGGTACGCAGATATTGGACGCAGCACTTGAAAATTCATTTGTTTCTCTTAATAATTGTGCGGCTACACGGGTTAAACTAGTAAGCGGAAATTTGCAACAAACTTCACCAGATATTTCATTCACATCTTCGGACATTGCGATTAAATTTGACTGGCAAGTTTTCAACGAAAATTTGGGCAGCGATCATATGATTATTAAAATGTCAACCAGTATAACTAACGACTTTATTATTAAAAAAAAAAGAAACTTATCTAAAGCTAATTGGAAGGAATACCAAAATTACCTTACACAAAATTTTAACCCCCCAAGCGACAATATTCAAGAAATGTACGATTATTTATTACTTCAAATTAATAATGCTGCAGATAAATATATTCCGTTTATTAAAAGTTGTTGTCAACCCTCTAGTAATTTCAAACCAAGAGAATACTGGAATCCGGAATTATCTAAAATAGTAGCACAGCGTAGATTATGTTTATCTAATTTTCGACGCAATCCGACTCCTGACAATTTGACCAAACTAGAAGAAAAAACTAGAGAATCTCAAATATTGATCCAAAAGGCAAGGTCTGTAGGCTGGCATAGATTTTGTGATTCCATCGATGAAGTAACGACCGTGTCTGAAATGTGGCGACGAATGCGTTGGATTAAGGGCTATAAGCAACTTAGAACTTACCCTTCCATTGAGAAACAAAAAGAATTACTGTACACATTAACACCTGATTATGTTCCAAACCAAGCGCCTGTGTATGTTTCAAACAATGAAATCTTAGAACGCGAATTCAATATTCAAGAACTTGAACACTGTCTTAAAAAAAAGGATTCAGCTCCGGGCGAGGATGGGATATCATATTCTATGATAATTAATCTACCCGTCTTTATTAAATTTTATCTACTCGATATATACAACAATATTTTTAAATTTAGTATTGTACCGCAACAGTGGCGTCATATCCAAATAATTCCAATCCCTAAAGCTAATAATTCTAACGCTGATCCTAAATTAAGACCTATATCTTTAATCTCATGTTTATGTAAAATCTTCCATTTAATGATAGTAAAACGATTAGAATGGTACGTTGAAAAAAGAAAAATATTATCACCATGCACCGTTGGTTTTAGAAGATCTTATTCATGTATCGATTCATTAGCCCGTTTGGTCACCTATATCCAAATTGGATTTTCTAGAAATATTCCTACATTAGCATGCTTCTTAGATATTCAAAACGCCTATAATAACGTTTCGATTGACGTAGCAGTTGGTATTCTTGATAAACTTGAAATTGGAGCAAAACTATGTTCTTATATATGGGCGTTTTTGAGTGAAAGATATTTAAAGATAGAATCTGATAATAGTGATGAGTTATCAGCTAGGTGGACCAATAAAGGGTTGGCACAAGGAGACCCTTTGTCCCCATTACTTTTTAATTTAATAACACACGAACTGTGTCAGCTGCCGCTTGATGTAGTTATGTCTCAATATGCAGACGATTTTGTTATATATGTTAAACACAAAGATATTAAAGTATGTGAAGTGTATGTACAAAATGCGTTGGATTCTTTTGTAACGGTTTTGGATAAACTTGGTTTGCAATTATCCTCTAGTAAATCTACCTTTTGCGTGTACAGTAGAGGCAGGCGTAGAATACTTCCTTCCCTAAAAGTAAATGAGCAAACCTTGGTTTTCTCAGAATGTATTAAATACCTAGGTATGTGGCTAGATGGAAGTCTCCGTTGGGGCAAACATATAAATGAAACAGTCAGTAAATGTTTAAAATTTCTAAATCTATTAAAAGTTCTAACGGGTAGCTCATGGGGTATACACACAAAACATATACGTAGGTTATACATTTCACTAATTCGAAGTCGAATTGACTATGGGTGTTTTTTGTATGATTGTAGCGCAAAATCTCATGTTTCCAAGCTAGATAAGTTACAGAATCAAGCCCTGAGAATTATAGGTGGATATATCAGAAGTTCCCCAATTCATGTAATGGAGTCTGATTTGAGTATTCCCCCTTTATTTTTAAGAAGAGAGTATTTAGCCTATAAATATTGTTTAAAAATAATGTCATGGTCAAACAATATCACAGTTAGCTTGATTGTGGATCTGAGCGCCCTTTGTAGTATCAAATATTGGGAAAATAAAAAAGTACCCCTATTAGTTAAAATATATAAAGATGTAAAGCACATAGATGTCCTTTCAACAGATATTCATAAAATGTATACTTTAGAAACTTGGACAACTGCTATTGATACTAAAATGTTAATTAATGTTGATTTACAATGTATAAAGTTCCCCAAATTCAATTATAATCCAAATTGTTTGGTGTTCGATGTTATAGCTGAATTAAACTCGATGTATTGTAATTGGCACAAAATTTTTACAGATGGTTCTAAGGGTACTTCCGGTTTAGGTGCAGGGATATTTGACCAAAGCTTAGGTACTAATCTCGGTTTTAAAATAAACTGTAATGTATCAATAATGACACTGGAACTCATTGCAATTTATCAAGCGATCCTTTATAGTCGAAATCAGAATTTAAAAAGAGTTGTTATTCTCTCAGACAGTAAAAGCGCATTACAGCATATCGCTCGATGTGCCTCTGGTTTCAGAGGTGCATCGATTGCATATGATATTCTTGAAAATATTATTTTATTATTTAAGAATAATATAGAAATTAAGTTGCAATGGGTTCCAGCTCACATTGGACTACGTGGTAATGAGGAGGCTGACCGATTGTCTAAATTAGCAGCAACAGAGGGTACAACAATTGACTACTTACCTGATTATTGGGAATACATATCTAAATATAAAGTAATTTGTTATAAATCCTGGAAACAACACTTTGATAGTATAAGTCAGCAAAAAGGTATATGGTATAGGAGCATACAAGGCGAGCCTCCTCGTGTGCCTTGGTTCAATGTCGATCAACTTAGTAGAAATTATGTTAAATTAATTTTACGACTTCGCTCTGGACACTATCCATCAGCGAAGTTTGCATTCCTTATGAAAAAAACTGATTCACCGAATTGCAGAGAATGTAATCAGATTGAAGACGTACAGCATTTGCTGATGGATTGTGTCCGCAACAGGTGCGAGAGGGAGACTCTTTTGAAAGAATTAGACTTAAATAGGCTTAACGTAGGATTGATACAATCAATTTTATCCCAACCAACTTCAGAAGGTGCCAAAAAGTTAGGTCATTTAATAACTATCCTTCATCGGTGACTTCTATCTTTACCCCAAGTGTTTTATATAATTGTTACCCGTGTTACGTGTGTTGTTGTTTGTTGTTATTGTTAGTAGTAGTAATAGTAAGTGTTATTTGTAAGGTTTAATGTAACAATGGTAAAAGGCACGATGGGGTTGACATATCTGGTTAGATAAAAACCCCAAAACAAATAAAGAGAAAAAAAAAAAAAAAAAACCTTTGTTTGATGCACAATCGTGCACGATTATGTAGGAATGCAAGGTTCACCCGCGCATAACATTAATACGTCGCGTCCATACGAGTGTGTCATTTAGCATACTAATATCTCGAGAACTGAGATCTGATTCACTTATTCTCTGATATTATTTAATAAAAACTATTAAAAAAAATAGAAGCCAACTTACGTGAAGAGCGAATAGCGCGACGGTGGACAAAAGTAGCTTCATCTTGCAAACAACAGCGGCAGACTGACAGTAAACACAACAATTTGATGCTATGAGCTTAAAAGCAATAGCTACAAACACGGCTTTAGTACTCACGACACGATGGCGACACGATTTTATTTACAAACATTAATATGGTCTTCTAATATTTAAAAATCTCGTGTCACAGTGTTTGTTATCGAACTCCTCCGAAACGACTTGACCGATTTTATGACATTTTTTGTGTAAATTTGGCAGGTCTGAAAATAGGTCGTAGGCATTTTTTTAGTTTCACACATACACATCTAAATTCATAATCTGTGAATGGGGATCAAAATTTCACGAACAATTATGGATAGTCTCCTAAGACCATTTTTGTGTAGCTGCAAAGGTTAAGGTAGTTGCCCTTACTGCCCTGTTTACCGTTTCCACCATGTATATGTATTAGAAGAAGAAGATAAAACACCCACTATTTGTACGCTTATCGATTGTATGATTAAAAGATATCCCGTAAGTGACAATATAAGTTTAATTTTAAACCGTGAAAGCTTAAAACAGTGTTAGAATGGAAGCCGATCCCAACATAGTACAAAACAAAATATTAATCTAGATTAACTTTACACGCTGTTCTCTAGACCAGTGTTCCGCAAAGTGGGGTACGCGAACCCCTAGGGGTTCGCCATTCGACGGCAGGGGGTTCGCGACAAGATTTACGTAATGGTGGCGTGATCACGACGAACGACTTATCCGTGGATTCCGAAATAAAGGCTGAAATTGATCTTCATCTTTCTCAGCTCTCCGACGAACTGAAAAGGTATTTTCCAGATATTGATAATGCTAAAGATGGCTGGCGACCGAGAGCGTAAATACTAGTTTGAGTATCAAGCAACAGGAGTCATTATTAGAAATGTCTGTCAAGCGAAAAGCTGATTTAAAAAGGATGTCTTTGATAGATTTTTGGGCAGCTAGACAGGAAGAGTATCCCGAACTATCACGCAAAGCGGTGAATTTCCTTTTACCCTTTGCTACAACATACTTATGTGAGAGTGGGTTTTCACACTTGGTCATGATAAAAACTAAATACAGAAATCGACTTGATGTCAAGTCAGAATTAAGGTTAAAATTGTCCAAAATCACTCCTAAAATTGACTCCATTTGTGACAAGAAACAAGCACACCCATCACATTAATATTAATAAAAATATATTTCTTTTGGTACTTTATTTGTTAACTTTTATTGAAATAAAAAGCTCATTTTCTTCAACAGTCAATTTTGTTGTTTGATTTAATTAGTTAGTTAAGGGGTTCGCTGTCACCTGGAAACTTTAACAGGGGTACGTGGAGCCGAAAGTTTGCGGAACCCTGCTCTAGACGAATGATTTAAATCTAAAAGCGTCCGCTGTTGATCATTGCCTTCGCCACAGCAACCAAACCTGAGCTGCCTGCATTTTCAAAAGAAGTTGTTTTAACATCGCCTGTTAATAACGACCGTCAAGATTTTTTTTTTTTTTTTCGAAATGGCATCTCGCAGTTCAACCAGAGAGGTTGTCGTCTGCTTAACCGGACTTTCCTGCGGGTGCCTTAAGTGTAAGGCCTCCAGCCAGGTCAAAAAACTGCCTGCCCTGCGGGGTACGGGCCTCGGCTTAGGGCGTCGCTGGGAGAGGACAGCAAGGGGACAGGCTGGATCAGAGTGGACGACCGTCAAGTGTAATAAATCACGTCACACTTTATTTAGCAGCGGTGCAGCATGGCTACTTACTTCCAAAAAATTCTATTATACGTAATTTCGGTATTCGTCGTCATCATCTGCCAACCCTTTCCCAACTATGTTGGGTTGGCTTCCAGTCCAACCTAATGCAGTTGAATTCCAGTATTTTACATGGAGCGACTGCCGATCTGACTTCCACAACCCCAGTTAGTACTGGGTAATACGATACCCCTTGGTAAGACTGGTTGTCAGACTTTTGGGCCACCGACTACCTGTAACGTAATTTCGGTATTAAAAAGGAAAATAAAATACCAAGAAAATCTTTGAGTATAAAACTGAAATCGTGACACGATGCTTTAATCCAGTAAAACCGGTTTTTTTTATTGCCAATCATAACATGAGTCAAGATGACGACGCAGATTAGTTTGCTTAAAGTTAGTTAAAAGTACTAGTTTTTTGTTCATCAATGTCTAAATCTATTTATACATGCATAATATTGAAGACGGTTTTGATGTAGGGTGTATGTATAATGTAATATATTCGTATTCGCAACGAATTTTCGTGCAGTTTCCACCACTGTATTTAGAGAATGGATTTCGTAAAGTTTAGCTATGAATCAAATCTTTGGTAAAATACATAAAAGGAAACTTATTTTTAGTGATTCGTGTGTCACTGCGGGGGGCCTACTGAAAACCAGCGCTGAGTGTTTTACACCCAGCATATGCTGAGTTGGTTACCCTTTCGTTATGGGCATGCTCAGCGCAGTTGAGCTGTTTAATTCATTGTTCTGTTTGTTGTTATATGTATATGTATGTGTTGCTCTATTGTGTTGATGCTGTCCATTAACGAATAAATGATTATTCTATTCTATTCTATTCTATTCTATTCTCTCTGTTCTCTTGCGACTGCTTGGTGTTTTAGTATGAAGTAAATGTGAAGGCTTCTACATTGTGAAATATCTTATTTCTGTTTTTTTTTGCATCTCGCATGTTAACCTAGGATGTTAACTGTTAACTATCCTGTGGTTGCCTTGAGTGTATGGCCGCCAGACGGTAATCCTGATGGTCATACCCAGTGTTTATAGAAAATTGCCCGTGGTCCTTTCAACATCACTTTGTATATATTTAGTTTTCGATCCAATGAACGTTTGCCTCGTGTTTTCCAACAATTCATCATCATAAAAATAAAATACAAAAAATTTTATTGTGTCAATTATTCTATTCTATTCTATTTTTTGTTAATGGCAAGCAAAGCCGATGTCGACCATTCTGCCAATGTCGAAAGTGAATTGGAACGGCAAGTGTGTATTTAAAAAAAAAAAAAAAACGATATAAAAAAAAAAGGGGAAAGAAATCTTCGACGATACGTTGAACTTAATGTAGATCTTGTGGGGTTAGTACTGGACTGAAACAAACAGAAAAAATAAAATTACTTAAATAATGTAAGTGTTAGAACACAAAAATATACATAAACCACAACACACAGAATATACGCGGGAACAAATATTATAGTTTTATATTATTGTGACGGATGAAAATCATCAGCGCCACAAGCAGTTCGGGAGAGGAATATGTTAAAAGGGAGGGAAAATTAATGGGAAGAGGGATTTTAAATTTAGGGAGACGGCTATACAAATCTAATGGTGGTATGTTGTTAGAGCATTCGAAAAACATGTGATCCAGGGTGCCCTCCTCCAACCCGCACTCGCAGAGAGAGGAGTCACGGACATGAATTTTATTTAAAAAGACAGGAGTGCAACAAAAACCTAATCGGATTCTACATAAAACAGAAATAACAGTTTTTGAGACTTTTTTGTGACAGAAAAACCACGGTTTTGGTTTTATGGTCGGTTGCACTGCGTAAAAAAAACGACCTTTCTTTTTGCTGGACATATTCCACTGCTCCTGCCAGGAATGCTGCAGATTCAGTCTTGGAAGGGACAATAGGTCGTAACCCTGATGGGTATTGTGCGTGGGATCTGACAATAAAGATGAACAAGCATCTTTTGCCAAAGCATCAACACATTCATTACCTTTAATGCCACAATGGCTAGGTATCCAAACTAACTGAACATCTTTTTGATTACTAGCGCAGGAAAATAAAGATTTTTTAATTTTTAAAATAAGGGCGCTGTGCAATTTACTTTTAAAGGGATTCTGAACTAAGGCTTGCAAACAGCTAAGAGAATCTGTAAAAATAACGGCTTTCTGTATATTGTGGTGTGACTCAATAAAATGACAAGCTTCCAGTATAGCCACACACTCACCAGTGAATACAGAAGACTCCTTGGGGCATTTAAACTGTAAGATGATTTTGGAGCTTTGGTAGTAGACCGCAGCGCCAGTGTGACTAAAATCGGTTAGTTTCGAAGCATCAGTAAAAAATAATTGAAAACCATTCCATCTCTCGCCCACCACCGTATTGAAGGTCAAATTCGCTGACGGAGATTTTTTGAATATACCAATATCAGAGAAAATTTTTGGGATATAACTTAAAACTTCATAGGGAAAATTAAAAAGGGGTAATCTGGGGTACTGGACGATCGGGTTTACTAAGTTTAGAATTAGTCGGAAGGATTTTAGGATTAAAGGAATTTCTTTATTTTTCCAGTAATTTGAGCTTCTGCATAAGGCGTTTAACTCGTTCAATCTGCTTAAAAGAGGATGGGAGGATCTACATATTAGTCTAGACACGAAACGGGAGGCCAGATATTGCCGTCTAAGGGTCAGAGGAGGTTCAGCACATTCGACCTGCAATGCGTTAACGGGAGAGGACTTCATACAACCTGAGATGATTCGAAGGCACTTTGACTGAACTCTATCCAGCCCAGCCAAAGCACCTTTGTTGCAAGGAATTAAAAGATATGTTTCATAGTCTAAAACACTACGAACTAAGGCATTATAAACTAATTTCATGGTGTAGGGATGAGCACCCCACCAAACACCCGCAAGAACTTTTAAAATTGAAATAATTCTTTCGCATTTTTGGATAAGAAAATTTATGTGGTGTTTGCCAGTTAATTTTGTATCTAAAATAACGCCTAAAAACTTAACTTTACTAACTATAGGAATATTGTGGCCTGAAATGTTTACTGAAATATGGGGAATGCGTCTTTTACGGGAAAAAATAACTGCCGAACTTTTTGGGGCAGATAATGACAGCCCATGGTTTAAAAGCCAATGGTTCAATGAATCCAGAGAGAGGCATAAAGATGACGCCGCGTCAACTATGGAGGAATCTGTCACGTATAAGACAATGTCATCGGCGTATTGTAATATCTGACAATTATTATTTAAGCAGGACCCAATATCAGCCGTATATAAATTGTATAGTATGGGACTGAGGACATAGCCTTGTGGGAGTCCCTTCCATGTCTGCCTTTTATCGAACTCCTCACCCTGGACTCTCAGAACCAATGAACGGGATAGCAATAGTTCACATATGCATTGTATCATCTTAGCCGGAAGACTCAGCTGTTGCAATTTTTGCCTGAGTACGGGAAGAAGTACATTGTCATACGCAGAGGAGATATCGAGGAAAGTAGCCACAACGGATTCATTTCTAGAAAGAGCCAAGTGTATATCCGTAACTAAAATACCAACACTGTCCATTGTGCTAAGCCCTTTCCTAAAACCGAATTGATTGTTCGGTAGTAAGTCTCTCGACTCGACTATCCACTCAAGACGATTTTTAATAAGATGCTCCAATAATTTGGCTAGGACTGAGGATAAAGCAATTGGTCTAAGGCCATTCGGATCATCTGCATGTTTGCCTGGTTTCAATAAAGGAATAATAACCTGTAATTTCCATTGGTCTGGGACCCAACCATTAATATAGCAAAAGTTTACAATATTTAAAAAGTAGATTTTGGCCTTTTCTCCAGAATGGGTTATAAAAGAATATGGCATGCCGTCAATACCAGGAGCTGAGTCCCGTACATGCTTGAGAACCACATTCAATTCCTCCAAAGTAAATGGCGCATCGAAAGGATCCTCCATTAAATTAAGCAGGGGCGCGTTTTGACATTCTGTTGAGAGTGGAACATAGGATGGTGCTATTTTGTCAAAAAAAAGTTCTGCTGTTTCTCTTGTGATTGGTGATGAGATTGATGGGGAACATCCACGTCTAAACCTATTTATATTTTTCCAGACAACTGAAACTGGAGTGGAGGGAGATAAAGAAGAGCAAAATTTAACCCAACCTGTACGTTTCTTTTTACGGAGAAATCGTTTGGTTCTGGCATTATGCTGACAGTATGCCAACAGATTTTCTGTGCTCATGTCTGTATTGTAGCTCACCTCGGCCTCATTTCTAACCCTGACCGCCGCAGTACATTCGGGATCCCACCAAGGAGGTGAAGGTATTTTATTGCGGGCACTGTTCTTCAATGGAAAGCAGGAATCTGCACTGGAGGTAATAGCTGTTACGAAACCCTCATAACAGCTCTTGGCATGGCAGTGACCAGAAGGATCTGATAAATTTGAATTTAAATTTGGAAGAACATCAATTTTATCCTCCAATAGTGAAACAAATTTTGTCCAATCTGGTTTGGACAGGTTATATTTCAAAAGTGGAGGGGAAGTTTTTTCTAAATAAGATTTATTAACCAAAGATATGACTATAGGATAGTGATCACTACCATGTGACAAGGTTGTGCATTCCCAGTGAGTTGATGCTGCTAACTCAACTGAACAAAATGTAAGGTCAACGCAACTCTTTTGCTGTCCTGGAAGAGATCGTCGTGTAGAGCAGCCGTCGTTTAAGACGCAGAGATCCAAGTCATCCAAAACATCGACTAGAGCTACACCAAAGGCATCACAGCGTTCAGACCCCCATCTATAATGGTGGCAGTTAAAGTCGCCCATGACTAGTATCGGACCATTAGTATTAGTAAAAATTTCTTTTAAAATTATTAAAAAATCTGGGCGAGGATGTGCAATATAAATGGAAAACACTGTGATGCCCTCTACCTTTCCTGCAGCAATGCTCATATCACCCGTAAGTGGAGGTAAAGTAAAGGGTAAAAGTGGGACCCGGTTGTTGACTAAGAGGGCCGACCCTCCATAGCCATCTGATCTGTCACATCTGACAGTGTTAAAGTGTGGCATACGAAAGCTAAGACTTGGAGTAAGCCAAGTCTCAGCTATGGAACAAGCTAAAGGCTTGTACTTATTTAAAAGGAATATGAGGTCGTGCTTTTTATGCCACACGCTCCTCACATTCCACTGAAGGAATACTTGGCGAGACGCCATTTCTGATATCTAAAAGAAGAGTTATAAGTTGGTCGGCAACGTTGGACGGTGATTGATTATTAGTAGTAGAAGAAGAAGTAATGATAGGTATGAGTTTTAAAAGTATATCAATAATAGAAGAAGGACTATTGTAGGAAGAGGTATTATTATAGTTGAGAGCGCAGCCATTAGGCTGTGAAGGTTGAGGGGAATTAATTATCTGTTGGTGAGCAGCTTTGTCATAAGACGGGGAGAGAGGGGCATGGGATTTAGGTTTTAGGGTTACTGTCTTGCGGTAAGACTGAGAAATCGGAGTCTTAGTGATGTTTGCGTAGTTGCGGGAAGCTGTTGGAATGGATTTACTAGCCTCAGCATAAGAAATGGATTTCTCAGCCATAACGGTTTTAATGGCTTTCTGTCTACCATGCTCGGGGCATGACCTGCTATTAGCAAAGTGATTTCCCGAACACAGAATACAGAAGGCCTCGCCTTCAGAAATGTTGCAACCATCACCTGGGTGATCATGGCCACATTTCCTGCAGCGTGGTTTAGACCTACATACATTGGCCACATGACCAAATCTACAGCATTTGCGACATTGGATGGTGGGAAATATGTACTGTTCAACAGGAAGGGATGTGTAACAGCAGAAGATCCTTTTGGGTAAGACTTGTCCATCGAATGTGATCACACAAGTTTCAGTGGGTTTCCACTCATTTTCCCCGTCTCTCTGAACTTTTCTATTAATTCGACGAACTTTAAGGATGTGCCCACATCCTGCGGGCACAGACAAATATGAAATTGCTTCATCTTCTGATATATCACAGGGTATACCTGTTACTACTCCCATCCTTGTGATGTTGAATGTAGGTATGGAGGCAGTATAGCTGTACTTGGTCAACAGACTATTAACTAAGAATGCGTTGGCATCCTGAGGAGAAACGAACTCTACAGATACGCGATTTCTACCAATCCTATTAACCCCACCACGAACTATGTTCGCGATGTTGTTATTCATCAGAAACTTTCCAAAATTAACCGGGTGTAAGGTAGTGCCTGAGTTAGGTTGTGTTTCTACACGAGAGACGTGGACAACAAAAGGGGCCTTATCTATTGCCGAATATTTGGTACGTCCAATTTGGCTTTTCTGTTGTTTGTTTGGGGGGGTAGGTGTCAAAGTATCTTCATTGTTACCGGGACGTTTACGAGAAGATTGGGACTGGGATTGGGGTATATCCATCGCTGTAGCGTTACAGATGACATCCGCGAATTGTGTGAGTGTATTTGGGAAAAGAGGAGGTGAATGAACTGGAATGTCGGGGGGAACAGGATCGGGCGGTTTATTTGCATCCATGATTAAAATAGATTAAAATAGAACGATTACAACAAACCTGTTTAACTATGTACACAAGGACAAAACACTTAAAAACTAACAAGATACAAAAATGTCAACAAACACAAAATAAAAACAACCTAAAACTCTAGACACACGTGCTACCCAAGAACACTCCTCTATTGTGTCAATTAGATATTACATTACATGTTAATGTGTTTGGAACCCCCATTTAGGCAAACAATGCCTGTATTAGAGGGCTCCGCTCTTTCAACATCATTGTCGTACACTTATACTAACACGAGGTGATGTTATAGTGTACTGTGACCTTAAGGGTAAATATGCAATGTAAGTACATCATCGTTTCCGTCTTCTTGGTCCTATAATTGTAATATTACGTTTCCTACCCACGTATTTTTGCTTGTCACGTTGAATACTGAAGGTAGGTATTTATGAGGGTACTCGTAACTTTAAAAAAAAAACATAACGAAGAAGCTAACACAATCGTTGAATCAAACTACTCTATACGCTGTAAAAACTTGTGCGCGATACATAAAAAACCGGCCAAGAGCGAGTCGGACTCGCGCACCGAGGGTTCCGTACAAACTTTTTAAAGGACAAATTTAACTTTGCTGTTCGTTCCCTAGAAACGGCTATTGCTCCAACCGCAAATAATAAGTTTGTAATAGTAAAATCACTTTTTTTTGTTATTTAACTACATATTTACGATTTTCAGACTTCACCCTTTACATGTGCTGTAAGACCTTGCTTTTAACCAAAATTGACAATTCTAGGTCAACCGGAAGTACCCTATAGGTTTTGGGTCGAAAACCTTTAGTGTAGTTCCCGTTGACCTAGAATCACAAAATTTGGCACGGTCTTACGGCACAAGTAAAGGGAAAAGTCCGAAAAATAAAAAAGTTGAAAATGAAGGTAAATTTTGGTACTTATAAGTTTTCCCGAAAATCTAAATTTGCCTATATCTTTTTAGCGTGTTGACTCAGGACTTGATTATTATACACCGAATAAGGACTATAGACCTCAGTATCCGGTATAAATTTCAACTTGCTAGGTCCAATCGTTCCTGAGAAAATCAGTGGTGACAGACGGACGGACGGACAGACGGACACACGGACAGACGGACAAGAAAGTGATCTTATATGGGTTCCTTTTTTACCTTTCGAGGTACGGAACCCTAAAAACGAATCCTTCCCGAAGCAATAAGTGCATCAAACTAAGTAACTTTAGTTGGGAATGACTTTTTATTTGGGGTGAAATATCACTTTATTGGTAGGACTCAATGAAACGAACTCAAAACATTGTGCTGATGGATGTATTGTACGAGGTTGTGGAGATGTTTAAAGTAAAGTTCTTACATTAAAACATGTAAAAATACATTGTGAAAAAATTGGAACTTTGACCACTAATATCTTCGAAACTAAAAGGTTCCAAGGTCTAGAATTCTAGATCAAAAGAAATATCGCTATGACGGGGAGAACAAGTGCCTTTCAGCTTCGTCAAGGGCCTTGTCACCCTTTATATTATGTTTTAATTTTTACTGTATTCAAAATGGGAACTCAATAAGTGGCTAACGTAGAGATCGACCCTCATTTGAAATCTTTAAGCCTTTTTTTTTTTTTTTTGTTTCGGATGGGAAATCATCGAGCAGGAGGGAGTGTCTGACTTTTACTGACTAAAACCCATCCATGTTCCTTCCTCGCCCTTTGTGTTCCGGGGCCACGGTATCTCTTTCGAATAGTCCCGCAGCCCCGGCAAAATCTTTAAGCCTAACTGTACATTTTAGTAAAAATAAAAGTTAAGCTATAACTCGACTACGTAAAAAAGGGGACTAAAAAGGACGAAACAAGAAAAAATATAATTCCAGAAATGCATAGGTACAAAAATAGTCAAGGTAGAGCTGAACCACAGCTCCATTCCATTATCCAACCATTAGCATTAAATGGTATTGTTGGAGCTGCTGAAGATTGTACAACTATCTTTGCATTGTATAGATTCAATCTGTTTAGTATTATATAATCGCATAGCCCATATTGTGTGAGTGCTATGTACTAGAAAGCTATCATTCACTGGAAACCTACGTCTTTTCTTGACTTGAATGTGCTCTGGCGGTTGTGAGTATGTCATGCTCACTCCAATATCTCCCTGATGGTGGCGCGTGTGTCGGATCATTTAGTTCCCTTCAAAATGGTTGAGTTGAATTGTGCTGATCCATGCGTCATGTTCGTGAACGGGCGCTATCAGTTGTGACTGGTCATCTCTCAGTTGCCATGGCTTATTTCAATGAATTATCTTTTTTGTTAATTGTATTTTTTTTTGTTTGCTTTTCTATGGACACTACCGTGCACATCTTGCTACATTGTTCTCACAATAATATACCATCTCAACATGAATGATGTAACCAAGATTTTGTAACAATATTTCGATTTAAAAGAGTGTCCATGGAGTTTCTTGCCCGTTCTTCTCCATAGAGATCTACGCTAGGGAATGGGCAACTACAGTACTTTCACAGTTTTTATGTGTTGTGACTGGGACTGTAGCTACATTTAATTTTCATCTTTGTTTCGACAATTTAAAAGTGCCTGTAACTGGCCTACTTGAAATAAATGCTTTTGATTTTGATTCTACCTTGACTATTTTTGCACAGTACACAGTACGAATTATTTTCTTGTTCCGTCCTTTTAGACTAAGCACAATTAAGCACATAAACACGAAAAGTATACAAAAACGAAACAGTATTACCAAAATCATCTTCTTTTGTGTAGCAGTTTGTATGCTTAGCAGAAGTCACTTAACTGGTGGCCACGACGAAGCAACTTTAATGTTTGTACAGTTTGAAAATATTCTCAAAAAACCTGCTTTTAAAATTATGATGAATAATAATTAATCGGTTGTGAGCACATCCCTAAATCCAAAAACTTTTTTGCAAAAATAAATAACCGACTTCCAAAAGAAAACACTAAAACGTGGAAAATAACTTTCGGAAGTCGGTAACTTTGTTTGTTTCATTTTTGCCACCGACTTCCGGGCTTTGTTTGAAGTCGGTTATTTTTTATTGGAAAAACGTTTTTGTTTTACCCTTTTAGTTGTGGTATCTCACACAAATCCTTGACAAGTATCAATTTTACATTGTAACTAGAAAATATTAGCACATCATCCACCATCCACATAGAAGAAGAAAAAGTGAATAATATAGGGTGGTTCTTTGAACACGTGTAAATTACGCGGCCCTCCGCAAATAAATGCTTAGCGAGGTAAAGAAAGAAAACATATTTATTTGGCTTAAGCTGCAAGTGCACAAAACAAAATCATAATAAGAATTTAAAAAAAAAAACTTAAAACTACACAAAAAAAAACTTAAAACTAAATATTAAAATGAAACAAAATAATATTGTGTGTCTCACGGCTGCGCCAAATAGGCTCAGGTAAAAAGTAATGTTTTTGTATTACTCGTAAAATTAGTTCCAGCACTATACAGGCTGGAATTTTTCAATGCCACCTGGAGGGAAAGTACTCGAAATACTGGAGATAGCAAATTTTACTCAAAGGAAACATTCCTTTATTTTTAAAAAGAAACTAATCTGCGTTCACAGATTTGCGAAAATTCGCTTGCCACATTCGGGCATCGAACCCGGGATGGATCGACTAAAGTTCGTTTTTAGGAATCGTGTTAGAAGTTTCACAATGACAGGGTTGTGGAAACTAGATAAGCAGACGGACTAAGTAGAATACTGGTGTTCTGTAGCATCAGGTTAAAGTGGAAGTCGACCCCAACATTGGGATAAAGTTAAACAGTTAGAAGGCTGGGCAGAGAATATACAAATAAACAGCCCGACCACTAGTAAGATAATTGTAACAAGTTTGCTTTATTTTTCCCTCCCTTTCGTCCTTACCTACTCTTATTGTGGCTGTGCACTCTCGAGATACTTCGAAGCACCACTCCGATCCAGCCTGTCCCCTTGCTGTCCTCTCCCTGCGACGCCCTAAGCCAAGGCCCGTACCCCGCAGGGGGTGCCCTTAGCATGTAGTCGATTAGTTTGTAAGTTTTTTTGCCCTGGCTGGAGGCCTTACATTTAAGGCACCCACAGAAAAGTCCGGTTAAGCAGACGACAACCTCTCAGGTTGAACTGCGAGATGCCATTTCGAAAAAAAAAAAACACTCCGAAGCAAGGCGACTAGGAGAGTGTACAGTCAAGCGATGAACACCAAGGTTGGACAACCACTCCTATACAGGATGACCAATTTTAAAATTGCAGTTTATTGAAAAAAACTTAAAAACACTTAATTCGCCAGTAGCAACTCTGGTAAAGAAATAAAAGGCAGTGATATTTTTGAGACTTAACTTTAATAGTAAAAATGTGTTTACCGTTATACACTGAGATATAGGTACAATTATATAACAGGTTTCAAGTTTGTGGGGCCCATATCAACACCTTAAAGAGCAGTATTACTTATAAATATGTCACTTCAGAGTTCAACGTGGGAAAGAGACAGAACTTTACAAAACTAGCTCCGTCTATTTTCTACACTGGATTATATTAAAACAACACTGTTTTATGAGGATATGGTAGGTTACCAGTTTTCTTTCCGAACTTGGAAGTTGGGGTTTGAATGCAATGGTTAAGTTGTAGACGTAGTTGTAACACAAACAGCACATGTTACAAAAAAAAGTGACCCCTTCACGGGACGCCTGGCAGATGACATCGAAATTATTTTGTACAAATATTATGCTTTAAAAAAAAGGCAATTTAAAACACAAACATAGAATTTTAAAAAAATCAAAACAAAATGACTCCATTCACAAAAAGAAAACGCTGGGATCGAACTCGAAGTCAGCGCAATGGTTAAGTCGTAATTGTAACTCAAACAGTGCACGTTACAAAATAAAAAGTAAGCCGTCACGGGACGCCTGGCAGATGTCATCATCATCATCATCATTTCGACTGCAAGACGTCCACTGCTGGATAAAGGCCTCCCCCAAGTGTCGCAACACTGACCGGTCCGATGAGACTCGCATCCAGCGGATTCCCGCAGCCAGGTCATCGGTCAACCTAGTGGGAAGACTTCCAACGCAACGTCTTCTAGTTCACGGTCGCCACTCCAGAAATTTTGGCCCTATCGGCCATCAGATCTGACATACGTGGAACATCGAAATTATTTTGTACAAATAATAATAATATATATGTATATAATATAAAAACATAAACTATAAGAAAATCAAATCAAAATGACTCGATTCACAAAAAGAAAATTGGAATCGAACTCAGCGCTGTGCCCCGCGACCAGCTGGCTTGTTGTAAACCGTGGCGAATATGTAGATCTTATGCTGCTTCAACAGGTCGGTAATGTTCGGGCCGGGTTGACAACTTGACAGTTGGCGACGCGTCGCCACGGCATACGTCGCCACGCCATTTTTGTTTATTTGTATGTTAAGTATGTATTTACAAAAAAAGTATCTATGTAGTTTACAACTATATGGTGTCCACGACACAAGCCTCGTTGCTTAGTATGGCACCAGATAGTGCTGTGTGTAATGTCCAGCGATATTTATTTATTTTTGGTTTTACCCGCGCCTATAGATGTTTCACATCAAAAACTAGCGTAGCGAGCGGGGTAGCGAGTATTCTGTTCACGCTTAGGAACGGGGTCGCTTTTTGCTTGGCTGATGGCCTTGCGCTGGTGGAAACCGAGACAGAGCCACATCGAGTCCTCCTCCTCCTCCTCCTCCCCCTCCCCCTCTCTTCTTCCGTTGTGGTTTAGTAGTAGCTGAAACCGATTCATCGCTAAGAGTAAATTGAGAATTCTTACCATCCAGACCCCCTGCAGATCCCGACTGCGTTTGTTGATACGATGAACCGATAGATTTTTGACTTAATGAAGGTTTAGTAGAAACAGCACTTTGAGTGTTCTGAGAAATCTGCCCGTATGAACCAGATGATCCAAATTGAGTATGTTGTGCTGTTACGCCAGTTTGCGTGGTGTTAACT
This sequence comes from Xestia rhomboidea, assembly GCA_963853795.1. NCBI lineage: Eukaryota > Metazoa > Arthropoda > Insecta > Lepidoptera > Noctuidae > Xestia > Xestia rhomboidea. The sequence goes on from OY970776.1 coordinate 12,659,645, forward strand.
GCATCCATTACCATTCCGTGGACTTCATTCCTGTAGCCGCCAGTGGACAAGTCTTGTTTCGCTCCATGTGGAGGGGCCAGCAAGACACCAGCAGTGCTGGCTGATATTGGTGACAGGTAGCTATGATCGAGCGTTGCTGCTCCACACACCGCCGTTAGAGCAGTTAATATTATAACCTGTAAAAGAAGTGTAGTTGAAATGAAATGCTGAAGTTAAATTAGATGGTGGATTCGGATGTTTCAAAATAAATAAAAAAGGATAACAATGCTAGCTCCCACCGCGCTTGAGTTTACAAGTATTTGACAGATTCAGACATCAAAAAATAAGTTCATTAATTTCGCAGTCATAAGCAAAACATCTACTCTTTGTAAAAATGGTTTCAAGTCAACCTCGAAATGTCTATTTTTCGGAGATCTAATGTGACACTTACCGTTGAGAGGGTTGTTAGCAGGTAGGTTTGTAGGGGTCTATAAATAGTAAGAGTCTTAGCACTCATTATTTATTTTTGCCTAAACCGTGGTCATTTCACGAGTTGATTGCAGAGAGCAAAAGTGTGGTATGGAGCACTGGCCTGAACCGTCTCCAAGGCGATGATGGTTCCGTCTTAGACTGTGCCCACAACCAATCCACTTTTAGGTTCTGTCTCTGGTAGGTAAATTCAGCGGAAGGTAGGGTGTCACTCTGCAGCAGAGGATCTTCTCCAGGCGTCCTTCTCGACGCCAGAACCACGACGTAGTGAGAAGGTTGTAAGTTAGACTAGGATCCTGGAAGTTCAGACAGAAATGTAAGCGTTTAAATGTAAATGTACCACGTTTCGTAGGTTCAAAAGAAAAAGGTCACAGTGTCCCCTTAAAGGAAGAAATACAGCCGAAAACTAGTTTAAAGAAGTTTTAGGAACATCTTACAGGTACCTATCAAATTAGAGATTCTTAAGTTTTTTTTTTTTTTAGCTAATGAAAGTACTGGCCCAAATTATCTATACAATTTTGCCATTTTGATAGCAGATGAAAAACAACTAAATTTTTTTATAAAAAGTCGTAATCTGTTGGGTCAAGGTCCAGTGAGTACGGTGGGTGACGGAGGGCTTCCAGCTGTACCTCTTGTAGCTTTACGATGGTCTGTCGTGAAAAGTGAGGTCGCGCGTTGGCAACGGGGAAGAGAGTGGCACCCACTTATCTAACTTTTTTATCTTTCCGATTTGACGGAAGTGCTTCAATGTTGTTTTGACACTAACTCCAAGGCCAGCAGCAAGCTCATACGTAGATTGAGTAGGATCTGCTTCCACTATCGCCTTCAATTCGTCGTTGTCGACAATGGTTACCGGCCGACCACGAGGCTCGTTCTTCAACTCAAAATTTCCTGATTTAAAACGATTCAACCAATAATGGGCCGTGTTTATGCAAGCAGTACGTGCAGTTTAATACGGCGTTAATGTTTCGTGTTGTTTGCGCAGCGTATTTCCCAGTAGGAACTAATTTTCGAAAATTGTACGAATTCCCAGTTTATCCATGGCGCCAAAAACTACCACAATTTCACAAAAAAAAACACTATCTAAAAACAAATGACTGAATTTGAATTTAGAATAACACTGCTTTCGAATAAAATTTATTTGAATTTCGAATTGCGCGGCAATCCACAGATAATTAAATCTGAAAATGCTGGTTATAAAATCTCCAATTACATAGGTAAAGACTTATTTGGAAACTTACTCTAGAGGTATTTCGCGACGTATAACAAAATTATTAAGGTTCGGTCGGAGCGAGCGACACAGCCGTCACCTCCAGTGCTCTCAATTCAACTAGTCATCGTACTTACCGAGCCTGACCGAGTCGCCACTGCTCGGCGACGCTTAGTAATGATCGTTTCAGAGATGCGCGGGCGCATATAGACAAAAACCCTTTAAGTTATTTTACGCTCGAAGGCTCCGTATTTTTATTATTTAATTTATATGAGTTATTTAAGTGTTAGGTTTACTTAAAAACATTATAATAGGTTAATTTTTAAGGTTTTATGTAAATACAGAGTATAGTTTTAAGTGTACTTATGTTTCTTTTTATTATTATATTAAACTCTTTTTCACTTCTCATGCTCTAAAAGTACGCCAATATAGCACTACGAAGCGGGACTAAAGTAACCACTTTAGTCCCTAGGGAGTAAAAAGTAATTCGTTTTTTAATTTCCTTCATGTGACATAGACAAACTCAAACAGCCAGTTAATATACTACTATTATCTGTGGAGTGTGGACCATCATCATTGCGAAAATGTTGAGAGTTTTAGTTCCATGGTTTTTCCGCAAGGAAGGTGGCGCCATGCATTTTAAATTCTTAATCTGTGACTGGTGTATAAAAAAAAACTGACCGCGAAAATTTCAGAATTTTTGTCGAGTGTAAATTCGTTCGGTTTTATATAAATTTATTAAGAATGTCCAGTGACAGTGAAGAGTTTGACGTCGAGCAAAGAGCAAAAGACATAATAGATAATCTTTTGCCGCCAAAAACGCGGAAGATTTACCTAAAACCTTACGAAAGTTCTATGGACTGGAGAAATAATTAATGTTTTTGTAATAAATTGACTATTTTTCTGGCACTCAAAGTGAAAAGTACAGTTAGCACCTCGAGACTAAAGCCAACTTAATATACCCTCGATCTCATTCACTCCCGAGCTGGTATATTATAGCTTCGTTTAATCTCTCGTTATAAAATATACTATTTCACTTCTCATGCTGTAAAAGTACGCCAATATAGCCCTACGAAGCGGGACCAAAGCACATGAGTAGGTAAACGGAACAGAGTATAAGCTTCATGAATACAACCACGCGAATCGGTTGCACTACTACAAGTGCGTCACCACTGGCCGCTTGTCGCGTACGCGGCGAGAGTGGAAAAAATCGGTTTAAGCTGTCACAGCCAGTTGAGAATTTCAGGGTTGTCAGGGCAACACACGTTGTTTGTTTTGTGACAAGTTTGAATATTTTAATGTAAAAACGTGGTATTTATTAATAATGGTTGTTTTTTTTTTTTTTTTGAAGAATAAGAGTAATTTATTTAAAAAAGTATTACAAAGGTGTACATTTAGGTGCAGTAGTGTTATTTCTCAAACAATGGTATAATTAGTGCATAAAAGTAAACTATAACTAGAATATATTTAACAGTTGCAAGAAGCGATAATGTGGAATTCAAATGTTTGGTAGCGACCTGCCCGATCTAGGTTTATTTAAACCTGTGTCAGGCCATCACTTTACATAGCACAAATTAACTAGGTCAGTAAAAGTTATAAAATAAAAGAAATCTATTAACAACTATAAGAATAATCAAATTGGTACAAATAACATTAGACATTAACATTAAAACTAAATTAAGTAAATACATAATTTACAATAAGATACGAGGGAATAACATAATCAAACCAAGACTTCTAGAAGTTTTTCTGTGTCCGTGTAATTAAGTATCGCTAAATAATCCGATATTACAAAACTACATTTCCTAAAACTTAGACTATAGAAGTTTAGTTTCTCGTTGAGTCTATTATACAGAAAAGGTCCTAAAAACACGTAAAAACGACTAGCAAAAGCATGTCTAGTTTGAGGCTTTGTGCAAACCAGGTCCTTCCTTCTCCTAGGAAATCTAAACGGACGAAAGGTTGCAACCTTTCGTCCGTCCTTTTTAGAATTGCTCTTTGAGCACGTTCTTGAGGGAGACGAATCGAATCCCCCCCCCCCACTCCCGGGAATATAAGTAATAACTTAGAATAGACTGACACAACGCGAAATGAACCTGTTTTATTAATTTATAGTCGGCTACCTTACGTAAATACTTAAAAACAAATATTAGTTTGCGCACTCTAGCACATAGTAACTCGATATGTTAACGGAAATTTAGATTGGAGTCAATAGTGACACCAAGATATTTCAAATGGTCAGCTTTTTCTGAAGTAGAGCAAGAACATGCAGTGTCAGCGTACGTACTACAGGTATGCGCGTAAATGATTAGGTTAGTAAGCGGTGTGTTAGTATTTCTCATTGTAAATGAAATGTATTTTGTTTTTTCATCATTCAGTGTTAGAAGATTATAGTGGAGCCAATTAGATACAATGTTGAAACCGTTCTGAGCATGTTCATAGGCGAGTTCAGCTCTTGATTTAGCTGCAAACAACAGGGCAGTATCATCCGCATAAGACATTACAACACCATTTTCGAGTGGCAGGCTGCAAAGGTCATTAATATAGGACCTAATATGCTGCCTTGTGGTATTCCAAAACAAGTATTAGAAATATCAAAACTTGTATTCGGACCAATTTAACACATTGCTGTCGATCGCTAAGATAATCAGATAATAGTTGAAGCTACGCTCCTCTTATCCCAAGTGTTTCAAGCTTCTGCAAAAGAGTAGTGCAAGAAATAGTATAAAAGGCCTTGGCAAGGTCTAGAAAGATATGTATGCATCCACTATCTAGATTTGTAGAAATGTAATTAATCAATTTGTTTACTGCTTGGCTAGTTGATTTTTTAGGCCTATATAAACCCAAATTGATTATCTCAAAGTAGTTTGTTATCTTCCAGATATTTTATCCGTCTACTGTTTATGATTTTTTCTAAAATTGTTGATAGACCCGTTAGTACTGAAATGGGTCTGTAGTTAATCACACTCATTTTGTCTCCAGACTTGAAAATAGGTGTGACCACAGACTCCCTTTAGATAAACATAGCTGAAAAATGTGGGTGAGCAGAGGGGCCAGTAGGTGTAGAAATCTTTCAAGTACATTATTGGGTATATCATCCTACCCAGTTGCGAAGACATCCTTTAAGCCGTTTATTATTCTAATTACTTCGTCGACGTTTGTGTCCAATAAAACAAAATAATTTAACGTGGAAGATGTCTTAGTTCGGTTTTCAATGGGGGGACGGCTATTTTTTATGGATTTTTCAGCCAAGTTTTTACTGTAATGTGTGTTTTATTGTACTGTGTGTATGAATAATACTAGAAAAAATAAAATATATCATACTTTAACTATCCCAAGGAGTATCTATACTGGTGTTCTGTAGCATCAGGTTAAAGTGGAAGCCGACCCCAACATTGGGATAAAGTTAAACAGTTAGAAGGCTGGGCAGAGAATATACAAATAAACAGGGGTGACCACTAGTAAGATAATTGTAACAAGTTTGCTTTATTTTTCCCTCTCGTCCTTACCTACTCTTATTGTGGCTGTACACTCTCGCCGAGACACTCCAAAGCAGGGCGACTGCGAGACTTTACAGTCAAGGGATGAACACCGAGGTTGAAAAACCGCTCCTATACAGGGTGACCAATTTTAAAATTGCAGTTTATTGAAAAAAATTAAAAACACTCAATTTGCCAATAGCAACACTGGAAAAGAAATAAAAGGCAGTGATAAATGAGGCATAAATTTATTAGTAAAAATGTGTTTACCGTTTTATACTGAGATATAGGTATAATTATTATATAACAGGTTTCAAGTGTGTGGGGCCCATACCCACACCTTATAGAGCGGTATTGCTTTATGTCACTTCAGAGTTCAACGTGGGAAAGAGACAGAACTTTACAGAACTAGCTCCGTCTCTTTTCTACGCTGGATTATATTAATAACACTGTTTTATGAGGATATGGTAGGTTACCAGTTTTCTTTCCGAACTTGGAAGTTGGGGTTTGAGTGCAATGGTTAAGTTGTAGACGTAGTTGTAACACAAACAGCACATGTTACATACATACATACATGTTACAAAAAAAAAAGTGAGGCTGAGGCAACTTAAAAAACTAACGTAATATAACCACTTAACAGCGATGGTCACGTGATAAGATTTTTCTAAAGCGAAGTTCGAGAATATTCGCACGATTTGGACACCTTAGATAAAAACACTTGACGATCGCAAACTACAAGAGTTATAGCTAAATAAAATTTACAGTGCATAGCTGATTCATTAGGGAATCTATGTATTCAAAAATCAAGATATATCTTTTTAATTTGATACTCAAAAAAATATGTAGAACTTGAAAAACAGTGATGAAAACGGATATTTCGCTATTGAAAAAAAAAATTAATTTGTGTTTTTTTTTTAACATTTATCTCAAAATTTATTTTTAAATAAATTAGATTATATTTCCTTTCCAATAAGACCATAATCTCATTAACGTCTAATTAGGATCATCACACTAATTCGAATCTACATTGGCCTGCAAAATTAAGTATCACACTTTTAAAATTGCAATAACTTTTTAGGTACACAAGATATACTTTCGAAACAAAAAGGACTCGAAAAATAGTTTAATTTTGTCTATAGTTTCAAAGAAAACTGATAAAAATTGGTATAAAACGTTCAATTATTTTAAATCTCTAACTTCCACAGTTTAGAAAAAATTGAAAATTTAAAAGTGTAGTACTTATTTTTGCAGGCCAGTATAGATACAAACTGTGGCGAATATGTAGATCTTATGCTGCTTCAACAGGTCGATAATGTTCGGGCCGGGTTGATAACTTGACAGTTGGCGACGCGTCGCCACGGCATACGTCGCCACGCCATTTTTGTTTATATGTATGATAAGTAAGTATTTACAAAAAAAAAGTATCTATGTAGTTTATCAACTATCTTGTGTCCACGACACAAGCCTCGTTGCTTAGTATGCAACTAGATAGCGCTGTGTGTACAGCGATATTTTTTTTTTGTTTTACCCGCGCCTATTAGATGTTTTATGGGGTCGCTTTCTGGTCGGAGGACTGGGTCGCTTTTTGGTTGGAGGACGGCGTTGCGCTGGTGGAAACCGAGACAGAGACACATCGAGTCCTCCTCCTCCTCCTCCTCCCCCTGACCCTCCCCCTCTCTTCTTCCGTTGGGGTTTAGTAACAGCTGAAACCGATTCATCGCTAAGAGTAAATTGTGAATTCTTACCATCCAGACCCCCTGCAGATCCCGACTGCGTTTGTTGATACGATGAACCGATAGATTTTTGACTTAATGAAGGTTTAGTAGAACCAGCACCTTGAGTGTTCTGAGAAATCTGCCCGTATGAACCAGATGATCCAAATTGAGTATGTTGTGCTGTTACGCCAGTTTGCGTGGTGTTAACTGCATCCATTACCATTCCTTGGACTTCTTTCCTGTAGCCGCCAGTGGACAAGTCTTGTTTCGCTCCATGTGGAGGGGCCAGCAAGACACCAGCAGTGCTGGCTGATATTGGTGACAGGTAGCTATGATCGAGCGTTGCTGCTCCACACACCGCCGTTAGAGCAGTTAATATTATAACCTGTAAAAGAAGTGTAGTTGAAATGAAATGCTGAAGTTAAATTAGATGGTGGATTCGGATGTTTCAAAATAAATAAAAATTCATAACAATTCCCACCAGCAAAACAGCTCCCACCGCGCTTGAGTTTACGAGTATTTGACAGATTCAGATATCAAAAAATAAGTTCATTAGTTTCGTAGTCATAAGCAAAACATCTACTCTTTGTAAAAATGGTTTCAAGTCAACCTCGAAATGTCTATTTTTCGGAGATCTAATGTGACACTCACCGTTGAGAGGGTTATCAGCAGGTAGGTTTGTAGGGGTCTATAAATAATAAGAGTCATAACACTCATTATTTAATTTTGCCTAAACCGTGGTCATCTCACGACTGCAGAGAAGAAGTGTGATAGGGCACACTGGCCTGAGCCGTCTAAATGGCGATGATGGTTCCGTCTTAGACTCTGCCCACAACCAATGGCTCCAGTTTCAGGTTTTGTCTCTGGTAGGTAAATTCAGCGGAAGGTAGGGTGTCACTCTGCAGCAGAGGATCTTCTCCAGGCGTCCTTCTCGACGCCAGAACCACGACGTGGCGAAAAGATTTTAAGGTAGACTAGGATCCTGGAAGTTCAGACAGAAATGTAAGTAAACTACGTTTCGTACGTTTCAAAGGTCACTGTGTTTCTTAAAGGAACAAATACAGCCGAAAACTAGTTAATAGAAGTTCTAGGAACACCTTACAGTTAGCCCTTCTAATAAAATATTAGGTCTTTACCTATGAAATTGGAGATTTGTATGAAAATTTAATATAAAAATTTTGGTATTATTTTTTATTTTAGCTAATCAAAGTACTGGCCCAAATTATCTATACAATTTTGCCATTTTGATGGCAGATTGTATTATCCCTTTACTGTAGAAGTCTGCCGGACGGGAGGCCGATGAAGTCTGCGAAAGCGTTTTGTACTGCCGCTCGGGCAAATCGCGGGTGTTGAATTTTTTCCCACTTAAAAAAAAGACTGAATTTTGAAAAAAGTAGAAATCTGTTATGGCAAGGTCCAGTGAGTACGGTGGGTGACGGATGGCTTCCAGCTGTAACTCTTGTAGCTTTACGGTGGTCTGTCGTGAAGTGTGGGGTCGCGCGTTGTCGTGGAGAAGCAATGGGGAAGAGATTGGCACCCACTTATCTAGCTTTTTTATCTTTTCGATTTGACGCAAGTTCTTCGATGTCGTTTTGACACTAACTCCAAGGCCCGCAGCAAGCTCAGCCGTAGATTGAGTTGGATCCGCTTTCGCCAATATCGCCTTCAATTCGTCGTTGTCGACAATGGTTACAGGCCAACCACGAGGCTCGTTCTTCAACTCAAAATTTCCTGATTTAAAACGATTCAACCAATAATTGGCCGTGTTTATGCAAGCAGTACGTGCAGTTTAAAACGGCGTTAATGTTTTGTGTTGTTTGCGCAGCGTATTTCCCCGGTACTCATTTAGGTTAGGTACTCATTTTCGAAAATTGAGTATTATTCTAGATTTTTTTTTTGTCATAAATGGAAAGATCTTAGACAAGTTTTATAACAAACAATTTTTAGTTTTTTTTTTCGCTCTAATTAGAAAGATATATTAAATTGAAAATAATTCTTTGAACACAGTACCGAAAACACGCCGACAGTTCCCAAAGAAAGTCGAGCGCGTGCATGTCGTCACAATGTTAATGTTTAGGTACTCATCTTATCATACAGCTGATACAGTGTTTTGCCTCATCGATTTATTCTTGTTATTATTAATATTCTGATTATCGAATACTATGAGTGTGCGTTAATTAAGAGAGTTGGATAAAAGGATACTATGTCAACGCAATTAAAAGTTATATATTAAGCGCGCAAGATTCTTAATTTACCCTAATAAAATTCAAGTGCGTGAATACGGTCATCGCCATTTTGAGAGCCGAGGCTAGAAATCATAAAAAAATAGTTTTCGGACATCCAAGCTCCACTATGTTGAGTATAATTAACTCGTCATTGAAAATTATATGACGAATTAATTCATAATTCCATTTAAATGAGTAGTGGTAATGATGAATTTTGAAATCTAAAGTCGTAGTTTCACTGCAATCTTGGTGTTTACATTTTTATTTTTCACATTGTACCACACAGACGCGAATAGATTCAATAACAAATATGACAAATATCATTCCAAATGTTTTATACAACATGAAAATACCCTGGTCTTAGCGGAATTTACTAACACAGGACCAATAACACGTAATTTTCATTACTACTACTCAATTTGTATTCGATACTAGCTGACCCGCGCAACTTCGTCTGCGATATAAAAGAGAGACAGAGAGATGGTTAGAGAGAGTGTGAGACACCCTTAAAAGATGTTTCCGAACAAATGATGCTCGAATTTAATTAAGTATAACCACGTTTCCGAACAAACAATGCTCTTTCAATATAGTCTATGGCTGTGAATGACATTGACATTCGTTACGCGCGTTTTTTTAAATATGCAAAATTAAATGTATATTTTTCAATATTTCTGAGAGATTTTCTTAATATTTTTTCCGTAAGAACCTTCTCCTAATAATAACAAATACAACAAAAAAAGAATTAGTGAAATCGGTCCAGCCATTCACGCGTGATGCCGTGACCAAGGAAAACGGGTTTCATTTTATATATATATATTTTTTTTTTATTAAGTATTTCTCTTACAAAAAAACAAGTTAATTTTTTACAGGTTTTACTCGCCAAACTTTACAGTTTGATGGCGAGAAGCGCTCGTTTAGCATACATAACTTAAAATTATAAACTAAACTTAAAATCGAATATATATAAAACTTATTCACGAGACAGATGTACCATCTGTCTCGTGAATTTATTTCTCGACAACGTAATAAAAATATATATAGATAGATATGGATTGACGTTGAAGACATGACAATGTCGACCATTTTTTTTTAAATCTTTGTGATGTGTGAAAGCGATTATTCTAATCGATTATTTTTTTGCAAATTTGGATTAACTCGATTAATTAGTTCTTTAGATTAGTAAATTAAGAAATTTAAAAAATCGACAGATGAAAATTAAAATAATTTTGTTTTAAGCGTAAAAACAATAAATATTTATTATAATATTGTTTTAAGCTTTTATAAAGGTAATCTTAATATTTTTTTGTACATTGTACCTAGACCGTACTAAAACCAAACCAACAATATACAGCACAGATTGATATATGGCTAAATTCGCGCTGATTTTTTCCAATTATCAGAATTGAATAATCAGAATTTAAATTAGGAATGCACTCGCTGTTCAAAATTACATTGTATTTTTTTTTTCTATTGATTAGTTGGATATAGTGCGCCAAGGATCTTGGTAGGTATGGTAAAAATCTGTTGAGGTTTTAGAGGATTTATTTATCTTTGGTGGATCAATCAAAACTATGCTTACAAAGATCCTTGGCGCACTATATCCAACCCTCAGTTATTTCAAAACTAAATTCACAATAAGTAAATAAATGATGTAGTAAATAAAAATACTGCAAAATCGACGCGAATTTAGTCGTAGCCGCAAGAATTTTGTTTTTTTTTTTATATATTAGAGATTTCTGTAGGTACTTATTTCTCATTATTATAATCTCCTTCTCTCAAAATCAACCAAAAGCATCGAATAATCGTTACTAAATTAAATTATTAAAAATTAAAAATGAAGAGAAGTTTTCAGTAAGTATTCAGTATCAACTCTTTTTTTTCAGACTTGATTTCATTGCGAGTATCGATTACGCTGAATGCAAATTTTTAATCGTGATGACGAAACTTGGGTTTGCGGTCACTATTATATGAAGTGTTATGTTGCAAAATGGTTTTTTTAGTAATAATGTCGAGATTTTGATTGTGTTTTGTATGAAAATTATATATGAATAATAACGAAAATAAGAACGCAGATAGAATGTTCCTGTTTTATTTTGACCTTTCTAGTTTTATTATCAAACGAGAAGCTTGTTTATGTACAATATTTCCAGTGCATATAGGTTACCTATTTTTTGGAAGGGTGTAGTTGGGTGTAGTAATATGTATTTTACACCTAATTGGCAATAGACTGATGTCGTTTTACCGACCTCAACACGTTATTGTAGATATTAACTACAAACTTATCGTATGAAACAGCTGCCGTGACATATTTTTCATTATAAAATCTAATGCTGAAAGTTCACGAAAATTCACACTGTATTGTTGAGCAATTCCTTTAACATTGTGACGTCACCAACATGGCTACCGATTTTGGTTCTAGTCACGTGACTAATTTCAAAATTTTATCAATTGTTGTTGTTTGTTATTGTTTTTTAATTAAAAAAAAAAACTAATTAAGAGTTTTTTGCTTCAATCATTAATATCATTTATAATAATGATTTAAATTACCTACATGAATAATTTGATGTTTTTCCAAAAACTACCACAATTTCACCAAAAAAAAAACACTATGTAAAAATTACTGATTGATTTAAGAATAACACTGCTTTCGAATAAAATTTATTTGAATTTCGAATTGCGCGGCAATCCACAGATAATTAAATCTGAAAATGCTGGTTATAAAATCTCCAATTACATAGGTTAAGAATTATTACATAGAAACTTACTCTAGGGGAATTTCGCGACGTATTACCAAATTATTAAGGTTCGGTCTGAGCGAGCGACACAGCCGTCACCTCCAGTGCTCTCAATTTGACTAGTCAGCGTTCTTACCGAATCGCCACTCCTCAGTGACGCCGACGCTTAGTAATGATCGTTTTAGATATGCGCGGGCGCTTATAGACAAAAACCCTGTAAGTTATTTTACGCTCGAAGGTTTCGTATAATATTAATATGAGTATTTAATTTATATGAGTTATTTAAGTGTTAGGCTTACTTAAAATGATTATAATAGGTTTATTTGTAAAGCTTTTTTTTTTTTTTTTTATTCAAAAGGAACAACAAACAACTGCAATATAAAACATAGAAATAAGAAGATATAAAATGTTGTAAAAAAAAAAAACTATGTAAAAAGGTGTATAAATAATTAAGAAAGTTCCTTAAGTATAAGACGTTTAAACTTATAGGGGGAACATGCAAAAATGTCAATTTGCTCGAAAGTACTGTTGTAGGAATCGACCATTCTGCGAACAGGCGAACGCTGGCCAGAGTTAGACTTGCAAATACCCACGGAAAATAATCTACCAGCGCGCACCCTTCGCTTGTGGACGGTCCTAGGAACCGCATAACACAGCATATTGGATAGTTCAATACAGTCAAATTTATTTCGAGCAATATTATATAAATTCATGGCTTCTAAGTACCTACGTCTGTTTTCGAGTGTTGCGAGCTTATACTTAGCAAGTAAATCTTGGTATGGCAAATAATATCCGTAGCATCTGTAATGCATAGAACGCAAGAAGCTTTATGTAAATACATAGTATAGTTTTAAGTGTACTTGTTGGATTTCGTATTCGTTCATATTTTTCATTGTAGCTACCCGTTATATAACTTTACTCTATGATTGTAGGGTAGAAGTAAAAATGACTAGCAAATTGCGTCCCTATACTATCCTATGTTATCCCATCCTTTTCCCACAGGCACACCTGGACTATCGCTGTCCTTGTCACCGCCGACGGTGACTGTGTGAAGACTCTCGACCACTTCAACGAGAGTGGCGTTACTAAGAACATACTCCCTTATTAAATTTTATTACAAATTTACGGTTGCGAACTGCCGCGAGTGCATTTACCAACTATTGTCTAAAATACTACGGAAAGTGCGTGTTTATGTGGTGAAAGGCGTCTGTGCGCCCCCTCGTGCGCTGCCCTGGACCCAGCAAGGATTCGAACCCTCTGCCGACCGACGCGGAGGATAGATATTGAAGACGGCGAATATACAGGTCAGTGGTGCTGCATGTTTCCTGCCAAATTCCTTTGTCCATATTCACAAGTTCGTCGTTCTAATTCGTATCGCATTTGCAAGGTTAGACCTAACTACGTACCTACTTTTCAAACCCCGCAATAATACAGTCCACTGTCCAACCAACCAGCTCCGTCCGTCTGGGATAAACACAAAATTTACATTTCCGCCCAAGTATTTGGTGTAAGGCGCCACCATATTTTTTGGTCACTTCGAGCCGGACTATTTTGGTCATTTTGGCCGCACTCTAAATTCAAACCGCATGGTCTGTTATGAAATGGGACGCCGTCACCTCCTTCTGCGAAACAGTCATGCTAGCGAAGGAGGTGGCGGAACGGGACAGGGAGAGATCCACACGTCCCGGCCGCCGCGGGAGACGCCCCGGGCATTGGGGGCCACGTGGTGGCTTCCGGCCACCGTAGGCGCGGGCCTGTCGACGGGGAGCTATGGGCTAGCTCGCCGTCCGTCCGTCTTATGACGACAGGCCGTGTCGCCGGCGCGTTCGTGTTCCACGCGCGCCTCAAAGAGAGTCAGCAATAATGAATGGGGTCCGCAAGGGCCGAAGCCTGCCGGGGCTGCGGGACTATTCGAAAGAGATACCGTGGCCCCGGAACACAAAGGGCGACGAAAGAACATGGATGGGTTTTAGTCAGTAAAAGTCTGACACTCGCTCCTGCTCCGCCCAGAGCGGGAGGAGTCATTTGATGTTTTCCCATCCGAAAAAAAAAAATGGTCAGTTATAACTAAACATTCACTGTACTACGTAATTAAATAGATTGTCGTTTATTCTTTGTATTTGCCCGCACCGACAACTATTTCTTTTTATTTCCGCACCCGCATTGCATAGTACAACACAACGTAAAAGTTATTTCTTTCCAAATTTATTCCATTTTTGTGGTCCGCCATTTTATACTGTTCCTATATGATCGTGTTTTAGATAACTTGTTCGTAATTGTTCGGTAAACTTCGGCTCGCTTCGTTAGCGCTCAGCAGTTTTTTTAATATTTTTCACTCACCCGCAAAAATTTTATTTTATTTTCGCTACTAAAATTAATCGTTTTTACGATAATAACCGCTTAGTACTTTTTTCACATAATCGTGTTACGTACTTATCGCCGCTATACTATTTACAGTTATTCACAATGGTTAGGTCTAAGACGAAGAGTTGTGATGCGGACCTGTTCTTCGACACTACGAGTAGGTAGGTACTAATAAAAACCAGTTATCATTCTACGTAGTCAAACGTGATGTTATTTACAAACGCGTAGAAAATATTTTCGAACTTGCACAAAAAACAAATGTCTGGCTTTTAAATCTCGATTGGGACGATATACCCCCTTCTCGCAATGTTAAAATATGTCAACAATACTTACCTAATAGAATTACCGCACATATCTAATTTATCATTTCCACGCCATCTAGGTATAGAAACCGGTTCTATGGTTTCCTTAGTCGCATTTTCGATGCGAGCGAATCCACATTCGGCTGTGTGATTTATTTGCATGTCGTAAATGGCGATCAATCGCCTATTATTTCACTCGTGTGCTCCAAATCGCGTGTTGCATCCGCTAAACCTAAAATCACTCTCGCACACTTGGAATTAAACGGTTATGACACTTTATCTAAGCGACATAAAATCGAAAATATTTATGCGTAGCAGTCTGAAGTAGACTCTGAAGTAGCACTCTGTTGGTCTGTTGCTTCGGCACACAGGTTTAACACTTATATTGCCAACCGCATTTCTCAAATTCAGGAAAATATATCACCTGAAAACTTAGGTACATCATATCGCTGGCTTACATAACCCCGCAGACTGTGTATCTCGTGGGCTCACGCCTTCGCAGCTCATTCAGCATGAGCTGTGGTTTAAGGGTCCATCCTGTCTTTTCTTGCCTAGACAAGACTGGCCTATACAGCGATTTTTACCCAACCAGTCTTCATTACCGGAAGAAAAACCCGTTTCGCACGTGACCAAAGTCACAGATAATGATAACCCGCTTTTAAAATTAGCTTCAGACTGTTCCACTTGGGAAAAGCTGCTGGAAGCTACTGTGTTTTCGCTTCGATTTATAAAAAAATGCCGCAAAACGATACAATCACCGCTGGAGATTAAGATACAGCTGAATTGGAAATAATTCGCGCGATCCAGTCTAAATACTTTTCCGAAGACATTAAGAATTTTTCTAAAGGTCAACCGTGTTCGGCCAAGTTACGGAAATTGTTTCCATTTTCATGTAACGGACTTTTACGTGTCGGAGGTCGCTTATCGAATTCGACACTTGAATATTCTTCTAAACATCCGATTTTACTTGCCGGGCAAGGACATATTGTTAAATTATCAAATGAATTTTATCACCGCGACAATTGTCATTATTAATTTCGATATTAAGATCCAAATATTGGATTATTTCCGCTAGTCGTGTTGTTCGACAGTACATACACAAATGCAATGATTGTTTTCGAGTTAATCCTAAGCCTACGTTTCCGCCTATGGCCGATTTGCCTAAATGTAGATTAGAGCAATGCAAAGCGTTTTTACATACGGGCGTCGATTACGCAGGACCGCTTTATATTACTTCTTACCGCAAACGTGGCGTACGAAGTGTAAAAGCTTATATTTTTATTTGTCTCATAACAAAAGCGGCGCATATCGAATTAATAACTAACTTAACTTCTGCTTCGTTTATCGACGCATTTAAACGATTCATATCGCGAAGAGGTCCTTGTAATTTCTTATATAGCGATAACGGGACTAATTTTGTCGCTTCTAAAAAATATTTTAATGAACTTCGTGATTTTTTACAAACCGCTGATTACTATCAAAGTTTTAGTCATGAACTCGCGAAGAACCGTATCACGTGGCGAATGAACCCTCCTATAGCAAGTCACTTCGGAGGGATATGGGAAGCGAACATTAAGAGCACTAAGTCGCTTTTATTTCGTACAATCGGCAATCAAATTCTCACCTTTGAGGATATGTCGACCATTCTTATTCAAATTGAGGCAGTGCTAAATAGCCGTCCTCTTTATATTTTGAGCTCTGAACCATTGGAGCCATTAGCACTTACTCCCGCGCATTTTCTATCTACTTCTCCGCTAGAATGTTTACCCACAGCCGACTTATCCGAAGAAAGAACAGATCTGTTGTCTCATTTCTCCTTAATGGATTCGATAGTTCAATCATATTGGAAACGATTTAAGTCGGAATATTTACATAATTTGCAACAACGCGAGAAATGGAATACTCCGTGTAACCCGATCACAGTCGGTACCGTAGTGTTGTTAAATGTAGATAACGCTCCACCCTTGCAGTGGCCATTAGAAATTGTTACCAATGTATACCCTGGTAAGGATGGTGTTGTTCGCGTAGCGGAAGTAAAAACTAAGACCGGTATTTATAAACGACCAGTAGTGTGGTTATGCCCGCTTCCGACTCAATTGTCTATATATTTATTTATATATATTTTCGCTCAAAAGTATTAATTAGCTACGTTAGACAAGTTTAGTTTAGACATTTCATTATATTTATCCACTCTAGTTACCAAATACCCGCTACTTGAAGTTGCTGGATTTAGAGATTTTCTTGCTTTTCTAACCTTTTTTTTTGAAGGGTTTCTTCAAGGCTGGGAGATGTTAGATTTCGTATTCGTTCATATTTTTCATTGTAGCTACCCGTTATATTACTCTACTCTATGATTGTAGGGTAGAAGTAAAAATGACTAGCAAATTGCGTCCCTATACTATCCTATGGTATACCATCCTTTTCCCACATGCACACCTTTTTTTTTTTTTTTTTTTTTTTCGGATGGGAAATCATCAAATGACTTCTCCCGCTCTGGGCGGAGCAGGAGGGAGTGTCAGACTTTTACTGACTAAAACCCATCCATGTTCCTTCATCGCCCTTTATGTTCCGGGGCCACGGTATCTCTTTCGAATAGTCCCGCAGCCCCGGCAGGCTTCGGCCCTTGCGGACCCCTTCACTGATGCTGACTCTCTTTGAGGCGCGCGTGGAACACGAACGCGCCGTCGACACGGCCTGTCGTCATGAGACGTACGGACGGCAAGCTAGCCCATAGCTCCCCGTCCACAGGCCCGTGCCTACGGTGGCCGGAAGCCACCACGTGGCCCCCGACGCCCGGGGCGTCTCCCGCGGCGGCCGGGACGTGAGGATCTCTCCCTGTCCTGTTCCGCCACCTCCTTCGCTAGCATGACTGCTTCGCAGAAGGAGGTGACGGCGTCCCATTCCGTCTCGCTCCGGACCATGGCACGAACCAGGGCCGGGAGCGAGAGGTCGCCGCCGCCGATCGCCACCTCGAGGACACGGCGGTGCTCCACCCAAGCGGGGCACACCTCCACAGTGTGCTCCACCGTGTCCTCCGGCCTATCCTCACAATGATAGCACCCGGGCGTTTCCTCCCGCCCGATTCGGTGCAGGAACTTACCGAAACATCCGTGTCCGGTAAGAACCTGCGTCAGGCGGAAGGTGAGGACGCCGTGGCGTCTCTCCAGCCACTCCTCAAAGAGGGGACTTATCGCCACTATTGTGGCGTGCCCTGCACGGGGTTGCGATAGTCGCTCTCTCCATGTCGCCATGAGATCCCGCCGGAAGTCCGTCCGCTGAGCGACAATTTGCCGCGGCAGCGGAGTTTCCCCCCGGCGTAGCGCCTCCGCGCGCCACTCATGTAGGCGCGCGAGGACTATTGCCTCCAGATCCCATGGCGGCAATCCGGCAAGGAGGTTCGCCGCCTCGCGGGAGATCGTGCGGTAGCCCCGGACCAGCCTTACGGCTACCACCTTCTGGGGCACGTTCAAGTGGTGGGTGGCACGCCGCTTCAATGATTGTGCCCACACCGGGGCCCCGTAAAGGGCCATGGACCGCACGACTCCCGCGTAGAGCCTCCGGCAGGAGGCGTTCGGCCCCCCCAGGTTGGGCAGGAGCCGCCTGAAGGCAGCCCCTGTCCGCTCCAGTTTGGGGGCCAAACGTCGGAAGTGCCCACATGCACACCTGGACTATCGCTGTCCTTGTCACCGCCGACGGTGACTGTGTGAAGACTCTCGACCACTTGAACGAGAGTGGCGTTACTAAGAACATACTCCCTTATTAATTTACACCTTCAGGTAACTCCATCAAGTCCGGAGGTAAGGTCTCATCATAACTAACAAAACGAGCCCAAACTCGGATCACCCAGTACAACACGTCAAGGAGTTCCAGTAGCAGTCACCGAAGTACACCTTCAGGTCACTCCATCAGGTCCGGAGGTAAGGTTTCATCATAACTAACAAAACAAGCCCAAACTCAGCTCACCTAGTACAACACGTCAAGGAGTTCCAGTAGCAGTCACCAAAGTACGCCTGAAGGTCACTTCATCAAGTCCGGAGGTAAGGTCTCGTCATAACTAATAAATAATAAAAATCTTACCTTGTCAAGTATCAAATTTGGTTTATCGAATATTTTGTTTGTACAGCGCTCTTTTTCAACTCGAGCCGCTCCAAACAGGCGTTACGTGTCCTCTCTCGACGGCGGCCGTGCGCGGACTAAAGTTCCATTCAAAATGCTTGTGCAATAAATCAAGACGGGTATCAAAAATAAAATAACCCCTAATGCAATCGATTAAGATTCATCCGGAATAGCAAAAAATGTGAAAAAATTAGATTTGGTTTTCATTTTTTCTGCGACTATATAAATCATTTAGATGAAAAAAAATCCTTGCATTAAGAATTGATTATGTTTTAATTTTAATTTTACCTGATATGCAAACGCGCCCTTAAATCAACAATTTAAAATTAAAGTAATTAAAATGAACCGTGGCAGCTAAGGACAGGCGCTGTCGGTTGAGACAGATGACCTGTCTCAACCGACAGCGCCTGTTCACGAACATGACGCATGTATCGGCGCCATTCAACTCAACCATATCAAAGGGAACTAAATGACCCGACACACCTGCCACCATAAGCGAGACGATTGAGTGAGTATGACATTCTCTCAGCCACCAAGGCATATTCAAGTCAATGAAAGATAACTAAATGTAAAATGTAGGGAGGTATTTTATTGTAACACTAGCTGACCCGCGCAACTTCGTCTGCGTCATATAAGAGAGACATCTCTGTCTGATGGTTAGAGAGAGTTTGAGACACCTTTAAAAGATAGACATAATAATGCTATCGCGGACTGTTTATAGAACTTTTTAAGAGGAACAATTCCGTCATACACGATTGTTGCGTAACTTTAACCGTTTACGCAGCGCACGCAACGAAAGATCTCAAAAGGATTTTTTTTTCCTTTTTTGCAACATTTTTCATTGATGCTCTGCTCCTATTGATTGTAGCGTGATGTTATACAAACGTTGCAACGTTGTTGTTCGTTGTTGCCTTCTCAGATAAATGGGCTATCCATACTAATAGATACTTTAAACTCGAAACAGTAGTTCCTGAAATTCGCTTGTTCAACCAACCAAACAAACACTTCAGCTTTATAATATTAGGCATAGCATAGAATCAAGTAGGTAACAATTTAATTTCTCTGAAATACTTGCATTAATCGCTAAAATATTCTGTTTTTCTAAATAAGGGCTTCTCTCGCCAGCCTCTTCAGTCTTACGTTATCATCCTTAGACACTTGATGACAGTCATACTCCATTAAGGTGCATAAAATGAGCCCAAATACGATATAGATGCTGTAAACTCTTGATGACCTCTTGCAACTGCCTTCTGACTCCATCGTCGACCTTCGATGAAAGTCATACTCTAGCTAAGTTCAAAGTTTTCATCAAGGTCCAAGAAATGAGCCCAAACACGATATAGCTGCTGCAAACTGTTGCGAACCTCTTGCAACTGACTTTTGTCTCCACCGTCAGACCTTCGATGACAGTCCAGGCAGGTCTTAAATTCTCACCAAGATGCATGGAATGAGACCAATAACAATATAGCTGTAAATATAATCTACGTAAACTGCGTATGGATTATTGATTATTGCGAATAGCACAGCACAGTTCTTGCACGTCAAGAACACGTGAATTTATCAGGCTTCCGTTCGCTATACCACTTTTTGGAGAAATCATCATCATACTCCTGCTCCTTATCCCAATTTATTTGGGGTCGGCGCAGCATGATTGTATTCTTCTTCCATACTTCTCTATTACTTTTTGGAAAAAAATTCACGAAAAAGAAAGAAATATATAAATGCAAACAATTTAAATACACAAAAGAAATATAGGCAATCTAACAGCATCAAAAAAAAAAAAAACAAATCACAAAAAGTGTAAATAATGTTGCAGGGTTTGAACCTGCAACCCCGTAGTTTGCAGAGCGGTCATGAAACCGCTAAGCTATTTACGTTGACAGTTACAAATAGCCGTTCTCATGTACTTACGTCATGACTGAAACGTCAAACAATTGAAGCATACGGACATAATGTTAAATTGCCTACCCCCTTAAGGAAGTAGCGTGCTAATATATAGCCTAAATATTGAAGAAGCCTTTAAAGAAATCTATGCAGTAGTTTTGACGTGATGCGCGCACAAACATTTCGTACCAACTACTTAAACCGAGGAAAGCTGATTTTCTTGAGTTCCGCTATTTTGTGCGTATTCAACTTTTTTTTTTTTTTGGATGGGAAATCATCAAATGACTCCTCCCGCTCTGGACGGAGCAGGAGGGAGTGTCAGACTTTTACTGACTAAAACCCATCCATGTTCCTTCATCGCCCTTTGTGTTCCGGGGCCACGGTATCTCTTTCGAATAGTCCCGCAGCCCCGGCAGGCTTCGGCCCTTGCGGACCCCTTCCCTATTGCTGACTCTCTTTGAGGCGCGCGTGGAACACGAACGCGCCGTCGACACGGCCTGTCGTCATGAGACGGACGGACGGCGAGCTAGCCCATAGCTCCCCGTCCACAGGCCCGCGCCTACGGTGGCCGGAAGCCACCACGTGGCCCCCGACGCCCGGGGCGTCTCCCGCGGCGGCCGGGACGTGAGGATCTCTCCGGCGTAGCGCCTCCGCGCGCCACTCATGTAGGCGCGCGAGGACTATCGCCTCCAGATCCCATGGCGGCAATCTGGCAAGGAGGCTCGCCGCATCGCGGGAGATCATGCGGTACCCCCGGATTAACCTTACGGCCACCACCTTTTGGGGCGCGTTCAAATAGTTGGCGGCTCGCTGCCTCAATGAACGCGCCCACACCGGGGCCCCGTAAAGGGCCATGGACCGCACGACTCCCGCGTAGAGCCTCTGGCAGGAGGCGTTTGGCCCCCCCAGGTTGGGCAGGAGCCGCCTGAAGGCAGCCCCTGTCCGCTCCAGTTTGGGGGCCAAACGTCGGAAATGCTCCACGAAGTTCCACCGGCTGTCGAGGACAAGTCCCAGGTACTTCAGCGTCGACTCGACGCCGATGGAAACCCCTCCCGCCATCACTGAGGATCCCGGAGGTGGCGCATTCCGAGGCCCATGAAAGCACATGGCCTCGGACTTGTGCAATGCCACCTCGAGACCCAGTTGCCGGATCCTCTCAACGACTATCGCAACCCCGCGTGTCATAGTGTCGGCCGCCGCCTCGTGCGACCTCCCCTGTGCCAGCACCAGCGTGTCGTCAGCGTAGCAGACTACGCTGACACCGCTAGGGAGGTCGGCGCGCAGCACCCAGTCGTACCCGATGTTCCACAAGGACGGCCCCAGAACCGATCCCTGTGGAACACCGCACGCACCACGACCGCATTGGCGATGTCGAGAGACACCGCCAAGATAACCCCACCCCGGGACACCGCATCCCCCGTCGGTAGGGCCCTCACGCGCATGATGGCGTCCACCGTAGAGCGCCCCTTGCGGAAACCAAACTGGTGGTCCGCAAGGTCCGGCCCCGTCTCCGCAAGGTGCTCGGCGAGGCGGTTTGCAACTACTCTTTCAAAGAGCTTGCCCACCTCGTCGAGCAGCACCACGGGCCGGTAGGCGGACGGAGAGTCCGCCGGGCGCCCTGGCTTCCGAATGAAGACCAGCTTCCCCGTCTTCCAACGAAGCGGGAACCGGCCTCTCTCCAAACATGCGCTAAAGAGCCCTTCTAGTCGGGGCCCGAGAGCCTCCGAGGCCAGGACCCAGGCTTTGCCAGGCAAGCCGTCGAGTCCCGGGTGCGTATTCACCTCAAAAATCAAATTTCAAGAAAACTGAGAAATAATATTAACCTGTATTAGATATGAAGTATATGTAGCAACTTTAAAAGGTTACACTTCATTGGTTTTGATTGTATAGGTGTTTGAAGTTTATTAATTTTAAACACAAAACCCTCTTTTTTGCGTCTCTGGATGACATTAAAAAAAAAACGCTAAAACAGGTTTTTCTTTATTTTTATTAATAAGTATTTATTCTGAGTTTCATGATTCTAGAACAATCTAATTTTTTTTTTCATACAAACTTTACCCCCCTTTTTCACCCCCCTTTTCCAAAATTTAAATAGCCTAAATGTTATTCTGAATGTATTTAAACAGATTTGTGAACATTTCAACAAAATCGGTTTAGCAGTTTTTACGTGATGCGCGGTCAAACAAACAAACAAACAACATTTTTTTAAATGGTTTTAACATGTTCAGTTACTTATTTTAAGTCACCCTGGCTGGTTTTTTTTTTTAATCTTCAATGAACTGATTTTTTGGTCTCAACGATTTTATTATACGAGTATGTATAGATTTCAAACAGTAGTACCCCATGAAGATGAATCTACTTTAGCAAGCCTGAAACCTGGCTGAACTAGTTGGTTCCTATTTCTAGTGTTATAGTGGTGTCTGTCACCTTTTTTACTGAATAAATACAGATTTTTCCTAACGTAATGATGTTTTCATAGATGTATTGCCAATGTACTGTCATGATATTAATTTCCTTAAACAGTTCTCTTAGAGAATCGCGTCTACGTAATTCATATATGGCTCTGATGTCTCTTTTCTGCAGAATAAATATAGACTCATTTTATTGGTGTTCAAACACCTTGCTGAAAACCGGCAACACGGAAACGGGCCTATAGTTATTGGTGTCTTTACTGTCCCCGGTTTTAAAAAGCGGTATTACCTTACTGAATTTCATAAGATCCGAGAAGACCCCTTGATCCACGCACAAATTAAATAAAAAAAAAAATAAAAAATAAGGGTTAGGGTTTCGGTTAGGTTTGTGGTTGGTGGTGGTTAGGTTATTAAATATTAAGGCTAAATACGGTGCTACAGTCTCAATAATTGAGGTACAAGCTTTGATAGACATACCCCATAGATTTTCGGTTTATTTGATCTTGATTTGCTTAAAAGCTTTTATGATTGTTATGGGGTTATATGTTGAAATTTAAATTTACATAAAGAAACAATATTTTGCGTGGTATACTACCACTAAAAAACCCGACTACTGAAAAATCTTTTAATTCGGGGTTTACAAGGCAAAATCGACTCCTCCTATTGTTAAACTCGGTTAAAATGTAGACTAATTATTTACAAACTAACTCTTTATTAGAAATAAAAATATTTACAAGTTATCAAAAAGGGTTACAGGGCGTCGAAAAATTCGTCCACATCGCTATCAACAGAAAAAGTACCCAGAAGGCTGGCAGCATTGCTACGTTGGATGGCATTTATCAGAATTTTCATGCACAGTGATGCATTTTTTTAAAGCTTTAGAAGCAAATATTTCATCAGCCATTGAATTAGAGTAATAGTAGTTCGAGTTAGTTAATAGTAATCTCTATATAATTTTGAATAGGTGACGATAGACAGTTATTTACCTAGAATTATTTCTTTAACTCCCAGTGACACGTATAGAGCCCCATCTTATTTTCTTTTTTCATAATTTCACGTCACTTTGGTATAGCGGTTCATGGTAAACACCTTATGTGATGCCAACAGTCTCAGCCATAATGGCGATGACTTACGAACAGTCGATGGACAGTACAAATCTATAAGGGGTCCGTTTTTTGCCATTTGGCTACTGAAGTGCGGAACCCGAAAAGGGGTTGTCTTTTTGAGGTCTAATGAAATTTAATTCTGTTCATTAAAGTAATCTCGACATTTTGCTAAGTCTCTAAGTCATGCGCGACCGCTAGTAATATAACTGTAAGGAATATCATAAAAGCCGTTATGGGCCTGGTTCGATTCCAGGCCCAAGCATAAATTTAAAAAAAAAAACGCTTTTTCTTTCTTTATCGCGTGGTTAGTGCCTAACCTGGTGTCAGAGATTTTATGCTGCCTATGAGCTTGACTTGGCTTTACTTGCCGTCAAGTAATATCTCTCAGTAATTCTGGTTTCCTCACAATGTTTTCCTTCACCAAAGCAAGAGATAATTATACAATACGCACATGAATCCGAAAAATCAGAGGTGCAGGAACGCTCGAACTCGAGACCTATCACTTGATTATAACTTCAATATTATTTTTTCAAAACCGAGGTCATGGTTTCTTTGCATGACCTACTTCCTACAGTTTCGAATTGAGCCGAATGTGTTACATCAATGTTCACTTATTCGACTGACATGCTATAAAAGTTGTTACAAGACCCCTAACGAAGCCGAAAGGCACTTGTTCTCCCCGTCATTGCAATATTTTCTTTGTTCTAGACAATACCTGGGAACCTTCTAGTTTCGAAGATATTGGGGGTCAAAGTTTCAATTTTTTCACATGGTAATTTTTTAAATACATGTTTTAATGTAATAACTTTACTTTAAACACCTCCCCGTAGTATTCAATCCATCCATCAGCACAATGTTTTGAGTGCGTTACATAGAGTCAAAAACAAGTCGTTCCCCAACAATATTTTTTGCAAAATGTTTAATTTGATGCAAATAATACTCGATTAACGGCTTTGAGAAGAGTTCCTTTTTTAGGGTTCCGTAATCCTGACAAGAAACCCTTATAGTTTCGTCGTGTCCGTCTGTCTGTCTCTCCGTCCGTCCAAGATTTTGCTAAATGACCCTTAGTACTAAAATGCTGTAATTTTGTAGGGATCTGTATATCAATTACGCCGACAAAATAGTAACATAAAATTTTGGAAAATATTTTTTTTTAGGGTAGCTCCCCTACATGTGAAGTGGGGATGAATTTTTTTTCGTCGTCTATCCCATCGTGTAGGGTATCGTTGAATAGGTCTTTTAAAATGACTTGTTAGGGGTTGACCACCACCACGATTAACCACCACGGTACGGCCACGGCACGGCGCCACGGTATCCCGTGGCCCCGGAACACAAAGGGCGATGAAGGAACATGGATGGGTTTTAGTCAGTAAAAGTCTGACACTCCCTCCTGCCCTGCCCAGAGCGGGAGGAGTCATTTGATGCTCTTAAGCCTTCTAAAAGCTAAACTGCTGGCTTGAAAAATCAGGAAAAATTCATGATGTTAGTGCATTCATGAACTTTTTTAATTTATAATTTTATTTTTAAAATGTTTGTTTTGTCGTAATCATTGAACTCGTATAATAAATTTCATGTCCGCGCCATTAACCATAGAGGAGTTCCCTCGTAAGAAGGCAATCCTGGCTGTAGGATCAAGTCATGATAGAAATCTTGTTTATCTATCAAATATGAACGCGTCTACAAAGTTTCGTATCCGTGCTTTTTACCGTTAAGAAGTTCCCTCGTGAGAAGACAATCCTGACTGCAGGATGAGGTCATGATAGAAATCACGATTATCCATCAAATATGAACGCTTCTACAAACGTTCGTACTCTTGCTATTTACCGTTGAGGAGTGCCCTCGCGAGAAGACAATCCTGGCTGTAGGATCAATTCATGATAGAAATCATGTTTATCCATCAAATATGAACGCGTCTACAAAGTTTCGTATCCGTGCTATTTACCGTTAAGGAGTTCCGTCGTGAGAAGACAATCCTGACTGCAGGATGAGGTCATGATAGAAATTACGACTATCCGCCAAATACGTTAACGTAAGTTTTCGTATCCTGTATCGTTGTATCGTTTTCGTTTTCGTATCGTAACTGTTAAGGAGTTCCCTTTTGCGGAGACGATCCGGATGAGGTCATGTTGAAAATCATCTTTACCTGTCAAAATTGAACGCGTATACAAAGTCACCAAATAACTCATACAAAAGAACTCTTCGATGGTTATTGAAGAGTTCCTTTGTGTGGAGACGATCCTGGCTGCAGAATTAAGTCATGTCTATCATAAAAATGTATTGTCATCAGAACCAAAGGTGTGTGTGAAATTTCAGTTCAATCGCTTGGGGAGAATTAGTTTGAATTTCAATTCCAAGACTTGACCAATATACACTAACAAACTAACTCGGCAAGTTGAATAAAAGTTTATAAATAATAATAATAGGTTCTTGACCTGACTCGCGAGGTTGTTGACATGTGAGAAATGAACTCGACGAATATTGTGCTGATAGTCGTATAAACTCATGGCTCGTATTGTTAGGAGGTTCCTCTCTCTGGAGCCCTGACCGCCGCCGGTAGCTTGGACCCTGTTCCCGATAGCGGTGGGCTACAACTTTTTATTTTTAAATGTTTTTTTTATTAGATTTTTTAAATAAATATTTAAAAATGTATAAATTAAGTTGTTAATTTATTTATTTTGGATAACCAACGAGCACCATAATAAATACAAACTATTCCAGAATACAGTCATGGTCTTGTAACGCACACTCAATTACGGGTAACCACAGCTTACACATTATCGAGTACACAATCATGCTCTAAATACATAATTTAATTAAAATTAAAATTAGGATTACATACAATTTTACAATCATGCTACTATTAAAGATTAAAATATTCAAATTTAATTACATAGATGTCATGATAATTAATAATGGTTGGAATTGAGATTAAAATAGAAATACAAATTAAATTAACATACAAACAAGTTAAATTCAAATTCAAATTAAATTAAAATACAAATCAAAATAAAATACAAATCAAATTAAAATACAGATTAAATATAAATTGTGATGATATATTATTTAATTATTGGAATGATAATTCAAGTTGTAAAATTAATAAAGAAAATAATAATAATAAAAAAGGTCGGTGACTTTTGTTTATTTGATTCGGTTTTTTTTTGCCACCGACTTCTGAAGCTACAGTTATTTTTCACTTTTTGGTGTTTTTATAAGTCATGTTTTTGTCCCTTTCGTATTTTGGCGGGGTTTTTATTTCTAGATCTTGGACACACGATACGAGTAAACAGAAGCCCGAAGGTCTATCTATGAGACATAAATTTATTAGTAAAAATGTGTTTACCGTTTTATACTGAGATATAGGTATAATTATTATATAACAGGTTTCAAGTTTGTGGGGCCCATACCAACACCTTATAGAGCAGTATTACTTATATGTCACTTCAGAGTTCAACGTGGGAAAGAGACAGAACTTTACAGAACTAGCTCTGTCTCTTTTCTACACTGAAGTTATATTAAAACAACACTGTTTTATGAGGATATGGTAGGTCACCAGTTTTCTTTCCGAACTTCCGAAGCCGTCACGGGACGCCTGGCAGATGACATCATCATCATCATTTCAGCTGCAAGACGTCCACTGCTGGAGATAGGCCTCCCCCAAGTGTCGCCACACTGACCGGTCCCGTGCGATCGCATCCAGCGGATTCCCGCAGCCTTCACCACCTGGTGAAGGCTGCGGGACCGATGACCTCATCGGTCCATCTAATGGGAAGCCTTCCAACGCAACGTCTTCCGGTTCGCGGTCGCCACTCCAGAAATTTCAGCCCTATCGGCCATCAGATCTGACAGATGTGGAACATCGAAATTATTTTGTACATACATTATGCTTAATAAAAAAGTTAATTTAAAAAACAAACATAAACTATAAGAAAATCAAAACAAAATGACTCGATTCACAAAAAGGAAATCCTTATGCTGGGATCAAACTCACGAGATTGTAACCCAGCGCTGTGCCCCGCGACCAGCTGGCTTGTTGTAAACCGTGGCGAATAAGTAGATCTTATGCTGCTTCAACCGGTCGGTAATGTTCGGGATTGTTCGGGACGGATTGAAAACTTGACAGTTTTCAGTTTTTTTGACAGGTGAAACATCTTTAGGCGCGGGTAAAACCAAAAAATGGCGTGGCGACGCATTTTTTGGTTTTACCCGCGCCTAAAGATGTTTCACCTCAAAAACTAGGGGGTAGCGAGTATTCTGTACACACTCAGAAACGGGGTTGGTTTTTGTTTGGCTGATGGCCTTGCGCTGGTGGAAACTGAGACAGAGCCACATCGAGTCCTCCTCCTCCTCCTCCTCCTCCTCCTCCTCCTCCTCCTCCTCCTCCTCCACCTCCCCCTCCCCCTCTTTTCTTCCGTTGTAGTTTAGTAGTAGCTGAAACCGATTCATCGCTAAGAGTAAATTGAGAATTCGGACCATCCAGACCCCCTGCAGATCCAAACTGCGTTTGT